>JADLSH010000145.1:3083688-4369876 GCA_016169945.1 Trachythela sp. YZ-2020
AAAGCCAAGACTTTTTGCAGATGACACAAACCTAACTGCTTCCGGTGGATCAATAAATGATGTTGAAAATGCAATGAACTCTAATTTGGAAAACCTCAGAATGTGGCTAAACGCTAACAAACTGAGCCTAAACATTGCTAAAACTGAATTTATGCTCGTTGGAACAAGATCTCTAGTGCATACTGTTTCAGATTCACATTTAAACATAATGATTGAAAACAAACCAATTAAACAAGTGCAGGAATATAAGACACTAGGAGTAATAGTTGATCAGCATGTCTCTTCGAAAAGCAACACTGAGAGTATCTGTAAGAAAATCACATCAGGCATTTCTGTTATTAGAAAACTTAAAGAATTTGTTGACCGTGATACACTTGTTTCTATATTTAATGCAATTGTACAACCATACTTTACTTATTGTTGTGAAGTGTGGGACATTTTTGGTGAAACTCAATTACAACGATTACAAAAGCTCCAAAATAGATGCGCTCGAATTATTATGGACATGGGAAATGAAGTTAATGCTCAAATTGCATTAAATTCGTTAGGTTGGGAGACACTAAAAGTGCAGAGAACTAAAGCCAAGGCAAAATTAATGTTCAACATTTTAGATAAGTTTGGGCCAAAAAGCCTAACAGACCTTTTTAGCTACAAGAATGAGAATACACATTACTGTCTCCGTGACAATGAAACAACACTCGTTTTGCCACAGCCTCGCACAAATAGCATGAAAAAGAGTTTCATGTTTGATGGGGCAAAAATATGGAACTCAGTCCATAAAGAAATCAGAGGGATTGGGTCCCAGTCTCTATTTGAAAGAAAAATTGCTGCTCATGTTGCTAAATAATATATTTATTTAACAATTATTCGCCGAAGGCGGGAAAGACGTGGTGAATAAAACCGAGACGAGGTCGATGTTTTTATTCACCGATATTCACCGTATTTGAGGCGAATAATTGTTTTATAAAATTATAGGTGATTGTTTGGAAAAAAAAAAAAATGCACAAATCAAAAATATTATTTTAATTGAATATTTATGATAAAAAAGCTAGTTATCGCTTTTAGGATTATCGCGTATCGCAACGTTGTACCTTAACCAATTCATCTATGAGAATTTTCAATAATCATCTATGTAATTTTACTAAATATATATAACCTTTATTGTAAATAGTTAACTATATGTTTTGTTAGTTGTCTATATTGTCAATTTTGTCAATTGGAACAGTTACATTATTCTATTTTTTATACCATAAGAACATTTTATATAATAACTTTTGAACACACGCCCTTCGTGGAAATCAATATTTTTAATTGACGTAGTTAGCGTGTCAAAATAAAATTTTCTAATAATATCTATCTATCTATAGCCAGAGCGCGTGATTATCCGCCAGCCCGATTTTGCAATTTCTGTAGTTTCTCTTTAAGACCTTTATTACAGTTATCCCACACCGATGAACAATAATCAAAATGCGGTTGTACAATTGCGTAGTATACTTTCTTTAAGGCATCTACAGGGGCAAGGTCACGAGTTTGTCTCAAACCTTTTTAGCGATATCATTTATATGGTCATGCCAGTTAAGATTTTCATCAACGAGAACACCTAGCGTTTTCTTACATTTGACTCTTCAGTTTAACATTACCTATAAATAACAAAGGATCCCTACTTAGGTTTTTAACTCGTCGAGCTGAACCAATAATCATGTATTCACTTTTGACAATATTCAGACTAAGACTATTGGCTCTAAGCCAAATGCACAAGTTTTGCAAGTCTGCGTTTATTCTATTTTCCAAAAGATCAAATTTTTCATCTCCCAATGTAATGCTAGTGTCATCTGCATACATATTTTGTGTAGTATGAGAGAGACAGCCCGGGAGATCATTGATGAAAATCAGAAAGAATCCTAATATCGATCCTTGGGGCACACCGCATTTTATTTTACCTGGTTTTGAAAAAAACCCATTTACAAAGCATTTTTTGCTTCTATTACACAGATATGAACGAATCCAGCTTAACTCATTTCCCAAAAAGCCATAACGCTGTAATTTATTCAATAAGATAGTGTGGTCAACAGTATCGAAAGCTTTCTTAAGGTCAACAAATACAGCTATATTTATATTTCCTTTATCCATGTTACTAAGCCAATAGATAGTATCTTTATGCAGAGCTGTCAATGTAGAATGTCGAGGTCTAAAACCCGACTGATCGTGAGACAAGAGGTTGTTATCACTTAAAAATTCATAAAACTGATTAAAAACTATTTTCTCAAAAACTTTAGCTATTACTGACAATACAGATATTGGCCTATAATTATCTATGTTCGCCGCTCTTAAAAATTGGGGCTACTTTGCACTCTTTAAATCATCAGGAAAGATACCGCTTGATACAGATTTGTTAAATTTTTTTGAAAGAGACTCTGATATGATTCTCGCGACGCCCTTGATCACGTTACATGGTATTTTGTCCAGGCCGGAAGATTCTACCGCGAATGTTCGTACTGTATTTTTGTTACAGTGTAAATTGTTTTCAGGATTTACACGAAGATGATGACCAAGAAGAAGTGATTGAAAGTTGTTTTGAATTGTTGAACAACAGATCTCATGTGAAGTTATTATTAGCACCAGTGGACTCAAGGTACGCCATCTTTTAACCCTGATAACACTATTTTGGAAAGACAACTACATTTTCAAGATAGCCAACAAGTGTTTGTGTAGGCTAGAAATATGGTAAAGACGTAGTTTGTAAAATGCTGAAAGACGTGGTTTGTAAGGTTTACCTACTATTACCATATCTTGAGAGTTCCAGCGTAGGCTGCGATGAACAATATTGTTGAAGGATTGAGGATCAAAGGCTAACAAACTACTTAAAATATATTATTAAATAAGTTCAGGTATACAGTAGTTAAATCCTCAGTCCTTCAATAATATACTATTACATTATAAAATTATCACTAAACTATTGGTACGTACGGTATTAAAATACCGACCATTTACAAATTTATCAAGTCTAATAAATTTGTAAATGGTCGGTATTTTAATACCGTACGTACCAATAGTTTAGTGATAATTTTATAAAATGTTTAATAATTTTGTAAATAGTTGTAAAAATGCTTTATATATAAATCATGTAATTCAGCTCTATGGCTGCTAGATGATTTCATTAAACGGATCATCTATCTATCTATCTATAAAAACTTGTTCCTCCCATGTTGACTGTCATACATTATTTACCATTTTGCGTTTTTAGATCACTTGGAATAAAATTGAGTGAAGATTGCATAAGACTCCTTTCTCTCATTTGTAACAGTTTGATATTTGATCGAAAATGTCGTATCCATAAATCCAGGTTTGTAAGATGATTATTGTATTTCGCTGTATTTGTAATCTACCTTTGATGTACATAGTATGATATTAAATGTACATGGTCGGATTATGGTATTAAATTCAGCCTCAAGATCGTTACAGTGTATCGTACTGTCGTGCACACTGCTATACGGATGTGAGACCTGTATATGGTACCGAATACACCTTAAGAAACTCGACCATTCCACATGAGATGTCTGCACAATATCTGTATAATGTATATATACATGAACTTGTGGTTAGCTCTTGGCAATTGGACTCTGTAGCTTAGTGGTCAGAGCGCTGCACCGGAATCGCAGAGCCGCAAGTTCGATTCTCGCAAAGAGGGTATAGTTGCATTTTTCGCAACTGCTCCTGGTTGGGTCTAAAATATGTATATAATTTTCGCTCGATATTTCTACAAAAAGTCTTCAACATTCAGTATAATATAATGTACCTAACACATTTCATGGAAAGACAAACTAAGTTTCACACACTGTAAAATCAGTGGCATCGAAACATTGCTCGTGAAAGCCCTGTTCCGATGGACAGGTCAGGTGGTACGTGTGGATTACACTGAATGCTGCAGTATACTGTATATACTGTTAGTAATTATGTTTTTTCTTTATCCTTGTATAGGCTTTTGTTGACTCTGTCGTTCAATCGCAGTTTCTTTAAAAATCTGTGGAACATGATAACTCATGTTTCTCTACAATCCAGTATGGGGTAAGTTGGATATGTTGAGTATTAAGACGTTCTATTTCTCCAGAGTATAGTCCTTTTTGGTTGTACAATACAATACAACACATGCATGTCAAGCGCAAAATCATGATTTCTTTTAGCCAATCAGCTTTTCGAAATTTTTTTTGCCGTGCCGATCAAGTACCGTTGTGTGGTTGTTTTCGCACTGCTTGGACTTAGCTGGTAAAATGTAGTCATAACATGCTGACAACTCTGTATAGTTAAGATTGATAACATTTTATTGTCAGGTTGTAAACTAACTTTAAAGTCTTTATTAAGTTTCTGGTACGTTTGTTTGTCAATATAAATATATTTTTAAAGCTTTCAATAGCTTTTTGGAAGTAACCGTAGTAAAACCTGCGGTCTTTTGGTAGAGCCAAACTGGAAGCACTCTCTTCACATGTAACATGCAGAGGCGAAATTATAATCAGACAACTGCATATTGCAGAAATCGAACAACTGCATAATATTGTGAAAGGGCATGGTCTAACACTGTGCTACCAACACCGTAAAAAAACCTTACGATCGCAGCATGAATTATTTTGATGTGTTTTCTCCTTTATCATAAATCAGTTCTTTTTCCTATTCTTTCTGTATTCTTTTCGTATTAAAGTATTGTACTTTTGATACCCTCACTTATGGATTGTATCATTAATTTATTGAGTTATTGTTGATATAGGAAACATATTTTATTGCTGAAAATGGTGAACCATGGTAACAATCTAAGAAACTGGGAAGCAGAATGTATAGCTCCACTTCTAGCTGTCTTTTGTTTTCTGTTGGCAAATCTTTTGTTTTCACTGCACGATATTGATTTTCATTCTCAAGATTCAGGTGAGTCGAATATCCTGGGTGAAAGTGTTTTTCTTTTTGGAAACCTGGGTTATGATTTCTTGCGAGCGAATACAATACAGTAGCTCCACAGACTTCAGTTATATATTTGTATCAAATTGGAGCATAAAAACATGAAGTGATTTTCGTCTTTTTCAGATAGTTCAGGCCCAAACTCTCAACAGTTCATATGAGAGTTAAAACGCTCGTATAAAATCCAACGATTTCAACTTATTTCTATTGATATTATGTTTGTCACAGACACAATACAAAAGTGGCAGGCGCAAGAAACAGGATTAAATGTCCCAACTGAAACCTACCCCCTATATAATGAATATTACCATAAATGAAATAATTATATTACAATTTCGAGAATACCACAGAACGGTATAATCAGTTTCAATTTTTCCTATGATAGGTTTGTAATCTCGTTTAAAAAAAGTTAAATTATCAGTAATTTTGAATTCTCTAAGCAATATATTCCATATTATTACTACTCTTAGACTATTAAATAGTCCTGTTTAACAAAGTTAACTCAATAGTCTTATTCAATTTACTTGTAAAACGGTATAATCTGTGGTTTGATAGATAGATAGATGGATAGATAAACCGTTTAATTAAGATCATATCGCAGCTCAAAGGCTGAATTACATGATTTTCACATTGTTGTGAGTTTAAAAGTAGAAATTTAAAATAAACTACGTTTCCTAAATAGGAAAATATTTACAATAAAACTGTTACCCATTATTTACCTACTATAATCTATATAATACTATTAAGTTCCATTTAAAAGACTTGACGTAATAAACGTATTTCTAAATCTATTTGTTCTATAATTAGCAATGTAAAATTGTTTTGGATTTCTGAAGTCATATGTGTCTTGAGCTTTCGGAGGTAAAAGGTGGTGAAGTTTATGGTTCTCATCGTTTAAGATTGATTTAAATAGTCTGCTACACAGTTTGTCTCTTCTTTCAGACAAGGTGATCATATCCAGAGTGTCTAAGGCTACGCTATATGATATATCCGGGTAAATGATCCGTAATGCTCTCTTTTGAATCCTCTCTATAACATCACATAGGTATTGGGGGAGTCCATGATGGAAAACTTGGCACGCGTATTCGAGTAATGATCTAATTGATGCCACATAGAAACACTTTAAATCATTATTCGCAAGACCGGATTTCTTAAGTTGTTTTAATAAGTATAGTCGCTTTGCTGCTTTGGACGTAATTTTCTCCACATGTTCGTTCCATTTCAAGTCTTCGGTTATCACCAAACCTAGGATCGTTGCTTTCTCCACTCTTTCAACATTTGTGCCGTGTATGCAAATTGGTGGAAGGTCAGGTTGACTCCGTTTAAAAATTACCACAATTTCTTTGCACTTTGTTGGATTAAGTTCGAAATTGTTTCTTGTAGACCAGTCAACAATGGAATCGGTCGCTCCTTGTAGAAAGCTGGTGCAGACTTGACTGGAGATATACTCACAAACATTTGTGTCATCTGCGTATTTAAACATGTCGCCCACAAATTGATCGTCCACAATTGACAAGTCATTGATCATGACGAGAAAAAGCCACCGGCCAAGTTTTGTCCCTTGTGGTACTCCAGCATGAACCGGTTTCCAGCTAGAAAAACAGTTTGAATTTATCTTCACTCTTTGTAATCCTTTGTAATTGATCTACATGCATATCCTGCATAGAAATGGATAGTATAGAATGTCTACTTGTTTCAATTGTCGTGAAGTCAAATATTTGTCTCCACAAAATAGCGTGGTTATGAGAGAAAGATAACTCCTGATCAAATTCAATATGGCGGTTTATAGGTAAACTTGAGAAAACGGCGCGCGCAATATTAGCGATACCTAATTAGCTATTGCTCAACGTCGTTACCTGAGAAAACTTGAATATTTGAGCGATTACGGCAACATCAGTCATTTTTCCAAACAATGTACAGTACAATGAACGTAGCTGTTGTAAAACATCCCTGACTAGTACATGTATGTATTTTGTGTTTCTTTATTCAGGTGCTAAGATTCCATTTACCCTGGAACAACTATCAGAGATGGGTCGAACACTGTGTGATGCAACACTTGGTGTTATTGATATCATGAATCATGAGATAAGGACGACAACTGTACCTAATTATGATCTCAGATCTAAAGTTGCTAAAGTTCGTCTTGGTGAAACACTTAGTGAAAATGAGATGTACAGTAAAGATAAATGGAATGATGTACTAGAGGTTGGTCATTGTCCTACTCTAGTTTGCTTATTAGTATAAAAATACAGACATCAGATGATTTCACCTAAAATTTCGCATAAAGCAATATTCGAAATATGTACCTGAAAAAAATCTTGAGATCCTGAGGAAAATTTGCCTTAGCAACAAGATTTGAGTAACATCTTATATTTTGTGGAAGAATCCTAAGAAGTTATACTGAATAATTATACAATAAATATATTCATGTAACAAGATACAGTCAAGTACACTGTGTATGTACGGTACCATTGTTTCTACGCTTCTACTTTTCCTCGTGTTTACTCCATATGACAGGGGTTAAAAAATAGGCGTACGGATGTACGATTGCGCGCCGAAAATAGCTTGGTGTACAGTACATCAAGTATCTAAGGAAACGTACGATCACGTGCACTCACTACAGCTCCTTTGTGTTTACTTGAAATCCTTCAGAGAACAAACACTACACTTTCTTGACTTAATGAGCAACTGAACAACAGTAACACCAACGTCAAAGAGTTCGATATATAATAAAACCTTGCTGGTAGGAATTATATAATAAAACCTTGGCTATTAATTTATCTTTCGTTTAAAAGTATATATTAAGGCTTATCTTCTCGTGCTTTAAAAACTCCGTAAACGCTTGCGAAACATTTTTTATCTCTTACATACTGAAAATAAGTACAACAGAGAACATGGGTAAAACTATAGTTTAGAATATCGTATTCATGAACGTCGATAAAACTTACGCCAACTTAGTTAAAGAGCGTACGACCTCGTACGGCATTTATCAAGCATTTTTAGCCCTTTATATGTAAATAATCCTTAGATAGCAGTTTTGTAAATGAAGTACAGTGTATTTGTACTAGGACTAAATGTTTCCAATCTGTTCAGGCAATGACCCACGTGATCAAGCAGTTACATTCACGTGACACAAGGTTACATTATTGTCCTCGTGATCATTGGCTCTCGTCTAAAGTCGATCTTCAAGTTGATATGGTAAGAACCAATCAAGAGAGTGTATTAGGGATTTTTCAATCTTAAAAATCTTAAAATGAATGACCCTTTATATGGTCCTTCGTGCCTGGACCGGATAACCGGAAAGTAGCCTAAGTGATTTTGGCGTATGGAAAATATTTCTGATTCAGGAAAATTGCATAATTCCTTTTTAATATCTATAATTTCGTGAATAATTGAAAACAACCAAAATATTTTTGTTAAACTATATGATCTGCTCAAAAGTATTTCATTCCTTTAATCGCCATTTGACATTTTATTCATGCCTGGTGCTTACTTTCGTGTTTTCCTTCCTGTCCCTGTAAAGCGGATCATGTAAATAGTCAACAAGTTTTGATTATTTTCTGTAGAACCGGACATTGAACCAGAGCATTTAATGCATTATTCCACACGCGAAATTCCACACGCATCTCTTTTTTGAGTGGTGATATTTTTCTGCGTTGTACTTGTAGACGACGTTAAATATATTTCGACGTTATTACTCATACATTCATGTACCAACCAACTTAACTCCTATTGATATCTAATTATTAACTAGATTAATCAATCGCTTTGTATGTTATTATAACCCAGTATATAGTATATAGTGACTGACCTTTATTTTCTTTTCTTTTACTGTATATAGATAGATCTGGATATATTTTTTCAAGAAGAAGGTTTGTACAACGAGTTGATGTTTAAATTTAAATGCCATGTTATTCTAGCGATGATATTCCTATAATATATTTTTGTAGGAACTATAGATCCATCGGATTATTTACATGGAATGCCAGGCAAGACGTTTTCCCATGTCGCCATTTTAGAACATATTCCTTTTGTGGTTCCATTTGTGGATCGTGTCAAGGTATAGTGTAATGATTTCAGTGAAAAAAGACGTCAACCAACTCAATTTTGATGTAGTTGGAAATACTCGCTGGTTAAATTAACCTTGGGGTGTATTACAGCCCGCAACACAGACTATAGGCTTATGGTCACTTGAATTTCCCAACATTTGTGGAAACGATTTGTTATCTATAATGTTTTATGTTATAAGTAGTATCTAAAGCCCGTTCTCCACTATGCGAATTTGTTCGCGCGAAGCGAAGCGAAGCGAAGCGAAGCGAAAGACAACGTGATTGGCTAGCGAAAAAAGCGATCCTACTTTTTCGCGGCGAATTTTTTCGTTGCCAATCACGTTGCCGGATTTATATTTCGCGTCGCGCTAACAATGACGCTTCTCTCGTGTTCTCTCAACATTCCCCTCGTGCTTTATCACACCATAAAGCACGCGGACTCGTTTTCTATTTCTTAAATATTTCTTAAGATTATAGAGCATTTGTGTAAATTTGCAACCACAGGGAAAACTTAAGATAAATCATGTTCAATAGCGGAACAACGACGCAGTGTGTTTTCACAATGTGATGAGAAACTAACCTCATATAAACGCAGATTTGCAAACTCTAAGTGAAAGGGAGATTTTGCAGTAGCGTTTGATCTTTAATGTTGTCATTGGACAGAAAGACTAAGATTTTTCCATTGGTCGTGTTAGCGCTGATATATTCCTTGGATTAATTTGTTTTAGCTTGATAGCTTTTTTGCTAACACTTTTGATTTTTGTTTTTTTTAAACCAGTTGTTTCAAAGAATCTTGAGTGAAGATAAGGTTAGAAATATTGGAAATATGCACAACTTTTTAATGGGACCGTCTATTGAAGTACGTATAAGAAGAAGTTCATTGTATCAGGATGCTTTTGATGAACTTAGTGGTGATCAAAGTAAGTGTTCCCCTATCTCCCTTGACAATGTTGTCTTTTTGCGTTTGAAGTGTGGGGAAAATAATAGCAACATTGGATGAGGGAGAGGGGGGCGAAAGCCTAATGAAGTTAGTTGAATGTGTTTTACTAAACTTTCGATCAATTTTATTAACTGTTTTGTCCATGATTAAAGGTGCTTGAATTTTTTTACCATTAAGGACCCTGAATACAATATACTGTACTCATGTGTTAAAGTAAATAGTCAGAATTGCCAATACCAGCTGCCATGTTGATTTTTCTTGTATCACTGCTAGGTTTTTCGCTCTTTTTGTTTATTACGGTTGAAATATGCACTCATGATTGCAGATTGAACTGCAATGCAATTTTAGAAGTAATTGGCCTACTTTCAGCCAATCAGAATTGAAACTATTCTTCTAACAACTCCACATAAACAAGCAATGCATTTTATGTTTGATATTTTATTCCAGATCTCAAGCAAAAGATTCATGTAAAACTAATAAACTTACAAGGTTTAGAAGAAGCTGGTGTTGATGGTGGAGGTCTTTTCAGGTGAATGTTTATTCATTTGTTTTGATCTCACGTATGATATATGATGTTCTCTACAATGTTGTTATACTTACCGCTAGAAAATAACCTAACCAAAACAGTGCTTAGCATGAGGCAGATCATTTGATCAGAACAGCTGATCGACCATCTCAACTAAACCGCAGCGTAACCGTAACCGAACGGCAGCCGGCAAAACCACAACTATGCAAATGGCTGCCTAATCACAACTGAGCTGCAGCCATATAGGTACTTAATCACAATCGCAAGGCAACTGCACTATTAGAGAGGTTACGACACACAGGTTCCGATTTACGGGTACGGGTAGCGTAATTTTTTTTATTGATAATTTTAACTGATGTCTGCATATTTTATCATACATTTCCTGTTTTCTTGCGATAGACTATCATGGTTTACTGCGAAAGAACGTGTGCATGTAATTACGATGAAACATACAGACATCGATGATTGCTAAACAAAATGACGTTACCCGTAATAGTAATCGGGGTATTTTAACGTTTCTATTCAGTTATACTTCTGTGTGATACTGTTGTTGAAGTGATTATTCTAATCTTTACAGATTTTCAAAAAAATAGAAGTTCAGCAATGATAAGGATAAGTTTACCGGTTTTATTTTTGCAGGGAATTTTTGAATGAATGTCTTAAAGCTGGATTTGATCAGAATATCGGGTTTTTCTCGTCCACGAATAAGGAATTGCTTTATCCAAATCCACAGGTAATAGATTTATGGTTGATAATTGGGAATTTACGTTTCTTTAATTGTCTGATTCACCGTCCAAGTTTTAATTTGTAAATCTGAAATGTTCCAATTAGATTCTTTTTGTGGTAAAAAAATACATAACATTTCTATTTTATTCTGTTTTAAGGCGCATCTTGTTGAAAGAAATGTTTTCAAGCATTATTATTTCCTGGGGAAAATGCTGGGAAAGGTATTATATAATATTGGTAAATGCGGAATTAAAACGTATTCCACTGTTCCTTAGTTTCATTCAGTTCATTTATGAGACATGGTCAGAGCTGTTTTTCTTATCGACATTGACATGCAGTACTCTCTTTTGCCACCTTTGCTCCCATAAAACGTCGATGTTCTAGAATAATTATTGTACTATTTATTCATATTGACTGCTAGTTTAATATAGTATATTGATATATTTATACATTGTTTCATTTGCACTATCTACATTTATCATACAGAAACTAGTATTTCACATTTAATATGATTTTTCATAAATTTTTATTTTAAATATAAATAATATTTATTATATTTTAGGCCATATATGAAAACATGCTGGTTGAACTTCCGTTTGCCAGTTTCTTTCTTTGTAAGTTATTGAGTCAAACCAACGCAGATGTTGATATCAATCATTTGGAATCACTGGATCCTGAAATGTACAGGTGTGCTGCATGCAAACTAGGAAATATTGTTTTTAAGCTGTTTCTCGAAGGAAATATTGTTTTAAGCTATGTTTCTCGAAGGAAATATTGTTTTAAGCTATGTTTCTCGAAGGAAATATTGTTTTAAGCTATGTTTCTCGAAGGAAATATTGTTTTTAAGCTATGTTTCTCGAAGGAAATATTGTTTTAAGCTATGTTTCTCGAAGGAAATATTGTTTTTAAGCTATGTTTCTCGAAGGAAATATTGTTTTAAGCTATGTTTCTCGAAGGAAATATTGTTTTAAGCTATGTTTCTCGAAGGAAATATTGTTTTTAAGCTATGTTTCTCGAAGGAAATATTGTTTTTAAGCTATGTTTCTCGAAGGAAATATTGTTTTTAAGCTATGTTTCTCGAAGGAAATATTGTTTTAAGCTATGTTTCTCGAAGGAAATATTGTTTTTAAGCTATGTTTCTCGAAGGAAATATTGTTTTAAGCTATGTTTCTCGAAGGAAATATTGTTTTAAGCTATGTTTCTCGAAGGAAATATTGTTTTTAAGCTATGTTTCTCGAAGGAAATATTGTTTTTAAGCCATGTTTCTCGGAGGAAATATTGTTTTTAAGCCATGTTTTACAGAGGTCGAAAATCCAGAACACATTTGCCAGAAACATCTGCCTATATAATATATTGCCTTCGAGTTGCTGCCTCAAGTACAACGAATACGTATACTTGATGTAGCGTGTCAAGACTGAAGAAAGCAATGTTTTTGAAACAATAATTGCAAGTTGTTAAACGAAATGTTCCCGAAATTGTTGCTTACGAAATATTTTCTTTCCCGAAAGGAATTGTTGTTTGATATGCAACAATGTCCTCGAAGGAACATCACGGCCTTGATACAAACAAATATATGTTCGTTAAGTAAAAAAGTATGTTCCTAAAGTGAGAAAGATATGTTCCTTAAGTTCCATCAGTTCCTTAATTAATAAAAACAAGTAATACTGACTGTAAGTTATAGTCGCCAATGTCATGTGCTTTGATCATAATATTCTGTTCTTTTAAGGAACTTACTGTATCTTAAAGACTGTCCCGATGTTGAAGAGCTTGCTCTGAATTTCACTGTTGTTAATAACAACCTGGGCGAGTCGGAGGTAGAGTAAGATGTATTTATACTATGTATTTATACGATAAGACACATAACGGTACGCCGTGTTTAAACTGATGACATTTACCCGAGACTAAGGGCCAGTTTATATGAGAGACGGGACGGGACGGGACGTCAACGGGATTCCGGCATGTATATACAGTGTATTTCTATAATATTTTTCGCGTTCTGATTATATGGAAGCGGGTAGTTTTTCGTCCCGTCCCGCCTAGGCTGGATCTCGATTTTAGCAACCGTGATCCCGTCTCAAGCAGGACGTTTTTTTGCCTTACAAATGCTTCATCCCGCCCACCGGGACAATATTACAGTATGCTGACATTGCATTATTTGATCAATGTCGTGTGACATCTGAACAGCCAAATAATTCAAGATGACGTCCTTCGACAATAAAATAATATTCTCGGGTATTCCCGCGAAAAATGACCTGTGTACAAAACATCCCGTACAGGCTCTAACCTGCACCAGAAGTACCCAGAGGAGAAGTACCTAACTGGGACCTGACCTGGTGTGCGTTTACATTAGATACCCACTTAAAGGCCGGAGTCCTACACATTCGACCATTTTATGCATATAGAATGAAGTAACATAATTAAGATTACAAAATAAATTTTATGTGTACAAAATTCCGCTGAGTAATGATATCACAGACTCAAATTGTGATATTCCAAAACGTGTTCACACTACGGACCTGACCAAAGACTGACTTAGGACTAGTAAGAGCCATCACTTATGGATCCGGATAGTAAGGCACACACCAAAGCCTGACTTAGAACTAGTAAGAGCCATCACTTATGGATCCGGATAGTAAGGCACACACCAAAGCCTGCCTTGGACTACAATACTTTATATGATCTTATGTTCTATATTATTTTCACTTTATCAACGTCAGGTAGTTGAGTTGAAACCTGGAGGTCGAGATATTGTTGTAACCAACCAGAACAGAATTGAGTACATTCACCTTATGGCTGACTACAGATTAAATAGACAGGTTTGTGAAGAGACGGTGAAGGCATGCGCAGTATTGCGACCCAATCATGTTTTTTCTTTATTCATTAGGCAGTATCTATTTTTTGTTTTTAAACAGATTCGTCCTCATTGTAACGCATTTCGATCAGGATTATCCAGTGTCATTGATATCTCCTGGCTCCGTATGTTTGATCCTAATGAACTGCAGGTAAAGTGTACTGTACATGTATTATGTAAGGATTGTTTTGTATTTAAGATGCAGTTTATGGTAAATATGGAAATACTGGAGTAATTGGTTTTCCAGTCAATTTAATCCAAACATTCTATCAAATAACACATAGATAGGACATGCGTGGGTTATTTTAGATTGATCTGACTTGCAAATAGATTGAAAATTAGATTACTCCAATATTAAATTCGCAGCATTACATACACTTGATAAATTTCATAAAATTGTTTTTCATTTCAATTTATAGTTTTAGTAATGAATGATAATCTTATAATATATTTTAAACACTTCTCATTATCCTCTTCTATCCCAGATGTTAATCTCTGGTGCGCAAGTTCCAATTGATATTGAAGACTTAAAAAGCTATACTTCATATTCAGGTACGTGCGATGCCGTAGTTCAGCTTTATTGTTTCAGTATACTACCTAAAAACGGTGTAAGCCTATTTAATTTTCTTGTGTTTTAATAAAATCCGTCCAAATTGATCCAGATAATATACACCGTGCACAGCTCCACGAATTGGCCTAAATCTTCTTTTATTCAGTTCTTCGACTTTAATGCATAATTCTTTTACACGCGCAAATTGACAAGTTGCTTCAGCTTTCTCCAAAAGCTTTCTTGTTTTTATTCAGTTAATAAACAGCTTCCTTTACCTTGTTTAAGAATATTGCTAACCAGTATTACCTTTCTTTTGTGGTCTTTTACAAACTAGGTGGTCTCAGCGAGGACCACATTTGTGTGCAAAATTTTTGGTCAGTTGTGTCACGGTTCAACGATGTCCAACGTCGTCAGCTTCTGAAGTTTGTTACCAGTTGCTCAAGACCTCCTCTCCTTGGCTTTAAGGTGGGTTTGTGGGGCTTAAGTGGCGTAGTCGTCAGAGTAATCGCCTCTGATCTTTCAGATCGTTGATTTGATACTTGTTCCGCACTCAAGAAGTTCATTCGATTATTCCACGCCCTATCAAAGGTCATTGTTTTTTTTCGGTTACCCCGGTTTCCACCAACAGGAAAAGTTGGTAAAGTGGGCAAGGATATTCGTAGAAAAATTCACGACCCTAACAGCATTGTAGCTGCAGTTAATTACGTACACATCGACCTGCAGTGTTTCTCAATATCCATTGTGGACCCTATAGCTACAATGATTTTGTTGGTATGTACTGAGAATCGGATTGATCATGTGCTTGGAATGTTCTTTAATATGGAATGCCTCTAGCTAAAGTAGGAAACATGTACCACTTTCTACTGTGGCTAGCGTTTGGTGCTCAGGCAGGGTGACTCTCATCCACTAAAAATCGTGGATAAAATTCTGCTGAATTTAACCACCCGACCCGTTGTGATAGATTTGCTATGATTTATTTCATATTTGTATTTCCCTATTCCAGGATCTTTATCCTCCATTCACGATACATACCGCTGGTGCAGAAGACAGGCTTCCTTCAGCAAGCACGTGTGTTAACTTACTCAAGTTACCCGAATACCCAGACATTGAGACCATGCGGAAAAAATTATTGTACTCGATTGAATCTGGTGCTGGATTTGAACTCAGCTAACAAGGAATAATTATTGGAATTGATTTTTGTAAGTATTGAGGTCACCACTCGATCATGTGCGTGACCACTTAAGGGTAACTACTTCATGTATGTCTAAAGCCTGTACTTCATGTAAGCCTGATCGTAATCCAACCTGAAACCAAACCCTACACACAAATAGGCATACATGAAGTACTTCTCCGCTGAAGCATTAGTAGATTAGTAAGGATATATAGAGTAGAGGTCGAGAAACAGAGATTTCATACCCTTTTAAAATGTGTATAAATATTTGTCAGGGTCAGCCAATTACGCCGTTAAGCTGTTAAATAACACCACGATGTTTTAACGACCGACTTTGTTATATGGCGGTTGAGTTGTGTAAAACACCTGAAAAATACAATAAGAATTTCTCTTCGACGTTTCCAGCGAAGGCCCTTCGTCTGGAAGTTGGTATTATATGGCGTTCAAGTTTAACGGCTGAAAATACTGAACTAATTTAATATAATTATTCGCCTATTATATATGTATCAAATGTTAGACATCTGTTGGATACAGTCTACTAAGTAAGACACAATACCTTTTCCAAAAAAAGTAATTTAGTTGTCTTTGACGGCGAAAAAGAATGAGAAACTTCGAACTCTACCACTTTTAATATATCAGACAGGGGCTGTTAATTTAACGGATAGGCGTTAAAGGTTAACTAATATATTGGACCCCCGAATTATAGTATTTGTATGCGGTAGTATATACTCCCTTTACTCCCCAGCAATATAATTTATTTCTAGTTACTTGTGCACTAATTGTTTTATTTTTCGGAAAACAAACCAGTTATATTAATTGCCAAATCTTCAAGGAACTTGCGTACACTTGTGTAGTGTATCATGATATTCTGTATTGTGCTTTATATAGGTTTGACTTGACAGTGCTGTAATCAAAAGAAGTTCACTATATATTCAAGATAAACGTAACATATAGAATAATATTTATGGCAATGTCTTGAAGTATTTGAGATGATATTGAAAGTATTGCCATCGGGTACTATAAACATATGGGATGGAGTCAAATGCTATTTGACCAAAATCTGTACTATCTTAGGAAATTATTTTCTAGCCTACTAATCGTAAATGTCATTGTGCTATAATTTATGAACCTATAAAATGTGCTCGACAATTAACTTTATCCAAGGTGCAAGGACAATATATCTATTATTTCTATTGGGCAGATACAGTATGCATCAAACAAATGAGGTGCAATTTTTGTGAGACACTGGTCAGTGGCGTAACGTTATATCAGGGGGCCCCCGGTTTAAAAATTTTGAAGGCCCCCCCTAGTACGAGTGCCGAAGACACAAGCTCGCGCCGAAGGCACGAGCACTCTAGGAGGGTCCGGAAGCATGCCCCCCCGGAAATTTTTTAAATCTAGAGTCTCTGAAATGCCATTTCCTGGACTTTGGGGGAAGATTTTACGGTCTGAAAATTCTGACGGTCAGAAAACGACATTTTAATATATCAAGAAAGAATACATATTTTGTTGTTGCGTTCATGCATTTTTCGTTTCTCAGAGTCTTCCCTGTCAATTTGTTTTTGCTCTACAGTCTGAGCTTGGCTGCCTGGCGGCCCCCCTTTGGGCCATTTGGGTTGGAGGCCCCCGGGTTCACCCGGTCTGACTGAACCCATAGTAGTTACGCCACTGACACTGGTTCAGGGTGCACTGTAAAGTTCAATAAATAATGATGAAAATTGTGGTATGCACTGAACGGTGTTGATTTTCTGTATGGATACTGAGTGTGTTTGGGCACAACCGTAAATGTCCGGGGCGTTTATTAAATATTCATATTTTCATGAAGGCGTTTATAAGAGGCGTCAACTAGAGACACAGAACGCATTGCAGCAGTTTGTTACAGCAGTTTGTTGCAGCAGTTTGTTGCAGCAGTTTGTTGCAGCAGTTTGTTGCAGCAGTTTGTTGCAGCAGTTTGTTGCAGCAGTTTGTTGCAGCAGTTTGTTGCAGCAGTTTGTTACAGCAGTTTGTTGCAGCAGTTTGTTACAGCAGTTTGTTGCAGCAGTTTGTTGCAGCAGTTTGTTGCAGCAGTTTGTTGCAGCAGTTTGTTGCAGCAGTTTGTTGCAGCAGTTTGTTGCAGCAGTTTGTTGCAGCAGTTTGTTGCAGCAGTTTGTTGCAGCAGTTTGTTGCAGCAGTTTGTTGCAGCAGTTTGTTGCAGCAGTTTGTTGCAGCAGTTTGTTGCAGCAGTTTGTTGCAGCAGTTTGTTGCAGCAGTTTGTTGCAGCAGTTTGTTACAGCAGTTTGTTGCAGCAGTTTGTTACAGCAGTTTGTTGCAGCAGTTTGTTACAGCAGTTTGTTGCAGCAGTTTGTTATAGCAGTTTGTTACAGCAGTTTGTTACAGCAGTTTGTTGCAGCAGTTTGTTGCAGCAGTTTGTTACAGCAGTTTGTTACAGCAGTTTGTTGCAGCAGTTTGTTACAGCAGTTTGTTACAGCAGTTTGTTACAGCAGTTTGTTACAGCAGTTTGTTGCAGCAGTTTGTTACAGCAGTTTGTTACAGCAGTTTGTTACAGCAGTTTGTTGCAGCAGTTTGTTACAGCAGTTTGTTGCAGCAGTTTGTTGCAGCAGTTTGTTGCAGCAGTTTGTTACAGCAGTTTGTTGCAGCAGTTTGTTGCAGCAGTTTGTTGCAGCAGTTTGTTGCAGCAGTTTGTTGCAGCAGTTTGTTACAGCAGTTTGTTGCAGCAGTTTGGCCCTAAATCCTAATCCGTAACCGTACTAAATAATGGAATTACATTTTTGTAGCTATACACAGTAGGGTGAAATATATGCGTGTACTGATAACTGATGTGATGATTCAAACCTTTCTATCCGTAAGCCTGGATTTTCATCGATGCAATAAAATATGTTTGCTGATGATGATCAGGGTTTACGATCAAAACATTTGCCAAATATACTTGTATATAATAATCTAAATAATTCAAACGTTTTCACTGGTCGAAAGTTATGATCAATTAGTCGAAAGTTATGATCAATTAGAGTACTGACACACGGAATCCTTAAAACATGTATCAGTATCTATAGTAAACATCACCAATGTATTATCACACCAGCGTCTATCATGATAGGAAGACACTTTCAATGGTGATACGTATACGAATAGCTTTAAAGGCTGCTTTGTAGTCATCCGTACATTTTATGTACAGTACATCATAATTATACGTACGAAAAAGTTTCAACCGTCTAAGGACTAAGCATAATAAATACATTAACAAATACACCTTAATTCCTACAGAGCACTAAATGCTGTACATTTTCCTTTGGTTATTCCATAAGTAGCATTTTAATCGATTGAAACTGCATGTTCTGACCGTATTAGGTGATGATCTGGATCTTCATCAGTGCTTACATATAATATATCGTATTTTTATTATTATTTGCACAAATAACGGATCGAAAGCTTTACGAAATACACACGTACATGCATATGTTTTCCATAAACGAAACAAAGCAATTATATTTATCACACAACCTACAAGGGGCCTATATATTAATTAAAAAATGAAATCGCCCAGCAATTATCCACTAAAGATTTTAATATAGTCTTCCTGCATACTATGACATGGGAAATTCCATGACACGATATTCGCAAATTTTTCGATTGTAAGTCTGGCTCTTCATCAATACATGCAAATTTGACTTGATATATACTCATGTGCAGTGTTGTAAATACTCGTTACTAAAGTAACGCGTTACTAATTACTAATTACTTTTTGAGTAATTTTTCGGTAATTTGTTACTTTCTGTATGAAAGTAATTTTGTAACGTAATTAATTACTTTTTGAAGGTTACGAGTAACATTTTTGAAAAGTAATTTTGCGTTACTTCTGTGTACTTCTTCTTATTTTCCAACCTTACAAATTCCGCATTTCGACGATTTCGTCCATGTGTAATACAGTTTGTTTCAGTGTTGAAAATCGTTTTATTCCCTTGAATTTCGCTTCAATTGTTTTTACTCGAAGAGGCCTGCGGTGTTACTGATCAACGATCATAGAACATGGTAAATACTTCATGACATTTATTGTGTAGCAGTGCGAAAGCAACATAAAAAAATAAAAATATCATATCTTATAAATAAAAAGTAATCTCAAAGTAATTAGTAATTAATTACTTTTTAACAAGTAATTAGTAATTTGTAATTGGTTACTTTTGAAAGAAAGTAATTAGTAATTTGTAATAATTACTTTTTCGGTGAAGTAATTGTAATTTTTACTCACTACTTTTTTTTGGTAATTTTTACAACACTGCTCATGTGAGTCATGCATGATATAATAATTTTGTCTAATATAATTTTATATACATTGACATCGTTTAGTTAGTCAAATTTTCACCACAATTCATAGTTATAATTTTAGTTCAACACGTCTAAATAATGAAATTACAAAATATATCTACAGGCTTACAGCTATACAATAAATATATACAATGGAAACTAAATACGTACTGATCACTGATCCGGGATTCCGGATCGAAACCTTTGCATTGTGGGTGTTTTCGGATAAACAAATCAATAACATTGTAATTATCATCATTCGACTTGTTTGCTATTTGAACTATTTGGGATATTTACTCTATTCAAATAACGTTACATTTTATTTTATTTATCTGCAGGTTTGCATGGCGTTAAATATAATTGTTTTGCTTTGTGAAAAGAAGGCCACCATATACAGGGTGTCTCAAAAAAACCGCTACCCTTAGAAATTAGAGGCTTTAGAAAAAGCCTCGATTTTGTACACTTGGGAATTTAAAATTGCTTATTTGCTTCTAATTGCATGCAAATATACCAGACAAAGCGAAATTTCTAAAGCCTCTAATTTCTAAGGGTAGCGGTTTTGAGACACCCTGTATACAGGGTGTATCAAAACTGCAAATACCATAATTTGTATGCACGAGATCATACATTAGAATTTCAATGGCTGTGCAAATAATTACGCTTCTGGGATTTGAAAATACGTTTCCACGTGCAGTACTATCAAAATAAGCACACAAAGTGAATTAAAATTAGTTCGATTACGAATGGCTCAGCTAACAACAGAGCAAAGAGTATTTCTTGTTTTAAAGTACGCCCAAACTCAAAACTCGACAGCAGTCATTCGTAAACTGAGCCATTCGTAATCGAACTCATAAGTTTAATTCACTTTGTGTGCTTGTTTTGATACCCCTGGGAAACGTATTTTCAAATCCCAGAAGCGTAATTATTTGCACAGCCATTGAAATTCTAATGTATGATCTCGTGCATACAAATTATGGTATTTGCAGTTTTTTTGATACACCCTGTACTTCGCAAATATTTACATCTGTAAGCCATCCTCCCCACAATGCAATACAATTTACTTGCTCAGGTTTACGATCAAATGACTTGCCAAATATATTTGTATAATAATCTAAAGAATTCAAGCGTTTTCATTGGTCCAAAGCTATTATATTAGAGGACGCACGCACGGGATTACGTCACACAAACAATTGCTTTGCTTTTTAAAGCATAAACATATAACGGTAATATTTGAAAATTCTGTATATGGAAACAGATTTAGACAAGCTCTTGACGACTTTATAAATAATCGTGATATTGGTTTTATTGTCTAAAACTAAGACTTTCATCTACATTACATTCATATCGATTTAGATTTCTATTAAAATCAACAAGAATTAATGTACAAGTGGTTTAATAATCGTTTTTTACAAATATTTTCAATAAAATGTTTGTAAAAGTATGCGTACTTGTCACTGGTGAAGATCTTAACTTCCGGATCGAAAGCTTTACGAAATGAATAATAAAAATAATAGAGTTTTTCACGAAAACAATAAGTCAATTCTATATACTTGTCTCTACGCCAACCACAGGCAGCCCAAGCTCACATTGTTGCTATATTAATATTTTTTTTTATTAATAATTTTTTATTATTGCTGTTTGTATGTTATGGTATATTATGTGTATGTGTTATGTCTGTTATGCTATTTGCCAGAAATGGTATGATGGGATTAAATATATATTTATAATTGATGGTTAGGGTACTTCATATTAGCAAATTATAGTAGACTTAATAGTCAAATATATATTGTCAAAAAATTGCTAAAATATTGTGTCAAATGAAGAAATAAAGTTACTTACTTCTATTACAAGTTGCAATCGACTTTTCGGTGTTGACTTGGTGTGATTTTAAATCCACTTTGAGGGGAAAGTCACTCATGGTATTATATGTAATATTAAGGAGAAGGCAGGTAAATACAGCTCCAACGAATTCGCATCGGCTTCACAAATCCTTCTCGCGTCGCATAATAATGCATCGAATCGCCAGGTCTAGGACCTGTATAGGAGTTTGTATGCGTTTCATTTAGTACAGGCAATCTCAACTGTTTTAGGGTAAAATGACCGTGGCGGTCAACATGGCATATGTGCCAAAACCTGAATCCGGGACGAAAGTCCTGAAAATGACCCCGCCCTGAAACGGCAGTGCCGACATAGCTCTAACTTCCGAAAAGCAGAAGCGACAGCCTTTCTGAAGTGCTTATAGTGTTTAGAAGGTTGCTTTTAGGGGTAGTTATTGGAAGGAAAAATTTGTCTAAGTATACTTGTTGTACTTTTACATAATGATAGATGGCTAAAGAAGATTTCAACCAAGTTTCGTCAAGTTTTGAAGCAATGCAGTGTATTTTATCTTCGATATTGTGTCCTTCGATATTTCGTCAAATAGCGGCCATTGCAATGCCTCGCCGCTTCTCTTCCCGATAAATGCCACTTCTTCGTCTTCATATGTATTTAGATTACAGTATCCAAGAGTACTTCATTGTAGAATAGTCCCAATCGAAAAACTAGAGTAGTATAGTCCCACTTGAAAGGAAAAAACCTCCCATAGCAAATTTAGGATCAAAATAATTTTAAAGTCACGCGCAATCTTCGCGAAAACTCCTCGTGGGCTACTTGACAGGGGGCAATATTTCTGAAACGCTGGTTCATACCACAGAACCCAGTAAATATATTATATTTATTGTATTTTTATGATTTATGATAAAAACAATAGAAAATACGCAAATATTTATTGTTTTTTTCATAAATCATAAAAATACAATAAATATAATATATTTACTGGGTTCTGTGGTGGCGAACCAGCGTTTCGTGAAAATATTTGCCCCCCCTGTCAAGTAGCCCACGAGGAGTTTTCGCGAAGATTGCGCGTGACTTTCAAATTATTTTTAAACTTGTGTCTTTGATTCTGATCCTAAATTTGTTATGGGAGGTTTTTTCCTTTCAAGTGGGACTATACTACTCTAGTTTTTCGATTGGGACTATTCTACAATGAAGTACTCTTGGATACTGTAATCTAAATACATATGAAGACGAAGAAGTGGCATTTATCGGGAAGAGAAGCGGCGAGGCATTGCAATGGCCGCTATTTGACGAAATATCGAAGGACACAATATCGAAGATAAAATACACTGCACTGCTTCAAAACTTGACGAAATATAATTGTTTTGCTTTGTGATAAGAAGGCCACCATATACAGGGTGTCTCAAAAAAACCGCTACCCTTAGAAATTAGAGGCTTTAGAAAAAGCCTCGATTTTGTACACTTGGGAATTTAAAATTGCTTATTTGCTTCTAATTGCATGCAAATATACCAGACAAAGCGAAATTTCTAAAGCCTCTAATTTCTAAGGGTAGCGGGTTTTTTGAGACACCCTGTATACTTCGCAAATATTTACATCTGTAAGCCATCCTCCCCACAATGCAATACAATTTACTTGCTCAGGTTTACGATCAAATGACTTGCCAAATATATTTGTATAATAATCTAAAGAATTCAAGCGTTTTCATTGGTCCAAAGCTATTATATTAGAGGACGCACGCACGGGATTACGTCACACAAACAATTGCTTTGCTTTTTAAAGCATAAACATATAACGGTAATATTTGAAAATTCTGTATATGGAAACAGATTTAGACAAGCTCTTGACGACTTTATAAATAATCGTGATATTGGTTTTATTGTCTAAAACTAACACTTTCATCTACATTACATTCATATCGATTTCTATTAAAATCAACTTGTTATGGGAGGTTTTTTCCTTTCAAGTGGGACTATACTACTCTAGTTTTTCGATTGGGACTATTCTACAATGAAGTACTCTTGGATACTGTAATCTAAATACATATGAAGACGAAGAAGTGGCATTTATCGGGAAGAGAAGCGGCGAGGCATTGCAATGGCCGCTATTTGACGAAATATCGAAGGACACAATATCGAAGATAAAATACACTGCACTGCTTCAAAACTTGACGAAATATACTTGGTTGAAATCTTCTTTAGCCATCTATCATTATGTAAAAGTACAACAATTGAATGATACTTGCGAGACTCGGCGATAAAAAGCAAACAAGACGGCAAAATATGGCTGAAATCGTGTTTTGGTGGGGGGTAAGTGAAATAAAATGTATTATATTTAAACAAAACAATGTCAATCCTTATGAAATCTACAATAATTATATAAAATTAAGCATAGTTTTTCATCCCATGATAAAAATTGTTAGGAAATAAGAAAATTTAATCTCTGCCAGGTATATTAGTTATTTCATGGATAATTAGCAGTTGACCTGGGGTGGTGCATGGTCATTTTCTTGTAAAATATTATACTTAGACAAATTTTTCCTTCCAATAACTACCCCTAAAAGCAACCTTCTAAACACTATAAGCACTTCAGAAAGGCTGTCGCTTCTGCTTTTCGGAAGTTAGAGCTATGTCGGCACTGCCGTTTCAGGGCGGGGTCATTTTCAGGACTTTCGTCCCGGATTCAGGTTTTGGCACATATGCCATGTTGACCGCCATGGTCATTTTACCCTAAAACAGTTGAGATTGCCTGTGCTAAATGAAACGCATACAAACTCCTATACAGGTCCTAGACTATAAAGCCCATTATATTTCACATCACATTCATCGTCTTCAACAAACACAAGAGATTTTTTGTCGGTGAAAATCCATAATTTGTTCGATTTTCTGACAATCTCAGGCACCGTGGCTGTCGATACCCGGGGATATTCAGTTGAGAGCTCGCGAGTTCGAATTACACTCTCTATTGTTATTGGTTGATTCGAACGCGTTCACGCGACAACAACTACATTACATTAGACAGATTTAGATCGAGGACGCAGACGTCAAAGACGACCTGAAAATGGCGTAAAAATGGCGTGGCATATCCATACATGTGCACAACACGCCACTTTCACGTCGTCTTTCACGTCCGCGTCCTCGATCTAAATCTGTCTAATAGACAGATTGTTGTCGCGTGAACGCGTTCGAATCAACCAATAACAATAGAGAGTGTAATTCGAACTCGCGAGCTCTCAACTGAATATCCCCGGGCATAGAGTAAGGAAATTCATTTCCTTACTCTATGCCCCGGGTATCGACAGCCACGGTGCCTGAGATTGTCAGAAAATCGAACAAATTATGGATTTTCACCGACAAAAAATCTCTTGTGTTTGCTGAAGACGATGAATGTGATGTGAAATGTAATGGGCTTTATGGATCTGGGTTTTTTTTGGCGATTCGATGCATTATTATGCGACGCGAGAAGGATTTGTGAAGCCGATGCGAGTTCGTTGGAGGCTTGGAGCTGTATTTACCTGCCTTCCCCTTATACTTACATATAATACCATGAGTGACTTTCCCCTCTAAGTGGATTTAAAATCACACCAAGTCAACACCGAAAAGTCGATTGCAACTTGTAGTAGAAGTAACATTATTTCTTCATTTGACACAATATTTTAGCAATTTTTTGACAATAGGCTATATATTTGACTATTAAGTCTACTATAATTTGCTAATATGAAGTACCCTAACCATCAATAATAAATATATATTTAATTCCATCATACCATTTCTGGCAAATAGCATAACAGACATAACACATACACATAATATACCATAACATACAAACAGCAATAATAAAAAATTATTAATAAAAAAAATATTAATATAGCAACAATGTGAGCTTGGGCTGCCTGTGCGCCAACCTATATATATATAGGATCTTAAGTACAATGAATTTTATATATTATATATACTATGCCAGAATATTTTAAAATTTTGCTAAACAAAGTGTTTAGATTTCCTTCTTAGCTTTTCTTGTTATAGACACAGTCATAACGTGTTATTTTATCAAGCTAATTCTTATAGAAAGGCCAAAACACTAGTCTGACTATAGTTGTTTCAAATTCTTATGCAACTCTCATGACCAGTCAAACGAGCAAAACTCTCATCGATCAACTCTCACCAAAATTTGAACCAGTTCAAAGTTAATGAAAGTGCACGAGAGTCGATGAGAGTTGGTAGTCAAACGCGACTGAGAGTTGCAACTCTCATTAACTCTCATCAACTCTCATCAACTCTCATCCTCGTTTGATCGGGGCTTAAGTCCGAACCTACACCAGTGCAAATATATTATATATTATGTTTGATATCGATCAAAAGCTCTGAACTTTGGAATAGATAGATAATCGTGGTGTTTAAAAAAGCAAGTCAAGTATACGGAATGTGAAAAGTCCTTAAAACATGTATCAGTATCTAGTAAACATTATACCGATGAATTATCACACCAACATCTATGATATGAAGACATGCACAGAGGTAATAAAGGCTGCCTCCATCATGCGTACTTTTTATGTACAGTAAATTAATGACCCAAGCTGTTGATATAAAACCGTATTTATAAAAACACAATTCAAACAAAACATATTTTGTGGGAGAAGGGGTTCTGGGGTGTGAAGACTCATATTATGACAAACATCATCCCTACTCACGTCACACCTTAAGCTGAACTGATTGACTGAACTGAATGCTCTGACCATAAAGCAGAGCCTTGCCAGGGGTAGCTATTCCCTGACGACCCTGAACCAAGAAACACTTGGACAGTCCTTAACCTGACCAAGGGGAATGAAACCCCTATGGACAGTCCTTAACCTGACCCAGAGTGCTAGACCCATACGGGCAGTCCTTAACCTGACCAAGGGGCGATAAACCCCTATATGGACAGTCCTTAATTATATGGTATATGTGTGACGTATATTGAGTCTATGGGCCTGAAGTTGACATTTTGGGAGACTTCAACCTGAACCACAAATTTATTAACCAAAATAACAAAATAGTCTGCGACCGAAAACGTTAGTTTTTAACTATATACATACTAAAGTAAAGGCATTATCTAGCAGCAACATTGTTTGTGTCTCTTTCCAAAATGTCCTTTCTCGAGTCCTTGATCCAGTATATGGTGTTGAAGACAGTTGATGATAGCTGCTTCCATTTTTATATAATAGCTATTATTTCCACTGATATATTAACTACCAATATTATATCGATGAATTTGCAATTTTGAACATATTCAAGGTAACTCTAACTTAGAGCAAACGTCAGGCTGAATAGCCAAGGAGGTGGGTGGGTGGGAAATTATTTCAATAACTTGAGTAAGCGAAGCGCTCAGTATAAATGATATGATCTTGTTAGCATCCTGCAAGTTATGCGCTAATTAACTTGTATTATATTGCGCGTTATGATTGGTCAATTTGTTAGTAGGAAGCGTTAGCATGCAATATCCAGGGCTGCTCACGTGAAAGCATGCCCAATGATGAAAATGATCTTTGAACTATCTGTCAATAAGTAAAACTAAACAATGCATACCTTGAGGCCAGGACGGAAGGAATCACCGCCTTTGAGACAGAAACTTATCTGATATCTTGCTTAACATACTAGCTTCAACGCGTTGTCTCATTAACTTAAATTTATATTGTCTATAAATTTGCTTTAATGACCCAAGCTGTTGATATAAAACCGTATTTATAAAAACACAATTCAAACAAAACATATTTTGTGGGAGAAGGGGTTCTGGGGTGTGAAGACTCATATTATGACAAACATCATCCCTACTCACGTCACACCTTAAGCTGAACTGATTGACTGAACTGAATGCTCTGACCATAAAGCAGAGCCTTGCCAGGGTAGCTATTCCTGACGACCCTGAACCAAAAAACACTTGACCAGTCCTTAACCTGACCAAGGGGAATGAAACCCCTATGGACAGTCCTTAACCTGACCCAGAGTGCTAGACCCATACGGGCAGTCCTTAACCTGACCAAGGGGCGATAAACCCCTATATGGACAGTCCTTAATTATATGGTATATGTGTGACGTATATTGAGTCTATGGGCCTGAAGTTGACATTTTGGGAGACTTCAACCCCACAAATACACAGAATGTGTATTCCCCATAGACGAAGAGACCTTCTCCCCATTTTTTAAAATTAAGAATTGTTATGTATTTAGCCTTATTATTACAGTGACTGATTTGAGCATTACCATCACTCATATTACAGCTGGAATGTCAGGGAGGCCAGGAAAACCTACGATACAGGAAACCTGGATGGGCCCAAAACAGTTAACTGGCAGTTCCCCACAAAGCTTCTATCTTACAAGTTCTCGATTGGAGTGTTGATAACACGACAAACAGAGCTGACTATCAAGGCATACGTCTTTTTATATACTTGTTTATTTGAGCATTCTATAAATCGTTTTGTTTTCTTGTTGTGATTGTTCCTCGATAAAACCAAAATTATAGTATGATGTTGTATACATGCAGGCATTGACATTGGAAAGTAGCTTGAGCCTCGGCTTTAGATATTTGGTTTCATGCAAACAAAGCAAATATAATGCGGATCATGCATAAAAAGTGCAAACAAATTTTGTAGGCATATAGATCATATGTGTATTCAAACTAGAACTCTTTCTATATCTGAAACAATATATTATAGAAATGTATCCACATTCAAGCAACATCAGATCTTACAGAATGTGATTCAATCTTATGTTATAACCACAAACAACTTATTGTATTGGCATGCTTTCAAAGGATGAACTATTGTTATCAATTACTTTAATCTTTATAATGACCGACTAAAATTGAATTGGCGTAGCACAATATATTGCCTGTATACTTCATTTAATTTAAATATGTGCTATGTCCCTAACCAAATAAGGTAGAAATTAAATACAAATCAAATCAATGCCAATTTTCCACTGCAGGAAAAAATAAAAAATAAATAGATTAATTTATTAGAATATGTATAGTTAAAAACTTGGAGGCAATCAGTGAAACAGATCGAGACTTGCGCCAAACTCATTTCGTGAGGAATGCAAGTTTTGGAGTGATATATAGTCGATGAATCACAATAATTATAGAAATATATATACTGCCAAACTATATCTATCTATAACTTGGAGCTTAAGATTAGCTCCGTTTCAGTAAAAACGAATAATATAGTAACAGAATTATATAGCTATCATTCACGAGTAGATATATGTAAACAGTTAGGCAAACCCTCCCGACTATTTCTCAAATTAACGTAAGTGCATGTACAGTAAGTGTCGCGAATGCTGATAGAGCATAGCAAATCAAAGTATACTTTTGTCGGGGTATGTTTTAGTTTTCGATATATACTGATGTGTGGACTATGCCTATGGTATACATCTTACAAATAGATTGAAATTTGAACTAAGTAACTATAAACTTTATCATCATTATAATTCATGCAACAAGATAGGTGCAGCCAATTTAGCGATCATGGTTGGATGAATGATATTCTTTTCTATATTTATGATTGTAGGGGTGAATATAGTGTGTGACAAAGCTGCCGAGCTTTTCCAGCCTCAAAACAATGATCGAACTTTGGACTCAAATACGTCAATCAAATATATTACCAGCTGCATGCGCATTAACAAAACGAGACATACTAAATGTATCGATAGACAGATACAGTCAACTCTCGTTATAGCGCACATGAATTTTTTATGTTGGTTTAAAACGAAATATAACGCAATCAATTGAATTCGCCTGTATACTTACAATACCCAAGCTAAGCGATGGCAAATCCCCCCTTAACTACACATTTTGTATCAATCAGTGGTATAATCCAATTCCTTGTTAATCCCAGTGTTCTATGATATCCACATCTGGTCGTAGCGTTTCTTTCTGTTATAATGCCGCCGCAGCCACTCCGTTGCGTAGGACCAACTTTATACGTATTTAAACTGATATATTTCTTTGTTCATTAGAGGAATAGATGCCCCCGCGTCGGCGGTACTTAATTGCTCCGCGTTGTCGTTGAGTTCTGTTTGACTAAACTGCGTCGTCGCTCGCCATACACCCGTTGTTGCATATATACGGTAATATGTACCATCTGAAATCGCTGTCCAAAGCAGTTCGCGTGCATAATCAGTAGACTTTCATTCTTGAAAATTCGTTTCGTAACTTGAGTAAGTAGCGTTTCTTTCTATTCTAATGCCGACGCAGCTGTTCCGTTGCGTAGGACTAACTTATACGTATTTAAGCTGATATATTTCTTTGTTCATGAGAGGAATGGATGCCGGTACTTGCTTCGCGTTGCCGTTGAGTTCTGTTTGACTAACTGCGTCGTCGCTGTCCACACTGCCTGTTGTTGTATATACACGATAATATGTCCATCGTTAGATCGCGCACCGCCGCATCATACCATCGCCGTCCAAAGCAGTTCGCGTGCATAAACGGTAAACTTTCATGTTGAAAATTATTTCAATAACTTGAGTAAGCGAAGCGCTCAGTATAAATGATATGATCTTGTTAGCATCCTGCAAGTTATGCGCTAATTAACTTGTATTATATTGCGCGTTATGATTGGTCAATTTGTTAGTAGGAAGCGTTAGCATGCAATATCCAGGGCTGCTCACGTGAAAGCATGCCCAATGATGAAAATGATCTTTGAACTATCTGTCAATAAGTAAAACTAAACAATGCATACCTTGAGGCCAGGACGGAAGGAATCACCGCCTTTGAGACAGAAACTTATCTGATATCTTGCTTAACATACTAGCTTCAACGCGTTGTCTCATTAACTTAAATTTATATTGTCTATAAATTTGCTTCATTATATACGCACGAAGAATTTCAATCCGTCCAAATTAACAAATATACACATTAAATCCTACAGAACACTAAATGCTGTACATTCATATTGCACTTGCTATTCCACTGATAAGCATCTAAATCAACATTGTTCTGGCCGTATTAGGTGAGGGTATTTTAAACGCCATTGGCACCTGTGATGTTGACGCAGCTTTAATTAAGGGTAAAATTAGCTTAATTGTTTTGTTTTGTAGGAAACATCACGATTTCTAATATCGCAAAGCTTCCGATCCGTTAGTCTGAATCTTCATCAGTGAAAGTTGTATATTGCATTTTTATTATTTGTACAGGTCCTGGCTAACGGATCGAAACGGCTTTGCGAAATACATACGTGCATGTGTTGTCCACAAAACGAAGCAATTATATCTATCATACAACCTACAAGGAACTTATTAAAATGAAATTACGCAGCAATTATCAACTTAAGGAGGGTTTTAATATAGTCTTCCTGCATACCAAACAATATAAATTTGCGTCAGTCCTTTCTCCGTGGAATTCATGTTTAGTCATTCATGATGGCAAATCAACTTTTTCTTTGGCTTGCTTTCTGTGTCTTGGTTTGTCATCATGTTGGTTTTGTTCAATGCGCTGGTGAATGCACGACCCATGCAGATTGCAAAGTCGGGTTATTAAAGTGGGCTTGTTGTCGTGATAGTTCTGAAAATACGAAGCGAGTTGTTCGACTGATAACGACTGCGGAGATCCATCGTTGTGTTGCCGCTCTAATAAATGTGTAGATGAAGGCTGCATTGGATGTACTGTGCACTCGGATTGCCATCCCAGTCATGTATGTTGTAAAGAGACTTTAGATGAGAATATCTGTTTTGATGATTGTATCGGGATAAATTGCAGCTCAAACGACGTCTGTGCTGGAAGAAGAGAATGTTGTCGTTCCGGAAAATGTGTTGATGACGGCTGTAGCGATAAGTGTACTTCGAATTCAGAGTGTAATGGGGATGAATATTGTTGCAAGAAGAAGAAATTCCTTTTGCCTTTCAGAGGGGATGCTTGTGCTAAAAGTTGTATTGGTGAACCATGTAGCTTTGATGATGACTGTGGACCTGCTAATGAATACTGTTTTTCTGAGAAATGTGTTGAACCTGGCTGTACTTCAGACTCGGACTGTAGTTCTGATCATTTGTGTTGTAAGAAAAGCTTCAGATTGTGGACCTCCTAATGAATGTTGTATTTCTGGAAAATGTGCAAAAGATGGTTGCACGGAGTGTACAACAAGTTCGGACTGTAGTTCAGGACTTTATTGTTGCACGAAAGGAGATTCGAACGTGCCTGGCGAGTGCATTGCGGAATGTATTGGAAAATCGTGTACTAGAAATTCGGATTTCGGACCTCTTAATGAACATTGTGTTTTTGAGAAATGTGTTGAACCTGGCTGTGCTTCAAACTCGGACTGTAGTTCTGATCATTTGTGTTGTAAGAAAAGCTTCCCCTTCAATGAAACCTTCTGTGGCGAGGATTGTGTTGGGCATTCTTGTAATAACAATGATGACTGCGCTGGGAGTTATGAATGTTGTCTTTCTGGGAAATGTGTTAAACTACACATAGGGTGTTTGGCGAAATGTACTTCAAATTCGGAGTGTGATGCACATGAATATTGTTGCAAGAAGAAAGAGGTTTGGATTTGGGAAGATCGTTGTAGTAAAAGCTGTGTTGGTGAGATTTGTGGCTCTAATGATGATTGTGGACCTCCAAATGAATGTTGCATTGCTGGAAAATGTGCCAAAGATGGTTGCCCAGAATGTACAACAAATTCTAACTGTAGTTCAGGACTCTATTGTTGCACGAAAGGAGATTCGAACGAACCTAGCGAGTGCATTGCGGAATGTATGGGAAAACCGTGTATTGAAAGTTCAGATTGTGGACCTCCTAATGAATGTTGTATTTCTGGAAAATGTGTTAAAGATGGTTGCACGGAGTGTACAACAAATTCGGACTGTAGTTCAGGACTTTATTGTTGCACGAAAGGAGATTCGAACGTGCCTGGCGAGTGCATTGGGGAATGTATTGGAAAATCATGTACTATTAGTTCAGATTGTGGACCTCCTAATGAATGTTGTGTTTCTGGACAATGTGTTAAAGATGGTTGTACGGAGTGTACAACAAATTCGGACTGTAGTTCAGGACTCTATTGTTGCACGAAAGGAGATTCGAACGTGCCTGGCGAGTGCATTGCGGAATGTATTGGAAAATCATGTACTAATAGTTCAGATTGTGGACCTCCAAATGAATGTTGTGTTTCTGGACAATGTGTTAAAGATGGTTGCCCGAAATGTACTACAAATTCGGACTGTGGAGATGCTAATAAATGTTGTATTTCTGGAAAATGTGTAAAAGATGATTGCTCGGAGTGTACGACAAATTCGGACTGTGTTGGTCCAAACGAGATTTGTAACTCGGACAATATATGTGCAATACCTATCACACAAAACCCCACAGAATGCTCTTCCTCTTCCCCACCGCCATGGCTGATACCTGTTGTTGCAATAATTGTGTTACTTGTAGTCGTTGGAGTGTCCGTTGCTGTGTTTTGGTATTATAGAAGAAAGCGGCCAAGCAATACAACTCAAGTACACAGAGGAACCACAAAACACCAAAAATCAAGGAACAGTAGTTAACAAGCTACAACCTACCACTCAGTTTACTGACTACAACACTCCTGTACAACAACAAGAAACTAGATTTGGTCAAGTAGAACAGAATCCTTCACAACCGTTCCAAAACCATTATCAACAAGACAACTCAGGATATATGCTACCACTTCACAGCCCTATTGATCACATCTACGAGAACCCGGATGCAGTAAAAGCCACCCAACCATAAGATGATCCTGACGTTTATCCACAGAATGCCTTCCACAATCCTCCTTACAACCCACATCATCCTAGAAATCACCCTTAATGTCCTTTACTTTTAACACCAGTAAATATTTAACACTACGCAAGCAATAGCTTAATTATACTTTTTATAGCATTTTAAGCACATGTATTTCTTCCAATTCTTATACTTAGCACAACAATATTTTAATAAAATTTAAAGTACATATAGCTTAATGTCGAATAAGCCTTTGGCGTAGTATACTAGTATGTATTCTATACCAGCTAGCGAACTTGATAGTATCGGCCTAGTTTACATTTTAAGGTTACATCACATGATGTACGTGCGTTATGGTAGATTGGACAGTGCGCAACGAATTTTAGGTGTAGATTTACCAAATTTTCAGTGAAAAAAGCCAGTTTACCCCAGAGTTTGTCTAGATATCAGAGTTTGTCAGAGTTTGTCCTTTCTCTTCTTTAATGGTTATTTTGATATGCCGTGTTGTTTTACGGCTTCGTGAACTATCATGACAAGATCAATTAAGATCAGTATAAAAAATAAACCATTAAAGAAGAGAAAATTTCCGCACACATTTTTTTACTTTAGTTATGAAGATTCAAATTGCGATATCTAGACAAAATTTGGGGTAAACTGTACAGTTATTTCTTTGTTTTTATGGAATACCTATGTTTTTTCGAAATCAGTATTTTTCTGTCTTTTTTCACTGAAAATTTGGTAAAACTACACCTAAAATTCGTTGCGCAATGTCCAATCTACCATAACGCGCGTCTATCACGTGATGTAACCTTAAGTTGCTCAGAACACGCTTACCATATTGAGTTATTAATATTACTTAGTATTTAATCTCTATGCCTTGGCGTATCACTGTTGTATATGCTTAGGGGGTATACATATTCCTTTTTATCCACAATATTCAGGCAATTTAACTCGTAATTCTAGTTAAAGTATTGACTGTAATTTAAGACCGCTTTTAATGTATTTTTTATATGCATAATAACAGCTTAAATTTTTCCATTCCGAATCTAAAACAGCTTCTCATAACAATCCGCTTCTTAATTATAACTGTGCAAATCAAGTAGATAAAAAAATCAGGTGACTTTGAGGTAAAAGCTCGAAATAATGACGTAATTCCTTAATACATGCATATTTTTACGTTGGCATTAAGTTAGAAAGGGGTAAGATTTTGATCAGGGTAAGGTTTAGCATTAGAGTTGTGTCAATCAAGACGAAATTTGCATTTGACTACAGTGACATAATTATTTCCTTTGCATTTCGTTCATGAATAGCTATTAATGAGTTTGATAATGAATATCAATGTCTGTAAATCTGATACAGATTTTGTTTTGATTAACATAATCTTCTTGTGCCATTTTCTCTGCTAAAACAGTTTTTTTCTTAAAAAAACAGACACTGTACCCCAACTGTTCCCCCCTCCCCAATAGAGTGTGATTTTAGATCCATCGGCAAATCCGGTGAGAAGGCAAGAAATATATATTTGAACCCTGTCTCAAACTAGTCAAAATCAGTGAATTACCTTTACAGCTAAAGCCTAAAAAAGCCACTGATGATGGTCCAGGCTTTCGAGTTCCGGATCGAAACTGTATAATTTGAAAAATTAATAGTAGTGGGCGGTATTTTCCACAAAGCAAGACAATTAAATTGTAATTGTCATCAGCGGCGAGGATATCTAGATCTGAAATCTGAAATTACGGTTGATTTCAAATAATTTGGTCGTTCAATTCACAAAATTTCATCTTATAAGTTGCGAATTAGCAACGAGGAACGAACTTCTCCTTAAAATAAATCTATTCGTCGAGGTCGCCGTGTACCTTTTTGTATAAAGCGAGATTTTTTATACAACACGAGGGTGTATAAAAACGGTAATCCAGGTAATAGCAGGTATTAGGAATATGAATTTACTTTTTCCATAGCAATATAACGAATATCAGGTGCTCTATCCAGTTCTACTTTTTTAGATCAGTAATTGTAGGTAGTGTAGGAAAAGAAATACACTTACCGTCAGATTCGTTATCAAATTTTGGTAATCCTGATATGACATCTGAAAATGTTGTATAATTCATTTTCGGTGATCTGCATACAACATTTCATATATTATAACTCCAATGGACCGTACTGCCTCTTTTGATGGATCATATTGTCCATCACATTGTTTAATACAGTGCCTGGATAGAAATATAAGAAACAAGACACCTGCTCAGGCGTTCACTCCGCCGGCAAAGGGCAGCAACAAAATATACAAACTGTTGCTTGGGGACTGGAGTGCGATACAGGAAGTTCACGAGTGTTGGATATGATAGGACAGTTTCAAAAGAAGCCGGATCAGGCGTGCACTCCAGTGCCGCTCAAAGTTGTCCCGCGTAACATCGCCTTAATGTGGCTGTATGATTATATACTATAATGACGTACTATATAACACTCCTGGACTGAAACAAGCGCAATTTAATATTTATCCCCGAGCCGGCGCGAAGCGCCGTGCGAGGGTACTAATTCCGCTCGGAGATTTACACCCGGGTATGTGAAAACATTGTGGAATGCAAAGTCGTCGCATTGTCGGCGAAATGCCGATAATTCAGATTCTGACTTTGCTGCATGCGTCACTTGTCGTTTTGTCTTTAGTTCTTGCATAATAGTTTGCGAGATAATGGCGCATGATTGACGTAACACTTGCCGGATTTCTAGATTCGGTTGTAGCCACTTGAGATCCTTGTAAGATTCACCTGGTCATCATCATAAATTCTACTGGTACACCACTCTCGCTAGAACCATCAAGGTGTCCCGTAAAAGCCCACGGGGATTCCTTCCTTGCGTTAATAACCACCCGCCTGATTACTTTGGCACATTTGAAGATTTGATCAAGATCACCTTTGATGTCTCTGTACGACCTATATCTACTGCTTTCCGCCAGCTTTCTTCGAGTGTAGGACACCTGGTATACTCCCTCTATGTTGGGATATCACAATGTTTGGCATGTTCAGTGAGATATTGGAAATCAGGGATCTGCGTGTAATTATTGGTTTATCTAAACCATGATCACGCATCACGTTTTTATACACTGTTTCTACTTCAACTGTAGTAATGAATTCCCCAGACTCGACAACCTCGTGCAAGTGATTAAAAAACTCTATTTCAGCAGCTATAAAATGTATTGATTCGTCTGCATCCTTGCATGAACTTTATCTACTGGAAGCTTGAACATATTTTCGCCAATATGTAGTTTTACAGCTTTTGTGGTATACTATGTCTCTGGCAAGGAAGTCATCCTCTGCTATTATATCCGCTAACTGCAACTTCCATTTAGCATTGTCACTTTTATCTACAATATCTTTGATCGAATTGCACTGTTTTTACTCTGGAAATAATGAATTATATCGCCATCTTTCTCAGAATCGCTTCCTTGACAAAAAAACAGGCTTCACTATTGAAACTCTCGTTATCTGATCTTGTCAATCTACTACAAACAGACCCTGAAGGTGAAGAAGGGCGCCCTTTTCCCTTGAAGTTAGTTTCGCTATTTATTTGGTACCTGGTTTTATCTCTTTCAAATTTGTTTTTGTCTGTTGTTTCAGAATAGCAATTGCGATGCTACTGGGCTCCTAATTCTAGAAGATCTTCTGGTGACAGTCCCTTCAATCTTTGTGACACTGCAACATAATCAGGATTCCCAGTTTCAAATCTCTTTTTCACACATAGTAAAAACATTTCATATGTAGACAAGCCCATTGGTTTTGTCAGTTTTTCCTTTTTTATATGTTCTTGACATTTTATGCATAAATCATAATCGGTTGGCTTGGTCTTAGCGGGTGGTTCTGCTGTCGACATCTTGAATGTATTTTAACTTGATTTACCACTGACCAGTTTGATAACTTAAATTCTTAATTGAGGATTTTCTGTGTGTTTAGTCAATCGATTAAAAGTGGATGACATAGATCACCGTCATAATTAATAAGATAGATAGAAATCTCACCTATTTTGTTGATAGCAGTGACCGTTCAACACTTCAACTTGTTTCTCACTTGTTTCAGAAAAAATCAAATTGGCGGCCATCTTGAAATTCAAGATGGTGCCAAAGAGAAACTAATTTGAAATGGATGATATTAAAGGTCGCAATAATAATATCAAAAAATGTATTGCAATTGTTTATTGTGCAATTATTGTCCTGAGTTTATTGTGCAATTATTGTGCTCAAATGCCAGTTATGTCCATTTTTTATTGCTTACTTGACTAAACTTGAGAAACAAGATGGCCGCCAAGATGAGGAAAATCTAAAAATAGTCCTGGCGGGTGTAAACGTGATGGGAAAATTTGGTATCAAGTGGTTTGGTGTTCCTTGGTACCATATGCATGTTTTCTGAAAGTTACTAAGATTATACCCAAAAATGCATATGAATTTGAATTTGGGTACACAAGCGCATGGACTATTAGACAATGTTTATTTTTAAAATTACTTCGCCAATGAACTCATAAGATGGGTCGTTTTTTAAAACACTCGTGCTGCGCACTCTGTGTTATATCTGATAAGGCACCCCTGCTCGTGTTTTAAATAGTACATAAAGTATCATAACATAAATTCAGAGCAAGTCCAAGTTTATTTCAAAAATCTGTGCAATTTAATTATTTAAAATTCAAAATATAAAAGCGTAAACAAATGTAATTCGGATATCTCTGACGAATGCCTCGTGTCCCAAAAATTGACGAGGGAACCATTTCTGGACATAAGAGTAAACAAGCGTAATTCGGAAATCTCCGAAAAGTAAATCCTCGAATCCTCTCCACATCGCCGCTACATCGCCGCTACATCGCCGCTACATCGCCGCTACATCGCCGCTACATCGCCGCTACATCGCCGCTACATCGCCGCTACATCGCCGCTACATCGCCGCTACATCGCCGCTACATCGCCGCTACATCGCCGCTACATCGCCGCTACATCGCCGCTACATCGCCGCTACATCGCCGCGACATCGCCGCTACATCGCCGCTACATCGCCGCTACATCGCCGCTACATCGCCGGTACATCGCCGCTACATCGCCTCTACATCGCCGCTACATCGCCGCTACATCGCCGCTACATCGCCTCTACATCGCCTCTACATCGCCGCTACATCGCCTCTACATCGCCTCTACATCGCCTCTACATCGCCGCTACATCGCCGCTACATCGCCGCTACATCGCCGCTACATCGCCGCTACATCGCCGCTACATCGCCTCTACATCGCCTCTACATCGCCGCTACATCGCCGCTACATCGCCGCTACATCGCCGCTACATCGCCGCTACATCGCCGCTACATCGCCTCTACATCGCCGCTACATCGCCGCTACATCGCCCAATTACACATGCAGTCGATAGCATATAGCGTCTACTGTACCAGTAGACGCCAAAAAGGGTTGAACGGTACCTATATTATACTACTCAGATCATTGCCTCATTGTGAGAGTTATGACGTAACTGTTGCAGTATTCGGTTAACGTTTCACTCTCTAGACTCTAGGTACCATCTTTTAGGCTCTTAATTTGGTATATTAATGCATACATTATCATATAACCGTAACTGATATAATATACAGTAGTCTCTATTTAGTAACTGAACTTACAAACCATTCTCGGATACGATTTCTTGTACCAAACCAGGACGCAATCCAGCTCCATGGATCAATGGGTACCATCCTAAGCGCTATAAGAAAGAAAGAGTCAGCTTGGCAAAAACTTAAGGCTTCTCCAAACTGTTTTTGAGCTCAGCTTGCGTTCTGAAGTCAAACGCATGTTGCGGAAAAGTCGGGAAAAGTTTTTCAATTGTTTAGGAACTGATATCAAGTAAAATCCAAAGCGTTTCTGGTCGGTATTGAAAAGGAGCTCAAAGACAAGAAACATCCCTGACATTCATGGCCAACGAAATATTCCAGGTAACTATAGACCAATATCAGTTTTGCCGGCCATTAGCAAAATTATGGAACGAATTCTATATGATCAACTCTATTACTATTTAACAAAATTTGAACTTCTCAGTGATTCTCAATTTGGTTTTCGAAAATTTCACTCCACAGCTACTGCATTACTAGACTGTACAAATGATTGGTATATGAATTTAGACAGGAAAATGTTTAACCTAGTAGTTTTAATTGATTTAAAAAAAGCATTTGATACTGTTGATCATCAAATTCTATTGAGGAAATTAGAGCTATATGGAATAAAAGGACACGCTCTAACTTTGCTCAAATCTTATCTCACAAACCGAAATCAGAAATGCCAAATAAAAAACTCCCTTTCATCTGGGCGAGTAATTAAATGTGGTGTACCACAAGGCTCTATTTTGGGACCACTATTCTTTTTGCTATATATAAATGATTTACCTCAATGTCTAAATAAAACAAAACCTCGTTTGTTTGCTGACGACACAAATCTGACAGCTTCGGGAGATTCTATAAATGACCTTGAGACTGCAGTAAATTCTGATTTAGAAAACCTTAGAAAATGGTTAATGGCCAATAAACTTAGCCTTAATGTAGCAAAGACTGAATTCATGTTAATTGGTTCAAAATCAATGATAAAAAAGATCTCTGATTCTCATCTGAATGTTTTCATTGATAATAAACAAATTAAACAAGTTTATGAATGCAAAACTCTTGGAGTAACAGTTGACCAGCATTTATCTTGGAAAAGTAATACTGAAAATATTTGCAAAAAAATAACTTCAGGAATCTCTGCTATTCGTCGAGTCAAACCCTTTGTTGACACAGAAACACTTATTTCCATATATAACGCTATTGTTCGCCCATACTTCGATTACTGCTGTGAAGTATGGGATGTGTTTGGTGAAACACAATCAAAACGACTTCAAAAACTCCAAAATCGAGCTGCTAGAATTATCTTGAGTATGAGCAATGACGTAGATCATTCTATTGCTTTGCGTGCATTGGGTTGGGAACCACTCCAAACAGAAAGGAAGAAGGCTAAAGCAAGAATGGTATATAAAGTATTAAATAAAATGGGCCCCAAATCACTCACAAATCTATTTTCATATAAAAGTGAGAAAACAAACTATCACCTTCGGGACATTTCAAGTGGTCTTTGTTTACCAAAACCGCGTACTAATAATATGAAAAATAGTTTCATGTATGACGGAGCAAACCTTTGGAACTCTATTCCAAAAGAAATTAGGGAAAGCAAATCACTTTCTTCCTTTCGAAATAAAATCGCTGCTCACATCTATGTCTATGAACAATAAGTATTGTAAATAATATACCCTGTAAATAGTCTACCAACTATTTTGATACTCTATATATCTTTTAAACTTATATATTTTGTAAATAACTCTGAATAACACTTTGTAATGTACTTTTTTTTGGCACACGCCCCTCGTGGAAATCAGCTTCGGTTGACGGGGTCAGCGTGTATAAATAAAATTTCTATCTATCTATCTATCTATTTCATCGGCTAACAACATCAACACAACTGACACAACAACAACAACAACAACGCAACGAACAGTGGCCGATAATCCAGATGGAATAGCAAACCTGTTTAACCAATACTTTGCGTCAGTATACTCACATCTGGTGTACCGCAAGGTTCTATATTTGGTCCAGCATTATTTCTTCTCTACGTCAATGATCTTCCAAGAACTGTAAAGTCAAGTCGGCCGGGTTGCTATGTTTGCGGATGATACTAAAGTCTTCAAGGCAATACAATCGCCTAATGATGCGGTAGAGTTACAGGAAGATATCAGTAACCTGGAAAGTTGGTCATCTACATATGGCTTAACATTCAATGAAACCAAATGCAAAGCACAAGCAATTACCCGTAAGATCAATCCAATCGCTACCACTTACTTGATGAAAGGCTCTCGGGTAACATCAATCAAAAACGAACGTGACCTTGGTGTCTGCATATCCTCCGATTTAACTTTAAACAAACATGTTAACGAACAGTGTGCACGCGCAAATACAGATCTTAGCTACATCAGACGAAACACACGAACAATTCACAGCATCTCAACAAGGAGAACCATTTACCTGTCCCTGGTACAATCACATCTTGGTTACACGTCACAAGTCTGGACACCTCAATCTATTGAACTTATGCGAAAACTACAGAGGCCTCAAAGACGTGCAACAAAATACATCCTTAATCTTCCATTCATTAGTTCTTTTAGTTATACATCCAGATTGCAGACTCTTCATCTACTTCCGATTTGTTACTGGTATGAATACCTTGATATGGTACATTTCTTTAAAGCAACTCATGGACTTACCAGCTCCTCATTTGCCTTCCATACGAAAACAATAAGATGTACAAGATCATCCACCAACACGAACGCAGTAAAGTGACCAAGTCCTACAGTGCAAAACAACAACATACCAAAGATCGTTTCGGATCAGGGCTCAGTATTAGAACATGGAATACATTGACCGACACATTGGACTTAAGTATGGAGAACCTGAACTCGTTCAAATCTGTAATGCGACAGTACTACTTTACAGCATTAGAGAAAACATTTTAAAACTATTTTTCCGAGATGCAATAGAGCAAGGACTTTAACCATCTCGATGATTTGTCTGATTGTGTTTTGGGTCCACAGTAATTCGTTTTTAGACTGTTGCGGATACTCAACCATCGTTCTAGTGTATAACGTTGTCGATGTATGTTGATGTATGTGTTTATGTAGAGTAGTGTACCTGATGGAAAAACAATTAAATGCAATTTTGCAATGGGAAATCATTTCGTCTGCAAACCTGCTAACTTTCTTTCTAAAAGATTTGGTGAAAAGTTTGCTAAGAAGACAAAAGATACACTGCCTGCAGAACCTCCGTTGGATATACCATAGAAATTATGACAATGTTTTGAATAGTTATAGAGAGGTCGACCGGAGTCCCGAAGGTGCGAGTTCGAATCCCGCTCGAGTCAACTTTTACAGTTAACTTTGGTAGTGTAAGAAATCATGTTGAAATTTTTTCTGTTGTTTTAGTATGTGATAACTAACTTGTTAATATATGTACAATGTGGAAGGATAGTGTGACCTTGACTGACATTCTACCCTGCTGCTAGGCCTGCCTGCTAGTCTAACAACAGATCATCTGGAGTTCATAGTATTGTTTGACGTCATTGATGAAAATTATGACGCCAGTGATGGTTCAGTGTTGTTTGCCTTCACTTGTCTTTGGTGTATATTTTTAACATAAAGTTGATTATAGTCGCTATGGTAATTTTCATTTTTTCGTCTTGTTCTCTAAGTATCAATCAATCAATTCTGCTCAAAATAATCTACCTTTTTCGCGCTGATACAAATTTTGTGTTAACTGCATGGCTTAAAGACCTTAAAATGGATGGTAGAAAATTAAACTGTGTAGTATGTCTAGGACAATTCGGGAAACTGCTGATTAAGTAAACCTTTGCATACTATTAAAGAAGATCATGAATATTTTGGTATTTATTTCCATATATATTTCCATTATACAGGTGCTTTTCCCTCCCCCCCTGCACTAGCTGGGTGATCCACAAATGCCTTCAATAGAGAGGGCAGATACGGCGGTACGATACTTGTTAAGTGAGAATTTAAGGTTATATTTACTAAAAATTCCAGCTGTGTCTGATACCGGTCTAGTGATTCACCAGGGCGTGTTTTAATGAAAGATTGACTAAAGATCGTTTTGATGAAAGATAACTAAAATTAATGAAATAGGAGAATGTAAATAACAAACAGCGTGATATTTTTAAAATATAGAACTGCGGGGTGTTTATATGGTTTTTGGCCTTGAGAGATACGCTCGAGCAAACTTTGTCGTGCGTTGATGTTTACACAAATTATCAAATATCAATGTGTAATCCGATTTGGAGTTTTGACTGCCGCATGCAAATGACGCATTTTGAGTGAACTGCCCCATTAATTGATGACTAGTATATTTTGCATAGTTATATTTAGTTATAGTTATATCTATATTTACATTTAGTATAGTTTAATTCATGGTTAATACATTCATGACTAGTGTAAACGAAGAAAATTAAATAGTTAATTTAAGGACATAATTTTTGTAACTTAAAGTGAGCCATTCCATGCAATAATTAAATGCTTGTTCTCTAAACAACATTTCTACGTACTTAAATCATTCGTCCTTAGATCTTAGCCGCGTGATTTTCCCCGTTGGAAGCACAGTTGTAGCTCCGAAATGGCCTATTGTGTGTATTGGCAGATCAAGGATTCTCGAGCAAAAAGTAATCTAACCTTGTAAAAGATAACTTTTCTACATACAACCTTATAAACCGCCCTTATGTTATCGATTTGAAGTTTAAGCAAAAGGCGCAAGGACTCTTGACGTTAGCTCTATTTTAAAACAAATCCATGAATAAATAATATTGATAGATTTTATTTAAGTTTACTGAACGGGAATACTGTGAAAAAACCGGTTCCCATTTGTTGATAATTCACTGTACTCTTCCAAGATTGTAAATTTCTTTGCAAATTTTGTAAATTTCTAAAGGCTATAGTACCTTAAAATCTCAGTTTTCTTTCAATTTATGAGCAGGTAAATGCTACCTGTTCCACAGAAAACAGCGATCCAGTCCATAAACGAAACATAACAGGAGTGTAACATGAAAACGAGGCTCATAGATCAGACCCACGTGTGAAAGTGAAATCTGTTCCTATATTGTTCTTCCTAAATAAGTTCAGTAATGTTGGAAACACACAGTTGGTTTCTCTAGCCTTCATATACAGTCGAACCCCTTAGACCGTTTGGGACTTTGCAAATGTGTTCGCCTGAAAGAGGTGTTTGTTCAATAGTGTTTATACGATAATAGTTGGCAGAGCGCTGCACTGATTCGATTCCTGCCAGAGAGCCTATAGTTGCATTTTTCGCAACTGCTCCTGGTTGAGTCTAGAAATATGTATATAATTTTCGCTCGAAATTTCCATCTTATTACAACCACCATCAACATTTATTCGACAGTATAGTATCTTATTAACGTACATTGGGACAATACATCACTGCGTATGCATCAGTTATGAGTTGTTTTAATTATTTTATATAAGCTTGAGAATCATAAATTACATTGACAAAAACATATAAAATCTTTAAAGATAAGATTGGACGATTTGACAACAGGACTGAATTGCCATACTAAATCCATCCATATAACATAAAGTTCATAAAACAATAAAATACACACAGCGTAATAGTCAACTCTCCGGTATTTTAACAGCTTTATTGGGCACATAAAAAATAAATTACAAGGTTTAGTTAGAGTGAGACTAGAGTGTATGAGACCCATGCAAGATTAAAGCTACAACTAGTTTAAAAGACCATACAGCATAATTATAAGCATATTGCTATTACGTATATACAGTGATTAAAAACATTTGGTTGTAATCATTGCTACGACCTGAATATTTTCGTGGTAAGCCAATCCTTGAGATGACGTTATAGACATTTCACCATGCTGTTTGGTGACCGGGAATCACCATGCTCAGGTTGACATGTGTGACCTTACTCTGCCAACGCAGCGCCGTACCCTGCCTGACACGAGAGTATAAAATCTGCAGGCTGGCTGATCCAGACACAGATTACTCTGAACATACAGATAAGCCGGTGAACAATCTTTTGGAAAAATGTCCTGGAAAGTGATTTTTGTTTGCTTGTTGATTCTTTTGGTGCTTTCGTTTGATACAGGCAGTGCGAAGAAAAGTGAGTATAATTACACCAAATAGATATTAACATCCATGCTAGTACTAGATAGGTTAAGAGTCTGCTGCCTGTTTCATTATAAAGAATGCTTCCAAGTCATCCGTTTTCTTAAATGACGTACGTTATAACGTTAAGGTTTACATGCAGAAACCTTTCAATCCTTTTAAATCAACGATAGCTTCCTTAACCAACCAATACTTTTTAATTACACACGACTGTAATTCTGCACATGTAATTATTGAATTAGTAAAGATCTAATTGCCTGTGTCATGCAGTTAAACAAAAAAAAGATATGCTCCACGATGCCTATTTTACGTAATAATTGCGCGATCACTTGTACTATATCCGATTTGTATAACAGTTTACCATTTTTTTTTACCAAACTGGATAAAAACAAAAACCTATAAAGGAAAGTAACTCGCCAAGAAAATCGCAGTGATCCGAAAGCGACATAAAGGTTTGGTCATGCTTTTCAAAACAATGAGTCGGAGAATCGAAATAATAATAGTAATTAATATACATCATGCAGTTGCAGGATTTGGCACAAAAATTTGCGGATGAATTGCCGATTTATCAAACATTTTCGCCTGGAAAACCGGTACGTTCTAGCTCCTCGTTCTAGCTCCATTGCAGTACGTAAATCAGCAATGCCAGTGACTAGCCGAAACTTGAGAGAAAGTCCGTGTGAAAATAAACCAATCCGTCTGTTCCAATATACGATCACATCCTGTACCGTAAAAATTATTATACCATGCATTCAGCTGTAACATAAAGCACGTTAAATCCCACTATTATAGAATTCAGACTGTTAATTAAAGTCTCTAATCTATACTTACTATTTGCATTACAAAATTATGCAGATGGAGTGGAATGCAATTTTCTATTAGCCGCAACCTCGACAATTTGTACAAAACCTTCAGTCATAATTGGAATAGAGTAGAACCTTTTGTTACAAAATCTAAAATTGGCCAGCACGAAATATAACAAATATTCATTTACCATCTGGTAAATCCCTAGCTGATGTCTTAAAGCGTGGATTGATAAACAGTTTAAGCATGCAACGAGCGCTGATCGACGTGTGATGCGGAAGTAGCCTGAGGCGAGTACGATTTTGATGAAAATTGAAGAAAAAACAGATTTTGGTGTCTAGCACTTGCGTTCATTTTTGTAAATGTAAATGTGTTTATTAAGTTTCTGACATTGCAACCAAAGGTTGAAATACGTCGAAATTAAATTAATATTACAGGTAATTAGAATTTATGTATGACTAATTATTTTTACAACAATTAATTAAGATTTAAGATTAAGAATTCATAATAATGTCTATAAAAAATGTCACTAACATTAAATATCTATGATAGGAAGTTTTTGCAATTGACAGTTTTCGTTAAAATTGTTATATTTTATCAACACGTCGGTGTATGATAGAGATGAATCTATTATTCTCATGGCTCTCAACTGGATCCTTTCAAGTTCCACGCATATGTAATTAGGAAGATTGTAATGCCATACTTGCGCACCATACTCCACAACTGGCCTTATACAGGTTACGTAAACTGATAGGAGAGTCTTGGTATCAGCACGTGCACGTTTTAGGAGCCTCAACATATATAGACGTTTCGATGCTTTTTTAACAATTTGACCAACATGTTCATTCCATTTCAAATGGTCGTTGAGAATTACTCCAAGTAACTTTGCAGATTGCACGACTTCAATCGGATGATTATTGAGCTTTAGCGGAGGTACGTTTGGTTTATTTTTCCAAAAACAAACCAAAAGTTCCATACATTTCTTAATATTCAACAACATATCGTTTTCCCCGCACCACTGGTTAATACCGTCCAAAATAGATTGTAATGAAGATGGTTGGTCTCTAGTGAGGGTTTCTGATAGTGTAGAGTCATCGACATATTTCCATCGATCACGATAATTCGTTAGCTGGTCGTTTATCATTATGAGGAACAATAAAGACCCCAAGACTGTTCCCTGAGGGACACCTCCATTTACTGGTTCCAAACTAGAAAAACATTTCCCTATTCTTACTCGCTGCTTTCGTCCAGAAAGGAAGTTTCTTACCCATGCTATAAGGATTGGGTCTATTTCCATTTCTTCCATTTTCGTAATCAGGATCTGGTGGTTTATCCTATCGAATGCTTTACTGAAGTCCAATAACAGAATTCTTACACATTTATCAGGTTCCTCAGAAAGGCTGTAGAGATGGTGGAAAAGGGACACAAGTGCATGAGTTGTGGATCGTCCCCCGTAAGGCTCCGAATTGTTTTCGATCAATGAGATGGTTAATCTGTGCCATAATCCAGTTAGCTACAAAATATTCCATGGTCTTTGAAAGAAGTTCCTTGTAAACATCTTGAGCAGATATATGGTATTTCGTTGGGTTGTAGTCTACAAAATTTGTTTCGTTATTTTCCAACTCAGATAAAGAGGCCATGGAATAGTGGAGAGAAAACTTTGGTTAATATGAGTTGCTAATTGGGTCCCTCGAATTTCTTCTCCTGACACAATCATACTTGATACGATCCTATTTGTCGAGCGACCAGCAAGTAGATAGACTTCCACCAGAGCGCTGAATTATCGCAGTTTTTAACTTTCCTTTCGAAGAAGGAGCTCAATGGTTATGCGTGTTTTTGACACATGTTTTTGATAACAAAACCCCAGTCCTTTGCTGTGAATGCCATAAGCAAGTCATTAAAAAGTTTAATCGATCAGTTTAGCTAATATTTTATTAAAAAAACACAGCTATATACTGCTGAACATTGTGTTCTCAGACTGATGTGGTCTACTAGAAATTATTTAGCATTAAAAACAATCGTTTTCAGCCTTGATATGTCCTAAGAATAGACTTCGATTTGGAACAAACTCTTAAAATATAAGCATGAGATATTAAGCAAAAAGTTCCCACATTCCCACATTCTAAGGTGCTGTTATTATCATCGTTGTAAAAATATATTTTCGCCGCCATGGAAATCGAGAAAGCCAAAGAGCTATCAAGGACAATATTCCGCATTAAATCTCTCTGTTTTACTTGGATGTTCGTGCGAAAACATGCTCGCCCTAGGCCACTGCCGCATCACACGTCGACCAACCAAATCACAGCCGTTGCACCGCCCTATATATAAGCGCCCTGGTTTAAAGGAATGATTAAAATTCCTCTATTAAGTCTACTGAAACATATTTATTTTATGTGAACAGACAGTTCTCTCAATCGCACGAGTTGTATGGAATATCTTGATATATCAGCCGGTCATGCACATAGATTTTCCGCGGATTTATGGAAAGACGTAGTTGTCTTAGTTGATGGGACAGTCCTTAATTATAGTCTAATTTGTAACAAGTAGCAGTTCAGGCCGGCATATATTGAAATATAATGTGAATAAAATAATAAATAGTAAAGCACTCATGTTCTGAAAAATATAACAGAAGACTAATATAATTCACATTTTACAAACATATTATTTTTATTAATAGACTAGGAAATGTTGTTTATGTTGTTATAAAATTATTGCTGTAATTGAACAAAACGTGCGGAACAGCGCCCAGGTTCTCTAATTGGTTCCCGATTGGTTCTCTAATTATCACGCGGTCGTGCATTCTTGTATCTAATTGGCTTTCTAATTTAGGGAATTATTTCGGTAGTCAGGTAACAATTATTCCAAGTTGTCTAATTTGAATACGGAAAGATTAATAGCCAATGAAATGTCTCCATTTTTCATAAATTAAAGAAGTTAAGGACGTCCAATCAGATGTCTTTCCAATGTAAATCGACATGACTGGGACAAAGTATTTTAATCCGACTTCTGGCGCGGTCTCTCTGTGATCGAGAGTACCATTTGTTCGCAGGCTAGAGTGGGTGCTCAATGGAGGAATTAGCGTGTGCATGGAAGATGTCAAGTAATATACAGGGTGTATAAAAAAAACGCAACCACTCACTTAATATTCTAAGATATTCATATAACACTTAAGCACAAAATATGTTAGGCCCCTGGGAATTTAAAATGGCTTCTAATCGCACAAATCAGCTAAACTAATAATGGTGCAGCTCACAACCGAACAACGAATTTTCATAGTTTTACAGTACAACCGAAATCAAAACACAACTGAAGTGCAAAACCTTTTTCGAGCAAGGAACGTCAGGAAATATTCGAGTGAAGGAACGAGCCTTAATCTCAACAAAGGTAATTCTGACAGGCGAAGAACAGCACGATCGGAGGAAAACATTGCCGCTGAATTCCCAGGGGCCTAAAATCTATTGTGCTTGAAAACAAAGTGAATATCTTAGAATATTAAGTGTTGCGTTTTTTTTGATACACCCTGTATGAACTACGAGAGCGAGTGTTTCACCGGGATATCCAAACACGAGAAAACATTGTATGAAAATACGAGCGCGTAGCGCGAGTGTTTTTGTTAATTGTGTTCGAGTGTTTGGAAATCCCGGTGGAACACGAGCTCGAGTTGTTCATACAGGGTGTCTCAAAAAAAATGGTAATCCAACTTTAGCATGCCATTGTGCGTTAATTACTCGGTGCATGAACGTAATTGTTTCATAATCATAAAGATCAGGCTTTTAGCTGTTGGATGACACGTTTTTCATCCAATATGGAGGGAAAATGAGCAAATACGAGCCCGATAAAAATTGTTTGTCGAAATTGCATATTTTCACCGTTGAGAATTGGGCCTAAAACTATTGAAAATTAACTCCCTTTAGGACTTAAGTTGATGAATTTCACTGCAATAAAATACCTGCGTATGCATAATTATTATAAACATCTTGTAAACCAGCTCTAAACTCATTGTTAAAATGACATATTCGTGATTAATTGCTTTCTTTTGTTATGCACTGCTTTAATTAGGCACAGAGCTGAAAATATGCGATTTCTCGTATTTGCAACAGCTAAAAGCCTGATCTTTCTTAATATAAAAAAATTACGCTCGTTTACCAAGTCATTTATGCACAATAGCGCGCTGAAGTTGGATTATCTTTTTTTGAGACACCCTGTATGACTTCTCAAATGAGTCGAGACGTAACAGAATGTTTTCGCTTGCTGATTTGAATAGAATTCGTAACCAAGCATAACGTCGTTAGGAATTCTATTCAAGTAAACAAGTGATTTGAAAACAATGCATAAGTAAGTGGGCATACCGTATTTACTCGATTGAGCGCCGCCCCGAATGAGCGCCGCATTTGAGATCAAATGTTTTTAATAATATAATAATAATAATAATAATATAATATATTTATATAGCGCTAACTCCAAATTGCCCAGAGCGCCGCCCCCGAATGAGCGCCGCACTAAACAGTGTAAAAACTTTCCGCCGTCAAAATGGGGACATTTAGTAACAAAGACATTTAAAACTTGTTTATTTTATTGTTAAAAGTTCTTGTTATAATTCACAAATAAAAGTTTTTTTAAAGAGCGCCGCCCCCGATTGAGCGCCGCCCCCGAATGAGCGCCGCATCTGAAGCTCTGAAAATTTAAAGAGCGTCGCGGCGCTCAAACGAGTAAATACGGTAAGTTAAAGTATATATATAAGCCGCAAATTGTCCAACACATCTGTCACGAGGAAGGAAAGGTTCACGAATCGCGCTGTCTTGTTGACATTTACAACCTTTACATTAGTTTGGCTAAGGTTAAGAATAACAACGCATCGGCATTTTACTTTAGGCCGAACAGTATAGATTTAGCTTTTGATAAGAGTCCTGTTTGTGTAAACACAGTTAAACACTTTATCAAACATTTTGCCAAGTATGTCTGTATGTGTAAATCTTTAGGTTTTCCTATGAAAACATCACATAGTTTACGGGTGACATGTGCTACTACCTTATTTCAGCGTGGAGTTGACGAAAACCTAATTCGTGAAAGAACGAATGCGTTATTAAATAACGGTCACCATAAATTATGGTCACCGTTCGAATTCGTTATTAGCTTATGAAAAGAGCAGTATTGAGCAACAACAGAAGGTACTGTCTGATGTTCTAGAGCCCGAAAAACGTGATTGTATTGTTAGCTCTCGCCTCTCAGTGCTTAGTAGATAACAAAGGAGATAGTAAAAAAGTATGTTTACTGGTCGAGGGATTAATCTCGATATATAAGTGTGTTTTTAGTGGATGTAATATTACATTTGTTGTAGACGAGAAAAAGTGAATGATTAAATTAAAGCAATTTTGAGTGTGAATTTGTTTGTTGACTTGATTTTGCATACGTAATTAAGAAATTTGATCAGTCACTAGTGACTTTCATGAAATATCTTAATTACGTATGCCAGAAAACTCTATTGTAGTCGTTTGTAGTTGAATGTGTTTCACAACGATATCCAAATTGCATCTCGTGATCGAATTCTTATTTGTTATTGGTTAATTTACTCATGAATTATTTTCTCATAATTTGAGAATTTTTTGTAGTGTTCAATTTTCAAAATCATGTTGGGTACAGGTTCAATAACTTCATCATATGTTTGTGTTTACAGAACGTCACAGACACCATCATGGTAGGAAAGGAAGAAAATCTCGGCCAAAAATAACGATCACACGACCAAAGATAACTATCCGTAAACCGAAATTGTGTTTCATTATCTCAAGTGGTATTCGAAATGGCCCGTTTGCTGTGCTTGAAGACACGAGAGATCCTCAATCAAGATATCGCCTTCAAACACCATGCCCACATATTACTATAGATCAGATAACTGGCGTTTTAAAATGGACAAGATCCCGCTGGCAGAAACGGAGTTACTATGTGCAGAACCTTCAATTGAAAGTTGATGTTACCAAACTTTCAAGTAAAAGAACTATCGACATTAATATCATAATATTACCTCTGTTTTTTGGCAGCCGCGAGCTTAGTGATTACTTAGAACGTAAAAAATCTAACCGTTTGTTACTACCTGACAATATATTCTCTGGTTCAGTCATTAGTCCTGGATCACTGCATAGATTTATGCGCAAATTGCCGGATACGATGTACTCAAAAGGTTTTAAGGAAGCTATGTCATCGATGTCTGCTGAAAAATCCCTCAAAGTGGTGGAAAGCATTGTTGTAACCAAGGTCGTGATAATCTTTTCTTTGCCAGGTAGGATTTGCTATACGTCACTTTTCCTGACACTGGGAATAATATTAGAACAATACGGGGAAAACTATGAAAACACATAATAAACTGTTTATTACGTTAAACTATATAATAATTTGTATAATAATTTGTTCTTTAGATTTTTTTCCATGTTCCGTTTTTGAAATACACTTTATTTCACCAAATTTACGTCATATTGACGTCGTTAGCATATATAGTGAGATATTGGTGAAGGCTTTATATATTTGTTATCATTAAACGAAATCATATAGGGTACCCGTCTTAGAAGTGTTGTATAAAAATCACTATAAAACATCAAATTATTAAATTTACTCTATCGGGGGTATCATTGATATTCAGCGTCGTTAATTGATCGGATAAGAATTTAAGAAATGATTTTCCTTCGAATTTACATGAAGTACAGATATTCGGAGCTAGAAGCCATGTCAGTCTGCTATGACGTCACTCCCTTATGCCTGCGCCCGCGTTCCAAGCTTCAAGAAATGCGATAAATGCTGTACGAGACATAAACATACCCTGCTTGTTTCAAATGATTTCGTTAAATTCAAGCAAAGAAATATTAAAGAATTTACTGATGCCTGATTATTCATGCGTGGCGTAAAGTTGGTTGCGTTCAACTCTATTAAAGAAATCGGAATATCTCAAAAACGAAACATGAAAATAGAAATCTATAAAAGAAGTTACTCTCCATTTTTTCCCTCCAGACTTCTTTCGTTTAGGTTATAACGGAAACAGTTCCGTGTCATACGCACTTGAATGAAGTGAAATGACTGATTAATATTCACTATATAAGCTTTATTTTTTTACTTTTACAATTGTAATATATTGGTAACCAAATATATTTTTTTGTCACGCTCCCCGCAATATTTGTTTTCGTCACTAAATGCAGTCTATATCAGAATAGGTTTCAATTCACCACTATAGTACTTTATGGAAATTGTATTTAGTCTAAAATTGTCTTCTATACTTTCTTTTCTGTATTTTCAAAAATCTATTGTTGGAATTTAGATAAAAACTTACACCTTTTGAGAATAATACTTTCTGAGAATAGTACTTTTATAATATAATCTCATACCTCATTTCTTTAAATTAAAGGTGATATCATAAAAGGCATCTTCGTTCCTTGGGCAACATTATTTTCAAACATCGCTTTGCAACGTCTTCGTACCAAATCTAAATGTCAAAGTATACCTTCAACTTCAACATCATGTCGCTGTGTTTCAAAATCATTCCGTACTGTTGATGGTACATGCAATAATCTCCAGAACCTTGCCTATGGTTCTGCTCCAAATACCTTACAAAGATTTATACCAGCTAAATATTATGACTTGAATGGCCTGAATGATCCACTTGGATTTCCATATCAACCGCTAGCTCCCAAAGTACCATCGCCATTTGAGATTGCGAAATCATTTATTGTTGGTCATACTAAACAGTTGAGTTCACAAAGTAGGTTCTCTCATGCGGTCATGCAATGGGGTCAGTGGCTAGATCATGATCTTGGTCTTTCGCCTGAAAGTGAAGGAGGAGACTCGTGCCAACATAACGCGTAAGTGATTCTTATTACTGAACGTGTAAGTAAGTATAGATATACTACAAGAATGGTCTTGCGGGTCAAATGATATGTAGAAAGAAATGAAAACCCTAATCAGTCCAGGCGCGTCCTGTTATGAAATTTAAGGCATATAGTTTCAGATCGTAATGTTCTTTTATCGAAGCAGCTTAGTACAATGGCTTATGTCTGTCTTGATCACTAAATATATTATACATTATATATCCGAAGTTCATGACGAATATCCTGGCATACATACATAAGCTTTGCGGAAAAGTGTATGATGGCCGATGCTTCTCGAAAAAATTAATTACGCATTTCCTATAGTTCACTTTTCAGTTCTAGCCCAAAACAAATTAACCTATCTCAAATGAATAATAGAATCTACTGAACACTCGCTCTTAAGCATCTTGATACCTGAGAGCAGGGACGTCGCTACTGGGGGGGTGTGGGGGGGGTGTTACTGGAAAGATTTTGGTCAAAATAATTGGTCACTTATAAGCTGAAAGTGCGAAAGTATATAGTCAAAAACCAAAATACTTATTGACCAAGAAGGAGCGAATTAGCAGCGAATTAACATCCGGTTTAACAATCAACATTTTCTGTATTGTTTTGCGCATAAACACGAAAATATCTAGCTAAACCAGTAAACCTCACCTTGATTATTCTTGATCCACTATATCCTTGCAAGATGAAGTGCTTATCAGTCAATATAAGCTAAGTTGCTTTTCTAAGCTGAGTTCAAATAATTTGTAACAACTGTGCAGTAATTTAGTTTGGAGTAAAGATGTTAAAGTCATTGAAATATTATTTTCTTAAAAATGCTGTTTACAATTTTACGGGAACTTAAATTACCTAGCACCCCCCCCCCCAACAAGCATTCAGTTTCTCCTTCACGTGAGTGACGTTGTTAAAACTTGAAAGTTGGTCAAAATGTTCCCCAAAACTTGCGGGCTTGATGCCTTCGCGACGTCCCTGCCTGAGAGCCTTGAAGATGTATATTGTCCCTAACGTTGTTGGTTATACCGTTATGTTTCGCGCACAATAGGGTTAGGTTTAGGAATGGGGTTTTGATTGATTGGGGTCAGAAAATATATTTGTGCGCGAGACATGAGGATGTTACCCTTGGATATATTTTTCTAATCAATATGCAGTAGCTTTTTTTGAGTTTCGTTAAAATGGTAAAAATATATACAGCAACTTCTCTTTCTCTCTAAATTTTTAGATGTGACGCAAGAAAATCGACTGCTCCACCTTGTTTCAATTTACAGAGAAGTGAAAATAAAAAATGTTTGCCATTTGTGCGTTCACTGGCTGCATGTCCATTAAACAGCGCTAACACAATAGTTAAACGTGAGCAAGTGAATGTAAACACGGCGTTTATTGATGGCTCGCAGATTTATGGTTCCACTGAAGCATTAGCCAAAGAATTGAGAGACAAGGATGGTAAGTATATTAGTGTAATATTGACAGATAGCTTTAGTCTCGTTTGTGGTGACATACAGTATTTACAGAACTACACGTACTAATAGCTCTAAGCTATAATGTCTCAATTATAAAAGCGATGCTCTTTACTCACGGCCACTTACATTCCTGAGAGTGTATTAGCTCTAGCTTTATCTACCAATAGTATTTTTATTCTACATGCCTCTGGATAAAGCGAGATGGTTTTACTCTCGTCCACAGGTATAGTAGTCTACATGCACAAGATGTTAAGGCACTAAAAATATATACCAAGATTGCTGACTGGAATTTAAAAGCACAATGCTCCCTGAAAAATGCAGTGGATAATTTGTGTGTAACTTTAGAATGACAGAATCGACATATATTAATATATCAAGTTAAAATACAATATTGCAATTCAATAAAAAGAGTATTATCATTTCCTAATTCATAGCTGTATATTGACTTCTCTTCTAGGGCTTTCCCACAGCCAACACTAATATAGATCGAAGTTAGGAACTGTCCCATAAAACTACTGATAGATAGTAGAACAAGCTATACCATGCATATGGAAGATGCGGTTAGTGCGCTGCCTCTTATAACGGTTAGTGCGCTGCCTGCTATACTAACTGCAGGCAGGGCCGCCGAGAGAATTCGCGGGCCCCGGGGCAAAATTTTCTCTGGGGTCACAATGACGTCATTTTTTGCGAGTCTTCTCTACCTCATTCGTTAGGCCCTTTCATTAATTCTTTCATTATGATTTGTGAGTCTATGCTATTTGCTGCAATTTTTTGTTTAAATTCAATTATTGTTTTTTTGGGGGGGAGGAGCAAAGTGGAACTAACATAAAAGGGCCCCCCAATTTAAAAAAAATGCTCTCAAAATGCAATCTTTAAATGGGCCCTTACACCAACCCCTACATTTGCGGGGGCCTGCTCAATTTTAGGCTCTCTCTCAAGTTGGGGGGCCCTATTAGGTCAGGGGCCCGGGTTCTCCAGATTCTCCGGTTTACTCCAGGTTCTCCGGTTTTCCTTCCTCACTTAAACCCTTAACCCTTAATGATTGACCTTGACTAACCAACTAACCCTCGGAACCTTTGTCAATTGGGTTATAAAACCTGTTAAGGCTTTCCGTCCACCTCAGAGTGGTAATCATAATAAACCAAACTAATCCAACTAATAAGAAATCATTTCTATTTTATACTGAAGGCTTCCTTAAGATAACGAAAACGAAAGCAGGTGGAGATCTTCTTCCATTTGACACAAGCGAGCTCATGGCGCCAGTAAGTTTTTGTCGACTTTTTGGAGGATGTTTTCTAGCTGGAGATACTCGGTGTAACGAGCAACAGGCTTTGGCCGCGATGCATACTCTGTTTGTCCGTGAACACAACAGGATCGTGAGACAACTGAATACAATCAACCCACATTGGAATGAAGAAAGAAAATATCAAGAAGCGAGGAAAATTGTTGGCGCTATCCTTCAGAAAATTACGTATGAAAATTATCTTCCATTGATATTAGGAACAAACATTCCAGGCAAATACACAAGTTACAATGCCAGTGTCGATTCCGGGATTTTCAATTCATTTTCTACCGCAGCTTATAGATTTGGCCACAGTTCAATTCGACCGACTTTTGATCTTCTTGATTCAAACTTTGATCCAATATCTGATCCTGTCCCTCTAAGACAAATGTTCTTTAACAACACTTTAATAAAACAACTTGGAATAGGTCCTTTACTTTTAGGACTCTTGGGAAACAGCTCTGAAGGTATAGACCGTAAACTTGCGTCTGATCTGTTGGAAAATTTATTTGAACGCCCGAATTCTCCTGGATTAAATTTAGCTGCATTAAACATTCAACGTGGACGAGATCATGGTCTGCCGGGATATAACAGCTTTAGAGTTGCCTGTGGTTTATCAGATGCTCCAACATTTCTCCACACAAGAGGTGAAATAAAGGATGCAAAAACGAGGGAAATTTTAAAGAAATTATACAACAACAATCCAGCGATAGCAGATCTATGGGTAGTAGGTTTGGCAGAAGATCCAGTCAATGGAGGAACCATGGGACCTACTTTCCAATGTATTATCAAGAAACAGCTCGAAGTTATTAGGAATGGTGATAGATTTTTCTATAAAAATACCGACGTTTTTAACAAGCAACAACTTGCAGCGATCCAGAAAATTTCACTCTCTCGAGTTTATTGTGATAATTTAAAAGTTGTATCAATTCAGAAGAATGCTTTTTTATCTGGTTCTACCAGTGTACCACGTGTTTCATGCGATCAAATTCCTAAACTTAACCTCACTTTGTGGAAAGGTAAATGCATGTTTTATTGTTTTATTGTTTTGCTCATATATAGCCGATGCTTATTATACGTCGAACAGAACAATCAGTCGCTTTTGTTGTGATTGTTGCAAGGCCATGTTTCTACATTGTCATTGATTAACAAGGTCAAGGGTTGCTAGATGGCCAACACGACGACCTGTTCACTTTATATACAGTGTCTTCAATTTGACTATTACTTTACCGACTATTTAAACTATTAAGGAATTTGAGAAATTTAATAAAGTGCAAACACGTAGGTTTTGTAAACACACCTTACTTTCTTGCCATTACAAAATAAGATTGTGGTTAAAAATATTCAGGTTTATGTTCATATCCTTTATCTGCCGATAACATCATGAAATAAAGTAGGAAACAAACTCCGAATTCAAGTTCCATCATGAAACTCACTATTTGAGAATAGACAAGAGGACACAAAATTCAATAACAATATGCATGATGATGAATTTGTAACAAATTCGAAATATCATTATTGAATTTTATGTCCTCTTGTCTAGTTTCAAATATTGAGTTTCAAGATGGAACTTTTATTCGGAGTCTGTGCCCTATTTTATTATATTCATATCAAGCGTGTGAAATATGAAAAAATAGATCACAACCACGATCGTAATCAGCGTACGATATAGTGACATCATTTTCATTTGATATTTCAGAGAATAAGAGTACAGGTAAAAGTGATCTTCCTCCAGGATGTCATCCTGTTAGACCTCAACCTACAAGACCCCCAGTAAAACCTTGCAGAGGAAGGAGATGTTCTACCCGACAACCAAGACGACGTGCTCGAATTATCCGAAAGATATTTAGAAAGATCACATCACGTTCTCGACACCGACGGCGAAGAAGACATTAGTGAACTACCCCATTCAGGCAAGAGCAAACTGTTTTGAAGATAGATACGATATTATATAGAACACCGTTGTACACATATAATAATTCCTTGATAAACATAATACTCTTGAACATACAATGCTGTACGGTGGCCCGTATAAGGGACACTAAACCCCCAGGTTTTATTTTAAAGCCCCCAGGTTGTATTATCCAACCCCCAGGTCTTTTTTCAAACGTCCAGGTTTTTATTTTTAAACTGCCCCAGGTTTTTATTTTTCGATACTCATGTATATTCATGTATGTCTTAGTCGTATTTACTCATACTCATTTTGAAAAAGTTGGGTTTTGTCATAATTGCAAATAATGTATAAAAATAGAAAGTTACTGACCATTAGTAAATCATTGTAAGCATTCAAAGTTTGTCATTTCTTCGTTTTCTTACGTGATAATCATAGACTCGTACGAGTCCAAATCGAGAACTGACACTGAAAAGGCTCGCCTTCTAATCAGTTCAACCTTACCCCACCCGACACACACGGGTAATCACATACACAACGGCCCAACTTGACGATCTTTCCCTGCCTCCCCCCACCCAATACGCTTATGGTGATAATCCGCCAGCCTAGACCATGGGAGCTTATTCGGCAGAATCAGCGGCTTAGATGTAAGCTCGCACGCTACTTCATTCATTATCATTCCCGCTCTGGACCCCATTTTTCCATCGCAAAAAAGCTAAAATATAGATAGAAGACCAAATTATGTCAAGACTGATTATCCTCTATACAACATGAATAGACAAGTTCGGAATTTCGACTGCATACGCATACAAGTTCTTGCACAACCCAATGGAAGTGCTTGTTTTTTCATGCGACCATACAAAAAGAGATCCATGTAAAATTCTTCGACCTTAATATTTTGAAATAAAATGTTAAATTTACTTAATATAATGTTGTATATTAACTATGTTGCCTTGCTAGATACAACAGAGCTTTTCTGAATTAATCTAAAATTATGACATAATAACAAATGTCAATAATGTTTCTTTGATCTACCGATATAATTTTTACAATCTCCTTGAATACTTTATATTTATTACTTTTCTTGAATGTCGCCAGCAACATCATGCTATAATTTCTAGGAACAAAATGAAACGTTGACGTTAAAATTAGTACAGTTGATCCTCTCTAATACGAACAGGGCAAAGTGTCCGCCCGAGTATTCCATTTAGGGAGATCAAGACGATGACGTCCAATATATTAAGATTCCACTGCACTGAAAGTATGAACTGCTCGGTTGTAAATACTGTAGGAAGAAAGCCACAATTCAGTGCGGTCTATATTATAATGTTACAGAGTAGCGTTGAATTGTTAAAATTCACGCAAAAACTTTTTGGGGTTTTATAAAAGCACGCTCGTAGTTCTAACATTTGACCAACTTTGAAGAATAAAACTACAAAATTCACCGAGTTATTAAAAATAATATTTTCGTTGCATTAGGAAGTGGCGCGAAGGTTTATATTTCGACAAAATAATTTATTGTAAACATCACTCGTTGCCCTTATGAAGGGGGGGGGGGGGGGGGGTGGCAATTTTTTTAATATTTATAGAGATATGCGTGTGTGAAACATAGTTTCATTCAATATTACTTGTATATCTATACATCCTGCGACCACATGTGACCATTCGTTCACATGGAATCACGACAACTATATATAACACAGTATATATTTGTCGGAAATTTTGACCTAAAAAGGGCTAAAAACAGCCTATTTTGGGTGTAAATGGGGGGTTTGTCGGAAATTTAGGGGGTTTGTCGGAAATTTATAGAGCGTGATAAACGTGAATTTCCGCCACTGCATATGAATGTATGATATCACATGTTACAGTAATTAAAGATTATATTCAGTTCTTTGGGGGCTTTTATACAGTAGTTCCATGGTTAAGTTCTGGTTTCTGGCGATTAATATAATAGTAATATTAATGACCAATGGATTTGTCTTTTTTATTCCTGATTATGACTGTAAGTTAGGCGAACCGTTTTCCGAGTGCGCATTATTTTGTATGTCAACCGTCACTTTTGACATTGTTTTAATTTTACATATTAATAAATGATAGACTGATGCTGATGCATATGAAGAGATATAGTTGCAGTTTCGTTGCAGTTGCTTGCTGTGTAGTTTGAGCATTGTACATTATTTTGTCTCTTCTTTTGATGGCTACTCATAAATATAATCTTAGTTAAAGCTGAAGCGGACAAGGCAACTAAGATTTGAACAACAGCACAAACTTGCCATATGCCCGATTGTTTTTTTTCAGTGAGTTTGTTGACTGTTGTGCACGATATTTTCCCCTGTATTTTCTCTGTGTGCGAATTTTGTTTGGTATTTGCCCACCCTCCCTCAAATATTTAATGGTGTATATGATTAGCGCTTGGCGTGGAAGCCATTGAGTGAAAAAACTGAAATAATTTAAAAAAGTCTGAAATATATTATAACCCACCCAGAAATGGGTTGGGATAAAACACGGATACGGATGGCACGGATACGGATACGGATGAGGGGATAAAACACGGATATGGGGATAAAACACGGATGAGGGGATAAAACACGGATGAGGGGATAAAACACGGATGAGGGGATAAAACACGGATATGGGGATAAAACACGGATGAGGGGATAAAACACGGATGGGGGGATAAAACACGGATGGGGGGATAAAACACGGATATGGGGATAAAACATGGATGAGAGGATAAAACACGGATGGGGATAAAACACGGATGAGGGATAAAACACGGATGGGGATATAACACGGATGAGGGTATAAAACACGGATCTGGGGATAAAACACGGATGAGGGGATAAAACACGGATGATGGGATAAAACACGGATGAGGATAAAACACGGATGAGGGATAAAACACGGATGGGGATAAAACACGGATGAGGGGATAAAACACGGATGGGGGATAAAACACGGATGAGGGGATAAAACACGGATGAAGGGATAAAACACGGATGAGGGGATAAAACACGGATGAGGGGATAAAACACGGATGGGGGGATAAAACACGGATGAGGGGATAAAACACGGATTGGGGGATAAAACACGGATGAGGGGGTAAAACACGGATATGGGGATAAAATACGGATGAGGCACAGAATAGGAAGTTTCCTATTCTGTGGATGAGATAATAATTGCCCGACATTTTTTAGTATTTAAATGTACTGACAAATAAAACGTTGATACTCTCTTCTCAGTAAAACTGGAACCCATAGACTAGCATAGAACTAAAGTTTCTAAAGGCTGATATACGTAGAACTGCGCATTCAATAAGTGCGAACTTCTGCGCGCATTTGTTGGAAGAAGATAAGGTAATACTTTTTATTTAATATACTTTTGAGAATACCAGATAACCGATGGAGATTTGTTGCTTGTCAGAGGAGTTTTCATTTACGCGGATCTGATTATAATTAACTCGCAGTGCAAGACGCCGGCAGATTACAAGGCGAATTTATAGTTTGATAACCACAAAAAGTACGCGTTTGTCATTTAATTTATGTTACCGGGTTAAATGTTTTCTTTTAAAAATAGTTTAATATCTATGACAAGATATTTTGTAATGAATTTTGATACAAATCTTAAAATAAGGTAATTTTGAATAAATGCCAAAACATGGGAAGCGACATGACAAGGCTTCTCATGTAGATTTCAAGACGAATTTATAGTTTGATAACCACAAAAAGTACGCGTTGTTATTTATTGTTTTTTTGTATACAGTCTACGACAAGATATTTTATATATTTGATACAACTCATAGCCAGAATAAGGTAATTTTGAATAAATGCCAAAACATGGGAAGCGACATGACAAAGCTTCTCATGTAGATTTCAAGACGAATTTATAGTTTGATAACCACAAAAAGTACGCGTTGTTATTTATTGTTTTTTTTGTATACAGTCTACGACAAGATATTTTATATATTTGATACAACTCATAGCCAGAATAAGGTGATTTTGAATAAATGCCAAAACATGGGAAGTGTTGCAAAGGCTTCTCATGTGAAGTCATTAGTGCAAAAGGCTTCTCATGACAAATGTTGCAAAGGCTTCTCATGACAAGTGTTGCAAATTAAAGGCTTCTCATGTTCTACCTGATAAGTTGTTTTGTTGCCCTTGGTTTAAATTGACGCGGTCGGCATTTATTGTCGGCTTACCAAAAATGCATTTAATAAATTTAAACAATGCATTGAATGTATCCATAATTTTTAGCTAAGATTTTAACATAAGTTTTGCTAACATTTGCATAACATTTGTAGTGCTGTTGAGTTATACGATCTATGGGTATAGACTTTATTAACCTTGTCAAAGTATGTAGATAATATACATGAACTTTAATAATATTGTTATTTAGTGTTTTATCCCCCCATCCGTGTTTTATCCCCTCATCCGTGTTTTATCCCCTCATCCGTGTTTTATCCCCTCATCCGTGTTTTATCCCCTCATCCGTGTTTTATCCCCTCATCCGTGTTTTATCCTCATATCCGTGTTTTATCCCCCCATCCGTGTTTTATCCCCTCATCCGTGTTTTATCCCCATATCCGTGTTTTATCCCCTCATCCGTATCCGTATCCGTGCCATCCGTATCCGTGTTTTATCCCAACCCCAAAGAAATAGCTATTCCAAACGAGCAGCGAAATAAATAGAAAAATGCGAACACGCTATTTTAGAACAACTATTTGGCTGTAAAAATGACATTTCCAGAAATATATGTTAAAACTGTCATTAGGCCGCGTCATGAAGGTTTAAATTTTCTAAAATAGTTCTTATTAGTTCATAAAATATTTCATTTGTTATCGAATTCACAACATTCTGTTAGTATGTATAGTTATCAACATTTGGTGAAAATTTGGTAAAAATGGATATGGATTAACGATTCTCTTAAGAAAGCTGCATATGGTATCCTGGAACCTTAACGTTATACTTCATTGTACAATTGAGTTATGGAATCAGTCAATATTTTGTAAAGAAACGATCTGCAACGCAATATGATGCATTGCGTTGATGTATGTGTGACTGCAAACTGGAAAATGTAATATACAAATTATCATCACCTGATTAGTGAAATGTTTGTAATAAAGAGGTGAAATTTGTATTATGTACTTGGTCTCTGTGGCCCAAACTTAGTGCCCAAACGTACTGGAGAGGCTCCATATTATTGCGGTTCTAAAAGAAAATATATTGTCTGTATTCCTACATTATGATTGACTAAAAAAGAGGCCATTTGTAGCGCATGCGTCTTTAAAGGGTTTGCCTTAAATGGGAGTAGTATATTAAGATAGTTTCTAATTTATATCTATATTACCTCTCCACTGATTGAAGTCAATCTTTGGAATAATGCTGCAAGGTACACGTCGAACACCGTTGTTGATTGCATGGAACGCATTTTCTTGAACCGATAGCTTTTTACCACCTTTCAGGTTATCACAGAGTATACGACTTAATGAACTCTTTTTGATTTCTTTAAGCTGAGATCTTGTGAATACTTTTCCTCTTCGGTAGAAGAATCTATCTCCATCTCTGAGGCGAGCAAACTGTTTTTTGATGAGACAAGAGAATGTGGGACCAAGTTGTGAGCCTGGCAATGGAGTTTCTGCTATTCCTGCCACAAACAAATCTGCAATAGTTGGATCATCTTTGTATAACTTTGCTAAAATCTTTCTGTTCTCTGAGGAAATCTCTGTTGCAGTATCATTGAATGTTCGAGCATCGGATAGTCTACAATATCTCCTGAAGTCGTTGTATCCAGGCAGACCATGATCTCTTCCTCGCTGGATGTTTAGAGCAATCAAGTTCAATCCTGGTGAATGTTCACGTTCAAATAAGTGATCCATTATTCCACTAGCAAAACTACGGTCGACCTTTTCTGCTTCAAATGTACACAGGCCAAGCAACAAGTGATCAATGCCGTGCCTGTTGATGTATGTATTATTGAAAAACATGTGTTTGAGTGGAATTGGTGCTCCTACTTTGCGATGGTTTTCATCTAGAATATCAAAAGATGGCCGAATGGTGCTATGTCCAAATCTATATGCAGCAGCTGCCACTGAATTTATAATACCAGGATTGATCCAGTATTTATATCCAGTATATCGTGGTAAGGAATTATCACCAAATAATTCAGGTAGATAATCTTCATAAGTAATCTTTTGTAAGATTCCACCAACAATCTTTCTTGTCTCCTCATAGACAGTGTCTCCAGTCCAGCGTGGGTTAATTTGAATCAATTTCTTCGCGATACGGTTGTGCTCTCTAACAAACAATGTATGCATAGAAGCCAACGCCATCTGTTCACTTGATCTGGCATCTCCAGCTAAGAAACAACCACCAGTCTTACGACACAGATCATTAGGAAACATCAATTCTGAGGTATCTAGTGGCATCATGTCACCATGTGAAGAATGACGTACTTTTAATAATCCTTTGTTGGCTGTAAAAGAAAATAAATTAATATCAAACATGTTTCGTTTGAATGTTTCTGGTTTAAATAAATGAATGTAAGCAATCCCCGAACAAACTCTATTCCCGACTGAACGTTTCGACGATCAAAATCTAGTTTCTTAATTCCTGAGCTACTAATTGTAGGTAGAGCTCGTACAGAAACTACAAAGTCGGGGTCCTCTGGTCGGGGTCATACTAAATCTAATTACAATTTCCAGGGTTCAAAATAGCGGCCGGCTGCCGGCATTTCCACGACACCTACCGGCGATTTTTAAACGGGAAAGGCGATGTTTTTTTGCATTTTAGTTATTGATCAATAACTATTTGATTTTTGTGTGAAGCGTGTCGCTAGAAGTTCAGTACAACTAGAAATCAAAAAGTTTCTATCAAGATTTGTTTACGCCGAACCGTCAAACTGTTAATGGCTTTATGGCATTTTTTATTGCAGGCCTTCGTTCAAGGTCAAAGGCACTGAGACTTAGTCACTTTACTCAATTAGCCAAAATAGCAAAAATACAAAAAAAAACACATTCAAACGCGACAGTTTATAGCAGGTGAGTGAATATTCAAGCAATTTAACAAATTTATATCGTGGTCATAGAGTATAAATAACAAGTTGAAGTAGTTGATTATAGATTTATTAGATTGAATATTATAAAACTCACCGTGACAGTGTTATTACAATAAAAATAAAATATTTTAGGCTGTTTACATCACTTACTATATGTAGTAAAATAAAAATTAAAAATATAATAATATTTGGCGTTTTGTAACTTGCCCAACTTTCAAAGCTTTCCTGGTAACCCTCGTGTCTAACGGCGCACGCTAAAACTCTCGTTGTCAAAGATGAAAACAGCCGGTAAAAAAATGAACATGTACAAAAAAGCCTACAAAAATTTCAATATTTAAAATTTTTATTTGAACCCTGATTTCTATTTTCTAACAGCGCTATTTTCCGAAATTATAATACAGTTTGATAGCCATACAGTGCGCACATTGTACATCAAGTTTAAACAGCTTTTGCTCTTATCAGCTAGAATCAGTGTCTTGAAAAGAGCTACTTCACAGATGTGAAGACTGACTATCCCATTTGTTAACTACTTCTACAGAGAACGTGTCCCAAGATACCCACCCTTCTGGCTGTATTACTATGGATGACACCTTAGATTCAATCCCATTATTTTTATTGTAAAAAGTACTTACGAAAAAGATCCCTCAAATTGTTTGCTAACTCCAAAGTTGATCCATATATTTGTGATCCATCAATAAAAGCTGTGTTTGCATTCATTTGTTCTCTTGTTCCTAACTTCAATTGATAAGGGTTACACACTGCCGCTGTCCTTGTGAAGTGTATGCACTTGGATGATTTATGAGGTAGGATTGTGAAACAGGGTGGTTCAAACGCTTTCGACATTTTATGACAGCTAAAGAAGATATTCGAATAAAATGGTCATGTGACAAAATACTAAAATCTTTCAGGACTTTGTCACGTGACGATTCAACTCCTATATAAATGAATAAGTGTGCGATTTAGCGACAGAACTTGGTCACGATGTTACATTTTCTAAGCGATATAAATGTAGAATTCTATTTTTAATTTCTGTAATTGTAAAATGTTCTTATCGCAGCCATTAATGGACCATTCCCCTATTAAACTAACTTTTGAACTAGGAAATTGTATCAGTACAGCTGGAAAGAGCATCCTAAGTTTAGTAAAATTGCAAGGTTTGGTTGCGAAATGTCGTAAAATGTGGAAAATATAGCGCAGTGAAGTTGGTAAATTTTCTATATTTTTGTATTACGCGCGGAAAACGGTTACCACTTTTTTAAAAGTTTGTCATGAAAATATAGGCAATGCCTTATCTCTGACTGTTCGAAATTAGATGCAAACGCCTGGAGAATTTGGACTTTTTGTTTTTTTGTATAAAATACCTTGCGATCCTTAATACTTACCCTTCACGACGGCATTTATCAGCATCTTCACTTTCGGGCGCGAGAGTGAAATCATGATCCAAAAATTGTCCCCACTGCATGAGGAAATGCGAATGAATATTTCTTCCTGGTAATGGATTTTTCTGAATGATAACAAACTGCTTTGTAATCTCTAGAGGATGGGGAACATGAGGCGCATTTGGTAGGTCAGGGGATCCCAGGGGATCTTTCATGCCATCAGGATCGTAATATTTAGCGGGAAGTACTCGAGTGAAGGCGCTCGAAGACGAACCATAGTGAGGACTTCTTATATTGTTACATGTGCCATCTATGGAACGATATTTTGCATGTATTCTGCAAAATGTATGATCGATTTTTCTCTGAGGACAATTGGATAAGAAAAGCAATTTCCGTATGGTCGTTGGGGAGAGTAAATGTTTCATAGAAGCACTGACTATCACTGACGGAAAACGTCCTAAAAATATAAGAAGAATATCATTGCATGATCTTGAGATTAGAACACGATTTGCAATTCCCTTAGCATACGACTATAATTTCTTCATCAAATATGTAAATTAACACAACTACAAAATCTCATGGCTAGTTTTTAATTTTGCAACTTTGAAGGTTTACCATGTACTATATAATTGATAACCTTGATTTATTTTTAATTGACCATTAAGTTTGACGTCCATACAGTTATTTCTACGTACAACCCCAACTTCTAGCTAATTCAAAATCCCTATTTGTATTGCCCCCTCCCCCAGTACTTTTTTGCACCCACCTCCCTTGATTGAAAATTCTGGTTACGTCACTGGGTCGATAGCATCCTTAAGCTTCGGAAAGCTTACTACTGCCAGCTACTTTACCGCAATGTAATATGAGCCATGCAAAAACAGTCGCGCAATCAAGCGTAAAAACATTCGCGCAACATCGAAAACGTTTTTATATAATCAGTTTTCAACATGCACGTAGATCCAAAATACTTGTAATAAACTAAAACATTAAAACGTTAAAATCGTGCGCAGCCACCCCGGCTCTTCTGAACCGGTCCGGGTTCATGAAACTGAACATGCAAATTTATACTGGCAATTTGGATCCATTAATGATTGTGGATTCAAACCACATGCAGTGTGTGGCCATGCAGTAAATAAAATCACACTATATACATTACCCCATACTTGCACTTACTTTTGAAGTGAGACTTGATAGTCCAAGCAAGTTTCGTACATGCGTTATCTAATCTAGCTTGTGCTGACGAAATCTTGGTAGAAAGTGCATTTACTCTTGGAGATATCCAACGAACAACTCGATAAAGACTCTCTGGTGAAATAGTTCGTGACAAACGATTGGTTCTCACTAATGAGGAAAACTTCCCTCGAAGTGACTGTATGATTGTGTCGCCATAATAAAGACGCAGTGCTATAATACGAACCCAAGTGTTTGGCTGACATTTTCTACAAGAAGGCGATCTACATTGCTTGTTTTGAAGCGGTGTACTTGCAGCAACTCGAAATGTTGTTACTTGACTGCGATTGGGAGAATACCTTGGAGAGTTTCTGTAGTTGATTTCAATGGAGCCATCATTCTTACCAATCTTTACAAAAGGATGGTAGGAAAACAGTCTGTAGGTGATAGGTTTGCCAGATTTTGAACTAGCTTGAACTTTGCCTATTGTACCAAATGTCCGACCGTTCACAACGACAAAAGTATAGGTATGCTGACGAAAGACAACATCTGCAAAACAAAAATTATGATAACTATCATATGAATATTAGAGTGCAAGTTTATCAGTGGTGTAGAATAGGGGGCGCAAGGGGCGGAGCCCCCTTCCTCAAGCTATTGGGGGGGACTCAGCTAGCCCCTCTTCTTTTTTGCAAGAATGCTTGAAAATATATAAAATTTCCATAGTTTTCATTCTCCAAGCATGCATCACTTATGACTATTTCAGGCATGAATATGGTAAAGAAATATTATCATGGGATTGGGCGATTACTTATGATGTTACCCATACCCGAACATGCTCATCTAGAGAGCCCCCTTGTTATGAATTTAGTTCTACAGCACTGAAGTTTATTTAACACTAACAGAAATCTCAGTTAACAAACATAAATATAATTAATAAATTTCAGAGGTCTTCGTGCATAGTGTTGTGAGACAAGATATTGCACAAGATTGGAATGTTGTGGTTGATATAGCAACAACTAGTACACTCTTTGTTTTCATTGATTCAACAGGATTTTCAATTATATATATCCGGCTTCGTAAGCCACATGAAAGTTATGGATATATGTAAGGAAATTTTGTGGGGGGTTCATCCCTGTAAAGTGGGGTTGGGTTGTTCTGACAGTTGTCTCATATGTTCACTATCAATGACTAATTTCAAATAAATGCGCAGAAGGTGGGGGCAGAGAAGTAAAATTTCCTCTAGAATATCAAAATAACACCTCAGTTTTGCAATGTCTTCGTTGCTGCGTTACGTACTAGCATGATTAAAAGACTGAAAATGCGTTTCTTTTAATATAAAGATAAACAAAAGTTCTCTTTCAATGTAAAATAAAGATATTAGGAAGTATCGACAAAAATAAATCTTTGAACAGTCAGTTCCGGCCGGGACATGTTTCTGTCTTTGGGTAGATAACCAGGGATACATATATTGTTAAATAAAGAATGTTCGTGGTTATATGTCAATAAAATGTGATTTAAGTGGAATTAACAAGGTTACCATGTATATAGCTCATATGAGGCTTTGTTTGCAGTTATATATATACATAATGAGTTATTCTTATAATATGCACGAAATACAAACGCAGGTCCCAGAGTGTGGATTCAGCAAAACAATACTCTGGGTATACAAGATTGACTTCGCGATCGAATGGATCGATCAAATTCGGTGTCGCCTTGATTTACAACCTTGGCCTCACAATAAGACCGACTGCCGTGGTATTGCAGTTTATTGTGAATTCACCCTAATACCTTATCTTAATAATATCATCCATTGAACAAGAACAATGACTATATAGCCCTATCTTTTTTTCACACGTACATTTACAAGACAATCAGTGTTAGTATTATAGCGTGATTCGGAGCAACTATATATGGATGGTCTGATATTGATATTGAGAGCGACACTTCAGGAAATATTTACAGTATTTGGCTTTTCCGGCTGATAATAAATTATTTATTATTTTAAATTATCTTTCAATGTTTTTAATATGAATTCAAATTTCAAAATGCAGTCACTATAAATTTGATGATGACAATAATATAATGATGATATGTTATATAAAGTATATATACACAGGGTGTTGTTGCCCAATTTACCACAGCCAGAGGCTCACGATACACGTGCTCAACAACTAAGGCCTAAGGGTCAGTTTATGGTGAGGGAGAAAAACCGGAGTACCCGGAGTAAACTCTCGAAGCACAGGAGAGAACCAACCACATTCACAACTCTGCCTGCATCAGTTTTCAAGTACAGGGAATTCGAAGTTACCCAATTTAGGTAAATCCCTTATTCTCTACCTGCATCAGCAGGCCTAATTCAGCGGTATGGGCAGCGCGCTAACCGCATCTGCCACCCATGCTTCCTCCATCTGCCCCTCTTTATACCTCCCTTTACGTCACGAAACCCATGCTACTGCCTGGCCAATGCTGGCAGCAAAAATTAATAACACTGAAATTTTCAACCTCTGCTACTATAAAAGAAACAATTATCGTTCTCTTTATCTAAAGGCAAGGAATTTTTTTCGTTTTAATAGACCAGGGACAGGGGAGGTTGAATAGGAATTCCGTTTGGCTTAAAGTGAACTTCACCGCGAATATTTGAATATTCACTTCCACATGTACATTGGACGAGCCATCAGTCTTGAATCAGTAAAGGATGCTGTATTTTTTATTTCAAATCAATTGTTCCATTGAAGTTGAAAAATTAGTTAGTTCGGTCGTTAACGAGTGAATTTAAAATAGACTTATTTGCTCTTCTAGGCCGTGATTTCTATCAAAAAATTACTACGTAAAAACGGCATGGCCCATGACCATGAGTATTATACACGTTTTGGAGAGTAATGCAATGTAACATATTCAGTTTTGCATGGAATAATATTCTGAATTTTCATGGATGGCTGTATCCTGAATTAGAGAGAGAATTTAATATAGTAAAACTCACAATTTTTGCTAAAATATACTCAACTCACCAGTACATCGTCGATAGCGCCGATTAAAGTATCTATAACGTGATAAATATCTCGGACTTTTTGCTGTTGTTTCTTGATCGAATTCTTCCTGATTTAAATAATTTCTTTGAGCCAACGTTTCTTGTAGGCTCCACGATATCAAATTTACCAACACAAAACATAAAATTCTCCTGAAAGCTGACATTTTAACTGGTTTCCACCTTGACTGATGAATAAAAAGACTCCACTCGACGAAACGCTTTATATATATACTGTACATTTAGTAATTACGTTATATACTATATATATCCTTTACTTGACTACATGAAGATTATATGTGGATTTAAACAAAGAGTAAAGTGGTATATAAAGCTATAAAGAGCTACTTGTGCAAGATGTAAGAACGATATTGTTTTCTGATCTAATCAGGATTTCACACACAATAAAGTGAGGCGGAATTTCAACAATATCTATATAGACAGCCAGAAATCCGGAACGAAAGTTGAGACTATTGCATGATATCTCTGCAACCGCCCACGCTTCATCAAGAAATATAATTGCTTTTTGCATAGCATGATGGATCAAGTTTTAACTATTTTATTTCGGGTATCACTGGCGTAGATTAAGTTGGAAATATATTCCCTATATAATAGGTTTATATATATAGATATCATTGAAACGATGGCCTATTATTTGAGATCTTTCTTGTTTAAAAAGTGCGAGCTCTTTTCCATCGTCAGGTAGTTCAATTATGCTTAATTTTCTGGCCATTATTGTCCCCACCAAGTCATCAAAACCACCAAAACTGATTATGAAGCAAATTTTTCCCAGAAATTTTCCTGTCCAAGTTATTCAATTCGGCGCCAGAAGGTGCAGGAAATGGCATTTCCGAGCCTCGATTCTTCAAATTTCCCGGGAGAGCATGCATGCCACCGGACCCCAAGAACATAATCTGTTACAAATTGTTTTGTTTTAAAATCCAAGTTTTGAGCATTTCCATAAATTTAATAGTGCTCTTTTACACCACATGTATCCAATCCGTACTTTTGTATGCTTGCCAGTATTCCATTAATAGGACTTGCCTGACTATCTTTTCCGTACCTAATAATAGAGTCGAAAGAGGTCCCGTCCATGCGCATTATTTATGGATATATCAACAGAACGTCGTGACGTATTTCATATCTTTTTCAATATTTAAATCATTCTAAACAAGTAGGGGAGCTACCCGACGGTAAAATTACGTAATCAAAGGCTGTTCAGGTTGCAAAGATGTCAAACTAATAGGTTCCGATCGAGACCGCACTTTCCGATAAATGCTACTGTGCTACATTGCAATTTAATTATTATAAGAACATACACTCAATTTTATTAAAGTATTAAAGTTTGTAGATATCAAGATTTTGTTGGCATCTCACTCGATTCAACAATAATAATTGAAAGGTTTTGTAGATGGAAAATTATTGCGTGTAAATTATATACACTTATTAGACCCTAATAAGGGTCCCTGGCAGGACCCTGGCAGGAATCGAATCTGCGGCCCTGCGATTCCGGTGCAGCGCTCTAACCAACTAAGCATCAGTTGGTTAGAGCGCTGCACCGGAATCGCATGGCCACAGGTTCGATTTCTGCCAGGGACCTATAGTTGCATTTTTCGCAGCTGTTCCTGGTTAGGTCTAATAAGTGTATATAATTTACACTCAATAATTTTCCATCTACAAAACCCTTCAATTATTATTCAATCGAGTGAGATGCCAACAAAATCTTGATATTTACGCACAACTTAAGATGGCAGTACCTTAGTATATATACACGAACTTGTGGTTAGAGCTTGACAACTGGACTCTGTAGCTCAGTTGGTTAGAGCACTGCACCGGAATCGCAGGGCCACAGGTTCGATTTCTGCCAGGGACCTACAGTTGCATTTTTCGCAGCTGTTCCTGGTTAGGTCTAATAAGTGTATATAATTTACACTCAATAATTTTCCGTCTACAAAACCCTTCAATTATTAAAGTTTGTAGTTCTAATCATGCATAGACATAGTATTAGACTCATTTTTTGTTTTGTACCCCCTTCCACAAATATCGTAATTCGTCTCATACCCCCCCCCCCCTCAAAGGTTAGATAATTTGTTTCGTACCCCCCAACATACCCTCCACCCTCCCAGTACACATACTTTATGACCGGTTCCTTATATATTCTAAAGTGAAAATAATATACTGATCATTATCTATAGAGTAGAGTTAAATCTTTGTCAGTCCATGCACCGACATATTATTAAATTAGAAGTGGTAGTTATAGCCACCTACCACTTTACTTAGCATGTACTCAAAATGCTGGTATTAAACCACATATAAACCTCCGTAGCTTTTAGGCAATAATTTCCTCCTCAATGTTAAGGTGGTTGCCTCCTATATGTCTCAATCAATCTATCGAATTTTGCCAAAAGAAATTGTATTTTTTGAAACACTTTTACTTTCTACTACAGATACTAGTTATATTTCCTTATAAGAGTGGTTATCCGTGAGTTATTAAGACAAAAGAGCATTGTGACATATTTTCAAAAACGTCCTCGCTACCATAGCAGTGGTTACCATGGCAACACTTCTCGTCTTTGTCTTTGATCTAAGGGAAAGGTTCTTTGAAAAGAAATAGATCATGTTACAAAACAGTCGTTTGATCCAAACAATCTAAATTATGTATTTACTTTATCGTTTCATTCTAAAATATTTTTTCACTTTATTTGCAATAAACCGTGAACATCTTCTCAAATAAGCTCGAAATCTTCAACCTTGAAACTGAAAGGTAGTTCTTTACACGTGCATGAACATTTTATCGAAAACTTTTCTTCGGTAACACAAAGTCAAGAAAAGAGTACTAGTTATGTTTTCCTATGTCGTGGTTGGCAAATACTGGAAACATCCAGTATATATAGAGGGACTAATATATCTATTGATCTGACAATATAGTAAGATCAGTAATTGCCAGTGCGAATGATACTCTGATAAAACGAATAAAAGGACTTCTCCTCATAGTTGAACGTCGAAACGTCGTATAAACTTTAATCGCTAACATATATAATAAATCGTGATTGCTGTTTGTCAATTGGGATATTATTATTATTAATATTATTTACTAATATTTATACACGGTAGCATCTCAACCATAGTTCAGAATTATATATAATTACATAGTATAGTTAAAAAGATGCAAGCAAAAATAAAAAGGTTGATTTTCAGATGGCTATAATATGTATGTATACAAGTAATTAAGAAAGTTAAAATATAAAAAAATATTAATAATTTGCAAAAGTAGTAGTAGTAGTAATGGATTTAAAACATGTATTAAAATTTTCTATTATCTTCGATATTGTTCCAGGCTGCAGCCCCTTTATAACTAAAGCTGCGCTTTAAAGCGTTGTAAGTGTTGGGTTGAGTTAAGAACATGATTGTTACTTCTTAATTCATACGTTTGATTCGTACGGATTGTAAAAAACTCCCGGAGGTAATCAGTTGAATTACCTTTCATTATTTGTATCATTAAAGTTTCTAATTGTTTCTCTCTCCTTGTCTCTAAGGTGTCCCAAGAAAGTTTAGTTCTGACAGTATCTGAAGCAGTTCCGTAGCAATCACATTTGATTATTCGACCGGCTTTATTTTGAAGCTTTTTCAATTTATTTTGCAAGGTTTTGGAACAATTATTCCATACCAATGCACAATAATCACAATGTCAATAAGGTAAAACAAAAGCGCTATAAATGGTTTTAAGCGTATCTTTATCAAATCTCCGTAACATTCCTATCCCTTTAGCAGCTTTTTTGGCCACTTTATCAATATGGTCTTTCCAGGTGATGCATTCATCCACCACTACGCCAAGCGTTTTGGTGGATGAAACACGTTTGATGCCTTCAGATCCCATCGATAAGATTGGATCAGCACTAACTTGGGACTAGTTTTTTTATCAGTATATCGTGATCAACTGTATCAAAAGCCTTTTTTAGGTCCAAAAAAACAACGCCATTTATCAAACCTTTATCCATGTTAACTAACCATTCATTAGTTGTTCTTAGTAAAGAAGAACAGGTAGAGTATCCTTTTCTGAAACCTGACTGATAGTCTGTTAAAATTTTGTTTATAGTAAGATGTTGGCTTAACTGGTCATATACATGATCAGGCCCCCGGACCCCCCGAGAATGTGTTTGCCCCCCCAAAAATAAATCCTGGCGGCGCCACTGCATAACGACTGCAGAAAACTTTATTAATTTTGGGGGAATTTTGTCTAGACCAGCTCCCTTTTTAGGTTTGAGTTTCATTATTTTCTTATAGACAGTATCATCATTTATCATAAATAAGGAATTGAAATTCGCAATCTACTGGGTCCAGATATTCAGAAAAATCTCTAGGACTGACAGGCAATTTATTTGATAATTTTGGGCCAATTTCAACAAGTATTTATTGATTTGGTCAGCTATCAATTTTGTAAAATACAGCAAATTTTCCCTCAAAAGTTTTAAGTATTTCCCTTTTACCTAAAGTCTTGAAGTTTTTATATCAACTTCATTTAAAAAAAAAACAAAAAAACTTTTTAATAGCTTCAATTTCATATACAGCCCACTGATTCGCTCAGAAAAACTGAATTAAGCTAGCTTCAATCCCCCCCTGCGTTAGCGTTCCAGTCTATTATAGTTCAATGGCTAGGTATGAGTCAGCAATCTAGGCTTATTATATCTATGATTAAGCCTCAGTAGTAATAGCAATAAATGTGCCTAAGTGCATTACGAAAGAAATAAGGCACCAAAAGTCAAAACAGACTCCAAACGCATTCTAATAATTTCTCCTTTGATATGATCGAAGGAGTATTCCATTAACTATCTGGCGCGTACATTTTACAATTTTATCCAGTCCGAGTTGAATATATCAACAAAATTTTAATGAGATAATAGTTGGAGACAAAATATAGAAAAATGATGTAATTTTGCTCAATTTGCTTCGTTTACAAATAATCATCGCTCCTGCGTGGCATGTTAGCCACACTTTTCAAGACGCCAAATATGTCGCTAAAATTGCGACCTGACCGCGCGGGCTGCCCTGGCTCGAGGAAAAATTTGGCCCAGGCCAGTGTTGCCAGCCATGGGGTTTTTCCGCCAGATCTGGGGTTTTTGACTGAATTTTCTGGGGTTCTGGGGTTTTGGTTCAAAAGTCTGGGGTAATTTTGCCCGAAAACGCAAATGAAATTCCTGGTTAAGTTTCAAAAACGCACACGACTTTGTTTAAAACCTGTCTCTAAATATGGATATCCTTACCGTATAAGGTCACGAAAACAATCTCTTTAGAGCTAATTAGGAATATAATTATAGTAAACCTACTAAACCCGAAAGTTCAAAATCCAAGTAGGCAGGCAGGCTAAGTATTAGTTCAGCACGTGCTGTACATGCACCGTGGTGCACGTGGACATTTTTTGCACATGTTTCGTCGCAAATATCGCAATGCATGTGCAATGTGCATGGGTGGCAAAGTACAAAGGGCACAAAATATATTATCAATTCATCAATCGCCATGTTAATCGATTCGATTTGACCATATTAATATTTGACAATATATATACATAGCGTTAATTAGAGGGCCTGGATCCTATAATTATTACATATTAATCATTATAAATATAATGTTTACGGTATTTCGTGGACTGCAGTGGCCGAAAGTATCATTTTCAAGCTCTTCAGTAGCCTACGCGTCCCTACATCCAGCTTGTTTGTTTGACCTGGAGGATTTTTTATGAAATCTGGCGTATTTTTTCATCTTTTTGGTCGAATCTGGGGTTTGGTGAAATTTCGGAGTGGTCACACTGGCCCAGGCATTAATTCATGTATTCAACGTTTTGCAGCGAAATTCTATCTGTTCAACTCTAAAACTGTTAAACTGTAAAAGAGTGTCTTAATGCACCTATCAATGTTAGGCCGGCGGAGGGGGGGGGGGGCAGGGCATAGGGGCGGGATTTGACATTAAAACAAAATTTTGTGTCAAAATCCCCACCCCCGGAATGGTGCTCTTGGTCAAATCTTTTAAAAATACGGTACCCCGAGAAATCACACACTCAGTCACATGCTTAAATGCATTAACACAAATTTTAGTGGCTTGTACGATATGAAATAGTTCGTCACATCAGTACCATACGACGACATATATTAACAAACATGCTGTCCAGACCTTCAATGGTTTCATCTATGGGAAATAAACATCAAATACCAGATTTATAGACAAAAGGTGAAAAGGTTTGCTATATTTTGCCAAAATTCACAATGAACAAGTCAACGATTTAATAGAAATTTGTCGGGCATTGACACATTTTCAATGCATATTTTTATATATTAATACCACTAATCGGTTCGGTTGAATACTACTAAAAAAGATCATAACAAAGAATACCTTCGTATTTTAATATGAATATTCAACAGCAAAACGAAAAACAGCGTGACAGCGTGTTCGAAGCACTTCGAAGCTCTCCTACCCGCATGGAGTCTGAGAACTAGTGGTGGGCGATATATCGAAAAAATATCGATAACTTCGATATTTGCAAGTATCGTATCGGTATCGATAAGTATTTTCAAGTATCGACAATTTCGATACTTGTCACGTGTTACGAAATTTTGAGTTTTAGTCACTGAACTCTTGCATAACCGGACTGCGATTAACAGGGGGACTCATGAGGAGCAATTGGTAGGGGGAGGGTTAATGGGGATATTATTGGTGCATACAAGGATAGAAGGGACACGGACACTTATGTATATACTTGAGTTGAAAAATATCATTTGAGTTGAATTTACTATATTGAAATTTCGGTATACATTCATATACAATTTTGAGTATCGGTATCGAATATCGTATCGAAACAGTGGTATCGAGGCAAAAGTAACCGGTATCGTATCGAAGTCAAAATTCCCAGTATCACCCACCACTACTGAGAACGATATTCTCCAAGCGGAAGCAGCTGCGGCGGAAGTAGATCAAAGCTTCTTGCCATCGTCAAATATTTTAGCCCCGGGACCGTATTGATTGTCAAATTCCCCACTCCAGGGATGTGATGTTTTTTTTGTTTTTTTTACAAGATTTGCCAACAAACATAGATACGAATACACAATTAATCTACATACAACACAGGCAGGAACTGACCACAGAGATATCTCCAATAACGGGGTCCCCAACAAATTTTATAGCAATACAGTTACAATTACATATACACAAAACTAATAATTAGCTAAACTGTCAACAACACGTTCTAACAGATAAATTAGCGAGAGGCCGCGTGGAGTGGCATTTTACGCACACTGACTTAAATGTTCTTGGGTTGTCCGGGTTGTAAATATTATTTAGAAGTTCGAAGTAATAGTTATATAACAAAGATTTAAAGTAAGCTAAAGATCTTGATGTATCACGGATGTTGCTAGGTAGGATGTTCCAAACACTAGGAGCCCTGACATGGAAACTGTTTTGGTAACTAACCGTTCTGAACTTTGGTATTTTTAGTAGAATTCCATTATTTGGATCCACGTTTCTTGTTTTCCGAGTAGAGACTCGTATTGAGACATTAATGTCATTGCTAATGATACTCTTAAAAAGATAGTCCCGCCCCTATGCCCTGCTCCCCCCCCCGCCGGCCTAACATTGATAGGTGCATAATTTAAGAAAATGTACAAAGGATGGTACGTGGGCAGAAGCGATTGAATAATTTTAGTTATGCTTTAATGCTTTATGCGACTGTACTTCAGCGCGCTATAAACTATACAATATAACTTGTTCAATCACGAGCCAGAAATGGGTGAAATTCGAGACATCTGTTATTCTCGAAGTACAGTCTTAGCTGCGGTTCCCTGCTTGCTTGAATATATTATACTGTATATATTATAAATTTTATAATGTACTGAACTACAGCCGGTTGTACAACCAAAAATATCGATCACTTTAGCTCGGTAAAAACATTTTTCATCCCGCGGACCTTTATTTCACGTATCTCAATCGGAGTACAAGCCAATTTTCATAGATATTTATGAAATTTTAAAGTAAATTTCGCTGCAAAACGTTGAATATATGAAAATTTATATATTTTGCACTATTCGAGAATGTTTGTTTGCCCCCTGGCGATCCCAAAATGCATTGTGAAATCGCACGGGAACTGGGAATTGGGAAACGGAAACATATACGGTCGTCACTTGTCCATCTACCAAACTGACGTTACGTCATTTTTTCAACTTTGAGATAAATTTAAAAACTTTGTAACTGACCCTAACCCTAAAACCTACCCTAACCCCTAACCCAAAACCTAACCCTAAACCTAACTCTAACCTAATCCTAACCAAATTGATGAAGAAAAATCAAGAAAAACGAATATGAAAATCTTTGAAAATCGGGAAAATTGCGTAATGTCAGTCTGATAGATGGAAACAAGTGAAAACCAACATTTACATTGAGCTGATTGAGGGCTTTGAGGCATAGTTAATATAGGGGAATATAGGGGAGGTTTGGGGAGGTGAATAGGTGATTGAGCTAGCTTGCCATACTGAGCAAGGCTGTGTTCCGTCTTGTTGAACTAAGACTAATTTTGTCTGAAATATTATCTATTAGTATTACTACTAAACACAATTTGAAATGGATAAATATCTGGTTCTATTAGCTATAACAGCGGTATTTCATCAGCAACTAATGGTTGTATTTGCTAAGGATGATTGCTATTCGCACTGGCAATGTGCTGGTTCGTCTTCATATTGTTGTCGAGATTACAGCGTGAATAGTAATCGAAGTTGTCGTATGAATATCCCGTCATGTTTGGACCGTTTCTGTAGATCAAACAGCGAGTGTGTTCGTCCTGACGAGTGTTGTTGGTCCAATAAGTGTACAAAATGTTCTTTGTGTGCCAATAATTCTGATTGTGATGCTGGACAATACTGCTGCACGTCAAATAACAATGGAAGTAAATGTAGATCCACTTGCATAGGAGAGACTTGCTCTTTTCAATTGCGGGGTGATTGTGGGGCCCCCGGGGAATGCTGTCGTTCACATAAATGTGTAAAGTGTTCTGATCCTGGATGTCATGACAATTTTGCATGTGCCACAGGAGAATACTGTTGCTCAATAGGCGAATATAGTGAGCAAGGAAGGTGTAAAGCAAGTTGCATAGGTGAGGCATGTCGTTACCATGGCAACTGCGGTGGACAGGATGAGTGTTGCCAATCTAACAAATGTGTCAAGTGTCCTTACACTTTGTGTAGAAGAAGTACTGACTGTAGTTTTGGACAGTATTGCTGTGGAAGTCATTCATTAACAAGCGATACAAAAGGTATTTGTAGTAAAAGTTGTGTGGGAGAATACTGTCCCTCTGAGGACTTCTGCCCCAAGGGTGAGTGTTGTGAACCAAGTGTTTGCACAAAGCTTGGCTGTATGTGCTTCTTAAATCACCATTGCAGTGATGGACTGTACTGCTGCAGGGAATCCTTTATTGGTCAATGTGGTACTAGCTGTGTTGGGGAAAGTTGCATCTCGCATGATGACTGTGGAGGACTGTCAATAGGGGAATGGTGTAGACATGGGGTATGTGTAAACGACCAATGTGATTCCCATTTTTATTGTGACATTAAGGAGTATCCTTGTTGCAGGAATTTGTCACATGAAATATATGGGTGCAAAACACAGTGTATGAATGAGTCTTGTAGCTCAGACAGCCCAGTCGCTAAATCTAATGAGAGTTGCAGCATATATCATGAGCGTGCATCAGATGGTGAGAAACGTTTTCCTTTATGGTTGATCTTGGTAATTGTTGCAAGTTCCCTTGTGGTTTTTTTTGGAATTGTTGCATTTGTAATCAAATGTTGGAACAAACCAGTGCAGTTGGGAACACACAGGACACCTTCTAAAGAGAGGATGAAAAATGACACTATAGTACCATACACAATTTTTTAGGTTCTCTGTTTTTTTAATAGGAGCCAAGCTTTTTTTACGTTCCCAAAATTAGACTGGGAATAGTCGTCAAATAAAAATCCATTTTCAGATTCAAATTTCTAAATATCTCGTGAAATGGATTTAATTTTGTTACTAAATTTGTCATGGACTTGTGGTTTCTATTGTTAAACATGTTGACAAAGTTTCGAAAAATAGTGTTATAAACGAAAAACAAAGGAACAAGTGATTAAATATAGCAAAATGGATTTCTATTCTGTTGCTAGTTCCAGGCCAGTTGCTTGCCACCAGATCACCTGGTATGGAATAGCAATATAACACAGACTTTCAGATTTAGGAGGGAAGGGGGGTGGCTAATAACTATCACATTAAATTCTATTATTTTGTTTTATCTTTTTGAAACAGTATGTATCACTTCATAGAAAATAGTAGGAAATATATATTGAGAAATGTATGTGTCTGTTAGTGCAGCAATTTATTCATTAGAGTCAGTCGCATGGTTTCTTTATCTCTAAAAAGAGCTGGAAACAGAAAATTAGTTTTCACAATTATTTTTCATAGAGCATCCCAAAACCTAAGTCATATATGATAGGGCTCAGGTCCAGAGTCTCCAGTTCATCCAGAGTTACCACTAGCTTATGTATGTATGAAATTGGATTTTTTTATAGTTGCCCAAGTAGCTACTGGGGAATAAAATCTAATCGCCTATTATAGTATCAGGTTGCCCCATATCCATGAGCACGTATTGATCAATAATCTAGCTATATGCACTTGCAAATTGCTTGATAATTATAGCATATATTTTACAGTAAATATTATGATATAATTAAAATAATGTACAGACGACATTCTCATCAAAACGTTACTGATAGAATTACTGAATCGTATCTTTTTATGCTCATTCACCACTATGGCTATTAATTGGAAAGTATTCAGTCGTCGAATTGTATCGCATTAGGCGATCTGGTGCTTAGTTATTCAACCCGTACATGTGTGCAGGAGCGGCGGAACAGGTGAAGCATGCCACTGGACCCTCCTAGATTTTGTCTAGCCCTCCTCCCAACCAAACCAATATCTGCTGCCACTGCGGCCCTGCCTGAGTGGAATGGGATATTAAGGCCAATAAGGGTGTCACAAATTCTTGAGATGTTACCTAATTATTTTATGGTTTATATTATTGTTTGAGTATTAATAGGATACTGCAGTTAATTAGTTAAGACGGTGAAATGAACATGATATACGATGACCATATTAGGCGTTGTTATTGTAAATTTGAGAATGATTGACATTATCACGATGGTCGGTTGCTATGCGAAATGCTCCCGGAGTCATATTGCGAAAGAATGTTAGTTCCCAGACTCCAAGCTATAAATATTTGCACGGAAAAATTACAACAAGTTTGACCCCACCGTCTTCGTCGCTCTTTAAACAATTTGAGTATATTTTTTATTTAACTGATAGTATGTTTACCATTTTAAATGCACTGCTTGTCACCTTAGGTATAAATGGTTTTGAAATTCGAGAAAAATGTGGTGAATTATACTCGTTTTTTTCTGTCTTTCGGTCGAAGGATATCGCGCCCTGATGGACAAACGGTCCTGTCTATGGGTCCCACAGTAGCGTATTTGTCAGTTGCACAATCCCCGTTTGAAAATTTTTCGTGAAGCACACATATTCGCGAGAAATCAACAAGAACGTCGGGAATTTTGGCATATTTTGTGGTTTTCCACATAAATTTGTTGCTTAAACGTAAATCTAAAGAAAATTTTCAAACGAAAGATGTAGATGGGCATGTAGAGAAGACATTTGAATGGCTAGCGTTATTAAACAGCTGCTAAGAAAGAAATCTCTTTGACGAACGCATTGGACATTTAGTGGTTTCGTGTTGCGCCATATTTGCGTACTTTTTTCTTTTTTTTTTTTTATTCAACTTCGCCTCAATGGCAGGGAGTCCACAACAGCGTCAGCCAATTACTGTGGCCCCATTGTTAGTTCCTAAGGGTTAGTATTAGAGGGAGGAAACCGGAGTACCCGGGGAAAACCCTCGAAGCACAGGAGAGAATCTCAACTTACATGAGTTATTTGAGCACACTGCCGATCTCATGCGAGTACCAACAGTGACCTCGACCTGTTGTGAAACAGGCTCAACTCAGTGGTAAGAGGCAGCGCGCTAACCGCTTCCGCCACCCGTGCTACCCTACTTCGCCTCCTGTTGCGTGTCTTCAAGCTCGTTGATTTACTACGATAAATACTGATCATGTGTCGTACACAGGGGTTATTGGCACAAATGTAACTGCGAAAGGCTGCCGGATAACTTACAAAATAGATCTCCTGTGTAAAAGCTCCAGAGAGCAAGCAGTTTTGTCGCAACATGAAAAGTTATAATATGACACTGACGGAAGTTCACACCTCATGGGAAAACCCATAAAAGCAATGCCAATTATAACTAGATGGCACTAAACGTTTGCGCAAAGCGTAAAATGTATTCATCTATTTGATTATATCTATTTTTCTATATTATATTTATTCCCCTGTACAAAATATCAGGCATAAACGTCTATTAAATACCCAACAATATCAGAAAATATAGCAACAAATTCCTAGTGTTGTTAATTATACTATTATAGTATCAATTGGTATCTTAATAATATATTAGACTTGTCTTTCTTTTCACACTGTAATATTAAATGGTTACTGAATATTGCTATAGAGTTGAAGTAAGGCTGCGTAGCTATATTAATAGTCAGAGAGAATCAGTTACTCCCATCATTCTTACAATTGTATGTGAGCATTATTGCCACTTCAAATGTTTACATTTATGACTATTTATGGAAGCCCACAATTGTATCGTTTGTAAAAACCTAATAAGCCCAGAACTAAAGTCATAACTTGATCTGTGCTTTTTGGCTCTGCACCATTAATGCTATTACACACTACTGTAGTTAGCAGGTTGAAAATGCTGTGTTTCTTATATTATCATTGTTGTAGTGTGTATATACCTCAAAACACAGATATTATTACAGATTTTTTGTTTAACAGCTTTTCGTTAATACATCAGCTATAGAACTCTTGGGAATTATTATTGAAGATGTGAGTTAAGAAAGGATTAAACTAAAAGAAATTAGTCTAATAAACACATATTAATAGCGAGAATGACAGGAGAATTTGTAGATTCCATTTGTCAGCATTTGGTAATATGAGTGGTAAACTGTCTTACATAAGCAAATTGTTTGCATAGTTTCGTTTCTTCAAGACAACGACATGTAAACAAAATTGTGAAAATATTTCTATGCAAATATTTAAGTTTATAAATATGCAAAAAGAACTACACAATTCTATTCGATTTTGGGCATTTTTCTGTTACAAGTAAGACGACGCCATTTTGTTTTTAACAACAACCCCGCTGGATAAATTGGAGCCCGCGCTTCCGGGAGCAAATTGCATAGCAACCGACCAGAGGCAACCAACCATCGTGACAGGGTGTGATATTCGGGAGTAAGGTGATTTTGAGAAGAAGGCGAATTCTGAGAGAGGGTTTTGTATTATTTTCGTTTATAATTATATTTTATTACTATCGATCGTGTGGTGTTTTAATGTCTTGTTACGCTCGCGACCGATCACAAAGGAACTTCTTAACAAAGGGTGGCTGGAATAATTTAGCCCACATACCGCTTCCCACCCCATCTTTACATTTTCCGTTGTTTTGTAATGTAAATGTTTACCTTTTTCAAGGAGATTTTATCTTTTTACTTGTGTTATTTGTAATTAAAATTTTATTAGAAATAACTTTTTAAAATGATAGTAAATATTTTTGACATTTTTCCATAAAACTTTGCTCGTTACATGGTATCTAGCAAAATCTTGAATACACCCTATTTCTGTATCTTATATCTATCAAGGCTTTTGTTGTAAAATTGCCTCTATAATGCTCAGAAATGCCAATTTAGATGTTAAAAAATTATCAAGGAACATGCCCCCAGCCCTCTTACAATGGCTCAGCCTCGTACCCAGGCGCTTATAAGGAAATTGGAAAGAGAAAAAATCGCGCTAAGCTACCATATAAAGATTAGTGGCTAAGCTGAACGTGTGCGCGGGGGGTTCCTCCCCCACCCATGGCGCTGTAAAACACGGGCGGGGAAACGCGCTCATAGCGCGCTGATCCATGTGTGATGCGCATGGGACTGGCGCGAGCGCGCTTGTTTTTTGAAATTAAAGAAAAAAATCGAATTGAGAAATGGCGGGGAAAATGAAAACATATTTAGAAGAAAGCATGCAAATACTATAGATATGAGTTACTCTATTCACGTGAAGATAGCACTGCGCCTGATGCAGGTTGGTATCACGTAAGATAGCACTGCGCCTGCATCAAATTACTGCACGGTTTGCGTTCGACGTGTATTTTCTCTTCCCGCTTTTTTCTACACAGCGAAACAGAGATAAGTTTACAATATCAAGTAATTTCGACAGATCGTAGTTTGTCACTTTATTAACGTACAAAAAGTACAATGGCTGCCGGAAGACAAGGGCACTCTGATGTTGAAAACATCAGCCAGGCAGAAGAAACTCCTGCCAGCCAGCCAAGAAGACACTCCTGTTGACGAGAGCGAGTATTCGGGAGAAGTGAACAATCCCAACAAAACCAACGACGAAAATCAATCGTCTGTGTTAGATGCAATCCAACATTTGAGTGCCGAAATGGCATCTGTGAGACATGACCTGGCTTGACTTCAAACTTCAAAGAAAAAGCGTAAGCGTCGCGATAGTTCCGACGACGAGAGCGTGCTCAACACGTCCGAAGAGGAACGCATGTTAGAGTTCTTAGATGACAGTCAAGCAAAGGATATTAGTTCCTACACCTTCCATTGATACTACACCTTCCGGCCACGTAAAAAAAAAATTAGATTGATGAAACGAGCAAATTTAAATGACCTCTCCCTGAAGATGGCTTCTGAAGATTGGGCTACTGTATTTTCAGCACTGGATGTGGATGAGAAAGTATCAGCTTATAACTCTATTATAATTAAAATAATTGACGAGTCCTTACCTGAAAAAACTATCAGAGTACATCACTCTGATAAACCGTGGATCACTGGTAATATTAAAATGCAAATCAAAGCTCGTCAGAAAGCCTTTTCTCGTGGTGATAAGCCAAGATACAAACAACTATGCGAGAAAGTGGCAAATCTTATTGCTAAAGCTAAAGCCACCTACTATCGGTCTAAGGCCTCAGAATTCCGTACCTCGAATCAATCGAAGTGGTATAATTGTATCTACTCTTTAGTAAATGCCGGAAATACAACCCATACCCAATTCCCACACAGCCCCGAAAACCTAGACTTATCCGAATTAGCCGAAAAACTTCAGAAAGCCTTCACTAAACCTTGGTTGGACCGTTACACGAATACACGAATGCCGCCTCTGAAATACCTGAAGAGATTCACCCCTTCCTTCTATTGGTAGCCTGCGTAGCAGGCGTTTGAAAGGGGGGTGAGGGAAACGGAGGGGAGGGGGGAGAAACGAAACGAGAAGGAATCGGGGGGAGGATGGGGAGGAAACGCCTGCCGTGAAGGCCTATGTATTTGCATTTCTACGGCCGCTGGCGGCCGTAAAAATCTGATTGGCTGACACCGGTCATTAGTATTCAGGGGTTTCCAGTTTCCTGATACTATCAATGCAAGATGGCGCGCTTCGAAGGCGAACACGAACATACTGACAATCTTCTTTCGAGAGCTCTTGAAGATCTTGGGAAGATCTCCTTGATGAAATTTCTTGGCTAAATCTCTCTCTGGGGTTACTGTGCTCGGAAGCTGTCTCTTGCTTCTTTCAGCGTCATCAACATATGCAGCGACGGTGTTTTCTTCTTGCGCTTTTGTCGAAGAAACTGCCTCCTTTACAAAGCTATACAGCTCAGCAGCGTTTCTGATTTTTCTTCCACAAGGCCCACCCTCCCCTTTCAAACGCCTGCTATGCAGGCTATTCTATTGGCCAAGTTAAAGCGGTCTTAAAACATCTTAATCCAAGAAAGGCAACTGGCATTGATAAGGTTCCTGCATGGATGCTTAAACAATACCACGAGGACCTAGCTCCTGTATTTATGACATTGTGTGCTGTAGTATAAGTCAATGTTATTATCCATCACTCTACAAACATGCCCTAATTTCCCCTGTTCCTAAAGTGCAACCGCCGAGAGACATTAACAATGATTTCCGCCAGATATCTGTCTTACCCCAACTTGCCAAGATCCTGGAAAAGATTCAGCTCCAGTTAAACATTGAAGATCTGAAAATTAAGAATAACCAGCACGCGTTTACACAGCATCAGCATCGAAGCACAGTATCTGCGTTAATATCAACTACCCAAACCTGGTTTAATGCCACTGACTGTTCAAAAACAGGCAAAATGGGGGTTCATGCGGCCTTCATTGACTTTCGTAAGGCCTTCAATCTTGTTGATCACAACATTCTTTTGAACAAATTAGCAGTTATGACTTATGAATATTAATAAACCCTTCTGGTTATGGATTAAAAGTTTCCTTTCCGGAAGAGTTCAACAAGTGAATCTCAATGGTACTTTATCATCCATTGCAACGTGCCCAGCCGGAGTCCCGCAAGGCTCTGTAATATCTCCCATTCTTTTTAATACCTACATCGATGATTTGGAGGACGCCTTACCAGAACAACTAAAAGTCAGTACGGATAAGTATGCAGATGACTGCACACAACACCAAATACTAAGCGTAGATTCTGGTAGTAATTTACAACAATCTATAAAATGAAGTAAGTAACTGGGCTGTCCTAAATAAAATGGCTATCAATGCTAAAAAAACTAAGGACATGTGGATATCTTTCACAGACGCTATACCTGAACCTCCACGTCTTTGTATTGGAAATGAGTTCATAGAAAGGGTGAACGTCTTTAAATTACTTGGCGTGTCGTTCCAAAATAATCTAAAATGGAACGCACATGTTGAAGAGATTACACGAAAAGCTAATAAACGTCTTTACCATCTTAGAGAATGCAGGAAATCGCAGTTACCAGTTGAAGTCGGTATTATTACCTATAAATCCAAAATAAGACCAATTCTCGAGTATGCATCGCCTGTCTGGGCGGGACTCCCTAATTACCTGCGAGATGAAATAGAGCGGGTCCAATCCAGGAGTTTACGAATCCTTGGTCTGGAAAAAGATTACTTGCCACCGTTGAACGAAAGAAGGGAGGAGGCAACTAGTCGAGAAGTGGATAGATTTATGAACGATTCAAACCATCCCTGTCACAGTGCTTTGCCAAAATTAATTAACAATCAGTACAATTTAAGGAACATTGACCGGAATCGCAATATATCATTCTTCTCTGGAACTGAAAGGCATAAACTTTCTTTTTCAGGAAGAGCTTGTAAATATTTGTAAATTGTTTTAACTTCTTAGTTTTCTAAATTATCTAACAAAATTTGTAATATAAAGACATATTCACAGCATATACTTTCTTAACAAGTAATTGTAAGTCCATTGTACTTTTTTATCTTAAGATGGATGAATAAAGCTATTATTATACTCGTATCAATCATTGATTGCCAGTAGCGAAAAAGCCTCAGGCTCTCAGCTCTAAATGACGCCAAGTCTGGAGGCTTTTTCAGTTGTCGAAATTCCCCTCGATCTGATTAAAGGACAAACTGGCAAAGCTGTCAACGATGAGCTCGCCGCCATTGTGGAATCTTTATTGGCGGAAAAACTCCCTGATTTTAAATTGCAGGCGAAAGTGGATCTTTATCCACGACGGGTGGAATGTCAAGGCCTCAAGGGACTTAAAACACCATGAGTCAACCTACTAATTTGGCAACAGCTCCCAAAACAGCAAGAACAACAGCTTCTGTGGCGGCAATGTTGCGTGTCGCTGATATTGCTCCAGAAAATAATCTAGACAAGACAATTATTACCACCACTGCCGACGCCGTAGCACTAGCATTACAGTGCGATCACGACCGGAATGCACTTAGGCGATTTCACATGAAGAAAGAACTTCATGACGATTACGCTGCTATATGTAATGCCAGCACACCTGCCTCTGATGAGCTGTCCAAGAGGCGAACAAAGTGGAAAAGAAAGCCGGTCAAGCGGGAGCGCCCAAGCTCGTCCTACCCAAGTACCCACCAGAGACTTATGAAGCTAGTACAAAATCCTGAACATTGTAATGAAGTAAATCGTCAACGCAAGTGCTTTTCTTGGTAATTTGCAGACCACGGCAAATACATCTACGGGCCAACTATCTTTTAGTAGTCATCTCCTGCTCAAGCGATACCGGTAACTATGGAAACTCAAACACCTATTGTCGGTACTAGTATCATAAATAATTGTCGTTGTTCATGTCGGACAGCAAATGCTGATGTGAAAGGCTTAAAGCTAGACATGCTACTGTTACAAAAACAAGTTGACTTATAAATACAAGATCTATCGGCCCTTACAAATGGCGATACAGAAATGCTTGATTTAAGAAATGAAAACGCTTCGTTGCAAAACCACGTAGATGATATTACAGCAAGAAAAAATAATGAGATTCGATATTTGAAAGAAGAAATTAGAGCCATAGAAAATAGAGCTTTAATTGTGGAGGGAAAAAAAGCTTCCCTGAGAACTGCATTAAAAATTCTGATGCAAGAAAACGGAATAATTACAACACACATACCTCACAATCTAATTGGTCTGAAATTAACACCAAAATCAATTACTGTCAGCGGTCAGAAAACTAAAACGAAGAGGTTTTTTAAACTGACAAGTTAAAGGAGAGACCAAACTGTATTACTGACAACCCAGGTTTTGCAATAGGCTGTTTAAATCGCTAGGTCCTTCAAATTGCCTGGTATCATTATAAGCAACAGTATGGGACAATGGCAACTGAGGGTCCTGAACACAAACGAAATCAACATGTTGCTTACAGACAATTAGCAAGGTGGTGTTGGGGAATTCTGAGCAAAGAAATCAGAGTGCCATTGCCATCTTGTGCTGTAAGTTTTATAAGGGCTCACTTCCAACCCCCGGTTTGGAAGAAGATTTTGAATTTGAAGGTTTCCACTTTGCTAATGAATTACTGACATATAGAACTTTATATTAACAAAATTTACATTTCTATAAAATATAATATGTTGTTGTTATGTTTGCAGCTTGAGTGTTTGGAGAGTGACATATAGAACAGTATATTTATAGAATTTACATTTTTATGAATTATATAATATAAATAGTTGTTGTTTTGCAGCTTCATTGTTTGTAAAGTCAGATTAAGCTTTCCTTGATGATGGGCTTATGTAGTGATGGGCTTATATAGTGACAATGCTTCCCATTGCACGCTACTTATTGTCTTACTTTGTCCAATGCCAGACATTAAGGGGAGAGCTTTGTGCCGGCCTTAATGGGTTAATCAAACTGTTGTATTTCCATTAAAGATTAAGAGTGGAATTACAGACTAATACACTACTTAATGGCAGGTGATGATCCCTAATTCACCCTTGATATTTAAGGTTTAAAAACTGTATTATAATGAAATTACTGTATATTACTTTGACATTCGTGATCTGTGTTTTTCTATCACTGACTGTTTGCTTGGCATTTTAGGTGGTGCATTAATTATGTTAATGCCTTTCTGCTTTGCCTTCACCACATCCTCGAGCATTTCTGACAAATGTTTGTATGATTTGGCTTCCTTGATTGGCTTACAAACACAATTCTTGTTTGCTTTTGGTTTCTCAACCTTGAATTGCTGCTGGCCCTTGTTTTCACCTGACTTAAATATGGCTTGAGCTCGATTGCAATTATGGTTGTGATCCAATGCTGCAAGTTGAGTACGTGCCAACATACTTCTGTAGCTGAAGTGCTTTCGTTTTGGCAGATACGAGCTAGTGTCCCAGTATGGCGAAATTCTGCTAATTTTTCCATATCTTTCAGAAGCTTTTTGCTACTCACTACATCTTCAAGTGCAACAAGTGCAGGGAATCCTGGTTTCTGCTATGGAACTTACTTCTTCTCTCGCCTGCTAAGTTTATGATGCACACATTTCTTAAAGTGCTTGCAACCTCTCCAACTGTATCTGTTGGAAGCATGGTAAATGATGGAAAGCCATTTCTCCTTCATTACAGAGATATCTCCATCGCATGATGCAACAACACTCCACCATAGATGGTTTGACTGAATCCATGGTAGTAAGTCCTCATTGCATTTCTTCTTGGCTTTCTTTGTCAATTTCTTTGTAACAAACTTTGATAAATTCCAAACGTCATAGTGTGATAGTGGTGTTTGAAAATCAGACCTCATTCAAGCTGCAAATCAGTCGGTAACATGTCGGTCAGTTGTTAGGAATCGGATAGGTATCTTATGTTTTATAATACTGGGTTTGGTGGATAATCCAAGCGAGTAGATATATACACAATTTTAAGACCTAACCAGGAACGGTTGCGAAAAATGCAACACTAGGTCCTCTGGCAGGAATTGAACCCACGGCCCTGCGATTCCGTGCAGCGCTCTAACCAACTGAGCTACAGAGGCCAGTTGCTGAGCTGTAACTGTGTATATATCTACTCGCTTGGATTACCCACCAAACCCAATATTCTAGTTCAACCAAGTGAAGTGCAAGAAAATCTTTGACGTTTACCTTATCACAACCCGCACACCCGATAACCTATATATACAGAACTTACGGTTACAGCTCAGCAACTGGCCTCTGTAGCTCAGTTGGTTAGAGCGCTGCACGGAATCGCAGGGCCGTGGGTTCAATTCCTGCCAGAGGACCTAGTGTTGCATTTTTCGCAACCGTTCCTGGTTAGGTCTTAAAATTGTGTATATATCTACTCGCTTGGATTATCCACCAAACCCAGTATTCTAGTTCAACCAAGTGAAGTGCAAGAAAATCTTTGACGTTTACCTTATGTTTTATAAGCTTTTTTAAAGGACCGTTTGCAACTGTCATCTTCCATTACATTTAAAGAAGAAACTTCTGTCACTTGAACGAGACTGAAGTCAACTACCTTTCCAGATAATTCATGCAAAAGCGAGTATGTACCATACTTTGCTGAATGACCTCGACTATCACATCGACCATCTCCTGCAACATTTCCAGAATTTTTTTGCTTCTTGATGTCTTGAAGTACTTGTTTTTTATGGTTGTGCCAGGTATTTTTGAACCACTGGGATAACATATTTATTCTGAACTTTGTAGAAGGTGGATTTTCTCATAGCAAAATAACTTAAAGGTGCAAATGTGTTTCCAGAGAATACGACAGTTGCTGGTATGAGAAGATTACTTAATGGCATTTCATCAACGTATGGTTGGGAATTCTAATCATTTGTGAGCCCATTTAAGCATGTTCTTTTATGGATAACGTGCTTCCTATAGTAAATTTTCGCACTTCAATTACAGCATGTCCACATGTTCTGCATATATTGAAAAGTTTATCTAGTTCTTTCCCATTTACTATAAAATTTTTGGTCTTTGACAACATTGCTGGATTGGGTTCTGTCTCGTTTTTACTTAGTTCATCAGGTTGTAAATTGTTTGATGGTAGGTAGTCCTCATCTTTTTCATTATCACTTGTAGTATTAGATATTACTTCTGGCTCATATATCATCTATTTCTGCTAGAAAATTCTCTAGTTCTGCAGCTTGTTCTATTTGTTATATGTCAACTTCTGGTTTATCAAAAAAATGTTAGTTATCTGCATAGTAATTGTGATCTAATAGGTGAATGTGGTTGTTTGCAGGTGGTGGTTGGGGATCTGTAGAGGAAGGACAATTAGTAAAATATTTATCTGTTTGGGTCTCAGCAGTTAGACAACACTGTATGCCAACATTATGGTGCAGAGAGATAGGACCATCAGTTTTAGTGGGATTAGTACCGGTACTTGTGTCTACAGGTTGACAAACTCCAAACATTTGGTCACAAATTTCATCAGCTGATTCTTTCGCATTATCTTGGTTGTCAGCCAATAATTCCTGCACGATCTATGCAAGTCAACCAAACCATTATATATAATAGGTATTAGTATAATTCATTAGTAAATAATGCCTTTCAAGTGTTTTGATTGGTTGGCTGAGCAGTAAATCTGAGGCATTATTTACTAGCCAAGGTAGTAAATAATGCTTTTCTTTCAAAATGGCTTCCCACAGTCGTTTTGTAGTGACTTCTCTCCATGAAATTAAAGAATAAAGGATAATGCAGTTCCACAAAACACAAACCCAGAACAAAATATGGAGTTACGCTTTTTAAAGATAAGAAGTGTTTTTGCAATTAATTTATTAACAATTACAGTCAAACCGGATGTTCTCTTGCGAGCAACATTGCAATATTGACAAAGTTTCCCTCTTTACTGAAATTGTATCCCAAGCGATGGATTCTACCCTTCCCATGCGCAGTATTAAGATCCATCCTTCTGACAAACCATGGATTAATCCTGAAACAAAAGTTTTAATTAACAAACGACAGCGTGTATGGCTAACTGGCCATACTCAAATGTATACCTTCTATCGCAACAAAGTCAACAAAATGTGTAAAGAGGCACGTCGCATCTATTTCACTAAAACAATTTTAAATACTCAAGATATTAACCCGAAGAAATGGTGGGAAAATATTAAACACCTAGCAGGTTTTTCTAAAACTCCTGGCGTGTCCAGTCTTTTCCATAATGGGGTTTTTAAGCGAGGTGCTGAATTAGCTGATACGATCGCTGAATCTTTCTGCAAAGTTTCGAAAGATATTCCACCACTCAACTTTACCAGATTACCAATCCTCTCAGTTCCGGATGAATTCACCATCACATCCCAACAAATCGAGTATGAACTGTCCCAAATTAACATGCAGAAATCCACTGGGCCAGATGATATACCCAATTGGCTCCTCAAGACCTGTGCGCCTATCCTCAGTGATCCCATATCCTCCATATTTAATGCTTCAATCATCCAAGGCTTTCTCCCAAACGTTTGGAGAAGTGCCGACGTTCTAGCAATACCTAAAGTACCCAATCCAAAGTCCGTCGATGACGACCTAAGACCTATATCACTTACCCCTGTCCTAAGTAAAATACTGGAACGATTTGTTTTCCGTTGGCTGAGCCCTTATATCTGGCCGCATTTGGACCACTACCAATACGGAAATATCAAGACTGAATAGCTCCACAACACATGCCCTAATTCACCGTATCCATCATTGGTTAGTTACACTCGAGACACCTGGTAACTCCATAAGATCCTGCATGATCGATTTTTCCAAAGCTTTCGATCGCGTTGACCACAATATCCTCCTAGAAAAACTATCAAATCTCAATGTTCCCCCCATACTATGAACTGGTGTGCAAATTTCCTAGCACACCGTTATTTCCGAGTAAAAATGGGTAAAATAAAATCTGATTGGAAGGAAATTAATGCTGGTGTCCCACAAGGAACTATACTTGCCCCCTTATTCTTCCTTATAATGATAAACGATCTTACAACAACCCTACCCTTATACAAGTATGTAGACGATTGTACTGCATATGAAGTCGTTTCCAGGTCAACCAATTATACTCTGCTCCAAACGGACCTCAACATCGTCAATACCTGAACAGAAGCTAACAACATGCGCCTTAACATTAAGAAAATGAAAGAATTCCGAATATCCTTCCTAAAGACCCCGTTAGCAATTGATCAGCTCACCATCAATAACATCTCACTTGATATAGTGAAAAGTTTCAAGCTCTTGGGAATAACAATCTCAAGCGACCTTACATGGAATACTCATGTTGATAACATATGTGCTAAAGCTAGTAAAAGGTTATATGCCCTTCGAATTTTGAAACGCAATGGTGTCCCGGCTGCAGACTTATTAAATATCTTCTGTACTTTTATCCGACCGGTATTGGAATATGCATGCCAGGTTTGGCATACTTCACTCTCCTCAACTTTATCTGATCAAATCGAACATGTTCAAAAAAGAGCGATAAAGATTATGTTCCCTCATCTCTCATATACTGCTTCTCTCGATCAATCGCGATTATCTACACTCCACGAACGCAGAGAGAAACAATGCTTGTCCTTGTTTTAAACCATGATAACAAATTATATGAACTTCTTCCTGATCCTGTTAACCACAAAAATCATCTTAAAGAACCCTCGAAAGTATCCACTTTTTAAATGTAGAACAGAACGTTTCAAAAACAGTTATATCCCATATTGTGTCAAAAAATGGGATTCAATTGAGATGACCCACTCAAACTAACGTGCTTAATTCTAATCTTCAACTCAGTACATTTATATATATATGAATCGTTAACTTTTATAACTTTTTAACTTGTAAATAGTATAGCTACTTTTACCAATTTGTAATTTCAAGTTTTTCAGGTTGCTGGTTATGCCATGTACCTGCCATTTGGAAATTTTAATAAATCATTCAATCATTCAATCAATATTGTCACGCAATATTGCAATTTTGATTGGGAGATTGCTCTGAGCAATTTGCACCCGACGCGAACAAATTGCAAATTGAAATTCACAACCAGCTTTGTAAACAAAGCCTCCACTTGGCTACTAGCTAAAAGGAATCTCCAATCCAATTGGCTGCCAGAAAACCGTCAAAACAGCATCCGGGGGAGTGGAGTCGCTGGCGCGGGAAAAACAATTTGTACTCCGAAAAACAAATGATTGAATTTTATCATTCTTACGGGGGACTTATTAAAGATATGGAAAGACAGAAGCAAAAAGACGATACAAATAATCTTGTTTACCTTTGGTAAGTTAATCTATCTTTCTTCTGTTATTTTGTGTCTTTTTTTCTTTCTTCCGACTTTCTTGCCATGGAAAAACCAATCCATCCTTTGACCCTGTAGTCATTAATGACAAATCAATCGAACTTGTCACATCAGCCAAAATCTTAGGTCTTAATATAAACAATGACCTTAAGTGGAAAACAAATATTTCTGAGGTTTTACGGAAGGTGTCTACTAGACTATATTTCCTTAAACAACTAAAACGTGCAGGCCTTGTATTCCGCGAGCTACGACTATTCTATTTGACCTGCATCCGTCCTCTGACAGAATATGCCTGCCCAGTGTTCCATAATTCCCTACCTACGTACTTATCTGACGATATCGAGATGCTGCAGAAACGAGCACTTCGTATCATCTTTCCTCATTTGTCCTACCAGAATGCGCTGCAGGAAGCCGACCTTGATACATTATATAATAGAAGAGAAATTCTCACCAATAAAATTACACAAGATCCATCGCATAAGCTACATGCACTACTACCAGAGAAAAATCAACTAACGTAAACTTGAGGAAGAAACGGATGTGCTTTTTACCAACAAATGTTAATAACAAATATTTGGATAATTAATACTTTTCTTAATATATTTAGAGTATATAGTAAATTTCTTATTTATAATTAACAATTAGAATATGATCTCAAGATTTCTATGAGGTGATAGTTGATGAGGGCGAGGCCCGAATCAAGTATCATCTCATAGACATCGAGAGCGAATAATCTAATCGTTTTAGTAGAAACCAGCAAGAAAACAGTATTTCAAAACGTTTTTAATAATTTATTGAAATAAATTCGTTAAAAATCGCGCCGAGGAGATGGCTGTTTCGCTACTCGCTATCTATCGACAATTAGATAGCGAGTAGCGTAGCCAATCAAATTACAGCATTTGCAATAGTATGCTAGTATGATTCTACTAATGTAAAATAGTTATGAATTTTTATATTTCGAATCCAACTTGGTATATATAGTACATTTCCTAATTTATTTGATTAATTGTCATGTAGTTCGAATATAATTCAGCTGATTTGTAAGAGGCTGCAAATTTTTGAACTTAATAAAAATATATCTATCTATCTATCTAGTATTTTCCGAAAATACAATCCATAAACTTCTCCCGGTATGCTGTTTTTCCATTTTTTCTGACAGCCAATGAGATTGTGTATTCGTACGTATTTTGAAACGGTGCTTTTTAGTCGCAAGGAGGCATACCGCGTTTTCAAGGCCGGCAAGAGCCAGTCACGGGCCCAGGGCAGATTGGTGAACGCGGGCGCCCCTCACTCTCTCAGTCCAGTAGCGTAGCAAGGGTTTTGCCTTTGGACGGGCAAAACAAACATGGTTTCGGAATCGGAATACGACCGCCAATGGTGCGAGAATGCTAGGGGGGTTCGGGGGCATGCTCCCGGGTCTAGGGTCTCTAGAACAGCATTTGACGCATTCTGAGACGAGTTCTGAAGAAAAATCATAACCACGAAAAATGTTATTCCAGACAATGCACTTTCCCCCCACTTGGCTGACATGCATTTCAGAAATGTATAATATATTAAATAAATAGGCGGCCATAAAGCTTTACATGTGACGCGCGAACATCCTTAAGCCCCGGTCAAACGAGGATGAGAGTTGATGAGAGTTGGCAAGTGAGAGTTTGTACGAGATTTTGTTCAACTCTCATGCCCTGGTCAAACGAGAACACGAGTTGCACGGGATAAAATGCCTTTGTTGATATCGATGCATGTATTTCTAAACTTTGTGTCATGATAACTGGTTATATATGAGTAAATATTATGTGTCATTGGTAGCAAAATTTCTTATTTTATCTTTGAAATAGACATTTCGATTAATTACGTTTTTCCTTAAAATTTCTACTTTTCCAAGATTTATTTTTCTTTCCAATGTTGTGGCCTGGTACATAACCGCAGATTAATTGACTTTCTTTTCCAATTTCCCTCGTTATATACAGCACTGGAAATCGGTATGAAAATGACAATTAGTATGGAAATTACTCTAATTGACATTTTCATACTATGGAAACACACTATGGAAACACTATATGGATATACTATGGATATAATATGGAATAGTATTTTTATATTAGCATAGTAAGAATTTCAATTTTTTTTCATTGTAAGAAAGCTTCTATTATTATTATTATCAATAATAATTATATTTGTATATTATTTATGAAGTCTAGTACTTATCCTAATTTACCTCCAATCTCGTTCCCAGGCCCTCTTGTGAAGGAAAGACCCTGGTAGGAGCTGGTCACGTGATCTGCTAAAATTTAGCAGATTTATTAATTAGCGTTGTTGTGTCGTTTTGAGAAGAGGGTGGAAAAGAACCAGTTGACATTCGCCATAGGGAACAGTTTTGTTTTTCCTTCACAAGAGCCTGGGAACGAGGTTGATTTACCTCAGGTTCTATATAATTCAGTTTAGGAAATGTTTTACGTTTAATTCAATTTACACCAATAAACTATACTGTCCATTTTAAATAGAAATGTAAAGCCCGTTTCAAATACCGCTCCACTCATGTGCCCAAACAGTTCGCAGTGTCGACTGCATGCATGTGCATCCAAATAACGCGTTTTGAGTCGAGTGAAATTGTAGCATTGAAGCTGAGACTGAAAGATTTTAAATATGCATATTAAAGTATTCAACTATATGGTGTTTCATGTTGCGACAACAGAACTGCCAGTTTTATTGTCTTTAACATTGAATGCGATATCAACCAACAAGACGCTAGGGTCACTATGGCTATTACAGTAATTGTTCTAAATTCAGGCTGGTCAAGCCTGCCGCACACGAGAGCTCTTGCCTGAGGTAAGGTCCTCGTGAGGTCGATCGTTTGCTTAGCCACATTCTCTCGTGTGCCCGCCATGTTTTTTGCTGAGAACACAATGGATGATTCAACAATTGAGTATTTTAATTTGCATTTTCGGTCTTCCAGTCTCAGTTGCATCACTTGCATGTTATGATTCAATTATAATTTTATTCGGACGCAAAGCACGTCATTTCAATTCGCAATGGAAACTATCAACTACATGTAGCTTACGTTATTAGATGCAATGCTGGAATGACACAAGAACAGCAATGATTGAAACAGCGTCCAAACAATAGACCATTCGCAGAATTAGTGGAACGTATAGCATTCATACGCGTAGCCTCGACTTTATTCTTTTGAAAACAGCTACACAGAAACTTCAAAAGAAATCAAAGAATAAAGTCGTGCTTATTCTTTTATAATCCTACGCGCCATTAATTGTGCAAAAGTTATAAGTACTATTTAAAACACGAGCAGGAGTGCTTTATCAGATATAAAACACGAGTGCGCAGCATGAGTGTTTTATATCTGATAAAGCACGGACTGCGAGTGTTTTAAATGGCTTAAAAAACGACCCATCTTATGAGTTCATTGGCGAAGTAATTTTAAAAATAAACATTGTCTAAGCCGAGAAAATCAAAGCTAAAGTTTATGTAAATTAACATGATTTTTTATCACATATAAAATGATGAATGAATTATTAATGAGTTTTTTAATGTTATTTAATTATCTCGTCGATTTAGTTCGGCACTTAAGTGGTGTGGTATCTGAACTGAGCATAATTCTACAATAGAATATATTCTGCGCACTACAAAGTCCAAGCAATTAATCCGAATAAAAATTTAAAAGTTCTCCTTTTTAAATCCAAAATGATATTTCTGACAAAGACTCTTTAGTATCTTTCCAAGGGCAGCATTTCCACAATAAAACACTGTTACGTGTCCATAATCCTTCGCTTTCAGTTCTGCGAAAACCTACATAACAAATATATGGGGGTGTTATTGATTTCACCGAAACAAAGCAAATTAGAAGCACAGTAACGTGAGATTCCAGGAAATTTAATAATAATAATAATAATAATAATAATCAGTAGGCTTGTGTTTATCGTGTAAAGATAGGGGGCTTTATTTAACAGAAAAAAGGCCGATTACAAATAGGTCTAAATAGAGAATTTACGGTATCTGACAATTGGTTGATAAAAACGTTATTTTACTTTGTATTCCCGGCTCCTTTCCCCCATTCAATATTGTTCGCCTGTTATATTTGCATCCTGCAATTAGCAACATTGCACTGGGGGAGGGAGGGAGGGGTTTATAGAATGTCGGTTATTACCACGCGCACTCATAGCGCACCAAAATTGTCTAATTTTGGAAAGTTGTGAGACCCTCGGATGCATCCAATCTTAGATTCACTTGCTGGATGGTGTTTAAAAGTACATGGACAAGTACATGGTATCAAAAGGCCATGCAAAAAGAGCTTAAGACTAACGGTTGTTTACATTAAAACCAACCTCTTCCCAATCTGGTCTTCCTGCATTAGTTCTCGTTCTTAAACCAGTGATTAGATCTCGTTCTTTCTTTTCATGAAGCAATTCAAGTGCGAGTTGCAGGCCCAGCGCTTTCATATCTTGTTTCCGTAAAGCTGATGTCATGTAGATGTGCATATCCAAGAAATGTTCACTAAAAACACCTTCATGTTCAGATTGTTGAACTTCAAGCTCTCTCAGCAAACTTAGAAACCATTCAAATGAATATTGATCACGATTTATCCAGAAGAAATCCACCTAAAATCGTGCAAAACAGATTAAATTACTATATTTTATTGTTTAGAAATCAATATGCTGTATATATGACGAGGCGTTGGGCGCCGAAACATATATGCCTGCAGACAGTACTATTTACGTTCATTCACGTTAGTGTTGTTGAATGAGCACTCTGCCAAAGTTAATGGGTGCGATTAGCTAGTGATAATGCAAAGCACACTTCCTTGTGGTCGTTTGAGTACTCTGGCCCCATGACACTTTGCGCATGTCTGGGTGCGTTGATGTCACCGTGTTGTACCACATGCGCTTGCTGAGAGCAGGGCGTCTATAAGATAGGGCGGCGAAACGACAATGTAACCCCTGATCAATGTGTGATGCGCGGGACCCCCCAAATATTCTTCTTATGCATGTGGAGACATTTTTATTTGTTAAAGAAAATTACCACAAATTTGTTATATACACAGGCCAGAAATTACTATTGTTCTAGTTCGGGAAAACATTGAATAGAACAAAGGTTACTAAGCATTAGAATGATCTACATGAGTGAATAGCTCTTATACATAATTCTAATGCTTAGTTACTTTTGTTCTATTCAATGTTTTCGCAAACTAGAACAATAGTGACCAGGCATGTGAGTTATCCGAAGTTGTGAATTGGGTAGCAACGACGTAAACACACTGATGTAAACAGCGTTAGCCAAATTTGTCTATTGCCTGTCATACTTTCCCCATTTAAATGACCGGTTGGTGCGCATTCAATGGCAGGTAGCAAAAAAAGTTCAACAAATTAAGAAACGATATTTATACCAAATATACATCTATTAATGGTCTAACTGCCCTGGGATTTACTAAGTTCTGGTGCCAAAAGAAGCGGTTGAATTTTTTATAAAACCAACCAGGGTTGGAACTGCCGAAGCTCTCGTGATGGATGGAATGACCCTTCGTCTTTACAAAATCGGCAATATCTCTTCAAAAGTTTGTTTTTGGCAAATGATGTTCTTATGGTAAGAAGCGTATATATTTTTGTGTAGATTGAAATTGCAAAAGTGGCCTTAGTGTTTTTGACTACCTTTGAAATAAGCGAATTTTCAAAACAGTCGACCCTGAGAAATTTTGACACTACAACCCAATTTTTATGCTGCAGTTGACATGCTATAGCAAAAATTACACGACAAAATTGGGCAGGAATAAAGTTTAATTCGTGGCAGTGTTGTCTTAAAAAAAGCTACGTTCTAGCTCGATTCTAAGGTACGAAATTAGTAAATTGTTTTGCGAGCGGGGCGAAATTGGACTGGGAAGTCACAAATGTTTCGAGATTTAAAACACAAAATTTTATATGTTAGATAGTACAGAACGCCTTAAAACTTGTTGTATGAACGCTAAAAGGCTTGAATAACATCTTGAAAAAATACAGCAACAATCGACTGAATACTTTTTAAAATATTAATCATTTACTCGATCCACCTGGAGTTTTTTCCACTCCTTGTTTTTCTTTTAAAAATTACACAGGGGCCGCGTCGCCCTATCTTATAGTCGCCCTGGTGAGAGCAAGCTCATTTGTATGAATACGGTTGTCATCTCGTATCTAGACGTACCAAGATGCACTGACGTGGCGTTGGACGCCGAAACATGCATGTCTGCATATAGTACAATATATAGTATTTCGCTTTCCTGGTTGTTTCATCTGAGACTCTTACGCCTGTATTCTAAAAGCTCACTCACACTCAAAGAGTGGAGGTTCAATCTGAGCTTCCCTTGAATGTCAGTGCTATTTTTGAATAGCTGGAGCGTGAGTACTCACATAGTATGGTACGACACTAACCCTCCAGCTATTAAAAAACAGCACTGACGCTCAAGGGAAGCTCAGATTGAACCTCCACTCTTTGAGTGTGAGTGTGAGTGAGCTTTTAGAATACAGGCGTAAGACAACCACAGTATCCAACTAAAAAAACTGAGGTCTAATATTTCTGTGAAAAAACCCAGCGTCAAACAAGTTTAGTAAATATCAATGTTCATTTCTAGAAGAAATAAACATTCGGTAAATTTTGTACACGTGCTATATTTTTGCCAGCAAAAAGTATCTGATCGTAATTATGCATGATTCTCCGTTAATGCTTTTCGCCTGGATTGGGGTTGGAAATAATAAACGGTAAATATTTCAATATTTATATTGGGTAAAATTAACTACATAAAACCTAAAATCTAACCTTTTGTAATTTTCTCAACGAAAATGGTACATTTCCAACCCAGGAGTACGAACATTCTGGACAAGAATGGGATGCATGTTGATATCTTAACATAATGGTTTTCAAAATTGATGCAAATGGTGTTACACCGATGCCGCTGGAGATTAAAACTGCATGCTCAGCCTCAGAGAAATCTGTCGATGGTGTTCCGTATGGACCATTCAAGTAGATCTGGAAATAAATTAAAATTTTGTCATTTTATTAGCGCGACATGTTTAAGCAACGAAACGATGTTCAAGAGCTGACATTTTTTGACATTAGTTTGCACACGACAAGTATATTATCTTACAGTAGGTGTTTTAAACAATAGATTTGTAAACTGGAAACCCTTTCTTTCCCAATGTAGTCATATGGAACACTCTAAAATATATTCAAAATATCTTACACGAAGTTCTATATGGACTACAATCGGGCTTTAGGGGAATGCCCCTGATGCAGGTGGAATAATTATCTGCTAAATTCCACTGTACTGTTGTATAATCGGCGCTGGTGACAAAATCAAGCATGGCGTCTTTCAAGATTGGCTTATCGCGAAAATGACTCATGTTTTGAAGGTAAGTTTGACATATATGCATCTCTTTTTTTTGCAACCAATCGATATAATTTCGAAAAATAGCAGTTAGTGAATATCCCTAAGTATTTTTTAGTTTCTTTTGGGATCTAACAGTTCGAAAATTTCAAAATATATTTTGATGTTGCCATATGGCAACATTGGGCAGAAATGGCCGCCATATTTTTTTCTCTAAACTTTATATATTACTATTTTGATAAATCTCTGCTTGTATATATATAGATACACACACAGCAATGAATGCAGCTGAAGCACTAGATCTTATTCTACTTCCTAATGGCGATTTGTCTGAGTTTGAAGACTCTGATGAATCTGATGAGTTGGATGATTTGGAACATGAAGATGAAGATGATGTTCCTTTGAATGATCAGGTTGAGGTGCACGAGGCAAGCAGTTCCGAAGACGAGAGCGATTCAGGTGATGAACCAACAACTTCTTCAAAGAAAAAGCTTACCAAAGCAGAGGCAGACGCAATAAAGCGTAAGTGGAAGAAACGAGATATTCCACTACCAGAAAATAATTTTGACAGTGTTTTCTCAGATCCGCCTGATAAAGTCCATGCTCCATTGACATACTTCAAGCTGTTTATCGATGATGACTGCATAAACAATATTGTTGAGCAAACCAACAAATATTATATGCAGAAAGATGGAAAAGGAATGTTCTATTTCAAATGATGAAATGGAAAGGTTTTTTAGCATTCTGGTTTATATGGGTTTATTTCCAACTCCGTCATATCGAATGTACTGGGAGAGCCAATCCCATTTCAACCCAATTTCTGATACTTTGCCCAGAAACCGATATTTGCACTTCAATGATATGACGAGGCATGATCCATTATTCAAAATTAGATCCCTTTTGGACAGTTTGAGGGAAAATATGACAAAAACCGATCAAGAGGAACGCCACAGCACTGACGAACAAATAATACCTCTCAAAGGTCGTTGCCGTATGAAGCAATATAATAAGAACAAACCTCACAAATGGAGATTCAAGTTATTTACTAGGGCTGGAGTGTCGGGGCTTATGTATGACTTTGAAGTGTACACTGGCAAAAACATGAAGTTAGAGGGAAATCTTGGATTTCAGGAAACGTTGTCTTGAGGCTCACTAAGGACTTAGAAGAGCACAAAGATTTCAAAGTTTACTTTGATAACTGGTTTACATCTGTTGAATTGGTGAAAATCCTGAAGGACCGTGGAATTTGGGCTGTTGGAACAGTCCGTAAAAATCGTTTGGGTGGGTGCAAGTCAAGAAGTTGATGACAAGATCGAGGTCGGGGAAGTTTCGATAGCAAGACGAATAAAGATGGCGTCACAATTGTAAAATGGTATGACAACAAGCCAGTTCATCTCATCGCCTCCCACGTTGCCACCGAGCCTCTGGGTTTGTGCAAGCGGTGGAGTTCATCTGAAAAGAAGAAAGTGGATGTTGTCCATCCGTATGTTGTTGGAGAGTACAACACTCACATGGGAGGTGTTGACCTGGCAGACATGCTGATTGAATTATACCGCATCGATTTAAGATCGAAGAAATGGTATATGAGAATCGTGCTTTACTGTGTGAATGTTGCAATTGTGAATGGATGGTTACTTTATCGTCGCCATGCCAACCAGCTAAAGATCAACCGAAAGTCCTTGCTTTCCTTGAGGGATTTTCAAGCCCAAATTGCATATGCATTTTCCAAGAAAGGAAAAATTGTCCAAAGAAAACGAGGTCGTCCATCTGTTTCGAGGCCGTCCGCAGCCAAGCAAACATCCTCGTACAGCAACTGTTCCAAGACCAACTGAAGATGTTCACCACAACAACCTTGGACACTGGCCACTCCCAGTTGAGAAGAAAATGAGATGTAAATATTGTATAAATCATTTATCTAGAATAAAGTGCACCAAATGTGAGGTTGCACTCTGTTTGAACAACAACAACAATTGTTTCCGAGACTATCACACCAAGTAACCTATAGGTATATGAATAGTCACAAGATGTTGTTTGCACTTCACTTGCGGTTACAGCTCAGCAACTGGCCTCTGTAGCTCAGTTGGTTAGAGCGCTGCACCGGAATCGCAGGGCCGTAGGTTCAATTCCTGCCAGAGGACTTAGTGTTGCATTTTTCGAAAACGTTCCTGGTTCCTGGTTAGGTCTTAAATTGTGTATAATATATATACTCACTTGGATTATCCACCAAACCCAGTATTCTATATGAATAGTCAATAGCATTTTACTAGTATATAAAGGGAGAGATGGATATTTTTACTGATTATGAGAAGTTTTTGCTAAATATAGTGTATTTTATAGTCTTTATAATAATAATTTTTAAATGTTCCATATAACTGTTTTGTGTCTACTTTTCCCAATGTTGCCATATGGCAACATTGCCTCGTTTCCATGGAAACACAACAATTCACTGAAAAACTGATTACAGTTGGTCTTGATGGTATAATTGATTCATATACACTTAGAAACTTTTTTTATCATCAGTTGCAATAATTTGGGAATGAAAGGGTAAAGGAAGTCAAGTTTATGAGAAAGTTGAAACGAATTTCTTGGCAAACCACTTTATGTCTTCATTGCAACGAAGAGCTGTGGTATGGTTGCAAATGAATTGGAAGTCGGGTTATAATATAGGCTTGCCGTTTGTGAACAACGATAAGTGCCTGTTAATTAGTTGTGCCCGCTGGATGGAGTGTCCAGTTAGAGGTTTGGCTGTACCCTAGTAGTTATTTAATCATTAAATTCTTACCAGTAACTTGCTTTCACTTGTCACAGTATCCCGTTTTTTATTGGAAAAGTTGACTAGTTCTACTTCTTCTTTTTTATTAATTTTCTTCCTCACACTTCTTCTTAAAGAACTAGCTTTTGCTTCAAATACAACTTCACGTAATTCATCATCTTCATTATCATCCTCATCAATCACTCCCAGTCTTTTACGTCGGATATTTCTGGCTTTTTGTTCACGAATGTACAGTTCATTATCTCTATATAGATCAGTTAACAAACATGTAAGTGGATTAGTTTTATTCACAGCCAAAGGTAGTCGGCCGTAATGTTGTATCACATTCATGTACTAGTCACAGGAGGAGAAAGTAACTATAGAAAACCGCGAAGCTGGATAGCAGAACTCTTTTTCCGTTGATTAGTAGTCAGTTGAGTAGATTACACATACGAATTGAAACTTTGAAATTACAAGAATGAGTATTGTGCTTTGCAAGTTAAATATAATTTGGTGCCGGCCGCATGAATACTTAACTTAAGCTTAAATGGCGATTACACTACAAATATATATTCATTGCTATGTCATAAGGTAAAGTGAAAAGTTGTGGCAATAAACCGATTTACAAGAAAGTTGAAACATATAGAAAAAAGATCAGAAACCAGAAAGATAATTTTTATCATCTACACCGTAATTGCTCGTCTTAAATTTTCACCACTTTTACCTTTCACATTCTCTTGTTTTAAATGTCTTCTGTCTTCGGATTGCTGTTCTTTTTAATGATCTTCTCTTACATTCTTCTTTTTCTTCCTCTTCGTAATGATCAAATAATTTCTTGGTCCATGTTCCCACTGCACGAATATGAAGCCAAATGTTACTGGACTGTTCTGGTGAACTGCTGATAGTGAACGGATGCCATTCATACTTCGCAATCTTGGGAATATTTACCAATACATAGTCGCCAGGTTTGTAGTGAAAGTTTGGAGGCCTTTTTATTACCAAATGGGTCACCTAAAGTAGAAACATTCAATGATAATACAAACAAATATGGTTTATGGATAATTTGTCTCATTCTATATTATTCCATTTATTTTTTCTTTTAAATTCATGATCTATAGATATAGGTCTAGCTACATGTTCAGAAATGTTCACCACTCTGACCAATGAGCTACAGCATTGTGATGTTCGACTGAGAAAATATGAAATATTACATGCATACACTCAACACGGGAATATCCAAACCACATATTAAGTTCAATTTAAATATAAATATTAAAGCCAAGCAAATGACTTTCAAACAAGACATTTAAAATAAAAGAGTAAGATTTATTTGCTTACGTTTCGTTGTTTACTTTACAACATCTTCAGAGCGTTTAAACTTATTTACAAGAGAGTGCTATATATATTACAAGTTTATTAAAACGGTTACAAAATACACGAATAAGAGAAAAGAAGAGAAAACAACATGTCAGTACAGAATAGTTACAAGTTAATTAACTAGTTGTCAGTGTTAGTAATTAGACCTATGCATGTGCGTCCCAGGTAATTAGAATAGGTCAAGAGGAGTTGACTAGGTCAAGAGGAGTTGACCTAATGTTGGCATTTAAGACAGGATTAATCTTAGATATTAAAAGGCTTTCACCGCGAATAAGAAGATCTATTTCAGAAGTACCCGTGGACAGGATTTTAAAATCAGATGCAGAAATCTGATGTTTGGTGAAGTGCGTATGAGCGAGTACACTGGACATAGCAGAAATGAAACGTTTCTTTCCAGTCAAAGGAGAAACACCCATATGCTCCGAAATACGTGTGTGTATGTGTCGGCGCGTTTGACCAACATACAATGCATCACAGCATTGAAACTTATACTGATACACAGAGAAGAGGGAATTCGGTCTTTGAAAGGAAAGAAACTCGAGAGACGGAAAGAAGGACGGAAAACAACACGAATGGAGATGTGTGTTCCGTATTCTCAAGAAAGAAACTATTTCTCCTACATCAGGATTCAACAAAGAGTTAGTTAAAACTCGGATAAGGACATCGCACTGATCGGCTACAAAACCTGCATTCCACCCAAATCAATCTTCTCTGATGAAGAGCTTAAGATAATTAAAGGTCTCCAGAATGACAAGGACTTCTTTCTTATCAAACAAGATAAAGGAAATGGAATTTTCATCATCAACCGCACCGAGTACAACTCAAGAATGATTGACATTCTGAACGATAACACGAAGTTCAACCGAATTAACCTCGACAAGTCTAATATCTATAAACAAACTATTAACCGGTTAAGAAAATGTCCGTAATCTACTAAATGAACTCAAAGCTAATGAAATAATAACCGAACAGTTACATAAGGAACTCACTCCCATTGGCTCTAGACCAGGTATTATGTATGGTTTACCCAAAGTACATAACCTAATTTTCCTCTTAGACCTATTATCTCTGCTATATAGGTACTCCGTACTCACTGCTACAAACTCGCTAAATTCTTGCTCCACTTTTACGTCCTTTCTCTACTAATTATTTTACTATAACTGACACATTTGCATTTGTTAAGGAATTACGTGAGTTTCAATTTAACACTAAGGCCACTCTAGTTGGTGATCGTCCTTTACTTTTGCCAAAAGTCGGGCGGGCGGTCGGATTTTTTTTTTATATAAAGATTTAATAATTCATCTTGAACATTTAACTTTAATTATGCACAACTGGTCAAATAAACACATGACATGCAAGGTACTTTATCTTCTATATTAGTAAAAGCAATCGGAAAAACTATATAAACTGACCGCAGCTCTTACGCCAAACTTCTCTTGGCTGTATATATATTAAACGATCAAGCCGCATCATTTATATATTTTAACTAGCTCACAACGCCTGTCTTGATTTCACGACTTCAATCGGAAGAAGGACACAAGTTTTTGTTGTTTTTTTAATTATTATTTAAAAATATTTATACACGGTATAGGCATTCAACTAAAATTTACAGTTGTTTTTCAAAGGGGCAAAGGGCCGTGTGTTGAAGATATACTAACATGCAATATTTAACTACACTTGCTTTGTTATATACTAACATGCAATATTTAACTACACATTGCAAAAAATTAAACTACACTTGCTTTGTTATCTTTGTTCGCTGCTCCTTATGTGCTAATATATTTTGTGATGTGATTTCCATATTTTGTTTATAGTTTGTTTTGATTAAATCCATCTGATTGGTTTATTATTTTTGGCCACGTGATCGCTTTTGTATTCACTATAAAAGCACATGTTTTCCCCCCGACCCATTCTACTAACTTCCAGACGAAGGGCCTTCACTCGAAACGTCGAAGTTCTCATTGTATTTTTCAGGTAGTTTTACACAACAGTCAACCGCCGTATTTACACTTACATACATTTAATTACTACTAATATATATACTAATAACAGATTACAATAAAAGTTATATTATAATAGCCCTTTATTTTAATATTACCCTTTCTTCGTCTGGTAGGTTGTTCCAGATCACGGAAGCTCTATACTGTAACTGAAACTTTTTTTCATGGCATTAGTGTTAGGTTTAGGTAACGAAAGCATACAATTGTTACTTCTTAAGTTGTAACAATCTCGATTTGATATAGAAAACAAATTAGATAGGTTACCTAGATTTAATTTTCCAGCTATAATTTTCTTGACAAATTGTGTCAGTTGTTCATCCCTTCGTGTTTGTAAATCGTTCCACCCGAGTTTTGTACAAGTGCATGTGTTGTGGACTGTTTCGGTAGAGATCCAAATTGTCTTCGATCAATTAAATTATTAATCTGAGTCATAATCCACTCGGCCACAAAATGCTCTATAGTCTTTGAGAGGATAGCAGTCAAGGATATTGGGCGTAGGTCATTTTCAGCTTCTTTAACTTCTTTGGTCTTCGGAATTGGGACTATCTCAGCTTCCTTCCATAGGTCAGGAACTAAGCTCTCCTGAATAGATGCGTTAAAAATTTTGGCAACTGGTGAAGAAAGCTCGAGAGCGAAATCTTTTAAGATCCAGCTTGGCATGTTATCAGGGCCTGGCGCTTTACTTCTTTTTAGATTTGATAGTTTCTTGTAAACATCTTGTGGAGAGAGATAGTATTTCTTTATATTATAATCCATAACATTGGCTACGTTATTTTTGAGCTCGGGTAAAGGTGGCAAAGAATTTGTGGTAGAAAGTAAACTGAGGTTAATATGCGTTGCCAGTTGTTTCGAGTGGACCTCTTTTCCTGACACGATCATACTAGATAAAGTCTTATTTGTTGGACGGCCAGAGAGTTGGTTAATAGATTTCCACCATAGCGCTGAATTATCACAATTCTTAACCTTCTTCTCAAAGAAGGAGCTCCGAAGTCTGTTGTTTAGTTTATTTACTTTGTTCCTTAATCTTTTAAAGGTAGGTCGGTCCTTAAACATTGCTTGTTGGCGTTGTTCAATGAGACTCTTTAATTCGGAAGTGTTTATCGGTTGGGTGTTGCTTGTACCTCCGTACAATAGCAAAATGTAACAGCGAATGTAATGTATTTAGTTTTTCTGCACAGTTGGGCAACATTTCCAAGAAGGACCAATCTGTACCTGAAAGCCATCTTCCGAAGCTGGTCTTCGAACCTGGTTTCACAGATCTTTTAAGCACTTTTTCAGCTTTAAATTTTTAACGCTTGTGGAAGGGCGGGTAATTAAGGAATTATGGTCACTTAAACCGATGCCGGGTAAAATTTTGGCATAGATTCGGTTAACCAGGTTTCAGTTATGCACACAATATCTGCATTATTTTGATTGATAATAATTTACAAATCTTCTATTTTATTAACTAAGGATCTGGTATTTGATAGGAAAAGTGACGGTAAGGTAACATTCGAATTTGGATTGTGACTTGATGCGTTTGATCTAGATTGGGTATTATTCTCAAGAATGCGTGGAATTGGTCTAAGGGCGTCGAAATTACGGCTTCGTCTCCCCACACAATGGCCTATACGAGGTGTAATTTGCACCGGGATTCTGTTCTGCGTGTTACTTGTAATCGCAGGACATGAAGTAGTTGCTAATAGCCTCTCGTTGTTCGAGTTACAAGGTCTAGATAATCTTGCCATTCCTTCATATTCAAAGAACGGAACGGCTGCGGTAACAAACTTTTCTTCCGGCGTCGCTTCGGAAAAGGAAAACGATGTAAATGGGTTCTATTTGGGCGTTTATTCGGGGGCGACGATAGGGTAGCCCCATAATAGCCTGTTTCCAAAATCTTATGATTATTTGTATTTTCAGTCCCAAAGGGCTTGGGTATGAAGGAATCATTACAGGGTTGCTGCGTAAACAACTCGATTAAGGGTAAACTACTCCTTCATTCATGAGCCTTTGTTTCAGAATTTATTCCATTGTCTGGGCGTTGCTCTAGTAGAGGGCATCATTAGCAATTATGTTCTCAGTCCCTAGGGGCTTTGTTGTAATTGATTCGTTACTCGGTTGCTGCGTGAACATTTCGATTAGGGGTAAATCACCCATCCGCAGTAAAGGGCATTCATTAGCAATTATTGGCGCTTCTTTACAGGCATTTTCAAAAACCCAATGAGCGCTGTCTTTGGCATAGATATTGTCGCACTGGCCTAATTCGCCCGTGTGGTCATGTCTTGTCGACTGATTTGACTCTGGTCTGCAATACTGAACTGGGTCTGGGAAAGAAGGGGTCATCAAATTTGACTTAGCAATATACATTATCTTTGCAGTATTTCGATAAATGGTCTCAAGCGTTATGTCAAAGATTGCAGTTTATCATATCAAAATTCTGACCCGATGCACGATTTATAGAGAATTTAAACGTAACATTCCAGACTCTCTTACCTTCGACGGGTATGTAATTCCTTCTTGTATAAACGTCTTTCCATAACGAGCTCGGTTCACAATCCTTAGACTCCATAATCTTTCACATAAGTAAATAACTGCTGGACCGATAAACCATTTCCAAAAGCTCGGAGCATGAAGAAACAATAATGCCCACCAGACGACGTATAAATGATGAAAAACGTAAAATAACTAAAAAGGCAAACATTTCAATAAGGACTTTACTGGTACTGTAAGTGCTTGTAGTTAGAAAAAGAGGTAGTCGCAAACCATGGGTTAAAATAAAGCCCACTTCTTGGTTTCTTCGTGCCTGACTATTTGAAAACTTTTTAAATAATAATTCAACTAATGTAGAAAATATTCGTGGTTTGAATAGTTTACATATAGGTACAGGTGAAACTGTTAACCTTAGATTAAGCTATAATCATGTTATTTCAGAAAGCATGTCAGGTATTTTACACAGAAATCGAAAGTACATGCATGACGTCCATGCAACCATCACGTTAGCAATTCTACTAAGACATATATGTTATTTACCACGGTTGCAGGCGAGGTCCAGATGGGGAAAACTGTGTCCGAGGTTTAAAAACAAATGCAAAACCTATTTTTAAGATTTCATGTTTGAGGAAAAGTTGTTTCTTCTGCAATATTTGTTTAAACTGTATTTTTTTCACTTTTACATACCGAATACATACATGCATTTAGAACAAAATATTTACTGTTGCCTTTTCGGTGTCAAAATATAGTCAATTTTGGCGTGCATCGTGATTAATAGGCCTACGAAGTCTTATTATAGATATTGATGCAATTCATTTTCTCACTATCGTTAAACTAAGTTTTGAAAATATTTTAAGGAGATTCTTTTAGTATAAAATATCTTATTTTCGTGGATACCTGACCGCTGAAATATAACATATTATATTAGGCAGACCTTACTTTATTAGGAAAATGTTGAAAATTTTCATTTGGGAGTCAACATACCTCGAAATAGCCCTTCTCTCTAACAAATGGTTGAGATAATACAAACATAATTCCAAGAATTATCAAAAGTAAAACTCCGGTAACTCCCGCTGAACCACCAACCCAACCTTCAGGAGTTCTCAACGTAAACATATATTCCCAAACTTCAAAATTCGTAGAATTTTCACTGCTTCGATCCATAGTCACTGAAAAGATAAAATATGAAATAGCAAGATGATAATGCACAATAATAAGCATGAATAGAAGAAAAAGAACTATTTTCTTCCTTTGTTTCTTTCCAAAATATATAATGATTCGAATAAAACAGGATGTTTTGATATTAAAAATAAGAAGTGCATGTGTACAGTGTGTGGAAGAAATAGTGTAAAGAGTACTAATATAAAAAAAATTCGATGACCACACCAATTCTTTAATTCTATCAGTGCCGTTTCTGGGTGTGGTCATTTTCAGGCATTTCGCCCCGGATACGGGTTTTGGCACATATGCCATGTTGTCCGTCATGGTCATTTTACCCTAAAACAGTTGAGATTATCTGTCCTAAATGAAATGCATACAAACTCATTACAGGTCCTAGACTAATAGACATTCCTCTAATTTGGCCACTTACCATATCTTCCAAGATGTCCCGCGCAATGTAGAATAGATAAAATTAAAATAATCACAGCAACAGCTTTATGATACTGAATATGTTGATCTATAGGAAGGTATTTCCCGATCCAAGTCGAACGTAACCACGTAAGAGAACTCTTTAACATTAACACTAAAATAAGTACGCTATTAAAGTTTAAACACATTCCGTGTGTTCGAGCAATGATTATCCAAACACCTTCGTTTCTTCTTTGGATACCAACCCAGATAAATAATGCAGCATTCAACAGGAAATAGAAGGCAACAGCTGTTATTTTGGAAGGATTTTGATGAACGTAATTCCAACGTAGACGTTTTGGGATGAAACGAGATAGTGCCTTCTTCCCTTTTGCTGAAGGTGGTTGAAGCAAGTGTCCAATACTAAAATTGGAAAAATTAACAAAATGATTTGTACATGTCTTTATTTAACTCATTAACACCCAGTAGTCCCAGTGGTCTTCGTTCAAGTAAAATGGTGGGCGCAAATGCATGCATACTGTAGGGAAACAAGAGATATTGGCAGATAGGGTGATCAATTCACTTGGGCCAGTGGTCTCGTTGTTACTGAAGTATGGTGGCGTCGTTTAATGCACGTAACTTCGATTTTAAATACGTTCGTCTTCTATCATGACATAATAACTGGAATTTACCGGGGAAGAGAGATTGATACTATTGATATTGATTTAACCTAATTTCTTGATAAAGTATGTAACTCGTATAAGAGTTCTACATGTGATGTGTCGTTGAACTGAAATGAATGTATTCTCACCACTCATAAATATATAAATAGTAAAATAGATACCGTAAGTACAGTTGATGGTGTTTGTAGATGGAATATTCGAACGAAAATTTATATACATTTTTAGACCTAGCCAGTAGCAGTTGCGAAAAATGCAATGTTAGGCCCTCTGGCTAAAAACTGTTTTCGATTCCTATGTGTGTGCACGTGCTTGCGCTTGGTGCTCGGCGGCTGGACTCTGTAGCTCAGTTGGTTGGACCGCTGCACCGGAATCGCAGGGCCGTAGGTTCAATTCCTGCCAGAGGGACTAAGGTTGCATTTTTCGCAACTGCTCCTGGCTAGGTCTAAAAATGTATATAAATTTTCGTTCGAATATTTCAGCTACAAACACCATACCGTAAGTACAGGCTGGTGTATCAGACAATTTCCAAATGTTTTCTAAACTGAAAATCAAGAAATGTTGGTAAATACTGGTAGTTAAGTCTCCTGATTTCATTAACACTAAAATTTCACAGGGCATGCAACAATGGCTGTTTCCGTTATTATATAAAAATAGGTACGCAACGCGTACATGTGTCTACTGAATTGGAAAATGATCTCGAGCGCAATATAGATCTTCGTCGCCATCATTAGCTTACATGGTGCACATCGCAAGGAATCTCGTTCTCATGCTTGTTCGCAGTTTAATTTGGCATCCTGGGAAGGATATAATGTGTATGTTCACAAATGTGAACACTGGCGCTGTACTAAAAGTTCTAAAGGAGAAAATAAGGAGTTTTTCAGTTTGTGTACGGATCACTTTGCAGCGATTTACGGAGATGTCGTCGCAGCTTTGCAAAAAGACGAAGTATTTTTGAGGACGATTTCCCCAGAGTCATGCCAAGCATTTAACTTGCGAACAGGTATAACTTACTCTGCATGGGTACGAGATTGTGCATAAACTCCAATAAACCTTAATACTTCAGATTAGTTTTAGCAGGTAGTTTTACACAACAGTCAACCGCCGTATTTGCTATACTCTACCCACACTGGCACCGCACGTATAAAATTGGGTGCACTAGTCTCATATTTTCCAAGTCTACGTGGCCTGGCGCTATGGGGTTTAGACTTGTTTAGACTAGGTTTCGACGCGAGTAACGTGGCTAGTCTTTGCCGCGTTGCCTGCGTCTATACGCTTAATATTGTCAGGCTACGCAAGCTAATATTTCCTGAGGTTACAAGATTTGCACCTTTAGGTTGACGCGCTTTTTATGGTTCGCGACGTACGTCATCTTGCAAAGTGGGGCAAACACAATGGAGATAACAATATGCTTGTCCCAATATGGATAAACTTGTCACAAGAGTCATGCCATTGTCTTCTAAGGAATATTCACTGTGTTTGCCCCACTTGGCAAGATGGTGTCACGAATCCCGAAAAGGCGTGTATACGGCCTGTTCGTATGAGCTTGGCTGGCAAGCGAGGCGAAATACACCTCGCTTTCATATCATGCAGTTTTCTATCCTACCCATCACGATGAAAATGAATAATTTTATTTGATTGTTGTCAGACTGTCAGTATACTATAATTAGCGTACACGTACAAATTTCTCGACTTTTATATAATATATCCAGCTGGCGTGTATGTTAATATTTCATATTTACTTATATTATATGTGAGCATTTTTATCCCGCGATGCCGTATGCTCTCGGCAAAATATGACGAGTATATCATGCACTAATTGATTATGCCTGATTCATTTAGCCATGGTTATTTCAGGTAGATAAGACCTACACCTATTGTAAATAGCATATAAAATCATTGTAAATACTTAAAAAAATGGTCAAATAAAATCCTTGTTGTTGTTGTTGAAAAAATCCTTGTACTAAGCGGCAACCCGATGTGATTTTGTTATAATAGGAAAACATTTACGAGGCGAGATCATATGAACAGGCTCATACAGTAATACTGTAAATGAAATGTTTTGACTGAGATTTTAATTATAAATATACGAGTTCGCTTACAGTAATATGCTTGCTTTGTATTTTGATTTCAATATAAAATTTACAGTATTAATAGCTTGCTTTCTTGCTTTGTTTTGAACTGCAAATTGTATTGCTGTCGTCGTTGAGACGTTGACTCGTCGTGAAATTCAGAAGCAGGTTTGTAAACAAAGCCTCTGATTGGTTTACATGCAAACCGGTTTGGGCAGTTAGTCACGTGAGCAAATCAAACTTTCAAACTGCTAAACTTTCAAACTCCTAAACTTTCAAACTCCTAAACTCTCCCGACAACATAGTGGCTTCTGGATGTATAACATCCAGTAGACACAAAAATGGCTTGGGCACAAAAATGGAAGGTTTAAAACTGGTTTTAAATTCATGGTGTGCAAGACTGAAATAAGCTTTATGAACTGTCAAAGTCCTTCCTGATTTGTCTCGGTCACTGAACCTTGGACTTTTTGCGGCATGAACATTTCATGATTACTGATTTCATACATTTTGCGTAGTAGCATTTCATGCATGATTAAAAATTTCATGCATGATTCATATCCGCAAAACTCCAAAAAGGTTGGGTGGGGAACTTTAGGTCATAGCAAATAGTTTTAAGTTTGACAGCATATTTCAGTATTATACACCTATGAACTCAAATCGATCCAATTTCTGAACTCAAATCCAGAAATTAAAACCTTCCTTTTGATGTAATTGACGGAAACTGCCATTTTGCTTCGGAAGATTGATATGTCAAGAAATTTTAGTATAAATAAGACCACTTTTAACGACCTCAATTTAAATACCAATATTTATAGAACGCTTTTCCAACATTTTCCAATTTTTAGTTTAGAGGCTATTTGAAAATTGTTTGTTTTTTCTGATGCACCCTGTAGTAGCATATTATAAGGGTATTTTTCTACGTACCTGACAAATAAATTCTCAGCTACTTCAGGATATTTTAAAAGAAAGCTTTTAAATTCTTCCAAGCCAATGAGACCTTCATGTTTTGAATTTACTTCTTCAAAAAATACTTCCATCAATTCATCTACTTGTTGATCATTCAACCTTAGTTTGCTTTCCTCAAGACCCGAGAGAAGTATGGTTTTCATTTCCTCACGATTTAAATAACCATTTCCTAAATAATAAAATAATGCAGAGAAGTAATTTCGCATATTCACTTAACTGTTTATTTTTATAATTATACTACGTATTTCTATATCATGCATAAATATCTTTCAAACAACGTTTTTGCTATGCTGGTCTTTCCCAAAATAACAGCTTCCTAAGGACCGATATTGATGGCGTCGACATTTATCAGTGTTAATGTAAACACTAATCCACTTAGACCACGTTTGGACTGTTCAAGTTAATATTTTTTGTTATTTTTGAAATATAATATGGGGTAACTTATATCTGATATTAAACATCAGTTAATCTTACCGTCTAAGTCGTAGACACGAAATAAAAAGGTAAGTTTATCTGCAACTGTTCCATTTCTCAAGAGTTCCAATCCTTCAATCAATTCTTTCATATCGATCTTCCCATCTCCATTTTTATCAAATATCGTAAAAAATCTTTCAGCAAAGAATACCTGGAACAATGAAACAAGCAGATAAAAATATAGAAGAGTAGTTACACAAGTGTTTGCAAGACCGACAAGAGGGGGGGCAAAAGGGAAAAATTTCCAAGACTCGGGCTGTTCAACGGGGCCCGGAAAAAATGGGTAAGAATGATAACTTCTCAAGCTTTTTGTGCGTCTATTTATTATATTTGGACACTTTTCAGGAAATTTCGCTTTCAACCAAATTTATATTGGATACACTTACGACAGGGCAAAATGAGCACTTATAGGAATGTAAAGAGGTCTCGGGTTGTCCATTTATGGACAAACAGGAATAGTGTTAGTGTTGTTATGGCAAATATGGTGTCTTATCTTTTGCGCTTTTATTGTCTAATTTCAGATTGAATCGACAGTATATTTTTTTTCCTTCTGTCAATTTTTCTGAAATGTTTTTGATAGATTAATGGTCCACCAAGAAATAACATATCAAAATTTGACGGGTGGTTTACAAATAAGTTTTCGAGATATTTTGGAATTTCGATTGCAGAGAAATCTATTTGTAGAATTTTTTGAAATTTGGATATGTTTTTCTTCTTGCTTTGTTTAACAATTGTGCAAAGTTTTAAAAATCTTCACCGAAGTAAACACAGCTCGAAAGTCCAGTTGAAGTTGCTGACGTCAAAAAAATCGACTCGACATAATCGCATTTTGTGCATGCGTGTAAATTATAATGCGTGAACAACACAAAATGAAAGGAAACGTGTGTAGTTTTATTCTTGGTTCTTTGTTGTGTATTTTCATTCCGGCTTCTTGGCTTGTGCCAAATATTCTTTACTTGTTTGAGATGAAAATGGAAGATTAATAACCAAAACATTAAGAAATGGAAATATATACTATTAAACCAACGTCTCAAACTTTCAATTGCTTTAAAGACTATTACATTACTTTGACAGTTCTAGACTGCCTTGAAGAGAGTATAAAATATAATTTCAGAATCTTTAGTCAATGCAACAAGTCGAATGGATGTCTTTCGTGTAACATCATTTGCATTACAAATCGTCGTTGAAAATCGTTCCGTTCGCCTTTAATCTTCTTCAATAATTCGCTAATCACCGAGATCGTTTTATTTGTAGCAACGAAAATACTTCAATTGAAACTCTGCAAAACATGAATGCAAGTCCAACATATAATTTTAGAACGTACACTAATGATAAGATAATTTCAAAATGTAGCATATGTTCCGAGCGTATATATACGTACGTATTGAAAACATGCGACTAGAAAATAACCTTACGTTTGCTGGTAGTTGATGGTAGTTTATGGCCAAAAGCCAGCATGCACGATGCGCATTATAAAAATAACAATGGAATTTTTAGTTCTTTACCAATGATAGCCATTTCATACCTGTTCGAGTTGCAAAGTTTCTTTAAATTGTTCAAAAGTAATCTTGCGACCTTGCAGGGAAGCAACATTAAAATGTTCTTCTATCCATTCAAACCATTTAATATCGGTTGTTGCACTAAAAATAGAAAATTTTGACGTCAATATTAATTTAAATAGGCCGTATAACAGCACAGTTTAACCAAACAGTATAGGACAGTGTGAATCTGTACTTTAAAGATTTTCACCTCTTTAACGCATGTTCACACGATCCGATTTGTCGATCAGATTCTCCCCCTGACATATGTGATTTCACGCAATATAGCAACAACTACACGTTTCGCGAGGTATATAAACCAATATCCTTGCTCTTGCCAGTAAATCTAGTAAATCACATACGTCAAGAGGAGAATCGGATCGTATGAACAGGCCTTTAGTAGATATTTTGATCTCGTTACAGTGGGAACAAAACTGGCATAGTAACATTAAGCAAAGTCTGACGTTGGAAAAAGTGAAAACTAAAGTCATGCAGCATTGTTTATACATTAAATCCACTGAGAGGAAAGGGTTGGAGAGAGGAGAAAGTTTCTGAGTTGAGATATATATTGTCCGAGGACATTTCTGTTGACGTTAAAATCATCAACCACAACCACGCGATCTCGAAAACCAAAAAAAGCCCAATAAGTTTTCGACGATTTATGGAAGGTAAAATAAATGTACAAATAACTTTATTTTAGTTTTAAATTCATACATTAATTTTAGACGTTTTATCCGCATGAAAATGAATACCTACGTAAATATAAACATACATTTTCTACGGACAAGCCCAATGTGTGAGACATGCATCGTATAAGATTCTTATTTTAATTACCATTCCAATCTATCGAGACTTCCAATGAATTCATTAATATCGATAACTCCGTCAGAATTACGATCGAGAAGACAAAATAATTTCTCTGTGAACTAAAAGGTGAAGTAAAATTTGAGAAAAGGCATACAATGGATTTAAACTGAGCTTAGAGGGAGAAACGCAGCCGGAGGCAGAGGAGCAACCGTATATAGAATGGCAACGCAGTAAATAACAGATCCAATTCACCCTTCCAGAAAATTTATTATCTCGGTTATAGAGCCTCGTTATCGTGATTGAGACCGAGTTAGAGCTTTTTAGTATGTTATAATAGATCATGTAAAAATCCTATATATATAATTACATATCATCACCAGTTACAAGGTAAAAGAAGACCCTAATTGCTAAAGTCAAAATCTTAATCACAAAAGCGAGGCTCTATATATAACCTTGCTGACTTACTTTTCGGAAGGGTGTAGCAAGTTTATTATCAGATGAGATTTATTAATTGGCCTGCATGGGAGTTCACGGTAGTTTACAGCGTATCTTATAGGAAGACTTTCCCGCTCAAACGTGCCTGAAATATATAAGCCGCTCATGAGAGGATTTACTGTATTAGTTCGGGCATTCTATCTTACCGTTTTATTCTCAAATGCCTGTTTGAAATCTCCGAACCGTATTTCACATGTTTCACAACAATAATTCTTCTTGAAATAATTCGTAAACCACTGTAGTGTCTTCTCGCCATTTGCCTTGCCGCTCTCCCTGCAGAGGTAAACACTGATTTGATCTTGTGATTTTATATTTTGGTGCACCATACGTTTTGTACGTAAGGGAAAATCCTGAGTCTCATGTATTAGGAATGCCTGCGCTTTTATTAGCCGCTATAAAAAGAGCTAGGAACCATTGGTAAAGTGATAAAATCAAGAAATGAAGTCAACCACTGAAAAGAGCAATTCAAACAAAGGAGGAAATCCATCTCAAAAAGTGTGGGGGGGGGGTGAAGCTTGCTAATAGTTAGGGAGGCATGTGACACTTTCCCGCATCATTTATAGACACTTCCCGACAGGAGCGATAGGGGTGTGAGTTCGTTTTGCCAGACGAAAGGATGTGTTAAAGGGGCCGGCCAAAACCAAAATTGTCTATTGGGGCCCCATGCCGCTAGCACGAGGGCACTAGGGGGTATGCGGGCATGTTCGCCCAGAACATTTTGAAATCTAGAGTCTCTGAAACGCCATTTCACACACTTTGAGGGAAGACGTTACAGAATTCTGATGATCAGAACATGTCGTATAAACAAAAATGGAAAAAAGTGGAGGGGGGATAATTACATATTTATCCACCTCTGCCCAAAAATTGGGGGGATTCGTCTCCCCCAGGATTGACGCCCTTAAATTCAAAGGCATTATAAGGCATTGACAACGAGTTTCAAAAATTATTAAAAAGCTATGGAAATGTTGAGAATTTGGAGGGTTTGGTGTGGTGGGTCACCCAAAGGCCACCTATTCATAGCTCTTTGCATGAGTGAGGTCTGTGAAGTTTGGCCCGGTTGAATGTTTGGCCTGATGTTATTTATTTTGTGCACTGGTTGGGCTCATTTGTTGATTTTGTTACTTTTAACACCTGGTTCCAATCTCCTCAAGAACGTTGAAGTACAATGCCGATTTCGTCATTAGAACTAAGATGGCAGATTGAGGTAATTTTGTACACTAAGGCACAGTGTGAAAATTATTTAACTATGTTTATACAAAATTGTTCCACTGCATGGAGTAAAATCAACGCCCTGTATCGAGTATCTAGCGTAACACGAGTATCTAGCGTAAAACCTCTTTCCACTCCAATCGTATCGTACCGAAACGTAGCGTATTGCTTTTTTTCCTAAACATAGAGTGGAATTAATGACTTCGACACAAAAGAAAATCATCTGCGGTATGTTACGATACGGTTGAAGTAGAAAACTGGCTCTAGTCACACAATTACCTTTTTATAGGGAGTGGTCATTATTTATGGGGAGGGGGGGTTGGAAAATGGGGAAAATAGGGGTTGAAAACGTTTTGACACCCCCCTCCCCCCCTTCAAGATTGAAGGCAAACTTTTAGGCCCCCCATGATAAAAGTAGAAATTTTTCTGAACCCCCCTCCCCCCTCAACCATTCACTTAAACACACATTGTTCATGACATGTCAATTGAGTTATTTCAGTTCGTTCAGTACTGATAAATATCACTTAAATGGAAAATGGTTAAATGGAAAACATTGTGTGACATTATTCAGATTGTCTTCAGAAGTTGCAAGTGTTTGTAAATCAGTAGAATAAACGGAAAACATTTGCTACCTATTAATAATCAGTCAAACCTTTTAACATAGGCGGCAAAACACTGCAGGGGTTTCTGGGAGTGGAGGGAGGGGTTTCTGGGAGTATGCTCTCCCGCGGAAAATTTTGAAATGGCTAGACTCTCTGAAATGTCATTTCCTGCCTTCTGAGAGACGATTTCACATGCAGAAACCTAAAATTGTATTTAAGCCTCAAATGCCATGGTTGTAGGTTAAGGGTATTAAAATAGATAACAATAATTTAGGAATTTGAGGTTGTCATGCGTATATCGAGAAAGCGCCTACATTAATTTGAACAGAAATAAAATACCATTGTCGACCTTAGCCAAAAACAACAATAACATAGTAAATATCTATGTAAACCATGAAGGTGTTAAATACGTCATGCATGTTGAGTAAAGTCATATAAGCTGAATTTTATACAGTATTAGTCATCTTACACCATAAGTAGTCGAAGGCCTCCGATTAACTCCTGGATACTTATATAACCACGATTTTCTGTGTCAAAAAGTTCGAACAAGTTTTGAACGAAGTCCTGCAAAGAAATACAGCGTTGTTAATAATCAGTTCAACAATATTTGGCAAAAGAAGTTAGCTAGATAAGGTATCATAAAAGACACAAAACTTCGAGGTTTATCTCTCGTCTTGGTGTTTGTAGTATAATTAGTATAATACACGCGCGCGTCGCCTATCCATAAAAAGCGTGACGTCATGATGTTCGTTCTGACTTGTTCAAAAGAGAAAAAATTAACAATAATGCTAATCATTAATAGCAGAAATGTTCACATGCATGGCTTGTACAAGGCATATGTTCATTTGCATACCTGTAATCTCCACATTATTTTAAAAGTGCTTGCACAGAGTAGAAGCATTCCTTTGCAGGATGCAAGGGAAATTTTTCCAGCTGTTACACTTTCACAGTTTCTAGGGAGAAGACCAGCAGGGGGATTTCACTGGACTTTATCACTGTAGATCTTTTTCGAGTTCGGCTTTGCGCGAACGTCCCGTTATTTGCATCTCTCGGGAGCCCTTAATTATTGCGCATTACTATACATTCAAGAAGTTGTTTAAAGGATGTAAATGTGCCTGAAAATATTTTAGAAACTACTTCGATGTTTCATTCCACTCGAAACGTTGAAGAATTTTTTATATTTTTCACATAAAAAGAACTTCTTGATGTTGTTCAACGCTGCCTACCTCGCTGCCTATACACTATATAATACTAAAAGAAATTTCATCATATTTTTACCTCAATGTCATGTGTCGCTTTAATAAACAAAAGTTTATCAATAACTCCATTATTTCCAACAGCATCAAAAGCTTTTCCAAACCACGTTGATCGTCGGTTGATCGTCTTAGTATCTCGTCTTACTGGACTGCTTAGTGATACACGACTTTCACCTGGAGCAGGAATTTGCACCGACAGTCGATTTGCTCGTTTCTGAGGTTTTGTTTCTTCAAATAGTAAACTTTGTCTGTCTGCGGCCATATCATCTCATGAATGTCCTAAATGTAGAACGTTGAAAGATTTGGATTGTGCACGAAGAAGAGATGGAGCAGTTGGATATAATTAAAATAGAAGATTAAGAACTAACCGTTAGGCAAGTAAGTACATAAATAAAACTTTTTAAGAAGGGTATGAATCACTATAATTAAATAGTGTACAACATGCACTTGTTAACTTCATGACACTCAATGCTAAAACCAGGGACGCCGGAGAGGGGGGCGCGGGGGGTGCAAGCGCCCCTCCTGCCCTTTCCTAAGTGGGGAAAGGGGGCAAAAGTGCCCTTATAATATAAATGAAACAATAATAATACTGGCAAAGAAGAGAGAAACAGCTGTAAATTAGACGTTCAGTGCATAATGGAAAGCTATTGTTTTCGTTCCGTACTTCTTTAGATCTATATTTGTACATAGAAATAACAATTAAATGAGTTGAAATTTGAAAATCATCAAAATCCCATCGAAAGGGCGTGACAGCGAAAAATTTTCTCGACTGCCCTTACGTTCGCATTGCCCCCCCCCTGCCCTACTATCGCTCCGGCGTCCCTGGCTAAAACTATACTAAAACTACAATATTATTAACTGCAGGTGATCCGTTAAAGAATTAAGAATATACACTATATATATAGCTATGGATTGAAATGTTTAGGAGATCATTGTTCATTAGAAATTTGTTTTCCAAGGTACATCTTAACTGCATTAAAAGTGGGTTCCGGTCCCCATTTTCAAGTACTGACGTATACAATGGTAGACTGTTCCATCCTTACATCGCGCATTGAAAGTCCTACCACTCTCGTTCTAGTCCAGTTTGGCAATTCAATTTTACGATTAACATACATTTTATTTGACTTGTCTATTTTTTAATATGGCAACCAAAACCTAGAGTGCTAAATCTTCCCAAAACTTTGCCATGAACATGAAACGACTCTGATTATTGAAGTAAGAATGTCAAATTATTTACAATCAAGCAAAACAATTTCGCGGTTTCAGTCAGATTAATGCAATCTCACAAAGAAAGACCATGCAAACAAAATATTTGCCTGGAAATAACGGGTCAGTATCACCAACAATCGCTATATTCAGAAGATGTTGCCTAGAAGCGCGTGATTTATAAATATGCATCATCATCTTTGAATAGGGATGACAATACTTATACTCTTCACAATGTTGACCGATGACGTCATCCCTCCGTATCACGGATGGAATCATCCCTCCGTCATAAGCACGACTTTAGATCAGCCTTGATGAAGACAATAGAGTTATAAAGTGTCAAAACGTTGGGTGACTTGGGTCGTAAATGTAGTGAATTCGAGCTGGCGGTCGGATTGCATTCATTTACTCCTTGTAACGAGCGAAAATTTGTCTTATGTTATGACTGGTTGCCGAGAATATACAAACTTCAAACATTCAATTAGGTTGCTTTCAAATAATCGTAAATTATAATTTACCCTGAATGGTACTAATCTGGTTTATAATTTTTAGAACTAGACCTCATATTTCACATTTAAATGGAGGTAGAGACTTGGTGTATAGTTCAACTTATAATTGGCATTGACGTTTATATCTAAATATATGTTCCCACAGTGCACCGCGGTCACCGCGGTTAATTTGCGAGTGTTTGGATCCGTCAAGTATAGAAATTGAACGATAATCGTTCTTGGCTAAAGAACACGAAACACTGTGTGCAGTAAAAGTATTTTCGCACGTTCTCTGCCTTTTAATATTTTATTTGTTTTCTTTCTCCATAAACAAAAGACACAACACTTCCTTTAAAACATCGAATGTTTGCCAAATAGTAAAATAAATATTATTAAATATAGGATCCAATTTCACTTTTTACTGTTTTCTTTGTGAAGAGTTTTCAGGAAATGCATTAGCATGTATAATTTACGGCTGAATTTAAATGATAAACTGATACTTGAGATGATTTATATCAGGCATGCAGTGCTTTTAGATTAACTAAGTAAGTAAACCTTGAAGTAAATTTTGAAAAATAAGTCTTTATACCCTCAATCAACTCTAATGATTTATTGTATAAATTGCTTAGTCATTTTTATGCTAATTTGAGTTCCTTTAATTGTTTGGCAAAGTCATAGACGTGCGGGGCCGATCCTTTCGGAGAGGGGGGGTGGGGGGTTGGGGGGAGGGGGCACTAAAGGTTGCTCGGATTTTTCTTTTGGATTGTAATGAAATAATTAGCCTCCTCCGCAGGCAACTCTGTACTCGCTTGAAACTCGGCCAAAGTAAATGTTGATCACAGAATAGGGTTTTGATTCATTTGAATACAATACAAACCAATACAGAGTTGCCTGCTATGAGATAATCTGGATTTATATGTTTTTTATGTTGGAAATTTGACTTTCTCAGCACTTGACAGAATTTCCTCGTACGTCTATGTTCTTTGGTTTCGTGTTTTAACTATAGGCCTATTAATAGTCTGACGTTAGCCAAAATAGATACTTTCGAGTCCTGTTAATTGGTAAGTTATTTTCTTTTGGAACTTTTCATTGATATCATATGAGCCTGGAAAGTTGGGCTACCAACCTGAATGGGTGCTCCATAACCCACGGACAAAATCACGTAAATTTAAGGGCACCTTCGTAATAGTTTCTGATTGAAAGCGAAAACTTGTACTTGGTATATTATTACTGTAATATAATGTATACTTTTCTTACAGTATCCTCCAACTACGCCGTCCATCATCATTTATCATCAATGCAAGTCCGAGTCGACAGAAAATATTCATCTCGATCAGGTGAGATGATCATGAAGCTTTCATATGAAAAAGTCACTTGACTGAGATCTCGCTTAGCGTGGGGTGGCCATAAATGGGGGCACTGCACAGACTCAAGTAAAAACATGTCAGGTGTCCAGCCAAATGCAATCCACTGATGAAAAATTGCAATCGAAATGAGAATAATGCATGAAAATAACTGTATAAATGACTGGGTTTACCGTTCACGTAACTTCGTGAGTGTGCAACTGCACCGGCCTGCTGGGCAATCATTCCGTGTTGCTTTTATCACAAGATCTTAAACTGACGTGCCGAACAAGTACCTGAAGTTTGCTTAGAAATTAAACTGTCAAAAATGCCACGCAATGAAACCTGGCTTTAATAGACTGAATAGTTTGCATTTAAGACCAGAGTATACTATGGTTGGTTGAACTATTGATGCATACTATAAGTGTGATTTGAGTTCTTAGAACGTACGTCCCATAAATCAGTGATAAACCTTGTTAGTGCATATTTTCTTTGACGCTGGTTTAATCTGCTATACACCTTGGCAGAAAGTAAATATACTTTAATTGTTTCAATCAGAAGTACAGTTTTGTATTATATGGTTGTAAAGTAAATAAATAAGTATTATATTTGTCTCAATTGTGACAGTGTTCATGCTAAAAGCACATTAACTTTGCATATTACTAGTGGAATGCGCTATTACATTCTTCAGTTGATAAATTGCAACTTTACGTATTCGAAAGAAGGGCACATTCGTGTTTCTATATACGATTTTATATACTAGGATATTGAATTTCATAACAGAACAGGACTCATGCAGAGTATCACGATCAACACTTTTCATAGCACATTAGCACAAATACGAGTCGCGAACTCCCGCAATTCTGTCTGTGCAAGTATCAGACTGTATAGCATCATGGTATATCGCTTGTGGCACTATATACTGGCGATATTCATGGCTATCATTTACCCTCGATCATTCACAGTGGTAATAATACTAAAATGTTAGCAAGAGCATAAAACTAAGGACAAATTTGACTACTTTTCCCTTATTGGGAACAAGTCCAATTAACCATGAGACTATGTACTATACTATATAGATTATTAATCCATGATAGAAGTTTTCAGTTCTGGGAACTAAATGTACATTATAAAAAACATTCTCACCTTTTGATTGTTGAAAGTTAATACTGGACGGAAGCAGGATGGATTAAATCACCATGCGTAGAAGATATCTTGACTGATATATTCTTGCTTGTCTCAATCGCTGATGTTTTGTTTGATTTTTTCCAAATATCCTGAAGCATTGTCTGCTTTATGTCTTCCTGTTCGTGATCACAAACATTACTTCAATATATTTGTCCTCCCCCGCTGAAGAGAGAAGGCAGAGTTATGTCGCCTTGTGTCTATATTAAAATCACGCGTCAGTCTCGATCAGTCGGATCAGAGAACCATGTTCTCTTTTGAAAGTTTAATTAAGCTTCTGCTTCGACGCAATCAAATTATGAATGTTCTCATTTGACTTGCACTTATAAATGTCATAGAATCTTGTCTTCTGGAAATGTTTATTCAATAATGATTTAAGTACACAAACTTCAGGATATTTTAAATATATCTACATAGGAAATGTCTGGATCAAATTTCAACATCTATACAAATGAATACCTGCCTGACTCACGTTGTGTAGCCAATTTTAAACTGGAATGTTAAATATGGCAGATCATTCTTAGATTCTATGGTATTTGATATTTTGATTGTTATTGCATTTGATAGTTTAGATTGTTGGGACCCCTGTGATATAGCGCATCCGCCTATGCTCAGAATGAGCAACTAAAATAGTAGGAAGTAAGACGTGCGCCTTTATATGCGGCGTACACAATTTGTTGTTCTTGTTTTTCATTCTCAACAAAAGAAACTGTGCAATTTTCATGCAACAATAGGGCGCAGGTGGTATAGAGTATGACATATTTTCGTTGTGGTGTTATGCTTGCACAACTTTATTTCACACTCATTGACTCACGGCAGAGACCGAGGGGCAAATCACTGATTTAAATCTCGTACACCTTCAGAAAAATCACAAAAAAATTAAAAAATCACAAAAAATCACATAACAAAAAAAATCACATGATTTTTTAATCTCGTACATTTTTTAGGAGTGATTTGCCCCTCGGCAGAGACCACCACCTTTGTACATAAATCGGCATTGAAAGCCCAGTACAGTCAACTCGATGTTTAACTGACGGTCAGTTTGATCTAGACTCTTGGACATACATAAGACTATAAGTTAAATGAAGAAAATGTTTCTTTTGCAGAATTATGCTTTTGTTGATCGGATCATGTGGGGTCAGACTCTTGGGTATCAGACTCTCAAAACAATTATAAGAGAGACGGGTTTTTGTAGATGGAATTATCGAGTGTAAATTCTATACGTTTATTAGACCTAACCAGGAACAGTTGCGAAAAATGCAACTATAGGTCCCTGGCAGGAATTGAACCTGCGGCCCTGCGATTCCGGTGCAGCGCTCTAACCAACTGAGGTCCTGCCAGGGACCTATAGTTGCATTTTTCGCAACTGTTCCTGGTTAGGTCTAATAAACGTATAGAATTTACACTCGATAATTTTCATCTACAAAAACCCTTCAACTATTATTCAATCGAGTGAGATGCCAACAAAATTTAATATAAGAGAGACGATGTCCTTTTCTAAATAAGAAAGTATCCCATCACGTAAAAACGCACATTAAGTTGTGACAAACCTGCAGCAGACTTGTACCAATACTGTTTCAACAACTTGTCATCAGGATGTGTTCGTGCTCGAACATCGCGCTGACAACTTGCTACAAGGCTGTATGTAGGCTTAACAGACTTCAGTGTTAGTTGTTTGTACAAGTTGTTCCAACAACCGTTGTCGTCGTCCTGAAATTGAACAACTTGTTAACAAGTTGCTGAGACTGCCGACTGTGCCGAGTGACTATAGCTTTCGTGCCCGCTTATATCGCCTGCCACGGCAGAAGGTCCTGAAGGGAGGATACTAGGATACTAGTAGGATCCCAGTCTCCCGGCCCAATTTTTGACCAAATCCTATAGTTCCATCCTATACGTGCGGTGCCAGTGTGGGTAGAGTATAGCAAATGCGGCGGTTGACTGTGGTGTAAAACTACCTGAAAAATACAATGAGAACTTCGACGTTTCGAGCGAAGGCCGAAGGGCCTTAGTTCCATCCTATGTTTGCTCAAATCCCAATCCCATTCCAATTCTCTATTGTTTTTTTGTTAGTGAATCTCAGTTCCAGTGCGTGAAATCCCATTTTCCCAGCCCAAAAGCATTTAATAAAATGACAACATTGCCGTTACAACTTATGAGTTTGGGAGTTTGTATAACTTTGTAGGACCAAACTACCTGACGTATAACAAGAACTTCGACGTTTCAAGAGCAGACTACGCCGTAGTTCGAGCGAAAGCTACGAACATCCAGACGAAGGGCCTTCGCTCGAAACGTCGAAGTAATTGTTATATATATTTTTCATGTAGTTTGATCCTACAAACCCTCAAGCAAATTCAATCGCTGCACTGGAACCACGTGCATTCAAGATTGTTAAACTTGTTGATAAGTTTGCCTCGAAGTTTGCTACAAGCATATTGCGAACACGTCTTGTTGACAAGATGTGTGATTTTTACATGTGTACCATGGTCGCTTGGGATTAGGGTGTTGTCGCGCGGACACACCAGGACAGTTAAATAGATTGTCATACCCTGTACAGGAAAACTGATCTTTCACATCTTGTCAACAACCTCACAACAGTGGTGGATTAGGATAAAACGCGGATACGGACGGACGGATGAGTGGCGGACGGACGGACGGATGAGTGGCGGACGGATGGCTTCTGTTGTCACGAAACGTTATTTTATTTATAAACTTTGCCGATGAAACATAATGTTACGTTACATAATAATATACATAAAAATATTACTCGACTGTGATTGGTTGATTTCAGTGCAATTAATCCCAAACAGCAGTGCAAAAATCTGTAAAAACAGTGCAATTTTCTGTAATACAGTGCAAAAAATCTGTAATCACTAAGAACCAATCAAATTTGAGCTAGGTCTGTGCAAATTGCTCAAAACAAAACAACATGGCGCCCGCTCGCCTAAACTTAATTTGAATTTTCGGGACGAAAATGACGACTTAAAAGTTATTTAAAAGGTGGAAAAATTAGTTTACATGAAATTTATAAGAAATCCACATGGTTCAGTTCACTTTCAAATGCTTGGCAATTCATACAGATAATAATAAATGGAGCGAAAACTTTATATCAGTGGACGGTTCGCCGAAGGTCCGAAGCTAGTAAGTTGAAAGTATAATTGTCTCGAACATTTTTATGCATATTATTAATAAGTAATAGCATGGTTTCTCGTGAAATTTGGATATAACATGCACTCGTGAGTTTCTCAAAGACCTCACGCCGGACGCGTTTTATCCTTTTTGGACAAAAATGGATAAAACGCGGATATGGTATAAAAAACGTTTCTCGTGGAGTCTGTCTAATTGTCGAGTGTCGAGGGTCGAGGGTGCAGTCTAATTGTCGAGTGTCGAGGGTGAGGATAAAAGGTCGAGAGTGAGGGTAAAAGATCGAGGGTAAAAAAATCACAAAAATATTAATTCTGCAGATAGATACAGAAGCTCCCATACAACCTCATTTTATATATATATAAAGCACGTGGACAGGAGGTCACAGGAAAAGCGATACTGGCCAGTTGTTGTACTCTAAGGACTTTTCCAATACATATTATCATCTTAACGCAGCGCATGTTCAAAAGAAGAATCCCTTATTCAATGGTCGTGTGTATATGTCTTCCACTTTGTATATATTACTAGATCAGGATCAGCACGGCTATTAGTAAAACACGGAGCACGGAGCGTGGAGCACGGAGCATGGAGCAGCATAAAATTTAAAATCTGATATAATAAACAAATTTTTTCTATTACTTATTTTATGAATTATTATCTATATATAACAGTAATTTTTTTCAGATATAAAGCGAAATTGCCTTAGGGGCGGACCATTAGAAAGGTGATGGGGGAGGGGGGGGACTTTTTCGACTTACCTCTCATCCTTTGCACGGCGAATTTTTTCTTCCAAGTTATATTAGGAGATATAAAACATTCCTTTAAACGAAGAGGTGGTGAGGTGTATGAGGCTGTAGGTGGGTCCTCCTTCACCCTAACAAAGACCCTGCCTAAAACAATTGAATACGGCCATGTAGCATGTGATATCATATCATATGCAGGGGCGTAAATGTGGGGGGGTGTGCGGTGGTACAACGGTGGGCCGGTTGTACGAAGCCAGTTTAGCTTAAACGGTGGATAACTCGAAAATATAGATCAAGTCTATACATTCATCGAACAACCAAGCTAAAATATTTCAACTTGAATAGAACAATTATATATGCTACTACATATTAAGGGCTTAATATTTAAGTTCAGTCATTCACCAAATGTGTGAAAGTGTTTTTTAATTTTGGCTTATCCACCGTTTAAGCTAAACGGCCTTCGTACAACCGGCCCCAAGTCTATAAACTCATCGAACAACCAAGCTAAAATATTTCAACTTGAATGGAACAATTATATTTGCAACTACATATTAAGGGCATAAGATTTAAGAATTAAGTTCAGTCGTTCACCAAATGTGTGAAAGTGTTTTTTTAATTTTGGCTTATCCACCGTTGAAACGGGCTTCGTACAACCGGCCCCAGGAAGCTAAACTTATTCTTATCCGGAATAATTCGGAATTGCGATATAATTCGAAATTTTTTACTGATTTCTACCTACAAATTGGAATAAAATATTTGTTCAGAACGCAGGAAATCGTGTCTACGAGGTCCTAGGCCTAGATTTCAAAATTTCCCAGAGGAGGATTCCCCCGGACGACCCCCCTGCGAATGGGTGTCCTACTGCATCAGTCGTCCTATTCTGCTGGATCTGCCCCTGCGTACATTGATGAGTTCAGTAAAAATATTAAACGTAACTTACGCAATTGAATTGTGCGGCTACTCATGCGCAAGTTATTGCATTCTATTGTATTATAAGAAATAGGTAATCGATAATTAATCAAAATTAACAAAGCGCGGACGCTTGATAAATATATGACTATATTGATTAAATTTAAGAATTCATTAATTCACACAACGAACATATGAAAGATAAACTGTCTTGATCAGCTTCCACTCAAAATTTTCATTATGATACTAGGACACCACTCAAGTCTGTGAATCCTGTCCCTGATCATTTTTGCACCTAAGAGTTTTAGCACTGACAGCACAGTGTACGTAATTTCTAAAAACTAAAGGCAGTATGACATGAACTCTCATGCGCAGTACTCAATGTAACTAAAAGTCAGAGAACAAGTTTCTGCTCAATTTCCAATTTGTGTAATTAGATATAAAAATCTGGAAGATCTGGAAAGCTGTTAAGCTTCCTCGCATAAAATGCTCGTTTTAGCGCCGCGGCGCTTATTAAATTTTTCTGATCCTGAGTGCAGCGCTTAATCGGGAGCGGCGCTTAACCGGGAGCGGCGCTTATTAAATAATTTTCGACTAAAGGTTCACCCCAAAAATTTTTATTGCCTAAAAACCTACTACTGTTTACATGATATATAGTGTCAACGAATATAATATCACTTGGATGCATATAACTAGAATAGAAAATCAATTATAGCTTTTTATTTATAACTCGAATTATAGAATATCAATGTCCTCCTCATCATCGTATTTTTTTAGCTCGAATTATAGAATATCAATGTCCTCCTCATCATCGTCATCTTGCGGTAAACGTCAAGCTAAGCTTAAACTCTTTATTACCCCGATTAAGCGCCGCACTACAGTTAGTCGGCGCTTAATCGGGAGCGGCGCTTATTAAATTATTGCTGCGGAGCGAGCGAGCCTGAAGCGAGCGAGCGTAGCAGCAGCCTAATATGTGCAGAGAGAGAGTTTTGAAGTAAATTTTATTTAGCGCATGGAATTGTGGTCGTGCGCGCTTGATATGCGCAGAACACAAATTTTAAACTCGCTCAGTTCCATGTGCTTTTCCATTTTGACGGATCGAATCTTCGAATTTTTATCGAATTTCTAAAGCTTTTGACCATTCAAGGTAAGATATTTTGTCTTTTGTTTATATGTTACGTTTACATTTGTTTACTCCTTTTTCAGGAAAGTTGGCAATCTCAATTTATATATCTATGTCATGAAACGCTGAAAGCACTCAATCGATCGCAGCTAGATTCAGTGTCTGTTTATATATAAACTACTGATATATTCTGCTAATGTGCTATCGACTTTGCTTGAGCTGTTAGTGCTGTAAAGCATGGAAGTCTTACATAGAGATGTCTTTAAAAGGTTTTTCTATCCATTCGCGTTTGCTTTCTCTTGCTGATTTCCATATTTTGCATCAAGTGATGTTTCATGTATGCCGCTTGACGCTTGTGACTCGTGTGAACTTGACACAAAGTCACAGATATGCAATTGATCGTCTAAATTGCCTGACTGAATCATTCTGATTTGTGCAAGGTTTGACCTATTAAATAGGCTACTGTAGGCATAGAAATATGTTTTTATTCCTATTTTACAATGGACTTAATATTTTTGTCTAGTCGCGTTCACATATTATTGTCAGAACAGACAGGGTCTCAGTTCTGCGCGCACTAAGACAAATATTCGAATGGCAATGAGTTGAAATGAGTTGTGCTTTACATGTAGGTGACTCACATATCCAGCAAAGTAAGAACAGAATGATGGAACAACGCTTGCTTGTAATGTAGCGAATATTATCGAATTTACTGTTCTTCACATTCGATAATATTCGATATTCGATAATATTCGCTACATTACAAGTTTATTACACTGAAGTTTTTTGCCCAAGAGTTGCCTGCGGAGGAGGCTATGGGGATTCCATGTGGAAGAACAATACATGGAAAATATTGATAGTTTGAAATAGATGTTACAAAATTTGATGTCTTTCATTCGTGATATATTTAGCTTGTCTCATCCTGCAAACTATGCTAGGGTATGCATCTACTGACAGCGCGCAAGCCACCGGGTCAATGCCAATAATTACCGTCTACTGAATATAATTTGTGTTGCATATTTGTTTGCATGTTTCTTTCAAGAAGCTTAAGAATAATAACAGTCCCCGCAGCATTCCCTACCTTGCAGGTACCCTAGTTTTAATCCTAGGTGCTGCGCTTAACCGGGAGCGGCGCTTAACCGGGAGCGGTCTTAACCGGGAGCGGCGCTAAAACGAGCATTTATGGTAATGCTAAATCTCCGAGTCCACAATGCATCGTGGCCGAAGGTGTTCAACTTACTGCTCCATCTTCCACTGCTGCCGCAATGAACTCTCACTTCGCCTCAATCGAGAAAATTTTGGCTGACAAATAAATATCTTCTGTAGTCGCTGTCGCATCGTCTATACGCTCGTCATCTCACAATCGGTCTTTCAATTATAAATCAGTAAAGTTGATGAAGACACCGTCTCAACCACTTACTGTCTCTCAAGACACACAAAGCTATTGGACTGAATAATATCAGCTCTAGACTCTCTACCACAGCTCTAGAGGTGTGGTGCACGTGCAATTTGTCCCGCGGTTACTTACTGAATCTATCTATTCGTTCGGGTAAATTTCCTGAAATATGGAAATGCTCCAAAGTAAGTGCTTTATTTAAATGTGGCGACCGGACAAATAAAATCCAACTAATTATCGGTCCTATCTCAATCCTACCGACACTTAGCAAGATTCTGGAAAAAGTTGTCCACTCTAAGTTCCACGAGTTCCTCAACTCACACGATCTTAGCTTCTCTCCAGTAAACAGTTCGGCTTCCGTCCCAAGCATTCTACTACTACAGCTCTGCCTAGCTTTGCGGACGAGGTCTTACTTTCATGGAGCAGGGGAACCTCTGCGGCGCAGTGTTCTTGGACCTGACTAAGGCCTTCGACACTGTGGATTATCAGTGTATCCTGTTGTCTAAGTTGTCGGCAATTGGGGTCTCGCCCAGTTCTCTCAAATGGTTTGAATCTTACCTCAGTCGTCGGAAACAGCGCAGCTCCTGCGGCAATAAACTATCCGATGCTATCCCAGTACGGCTTTCGGTGTGCCCCAAGAAAGCATCCTGTGTCCGCTGTTTTCCTTGTCTACATAAACAACCTACCTGATGCAGTTAAAAACTCGGAAGTAATCAGTGCTGTATGCTGATGACACGGTCTTGTACTGCTTTTCTAAAGATCCATGGCTGCTTTGAAGAAAAGCTAAGGGTGGCTTACTGGCTTCGTGAAAACAAGCTCACCCTGAACCTTGATAAGACTAAATCAATGATAATAGGCAGTAACAAGAAGCTTGATGATATTTCCTCGTTTTCATTATCTATTTTTGATACTGATATCAATATCGTATCTAGCTTTAAATACTTAGGAATAACGCTGTCTACGAATTTTACCTGGGCCGATCATATAGAACACATTTCATCTAAGGCTCGCCTTCTTTTTTACAATAGCTTAGTCTTACCTATCTTTGATTATGCTTATTTAGTCTGGGGGGACAAGGACAGTGTCGTTTTGATGGATGAACATGAAGTATTGCAGAACAAGGCTGCCAAGATAATATTATATAGACCTTTGTACTCCTCGATCTGCAACTGATGCGTTGTCACTTGTCAGCCCTGAAGTGGCTCGATTTAGAACGTCGCAGGACTTACCATCGCTGCATTTATATCTACAAGTGCGTTAATGGTCTCACGAAACATTCTTTAGACATTGTTAGACGTAGCCAGATTCATAGCTATAACACCCGAAACTGAGGACTATGCTCCCACATTAGCGACTTTTAAGATAAATTTATTCTCTAAACTTTTAACTTGGACTTACTTTTACTTATTTTTAGTTACACATATTTTGGTATGTTTATTGTATGTGTATATTGTATGTAGGACTTTTGTGAAAATCACTTTAGTGACAAAGTTTCCTCATTAAAGATTATTATCATCAAGCTCTAGGACTGCATTTTTGGCGTTTTCTGGAGCGAATTCGCAAACGAATTACGTCCGAATTGGATAGATCTAAAATCACACTCTGAAAAATTATTGGCAGTCGGGGCGACTTGGCAGGGGGGGGCTTGCCGGCGCCACTGTCTCACAACAAGACTGTTCGCTACAAGCTTGTAACTAGCCTGTCACTGTGGCTAGTTACTACAAGGCTGTCGACGTCCGTCATAACTTGTTAACTAGTTGTTGAATTGCAGAACGACAACAAACTCTTCTAGAAAGTTGTCAACAATCTGGGTAACAAGCAACTAGTGCATATACATCCTGATCACAAGTTGTTGAAACAGCATTGGGACTGCAGTCTGCTGCAGGTTTGTTACAATATGTAATTGTGCGTTTTTATGCGTATAGATCATTTTTACAATTCAAATATTTTGAATAAAATTACATAGTTTAATAACAGTCCAACCAAAAGCGCTGGTCGGACCTCCAAAAACTAAAAAACTTTGCACTATCCTAAAATTAACTTTGCACTATAGTAATGAGGGCAAAAATTCACACACTTATCACGATTCAAGAACAATTTATATTTAAATTCTCGTCTGGATACTTGTGGTGCCACTTTACTGCGCATGGGCAAGAGTATACAATATCGATTCTTTTCTAATCTGTTTGCATTGCGAAAAACCTATGTGTTTTTTTTTCGTAAACACCAAATTGATCTATTTGGGAAAGAGGGCCGTTCCCAGAAAATTTTGCTTGTGGGGGTGGGGGAGGGGGCGTGGGGGTTGACTGGGTGTAGCTGAAATCTACCGACTTGGGCCGGCCAAATTTACCGACTGAAATTTTTCATTTATATTACCCTATAAAAGAATTTTTGTACCCCCTTTGTGTTGTATTGAAGATGTATCGTAAATGATCGGAAAAAGACAGTTTTTGTTCTAAAGCGGCGTATACCCTTAGTTAGATCCGGGGTGTATAACCCAGGAAAATTTTGGCGCAATTCTCTGGTATCAATTAAAGATCAGACGCGATTTCCTGCATATCTAGTCAGGGCCGGATTAACCACGTGGCAGATGCGGCATATGCCGCGTGCCTCGAGCTTATGGGGGCCTCGCGCTTTACTGTGCCACGCCCATTTTTACGAGAACACGCCCAATTTCTATTGGGACACGCCCATTTTAGGTTCCTCGCGAATTTGGATGCCTCGCGAATTTAGGGACCTTGCGCATTTAGGGCCCCTAGGGATGGCAGTTGGCCCCAGGAAAATATGCAATACCCGTATGCATGCAATCTCCAGTTGCGCTGAGCTGTTATATTATTATTATTCCTCTATTGCACATTTAGTAGTTACTAATTAACTAAATTACAACATGCATTACAACAATGTGATAATGATCAGGTTAAAATAGAAAAATACAAAAATGCTTAAAATATGTTTATCCTTTATCTAATATTAGCAAAAATGCTTTTAAAGGGTTTCTAAAAGTTTAAAAATTAAGAATAGTTCAATGTCGAGTTGTATCTGTCTACAGAATATGCAATTGGACTTTTCCTGAACCGTTCTGTCCTACATTTAAAATTATAAAAATTCTTTCCATTTATTCTTGTCTCTCTCGTTCTTATCTCATCAATTGTTTCTGGCAACAGCGTATGCAATTTGTGCGCAGGATCGACCATATTCTTAACCAGCTTTATGTCATCTCTGCGACTTCTAAGTGTTTTGAGGTTGCTTTCCTCTAATGCTCTTTCGTAGTCCACTCCCGGGTAAATAATCTGCAAAGCACGCTTTTGGATTCTTTCAATTTCCTGGCATTGTTCGTTCGTCAAGCTGCTGTGCCAGATTTGCGCTCCGTACTCAAGTGTTGATCTTATAACTGTGGTATAAAAGATCTTTAAATCCTTCTTTGGTGCCTGATAACCCTTAAGAATCTGCTTTTTTTTAAATGTAGCCTGTATTAGTACTCCATTTAAGGTTGTCATCGGTCCATAAACCAAGGAGTTTATAGGTTTTTACCCTTGCAAAGACATGACCATCAATTTTTATTGAGGGAATAACAGTTTTATTTCGGCGAAAATCTATCACCATTTCCTTGCATTTTTTAAAGTTTAACTCCCACCGGCGGTTCCGCCACTGTTTTTGTCGCATTTACGCGATTGACCTCTTTTTGGAGTTCGTCATGGATGTTGTCGTGCTAAGCTTGAGGACCCTGATCCTGTGCCCGATAATAGACACTTTTCCCTGATGAAATTCAGGTAGAGTTTGAGCGGCGGCTGAAGATCACTAGGCTCTTTTTCTTATTATGACGTTAAATTTACTATGGTGCAGTTGAATAATAATATCCCTAGGACATTAACTGCTTCGTCGTCATTAACTACACTAGAATATGCTTCGAAATACTGGTTGTTGTATCAGGTAGTTTGTTCTACTAATCGTCCGGAGCTTATTCTTTTAGTGTAGTTCCAGCTTACATACAGTTGCTAACTACGTGCATATGTTATTGGCAGTCAAATTTTATATAATTTGATAAAGACTATAATTTGATAATTTTAGAAATTTGTGTAATGACATGTCACATATTGAACATTTTATTGATTGCAATGTAGAGAATTATTAATTTGACAATTTGTGAGTAAACCTAATCATCTCCGCAGACAACTTGCCGGACTCAGTAGCAAACGCAGAATTACGACATATTCTATAGATTTATTGAGCTAAACTTTCGTCTCGTGGGCTTAACGAGACAAAATCAGCTCAGCTCAATGAATATTGTACATGATGCATTCACAAGTTTGTTAAATTAGCTATTACCAGGGTTCTCCATATCAGGCGGTAACCGGTAAAATTTACCGTTTCCACGACTACTGATTACGTCCGCCTGGAGAATCCTAGAGTTTGTGTAAAGGCATTTTGTTGTAAACACAGTTTTGTGTAAAACAGTGGTGTGTTTTATAATTGATATGACGTTTTACTCAAATGCAGGAAATGGCATTTCAGAGATTTCAGATTTCAAAATATTCCGGGGAATCATTCCCTCGGAACCCCCTAGAGGTTTGTCAAGCCTCCGGCGCTACGTGACGCTTACCTGTTCAGACACCTTTTTTACCTTCCCCGCTTACAACTGTGGAAAACCCTGTATTACACCTAACCATATTTTGAAGTAATTGTGAATTAATCTCATCCGTGTTTGAGCACTGTCATCCAGTATCCGTGCTTCCGTCGCCCGCATCCGCATATTAATTCCTTATATGGTAGGATTGACCATATAAGGTAGTTTAGCCCGAACAGCCACATGGGCATGGAGGCACCAGGCAGTCGAGTTTACGTCTTTACGATTTACGAAACGTTCTTTCTTTTTGATTGTGGAAGAAGCTATTAAAGCATCCATTCTATAAGATATCACGAAAAATGCCTTCATTTTCTTCAGAGCAACTACGAAAGATATTTATTGGTGGTTTAGACTTGGAAACTACGGAAGAAAGTGTTCAAGGCTATTTTTCTCGCTGGGGTGAGTGTGTAGATGTAGTTGTTATGCGACATTCAGACACTGGAAAACCACGAGGCTTCGGGTTTGTTACCTATGAGAACGTTGAATCAGTTGATGCTGTCTTAAATGTTGAATCACATATCCTCGATGGAAAGAAAATTGATCCGAAACGAGCCGTTGCTAGAGAGAAAGCTTCTCAACAAGAAGACGAGAAAAGTCTTGAAAGTCGTCGAGTGTTTGTCGGTGGTTTAGCAAGCACCGCAACTGAGGACGATGTCAGACAAAGCTTCACCAAGTACTGCATTGAAGCAGGTTACGGTGGAGTACAAGATGTAGAGATTATGAAAAATAGAGACGACGGTAAATGTCGAGGATTCTGTTTTGTTACATTTCATAGTGAAGACATTGTCAATAAAGTTTGTTCTGAGAAATATTTTGAAATCAAGAGCAAAGCAGTCGAAGTTCGTCGTGCTGAGTCAAGACTGGCAATGCGGGAAAGAAAGGAGAGAGGTAATGACTTTGATAGAAGAAGAATTGCAGATCACAGAAGAAATATGAACGATGGTTATCAAGGTGGGTCCTGCTTGATATGATTTGGTAGGGGCTGTTAAGAGGTAGCCCGTTATGTGGGGCAAGGTGGACTGTTGACAGGGGCGTCGCGGGTCCCATGTTTTAGGGGGGACCAAGGGCAGCATTTTCCCGACAAACACAATTTTTTCCGACAAATAATATGAAGTCATACGAAAATGTTCATAAGTTTGATTCTTAGAAAAAATTGTGAAGTGCGAAAAGGTAAAGTGGAAAACCGGCTGTAAGATTAATATTAATGCACATTTCACAATATAAGTTATATTGGGAAAACGTAAACTGAGTCCGATTTCTGATATTTCATCTATATATTTTTTTATTCAAACATGTTTCGCATTGTCAAACAACGAAGAGAAGTAAAATCCCCGCTCTTATATGCAGGTATGCTTGACCACGAAGATTCCGACAACATAACAAATTTTCCGATGGGTCTCAATTATAGGGGGGGGGATGGCGCCACTGACTGTTGACCAACACATAGTGTTCAACACTCCAGTGTGCATTCTGTAATTTTTTGTCTGCCGGATAGCTGTGCCAGCTCAACCGGGTGTATGCCGCCAGGCCTGCTGGCTCCACTTTCACAACAATTGTAATTTTTGCCACCACTGCTCTGCCAGTGGGAAAAAGATCAATTTTCCCCAGCCAATTTCATATGGCATGCTAATATGACCAACTCCGTACCACTGGAGATCTCCAGCGGGAAGCCCTTCAAAGGGTCAATACTGAGGGAGTTATGACAGTGCTCTGGGGAAACAGCCTGTTGCAGGCAATGCAGGGTTCTGGTATAAAATATACCCCCCCCCCCCCCAGATAATGATACACGATCATTTTTGGGTTTTATCTACATATACATCACAGTAATAGTTCTTAAAGAATTGGTTTGAAATCTGGAACACTGTGGTGAATGATGGTAGGGTTGGGAGGCCCTGTCCACATGTGTTGGATTTGTTTGAGTATGCAAACATGTTGTGGATTCACCTCCTGCCGACACATAGCCAGCGAATACGTACACCAGAAATGCAAACTTTTGAAAGCAGTCTCCAGAATGAAAACACAATGAATCTTGATAAATGGGAACACATGAAAATAGAACTGCTTCAATACAGTCCACCAATGTCTGTTGTTGCCATTGGTTGTCTCATGTAATTCATAAGCACATGCCTAATAAGCAATTTAACATTTTTCACATTGTTTTAGCATAGAGGGTCTGAAATTTGCACAAATATTCACAGTATACCGGTACTAAAATTTGGTTTGTCAATGAATTGTATTCCTACTGGATACTGGCAATACACAGAGTAAAATACTAAATTAGGGTGCATCTGGGTGCATTGCAAGCTAATGGGTTAACAAGAGACACTGGCAGATAGTTTTGTTAAATTAACCCATTAACTGGCAGTACCCTACCACTGACAAGTAAAATTGTCTGGCGTTAGACAGAGTAAAATACTAAAGTAGGGTGGATATGGGCGCATTGCAAGCTAGTGGGTTAAATGCAGACAACACACAATAGCAGAAAAGTTAAATGTGGTCGTCTTTCTTCTGGCCCAAGTGACTTTCTTCTGGCCCAAGTGACTTTCTTCTGGCCCAAGGTGTCTTTTTCAAATTGAATTATTGCAAGCCTCGAGTTATGTTTCCCATTGCCAAAGTTGACTTTCCTTCCTCCCCTGGGGGGCTTTCCACTGGACTGATTTTTACTTCTCTAGCACTTCTGAGTCAACTGATCAACTTCTAAGACAATTATTTTAATTATGGGTTACAAAGACACATAGTTGTGCATGTTGAGATAAAAAATATAATAAAGAGCTATATATTTCTCAATGTGGACCAAACTATTTCCTTTGGATGTTCTTGAATTTGTTTTTATTTTAATAAATCTTTCAGGTCCAAGCAATACGAGAGGCAATGACTATGGTTCAGGTTTCAATCCAATGGCAATGCAGGGAGCTATGTATGGTGGTAGTGGAGGAGGTTAGGTGTAGCTAAATATCAATATGTTAAAACTATATCCATCTCTTGGAGCCCCAATTGGACCCAATGTATTACTTTACTCCCTTGAGTGCCTAATTTTACAAAGTCAAGTGGGGATTCTTGGTAACATGTTGGACTCCCCCCTTTTGGCCCTTTGATAAGTAATGTTGACTATCATAACTAGGGATGCACCGGATATCCAGCCGGATAATGAGCTAATCCGGCCGGCGGCCCGGATACCGGATATTTTTTTCAAGGCATATTAATTTTGTTTCAACTTAAAAACGGAAAAAATATCAATAAATATGCTATGAAAAGAAAACAGTTGGACATCAATACAACAAACAAAAGAACAATATTATATGAATTGGTTTACTGTTCCAGTATTTCTATTATAGCAAAGCCAAAAATGTTGGCCAGCGGTCACTATATTGATACTTCAACACTTCATGACAAACAGCATATTATATAATGAATATCTATATAGTCCTAACATGAAGTAGTGCATTGTTCATCATTGGGCATCATTCGAGCATCATTGCCTGCATTGATGCACACCCTTATTCAACCTGAAAAGGGAGGCCCAAGTCTTGAATAAGAAAATAATCAAAATATCCGGTATCCGGCCGGATATTTTTAAACTATCCGGCATATCCGGTATCCGGCCGGATAGTAAAAAGTACTATCCGGTGCACCCCTAATCATAACACGGAGTAAAATAATCTGGCATTAAGCATAAATATTCTGTAATAGGTCATTCCAGAAAACATCCACACCTACCCACAGAGGAAATTGTAAGTTAAACCCCCTACCCTCTTCGGACATCCTAGCCTTTTACTAGTATTATCAGAAGAAAGAGAACACCCCTCCAGACGGTAGAAATTTTCCTGTAAGGGGAGTGTGGATCTTTTCTAGAATGATCCAATAATCAAATAATACTTTTGCAACAATGGTGGTTCTTGTTTTACTCTTAGTATTTAGAAATTTGGTTGCACTTTAATATTATAAGCATAAAAGATCATAGTACACTTTATAGAAACTTACTATAGAAACTTACTATAAAAAACGTAAAGAAGGGGGGAAAGCTGTGTTGCCACATCAATTCTGGACAAACCCACTGACCAGAAGTGGATTGTTTTTTCGGCCTTAAACATAGTAAAATGATAAAACAGCACACTGTTGCTTAGTCAAGTGATACAGCACAGACAGATAGTGTGGTAACCTGATTAACTTACTCTTTCATTGGTCAGTAAAATCATCTGGTGTTAGATTTAGGAAAATAATAAAAGAGAGCACATTTTGGCCATGTCCTGTTTCTTTGCCAATTTGTGAAGAAATGTCTAACCATTAAAGGGCTGGTGGGATACACTTTTTGGTGCTGCCTGACAACAGATGATTTTATTCTCACAGATGATGGGCCATAATGTAGCATTGCCTTTATGTTTAACCCATAGAAATATACAATAATTGATTCTCTCTATTCATATAAACAGGTTCTGGTGGTTTTGATGGTTTTAGTATGAACCCAATGGCCCTTGCTGGAATGATGAACATGATAGCAAGTTATATGGGTGGGGCCATGGGAAACATGGGCATGAATCAAATGGGAAACATGCGTGGTGCCATGGGAAATATGGGCATGAATCCAATGGGTGGTGGTGGAACAAGTGGTCATAATCGTAGTGCTGGTGATTTATCGTCAACCAGTAGTGGTAATTATCACAGTGGAAATGTTAGCACTAGTTATCCGACTGGTAGTTATGGTGCTGTTGGCATTGGTCATGGCGCTCAGAATTCATCCATGTATAATCAGCAGCAGGGTGTGGGTAGTACGGCAGATATGTCAGGGTATGGTAACGCCATGAGTGCAATGTTTGGTGCTGCAAGTGTGAACCCAGGAAATGTTCAATCAGCATTGTATAGTGCTTATGGTGCTGGTAATAGTGGTGGTGGTGACAGCAAAAATCAACTTGGAGTTTATAGTAACCAATCGTCATCTGCTTATGGTCCAGCAAAGAATACGTCAACTGGAAATGCTGCTGGTACCAATCAAGGCTACAAGCCATATTGAAAGAAGGTAAGGGATCTATTCTTCAGCCAACTTCAATCAATATTTTTATGGTGTCAAAATATAATTTTACCAGTTTTCAATTTCACGTTTCCTGCAATTTTATTAAACACAGCTTTAAACTGTACAGTACATCTTATTAAAATGAAAATTATGAAAACAATCCTGACAATTTTTGAGAAAGTCCGAGTTAATATACCTTATTTGGGACATATAAAAGAAATCATCTTTGATCCAGATCCCTAACCGGATTTGAGAGCTGCAAGAAAGAATACAAATATCTTTTGTAATTGTGTTATGCTCATGAAATATAGTGTAGTGTATTGTATTGTTATTGGTACCTAAATAACATAATTTTCTACGATTTACATGAACATATTTTCACACTTAGGTGTCAACTAGTTGAACAAAAGTAAATCGTTACTATAATTATGTTTAATAAACTGACCTGGTTTTGGTCGGAATTAAGTAAACTTCAGGTACTGTAGTTCTGACCAAAGCCAAGAAAGTTTGTTGTGGACTACTACAGTATGTGATGTTGAACCCCATGCTTATTATGTGTAACTCTATTTAGATTGAGGAACAGAGTTAGCAATGTGAAGTACGATAGAATACAGCACACCTATAGGCAGGTAGACACAGAGATGACAACGGACTGGTATTTTTAGACAGTTGTATTAATTTGTATTCATTAGATTATTGTAGTCATTACGTTTGTGTGTAATTTTAGGATAGACTGTAATCAAAATGCTGTCATTTCAGTGCAAGGGTGCTTGGGTAGATTTGTAAATCTACTTTGGTTCAGTTTGTGTAAACACAATGGTATCGTATATGTTTGCACGTACCATCGGCATTTCTATTAGCATAAACAACTATGTATGTAGCGTCGACATGATTGTTTGGGACAATATTCATGCCTTCGCATTATTGCAATCTGTTATGCAAACTCGTCATACTCCATTTTAATATATAGTTAGTGTTTGAACAAATCGTCCCATTTTCATGCCAAAATTGGTTTTAGATGCACAGAGGATGACTAAAATATGCCATGACAAATCATATTTCAAGTGTTAGGACAATAATAAAGCTTAAAAACTTGAATATATTGCGGCAATGCGAACGTATTAATATCGTGCCGAACAAACAAGTCGATCCTATACACGAATTGCGAAATTCGGGCAAAAATCACAGTTAAAGAGAAACATGTAGCTGTGACTGGATGATTTAAAATATGCGTATTAAAGTATTCAAATGTTCAGTCATGCATTCGTGATTACATATCACAACAATAAAAACACGAATGCATGACTGAACATTTGAATACTTTAATACGCATATTTTAAATCATCCAGTCACAGCTACATGTTTTTCTTTAACTATGATTTTTGCCCGACTCAGAACGCATCATTTGGATGCGCAGCCGAACTTCGTGTATAGTCTCGTTTTGATGTTTACGCTAATGGAAGTACCGCTGGTACAGTACATTGGGATATTCCAGTTAAATGAACTGATACTCCATATTTTCCATATATCTTTCTCGTACATAATGAATTTTTGTAGAAGTTTCGCATGATAAAACGGTTTAAGGATGCACTTTTTGCTGTAATTGTTGTATTAATACCCAAATAGTCTCTACTGACTTGTTGTTTTATTAATCACTGAAGACATGTGTCGTTTGACATCATGTTGTAGTGAAGTATTTTAAAATGTGTGTATGTTTAACAGTAGTTGTGTTGATCACAACCAGATCATAGCCAGTGTTTAGCATATAGAAATGCAACCAGTTTCATTATCTTAAATTAATCAATGTGTAACTTTAAAATCGAATAAATACAGTAGTTTCTTGGGAAATGATTGTCTTTCTCAGCGTGCCGACTGAAACGCGTTCTGGTTGCTCTCGTAATTGGAATCGCAAGACGGCAACCGTCTAAAATTAACGGGGTTTCCCGAATATTTGCGTCGAATAAACACTTTGTGGAACATACGGTTTTGGACATGCCATGAAAGTTGAACTCCATTCAGCCTTCTTGAAGTGTACGTCCAGTTTTAACGGATATGAACACCGTAAAACTGAAAATCTCAGCTTCAACGTGCTTTGTCTTTATTTTCAATATTTTATGGGTTACGGACGATTCTTTTTAAAAATTTGGAAATATGTTACAACCCTCAAAGATTTTGCTATACCAAACGAACGGCGAAATATATAGAAAAATTCGAACAAGGCGTGAATGTACCGCGATTTTAAAATTTGCAAAATAATTCATATTAAGGTGGCTCGATACACTTTTTAAGTAAAAGTTGAAACACTCGAAATTTCGTTTTTTCTGCTGATTACATGGTCATAAAACCTCCAGACCAAAAGAGAACATCGAATTGAATAAAAATCAAAATTAATGTGCGAGTTTGTATTGTTGCCATGGCAACAATACGCATGGAAACATCGGAAAATATGGGAAACATATTCAGAAACAAGGTCGGTGACCTCCGTTTTTTAACTTGCTTATTGTTTTTATTTACTTCAACGAATGTAGCATGAAAGTTTTAAAAAATCTGTCCTGCCAAACTTTGGGAATTAAAAAATGGCTTTTTTAAATTCGCATTACAGATTTTCGAGATATTTTACTCAGCGTATATTTATCTATTTGCATGCAAATTTTCAGGGTACCTTACCGAACTCGTTTCTTAAATATTTAAGGTTTTCTATGTTCACATCCGGCGCGGCCAACGTTTCTCGACTAGTGCGAGATCAATGAATTGATATGCGCGTACAAAATGTTGCTGGCGCAGCTCCAGAAAAACACGCACATCCCACGCAATCAAAGTTGTTTAGATATAGTGTGATATAATGTTTATTTGGCTGGAAATGCAAATGTTTTTACTATTTTCCTGTTAACTAATGGGGTAACTCAAAGAAAACAGACGAAACTATATCAGACCATCGCTTTATTGCATCGTTTGACATAAGATATGTACATGTATGAATATTTTGAACTTTTGACTGTTTTTACTTACAGTTTTTGACTTCGGCTTTCGTAACGGCAGTTTTGTTTTCATGCTGTTGTTGACATAAAAAACAGTTCGACGAAGCGAGAAATGCTGTTTCGCTAAACGTTTTTGCTGTTACTAACACCTTGTAATATATTTACTTTTGTAAATGAAAAAAAAAACATGAAATAGAATTATAAATGGCATGCGAAAGCCGGTTAAAAGCCGAAAACCGATAGCCGGTTTTCATAGAGTTTGACTTTTAACTATTGCTTATTTCAGCTTAAAACATCTTATAGAAAGATTAACAATTCAATTTAAAGGTTAAATTACTACGAGATTTTTTCTTTGAGGAAAATGAAAACTGGAAGATTTAAAACATCGAAATAAACTTGTTTTGTAGTTGGTTTTTTGACTTTAGAAATCTTATTTATTTTTGCATGATTTTTACACGCAATCTTCGCGCGAAAACACGACTTGGTACACGAAAAGTGGAGATTAGATACCAGTTCCCCTATGATGAAAAGGGTATCGAGCCAGCTTAAATATTCTATTTGTTGTAAAATTCACAACTTTCTGATATTCTGCATGTAGTTATCAACATTTAGTGAAAATTTGATAAAAATCGGACTAATATTAAGCGCGCAGCAACGATTCTCTTAAGAGAGACGCATAGTGTAATCTTAAGAGAATTAGAATCAGTTTAAATTCTCTGAAGATGCCGCGATACAAACAGTGAAGCGATAGTCTATTCATTTTTAGTGCGAAGTTTCGTGGAAGGGGAAAAATTCAAACGAGTAAGTTTACTTATAGTGTTAATATTCCAGCCCAGGGACGCTCACGATGAATAAGCAATTTCGGGTCTTTTAAAATTACTCTTCCAACATGGCATATCAATTGTTAAAGAAATTTTACAACATATAATTGTTATAGGATAGTATGGAAAAGGCAATAGGAAAAATGAATTATTATTGACTAGATAGTATTGCGAATTGAATCCAATTGTTTTGAAAACAGGTACGGTATATCGACTTTAAAATATAGGCAGCGCTATACTGAAATCAAAGGCCTTCGAGGCCGACTCGCGGATGGGATCCACAGACAATAAGATAGATGGCTGCAGCGTCCCCATGCTATTAATGCAAAGTATAAACAATTGCAATATATTTTCACCACATGGTTTTTATAGCGACATCCGTATTCAAGGTCAAGGAGGCGGATTCTTACGTGTCGTATGATTTATCATCTGTGCTGATTTATCATAAACAGAGAATAATGTGTATTTCTTGCAGTATAGATTAACCACACAAAACTCGTCTGTCCTTACATTTGTTCAAACTCCTGCAAAAGTTCCCTTGTCTCAACAAAAAGCTTGGATTTTTAACGTCTATTATTATCAGTATCTGTAAAATCCACAGTGGTAAAATCTCGAAAAGAACAACATGCATGGATGCCTTGTGCCTTTTTAAGACAGGCCACAGCAACAAATTAACATATTTACTTCATGTTTGACAGTTGTAAGTAAGGTAAACAGCGCGCGCGAAGCAGCCTGATCATTTCCCATTGTTTAACGCCACGCATCGAGTCCCCACAATAACTCACAGATGCTGCTACACAACATCCGTGAGTCAAAAAGGCAATTACTGCTTACGGTTTGCTAATTCTGCCAATGCATACTATTTGGTAGGTATGTTCTCACTTGATACATTTAATATTTATTCTTAATGTAGACATCTGTGACTGGGCAATGATCACTCTGCCATTCCCATGCAACGTGTCAAAATAGCACTGGCTCCTGCTCATGTGATCTGATCTTATTAGGGAAGGAAATAACTTCCACTGGTTAGTTTATCAATGATTTGGGCATTGTTTTGTGGACACAGGGATGGATCCAGCATGATCTGATAGGGATGGGGGGGTGCTAAGCGGGTGCCGGTCATGAAGCAGGGTGTGGCCGGCATCCGAAGCAGGGTGAATCATCACTAAGGACCCCCTGCAGGGTCAGATATTTTATTTTTGTTTGATAAATGCCCTGTCAAATCCAAAATTCAGATTTGATATGGAATTTGCGCCCCCAGTAAATTCGTCCCTGTGTGGACAAACACCATGTTTATTCTATTTTGCATATTAAATATATGAAATATAAAATAAGTATTTTACTCTACACCAAACACAAGCCGACACCCCATACCCATTGAATGAACTCGAAAATAGTTCTTACAATTTTACTGGCATTAACACCATTTAACAGCTGCGACCAATTTTACATTAAAATACCACGCTTATTTTTAGCAAAGCTCTCTGCATTTTGGCCCAGATCATCATCTGATCAAATAACATTTCTAATAACAAGTTTCCCTTTCATTTGTTAAGCGCTCGATGCAGACTCGTTGGATTTTTAATCTTCACCGGACAGCAACATTCTCGTCATCATTGGAACCTTGGTGGCAGCGGTGGTAATCTTGGTAATTTTGATGATGCCGTGTATCTCTATTGAAATTAACTGATAGAAAGAAAAGGTGAAAAGAGGTATGGTAGGGTACCCTTGTAGAACACTTAGTCAACTTGTTTCGGATCTTCCCCCTAAATTGTTAGTTTCCAAGCCGGGTGCCAGGAATGTGTTTATAGCATGCAAGCAGTGGCGAAATATTGGGGTGCGAAATTAGGTTTCCAATTAGATTCCCTCTTGTTGCTTCAACTTTCATACTTGAAACTTTATGGCTTAAATTTAATGTCATGTGCGTACATAGAAGAACATTAGGCTTTTTTAAATCGGCTATTACATTTTCGTTACCTAGCTATCTTTCAGAGACTCTGCATGCCCCGACTTGAAAATATCACCGCGTTAGTGTGCGCCATTACGCGCTAGTTGACAGAAAATGATGGTATTGGCAAGTCACAACTACGTTTCACATTGCTGTAGGTTAATTGCAAGTTACGGGAAGTTGGCCCGCTTCCAAGCTTCACTTTTCTTCTCGGCGCCTGAATTTTCTACGTTTTGCGGACATCAACGCAAGATCTTTAAAGAATAAGACTGCTGTCTTTGTGGATCATATTCTGGACAATAAAATTGATTTATGTATCGTAACTGGGACTTGGTTGAAGGAAAAAAAAACACCGTCAGCATTGCTGCACTTTGTCCGCCTAGTTATTCTTTTAAGTCCTTTCCACGACAAACTTACCGATCGGGTGGTGGCGCAGGTATCATGTTTAACACTAACTTTAAAGTATATTTATTGGATGGCAAAGAGAAATGGTCGTTTCAATACTCTGAGTGGAATTTTGTGATATCTGGTCACCCTATGAAAATTGTTGCTGTCTATCGTCCACCTTACTCTCTTGCCCATCTAGTTACTTCTAGTGCATTTTTTGAAGAATTCTCTAACTACCTTGAAAACATTGTTATGTGCCCAGAAATATTATTAATCACTGAAGACTTTAACTTTCACTTTGACGACTGATCTGACACTGACACTAAAAGTTTCGCTGATATGTTGGAAACATTCGGGCTGAAGCAACATGTTACAGTCCCAACACATTCGTCAAATCACACATTGGATTTACTGATTACTAGATCTTCAAATGACGTTAATATCTCCTCGCTAAAGAACACGAGACCTTTAAACCGGCTTACAATTTATACGACACCATATATAAGATAAACCAGACAATTTTCCACATTGTATTGTTATTTAAATTGATATTTACATACAATATACAACACAAACGACGTTTCTGGGGGGCCCTTGTGAAATTGGTCTGTGAGGTGTATGTCAGTGTAGGTGTGAGTTTCTTAGATTACCCGGTATTTTATTGAAAAATTCATGATTTAAAGGAGAATTCAATTAAGAAATGAAATCATTTCAAGGCGAACTTTATGGAAAAGCGTATGAAGCGAAAACCCCCAAAAGCAGTTAAGTAATGAACTAACATTCAAAAGGTTTTACAAAACGGTCTAAGATTGAATTTTAGATAAAATTTAAGTGTACCGTAATCTCTCTAATAAGTCCCCTCTCTCAAATAAGCCCCTCCCCTTTTGGATGAAGAAATTTATTAAGTCCCCTCTAGTAAGTCCCCCCCCCCCATTCACACGTGTTTTGATAAGATCTTTTGGTTTTCTTTACACATTGTACTGTGCTTGAACAAAATTATCATATAATTTTACGGAAAAAGAAATACGCCCCCCCTCTCTCTTTCCAATAAGCCTCCCTCCAAAGGTGCCTGAAAAAATAAGCCCTCGGGGGCTTGTTAGAGAGATTACGGTATAGAATGTGTAATAACATACCTACATTATATGTTTTGGGGATTGAAAATTCGATAGTAAGATTTATACTTTAACTGTAGAATTTTCAATCCAATTTGTTATCGGAGAACTGGACAATATACCGAAATTTTAATACTATTGGACATATTTTAATCCTAAATGCGTTCTGAAACATTGAATATAAAAATTTTCCTAACGCTTCATGGTAAAATTTTGAGTGTTTTCACGACTAACGATCACTGAAATCAGACAATCACGACTCACGATAAACCTCATCAACACCCTCTTTTAGATAAGCATGCTCCGCTCCAAAGAAAGACTATTGTTGCTAAACGAAGTGTACCATGGTTCAATGAAGATCTTAAACATTTAAAAACAAAGTGCAGGAAATTAGAAAGTAAGATGAAGAAATCTAAACAAGAAGATGATCGGACTGCATATCATAAGATGTGCAATAAATATTCTGCTTCACTCAATGAAGCTCGAAATAAATATACTGACCTCGTCGATCAATGCTCAAGTGATCCGAAGAAACTGTTTAAAGTTGTGACATCGCAATTATTTCACTATTAGACAGAGTGAAAACATTTCTCTTTTTAAAAAACAAGTAAAGACATTTCTTTTTAGGAACGCTTTTAATCTTTTTTAATTAAGACAACAACATTTTAAATTAGTTAATCAGTAGAATAGTGCTTATAGACTGTACTTCGAATATTTTACATAACTTAAGCGCTTTATATAAATATTGAATTATTCTTATTACTTAAATATTTGCATGGAATTATTTTAATCTGGTTTGCTTCATAATAACTCTATACAGGTTATTTTTCAAATGGCAGACCAAAAATATTGTCGCGACTTACCGTAATTCAAATTGCCAGGATCGACAATTTTTGGATGACCGTCAAAATTCATCGGAAAAAATACTGGGTTACGCCGGAGAAATTGTGCCTGTAGTTTATAATTTAATTTCCAGAGCGCAAAACTTGCCTGGGTAAAGTATAAATTACGTCCTTTATTTGTCCACATATTGGAACTTAGCGTTCGAACTTAACGTTCTAAATTTCCATAGATTGCCCACAAACGTATACACAAGCGTTGTTTTATAAGGTCTATGCAAATTAACACAGCTCAATAAAAATATAAAGGTGTCAAGCGAGTGAGTAGAAGTTAACATACAGGAATAATAACATAAGCAATCTAAGCATCTAGCATTAGGCTTTACACAAGCCGTAAAATAGCGAAAGTTAAGGCTTATATATGCCACCGATTATCGTAATAATGAGAGTATAGTATTGTTAAGATGTATTTTATTTAAGTACAAGGTACAGAACCGTTACAACAAATTATAAGTTTTGTTATATTGAATGTTCAAATTGCTCTTATTTATCAGCCTTCCCTTCTTCAATTGTTCGGTTTTCGTCGGTCTTGTCTTGAGCTTCAGCCACTCTTCATTCAGTTACTCAGCATCAACATCGTCCACTCTTTGGGTTACTATTCATCCACTCTTCATTCGGTTACTATGGGTCCCCATCACCCACTCTTCATTCGGTTACTAAGCATCCACTCTTCTTTTGGTTTCTATGTGTCCACTTCATCCACTCTTCTTTTGGTTACTATGCGTCCACTTCATCCACTGTTCATTTGGTTGCTCAGCATCCACTCTTCTTTTGGTTACTATTCATCCAATTTTCATTTGGTTACTATGCGTCAACTTCAACCACTCTTCATTCAGTTACTATGCGTCCACTTCATCCACTCTTCTTTTGGTTACTATGCACTCACTTCATCCACTCTTCGTTCGGTTACTATGCGTCCACTTTATCCACTCTTCTTTTGGTTACTATGCGTCCACTTCATTCACTCTTTTTTTGGTAACTATGTGTCCACTTCATCCCCTCTTCATTCGGTTACTAAACATCCACTTCATCCACTCTTCTTTTGGTTACTATGTGTCCACTTCATCCACTCTTCTTTTTGTTACTACGCGTCCACTTCATCCACTCTTCATTCGGTTACTATGGGCGCTTTCCATTAACACGGTCGGATCGATCAAATTGTTAAATGGAACACAAAACGTTTAGGCTAAGGATCGGTCTGACCGGAAAATTTGGATCAAATCATTTGGATCTGGACCAGATCTTTCCATTAATACAGAGACAGAAATTCTGGCTGACCGGTCTGGTCATTAAATGGAAAGCGCCCTATGTGTCTACTTCATCCACTCTTCATTTGGTTACTCAGCATCCACATGACATCATCCACTCTTCTTTTGGTTACTATGCAGCCACTTCATCCACTCTTCATTCGATCACTCACATCCACTTAATCCAACTTTTCTTTCGGTTACTATGCGTCCACTGCCTGAAGTTGAGATGGGCTCCTCTTTTAACACTAACAGTTCAAGGGATATGAGGAACGGCGAATGAAATACGAAAAATGAAACATCTCGAAACTTCGAGCCCCGTGCACAGTAAAAGACAGCGCTAAGCCATCTATGACTAATGAAAGCATTCTTGATGCCATGCCAACCACTGAAACGGCAAGGAATTTCAATTCTTAATATTCCGAATTGATTTCATGGGATTGCTCTGGTAAAACTACATTGGAAGGAAAAGTTATACCTGATTCCAACATACGGGATTTAATATACGATGCTGTCCGTGGGTGGACAAATTTCCCGCCACGACTTTTATATAACTGAACCGTATCGAGATTTTTTGTCGTGTGTCTGCATGTGACGTCAAATTATGACGTGGCATTAAGGAATTTACATGCGATTAACATGCACTAGAAGTTTACGATGGCAATCCGATTATTAAAGGATTACCGAATGGTTTTCCGTGCAGGATTGTGTGATCCTAACACGCGGGATGTTGCGAGACTTTCTGAAGGCGTAAAAAAATACGAGCCGATAGGCGAGTATTTTTTTAGCTTTCAGAAAGTCGAGCAACATCCCAAGTGTTAGGATCACACAATCCTGCACGGAAAACCATTTGGTAATTATTTTATAAAATAACGACATAGAAACAACGGACATTTTAAAAACCCCGCGAAGCGCCTAAAATTTTCCGTGCATGATTGTCTCATCCTGCACGGGTATTGATCAATCACAGCTCGCGTAATAAACATGTTATTTTATAATACCGAATACTACGTTTGGTAATATGCGAACGACGTTACGACTATTGGAGATTTTAATAGTGCAGCCATGCCAGGCAACACGACTTACATGAGGTGAAAATCACTGGAAAACACTCGAAGAGCGAATGAGGAAAGAAAAGGCTACTAAATATACATTATTGTTTTACGTTTTGGGGGGAAAGAGTTCATTTCTAAAGGTAGGTTTATTCATTCGATATTTCCTTTTGTCTTATAGTCAATTTATACATACCACAATATTGTTCGTAAACAAATGCGAAAGTCTCTTAATTCACATTATCACCGTCAGCATTTATACTGTATATTTTTGTGGCATAATGCACTCGCTGTGTTTAAACCTCGGTTTGCGACGGTTTGCGACAATGTTATAAAACAATCATAGACCTATTAATAATAAAGACAAAATGCAGTCGATTCATCGAACCATATTAAATTTCGTATTGATGTAATAAAAATTTATTAGCTATACTGTTAATAGTAAATAACCAATAATACAATATGCGAAATTATGCCATATAAATACGCTGTGACTATTTGACCGGCAGCCGGTCACGTAACAGAAAATATTATTTGACCGGCAGTCTAGAATTTTGTATTTTTTATAGATTAAACCACCCCCAAAATTAACCCCAACCCTCCTAACCCTAGTACGACAAAACGAGTCGGAATAAAAAGTTTTAAAAAACCCGAACCCGCGACATACGACTCACAAAGCAACGTCGTGACCACTACACCACCAGTACACTGATGAAAACATCCCCAATAAATTTGTTTTAAAGTAATATTAGTCTAAAGTACAAAACTACTGACCGACTGCCGGTCAAATAGTCACTTCGATATAAATACCAGGCGTTAAATACCGACTCAGAGTAGCACGCTGTTCTGTGTCGAATTATGAACAATAAAACCTATTAAATATGAATCGGCTCAAGTTGGATCTTATATTTTGTAATATATTTTGTTGAACTATTATGCATGCTCGTATACTGTAGACTTTCATTTATAGTCATCCCCTCCCCCTCTTTCCTTACACAGGTAAATTTATTTCTTTTTCGTTATATAGTTTTGTGTTTTGGAATTCTTACTGAGCTTAATGTTAATCATTACACTGACTGGTACCATCTGAACAGCTGGTTACACAGAAATGTATATTATATTTACTTCAACAAAATGGTTGTTTGAAAATAATATGGATATATTACATCATCTCTTATGAGTTATGGGGTGCAAACTGCTATATGAGGAATTATGTGTTTCCAACATGTCATGTGGGTGTGGATCCTGTGTAATGTGTTTCAAAGTTGTTTTGGAAAGAGACACCATTATGTTGGTTTGCTGTATAATCAAGTATTTCGACAATTTACTGTGCAGTACAGATGAACACTGATGAAACCAAATGTTGATTAAATACATGTATATCTACAGATGGGAACAAAGAGTCAAAGACTGTTCTGACAGACTGCACATGGCAAATGCATTATCAATATCTTATGCACACAGACAACCAGCTAAATGCACATCAAAAATATTAAAAGAGATTGCTTTTATGATTTCAAATTAGTTATTCAAGATCCCATTGACAACTTTGAAGTAAACAATGACTTCCATTAACATTTGATGTTGGTACCGAGAGTTCCATTAACAATAGCACACTCAGATATCTTGCTTAATACTGTACAGTATATACCATTTACAATAGTATAGTGTTGTAGTCACAGTGTTGTAATCTCAATGTTTTGACAAAATCAATACATACGGTGTATCATTAGCAATTTCAATAAGTTCAATATTTATTACTAATTATATTCATTTTCCATGCAGTTTGTGCGTCAAGGCAGCACTTTCCTTGCGATAGTAACTACTAGTTTATATTTAAACCCAACACCAATTGAACAAACATCTCCCAAATATAGAACTAAACCCTCCAAAAACAAAACTGCATTATGTTGGCTACCTTATTGACTGCTGTAATGTTTATATAATTATGTCTATATCCTACAACATTCTTAACATAGTAAATAAGAACCAAACGTTTTTGTCAATAAAGAACTAAAAACGCTAAACTGTTGTTTGTGTGTATAGCACAACTTCGTCGGTGCTTTCCTCAGAGGATGGCGAATTTGACATATACTCATCTAGTCATCTGCAATGCCAGTCAGCGACCCCAAAGGGATAAGCTCAGCTTGCGATGTGCTTCCCGCAGGTAAAGAGCTCTGTTTCAAATTTAAATTTCGCCCATTATGCAATAAAAACTGAGCCTCCACATAATAAAATAAACAACTAAACGTGATGATTAAATTATAAGATCTACTAAAATCCCTTTTGATTTTTCGCTGCTGTGGGTGCCATTGCTGTGTTTAATATTGTTGTGCAGGGCGTACTTGAAAATTTCCCGATGCTTGAGAACAGCGATGACGATGTAGTTTCTTTCATTGAGTTGTTTGATGGTGGTAGATATTTAGGTGTATATATAAATCAGAGGACAAAGAGGACAAAGTTGTGGATATGTGCTTGTCAGTTTCAGTAGTGGAAAAGCCGGTATAGGTTCAAAATATCGAGGTAGAATAATTTAGAGCAAATTTACAGTCCGTCAGCACAATAACGTACCCCCAATTTTGCGAAAGAACATCTCTGCATGATAAATTTAAGTTTTCTTTTTACTTTGGTTTTATTTATACTTTTGAGCTTGTTTTCCCCGTAAATTAATTGTGTAACTGTTTTACATCCGATGTGGAACATCCAACATCCACTCTAAAAAACAGGCATGTAGATATTACACACCTTTCTTGTCGCCAAATTCGCACACCTTTTGCCGTGTATTTTTACACACCTTAAGGTGTGTATTTGCGGGGAAAGGGTGTGTATTTGTAAGTGTGTATTTGTACACGCCTATTTTCGACAAAAGGTGTGTATAATTACACACCTTAAGGTGGCTCCCTACAATTTTTTGAAATGTGGAAAATTTACGATTTAGATCAAACTTTTAAAATAATTTTACTTGTTACAAAACAAAATTTGTATGACTTATGTTGAGCAACATTCTAAGAGCTGAAAATTGTTTACAAAAATGACGTCATCACCGTTGCTATAGTAACAATGACGTTTCAATATGGCCGATATTTTGTCTTTTGTTGCACTTTACTCTAAAAAACGCCTGGTTACCCCCATTTTTTATTTCATGAAACGTTTTCCTGTAGACAAATAGATTATCTGAACAAGTTTAAAAAAATTCTGTAGAGCCAAAAAATATTTATAGCGAAAAATCATGTTTATTATTTTTTTTTAAATTTGGCTCTACAGAATTTTTTAAACTTGTTTAGCTAGATGATCTATTGTACTAGACGAAAATGTTTTATAAAATAAAAAATAGGGGTAACCAGGCGTTTTTTCGAGTAAAATGCGTTAAAAGCTAAAATGTCGGCCATATTGAAACGTCATTGTTACCATAGCAACGATAATGACGTCATATTTGTGAACAATTTCCGACTCTTAGAATGTTGCTCAATATATCTCTGATAGACATCATCTATACAACATTAAGAATGTCTTCTGAAAGCTCAAAACACCATGACGACAAACTGAAAGAACATAAGAGCATCTAATGACATACGCTAAGGCATCTGATAGTTTATTATTGGTTACGCATTTGACATGGACATCCTCTTTGACAACAGTAAGACGTTAATTGTTATCACCTTTCGTTCCATGTAAAAACCACCCATAATTTCATAGTCTGGAACCTTTGGTTTGGCAACCTCAAATTGCAAGATAAATATATAGAGGTGCATTTGTAGCAGGATTCCTTATTAACGATAAAAAGGGCCCAGTTTACCTGAAAATCTTGCCTCTCTACTGGTGTAAGCAAGGGCCTACTGGGGTAAATGCCCCGGTAGTTATATAGTTAAAAATGCTCTGGAGGGGATATCGCTCTTACATAAAAGTCCGAAGCGTTGGACATGTGAAAACATATCCGCATTCTGGCTTTAAAATAAGGTCATAACATCTCTCACACACTTAAGAGGTAAAAAATAGAAAGACATGAAATGTTATGAAATTTCCGTATATGTCCCATCGTTTTTGGCAAAGATTGTATTCTAAATGTGTTTTAAAAGTTCTAAATCTCCACAAAATATCACAGACCTCGCATGTATTCGTGATTTCTCACTTCCCATAATAAACCACATTACTGCCTTTTTGAACGTAGTACCAAAAACCACGGCCAGCCGACAATTTCAAATGATACAAAAATAAACAGATTTCGAAGAATAATGCGAATTTAGTATGACCTTTTTTCTTAGGCATCTGTTTCTCCTTGAACGTAGTACCATTATCGGAGTAAATGATTAAAAACTTTCCAATTTCAGTTAATGTCTGTTTATGATCATTGTCCTTACGGGGGCTATAACAATCTTCGTTGACCGGCCTTTAAATATGACAGTCATTTAATAACATTTCCGTCACGCTCTGAAAGCTTGTAGTATGTGATAAGTTTATATTTTCCCGAGCAGCCTTTTGAAAATATAATATATTTTAATCAATCAATCATGACGTGAGATGTATAGTCTGACAAGTAGATTGGACAACGCAAAAAATGAAGCCAGTTAGACATTGCTAGACAACAGAAATCTAAGGTTCGCAAACCTACTGGAAATGTGTTTTTTCTTCTTAGAACAACTTCAAATTTTAAAAATGCCAGATTGCTGCATTATTTCGACATTATATAGTCGGTGTTAAGTTGTCAATACCATCACTCTCCGTTAAAATGCGCACCTCCTGCATGCCTAATGACTATGTTTAGGGGTAAGATCTTTACCGAGACCTAAGTGTTCTATGCGTACTATACCTAGTGGTGAGACATTGGTATTATTCAAAATACTACTTATGAAAGAGATATTCCACCACACAGAAGACCGCTACAGCTACCTGTTCTGAAAGTGGTTAGGAAGAAGCAGGAAAACGTACCTACGACTGGGTCAACCGGGCTGGACAGTTTCAAGAGAATTCACTTCGAGGCAAATCATCAAAGTTTATAGCAAAGCCAACAAACGATAATGACCAGAGATATTTTTTATATACCATAAACAACATAAACATGAACATGAACATGATGGAACTATACTATTATGTCGTTCAGCAGTATTTATTTTACTACCACTAGATATTGGGATTACAATACTCTAATAGGTCTGGTGTAATATTAATTCCTGCACAATTGTTGTAATCGTTGATCTGGAAACGTATAATTGTAATGTAGGCATTATAAGAACCTCTAGATATAATTATTCTACAAACCTAAAATTTTCGAACCCTGATGATTAAGCATTGAACCCTTATATTGAACATTTATACATTTGTTTTAAAATTAACTACAACGTTAAGATGTTTTCGTTTGTTCTGTGTTATAATGTTCAAGTGTCATTTCTAAATAACACTGATCAAGAATACTGCAAATATTATCCTTTAGAATCTAAACAAAGTTGGCCCTGTCTGGATACAATAATTGTTATTTGTATCCCTAAGTTCTCTTTTTAACTTACAGTTCATTAATAATTAATTAACGGTAATGTTTAACAATGCTTCTTTCGTTTGTTCAGTATCAATACCGTCCAGTGGCAACAGTTCAAAGGAAGCCATCTCCTATCAGTGTCTCGATTTTTTGTTGCAAAGGATAATAGTTTCTTGTAAATCCGCCAGATCCCTTCTTTATCTCTATGACCTCCCATCTCCCGTTCTTTTTCGACAAACAACACATAATAATAGACTTGTAATCTTTAAGATGGACGTCGACCTTTTCACTGCACAGTTGCTTGTCAGGAAAGTTGACATCATAAAAATTGAGTCTGTAGTATGGATATTCTGAAATAGTGGGTGCAGCCCAAGCACTTAGTGTAAACACCAGTTTATCAACATGATGTGGAACAGACTTGAGGTTTACCGTGACCTTTTGTCGACCTATTCCTGTAACATGGACAATGCCTGCAGGGCCAGAGTGCACAACACCTGGGCAGATTAATAGAGAAGTTCTTCGGTACCAAATGACACCAAGCTGTTCTCTACCACTGTAAATAAACACTGAAACATCCAAGTAGTCATAAGATCGCGAACGTGGTAATCCCCAGCAGAAATCAAAAACAACCTCGTCCAACTCATCTGGCACAGCACACAGCACAATAATAAGGTGCACTGTGCTGTTTGGTGGAACGTTGTGATCTTTTAGTGTCAGCATATCACGATCTTTATTTCTCACCTGCAAGTTCAAAGTTTAAAAATTCATAATTCCCCAAGACCAATACATATCTTACTCACTTGTTCTATAAGCAATCTTGCATACATGCAGGGGCGCACATTCCAAAAAAGTTTGGGGGGGGGTGTCCATTGTTCAGGGACCGACTTGACAGAGGTGTAGAAGGATTGTTAAAAAATAGGGGGCCGTCTCCCACGAGGCACCACCATGGTTGGCGCCGACGGGGAAAATTTTGAAAAACTTGAGTCTGTAGAACGTCGGAAATGGCATTTTCAGAGTCTTCTCTACCTCTTTCGTTATAGGCCCTTTCATCAATTAAGATTTCACTCTAGTTTCGAATTCAAATATTTCACTGCAGTTTTCTTTAAATGCAGTTATTTAAAGAAAACGCCCCCCAAAACGTAACCTTCAACATCATAAAGACTCAATTAGAAACTGCATTTTTACAACAGAGTTGACTAAATTTTACTCATGACGTGGAAATAGAACGCACAATGCGGAAGAGCAAAAGTTAAGAGGTTTTGCGCAGTCGTGTATGGCTATGTCATCTTACATTTGAGTATATTGCTTTAAGAGGAAAATATATCTCTTTGTATCGTTTATTATACGTTTTTTAGACAGGCCGTTTCGGACCAACTCGGACCGAATTAAGTAGTGTAATTTTATAATTTGGGACCGTACTTTTTGAGATATTTTGCTGACAGAAATTATGAACACGTATTTTGTACTCTTACACAGCATGAGAAAGCAATACAATATTTTCCAAATTCATAAAAAAAATTAGCGTACGGTTGTTTGTTCTAAAAACGTTTGTTTCAAACCGTTCGATATTTTTTGAGTTATCTTGCTGACGAACAGACAAACAGATCCATCTACCAATTTTTGACTGTATCCTGAAATAATCAAATTTGAAAAATTACCTTTAGTTCCTTGTTCTGGTGAAGCAGACGTTGTTTTTCAGGAGGTGTTTTAAGCTCACTTTCTACTTCTTTCTTGATGTCGAAGATCTTCTTGAGTGGGTAGTACGAGAGAGTTACAGACTCCCCAGACATAGTTGTCACGTAAATTTTGCCGGAGACAGTAGCTGTACATTCTGCCTGATAGACTTCACATCCATCATCTTCTGGTGGAAATAGGAAATCCAATGTCTCCAAATATTCCTGATATATCTCATTATCTTTCGTCACTGTATTCTCACACTGGGAACATTTCTCGTTTTTCTCAACAGATGCTGTTGCACACTTGAAACAATACAGGAAGTATTTTAGGAATAAGTCATGCTAGCAGACTACAATTATGATGATGACATATAAATGTTATCACAGTTGTCATTTCGTATCTAGACCTACCAAGATCTTCAGGTGACGAGTTTTACAATTCAACATTATAATTTGTGAGCAGAATTGTAAAACTGATCGCCTGATGATCGTGGAAACGTGAACTCGGAGTTGCGACTTTATTTTAAGTGAAAACTAAAAATTAATATCTACCAATACCCGGTGTTGACCACTCATTCAGTATACAGTACATTCATATACACTGTTTGAACTCTTCGAACTATACAGTACATTCATATACACTGTTTATATCACATATATATTACCTACACGTATATATATATATTTTTATATATATACGTAATATACGCGTATATATATACGTGTAGGTTTAGGTTTAGGTCTACACGTATATATATACGTGTAGGTTTAGGTCTACGAAACGCAAAGAGTGCTCGACAACATATAGTTAGAGCAAATTAACTATATTAACCATATATATATATATATATATATATATATATATTCGCTTACCTCAAAACTGGTCTGCAACAGGCTGTTTCATCTGTAAAAGAATCATCAGGCAGTGACAACTATCGAAAGAAATGACCGCTTATATGCTTCCTGCCGGCCGGGACGTGGGGGTGTATGTGAGAGACAATGTGTGCATTCATGGCTTTGTTTGCGTTGTTTACGCGAAATTTGTTACGATGGCGACATTGTGCAATTATTTCAGCTCTTTTGTTGAAAAATACAAAAAATTTCTTCTAAACATAAATTGCATCGTTTTGATCCTCCCGTGTACGAAATAGAATGTTTTAAAATTTGCCAATTAATACTACTGAAATCCTTATTGTTTTCTTTCAATGCCCAAATATATTTCGAAAGTTCCGCGTCGTTTGCATGCTTTTTATGGTGAGAAGATTTAGTGTGGTTGGCCAATCGCTCTTTGAATGTGGTTGCAGTCATGCCAATGTAATTTTTGATCGTGTTTGTGTTGCTTACTGTGACTGTTGCTTTGTATACTATGTCCCTAGTCATGCATTGACATTGTTCATGCAGCTGTAACTTACTTTAACTGTATTTCTGTTAAAACTTTTATGGAGCTTGTGGTGCGGTAGAAAATGTTTGTCAATTAGACTAAGGAAGTTACGTCCTATGTTTGTGCTAACACTCTTGCTAAATGGTGGGTTGAACCAAATGATATTGCGTTGCCTATTCCTGCGTTGTTGTTGCGGTGTGTGCTGAGTGTAGCTAATTTCATGATTAAAGCTGCTATGCCTAAGTGCGTTCTGATATATGGGTGCAGATTCCTGAAAAGTTTGCTCATCTGATGAAAGAAGTGCGATGCGCTTGTTAATTGATGCAGGTAGTTGCCTTGTGATGCTCGGTGGGTGATTAGAGTGCATATTTATGTTTAGTAGAATCATACTAGTATACTATTGCAAATGCTGTAATTTGATTGGCTACGCTACTCGCTATCTAATTGTCGATAGATAGCGAGTAGCGAAACAGCCATCTCCTCGGCGCGATTTGTAACGAATTTATTTCAATAAATTATGAAAAACGTTTTGAAATACTGTCTTCTTGCTGGTTTCTACTAAAACAATTAGATTATTCGCTCTCGATTTCTGAGATGATAGTTCATTCGGGCTTAGCCCTCATCAACTATCACCTCATAGAAATCTTGAGCTCATAATCTAATTGTTAAGAGCTCATAATCTAATTGGGCTTCCTATAAGGCCTATGTTTTCCATTGTTAAGGTTGAGTGTATTTTAGTTTGGAAAGGACAGTGTACTTATTGTGTAAACTTTAGCCATTAAAGCTATTTTTAATGAAATTAAAATGGCTTTTGAAAGGTATAAGAAAGTGTTGATAAAATTTAATGAGTGAATTTTGAATGAGTGTTCTATCACATTTAAAGACACTGATGTTTTATGTTCTGTAGTACATGGTAGATAGATTGATTAAGGATGCATTTCTTTTGTATTTTGCTTATGAATAATTAATGAATTTTTGAATATATGCGTAAACTTGATTCGGCGGTAATTTTTAGGTCAAACTGCTCGAAACTTTTGTGGAGATCTTTTCTTGTTCTGTCTGCTTAACGTGCTGATTTACTCTTTATATAATAGCCAAACCGTCATCTCTATATAGACCGATGCTTTCTTTGCCAAATTTCTTACTCAGGTGGTTTAAAATGAAAAAGCCTATTAGTATTAACTCACAAATTTCCGCGCCGTCGAAACTGCCCATGGTAACGTCAAACATTGAAATTTTTATCCATGAAATTCCGGTATTGAAAAGAGAGATTTTCTAGCGTGTTTTATTATTGAAATATCGTTTTCAGGTATAGTAGCCAAATTTGAAGCCCAAGATCTTTAAAGCTTGGTCCAATAGTTTTTCAGAAATAGATGGGTAGAAATCGACAATGTCAAACGAAATAAAACTGTGTCTGTCCCTATCTTTTATATTGCCAAACCACTGAATGACTTGTTTTGTATTCCTCCATTGATTTAAATTCAGAATTAATTAGAATTAATTTTGTCCAAAATAACTTTGCTTATTAATCGGCATTTTGGATTGTTTTCGAAATTTTCTTTGTGATCTTTTAAAGATGTTAAATGCTTCGCGTTTTTTCATTTTTTCAATTAATTCTGTCGCCGATTCCTAAATTGTTCGAAATGTTTTTTAGTTCTGAATCAATTTCATCTATAGTGTCCTCGGATCCATGCTTATATGTTTTTGTGATGTTGTCATGTAAGAGCTTGTTGTATGTGTCGAGCGAGGTTTCATAAATATTTCTAGTTTTGTCTGCAAAAATGAAAATGTTGGGAGACGAATTGATTTTCTTTAGATCGTTGGTCAAAGATTTCTGAAATTGGTTCCTATATATATATGGCCGAAATTGTATATTTTCGATTAGTTTTATAAGGTTGTCTTCGAAGGTTTCATTTCCGGAATAGAAGGAGGACACCGTGTTTTGTTGGACGCAAGGCCGAAATGGTTATCTCATACGTTTTATTACACTTTCCACTTTTTCAATCAAATTTTTCAAATAAGCGTCCTGTGATGGTATAGGGATATTCTTTAGTGAATAGTAAAATCGAAATTGCCGCATTTTGAAGTTAAATATATGAATAACGTAAACAAGAGTGCATGCACACCGATATACGGGTGCAAATATACGTAAACGACACGGAACTTTCGAAATATATTTGGACATTGAAATAAAAGAATAAGGTTTCAGTATTAATTGGCAAATTTTAAAACATTCTATTTCGTACACAGGAGGATCAAAACGATGCAATTTATGTTTAGAAGAAAAAAATTGTATTTTGAAAGAAAAAAACAAGAATTGTTTACTCAACAAAAGAGCTGAAATAATTTCATGGTGTCGTCATCGTAACAAATTTCGCGTAAACAACGCAAACAAAGACATGCATGCACACATTGTCTCCCACGTACACCTCCACGCTCCGGCAGGAAGCATATAAGCGGTCATTTCGTTCGATACTTGTCACTGCCTGATGATTCTTTTACAGATGAAACAGCCTGCTGCAGAGCAGTTTTGAGGCCAGCGAATATATTTAACAGTTATTCTACGAACTCGAGTCGTATATGAGCTGATATGACGAGAGGGAGTAGAATAACTGTTTTATTAAATACACAAGCTCTGGATATGAACAGAACATTTTGGCGTACTTTTTTCAAGTAAAACTTGAATTTCCTCTTCATTTAATTGTCCAAATCTGCCAGCCATTTTTCTACTTTTCTCCACTAGCAGGATATGAGCTAACATCCTGCTAGTAGAGAACCAATCAGATTGCAGAATACCTCATATCCAGAGCTTGTGTATATAATATATATATATATATATCAGGCGACCAGTGGAAGACATGATAGTTTCGATTTGATTCTGGTCTAAAATCTATTAAAATACTTAGGATCTACAATTAAAAAGTTTAAAATTCTAAATTTTCGGTCGCCAGCTGCAACCTTAAGGTTCGTTGACACGTTGCGATTTGTCGGGCCGATTTCAGATGCACGTTAATGATATTTGAAAAATACGTAGCAAACGTCCTCTGACGACATTATCAACTGAAAATATTTGTCATTAACATTCCGTAAAACCTAAAATCGGCCTGACAAATCGCAGCGTGTAAACGTACCTTTAATCTTTGACAAATACAACTTGAGTACTTTGACAAATACAACTAGTTCAAGCGCTTAAATATTGTCATAAGTCATATTAGCAGATTATATATACTGTATACATGTATTACTATGTATAGCTTTAATGAAAATTTCAGGTTTTTATATTGGATGAATAGCTATCATATCAGTGACCAATACAATGATATTTGACTGAACCAAATAATCAAACGTTTGCCTTCTGGAATCACTTAAGGTGGCAACACCAATTTTGCAACCCGTCCAAATTTTGGGAACTAGGTTAAGGGAAACTCGCCTAGGCGGGATAGCGTGTTTATATGGACAAAATACATTGCCGGGATGAAGCCAGTTAAGTGCTTGACGTCATATTTTCTTGCAGAAGAGGGATTTACGCATGCTCAGAAGAAAAGTTCATCCCGCCTGGCCGGGATAGAGTGTTTATATGGGAATTTTTCGTCCCGGCTAAGCGGGATCCCGGCAACAGACGCCGGGGTCCCGTCTTGGCGGGATAGAAGCGGGATCATATAAACACTCAATAGAGTTTGTATTACAAGCGGGATCTCGGCAACTGTCCCGTCCCGCCTAGCCGGGATCATATAAACAGGCCCTAAAACTATCCGTCAATACTTTCAGAAGGATTTTTAAAGAGAATACCTACCTATGATCTCTAAAATTGATTATTTGTGGTCCGTATCATCAATTTCGTTTCATTTAAAAATTAGTAAAAAGGATGCAAAAACCCTGGAAGATGTGGAAAATGCGCAGAGTTTGCCGTTTTTCATCAACTTTGTCCAAAACAACAAATTTAGTGCATTTTCTTTCCCTGCTCGGGCTTCTGCCTCATTTTCATTAAATAGACTAAACGAAATCTCGATGTTACGACAGCAAATCATGAGTTTTAGAATCCTTTCTAAAACTTTTGAAATGATGGTTAAACTAATTTCCATAATTTGGACAAGTCACAATATTGGTGCCGCCACCTTAAGTGATTCTAGAAAGCAAATGATTAGTTACTTTGATCAGTCAAATACCAATGGATGGACATGATACGTTTGTAACTTCCGCGCGAATTTTGGCAGTGAAGTAACCTGGGTTTGAACGGTTTTTGTATCGGATTGGAGAAGATAATCCGATATGTATAGGTTATCATGCGATGGCGAGTACAATTAGGGATTAATAGTACGAGTGATGTTTGGAAATTTTGCCAAAATTGGACGAGCCGTCGGGGCGAGTCCAATTTGGCAACATTTTCAAACATCACGAGTACTATTAATCCCTAATTGTACGAGCAACATCGCATGATTACTTGTTTATTATTAGCATGACAAAATTTCCGCCATTTTGTTTGTTTTGGGAAAATCATTAATTGTACTGCAGTACAATTAATGAAATAATTGTACTCCTCTCAACCAATCAGCATCCAGTAATTTTGTCATGCTAATAATAAGAAAAGTAATCCGGTATAGTGTAACTGAGGCCTAAGTCTTGTGTGACAATGCTCTTAAATCTCCCCTCAACGTTTACGAAATGGCCTTTTAGACACATTTCAACATTTTCTGGGGCCGGGATCATTGATTCTTGTGCCACTTTGCTCGCTGAGATTTTAGTCCCCCAAAGCAAAAAATGCTCTGCAGTCCCTGGACAAGGCATAATTTGTGGCGTAGCAAACAAAACAGAAGTGGGAGGGACAATTTATGATGTCATCAAGAAATTTTTGGGGGCAGGGTGAACTTACTAGAGGGGTCCGGGGGCATGCTTCCCCGGGAAATTTTAATATTTGAGGCCTCTCTTACAGTCCCGGCTGGGATGAAGAATGGATGTTATGTTGTGCACATGCACACCCCCCTCGATATTTCTCATTGGATTTTAACATTTAGAATTTAAACATCTGAAGGAGATTGGGGGACTCACCTCCCCCCCCGTGGCTATGCTTCTGGGGCCTGCATAAACTGCTGTTGTCTCTATTATTTAATTCTCCAGTTTCTCCTATCCGAGTTTCCAAAATGCTTCACCAACCTCGTTCCCAGGGCATTTATCTTTTTGACATTGGCTATTTCCCGCCTTTCCAATTTCCAAAAGGGAAATGCCCTGGGAACGAGGTTGATGCTTCACACTTTCCTTGTAGCAGTCTGCAAGTAACAGTGAAACGTATATAATAGAGTACCTTTCAAAATGCAACTCGCATACCTAACAGCCCTAAAAATGTAATCTTTGATATAGAGGAAAGATCGAATAATTGCACAAACCTAATTTATTTGTGGTTATGTTCATGATGGATAAAACCTGCTAAAGTATCACTGTATCAGCGCAATAATCTGGATTTTAAGAGTTTATTATTTAACGTGAAACCCCTCTATTAGGCGGCAAATTTAAGCATGCAAATTTTAATTCATGCAGGGTCCATTTTAGCTCATTTTTGTCAAAGCTGTGTAGATATCAAGCATTCAAGATGAAAAAAATGGTAACCGTAACCACAAGAAACAAATTATAAATAATGAAAGAGAAACTATCGTCTTTAATATCAAGTATCCGTTTAAGATGTTTTTAAATTCCTTCGCCTTTACGCTCAGTCTGAATTATACCCATCCAGATCATTAGAATACATACTCGTACAATTCTATCAACTTATCCTAGCTATATACTATAAGTTAAAGACAAAATATAGGCGAGCCAGACAAGTCTTATACTCACATCAAGGCAGTGAAGTAATGGATGATCACAATTCTTAGTTAAAGGATAAAACGGAAACTCTTTTGAAAGTTTAGTTTCTTTACAGAGGTGACATTTCATGATTTCGTCGTTTCGACTGTTCGTTCAGAGACGAGACTGAAGTTGTATTTCGGATACAAAGTTTGCTGTAAACACATTACAACAACAACTGCAAACAAATTCCCGGAAACAGGTGATTTCCAAGTATTTCAACGGAAGTGGCACCCCACAGCACAAACAAACAATAAAACTATTTGTCTGCTTGGTTTCACTTACGCGTTATGGACAAAACACACACGTCAAGCGAATTCAGCATGTTGTATTAAATTCATGTAAACTTCAATGAGAACCTGAACAACAACATTTACTAATAAAGTACTGTACTCACTACCAGCACAATATATATTGCAAAATGTAATTTGATAACGAAACTAGATGCCCTTCGATTCTGGGAAGCGTGGGCGTTTTCCTGGAACAGGCTAGACGCAGGTATATAAAGAAGCCACAAGTGAAACGAATACGACATTAGTCGCTTGTATTAGGGCGAAATGCGATTCAGTTTGAGTGGGAACATGTAGCATTGCTATTTGAAAAACATCAGTGCTAGTTGACGTTGTCGTTGATTATTGCCATTGTCATTGGCACATAATCTACAAATATAGCACAACAGCAGTCCAATCGAGGTATGTTTAATAGATGAATAGACAATAATAATACGTAAACTACTATAGTATTATAGGTTTTATTATTATAATAAATATATGTATCTGTTCAGTGTAGTACTACTGTATGTCATACTGAGCGCGAGCGCCGGCGCTCTCATACGCGCTCTGTGTTTCAAATTCGGCATGTTGATGCCGCTTTGTGACTTGTCAAGGACAAATTTCTGTCATATTTTGTGCTGTCAGTCAGGCGTCAAGCTATATCAACGGAAAATAGATTTAAGAAAGTTAAGTACTCAAGACGTCTTCGTTCACGCAGATGTTATACGTTTCATTATATAATCTTCATCCCGACCTTCTTATATCAATACTGTCGTATATTACATATCATAGACACCTGCCGTACACTGCGGCGTTTGGCGAACCACAACTGGCAAAACGGCAGAAATAATGCTGCTTACTTGAGTTCCACCCATACTTTCGAACACAATGTGCAAACACAAGTTCGACCGGTTGCATAATGCAAGCTAGGTACCGCAGGGAAAAGCAGATTAGAAGGAGGTAAATTTGTAACTTTAGAATCCTCGTGTAAAGTTGTGCTATTCGACACATGCACTATTCGACGTTAAGAAACGACGTGGCGAACTTAATGTTATTTGCTTGAAAATAACTTGAATTGGATTCGACACACCAAATCGGGGCGTGTGAAACAGACATTAGACTTTATCAGTGTTTAGAGCAAGTTCTTGGAAGACACGTGATTTCCAAGTATTTGAAAGGAAGTGACACCCCACAGAACACAGTTTCACATTCCTGTGCCGTATCTATAGTGTAGAAGCATGCACAGATGCACGCACGTAATTTAAGCAAACTTTTGTTGGTCTAGGACGTATCAATATAAAAGTGCTTGTCACTGTCATGGTGTATAAAAGAGACGGAATACTCTATTCAAATGTAGATTTTGAAAATACTTTGTAGTTTGTATCAGCTGAAGTGTAGATAAAATATTGGTGATATCCTACCATAAGTCCCCAATTACACGTTTTATGAAAAAATTAACTCAGTTATTCACTAGTGTTAACTATTTAGGAGAATAATGATATATCATATGTCTTTACACCAGTGAATACATATACTATTGTTATAATAAAGATCTTTATTAAAGTTCAGGAGGCTTTTTCAGAAAGGTCCTAACACAATAATTTACATTTACAATAAACACTAATGCACTAGTCAATTGAAATCCGACCCCCGGGAGCATGCGGGGGTTTTAACATTTCTCGAGTGTTAGGGACCGATCATAAAGTATGTGTACTGGGGGGTGGAGGGTAAGTTGGGGGGTACGAAACAAATTATCTAACCTTTGGGGGGGTATGAGACGAATTACGACATTTGTGGGGGGTACGAAACAAAAAATGAGTTTAATACTATGTCTATGATTAAAACTACAAACTTTAATACTTTAATAAAATTGAGTGTATGTTCTTATAATAATTAAATTGCAATGTAGCACAGTAGCATTTATCGGAAAGTGTCTCGATCGGAACCTATTAGTTTGACATCTCTGCAACCTGAACAGTCTTTGATTACGTAATTTTACCGTCGGGTAGCTCCCCTACTCGTTTAGAATGATTTAAATATTGAAAAAGATATGAAATACGTCACGACGTTCTGTTGATATATCCATAAATAATGCGCATGGCCGGGACCTCTTTTGACTCTATTATTAGGTACGGAAAAGATAGTCAGGCAAGTCCTATTAATGGAATACTGGCAAGCATACAAAAGTACGGATTGGATACATGTGGTGTAAAAGAGCACTATTAAATTTATGGAAATGCTCAAAACTTGGATTAACAATAACAATTTGTAACAGATTATGTTGTTGGCATTTATATTTGTTTCATGTTTTTTTGGGGGGAGGGTGATTGGTTGGGTGGTGGGGGGGGGGTACGAAACATTTCATCACCTTTGGGGGGGGTATTAAATATTTTCCGACGCTTTTCGGGGGGGTACCAAATTTTATGGTAGTATTTTGGAATACCCTCCACCCCCCAGTACACATACTTTTAAAATCCAGGTCTAAAAATGTTGTCCATTTGTTAAATTGCCCGGCTTGCCAGGCCGAACAGCTAGCTTTCCAAAGTCTAGCTTTCCATCTAATCGTCTGATCAGTCATTTCTGACATAAAAACGTGCTGCTACAGGGAGTTGTCAAAGAAGAAAGTCTGGTGAACGTTTGTCAGTTTATTAAATCGAAGACTCTACGAGATTTAAATTCCCGGCATTTTATCCCGGCCTTTGTGTTAGTGTTAAAACCCCGGGTAGCATGAACGTTTGTTAAAACTCTGTATTTCTCCCGCAAAGTTCCGTTAAAACCCCGCATATGCCTGGGGGTGGGGGGCCCGGGGTTTCAATTGACTAGTGCATAATATAAAACCCTAACCTATAGATACTAGATTGCTATTACAGTAAAAAAATGCACTATTTAAAAAAGTTTGATTTAAATTTCTTTAGTGAATCTGACGTGGCGATTTCTTCATCTAGAGAATTCCAGTCCGATATTGCGTGATAATTCACCCTATATTTACCGCAGTTTCGCTTTACTCTTGGAAGCCTTAATTTGTTCTTGAGTATGGTATTATAATTATGAATGTCTCTATTATATAAAAAAATGGTCAACAAGATTATTTAAGCATTTAAAAACATATAAACATATAAACATATAATATATAAAATCAAATACAGATAATATTTAGTTCTGTCGTCCTCTCGTTCTCTCTGTCTGAGCTAACCAAAAACAGCATTTTTTATACGGTCCGTTGTAGGTGGACACAACACGTGACTCTACGTAGATGATTGATGTAGTAGCATCTCAATACCAACCAATGAGGTTTGAGTAGATGACGTATTTCCCATTGTGTTTTTAGTAGTAGTAGTAGTAGTAGTATTTATTAGCCACTCCCCAAAAGGGCTTTTCAGTGAACTATTACAAGTTTGAATCATTAGTTAATTTAGTTACTATTTTTACAAAATTGTTAATATGTTAATAAGTTCTACAAGATTTAAAATCAGGAATCTAGAAATTTGTTCAATAAAATTGCCTTAAATTGTTTTTTAAAAATTGGCAAGTTTTCCTTTTGAATGTTATTTTCAATACTATAGTTCCACAGATTAATAGCTCTGACTAAAAAGGATCGTTGTCCTGTGCATGTTCTGCAGAGCTGTTGTTTTATCTTGCCAGATGATTGAAATCTGGTATTATATCGGTGTGTTTGCTCACACATGTTTATAATCTTGGAACTCAGATAGGACGGTACTTGACCGTTCATACATTTGTAAGTCATGATCGCGTCCTTTAATACCAACTTATCAGCTACTGGAAGCCATTTCAGAGCTTTCAACGTCGGAGTTATGTGTTCAAATTTCTTCTTATTGTTCACAATTCTAGCAGCAATGTACTTGCTGTAACTTGGCAACATTTTTCTTGGTTGTGTTTGACCAAACAGTGGAACTAAAGTATAATTTGCTGAAGACTAGTGATTTGAGAACAACTTCAATGTGTTCTTTGTTGAGCAAATGCCTAATTCTGGAAATCTGGCATAATGAGTAATTGCTACATTTTACCACATTATTTATGTGCTCGTCAAAGGTGAGTCCTCGATCCAATGTTACGCCAAGATCCTTTACTGACTTGGATGGTATAAGAGACTCTCCCAGAAACTGGATGGACAGATCATCTGGCAGATTCTTTAATAGTTGTCGCGTACCAAATATGATAAACTTTGTTTTTTCGGGATTTATCAATAATTTATTCCAGCAACACCATCCAGCTACACTGACCAAATCCCCCTTTAGTTCTTTCAGACCATTGTCCAAATTATTCAAATTCACAGATATAAACAACTTGGTATCGTCAACATACGATTCCGTATTAGCAGATTTGGGTATAGTTGGTAAATCATTGATATACAAACTAAAAAGAAGAGGTCCTAATATTGATCTTTGAGGAACTCCATGAGTTATCAATTTTGGGTCGGAAAGATGATTTTCAATTCTAACGGATTGGAATCTTTCCTCTAGATGGCTTTTAAACCATTTGATAGCTGAAATGGAAATATCAAACTTGCTTAACTTCTGCAACAAAATATCATGACTAATGCTGTCAAAGACTTTGGATAGGTCTATGAGAACCATGGCAGTGAGATTCTTTCTGTCCATTTGATCAAGTATGTAATCAGTTGTTAAAATATTTAGAGTTTCCGTGGAATATAATTTCTTATTGCCACTTTGGTGTTTAGATAATTTATCTCTTTCCGTTAAAAATGCCGTGAGTTGAAGATAGGCAACCCATTCACATAGTTTTGACAGAATCGGTAAGAGGGAAATCGGGCGATTATTGGGCCCTTTCTCCGGATCGAGATCATTTTTCATCAAAGGGATCACCTCAGCCAACTTCAATGCACTAGGAAATGTGCAAGTATGAAGGGAGCAGTTTATCAAATTAGTTATTTGATCAACGATGTGAATTTTGCAATCCTTGATTACTTTTGCTGGAATTTTATCAATACCTGGGGATTTATTGAGAAGAAGCTCATCGATTAGCTGGCTCATATGCGTTGTTGTAATCGGTTGGAATTTAAATACATCATCACAAATTGTATGAGGTTCCTCGTCGGGAATTGGTAGATTGAATTTGCTTAACATTTCAGTAGCCTCTATAGCAACATTTCTTCCAACATTAACAAAATATGTATTTAGATCGTCCGCAAGCGCTTCTGGAAGTTTCTGAGAAACTCTATCAGCAGGTCTGTCTTTGGGTAGACACTGGCGTATAGTTTTCCACAGTGCATTTGAATTACCCTTGTTCGTTGCAATTTCATTTTTTACATATTCAGATTCTGCTTTCCTCAAATTCGATTTAACCTGTCTTCGAAAACTTTTGTATATTTCCCAGTTATGTGCTTAACAGGTGCATGTTGATTTAAAACATCCAGGAAGAGATTGGTAAAAGTAGCCACCTTATCGTCAATGTCAGAGGAAAAGTCAAATGCTTGCCAAGGCACCTGAGAAATATCTGAGGAGAACTTATCTGGCACATAGGTTTTGAATTTCCGTAAATTCAAAATAGACTTACGAGGTTTAGGTTTTCTAAGATTCAACACCGTATACACCAAAAAGTGATCGCTAATAGTAATTTCTTTCACACCGCTATCCTTAATCAAGGTTGGATTTGATGAGATAATAACGTCAATAAGGGATTCATGATGCCGAGAGACTCTTGTAGGTGATGTTATTAATTGCTTTAGATTAAAGTTTTCACACAAACCACGAAGAGATGATGAGTCGACATTTGACGACAGTAGATTACAATTTAAGTCTCCTGCTATCAAAAAATCTTTATTTAATGTCAAAGCATGTGTCATGTTTGGAACTAGCATTTCCTCTAAACAAGATACAGGACAGTCCGCTCAGAACAAGGCGTTGTCGTGTTCAGTCGGTTTGTTCACGCTCAGATTTAACTAACTAAATCTAGCTATTTCTATTAAAGATTTGTAACAGTTCATTTTAAAGGATTGGAAGTATGTGAATATATAATTTATTTGAAGAATTTAGATTGTATATTTGAGAAAAACGGAGTATAAAAAGTGACGTCATACGTTGAATTCCTACAGTTTGGCATTTAAAACTTCCTGTTTAACTTTACCTCAGTAACCTTGCAAAACTGCAGGGATGCAAAGCCAACGAAGGTCGCACGCAACCGACATTAACCTTTTCATAGCCTGTCAGTACTCAAAAACGGCAAACTTTGTGTGTATGATTACTTCCTATTTATTTGAAAATTATGGAACATTACTGTCAAAATTATTCTAAAAAGCTGTTGCCGAAAAGAACCGAAAAGACCATTTTTAGTGCAAAGTTTCTTCGAAACTTTGCAATATTGTGGTGAGTGGCGAAAATTCAAACGAGTCAGTCATTCATTCATTCATTCATTCATTCAATCATAGTGTAAACTTTCCGGGGGGTGTATACAATTTATGTTTCTTTTTAAATTTCATTAACATTTAGTGATTTAGTGCTTCAAGACAGGGCTTCACATTTTTCTTTAAATATTCTTTTGATCTTATGGCGACTTTACACAAACTATGCTGAATTAGAGTCTTTATATTGAACTTGAAACATTTGCTGAAGACGTTGAATTGACATTAAATTGCCGATCTTTCCCCCGGAACACGCGATTTTTTGTGCAATCACAAATGCACGTGCGCTATCAAGTGCGTGGCCGCGAGTTGACTGCGAGATTCGTACGCGTGCCGTGTAGCGAGTCTAGCGACAAGAACATTATCATTATATCAAATTATCAATATATAGTATAACTATAAGTATGTCGATGAACCGGAGAGAAATCAGTCATTATAACTGACTTACCAACTTGCCTTCAGTACTGGATAATCAACGGGAAGGATTGTAGAAATTCACTTATTTTCGCTTCCCGAGCATTATTATTTGACATTTGCTTTCGAGAATTATGATTATGACAAAATATTTAAAGACTGTATCTCAAATGCGAGTTTGCAGATTATATAAATGATAAGGAAGGTAAATGTGGTAGCAGTTTAAAGGCTATATTATTTCAAATACAACTATAGCCTTATGAACTATAGGGGCAATGCCAATGTCAATAAACTTGTGCAAGTCGATGGCTGGATATATATAGTCGATGGCTGCATGTATTCGATCTGTAATCTGTATTATGAACTATCAAAACAGTGTAGACTATAGTATCCGATTTATATTATAACCTCTATGGTATAAAACGGGATCATATAATGATATAAACGTGCTGCAAAGCCTGCAGTCCCAATAGTCGTGTTAATTTAAACTTTACAGTGTACCTTGAATTGATGGGATATAATTAACCTTGAAGCTTGACGATTTAATGCGTTTGTTTACTTTTCAAATGTGAACGTTTGGTCACGCCCACGGGAAACTCGTCTTAGACGGGGAAACTCGTCTAATATGAATCCGGGGGCAGACGAGTTTCCCGTCTAACTTTCCCGTCCAACTTTCCCGTCCAAACGGACGGGAAAGTTAGACGGACGGGAAAAGCAGATGGAATCCCGGGAGAATCAACTAGACGGAATCCCCTAGAGAAACTCGTCTTAAATCCGTTTTAAGCAATTTTCCATATTTTCGAATGTTACGCTCGCAAAATTTAAGTTATTTTGCAAGACAGAATGAAAGATATAAGGATCATAAAGTAAGGATCAAAAACATATTCATACTTCGCCAAAAAATCGCAAAATCTAATATTTCATGAGGTGTACGTTTTGTTAGCAAACGTTCATGTTTTGTTAGCAAACGTTCATGTTTGAAAAGTAAACAAACGCGTTAAAATCGTCAAACTTCAAGGTTGAACGCAAATGGTAATAATAGACCTTCGAAAAACAAATGTCATGAGAACTTGACAATCTTGGCATAAATACTGCTAGCTAATTCCATGCATGAGTCATCTATTTACGTCAGCAATAAATACGCATACAATTCCCACGGCGAATTGTGAAATATTCTTTGGGTAGGGATAAAGGGCGGATACGGATGCGGATGCGGATGGCGGATACGGATGCGGATGAGTAAATACGGATGAGAAAATGCGGATGGGGGATAAAACGCGGATGGGAAAATGCGGATGGGGGATAAAACGCGGATGGGAAAATGCGGATGGGGGATAAAACGCGGATGATAGCATAAATGTCGCGATAATAATAAGGGTAGGGATAAAGGGCGGATACGGATGCGGATGGCGGATGCGGATGGCGGATACGGATGCGGATGAGAAAATACGGATAAGAAAATGCGGATGGGGGATAAAACGCGGATGGGAAAATGCGGATGGGGGATAAAACGCGGATGGGAAAATGCGGATGGGGGATAAAACGCGGATGATAGCATAAATGTCGCGATAATAATAATTTATAATTTTTTAATTTAATAATAAATTATAATTTAATAATTTCTATTATACTGACAATTATTTGCGAAATTAAAGAGGCAATGTCACCCATATTTGACTAAAAATGCATTTTATTTACAGTGTGAACTGTAATTCTGAAAATAAACATCGTAAATGGATTTATGTATGACATAAGAGTAATACGCTTTTTGTGTTTGTTATTGCTTTATTTTGTAATTACAGCCATTCTTTCTCAGTTTTGTACAAGTTTTGAGAGAGTCAGAATTCCTCAAAAATCGGTGACATTGCCCCTTTAAGTCGGTTGTAATAACAATTTAAGGATTTTTTCAAGTACTAGTACTGCAGTATCAATTCAACTAGGATTGCCACTTCTTTTGTATGAATTCTACCTACAATTATTTCCAAACCCCAAATATATTCAAGCGCTTTTATGCGCCAAATGTCGATCAAATAATTCTCACCAGACCTATAAATTTACCACATCTCAGGACTTACGCATGCAACAATAATAGACATATCAACATTCGTGTCACAACTTAATTAGCTACATTCAATGTCACAACTGACATTCAATGTAACAAATTTGCTACATTGTGTTGCTCGTGTCTGGGCAATATGTAAATGCATGGGAATTGCAACGGAGATCAAGATCTGACTGTGATTTCAAAGTTGGGAAGATGTCGATATTTGGCAACTTAGTTTCTCAAACTGATGATTTTTCAACAACTTCTCCGACACTTGAAGTTGAAGGGCTACCATGCTTCCATTTTGCTGATTTCATTAATAAAGATGAAATAGCACAAGGGGGCTTTTCAACAATTTTTACTGCTGAAATTCCGTCGTGTCACCAAAAAGTCGTTGTTAAGAAGCTATTTGGCGCAGGAGACGAAGAAGAAACACGAAGAAAAATGTTAAAGGAGGCCAAACTTTTGAACAATCTTGTTCATCGTAACATTGTAGAGTTTAAAGGGATCTGTGACGACGAGTACGCGCTACTGCTAGAATATGTATATTTTGATTTTAAGCCGTTCGGTCTAAGGGCTAAAGTGAACTGTTTGGCGGATCTCCTCTTGAACTTGGACAAAAACTGAGAAAGAATGACTGTAATTACAAAATAAAGCAATAACAAACACAAAAAGCGTGTACAGAAGTACGGATGGTTAAGATTATGCGAGGATTGAAATGGATTGTAAATACCATCTTAATTAATTGTTGGCAGACACTTTTTCAAGTTTAGGTCAATTTGTATGAAAACGTCGTCTTACATGTTGATGTGGAAGCCCAAAGTCGTTTAATATTACTCTTATGTCATAAATAAATCCATTTACGATGTTTATTTTCAGAATTGCAGTTCAGACTGTAAATAAAATGCATTTTTTAGTCAAATATGGGTGACATTGTCCCTTTAATTTCGCAAATAATTGTCAGTATAATAGAAATTATTAAATTATAATTTATTATTAAATTAAAAAATTATAAATTATTATTATCGCGACATTTATGCTATTATCCGCGTTTTATCCCCCATCCGCATTTTCCCATTCGCGTTTTATCCCCCATCCGCATTTTCCCATCCGCGTTTTATCCCCCATCCGCATTTTCCCATCCGCGTTTTATCCCCCATCCGCATTTTCTCATCCGTATTTTCTCATCCGCATCCGTATCCGCCATCCGCATCCGCCATCCGCATCCGCATCCGTATCCGCCCTTTATCCCTACCCATATTCTTTATCTGTAGGATCAAGGAGAGAGTTTCCTGAAACATTACTTGCATTTACTTGTAAATTATGGTGTAAATTATGTCTTCGCCGCAGAGTACTTCAGTGCTTCCATATTAATCTTTCGTTTTCCTCAAAACTTATGGCTCTTTGAAACTTTGCACAATCCTTGGATCCCTAGTTAAACTTTACTTTACTTGCTGACAACTTTCATTAGAGTAGTCAAGTCTGACATGGAAAATATAAAAACGTCGATAGAGATGATAAAAATATAAATTATTAGTAGTTAAACTAGCAGTTTATATTTATCGTGCGTGGTAAACAAAAACCTGCACCAAAACGAAATCACCCCCAAATTGGAGCCTTTCACGATATATGAAAAACGGAAATATATACGCAAAAATTATTGTTATTTAACAATTATTCGCCGAAGGAGAGGTGAATATCGGTGAATAAAACCGAGACGAAGTCGAGGTTTTTATTCACTGATATTCACCGAGCCTGAGGCGAATAATTGTTTTAGTAAAATTACATAGGTGATTATTTGGAAAAAATAAAAACTCACATTTCAAAAATAATTTAATTGATATTTACGATAAATTAAAAGCTGCTTAAAAACGCTTTAGGTGATTATCGCGTATTAATCCGAGGTAGCACAACCAATCAGCGTTGAGATTTTTCAATAATCACCTACAGGTATGTAATTTTACTAAAATGATATAATTACTTGCACAACCTTAGGCCTGTTCCAAACGTCGCGCTTCTCATAATTAAAATCAATGCATAATCAGCTGAAATGCCTCTTTATCTATTGTTTGTAATGCGTTCGGCACGGCAGTAGCGCGACGTTTGAACCAGGCCCTAAATTTTCCTCAGACCTCCCTAGACTTCCCTCTCCCTAGACTTTCGTAGAGCTTCCTAGACCTTAGACTTCCGTAGTTTTCCTAATTAGCCTTCCCTACACTTCCTTAGCCTTTCGTAGACCTCCCTAGACTTCCTTAGACTTCCTTAGATATCTCTAGATTCTTATTTAAGTATCTCTAGACCTCTTTAGACATACATCGACTTCCATAGACTCCGTTAGCCTACTTTAGACTTCCTTACACTTCCCTAGGCTTCCTTCGACCTCTCCAGACATTCTTAGACTTCCTTATCCATCCTTAGATCTCCCTAGGCTTCTTTAGGCCTTTCCTAGACCTCTTTAGCCTTCCTTACATTTCCCTAGACTTCCTTCGACCTTCCTAGACATCCTTAGACTTCCTTAGCCATCCTTAGATCTCCTAGACTTTCTTATACCTCACTAGACTTCCTTAGACCTCCCTAGACTTTTCTAGCGTTCCCTAGACTTCCTTAGCCTTCCCCAGACCCCCTCGGCCTTCCTTAAACCTCCCTAGTCTTCCCCAGACCTCCTTAGCCTTTCTTAGACTTCCATAGCGTACTCTAGACTTCTTTGACAGCATTAAACTTCCTCAACATTCCCTAGACTTCCTTATCCTTCCATAGACTTTTCCAGACTTCCATGGCCTTATTTAGCTTTCCCTAGCCATTAACAGCCTCCCTTGGACGTCCTTAGGCTTCCATAGACTTCCTTAGCCTTCCTTGGGCTTCCCTAGACTTCCTTAGCCTTCCCTGGACTGACTCAGACTTTATTAACCTTCCTTAGCTTTTCCTATAGATTTCCTTAGCCTTTGACGCTTTTGTCAGCTTTCCCTAGCCGTTCTTAGCTTATTTAGTCTGCCTTAGCCACTTTTTGCTTTTCTTAGCCTTCTCTACCCCTCCTTAGATTTCCTTAGCCTCCTCTGACTTCCTTAGCTTTCCTTAGATTTGTCTACCTTAATTACCTTTTTAAGCTTTTACTAATAAGACTTTAATAACTCCTCTTCGTATGTGGTATAATGCTGAGAGAAAGAAATACTTTCTTTTGCCTATGAATATTTTCAAAGGCTTGTTGGCAAATCTGATGATCATGTATTTTCTTAGGATTCTGTCCCTCTTCGTATGTAGGGTAAAACTGCGAATGTGTTAGGCGGCGGTTCTACTGCTTTGAAAAATTATCTGACGAGTTCCTCCGGAGTTGGTGTACGGTAACCTAGTCAGTTTACGTTTCGAGTTTACGCAATAACAGTTTTGGGAGTAAACATTGACTTTTAAGTTCTAACGTAATTGTAATGTGTTTAAGTTCCGTTATTTGGTCTTCAGTAGTTGTAGGTAGGATATATATTTCAGTGTTCCTCGACACTTTAACCACCGACGAAACAACAAGATCCATATTACAGTTTACAGAATACCACCCATACCGATAGATATCTTGACTACAAGTCACGTCATGATAAAAGACACAAACTAAGCACCGTAAAAACATTAGTACACCTACTTACAACTACTGAAGACCGATCAACGGAACTTAAGCACGTTACAATTAAGTTAGAAGTCAATGGTCATCCCAAGATGGCTATTGCGGAAACTCGAAACGTAAACTAGGTTACCGTACATAACACATTCGCAGTTTTACCCTACATATACGTCACAGAACCATGCAGCGAGGAAAAATGCAGTCTTTTCTTATTAATTCTTTTTGAGTTTTGTTGTTTTGACTTATATTTCAAATCTTTACAAATACGGGGTCCATGTATAGATCAGGGGCGCCATAGATCAGGAGCGCCATAGCCATTTCAGGTCCCGCTCGTGTTTTACTGCGTCTTGATAAAAACCAATCTTAATATCTCGAAATTTAAAATGAAAAGAAATATGGAGAATTATAAATATTGTACTATCATTTTAAAAGTTCCTTCTATTAAATGTATAACTACAATAACGTAAAATTCGTTTAATATGCCCTTTAAATGGTGATAAACATATTGGAAATGGTTATACACATTGGAAAAATTTCACTGACTTGTAGTTGTATTGTAATGTTCTCTGTAGCAAATGGAATCTACATTTGTAATTCACATTCTTTTCCGCTATTTCAAAAATAAGATACTTTAGAGACTTGTTAAGATACTTTAGAGAGGGGACTTGTTCGCCTTTTATATTAACGTTGAGACCGTCCCTGTTTGAGGCAACACTTTTACTTTCGTTTTTATAGTACCTCCTAATTCTTGTATTTATTGCTGTAATTTCAATCTTGTTAGCCGTAATACTAGGAGTTACTATCGCAAGGAAAGTGCTGCCTCATTGTGCTATTGTGCTATTTCGTGTTGTCAATACTTGTTGTTTATTGCACTGATGACACAAAGCGCCGATGACATCATGAAGCGACACTGCTTTCCCCATAGGACCTTGAAGCAAAATTGAAATTAGCGCAAGCTATAGCGCAAAACTATACATAAATCCAAACCGACCGACCGCGCAAACGGAGATTCACAAGCAAATATAGATCGCGTAAGACTGGGGACAAGTAAACTCTGGAGAATTGCAAGCACGCAGTGTCACCTCGCTGCGCTCGGCAGCAAATACATATTAAGCAAACGAGTGGTGCTGCGTGCACGAAGTATATTGAATTTTGGAAACGAGTTTTGTCATTGCTCATTTACAGTAACATCGTAACTTTTTAGGTACTAATAGAATGGACAATAAACCGAAGAAAAAGAACAAGAACAGGAAAAAGAACAAGAACAGGAACAGGAACAGGAACAGGAACAAGGACGAGGACAAGGACAAGAAAGAGAACAAGACACAAAATAATTCTGTGGAGCCTAATAATGAAAAAGAAAGGGGAAAAAACACTGAAACAATAGGAAACAACGAGCAAGGGACGGAAGAAAATTGGGACGATGAACTGTTAGATCGTGCAGAATCTTCAGGGTCGTCCGATCTTACCCAGGAAGAAACTAGCAAAACATACCCTTCAACGACTTCCACTTTTCAAGCAGGCAATAACCAAGAAAATCATACGTTAGACGTTGCTGCTGCTGTGTCTAGTCAAGAGCAATCTGTTGGCACTCTTGCAATTAGTTGTAACCAACATAATGAAAAGGTGAATATATATATTTAAGTAATAAATATATTACAGTAAGGGTAATAACCTTTATGCGAAAGTCTGAAAAAAGATAAAAATGGAAACGGGTTTTACCGTTTGGGAAATTTGTGCTTTTATCAAAATTTTCTACCAAACTTTACGGTAAATACGGCAAAAAAAACCTCTTCGACCTGGGGCGTAGGAACCTTGGGGACCCCTGTGCGACTGTGCCCGCAAGTTTTTCTCAAAGTGCCCTTTTCAACATCTAAAACAATGGGAAAAGTGCCCTTTCTAATAGAAAGTGGGCAAAGTGTCTCTCCAACTTGGAGTTGCTTCCTACGCCTATATGTCTTCGACTTTGCCATTACTCATAAGAGCTGATTACGAATATATAGGCTTCAAACTTGGCGTTTTTACACATGATTTAGTTAAAATAAAGTCAGTAGAACGTGTTTGTAGATGGAATACTCGAACGAAAATTTATATACATTTTTTAGACCTAGCCAGGAACAGTTGCGAGAATGCAACTTGAATCCAAATTGAACCTGCGTCCCTGCGATTCCGGTGCAGCGCTCTAACCAACTGAGCTAATGAGATGCCGAAAAAATACCAGTATTAGGTATGGGTAAATATCAAGATTTTTCTCGGCATCTCATTAGCTCAGTTGGTTAGAGCGCTGCACCAGAATCGCAGGGCCGCAGGTTCAATTCCTGCCAGAGGGCCTAAGTTGCTAACTGCTCCTGGCTAGGTCTAAAAAATGTATATAAATTTTCATTTGAGTATTCCATCAACAAACACCTTTTACTATTAGTCCTATCGAACAAGATGCCGAGAAAAATCGTGATAAAATAAAGTCAGTTGTCTTTCAAAAGTATGTGGTTCCATGTTTTTATTTAACAAATTATATATTGTTGAATATATATTATAAAGATAAATAAAAATTGACATTAACTCTGATTCACAATAACTTATATGTATATCTCGAACGTGTGGTTCCAGTGTAGGTTGCGTCTATACAATATATATGCTTCTATACAAGGGCCTTCTTTCGAAACGTCGAAGTTCTTAGATAGAACGTCGAAGACAATACTGTATATATGATGTGCATGCAAAACGTCCCAGGTGCATGGGTACATGTTACTGAAAATTTTGTTTTTCTTTCTTTCACTAGACCGATTGGATTGGTCATGGAAACCATGATAAGAATGACGAAAGTTTAAAGGGTGTTTTGTCGCAGCTAAATAATTTATTATATAGAGCCAAATACGAACACATTGGTTCAGTTGTTTCATACATTTTTAAATTGAATGTTAGCTCTTTGAGCCCAAGAACAATCGAGAAGTGCATCCAATGGGTTACAGAAAAAACGCTTTCCGTCGAAAAAGGACAGCTTCTGTTCTTGTGTGCTATTTTGGGTTACATTGCTCCTCTCATCAAGCAGACTAACTGGTTACCTTTACCTAAAGATGAAACAACGAAACAAGCATTTGATAAATTGCTTGAAAATATTGCAAATTGCGCTAAAAAAATTTTCCCAATTCCTAATAATTGCTTGCATCTTCTTAAGCGAAGTGCTTATATCTTGGTCCAAGGTAGTAGTAATCCGGGATGGCTTACATTTGCTGCATATTTTAAGCCCTTCTTTGGGATGAAATATGTTCTGGATGTGAAAATGGAGTCCTGCGAATATAGTAAAGAAGATTTCTTGAAGTTGGTTCCTTTGCTGGTAATTGGTGTGAAGAGTATCAGAAACGTAAATCGCGAGGAAGGGCTACTCTTCAAGCCGTTCTTAAAACGCATACTGCAGTTTGCTCCTGATGAGGATGTCTTATTTCAATTGTCCCAGAATAGAGAGCATGTCTACCGTTTCTTTTCTTCTTCAAGCGAAAGAGAAAATTTCTTCACTGAATTTTACAAGGATATGCTGAGCAGAAGAAACGGAAGTCTTGGCGAGAAGCTAAAATGCTTAAATAGAATTCCTGAGAGCTTTCGTGGTAAAATGTCTGGCTTTATATATGGACATGTACAGCAGTTTATTAACACTGTTGTTGACCCATCATCCAACGATATGGATGCTGTTTTTCACCTAATTTCAGAGAATTTAACAGATGAGAAGGTTTTATACCTTCTTCGACATCTTTCGAAATCGCCATCAGCGACCCATCATAACCTGTTCCCTCAACTATTAAACGACAAAAGATTTAATACAAAATGGGAAAAGGTACCATCCGGTGAAAAAGTCAAGATCTGCACGTCCTGGATGGAAATGAAGGCGCAATCTAACAGTGAAAACTGTGGGAGAATCAAATTAACATTCGAAGCCGTCGACATCCTAATATCCTGCTCACACATTTCTACAAATGACAATCTTATCAATGGTTTGTGCGAGAATGCTCTTAATTGGCTTCAACGCGAATCCCCTATTCATATTATTGAAGAATTCAAAGAAATTGAAAGTTACTCACAACATGTTCAGAATTGTTTCCAGAAGCTTGTTCACGTAACTTTGCATCGAAATCCATATCTTGTGAAAGAAAAAGAAGTGCTCAGAAATCTTTGTGGCAATACAAGGTGAGTTATACGCTTCATTACCTGTATAGATAACGATTTAACAATATATAGCGACATCTCAACTATTAAGCTACAATCTCAAATAAGCCCACCCCCCATTTTAGAGGAAATAATTTATTAAGCTCCCCTCTCTATAAGTCCCCCCTCACTACAAAGAAACACATAATTGTGGGATTAGAACTCTTATGTTTTGGGTTAATCAATAAGCCACCATTTATTGAGCCACCCTGTTTCAAACGTGTCTGAAATAAGTAAGCCCTCGGGAACTTAATAGAAGATTTCCAGCAATAATACACGATGATTTGATACAGTGATATTTCAAATGGTGTGAATGTGCTTGAAACCGAATCAAAGACAAAATCTTGTGTTGTTCAACAAAATATTGAGTCCCAAGATTACACTATTAGCTTGTTTGGAGTTTGCTTCGAATATATTATTCTTGTGCCGCTCCAGAAGAAAGCGCGGGGCAAGGGCGCTAATTCCACTAAATCTGTTCGGTTGTATACACCCGCGCGGTTAGAATGCTAAAATTTACGTGCCTGATAATTTATTATAATCACAGTCACTATAGAGCGAGATTTTAAAAACCTATAACACAACGGAGACTCCGAATTAGGAAAGCATTAATTTCTAATATTTATCTAAGTTTCGACCATATTTTTCTCGTCATCAGGAACAGATCATCGTAGCAGTGCTTTGTTATATTTAAAGTCAACTCTCCTTTGTGTGCATGATGTTATACTTATTAAAGTGCTACTGAACGAATTCTACTGAACGTATAGAAGTACTACTGAAGTTTCCATTGAAACGTTGCAGTATTGTTGTGGTGGCAAGTTGAGACGAGCGATCTATTCATACATACATACATACATACATATATATACATACAGGCAGAGTGTAAACTTCCGGGGGGTGCTCGCGATGAACGTGCAAATTTGTCATATATTAAATTTCTGGAACTTATACGGTGTTATAAAGCTATAAATAATACTACATGTGTACGAAACGTTGATGAAATAATAGAATATCATTTACCAATGTCCGATATATATGTAATATATACAAACCGCACAAGAGGTCTTTATCAGATTTAAAACATCGAGGCGCAGCCGAGTGTTTTAGATCTGATAAAGGCCGAACTGTAAGGTTTGTATATGACTTCTAAAATGACTCATTTTGTACGCTCACTGGCGTTGGAATTTTGAAGATTGATGTTATCTACGCTGTAAAAATTGAAGGAGAAACTTTGAGCAAGTCTATATCAAATATATAGATCCGCTACGGGTCATGAGTTTCCTTTGTATTTTGCCTATGAATAATTAATTAATTTTAGAAATATATATATATATATATCTATATATATATATATATATATATAGACTATAGACGATATAGTAAAAACCGTTTGTAGAGTGCTCAATTGAGAACCAGAGCATAATATAGTTAAAATTCAGAGATTCAACAGTTTTGAATAGACATTTTATTACTAGTTAGTTTCGTGCTACACACGTATGTGTGGTACTCTTCAGACAAAATGATCTAATGACTAAGTTGTATATATATTTCTAAAATTCATTAATTATTCATAAGCAAAATACAAAGGAAACTCATGACCCCCGCTCATGAATATTATATTTAGTTTCACTCAACAAAAGTTTCTCCTTCAATTTTTAAAGATAATCTCGTCTTCAAAACTCAACATAATGACGTATACAAACTTAGTCATTTTTAGAAGGCATATCTATATGCTGCGATTCGGCTTTATCAGATTTATTAAAACATCGAGAACAAACCAGGTTTAACTGAATCTGAGAACCTCTCGCATGGTTGTTATATATATTACGTAGGATTATATATCGATCTATATACTATCGTTCTTGGCTATTAGTGGTTAATTTGAAATTTTGACCGTTGGCATGTAAGGTTATACTTTATACTATATACATAATATCCACTTAAGTTTAAAGTGGTTGTCAAATAATGTACAAAAAACATGTCCCGGAAGGTTTAATTATTGTAAGATATACATGGTTATATAACGGTTAGTTTAAAGAGTTGCGTTAAAAATCATGTTACAAAGTTCCTAAATAAGAATTTAGTGGCGTGTCTGCAAGATGACACTAGTTTGTTGCGTTTGTTCAGAGTGGCCAGAGAAGGTTCGCAAATAATAAAGTACTTCTCCCATAGACATAAACTACATTTAGAGGATCCGTTGCTGTAGGGGCGGGCTTGTTTCAGAACTTTCCATGTGATGTTGTAATCGACGCGGTTATCTTTGAGTTTCCAGATGTGTTTACTTAATTCAGTAGCATGTTTCTTTTTTGCGTTTTTAAATGACGTCTTGTGGTTGGCGAATCTGGTTTTGAATGCGTTTGCGGTAAGACCGACGTATGTTTGATCTGGTTTCCCGTCAGTGGTCGTAACTGTTGCTTGGTATACAACTGCCTTTGTAAGGCATTTACCAAGCAAAGGACAGTTGTCGCGAGATCGGCAGTTGCATTCATTGTCGAGGGGTTTTTCATGTTGATCATTCATTTTGAGAATGGATTTGTTATGTCCGTCAATAGTTTGTTTAATATTAGTCATGCAGGTGTAGCTAATTTTGACAGTGTTCCTGTTGAAGATTTTATGCAATGCATGGTTACTGGGAAATTCCTCGTCAAGGATTCTAAGGAAAGTCTGGCCGATATTGGTGGCAACGTTCTTGCTGTGCGGTCGATTATACCATGTTATATTTCTGTGTCGCGTCTTAAGTTGACTAGTGGGAACACTTGATGGTGTTGAGGGTTTGAATTTCAGCTGATGATTATACCCACCATGCTCAAGAGCTTTTTGGTATAGCGGTGTTGCACGATTGAATGATGCTTCATCAGATGAAATATCGGAGAGGCGTTTGTTGATGGATTCTGGGATATTCTTGATAATTATAGGTGGGTGATTGGATTTGTTGTGGATATATACTAAGGTATATTATTAGGCTTGGTATAAGGCATGTGTTTTCCACTGGTCAAATTGAGGTTTACGTCAAGAAAATCGACAGATTTCTTGTTGGCTTCGATAGTGATTTTGAGGCCGTGCTCTTGGAAAATTGCGCACAGGTCTTTCTTGATCATTTCAATCTGGCGTGATGATTTGTTGCTAATTCCGAGACCGTCATCTCTGTAAAGACCAAAATTGTGCCCGTGTTTCTTGGTTATTATAGATCAAGTAGAAAAGAACCGACTAATTCACAAGATTCTGCGCCGTCATAGCTGCCCATGGTGATATCAAATAGGTCGTTTGATGATTTTTTGCACCAATGCGCACTTGAGTTAAATAGGCAGGATTTCTTAGCGTGGATAATGATATGTCTCTCATTCTCCGTAATATTATCATAGCTAGAAGCAAAATTCAACGCAGCGTTTAAAAGATCAAGCGAGATGGAGGGATAAAAGTCCACTACATCAAAGGCAATAAAAGAATATTGGTATTTGTTCTCGATGTTGTTGAACCAGTTTAAAACAGCTGATGCATTCTTCCATTGGTTCAGATTGAGGGCGGCAGTGACTTTCTTGTTAACTCGGTCGAGGATTTGCTTGCTAATTTTTCCAAGTTCAGATTTGGCGGCATGTCGGGTTGTTGGAAAAGTTTGGCTTGTGGTCTTTCAAGGTTATGAAGGCTACTCTTTGAGCAGTAACATTGACTCGATCATCAAGGTTCAGTTGTTCTACTGTGGACTTGGTTTCATTTTCAATAGAGGCAATAGCTGTAGCGTTGACTTTCTTATAGGTTTTCGTCACGTTCTTATGTAAAAGTTCGTTGTAAGAAGTTTTCTCCATCCTGTAAAGTTGGTTGTTTTGTCAGCGGGAATAAGGAGATCGTTCGATTTCTTTATATCTCGTGCATCAGTATATAATTGGTTCTGGAAACTGCAGTTGACGTTTCTAAACTTAAGGTTATTAATCATAGTTGTTAGTTTACTTTCGAAATTAAGCATCTGCGGGATTTGTGGCGGTGTTCTTGTTGAATTGAAGCCGTATACGTTTCTTTTCGGTGGCATATGGTGTTGGGTTAAGATAGAAAAACGCTCGCCATCTCATCCGTCTGCAGAGTAATTCCGTTTTCTCGATTAGTGATCGTGTATAATCCTTCTGTGTTGGTAGTGGTATATTCTTAGTCGAACAGTCAAAGGTTGTTGATTCCATATCAAAGGTCATTACGAAGAGTGCTCGACATAAAAGGAGCGTATATAGACTATAGACGATATAGTAAAACCGTTTGCAGAGTGCTCAATGGAGAACGAGAGCATAATATAGTTAAAATTCAGAGATTCAACAGTTTTGAATAGACATTTTATTACTAGTTAGTTTCGTGCTACACACGTATGTGTGGTACTCTTCAGACAAAATGATCTAATGACTAAGTTGTATATACACGTAGGATTATATATCGATCTATATTATCTTCTTGGCTATTATTGGTTAATTTGAAATTTTGACCGTTGGCATGTAAGGTTATACTTTATACTATATACATAATATCCACTTAAGTTTAAAGTGGTTGTCAAATAATGTACAAAAAACATGTCCCGGAAGGTTTAATTATTCTAAGATATATACGGATTAGTTTAAAGAGCTGCGTTAAAAATCATGTCACAAAGTTCCTAAATAAGAACTGCAAGATGACACTAGTTCGTTGCGTTTGTTCAGAGTGGCCAGAGAAGGTTCGCAAATAATAAAGTACTTCTCCCATAGACATAAACTACATGTTTCAGAACTTTCCATGTGATGTTGTAATCGACGCGGTTATTTTTGAGTTTCCAGATGTGTTTACTTAATTCAGTAGCATGTTTCTTTTTTGCGTTTTTAAATGACGTCTTGTGGTTGGCGAATCTGGTTTTGAATGCGTTTGCGGTAAGACCGACGTATGTTTGATCTGGTTTCCCGTCACTGGTCGTAACTGTTGCTTGGTATACAACTGCCTTTGTAAGGCATTTACCAATTACATTTACCATTTACAGTGATGGGAAACCAGATCAAACATACGTCGGTCTTACCGCAAACGCATTCAAAACCAGATTCGCCAACCACAAGACGTCATTTAAAAACGCAAAAAGAAAACATGCTAAAAAGAATTAACATGTAACATTGAATTGGCGAACACATCTGGAAACTCAAAGATAACCGCGCGTGCGATTACTGATTACATCACATCACATGGAAAGTTCTGGAACGGATCTCTAAATGTAGTTTTCGTGTCATGGGAGAAGTACTTTAGAATTATTATTTGCGAACCCTTCTGGCCACTCTGAACAAACGCAACGAACTAGTGTCATCTTGCAGACACGCCACTAAACACGCCACTTCTTATTTTGAACTTTGTAACATGATTTTAACGCAGCTCTTTAAAACTAATCATATATATCTTACAATAATTAAACCTTCCGGGGACATGTTTGTACATTATTTTGGTTATTAATTTTAACCACTTTAAACTAAGCATACTGTATATAATAATGTATAAGCTATCACCTAGCTTAACTTTTATGCCAACGGTCAAAATTTCAAATTAACCAATACAGCCAATAACGATAGTATAGATCGATATAGAACTAATCCTACGATATATAACAACGTGTATATGCCTTAGTCATTAGATCATTTTGTCTAAAAAAGTACCATACATACGTGTGTAGCACGAAACTAACTAGTAATAAAATGTCTATTCAAAACTGCTGAATTGAATCTCTGGAATTTTAACTATGCTGATGCTCTGGTTTATGCTTGCTCCTCCATTGAGCACTCTGCAAACGGTTTTTACTATTAAGTTTTTACTTATAGCGTCTATAGTCTATATACGCTCCTCTTTATGTCGAGCTCTTCGTAATGACCTTTGATATGGAATCAACAACCTTTGACTGTTCGACTAAGAATATACCACTACCAACACAGAAGGATTATACACGATCACTAATCGAGAAAACGGAATTACTCTGCAGCATCTGATGGCGAGCGTTTTTCTATCTTAACCCAACACCATATGCCAACCGAAAAGAAACGTATACGGCTTCAATTCAACAAGATCACCGCCACAAATCCCGCAGATGCTTAATTTCGAAAGTAAACTAACAACTGCTATGATTAATAACCTTAAGTTTAGAAACGTCGTCAAATCTGCAGTTTCCAGAACCAATTATATACTGATGCACGATATAAAGAAATCGAAAGATCTCCTTATTCCCGCTGACAAACAACTGACAAAACAACTTTTACAGGATGGAGAAAACTTCTACAACGAACTTTACATAAGAACGTGACGAAACCTATAAGAAAGTCAACGCTACAGCTATTGCTCTATTGGAAAATGAAACCAAGTCCACAGAACAACTGAACCTTTGATGATCGAGTCAATGTTACTGCTCAAAGAGTAGCCTTCATAACCTTGAAAGACCACAAGCCAAACTTCTTTCCAACAACCCGATATGCCGCCTTATTAACCCTGCCAAATCTGAACTTGGAAAATTAGCAAATCCTCGACCGAATTAACAAGAAAGTCACTGCCGCCTCAATCTGGAACCAATGGAAGAATAAGATCAGCCGTTTTAAACTGGTTCAACAACATCGAGAACAAATACCAATATTCTTTATTGCCTTTGATGTAGTGGACTTTTATCCTCTCCATCTCGCTTGATCTTTTAAAATCGCTGCTGAATTTGCTTCTAGCTATGATAATATTACGGAGAATGAGATATCATTATCCACGCTAAGAAATCCTGCCTATTTAACCCAAGTGCGCATTGGTGCAAAATCATCAAAACGACCTATTTGATATCACCATGGGCAGCTGCGACGGCGCAGTGAATCTTGTGAATTAGTCGGTTCTTTTCTTTACTGATCTATAATAACTAAGAAACACGGGTGCCAATTTTGGCTCCTACAGAGATGACGGTCTCGAATTAGCAACAAAATCATCACGCCAGATTGAATGATCAAGAAAGACTCCAGTGCAATTTTCCAAGAGCACGGCCTCAAATCACTATCGAAGCAACAAGAAATCTGTCGATTTTCTTGACGTAAACCTCAATTTGACTCAGTGGAAAACACATGCCTTATACTGCTTCCAATAATATACCTTAGTATATATCCACAACAACCAATCACTCACTCCATAATTATCAAGAATGTCCCAGAATCCATCAACAAACGCCTCTCCGATATTTCATCTGATGAAGCATCATTCGAATCGTGCAACACCGCTATACCAAAAAGCTTCTGAGCATGGTGGGTATAATCATCGCTGGAAATTCAAACCTCAACACCACTGGAGTGGTCCAATTAGTCAACTTAAGATGACACAGAAATAATATAACATGGTATAATCATCGTACAGCAAGAACGTTGCCACCAACACGGGCTTTCAGACTTTCTTATAGAATCCTTGGATGAGGAATTTCCCAGCAACCATGCATCGTGGCAAAATCACTGAGAACACTGTCAAAATTAGCCACACCTGCATGACTAATATTAAACAAAACTATTGATTTGACATAACAAATCCATTCTCAAAATGAATGATCAACATGAAAAACCTCGACAATGACGCAAATCGCCGATCTCGCGATATCCGTCCTTTGCTTGGTAAATGCCTTGCAAAGGCAGCTGTATACCAAGCAACAGTTACGACCACTGACGGAAACCAGATCAAACATACGTTTGTCTACCGCAAACGCATTCAAAGTCCAGATTCGCCAACCACAAGCACGCTACTTAAAAACGCAAAAAGAAACATGCTACTGGAATTGGCGAAACACATCTGAAACTCAAAGATAACCGCGTCGATTACAAATATCACAGAAAGTTCTGGAAACAAGCCTGCCCCTACAAAGGCAACGGATCCTCTTAAATGTAGTTTATGTCTGCGGAGAAGTACTTTTATTGGTTTATGTGAACCTTCTCTGCCACTTGAATAAACGCAATGAACTATGTCATCTTGCAGACACGCCACTAAATTCTTATTTAGGAACTTTGTAACATGATTTTTAACGCAGCTCTTTAAACTAATCTTATATATCTTAGAATAATTAAACCTTCCGGGACCCATGTTTTTTGTACATTATTTGACAACCACTTTAAACTTAAGTGGATATTATGTATATAGTATAAAGTATAACCTTACATGCCAACGGTCAAAATTTCAAATTAACCAATAATAGCCAAGAACGATAGTATAGATCGATATATAATCCTACGTGTATATACAACTTAGTCATTAGATCATTTTGTCTGAAGAGTACCACATGCACATACGTGTGTAGCACGAAACTAACTAGTAATAAAATGTCTATTCAAAACTGTTCAATCTCTGAATTTTAACTATATATATATATATATATATATATATATATATATATATTTAAAGTATATTGTGTTGTTGAGCACTCTGTGAGGTTAATTGGTGGCTATATAAGCGATAATGCAAAAGCTCACTTCCCTTGTGGTCGTTTGAGCACTCTGGCCCCAAGACACTTCACGCATGTCTGGATGCGCATGTGTCTGAGTATTGTACCACATGCGCTTGGTGAGAGCAAGCGTATGGTGTATAAATACGAAGTCACTGCGTTACAAGCTGCATTGACGAGCCGTTGAACGGCGAAACATGCATGTCTGCAGATTTGACTATATATTCGCTCTGCCTTGGTATTGAGCACTCTATAGTCTATATGATTTTGAACTTGACACTTATATTCATATAAAGCTCACTTCCCTTGTGGTCGTTTGAGCACTCTGGCCCCAAGCCACTTCACGCATGTCTGGATGCGCATGTGTCCGAGTATTGTACCACATGCGCTTGGTGAGGGCAAGAGTATGGTGTATAAATACGAAGTCACTCGCATCTAGACTGCGTTACAAGCTGCACTGACGAGCCGTTGAACGGCGAAACATGCATGTCTGCAGATTTGACTATATATATATATATATATAGACAAGTATCAAGTTTAGAATCATGTATGAATAGAGTGCTCAATACCGAGGTAGAGCGAATATAACATAAAAGACAAACTAGGTCACTTCATTTAAACTTTTATTCACTACAAAATTGTTTCGTATGGTAAGCGAAGCTTACCACACTCATCAGGTGAATGTCGCGTTTGTTGTTTATTTACCTGATGAGTGTGGTAAGCTTCGCTTACCATACGAAACAATTTTGTAGTGAATAAAAGTTTAAATGAAGTGACCTAGTTTGTCTTTTATGTTATATATATATATATATATATATATTAATAAGGTTCGGAGTCTTTAAATTCTTGGTTGATTCATTTATTACTCTACAATATTGTTTCGTGAATTTAAACTTAAAATTAAAATTAAAATTAAACTTAAAATTAAACTTAAAATTAAAATTAAAATTAAAATTAAAATTAAACTTAAACTTAAAATTAAAATTTTTAAAGAATTTAAAGACTCCGAACCTTATTAATATCATCGCTCTACAATAGTATTGAGCACTGTCTGATAGAAATTATCGAAGTACTTATTTATTTACATATATATATGTAATATATACAAACCGCACAAGAGGTCTTTATCAGATTTAAAACATCGAGGCGCAGCCGAGTGTTTTAGATCTGATAAAGGCCGAACTGCGTAAGGTTTGTATATGACTTCTAAAATGACTCGTTTTGTATGCTCACTGGCGTTGGAATTTTGAAGATTGATGTTATCTACGCTGTAAAAATTGAAGGAGAAAATTTGAGCAAGTCTATATCAAATATATAGATCCGCTACGGGTCATGAGTTTCCTTTGTATTTTGCCTATGAATAATTAATGAATTTTAGAAATGTATATACTGTATAACCGGCAATCGGGAGACACGGATTCGAATCCCGTTGGGAGTTCAGATGATTTTTCTGAATACTAAAGCTTGAAGAACAATCTTTCCTTAACACATATATATATATATATATGCTCCTTCACTTGTGTTGTTGAGCACTCTGTGAGGTTAATTGGTGGCTAATAAGCTATAATGCAAAAGCTCACTTCCCTTGTGGTCGTTTGAGCACTCTGGCCCCAAGACACTTCACGCATGTCTGGATGCGCATGTGTCTGAGTATTGTACCACATGCGCTTGGTGAGGGCAAGAGTATGGTGTATAAATACGAAGGCACTCGCATCTAGACTGCGTTACAAGCTGCACTGACGAGCCGTTGAACGGCGAAACATGCATGTCTGCAGATTTGACTATATATATATATATATATAATTATAGTTTTTCGCTTACCTCAAAACTTGTCTGCAACAGGCTGTTTCATCTGTAAAATAATCATTAACTGCCTGATGATTATTTTACAGATGAAACAGCCTGTTGCAGACAAGTTTTGAGGTAAGCGAAAAACTATAATTTGCTCTAACTATATGTTGTCGAGCACTCTTTGCGTTTCGTAGACCTAAACCTACACGTATATATAATTAAATATAGATTTTCGCTTACCTCAAAACTTGTCTGCAACAGGCTGTTTCATCTGTAAAAGAATCATCAGGCAGTGACAAGTATCGAAAGAAATGACCGCTTATATGCTTCCTGCCGGAACGTGGGGGTGTATGTGGGAGACAATGTGTGCATGCATGGCTTTGTTTGCGTTGTTTACGCGAAATTTGTTATACGATGACGACACCGTGAAATTATTTCAGCTCTTTTGTTGAGTAAACAATTCTTGTTTTTTTCTTTCAAAATACAAAATTTTCTTCTAAACATAAATTGCATCGTTTTGATCCTCCCGTGTACGAAATAGAATGTTTTAAAATTTGCCAATTAATACTGAAATCCTTATTGTTTTCTTTCAATGTCCAAATATATTTCGAAAGTTCCGTGTCATTTGCGTGCTTCTTATGCTGAAAAGATTTAGTGTGGTTGGCCAATCGCTCTTTGAATGTGGTTGCAGTCATGCCAATGTAATTTTTGATCGTGTTTGTATTGCTTACTGTGACTGTTGCTTTGTATATTGGTGCGGACGTGTTTTTTTTTGCTCCCGGTATTTGAAAATATATATTTTAGCTTTATTGACGATTGTAAACTATTACAAGCGGTTATTATTATATCATAAAAGCATTATATCCTGAAGGAGGCCGAATTTATATTATACTGGTTATAATATGCCTCCCAAGAAGAAAGCAAACGTCACTGGCGAGCAGACAACATCTGATGCCACGTTGCCTTCGTTGTCGATGTTCGAAGCCATTCTAGAGAGCCGCTTTAAAATACAAACGAAGGAACTTAACGAGATAGTTTTAAAATATAATAAAGCAACGCAGGATGAGCTAAATGAGGCCATTCAAAAAAGTCAAGAGTTTATTAGTAACAAATTTGACGATCTGCTGAAGTCGTTTACCTTGTTAAAGGAGGAGAATGCTCAGTTGGAGTCTCAAAGTGTTTTACTTAAGAATGAAGTTAACGAATTGAACAAAAGAATGTGTAAGCTGGAAGATGAGCAGGAAAATATAAATTTATATAACCGCAGAGACTGTCTTGAATTACACGGGATTCCTGAAAGCCCCGGCGAGAACACCGAAGACTTAGTCAAGCGTGTCGGCGAACTAGTGGGAGTTGAGATCGGGCAGTTAGACATTTCAACAAGCCATCGCTTGCCGAATAAAACAGGTCGAATACCTGCAATCATCACCAAGTTCACCAAACGTACCACAAGAGATAAGCTTTATCAAGCCAAAGGCAACTTAAGAAATTTCAACTCGTCGCACATTGGTCTAACAAGGTCGACAGAAAAGATGTATATCAACGAAAGCCTAACTCAAAAAGCCAAACAATTGTTTTACCGTGTGAGAGAATTCAGAAGAATCAAATTGAACTTCAAATATGTGTGGACCAAATATGGAAAGCCGTATTTGAGGAAAGACGAAGAAGCTCGACCAATCTCATTCGGGTCTGCAAATGATTTTGACAAGTTTAAAGCCAACTTTGCGACGTAGATAAGTACAGTCTAGTTATTTTTCTCTTAATTATTATACATTTATACCTATTCGATTTACCGTTAGACATATTACCATTTCATAATCTGGATGACGACAAGTTTAATCATATGATTTTTGAATTACAAAATGGTCCTGTAAGTTTTGATGAAAGCAGACTATCTACCCTGATCTATAACCCATTGAGTTGTTCGCCTAGCGCCAAGAAAAATCTTGCAAACGCCGGTCTAATAGACCCTGATTCTAATTTTTATCGTGACGCTAATAACTGTGATTATTACACTGAGTATAAATTTAATAAGAAACTTAATATCGAGGAAAATTCAAACAATTTATCGTTTTTCCATCTTAATATTCGGAGTTTGTCAAGGAATTTTGATGCTCTTGTTAATTTTTTGGGAAATATTAATAATAAATTTTCAATCATAGCCCTCTCTGAAACCTGGCTTCAATGTTCTGATAATGCCGTTGAAATGCCCGGTTATAACTTTATTCACAATCACCGGCATAATAGAATGGGTGGTGGCGTTGGACTATATTTTCCCGTCGATTTAAATTATAAAGTGCGTAAAGATTTAACTTATAATGATATATCTTGTGCAGAGTCTTTGTTTATTGAAATTCTTAAACCTAGAGAGAAAAACATTATCGTTGGTGTTGTTTATCGGCCCCCTGGTCCAATGAATTCATTACAAACACGGATTCTTTAATAAACAAAATCTCTAGGGAAAATAAAATCTGTTATATAATGGGTGATTTCAACCTGAACTTGTTGAGCTGTCAAAATCATAAATTAACTAATGAGTTTTTAGACATTATGTATTCCAATATGTTTTTCCCCCTAATTACACGTCCCACTAGGATTACGTCTTACAATGCCACGTTAATTGATAATATATTTACAAACAATCTGGATAATTGCTATTTTAGTGGCTTGTTTTTCACTGATATTTCTGATCATTTGCCGATTTTTTGTTTACCACTTAATCAAGAGCAAGTTAATGTATTAGATGTAGATATCTATGTTGTTTCTCGCGATAAACACAAAGATAATGTGTCAAAGTTTCGTGACAAACTCGGGAATATAAATTGGGTGGATATTTACAAACCTGATGACCCAATTAATTCATACAGCAAATTTCTACATGAATATACGGAATTGGTTGATACCTGTTTTCCGTTGTGTAAGCAAAAAGTGCGTTCTTCTAAGTTCTCTAAACCCTGGATGACCAAAGGACTTTTAACATCAATAAAAAGAAAGAATAAACTTTACAAGAAATACCTGGGGAAACCGAGCGATGTAAATAAAAAAATATATATTGATTTTAAAAATAAACTAAATCATTCAATCCGAATAGCCAAACGTTTATATTTTGAAACAAAACTAAAATCTGCGACTTCGGATATTAAAAGAACATGGCAGATCCTGAACGAGGTGACCAACAGGAAAAAACGTCCAAATAAGTTACCATCCGTTTTTTCTTCTAATAATCAAGATATCTCTGATCCAATTGTAATTGCTAATCGTTTTTGTGATTATTTTACAAATATTGGGCCTAATCTAGCCAAACAAATACCAACTTCATCTATGACTGCCAGTTCCTATCTTGGTGGTAATTTTGTAAAGACTATATTTCTTGAGTCAGTCTCTGAGTTAGAAATAATTGATGTAGTGAAGTCGCTTCGTTCAGGCTCTGCCGCAGGCTATGATAAAATCCCTATGTGGTTAGTAAAAAATTCTATTGATCTTATTTCTGAACCTCTGAGTAAACTTTTAAACTTGTCCATTGAAACCGGAATTGTTCCAGATCAAATGAAAATTGCACGTATAATACCAATTTTTAAATCGGGTGATGATCGTCTGTTTTCTAATTATAGACCAATATCGGTTTTACCAATTTTTTCTAAAATTTTGGAAAGAGTTGTGTACAATCGGTTAATGAACTATATAAATGCTAATCAAATATTATTTAAAAACCAATATGGCTTCAGAAAAAATCACTCAACCTCACTTGCACTTATAAACCTTTATGACAAAATCTCTACAGGCTTTGACACAAATAAGCACACAGTTGGAATTTTTCTTGATTTATCCAAAGCTTTTGATTCTGTTGATAATGGAATTTTAATTTCTAAACTTGAACACTATGGTATCCGAGGATTGGCTCTTGAATGGATAAAAAGTTACTTATCCAATAGGTTTCAATATGTAGAATACAATGGTACTCGTTCTCTGTCTAATGAAATAACATGCGGGGTCCCTCAAGGGTCAATCCTTGGCCCATTATTGTTCCTAATATATATCAATGATATATCCAATATTACTGACGTTGGTCAATTTATTTTATTCGCTGATGATACTAACTTGTTCTATTCCCATGATGATATGTCAACTTTAATGAGTCTGATTAATTCTGATTGATGTAAAATTTCTGAATGGTTTCAGTCTAATAAACTTTCCGTTAACATAACTAAGTCCAATTATATAATATTTAGACCAAGGCAAAAAAGGCAAACATTTGACTTGATACTGGAAATAAACAACAATAAGATTAATAGAGTTAAAGAAGTTTGTTTTCTTGGTGTAATATTAGATGAAAACTTATCATGGAAAGCACATATATCCCATGTTGCTCATAAAGTTTCCAAATCTATTGGGATTATTTATAGATCAAGTTTTTATCTATTCAAATCAGCCTTACGAATTCTATACTTTGCTCTTGTTTATCCTTATCTTCAATATTGCATTACGGTATGGGGATCAACGTATCCAACTAACCTTAATCGTATTGTTGTGTTACAAAAACGTGTGCTACGAATCATTGATAAACAGGATTTCGGTGTGCATACCACTCCTATTTTTAATGAACTCAAAATATTGAAATTTGAAGATATTTATTTATTTAATCTCGGGAAGTTTATTTATCAATACCAACATAAATTGCTACCTGATTGTTTCGAGTGTCCAATTTTAGGCGTAAACCAAATTCATAATTATTATACCCGTCAATCCAGAACACTATGTGTCCCAATATTTTTGCTAATTTCTTCTTTCTTCGAGCTAGCGTTTTCCAATTTAGTTTCTTTAGAATATCAAAGGAATTTCATATGTATCGCCTGTGATTACCCTCGCTGCACGGTTTTGAAGTCTCTGTAGCTTTTCTTTTAAACCTTCGCCACAGTTTCCCCAAACCATGGAGCAGTAATCAAAGCTCGGTTGTGCTTGATAAGTATATCTAAGAGTTTCAATAGAAACAAATGGTTTTGCGCGTCGTGGCATACCAATGCCTTTTGATACTTTCATAATTTTTTACTGATGTTGTCGATTTGCTCATTCCAGCATAGTTTGTCGTCAATTAGTTACACCTAAGGTCTTTTTAGAATAGACTTGTTTTAATGTTTTGCCGCCGATTGACACATTAATATCTTTTGAAATTTTAGCCAATCTTTGACGGGTTCCAATGATCATATATTCTGTTTTTTCAATGTTTAATGTCAGCTTATTTGAAAGAAGCCACTGGTGAATATTGTTCATTTCAAAATTCAGTGCTTCTTCCAAATTATTTATGTTATCGGAACGCACTGTAAGATTTGTGTCATCTGCATACATTGCTGGACACGATTTATCCAAACAATTCGGCAGGTCATTAACATATAACAAGAATAAGAGGGGACCAAGGTTTGATCCCTGGGGAACCCCACAACTTATTTTCCGAGTGGACGATGTTGCATTGTTTACCTTGCAGTATTGCATTCTATTATTCAAATAAGATTTAAACCAGTCTAAGGCCTCATTTTGAACTCCATAGATGGATAATTTACTCAGAAGAATTTCGTGATCAACTGTGTCAAATGCTTTACATAAATCAAGAAAAAGCACTCCCGTTTATCATCCCGGCATCCATGTTTAGTAACCATGAATCCGCATTTGTTAAAAGGGCCGACGCGGTGGAATAACTTTTTCGGAAACCAGACTGACACGAACTCAAAATATTTTTTCAGTTAAAAAATAATCGACCTGTGTACAGACAAGTTTCTCAAATAATTTGGCAATAATCGAAAGAACGGAAATCGGCCTATAATTGCCGCGAATTTTTTTATCGCCAGATTTATGTATTGGAGAGATTCTTGCGGTCTTAAGATCATCTGGAAAAATGCCATGTTTGAGTGAAGAATTAAAAATATATGCTAAGAAAGGGGCCACGGCATCACTCGCATCTTTCAAAAGTTTGGCTGGAATATTATCGTGTCCAGTTGAGTTAGACGTCTTTAGTTTCTCCAGTGCATTTAGCACTTCCTGAATAGTAATGTTTTTGAAATTGAACTTATGTTGAGCCTTAAATTCATGTAGCGCTCAAAACCCACGTTAGTTTCTGTGATCTGACTTGACAGTTTTGGTCCAATGTCAGTAAAATATTCATTGAACAAATCAGCTATACTATATAGTTTGGTTTTCAGTAACAACCTGCTCGTCAATTTGAAGTGCCGATATATGTGTAGACTTCGAATTTTTATTCACTAACTGATTAATATGTTTCCACATTTGCAGTTTGTATTATTTCTGTTTTTGTCGTCATAATAATCTCGCTTTACATGCATAATTGTTTTGTTAATTTCATTGCGAAGACTTTTGTAAGCATTGTGGTATGCAGTTGAATTTGTCTTTATAGCTTTCTTCTTAAGATAATCTCGGCGATTCATGCTTTTCTTAATCGCGCCTTCGGCTTCGTATTTCTTACTTTACGGCTTTGAAATGGTGCATGGATGTCGGCAACAAAATTGAATGTTGTTCGAAAATTCTCCCAAAGCACATTAGGATCACCAATCTCCCAATTTAGTATTAATAAAGCGTGGTATAAATCATGATTATAATCCCGTTGTAGCTACATAGTTTTTAAAATTTCTTGACTCAACAAATTTAAGATCGTTTTTGATAAAAGAAAGTTTTCTACAAACATAGATCAGGCTATGACACTTATTCCAACATGCAATACCCCTGAATGCGAAATCTTTTCAGGATTGTTTACAAAGCAACATCAGGTAATAACAACAGGTAATTTATGGTCTATTTGTAGATTGATACCGATCTAGCACTTCCAAGGCCTAATCCTAATTTTTGGAAACGAAGCTTTAAGTATAGTGGTGCAATCACTGATCTAATAATAGACTGGATAGAGCACAGGGGCCCCAACTCTGACCTATGGCTAAAAAATGTAAAATAATCAAATTATTGAACTTACTTGAACTGTATTTCAAACAATAGTTTGATTATTTCAAAGCACAATCGATGAATCGAAAGAACTTGAAATAACTTAAATTTTAATTTACATGAAGTACTGACAACAAGAAATGCGGGCGCACGCGAGAGTGGGGGACGAATCGAAATAAACCAACAAACATAGATATAATAAACCTAGATTGCTGGACTCATACCTAGCGGAGGCGTGAGTGCGTGACCTGCATGATAAATCCAAGATGGCCGCCATTCAGGGCAAAAAGACTATCTACTCTACGGGGAAATCCATATTTTTTGCATTTTGCGTCGTCCCAGTGTTTCGAATCCACTTCGATCAAACTTTTTTGGCAATAACTACTTATCGTGAAGGTTTAAGATGCAAACTGGACAGCTGGGGATGAATTGATGTAAAAATATCGCTTGCCGAAATTTGTACGAAATCGTCACTTGGTCAGTTCGAGTGAATTACTCTGGTTTAGAGTATTTTATAAAGGCAATTTGTGGTTTTAAAGGCCAAAGACGTATACCTTGAAGGCTTTGGATGCAGAATGGACCGTTAGCCCGCGTGCATGCCCACTGATGGAGAGGAATAGTGGGCCTGCACGGAAGACCGGGTAAAATCTAAAACGCCCCTTTTCTAAACACGCCCCCTTCGCGCGTCAAGTGTCAAAAAATAACCAATGACAGCAAAGCAAAAAATAAACAAACTCGCATGAAAACATTGCGGGGTTTTCTCTGAGTATCCAAAATAAAAATAAAGTATGAATGGATATATCAACTCCAAAAAAGCAAGCAAACAAGTCTGATTTAAATAACTTTTGCCGATTTGCAGGTGCTCATTCTCAACTAAATTCGGAACAGGCAAGTTAGGACGAATTTCGACAGAAAATATATTTAAAACATGAAATCGTGAGGGATGCCGTGGTACCACATTAGCATTGATTTTCGCTTCTATCGGCATTGTTATAAATAAATCGTCACGTTTATCAGATCGTGTGTGCAATGCTTGTGAGCGGAAAGTACGAAATTTGTATCAATTATTCAATTTGGTAAAGAACACGACAAACGAAGAGAATGTTGAGAGTCCCGCTCGTTTCAAACGGCAATTTCAAACGGCAATTTCAAACGGCGTTTCAAACAGCCAATCAGGAAAACATAAAATACCCGGTCTTCCGTGCAGGCCCACTATTCCTCTCCATCAGTGGGCCTGCACGCGGGCTAAATGGACCGTTTGGGATGAATTATATTAACTAATATCGCTCGCCGAAGCTTGACATGAAAATGTCACTTGCTCAGCTCGAGTCATTTACTGCAGACAAGTACTTTAAATGTACTTGGTTTAATACATTTAGTCATTAGATATTTTGAGGAATATTCGGAACATTACTTTAGAGGATAAAAGCAGTATTTATACCTGATGCCAAATATCACCTAGAGAGTAGAGGTGAAATTTGACACACAGACACGGTATGTGTGCAATGCAGCCTATTTGAACTCACTGTATGAAATGGCAGACAGCATTACTCATGAAAGGAAGAATTCTGAACATTATATTGATTAGACTTTTCCCGGGGAGATCATGAGACCAGACTGGGTAATATATGGCAGATTTCGACAAGGAAACATTTATGCAGCAGGGAAAAATTCAAGTGTGACAGTGTGTAGTGTGCAAAATTGTTGCAAGTGCACTGCAAATTTGAGTGTTGTTTCTGATTTTCAGTATTGTTTTAAAACATTTAACTTAACATTTAACAATACAGTAACAGTGTGCAACCTGTTCATGTACTGAAAAATATCAAGTATGCATCGGCCAGACTTTCCATGGTGGTCGTGAAATATAAACCTCTATAAAGAAATTCAGTTCATTAAACTTAACAGTTTCATGTATGCTTGGATGAAATCCGTACATTGTTATACTACTATTAATTATCATTTCTACAGTAAAAATATATTAATCCTTCAAGTAATTAATGGCAAATTTTCCTACTTTGTTGAACCTCAATAAAACTAACATGAAGTTTTCTTGCGTGTCCAAAACTAAATTTCTTGACATGTCATCTAGTGAGAATGAATGTCCAGATTAGCAATATGTTAGTGTTTTCTATTTATGGTTCTTTTTAACACAACATTTAGTAAGCTATATTTTCCAAGGCTGCCCAGGAGGAATTGCTCGATGAGCCCCAGATTTAAGTGAGCCCCAAAAATACTATAAAAGGAAACAAAAACTGGGGAAAGAAGTCAGAGGGTTGTAAGAGGTGGGGGAGGGACCATAATCTCATTTTCCATTCCCAATTTTAATTGCTATTTTTATTGCTTTTTTGTAATCCCAGTCGTCTCAGCAAGTAAAGCCTGTTACAGACATTACTTTTATCCTCTAAGTAATGTTCCGAATATTCCTCAAAATATCTAATGACTAAATGTATTAAACCATAGTTGATTAAACCAAGTACATTTAAAGTACTTGTCTGCAGTAAATGACTCGAGCTGAGCAAGTGACATTTTCATGTCAAGCTTCCGCGAGCGATATTTTAATATAATTCATCCCAAACGGTCCATTCTGCATCCAAAGCCTTCAAGGTATACGTCTTTGGCCTTGAAAACCACAAATTTCCTTTATAAAATACTCTAAACCAAAGTAATTCACTCGAACTGACCAAGTGACGATTTCGTACAAATTTCGGCGAGCGATATTTTTACATCAATTCATCCCCAGCTGTCCAGTTTGCATCTAAAACCTTCACGATAAGTAGTTATTGCCAAAAAAGTTTGATCGAAGTGGATTCGAAACACTGGGACGACGCAAAATGCAAAAAATATGGATTTCCCTGTAGAGTTTATAGTCTTTTTGCCCTGAATGGCGGTCATCTTGGATTTATCATGCAGGTCACGCCTCCGCTAGGTATGAGCATAGACTATCCAGAAGACAGGGACTGGAAACGCTGGGCAAAGCCACAGATTAATCCCCGAGCCGGCGCGAAGCGCCGTGCGAGGGTACTAATTCCGCTCGGATATTTACACCCGGGTATGTTACAACATCAGTGAACTCTATATATACTGGAACGATAACTGCGGCTCGAATTTTGAAGCTTCGTCTTGTAGGTATGATCAGGGCGTAGTATGATCCAGGCCCCTGCGCGGAAATTCACTAAATTCCGATTTCCGACTTTCCGTACGAAAAATTTGCATCATTTTATCGGAAAGTTATATAATTTTTCAGCGTACTGTTTGTTAAGTCGAGCTTTTTTATGCCTCTGGGAAACTAGAGAAAGTCGTCTTTCAGAATAAGTAAATTTGAGAATTGGCCGAAACATTTTGTTATAAATAACAAAGTTATCTCAACTTATTTGATGATTGAAAAACAAGTTCGCGCCAAAAAACATCGGCAAACTTTTGTTTTTTCAGGACTTTCTGTGAGGAATTTGAAAAGAACAAAGAGTAATATGGACTAAAGTTTCATCAATGTTAGCTTTTCATTTAATTTTTGTCTTATATATAGGTTATATATCACTAAAAATGAGTATTTTCGTGCAAAAACTGGAAAAAAACTTTTAACAAATTTTAACTCGCTCCAGTGCTCCGACTCTTCGTGACAAGCCCACGCAAAAAACACGCATATTTATACCTACAATCACCATAGTAACGAGCTTCTATTGGCCGCCATCTTGGCTTCAGGCAAGTATGGGCCAGTGAACTCCATAAATTTCTAATATCTGGAACGATAACATTCAATCATTCAGGCGGAAAAAAGTGAAGCCTAAATCCCAGTCCTTTTACGCGGTCCGTACGTCAGTTTCAGTCCCTCAAAAGTCAATTTCACGCGGTCCGACGGGTCCGTACGTCAGTTTCAGTCCCCCACAACTTATTTACTGCGCGGTCCGTACGTAAACTCTATTTTTGTATTATTTTTTTGAAAAAAACAACAGTTTTTTTGCAAATCGAAGTAGTTTCTCCTTTGTAACTGGCTAAAAAAGATCACAGAAGGAAAACTAGGAGGAAAACATATCTTTGTCACTGAAGTAAGTTAATTAAAGCAAGTTTTCTCAGTGGTTTGTTCAAACAGCGAAAATATTTTGTTTTTTTGTCAGTCGTATAAGGCGTATAAGCTAGTTTGTGCAAAAAGTTTATGAGAGCCATGAAAATATGGGATAAGATAAGCTATCGTGCAGGTTTTAACAGCTATTCAAGTTTTTTTTCTATTTTCGTGAACTTATTTGAACTTTGGCCGTTGTGAAATCAATCACGTTTGATGGCGTAGGCACTGTTATTTTGGCTTCACTTTTCACCGCCAGTTATCGTTCCAGGTAACCAAATTGAGTTCACTGGTATGGGCATGTTTACCTACAGTTATCGTTCCAGTATATATAGAGTTCACTGGACAACATAGCGGAATGCAAAGTTGTCCGCCATTATGCAATGGACGGTTTTCTACGTTATGCGCATGCGCGAGTTCAGGCCGAGAGAAAACTGTTTTGTACTCGGGAGTCGGGACATAAACAGACAAACAAAGTCTCTAAAACGAGATAAATGAAAATTATTTAGAGGAACAGAAGGAAAAAAACAGTCAAAAGACCGAAGAAAGACAAGATTTTCGAGTTTTAAAGCGTTTTAAACGCGTAAGTGTCTATTTTGTATACTTGTTTTTGCCGTATTGGCATGCAGTATATTATAGTTTGTGGATTTGAAAATGCGTAGTTCATCCTGTGTGGTCAATACAACATTGATTAATCTTAAAAGGTATTTTAGTATTAATTCAAATACGTTATAGAATAAGAAACAACATATTAAATCTCAAAAACAAGTGCGAAAAGTAAAAAAATACTGTTAAAAAACAGTTTTATGAAAATTTCGAAATGTTTTGTGAGACTTCTAAGGTTGAATTTTACAGTAAATCAAAGCTAAAAGAGCACGTAATAACATACCTACTTTATATAGTTGGGCAACTGATAATTTTATAGTTAAAATTAACAAATCTTATCAACATTTTACCATTTTGTACAAAATAAAAGAAATATACAGTGTTGCGTGTTACCATGGTTACAGTGATCGACTCAGTACTTCATGTTACAATAACTTTTGGGGGAGTAAATTGTGTCGTTCGAATGGGCGAGGGATTCTGCATGCATGTATTTCTAGTAATATACAGATGTCTCACTTCTATACCAAAACCATAAGCCGGTTTTTTTCAGTGAACTATAAGTATACTGGAACGCTAACTCAGGGGGGGAAATTGAAGCCGTGCTTTGTAGGTAGTGCCAGTCCCTTTTAACACACTTTTTATATTGCAAAATTTTACCCTTTTAATTTCCTTTTATACTTTCACTATTTATCTTTGACTACACTAGAACAATTAAACTTTTTACTCAAGTACTTACAATGAACAAAGGTCGTTCAATTTCTGAAATATTACTGGAAAAAAACAAAATTTGTCAAAAAACCGCGCGAAAATGTTTGGTTTTTCTGAGTTATGAGACTTTCCATTTCGTCGCTACTCGTCAATTTGACTGCTGTCCCACCCCGCGTAAGACGGTATTGTTTACCAGTTTGTTTACGTCACGTCCACGATCATGCCCGAACAGATCGAAGTATTATGAACATAGCCGAAATTGAGAGAGATTTTGGCTCCGTTCGTCGCTAAATTTGCCCGAGTTATGATCAAACCATATTCGTTAGAAAGAGAAACCTTTGTGAAAAGATTTGATCGAATTTTTTTTGCCGTACGACAAGTTTGAGCGGAGATATTTGACTTTGAAGGCGATGCGGTCGGGCCGCGAGTAATTAGCCTTTACCGCTATATACATATGACGAGCAACACACAAGTTGACACAACATATAGGCCACAGAAAAGGTTGCATAAACCGCTCTAAATGAGCTCATGGAGTAATTAAAAGAATGTAAAGGCATTATAGTATCATGTCAACTATATTTTATTGTTAAAGTGTAGTTATTTGATTAATTTAAGAATGTTTTTAAAATAGTTTTGCTTGAGTATAAAATTTGTTTATAAAAGCCGTTAAAAACCCGCAACTCCTGATCATTCACCCTGAAATTGGGCCGCCTGTGGTAGGAGTGGAGAGCATAATAATATAACAATTCATACTCAATTACTTTAGTCAGATATTCTCATCTCTAATTTGACTTCAGCTATTATGTGGTAAAAAGTTTTCTCTAGAAACCTGTCTGAATATAACTATGAATTTAAGACAAGTTTCTCGTCTGAGACGAATTTCCCATCTCCCAAAGCTTTTTATTTATTTTAATAATTTCACCCATATAAAGAAAAACATTTTACATTTGTAGTAATCTATTAAATATTTTACATTTGGGCTAGGGGCCTACTAGAAATCTTGATAGGCTTTTTACTTAGACCCCTAGTTAATATATAATTTTAATTATAAACTGTATAAAAAAGTTTAAAGAATAAGTTAAAGTTAAGAATAAAATGATTCTTTAGATATAACACTATATAGATATTATCAACTATATACTAAGTTGCAGTAACTAGGCATTGCCTTGTGTAACATGACCTTAAATGTTAACCCATTAATTTACTGGCAATGCGCCCTACTTTACTATTTTACTCCGTCTAATGCCAGACTATTTTACTTGTCAGTGGCAGAGTACTGCCAGTTAATGGATTATACTGTACATAGGGATTTTGTAGGTGGAAATGAAAAAAACCTGCAATATTATGTATCCTACATTTAACAAAAATTTACATTGATATCCTTGATAGGTGCATTATACTAGGGTAATGCCACTGTGTGGTTATAGTGTAGTAGTCAATTGAAACCCCACCCCCTGGGCATATGCAGGGTTTTAACAAGATTTTGCGGTCCCAGACTGCAGAGTATGGCACTTTTCAACAAGATCTTGGGTGCGCAATCAGGCCGCACCTGGCGTGCGGGTGTGCAAAACTACCTAAAATTTCTCAGGTGCATCTTCTTAGGTGCGCCTTGAAATGCATATGCGGGGTGCTGTGCACAAAGGAAAATGAAAGGAAAAATTTCATGCAAGATCAAATTTGCAAAAAATAAATTCATGGTACAGGGGATAGACTAAAAAACTCTCACTAAAATGCAGGAAATCAAGCCACAGAGAATCAAGAATTCAAACATTTTCTGGGGGAGGACCCCCAGGTCCCTTTACATTAATGGTCCCCAGTGAAGAATTCTTAAGGCCCTGTTATTCCATGCATGCCTGCTTTATTTGCTCATGTTCCAAATTGCAATCAGAGCTTTCATAATGAAAAATTTATGCACAAAATTTTAGTGCAAAAATATTTCTGCAAAGCCAAAGCAGCCGGAAAAATATTGTGCATGGGAAAAAATGCCTCCCCCTCATCACTTTTCTAATGTTGCCCCTAAGTGCGCCATTGTTATTGCATTAATTTATCTTGGGTGCGCCGCTGCCATACTCTGCAGCCTGGTGCAGGGGAAATATAGATTTTAACACACTTGCCATCATGCTTTATTTTTCCATTTTGACTATAAATATTAATCATAATTCCAGTTTTGTCGTAGCATGTACATCAAAATGGCGCACGTAAAAAGCATCCGTACATAAGTAGTTTCCTTTCAAACCCTGGAACTTGAAGGCTATCACTTGTCTTTTACAACATATATTTATGATCTCATATGTAATGTTAATGCAAATAGGGTAGTTACAACTTTGTGCGATATGCCAATCTTGTACAAACGAGGTTTTTTGACTCTTCTGTTTGCACGACTACGAGAGGATCGCAATTTATGTTGTCCTCACTTCAAACCCTGTAACTTCACTTTATATATATTTCAGGACTTCACATTTACATATTTTAAACAAGAATAAAACTGTCGATGCAACTATCGACTTTTCAAACTTTTTGATGGTTTAACAAAGCTAAAAAACACCATTGAATGCGTGCGTTCCCTTTTTGACTACAAAAATGTCGCCATTGTTGTTGTTAGTGTATGCACCTACTTCAAACCCTGTAACTTCACTTCAAATAAATTTCAAGACTTCTCATTTACATATTTTAAACAAGAATAGAAATGACGATGCAACTATCGCTTTTTCAAAGTTCTCTTGGATTTAATAAAGCAAAAAATCACCTTTGAATGCATGCGTATTATTTTGAACTACAAAAGAGCCGCCTTCGTTGTTGTTTCTGTACACACTTACTTCAAACCCTGTAACTTAATTTTAAATATATTTCAGGGTTTCTCATCTATATATATTGAACAAAAATAGAAATGTGAATGCAACTATCGCTATTTCAAACTTCTCCTGGGTCTAACAAAACAAAAAAATCACTTTCGAGTGCATGCGTATTATTTTGAAATACAAAAAGCTCGCCATTGTTGTTCTTTCTGTACACACCTACTTCAATCCCTGTAACTTCACTTTAAGTATAGTTCAGGGTTTCTTATCTTATACAGGGTGTATAAAAAAAAACTGAACAAAATTGAAATTGCTCAACTTCGCGAAGCGGCTCCAGGTACGAAGTTTATTTTTAATATATATTGTTTGGGTATTTATAATGTAGAATAAACTAAATTTCTGAAAGTTACATTTTTCAAAACCAGGTGTCTTGTCCAACAGATCAATAATGGCACGAGCTTTCAATGCTTAAAAGTTATTTTGAGTTAGTGCGGAAAATGTGTTATGTTGCATTGCTGTTCAAAATTTCAGAACATTAGCTTATGTAGTCTCAAACAGGTAAACTTTCATTTTTCAGAAAAAATCAGCTTTTGCATGCTTAATTTAATCCTTTACCTAATTTGCATATTGTCTAGACAATATGCAAATTGTCTAGACAATATGCAAATTAGGTAAAGGCGTAAATTAAGCATGCAAAAGCTGATTTTCTCTTAAAAATGAAAGTTTACGCGACGTTTTGAAGGACTTACACTTGAGCAAATTTTCTGAAATTTTGAACAGCAATGCAACACCCAACACATTTTCCACCCACTAATTCAAAATAACTTTTAAGCATTGAAATTTCGTGCGCAAGCCATTTTAGATCTGTTGGACAAGACACTTCTGGTTTTGAAAAATGTAACTTTCAGAATTTTTTAGTTTATTCTACATTATAAATACCCAAACAATATATATTAATAAAAAACTTCGTACCTGGAGCCGCTTCGCGAAATTGAGAGCAATTTCAATTTTGTTCAGTTTTTTTTGATACACCCTATAATGAACAAAAACATAAATGTCAATGCAGCTATCGCTTTTTTAAACTTCTATTGGCTTTAACAAAGCAAAAAATCACCTTTGAGTGCATGCGTATTATTTTGAACTAAAAAAACTAGCCATTGTTGTTGTCGCTGTACACACCTACTTCAAACCCTGTAACTTTACTTTGAATATATTTCAGGGTTTTCCATTTATATATATTGACCAAAAATATAAATGCCAATGCAACTATCGCCTTTTCAAAGTTCTATTGGGATTACCAAAGCCAAAAATCACCTTTCAATGCATGCGTATTATTTCGAACTACAAAAACACTCGCCATTGACATTGTTGTTCTACAGGCCGTATCACGGACAGCACGCGCTAAACAATGGCGTTTTCAGTCCCTGTCTTCTGGATAGTCTATGGTATGAGCGAGTCAGCAATCTAGGTTTATTATATCTATGATAAGCGCCCTGGTTCAAACCGCCATTTGTCCGAAGTTAACACGAAGTTCAAAATTATACACCGAAGTTCATCCGAACCGTCCCGATAACAGGCTACTTGTGGAACACAACGATCACGTGACCTATGTTTCAACCCTTCTATTATTTCTTTCTCTTCTTAATTCGTCCCCCCTCTCGCGTGCGCCCGCATTTCTTGTTGTCAGTACTTCATGTAAATTAAAATTTAAGTTCTTTCAAGTTCTTTCATCGATTGTGCTTTGAAATAAGCAAACTGTTGTTTAATTTGAAATACAGTTCAATAATTTGATTATTTTCCATTTCTTAGCCATAGATCATTGGCGGACAACTTTGCATTCCACAATGTTTTCACATACCGACGTGTGTTTACTGGATATCTGGGTGGTAGCTATTTATTTATTCAAGATTAGATTAATGTCAGCGGGTTTGGCAAGGACTAGAGTGTCGTCAACATATCTTACGTAGGATTCTGTATATTACTATGGCAAAAGATTCTTTAATAATTTATTTTTCTAAAGCTATATATCATGATAATATTGGCTTAAGTAGGACCTAAAGGCGGTCCCATAGAAACGCCGTCAATTTGTCGCTAAGCTCTTCGTTTGAAAAAATGGTGTAAGCGTCAAGTAGCAACATTTTAGCGTTCGCTTCTTAAGTGTGGTCGTTATTTTGTTTTCATTGTAAATCTTATGTAAAATTATGTTAATCGTTTTGTTAAGTGGAATGTTGTAAATACGCCTGTTTGTAACCTTCTCAGAATAGGTTATCTGGAATGTTTTTGATTCTGTTAACAGTAGTTTGTAAGACCATCTTTCTGGTAAAGAAGACAGAAAATAGTTTTTTGTTTCTTTTGTTTAAGCCTAATCCAGGTGCTGTTTAAAGTTTGTTTAAGCCTAATCCAGGTGCTGTTTAAAGTATTTATAGGCTTATTAACTGTGAACAAGCAAAGTGTGACAGGTTCGTCACGGACGTCAAATTCATGTTTCACCAAGCAAAAAATCAACGAAATAAAAGTTATTTTCTCTGCTGAAAAGTAAAACATTTCTCGACGTTTCGAATGAACGTCGTCTAGCGGGAGCATTACGTCGAGAGCTGTTTTCTCTCTTTTAGGCTCGGTGGCTGACGTGAAACTTTACCCAACGCCAACGGGCAACGGTATTTTCTGTTTTAAACCCCCTAGCCCTGTGTAAACAGAGTGTAAACCAAATTTCCCGCCATTAGCATTTAATGTTCTTCATACAATAATGTGCACTGAATCGTACCCGGCAGTGTACTATTCTCAAACAATAAATAATATGTTATACCTGGTTATTGTTTCCTAATAAGAACAGTCGGCCGGTTTATGTATACTTTGCGTAAATGTCTAGCTACTAGTAGTAGATTTGTACTGCCTTGATGTTATTACAATTTACGCTGAAATTATAATTACTAACCAACAGCTAGCGACGTTGTGACAAGCCTTGCCCAATTTATCTTATGATGTTTTGTGAAACGCCTCATGTTCTTATTTCATTAAATTTAGATCCGAAATGCGTTTGCTGACTTGTGTTTTAAATGTGTTAAAACTTCCTGGCAACCAGAAGAAGTCTAACGAAGAAGTCGTTTTCATGGAAATGCTCGAATTCTGTGATATTTGGGTTCAATTGGTGGGTGCTGGAGGTAAATATTTTCTGAATACATTTTAAAACTAGCATAACATAACAATAGGCATGGTCGAAGTCGCGCTCGAAATTGAGGTATGGATATGCGAATAAATTAAGTAGAAGATGTTTGTAGATGGAACATTCGAACGAAAATTTATATACATTTTTAGACATAACCAGGAGCAGTTGCAAAAATGCAATTTTAGGCCCTCTGGCAGAAATCGAGCCTGCGGCCCTGCGATTCCGGTGCAGAGCTCTAACCAACTGAGCTACAGATCGAGTCCAGTTGCTGATCGAGCATTAACCGCAAATTCGTGTATATATGATGGGAGTGATGCCAGTATATGATATGGGTAAATATCAAGATTTTTCTCGGCATCTCGTTCCATAGGAGTGATAGTAGAAGGTGTTTGTAGATAGGATATAAGAGCTATACGTACTGGAAGTAATATCGCGCAAAAGTCGCAATATCGTTGCTGTTGTGGTCGATTTCTTTTGCAGGAGTTGAAGAAATCTCAGGACGTAAGCTGTAACATTGAGCAGTTTGTCGAGTGTGCTGTATCTTGACACATCAATGATTTGATGGATACCGAGTCCGTTGGTCGATGGTATTGACTCAGTGGTTGTGGATTCATCGGTTGTGGGTTCTGTGTCATCTATATCGACTATGTTGATGTTGAGGGTTTGGGATGGGTTCCAAATGGGCCATAGTGATTGATGTGGTAACCATTCGGGGCCGTATTTCCACAGAGTTGATGCGTGGAATTGTTGGGCTGAAACACCACGAGTGAGTAGGTCAGCTGGGTTGCTCTTGGTAGGGCAATGGTTCCAATGCGTTGTGTTATAGAGCGCTTTGATTTCTCGGACACGGTTCGCGATGAACGGTTTCAAAGCCTTGTTGCTGTTTAGCCAGTGAAGGACGATTTCACTGTCAGTCCATAACTTGACTGTGAGGTTGTTGTATCTTTGTTTCATGGCTTGTTGGACAAAATTGGCTAATCTTGCGCCAGTTAATGCTGCCATGAGTTCTAATTGAGGCAATGTCAATTTCTTGAGGGGTGCAACTCGTGATTTGGCGATGACCATCGATGTCTCGGTTCCATTATGAAGGTATGCGACTGCGCCATACGCTTTCATGCTTGCGTCAGCAAATACGTGTAGTTGGGTGCTAGAGGGAGTAGTGGTCCCTGGTGAGAAGTGGCATCTTGGTAGCACTGTTGTGGTGGCATCCTCGATCTCCTTGGCAATGTTGGTCCATGTTGTTGCTAGCTCTGGAGGAAGTGGCTCATCCCACTCGAACTTCCGCTGCCATAACTCTTGGAGTAGGAGTTTTGCTCTTACGGTAACTGGTGATAGGATACCGAGTTGGTCAAACGTTTTCGATAACTCCCGTAGAATTTCACGCTTGGTAATAAGATGGACGGATGAAGGACTAATGGCTCGTTGATTGAAGCTCAAGTTGTCGGAGGTGGGATCCCATTTCAGGCCGAGGAGGTTAACGACTTTGTTGGGGTCAGCTACGTGCTGGCTGGTTGCTTGATCACGGAGGACTTTGCTGTTAGATGTCCACGAACGTAAGTTAAATTTTCCTTCAGCCATGATGGATCGTGATTCGTTGTAATACTGAAGGGTTTCTTTTTCTGTGTCTCGTCCAGAGATGAAGTTGTCCACGTACAAATCGTTCTTAATGTCCTTAGCGACTGGTGATTCGTAGTTATCTAGGTGGGAATGCAACGTTGCATTGAGCATAAAGGGTGAGCTTGTGGTTCTCATTGCTAGTCACAGGATGTGCGAGAGGGAGTTCTCTTAAATATGGAAGGGTGCTGATGTCATCATGGGAACGAAGTTGAAGGGGCGTTGCAATATTTTCAACAATGAGGACCTGTAGTGGAATTTCTTCGTTGCGGTTTGTCTTCACATTAACAATGGTGGATTCTAAGGTTTGTGCAGCTGATGTTTGGGCACCAAAGGCTGATAAACTGATGACTTCCTTTCCCGTGGGTTGTATGTGCAGTTGGGCTGCCAAATCTTTGGTGATAAATGATCTTTGTGCGCCTTCGTCGAAGAGGATGTTGGCTGTACAATAGGTGTGTTGTGCGCCTACTGTTGCTATGGCAGTTTTGAGGAGGGTTACCGTGTTGTTGGAGGTGGACAAACAAGTGGTGGGATCTGGGGTAGAATGGACATCATTGTTGGGAGTTGTTACATTCAGTTGAGTTGATGGCGAGGGTGGGGTGGGTGGTGCAGGTGCGGTAGGTAACACATGTGATGCAGGAAGTGTGGATGGTGGAGGTGGTGCAAATGTCGAAGGTGGTGGTGGTTTCACAGGTTCAGCTGTACAAAGACTGGTGTGATGTTTGCCTTTACACTTGCGACAGCGGTTCTTCGATTGGCATGCAGAGGATTTGTGATGACCCAAACAGTTGAAGCAAAGTTTTTCTTCCTTCACAGTTGTCCAGCGTTTTGTACAGTCTGTAATCACTTTGCAGTCGTTCGGTGAGTGTGGTTTCTGGCAATATACCCATTTCTTTGGTTTTGGATAAACAGATGGTTGATTCCATGGCAGTGGGTGTCTTCTGGCAGGAAGGTGTTGCTGGGTAAGAAATGATGCGGTTGAGGAGGGGAATGGGTTGGTTCTGATGCTGTTATCTGATTGAAGATGAATTCCAGCTTCAAGAATTTTAATTTCTTTATAGATAGCCTCTCTTAGTTGTGGGAAAGTCCACTCTGGGTTGCTGTGTTCACGAGCCAGGTTTTGTCGAAGCTCATTGGGTAGTTTGCCAAGGGTTATAGGAACAAGAAGATCACCATACGACTCCTGAGACTTACCAAGAGATGTAAGTCCCCTGATATGAGTTTCCATGAAATCATAAAATGTTCTCAGACTAGATAGCTCATTGGTGGGGTTGGGTAAGTTTAGTAGGGCCTGCATATGGGTACTGATAATTTTTTGTGGTTCTCCGAAACGGGTTTTTAGGAGGTCAATTGCCTGTGCGTAGTTGGTGTTGGTGAGTGGGAAACCAGCAATAACTCTGGCTGCATCTCCAGACAGTTGTGCCCTTAGATAGCCTTCGAGACTGGGGTTTGAGTTAACAGCCACATTAAACGAGTCCCAAAATGTAAGCCATTCTAGGGGGTTGCCAGAAAATGTGGGAAGGTGCAGTTTTGGTAGACGACTCACATGACTGGAGGGGGTGGGTATATGAACTTGTGATGATGGGGTGGATATGACAGGTGTAGTTGATGGAATATTGAATTGTTGTGCTTGTGTGTTCAAAGGGGAATCATGGTTATCTTGTTGAACTGTTTCATTAGGTGTAGCTATGCTTGTTTCAGTGCCAGTGTTTTCTGTTGCTGGTGGACTTTGGGTGGTAGTATTTTCAGAATTGACTGGGGTTACTTCAGGGGTAACATTGGTGGTACTTGGGGACAATTTAATAGATGAAAACTGTTTAATACTGTTACTTATCTGAGCTGATAATTCGTCAATTTCTTCTTGAATATCTTCGATTTGAAAGATTTCCTTCTCTAGTTCCTTTGGATCTTCGACAAATGCCACGATTTTCTCATCTAATTCTTGTAGTTTCGACTTTTTCTGCGATAGTTGCTCGGTAATTCGTGTTAGAGATACAATATCAACGTCCGTAAGTGCTTCCTTTTGTAAAATATTTGTTGCTTTTTTGATAGTTTGTGTTAAATGTGCTCTGTAGCCCGCTCTCGATGCTTGAAGTCTTGGTAAGGATTCCGGTTGTTTTTCCATTTTGTTTTGAATTAATCCTGGTCACGGCACCATATTATGTCAGATAAGACGAGGACCAGGTTATATTTGTACTATATTCGAGGATATATTTTAACAACTTATAACAAGTTAACAACGTGCAAAGTACGTATTGTTTTATTGCTCATGTCCACGGTCCGCTGACCAACTGTAACAGTTCGTACTTAATGTTATACGCTCATAACGCTATATTAGTACTTATCTTTCGACAATACGATTGAACTTTGATCTCGCATAAATTGTTAAAGCGGTAAAGCGCGCGTAGACATTATTTTAAAGTATTAAACACCATGACTACGTACGGACGATCTCGAAGAGTTACAGTTTGAGCTAAAGTCTCTACTATACACAAAGAACCAGGGTGAATTAAAATAATTCGCGGTTTCGATTAAATTAGACGTTGAACTCGCGGGTAAAAGCAAAATAACCGCAACAAAACTTATTCAAAAATCGATCGAACAAAGGCTAAATAAAGACAGAGGGAGAATCGGCACAGAAAGTTGAGTGGGTGCAAAAGGCTATTAAGTCTTTGAAACCTGAATCGCAGAAAAACGAACCCGACGACGCGCTAAGCGAATAGGCCATATCACGAATTAGAGCATCATGGGATATATTTTGGGGGTATATTCAAATTTCAAGATGGCGGCGGCGCGCGGGTAAAATATATCCCGGAATTACCGCCGAGGTTTTGTTCACATTACATTGTGATATGTTGAAGAACTTCTTGCGTACGAGAAACGAAAAGGTTTCTGGTGTAAAAAAGTATTAGTTGAAAGGTAAGATGATTGCTACCAACATTTAATGTTGTTTCAAGAATCCTGACACTTCTTGCCCGCGAGACACCGCTAAGGCGCTAAAGACAACTTTAGACGAGACAAAAGAAGATTCTAACCATGTTGTAGACAAGTCTCCAGCAACAACATTACATGACTTTATTCCTTCGTCGGGGTGGATTGCAGATCCAACTTATATACGGGCTAAGGGCTTCAAAGTTGTCCGCTCTGTGATCTATGACTATCTCGTTGACAAGGTTGCAGTATCTACTGGATGTCAAGGTGATTTTCGAGCCCTCAGCCAAGGACATAACCTGTTTCGTTCGAAGCATGTAACTGTGGTAGAATGGCATAATGGCATTCAATGTTACCGAGGCATGGTGAGACCAACGATGAAGAAAGATCGAGTTTACCGTGTATATATTTACTACAATGGTTTGCAGGGAATAAAAATGGCACATTGCGAATGTACAGCAACATATACCATTATAACATAAAGTGTAAAGTGCTTTAATCAGTGCTTCAGACTGTTATTCACAATACTATGAAGGCTTATGTGAATAAAAACTTGTTCTTCAGTCTTTCAGAGTCTTGTGTGCATGTTTCTGCCATCTTGCATGCCTTGGAGAAATTATTCAGTCAAAACAAACAATCAGAGTCAGTCACGTCTGGTTGCTGCTCTTGGCTCGATCCACACCCAAGGAAAGTAAATCCACTTCCCATGAGTGATCTCCATTTAGAGAAACATGTCTGGGGCCACAGCAACTCAAGAAAGTTTAGAAAGATGGAGCCTTTTAATCCCTTCCCCCCAGAAGCAAGATCATATTTTTTTCATAAGCAGTCCACAGTCAACATGGTTTCAGACATGGAGAAGAGTGGGTACATTTCTACAACACTCATGATACTAAAAGAAAATGTCAAATAATACAAGAAATAGTCTTTTGAAACATCTATAAAATCTGTGAACCTGTACCACTTAGCTGTGTAATATTTGTCAGGATTAATTGGCATGATTTGCAACTAACCATTCAAAATAAACCGTAAATAACACAATATGGTTATTATCCAATATATCCCAATGACTCCCATGGTTCATACTGTCTATAGACCAAGAATTGCAGGTAGTAACTTGCAACATGCATGGTTTAAAAGGCATTTTTATTTTTTTCCATAGAAAATGTTAAATTTGTGCCATGATCTTAATTTATCATTGAAATACAAATTTATAATGATACAAGAAAAATAGAATAATTTTATTGAAGAATGAATGAACCATGGATTCATTTTGATCAAACAGTCAAAACACTTTATAAGTTACTGGTACATACAATAGATTAATAGGTACAGGGCTAACAGATTAAATGTTATACCACTCATGCCAAACTGCTGCTCTGTTACTCTCACCTGTTGGCTAGGACTATTTGTAATACATTTATATACATATTTACATCTTAATTATGCTGTAACTTAAATGGCTTTTACATAAACACAATAAGACAATCTCGCTGTGTCTGGTGTCTTGGGAGGGTGTTTACATTGATATATCATAGTTTGGGATAAATCATTATAGAATACCAACCAGAATGTGACACGCATGGTTTGTCAAGATACATAGCAGAAGTGAAATGTCCGGGAGTCCAAAATCTACATGCCACAAGATTATATGTGCATGAAGGATATGTGATTTGTCGAGGTAGGTCTGAGATGTGAGCAATTACTTTCTGTATCACCAGATGACTTAAGTAAATAAAAAAAGTGGGTGGAGGCTGATTTACAAATAATTTGGTTTGATAGACTCTTTCACGTAGACACATTTCTTCTGGGGTTACTTCCATAAATACTAATGAATCATCGTGTAATGTGCCACTCTCAGATGACAATAGTACTGAGCAGCTATCTGAGTAGCCTTGGAACATCCGTGAAAGCAGGCTGGAGAATGTTATTCCATTGCTCATGTCATTACAGCTTCTATGGGATCTAAATACAAAAGTACAAATTAGAACATTTGGAACATTTTATATAACTATATAGTACTTACTACTTAGTGTTCAAATCATTATCCTCCAAGGGTCTTATGTACACTTTTGTACTGAGACATATTAACAGAGTGGTCACAGCGCTGGCAAACGTTTGCTAAGCCACACTGTTAACATTAATTACCTAATCAATATACTGTTTGTAGTACGATGGAGCTCTGATTTAGGACAGTTAGGATTATTACAGGTTGACTTCTGTGTTGTTTGCACTAGATCTCCCAATTTGCTAACAAAGTACTCATCTTCATCACCATTCAAATCAACATGGCCATGATAATCATCTGGAATCCACTGGGATACCCAACTCCCCACTCTCCTTGTTTGAAGTGACCGAAGTGACAGGTGTAGATGTCATTAAAGGTTGACCAGGTGTAGGTGGTGTAGAATCTAGACTAGATTTGGTTGCAGCCGAAAGTTTGCTTGAAGTAGAAGGAGTGGTTGGAATGGTAGTAGTGAGCAGGTTTCTTACAAGAATATCTTTGTTGTACTCTGCAGTCATGGATGGTGGAAGAGGAACTAAAGGGCCATTGAAATTTGAAAGATAAGCGCATATCTGAAAAGTCATGCTTAACGATCTGCTGCATTTGAGGGGATAAACTAAGCTGAGGATCCGATAATGCTTCCTTCTACCAATAGCACGTTCAACATGAATGCGCAATGAGGCAACCCGCCTGCTTGTTACAATTTCAGGTTTCGCCATCTGTGGTTTGGCATGTTGGGGGTGGCCTTTTTCTCATCCAGTAAATCTTCAATAGTGAAGCCTCTATCTGCCATTACATAATCCCCTTCCGCGATATAATCTAACACCCCAGATTGGACAACAAGTTCCCTATCTGATATGGAGCCAGTATACAGTTCTGAAGCAAACATGGTGCCACCAAATGGAGCCACTACAATCAGAAGTTGTAGAATGGCGTTTGTAGTTGGACCATGTTGTACTTTGACAACCAAGGTCAGATGGCCTCTGAATGAAAATTTCTGTAGCATTGAATATTGCTCGAGTATAAGGGTACTCTACTTGAAAAGCTGCAGGCATGAGCTTTTTGTTAACGTCTCGCGAAATCCACCAGTCTGTATTTACAACAAGGCGATTGTACAGGACAGCAATCCATGTGTTGATAAGCTATGACACTAATGACTGGCTGATTCCAAATCGAAAAGCTCATAAGAGTAAGTAGTAGCTCATGTGGCTCGAGCTTTCTTTCTGGGTCTTCCCCAGTGCTGTAAATCATTTATTGGCACACCTGAATTATCACACAAAATATGCAATGTACTAGTATTAGGTAGTCCAGTGTAGAGGCGGACAAGTTTGTCATTTCCATAGATGTGCTCTAGCTAGGGAGAAACACTATGAATGTTTACCCGCGCGCCGCCGCCACCTTGAAATTTGAATATACCTCCAAAACCAAAATATATCCCATGATGCTCTAATTCGTGATATGGCCTATTAAAGAAGCAAATTGATGAGTTAAAACAAAAACAACAAGCGGAAATGGACAACATGTTGTCTAAACTAGCGCAGACAAAAACACTGCACGAGACAAAAGATAACGCAGATAAACTAGAAAGTCCTAAAGAAACAAAACTTTTTGCCAGTGAGTAATTTTTGCGTTGCGAATTTAAGATTTCAGGACAAATTGGTGAGCCTGGTCAAACGGACAAACTAACATTTATGTCACTCGCTCATCAAATCGATTCCAGTTTAAAACGCCAGTATAAAGAATGCGAAATTGTTGACGCTGTGATTCGCGCTATTTCCTTGCACAGCAGCTTGAATGATTGGTCCCTCCCCAAACTAAGAAAGATCCTTCGTGTGCATGATTGAGAGAAATCTGCATCGGAACTGTATCAACAGCTGGCTACGATCTTTCAACACCCGAAACAGACAGCATAGCAGTTTCGTCTTCGCGCGCTTGAAAGCAAAGAATCAGACTGCGAAGTCCACTACGATGAACCCTTAATCCAAAAGACGTTCATGAAATCCTTTCGGACCGGTCTTCGAGACGATATTCTCGCGGCGAATTTGCGGCCCGGCTTAATGAGACATGTCAACGAGTTGGCGCCCCACCAAGCAGAATGACAAAACAAGCTTGCGTCGGAAAGAAGGCTTGCCAAAATTAACTCGTGCGAAGTTGATGAGTCAAGGAAATCTGTTGACAGTAACCAACAAATTCTGGCGAAAATTCGGGAAATGAGATCGGAAGTGGCAAACCTGAAATGAGCCACTCGAAGGGATTATGTACCAAGAGACTATCGGAACGAGTCGTACAACGATCAGGGACCACCGAAGATCACGCGGTTCCGTGGACGAGGGTGTCAAGCCTGCAAAAAACGTAAACTCGGCGCCACATGCAGACACTGTTTCGCATGCGGGGAGTTGGACCACATCGCTTCAGAGTGTGAGAAGAATATGCCTCGACAGAATCAGGGAAACGGAAGACGGCTAGTCGGCTACCCCAAACGTGGGACAGGGATTAGCCGAAGAAAAGAAAGTGTTCCATGAGTGCAACGGCTGCAATCAAGTTTTGGAACAGACTTTTTGGCGTTGTGAATGTTGTAAACTCGTGAACTACTGTGGTACGAAATGCCAGCGAAATCACTGGCCACAGCATAAAACATTGTGTAACGCCATCAAGCAGCAAATCCAAAATAGGAAACGGACGACAGAAGACGCGAAATCGGGTATTTTCGTCAGCCATCTCACACGAAAACAACACCAAAAGGTAGTTAGCCTGGTAGGCAGGTGATGTTCAATCAAAGCGAAACATAACGGGAAAAGACTCTATCGTTTCGGCTAGCTTCATAAAGAGGACCTTTTCTAGCGTGTTGGTTAGGTATGTTTGTGAGTTACTGGATGGTGATCTTACCGTGTCTGCAGCCAATGGTAGAAGGAAAAGTATGGGTTGAACTGGATCTCTAAATTGGAGATTCTGAACACGCACTTTCTGTTCCGTTTTTAGTGGAAAATGAGGAAATGGAACTTCCATTGATTGGCTTTAATGCAATAGAACACTTGATTAAAGTCAATAACCTGCAAGGTAACGAGATGGCAACTGCTTTAGTTTGTGTAAATGTTTGTGACAGCTCTTTTTGATTTCGTGAACAGAGTAAACCACGATTAATTATTCCTCTTAGACTCCGTGTACACGGGACCGGACGAATTTGGAACCGAGCTGAAATTCGTCCGTTTCGGCCTTCCGTTTACACGAGAACCATGGAACCGGACGAATTTGAGACCCCCTAACAGGACGAATTCGCGTCACGAAAAAAGCAGGTCTAGTTTTTGACCCGACCGGTTTTAAATTCGTCTGGTACCGTGTAAACGCCGGAACCGGTCTTGTTTTTGCACAGATAGCGCGGTAGAGGATTGGGTACGACAACAACACTATGCTCATTTGGTTACTTTACATGAAGTAACTTCCTCATACTTTTGTGAGTTTTTTAAAACAAACCAAAACAAGCGAATCACTTCGCGTGGTTTACACAAGAAAAGACAAGAAAATTAAAAGCCATGAATAATGAAAAAGGAGTTACTGGCATCAGTTCTTCTTACTTTGCTGGCGGGAGTGGCTGGTGTGATTCAATTCACCCTTCTTCAGAAAACAATTCGTCCGGTACCGTGTAAACACTCGAAGAAAAAGGACCAAAATTCGTCCGGTACCGTGTAAACAGGCGAAAAAGGACGAATTTCGGCCGGTTCCAAATTCATCCGGTACCGTGTAAACGTAGCCTTAAAGAACTGCAAAAAAGATGTAGTCATACCTCGGGGAAAATCTCTTAAAGTGAGCTGCAGAGTGAACACTGGTCCGCTAGATAAATCCACACCAGTTTTATTCGAAGCTCATGAGTTTCGGACACTTTATTGACAGCAATGGCAGGGAAATCTAGCCGAGTGGAAGTAGAGAATACGACCAAGCATGACATAGTATTACGGAACAGAACGGTGCTAGGATGCTTACAACTTACCCAATCAGTTACCCCAGTCGAGGTGAAATTAAAGACAAACAAAGTTGAAAAGTCATCTCCAAAATTAAATGAAGAAACCAAAACCGAAAACCGAAACCAAAACATCGCGAGAAAAACTACCATCTTCATTCCGGCAAGATAGAATTCCTCGCTCTGAAGTGAAAGTGAAAGGTGAACTGGGTATCTTCGTTGATCAACAATTCAAGCATCCTAAATGTCGACGCATCAAGAACCCCAAAGAGAAACGGATCAACATTGGAAGTTGATGACATAAGACAAGTCCAAATCGAAGATAGTGTTATTGGTAAAGTGTACTCCCTTATCAAAGCGAACAAGTGAGCTAGCCCGTGAATCAACCGACACACAATCGCTTCTCCATGAATGGCAGAGACTGTCAATTGGTTCAGACGGAGTTTTACGGCGGAAGAGAGGAACACACGATCAAATAAGTACCACGCAATGGTACTAAGAGAACTCCACAACAACCTGGGTCATCTTGGTTCTGATCGTGTTCTACATCTGGCCAGAGATCGGTTCTACTGGCCTCGTATGCAACGAGACGTTTAACATTACGTAAGAGCGTGTGTCGCTGTGTGAAACAAAAACCTCCACGACTGAAGATACGAGCTTCACTGCAACCGATTATAACTTCTTCGCCATTCGAGTTGGTGTCAATCGATTTCGTTCATCTGGAGAAGTCGAGTGGTGGATTTGAGCACATCTTAGTGATCGTTGATCACTTTACGCGATACGCTGAAGCTTACACTACTCGAAACAAAGCTGGAAAAACCGTTGCAGAAAAGCTTTACAACGATTTCGTGTTACGTTTTGGGTTTCTCGCCAAATTCCATCACGACCAGGACGGGGAATTCGAGAATCAACTCTCGGAAGGCTGGAACAACTTTGTGGCGTGAAGCATTCCCGGACGACCCCTTACCATCCGCAGAGCAACGGTCAAGTGGAAAGATTTAATAGGACGCTGTTGGATATGCTCAGAAGACTCCTTGAAAATCTCAATGTACCGGAACGACACAACCGGGTATTCACCATTCTTTCTCCTCTTTGGACGACACCCCCTACCAATCGACATTCTCCTTGATCCCAACCTAATAACCACCAGTGAGATCTATCCCCAGTACATGTCAGAGTGGAAAAACGCCATGCATGAGGCATATCAGCTGGCTGGACGAAAGGCGAAAGAGAAAGTTGATAAAGCGAAGAAACACTACGATCGTTGGGTAAGGAGTTCAGTACTACAGCCCGGTGATAGAGTATTGATACGGAACTCGAGTGAACGTGGTGGTCCTGAAAAGCTGAGATCATACCGGGAAAGGGACATCCACGTTGTTGTGCGAAAGAAGAGTACGGAAAGTCCAGTTTACGAGGTTAAACCTGAAGGTACTGGGACGAAAAGAAGAACGTTGCATAGAAATCTTCTCCTTCCGTGTGATTTCTTGCCAATGGACAGCCAACAGACCGATGGAGCTTCGTTACCACGACCAAGTAACAGAAGACAACCGAAACTCGTTAATCCGATAGCAAACAGTAGCGAGTTATCTAGTGATAACGAAGACCCGCCCGAAGTCGTAGTAAACGTCAATCCCAGAGATACAAGGCCCAACCCTTCTTCCCCAACGCTCCAAACTTTACAATATTATTTAGGACGCACAGTATCCAGAAGCTATCAGGCGAGATCAGTAGACGTTTATACCACGGTGATACAAGCTGCAGCGTATTATTTTGGTTACGAAGTTAACGAAGTAGATTATCGTAAATTTGATAAGTAGGATCATGGAAAAAGTTTTGTAGTGCTGTGATAGATTCATGAGAAACATATGTTTCTGGACTAACAACGTACCACATGGTACTGTACGTAGAGTACAAGCATGTTCACAAATCCCAAGTGTCACGGGACAACACTTATTTCAAGAGGGGGGATATGTTAAGCTGTATTATTTGGCTGTAATGTACAATTACTTAATCTGTGACGCAGGTTTGAACTGACAACTGACAAGTAGGTATATAGACGCGTTTTGAGTAACAAACAGTGACAGTGTAGTCTGAAGTCAGATATCAAGACAGATTTAAAAGTGTGTAATCACTAGGGACTTGTATTATTAATAAAGTTTTGGGGTACAACGTGGTGTATAACCAACGAGGCTAACAAAACCCCCTGGTTATAAATTTTCAAATGTTCTCTGCTTCATCGAAAGCTCGTATAGCTTAAATAGATATTTAGTACCAAACAACGTCTGAAAGCTAACTCCAATAGGTGTTATTATATCGAAGCGTTTAAAACAAAAAACTTCTTTGTAAGCTAGAGTAATATGGTAATAATGTGACAATAATACAGCGACAACATTTATTACATGCCATGCACTGCATAGTTTAATGGCGCAGAGAGTATTTGTTTCTTTACTGTAATGTATATGATCACATTTTAGAAAGAATTGGCCAGCACGAATCGTTTAAAGCTGGGGCAAGAATTTGGCAAGATATGGAAGAATGCATAATGAACGAGGAAATTTCAGTTACCTTTTTACACCAGGTGGAAAAGTACCAAAATGAAATATCACTAATTTTCGCTGGGCTTCATCGTCCAAATTGTAAACCTGATGATCACGAATACTTGCGAGACAGATGTATAATTTCCAAGATAAACGAACTGATTAACACCGAGAAAGATGTCCGTGACAAGTTGAATCTTTTAGAAACTGCCTACAAGTTTGCTGAAAAAGTATTGTCTGGGTCTGGCGCGATCCCGACAGAAATTCTCAACAGGAAAAATAACCTTCGCACCATGAAAATGAAAGAATTAAATGAAGAATTTTGGGGACCACACATTCCTTTATTAAAGCAGCTAGCTTCTCTTCAGCTTGTGATGCAGTCAGTTTCGTTTATGAATATCACCAAGGTCTACCTACAAGAAACTGAGCCCTTGAAGTGTGTTACATCTCAAGACAAAAAATTTGGCATGGATAACTTGCTTCTTTTATTCGAAGTTCTTGCAACTGAAGGGATCCAGCGATTTGAAGCTGAGTGGAAACAAGTCCTTCTCAATCCAGATTTACAAACTGTTAAAGGAATGAAAGATCTATTAGGAGAACTAAACAATAAGAATCTGGTGAATGAAATTTTGTATTTGGAAGAATACTTCAACAGGAAGCTTCCATCGAAAGTGAAGCTTTACATAGAAGACTCTATGAAATATTCGCGTGTCTTGACACAAGTAAAACACATTATTGGTTTACTGGAAGCATTTGAAATTCTGAATTCTGGAAGGAGTGATCTAGTCTCAACTTTGACGGCGTTTATGGAAAATTTTCAATCTGATCAGGAGATTGTTTTAAATGAGCTGCATGAACCAATGACCAGGGTAGAAGGAATTATTTCCCGGTATAATATGGACGAAACCGATGAAGTCATTTTAGAGTTAGCTCAGTCCCATGACTTGATTAAGTTTTTAAAAGAAACCGTGAATGAAGACATTCGCGTACTCATCGATGCTGTTGAAGAACATTCCGATCAGTCTGTCTCCGTTTCATTGGTCTCAGACCTTATCCAAATACACGGATTCCTTGCTCCTATAATAAAGAAGTGTGGCCAGTTTGCACCAGACCTTGTGTTAATGACTCTTGTCGACGAATGCAAAAAGCAGCCAATGATATCAGCGAAGATTGGTCAGTGTAGCGTGAACGTGCATAGTCTGAAGGGATTATACCAAAACGTTGCCAATCGAGAGGAAATGACAAGAGAGATTATCGTGAATTGTCTCAAAAAGGGAGTGTTCGATATTTTACTAGACGATAATGGTATTTGCCAAATCACCATGAGTTATGAGAAAGATGGAAATAATTTAACAAAAAAGTCCATGTCAGAACTTCATGACCTTCGAAGTCGTGCACATCTGATTATCAGTACAGATAAAAAGCCTCAAAAGTTGACCCACAACGATGACAAGGAACCCAAACAAGAAATTAATTACGCAGACTTTATTGAACAAGTCAATTTTCTGTCAGAGATCGAGCAAACAATTCTTAATCTACAGAAGTCTGGGTGCATCAAATATCAAAATGCCAGTCAGTGGCCAACAATGAAAGATACAAAACATCTTCGAGTGTTAAATAACACCCTTCGCGAAGAGTTGGACGTGTGGGAGGAAAGCTTGCACGATGCTCGCCAGCAGTATTACTTTCTAAATTATTACTGGTCCGACCAACTGTGTGTTTTGTATAACTTCTTGACAAACCCAAACCGAATCCAAGTGGATTTTGAAAACGTTCTTACGTTGATCCATTTTGTTGATCCAACCATTGATGAACAACGATTGCGCGAATATGGAAATATTCGTTCAAAAAGCCATCCGAACAGCTCTCAAGAAATTCCACGTCAAATTTTTTCAATGATTGGTAACGCATTGAATGAAATTTTTAAGAATACACGTCCTGTTTTGCGAAATATGGTAGACGATGTGATTCCATCGTTCCAGTCATTGGAGTGCAACGCATCCGTTAAAAAAGGCGAACTTTACGTTGTAGTCTTAGAAGAACAAAGTCAGCTTACTATCAATGTCATGCTGACCCTGTATGAGAATACAACAAATGGATACCCTGAACCTTATCAAGTTATCTTTTGTGGTCCACAGACAACTTGGGAAGAAATACAAATATTCCTCCAAAGATGTTTTAATCAAACCACATATCTACCGCGGGAAAGTTTGTTCTGTTTGGCAAATGTTGAACTCCTTACAAACGAAGTTCAGTTTGAGTTGGTTGATTATATTAAGAAGCAGGAAACTGAGGACAACGACTTAGATTATCAACTAGCAATAATTTGCAGAGGTGGAGATTATCATCATATAGTTGAGGAATTTTCTAAATTTGGGCATTCAATCTCTGGCATGTCGTATCCAGAAGTTTCTCAACGTTTCAAATCAACATGGCCTGATGTAAAGTTTGTAACATCAACATTACCAGGACTTGGTAAAACAGAATTCATCCGCGAAGAAGTGCTGGAGAAAAGTAAAAATATCGTTACTTTTCCCATTAGTGGCCAACTTGACCAGAGGAAGATTATCCAGCGCTTGAAACAACTTGATCTGAAAGATTTCCAATGTTTTCATTTTGATATTGGCGAAGTTGATGATCCAATCTTGTTAGACACATTTTTGTTCCAGTTGATTGTCACAGGAATGGTTTCGTGTGGAACTCAGCTATACAGCCTTCGCAACACTCGTGTGTATATTGAAATAGCCAATTCCCTAAATGATCGACTACGTGAATCCTTACTAATCACGCAATGTTTTAACAGCGTTGAATTACAGTGGAACAACTACGATGACTTAGAAGTCAGCAGTAAAATAACCAGCGACATTCAGGTAGTTTGCCAGTATCTGAATGTTTTAGAGCAACGTCAACTTGAAAATTTTGATATCCGTTTCTTCGGTCGGCAAAAAGTTAAACCACTTTCAGCCGACAGATGTCGCCAGTTACTGCGCAAGTACTATTCGACGACTAACGCAGACACTACATTCACGGCCTTAAATACATTTCTTGGATTACTGGCCGACCAGTTACGAAAGTTCTCGAGAAGCGCATTCTTTGAAATTGAGAATTTACAGCTCATGCTTGAGCATAAAGCTTCTGGTGTACGAAACAATCTGCTGACTGCGTTGCTCGAGGTGTCGCAAGAATTCGCTGCTCGCTCATTGAAAACTTGTAGCTCGAGTCACCAGCAACATACACTTTCTGGAACATCCGCCCAGCACATGGTCCAGAGAGTAGAAGGAATGATTCAATGGGAAGAGAGTAATCATCTATTAATTGTATTTCACGGTGTCGATTCCCAGACAATCGCGGCGTTCTACCGAGACAAAGATCATGTACCGCCAAACGTCTCTGATTTACTGAAAAGCCAAATAGTAAAAGGTAGAAGTAAAGAGCTGGATGACTTTAAGAAGATGAGTCATGAAGAATTGCATGGAAAACTGGAAAGGATAGCTCGTACCAAACCAGGTATAAAAGAAATGCACAAAACTGTAGAAAGAGAGTTTTCTGGTTACGCATTAACACCAGATAACATGTTGAAGATGATCCTGATAATACTTCGAGTGAGAGCTAATGTTCCTATTATTATCATGGGAGAAACTGGATGTGGAAAAACGAGCTTGGTTGAATATTTAGCGAGAACTTGTCAAATACCGTTATCAACATATAATTTCCACGCTGGGCGTACTGAAGAGGAAGTCAAAAACTTTATTGAAACGCAAAATGATGAAGCCCGAAAATCCACGGGACAGAGATGGGTATTCCTTGATGAAATTAATACTTGCCATCATCTCGGATTGATCAATGAAATCATGTGTCACCATAGCTTGTACGGCCGGCCACTGTCTAAGAAGCTAATTCTTCTAGCGGCTTGCAATCCCTACAAGTTGCGGCCACAAGAGAATGCTACAACTGCTGGCCTTGAAGGCAAGAACATAACCGACGAATATTCTGAACTCGTCTATCGAGTGCATCAATTACCAGAAGCTATGGTGGATTACGTTTGGGATTATGGTTCTTTGACACCTCAAGATGAAAAGAAATACATCGAAAGAATGGTACAAAGCCTTCCTCCTGAATATCAGAATGATTTAGTCGACCTTCTCGCCGAGTCCCAAAAGTTCATTCGCGAGTCTGAAAGGAATCCTTTCTGTGTGAGTTTACGTGATGTGTGTCGATGCATAGTTCTAGTCGAATGGTTTATTGATAAGATTAAAGAACGAGCGGATGTGATGGATGAGAGAGTGAAAAGGGGAAAGCAAATTCCTGCTACCCCAAAGCATCTTAAAAGATACCAAGATCTATCACAAAGATACGATAGGAAACCTGTAGTCAAAAGCATTGTTCTTGCACTAGCACATTGCTATTTATCAAGACTGCAAACTGAAGAACTGCGAGACAAATACATAAGGAGCATGACACAGCTGTTTGCTTCCGTTCCAAGTGTAGAGGCTTTTTCAGCAATCGTTCGCATGGAGCAAGAAGATTACCTTGATCGAATGGAACTGCCTCCTGGAACAGCAAGAAATGCTGCTCTGCGTGAGAATGTCTTTGTTATGCTAGTATCGATTCTTAACCGGATACCTGTTTTCGTGGTAGGAAAGCCAGGTTGCAGTAAATCGTTAGCAATCCAGCTCATCAGGAGCAACCTTCGTGGTAAAGATTCTAAAGATCCGTTCTTTAAAACCCTGCCGCATCTCTACGTCGTTTCATATCAAGGTTCAGAATCTTCTACGTCTGAAGGAATAAACGCGATTTTTGAAAAAGCATCAAATTACAAGGATGATAACAAAGATGCGAATGTTTTGCCTGTAGTTCTCCTTGATGAAGTTGGACTGGCTGAGAATTCCCCAAACAATCCTCTCAAAGTCCTACACAGTATATTAGAACCAGGAAAAGGCGAATTACCAGACGTTGCAGTTGTTGGTATTTCAAATTGGGCATTGGATGCGGCTAAAATGAACAGAGCTATTCATTTGTCCAGGCCTGAACCAACTGTTAATGATCTCGAAGAGACAGCAATTTCTCTTTATCAAGCTGATCGTAAATCACATGAAGAAATAGATGATTCCACCAGCAATGTACTGAATTTCCTTGCTAATGCCTATCATAAATATCAGTCAAAACAAGTACACGCCAATTTCCATGGTCTTCGCGACTACTACTCTCTTGTTAAAAGTCTCCATGCTGGCAGCTGTAGTGACATGAATCAAATATGCATCCCTTTGCAACGGAATTTCGGAGGCATTGCAATGGAATCAAGCAAAGTACAGGAGATTTTTATTGATAAATTGAAATCGCACGTGCCTACAACCGGAAAAGATGTCACTACCCCAGTCACTAAGCTCATTCATGAGAATCTAGATGACTTAAAAGCTCGACATTTAATGCTTATAACAAATGGGGATTCGGCCATTGGCATATTGAAATACAATCTGTCGCAGTCAGTACAGGAAATTATCACCATATTTGGCAGTCGTTTCGAAGAAGATTTGTCTGATGACTACAATTACAGAATGTTAAGTCGTATCATTCTTTGCATGGAACGCGAGTGTGTCCTTATACTGCGTGATCTCGAATGCATATATGGAAGTCTATATGACATGTTAAATCAGAATTATGCTGTGGTTGGCAAGAGAAAGAACTGTCGAGTAGCTCTTGGTGCTAACAGCAACCCTATGTGTTATGTAAACGATGGATTTCGCTGCATTGTTCTTGTTGATTACGACAAAGTCAATCGCTCAGATCCGCCATTTCTCAACAGATTCGAGAAGCAGTTACTTCGTTTTTCTGACGTATTGAATGAAACACAAGAAGAAACTATCAGAGAGCTACAATCGTGGGTTAACCAAATGTCAAGTATTGAAGATTTCGATGAGCTGTTTAAGGAATCTGATATGTTCATGGGTTTTCATGAGGACACGCTTCCATCGCTGGTGCTGTTACATAGTAACGATACAGACGAACCAAATGAAGTGATTATAAAGAAATGCAAAGATGATCTGATGTGGATTGCAACGCCCGATGGAGTTCTACGCACCCAGAAATGCGAACGTTTAAAAGAAGACTCGCGAGAAGTGAATATGCTTGCTAAAGAATACTTTGAGAAGCCAATTCATAACGGACTGGCGTCTTTTATTACGCATGTTGTGCAAGATGAAGAGTTTGCTTACTCAACTGGAGGTGAAGTTGGTTTCCAAACTATTGTAATGACGTACGCCACTGTGCATACGGACATAGCCCAATGTCTTGACCTTACCACTACAACGTATCAGCTAGAACGACTGGGGGCTTACAAGTCGGAGAAGCAACTGGAAGACAGGATCCAAAAGTTCTTCTCTTCTGACAAAGAATTGCTAGTTTTTCAATGTAAACCCGAGTTTGATGCTGAACACATGCTTCTTGCCCGTTCAATCATTGAAGATAAAACGAAATCCTATGCGAAGGTCTATGAAGGGTCCAACTCAACAAAACGAAGAAAACACGTTTGTATAGTTGTCCACGTACGTCGGGCAAACAAGGAAAATACGGTGCGTTGGCAGTTTAATTTTCTCAGTGGATGGAAACAAGTTTTCCTTGATGCACTCGAAGTCCCGTCGATTGCAGTAAATGAAATGCGAAATGAAACTATCGACAGTCTCCTCTCGTCGTCAGTGTGGTCATTTCAAGGATTTGCAGTAAAATGCATTCTGTGGTGTTTTAGCTGCATAAAGTATACCCAAAACCCAAGGCAAGAAGAAAGTATCTTAGAAATCGCTAAGAACCTCTTTGCATCTGAGAAAGTTACCACAGCTATTCGGAAGCTCGTTGTGCATCATGTCAGCCCAATTGGTGATACAGAGTCCGACGAAGTAGACGAAGCATGGCAAGTTAAAGTTGCTTGCGATTTAAAACTTCTCCTTAACTCCTCCACCCTTTCGTCAGCAATGGAACAATATCTTTCCTCTCTAATTCGTCAGCCATTAGCCAAGATAGTTTACTTCTTAGAAAGAGAGAACGCCTGGCCACCTCACCTGTTCTCTACGCATGACAACATGACCGAATACGAGGAAATATGGTGTGATCTTCTACTGAATAGCTCAATTTTTAACATCATCGAAATCCCAGAATACCTTGGAGCTGATGTGTATTCTGTTGGTGGACTTCGTCTTGATCTAAGAGTACCATTTAGTCAAGTGGTTTTCCACAGTGTTGACACTGCAAGAAGTATGGTTATGAATGAGTACACACAAGCGATGGAGAACGAAATGAATTTCGATGAAGAAGGTGTACTGACAACGACTGCGCAGTTGGAACAACTTCAGCGATATTCAGAGATTCTCAGAAATTTGGTTCCGTGTATACACAAGCTTCCAGAAAGTTGTTTGAGTTCATACATGGCTGACATATTAGAGATCACATCCGCAGATTTCAACAGCAAGATCAATAGTCAACAATGTATATCTTTCTCCATGTGTGCTTTTTTATCATTCGCTAAACAGTGGTTACCAATCGAAGACAAAGATCCGCTTCAGTTTTACGCCTTACTTCACTTGTTTGTCTGGACTTCAAGAGACAAAATAAATTATATTCTTGAACTAGTAAATTGCTGTCAGGGGCTTGTGCAACCGAAGCGTTTGGGGGAATTGACAAGAGATTTCTTCTTAGAAAACCAAGATAATTTACCATTTACTGAAAACGGGCCTATTGATGAAAGGTTTGATGCCATGAGAACTAAGAGGAAGTCGGAATTGACAAGAGATTTCTTCTTAGAAAACCAAGATAATTTACCCTTTACTGAAAACGGGCCTATTGATGAAAGGTTTGATGCCATGAGAACTAAGAGGAAGTCGTCAGGAAGTGATTCTGAAGAGAGTGATGGAGGAAGCAGTGATAGTGACTCCAGTGATAGTGAAGAAAGTGATGGTGACTCTAGCCCCAGCGAAGACGAATCTGAGGAAAGCACAGCAAATGATGATGATGAACACGATGAAAGCATAGGAAATGATGAAGAGGAAGAATGTTTTGAGGATATCTTGGTGGCCTTAATTTGTGAAAAAATGTTCCCTTCAGAAAAGACGGTGACCAAGAATGGTGGACTGGAATCATGGATGCGAAATTCTTCCCCGTTGCTGTCGTTAGCTTCGAAGGTGAGCAACGAAACTCCAGCATATCATTTTCTACGTTTATGCGTTGATTACGCAAAAATGGTCGTAGAGATAACTGAGATATCTGAAGATTACCTTTACGACCTGAACAAAATTGCGAGGGAGCTTAAACCTGAATATCTGGACAAAGATGGATCGCTTCAGATCATAACAGAAGCATTAATCGAGCCTGTTGAGAACCAGTTAAGAGGTGAAGAGGAAAAACATGCTGTATTACAGATGCTTCTATCTCAATTTTACTGTCGTTGCCTAGAAACAAATGCAGAAACTAAGTCGGCTCGACCAATCATCGAACATATCTTGTCGTTGCATGAAAAAGATGTGATGGTTATGACACCTGTCATCTATCGTTTGTTGTTCGCAGTAGAAGTACAATCACAAGGCATATTTGTCGACATCATCATTGATCAGAGTGTAGTTGAGAACCATTCATTTCTAAAAGATATCAACGATGTTTTCAGGGTTCGCTTTGCAAAGGGCCTGATTCACCATGATTCCTATCCAGCAGTCATGATCTGTGATTTAATTCACTTCATTCAAAACTTTGACGAATCTTTCAAAATGGAAGAATTAAAGAGTTCCGACAGCAAGCTACTGAAGTGTTTTCGCTGTGCTACAAACGTGGTGACAGGAAGTGAAGATAACATTGGTCTGGTCGTTCTCTCATCCGTCGCATTTCTTCGAGCCTTTTACACGATGTTATCAAAACAACCTAGTATCCTAACCAGTGAAACTCCTTATTCTCATGTTATGAGTGAGATTAACTCTCTCTTGGCAGTCGGGGGTGCCAGAAGATCATCGATTCAAATATTCTTCCTGAAACAACTTTATGCAGCCGGTATGACCATGTTTGACCTTCGCAAGTTATGTTGTGAGAGTGATAAACTTCCTGTGATAAAGAACCAAATTGAGGAAAGCAAGATCGTTAACAAAGTCGAACTTGTTTCAGTTTACAGACTACAGGAATACAAAGAAGTGAAAGCTGCGTATTGGCAACTCACTCAGAAGAACGAAGGCGACATGCTTACTATCCTGACAAAATGTGGAAATTCTGCAAGACATCGACTAGCTTTGTTGGGAATCCTTATAAATACGTTTTACGTGAAGAAAGCGGTTGGTAATCTTAGTGACAAGGAAGAACGTTTGGCCGATTGGTTTTCTGACAAGTCTAAAGATCTTCCGTCTCCTTTGAAGGAACTTCTTCTGAGAATAATTTGTCGCGAAAACTTCAATCATCGCGGTTTACAGATATCTCTTGATTCATCGACAGTTGAAATTGAGACAGCATTGTTAATACTTCATATTTCATGTGTTGTAGCAAGTCGTGTTGAGGGCGAGATCTCTCCACTATTCCAATATTTCTCCAAACCAGAACAATGTCATGGCAGTTGGATTCTCGCGCGCGATGAAGATAGACAGCGTCGAGCGTTCGATCAATTTACGTTATGCAATGAACCTACTCTGGTAACTTGTTCTTGCGACTTAAGAATTAAATTCAAAGACGATCAAGAGCAAAACATATGTCCACACTGCGGGGCAGAGACTGTGAGTGAGGACTGTAAGGCAAACTCATCTAACCCAACCAAGACGAAGTCCAAAGAGTGGGGAAAAGGTACCGAGAATATGGATCCATCTGTATATCGTGCATTAGATTTGATAGTTTATGCTTGCTTTTACGCTGGAGTTGCCTTCGGAATTTCGTCCAGTGAAGCTGTATCGCCTCTATTACCTCCAGATAGACAAGGATCCACCTCTGGAAAAACATGTAAAGATTCAGCAGATTTTTGCTTCAAGTGTGTCAAAGATGACTTGCAATACTTAACAACTATCCTCTCATGCAAGAGTCGTACTGCAGTGGATGTCATGCATCTTGTGGTTGAAAAATGTACAGAGCTTTTTCAAGGCAAGATTCCCAGTAATGATATTTTCTCAACACGTGAAGAACGTTTAGAGTGGGAAAATAAATTTACAAATGTTGCTAAAGTTGTTCTGCCTAATGCTCTTGGATCTCCAAGACCTCTTAAAGAAATTAGAATGAATTTCGAAGACGAGAATGAAAAACGTTCGTTGATTGAAAACCAGATGCAAGAACTTGATGAATATCCGTCGGATCCTGAGCAACAAAATGAAGAATTGAATAGGTTATTTCGCGTAACAAAACAACCATCTTTCACGGAATTACGATCTATATTTCTCAACTTCTTCGATGATTTTCAAGAGCATAGAGTCCTGGCAGTATTGCTTTCAAAGTTTGATGAACTGCCTTATCTTGCTTGCTTATTTCCACTTTTACGATGGAATCGCTTAGTCTCATCAAAGTTAACCCACCGCATTAGCAGGAAGGAAGCAGAATCCAAGTTCATAGATGATTTTATCGATGGTCATCTTCCGCAGCAAGAGAGAAGTAACGAAGAGCGTGCTACACTTAGAAAATTATTTAACGACTTCCAAGTCGCTTGGAACAGAATGCGAGAATTTGTGAATCAGAATCTTGACCAGGATGAGATGCCATATTTAATGGAAGACAGCTATATAGGCTACTGCCTGACAGAAGGCGACTTAAGCATCCATCTGGTAACGGCAATCAACATTCTTCAATCAATTCAGAACAACATTTTGGACGAGATGATCCTCACATCAATACGCACTCGACATCCTGCTCTAGGTTTCCTTGAAAAGAACGAGACCTGTTGCGCCATTATGTCCATTTCTCTTCAAGAAGCTAAGAAGAAATATATCATCAACTTTAATTGGTCAGACGAATTACTCAAGTATGCACAAAATCCAGACTATGGACATGGTGAAGAAATCGATTATGATTTTGAACGAATTGAAACACAACTGGCGAAGGAGATTGCATTTGGAAAGTGCCACCTTACAGAATCTCTGAACACATTCATATTCTCCGAGGAACTTTTCCATTCTAGTGCTAAAATGCTAACAAAGATTCATGAATTATGTTCTCAAAGCCAATCATTGCCAGAAGAGATCCGCAAAGGGCTCCATAGTTTAAAAGAACGCAGAAAACAAGATGCCCGGAACCTGCTTCAGCATATCGAGATTGTTATTTATCTGTTAAATATGCAATCAATTCCTGCCGAGGAAGTCAAAGAGATGACATTGGAAAATTTTTCCGAAATATGGAAAACAAGGCTCCCTAGTCCCTTTCCAGTTGATCTGCTGCCGGAACCAAGAGCCTCCATACAACTTACCCATATTGCTGCTCTTTATGAGGCGTTGGAAGACCTGCTTGCTGATGGGACAATCGAAGGATTGCCAAGACAATTCCGAGAAGAATTGACAGACGTAAACAAGAGAAGTCTGAATAGTTTGGTGGTAAAACCCAAGCAATTCCTTACAGCGTTGCGACGTTTCGTCTTCCGTTATCTCTCTGCAGAAAAATTCCTTCCTGAATCGCACACACCATTACGTGCTTGCTTGAGCGAACCTTCATTGTGGTCACCAGAAGAAGCTCCAGGTCCAGATGTTATTCCTAGAGAGATGATGCTGGAGAATATTCACGCTATAATAACACATCTTGAGCAGGTAATTACATATACATAGTGTAATTTAGAAAGCCTATGTGTGCCAGAACCTCGGGTGCCAGTTGGACAAGCAAGTGCCCTTTTTGTACATTGTTCATTCAAAGCGATATTCGTCCTAAAATCAGATGCAAGTGCAACCCTAGTGGTTTAAATAGGCCCCAACCTTACATGTATTAGGCCAGATGTACGGTCACTACACATCAGCATTTCAGTAGCTTTATGATACTGATGAGCTCTTCCACCGCTCTGAGCTTGCTCCGGCGCTCTTCGCTTTCAGTCCAGTGTTTTGAAGATCTGTTCAATGATTATCGATAATTTCTCATGGTCGTTTTTGTTAGTTTAGTACTTGACTACTTGAGCCCATAACATTTTTCGCATGCATAGGACTAGGTGGCAGCATCAGTGTGCAAATGATGTGTATAAATACTATAAACCCAAAAAATAGCAAAATAATTATTCAGGTGCAGGTAATATGGATTTTGTTTCCGGTAGATGAACCGTTTCCGGGTCGAACTCCCTCGAGATGCCCCCTTCCCTGATCGCCCCTCCAAGTTTAACAATCAAATCTAATTGCCGCGATTTGGAAGTTAAACTGAAAGGGGTGGAAATCTTAGCAATGACGATTTTTACTAAAATGCTATCACGAATATTTAGGAACAGAAAGGATACTCAACTGTGAGAAGTCAAAATCAACGAAGAAATCAACTTGGTAAAAGAAGACCAGGAAAAAGACGAGTTGTTGCAAACTTTACACGTTAAGTATCTTATATTATCGTAATTAAGTTTTGTATTTTAGTATATCTTGCCTCGTAGCCTAAAGTTTAGTTAACCATCATATAATTTTTAATGTAGAATAATGACTAGTTGGGAATTGCATTAATCTGTATTGGACAATGATCAACAATGAACTTATATATATTTGTTACATGTTCAAATGCTTAAAGTTTGTCTTAATGACAGTTTCAAGAAATACCTATATTGAATAAAATATTGAAAGGGAATCATGGGCATCGCCGTCTCGTGGTTTCAGGTGATAAAGATACACTACCATTTTCCTCACATCTACTGTATATTGCCCTGATATTGCTTACTCAAAGTCAAAAGCCAGGCTGATAAGCTAATGAGATTTGGACAAATATCGTATTAGAAGAGATTCAATACGACAAGAAGTATTTCAATTTGCAGATCTAAATTTAAACTTGATTTACCTTTGGATGATTCCGAATGAAGAAACAACGCGTAAGAAATAACAAGGGCCACCTTGTTATACATGCAATACATGCCAATGTATAGTGCCGGTTTTTATATCAGAAAACGCTTCTCAATATATTCTATATTTAAAATTTCCTCTACTTACTAGTCTTTATATGAAGGATACTAATGAAGTGCTGTTTGAAGTTTTTCAATTGAACTCGCAATACCTGTTTTATTAGATATAAAACCCCTGAGTGTAAAACCTGCACGTCCAGACTGTATTTCCACACTAAATAATTATTCACTTTAAATTTTTTGATAAGACAACTTTATTCATTTTGAAGGTGTAACATTCTTACATAATATAATACAGTATTATGAATAAGATTTTGAAATAAAGGTTATCAGTTATGTCAAAGTTACATACTTGACATAAAATACCACAATACGGTTATGATTTATGTGCATTACATAATTAATAAGATATTGGTGGCTGATCTCACATTGATAATTGAATAAATATTGGTCAAAATGGTATCCTCATGGTGACTCCTGACGTCTAGACTTTTAATAAGCTGTCGTAGTTAGTGTCCAACAAGCTGCATGTAGTATAAGATTAAAAACATTTGGACGTTTCAAGAGAATCCCCACGAATGTTGGTTACAATCCTTTAAATTGACAGTATTGTCATACCTCGTATGAAAGACCAATATGGTGAACTCTGACTCGGTCCTTTAATATCGTATTTGACAAGCTCAGCATAGTCTTCCGATGTCGTTGACGTTGAGGTTGCGCTGTACTTGTTGGGGGTCAAAAACTCCAGATTAACCTCGTTAAATGATTATCTAATCTTTGATTATGTACAATATTATATAGTTCTTATATGTTCAAAGAATATTGTCATTCAAGAACCATAAGTTTTTTATTAAAATCCAAAGTCATCTTCAGATTCAAAAACAATGAAATAGGCCAATATTGAACAGAACATCATGACATTGCCACTGAATACTAACGCCATTGCGCCATATTCGATCTAAAAGAAATATCGGCAACAATAAGTACATATCCCACATGCAAAAATTCATGGCTGATTAGTGCCCACGCTTGGTCTAAAATAGGCCGTAGGATGAGGGTCGAAAATATGCTTGGAAAACAGATTCCGTAGCACCCCTCGTGTAACTACATAATTTTTACATGAATGGATAGATTAGAACGTACTTAGTTAGAATCCACTTCCCCCCAAGCGAAATAGTTGCACAAATTGAAGTATAACCTCTCCAAAGTTCGGGCTTCCTCGGCCATTGTTGTGTTGCAACTACGCATGCGCTTAACCACAAAACACTTAATGCGCACGCGCAGATAGGAAAAACTGATCTCAATAAAACATGCATATTCAAGATGGCTACTAATGACGATATGTCGAACATTCGAATATCCTCATGTTTTATGCATTTTGAAGGCGTAACCGAGCAACTTTCTAAAGTTACTCGTCAAAGGCTTAAGAAATTTGTCGATTGCAGGAATAAATGGGCGAAACTTAATTGCCTGCAAGCTGAGATAGCGAAGGATTCGTATGATAAGTTTGATGACGAATTCGTCAATTCATACTTGGCAGAGAACACAAGCGAAAGTTTTGATTTAGAATGGTACCACCACATGAAATGCTACAAGAAATTTAGCGATGAAGAAAAGATCCGTAGACAACAGCGAAAAGAGGAAAACGGAGCTAGTACAAGCACGGAAAAGGTCGCTAATACCGTAGACCACACATGCCACATGGAACCAGCCGTGGAACCCAGAAGAAAGATTACACGCATTTCAGTGGAACCAAGTAAGACCTTGCAAGCATGTACTACCAGAATGCTGCATTATTTGTGGAAGAGATTCGTCTTGGTTTTCAAGAGACAAGGTATGATTATGTACAATTTCTTGTGTACAGTATCTTTATATTCTATGGACCACCTTTTGGTGGAAAAGTTGTCATATTGTGCCTTACTCATAACTGCCTTGTGCATATACCTATATGATATTTTAGAGTACCTATTGGGTGCGTTGGATCTTAATGGGTTAATTATCCAGATAATAAGTTTATTTAAACAGGCATAATATAAGCTACTCTGGATTGTAAAGTTTATGAACACAATGTTCATAAACTTTACAAACCAGAGTAGCTTTATTTTAATACCTGGTTAATTTGTCAAATTCAACCTCGCTTTAGGGGCTGTTTATATGAAACCCGAGCTGGCTCACTGACCGGGCCAGCCCGGTAAGCGGATGAATTTGTCTTGTGTTTATATGAGAAAATTTCATCCCGGAAGGCAGGATGATTTTGTTGTTTTGACCTTTGACATTGTTTTGACAGTTCTTAAAAATAGCTCACAGACAAATTGGCGGCGGCGTCTCTTTCAACTTTCATCCTGGCAACCGGGCTGACCCGGTTAGTGAGTGTTTATATGGGGAAATGTTTATATGGGGAAATGTTCATCCCGGTAAGCGAGATCTCGCCTTTTTCAAGCAAGATCTCTGGAACCGGGCCAGCCCGCTTGTCCATATAAACACACCGTAGTTTTTACTATAAAATCAATTACATGGCGAGATCTCGCTAAGCGGGCTGGCCCGGTCAGCGAGCCAGCCCGGCTTCCATATAAACAGGCCCTTAGTTGGTAAATGCCATTTTTAAACAGGCATTCTAAACTTGTATGTTTTGTGTAGAAAACACAAAAGAGAAGAAGAACACCACTAGTATTGGCAAGTACAATTGATGCTGGCTTATTACGTACAGCTGCTGAGAGGAAAAATGATGAGCGGATACTTGTGCAGATTAGAGATAAAGACTGTGTTGCATTGGAGGTCCGCTACCACAAAGTTTGCTATAGCAACTATACCATATTCCTTGCAAGGGAGGCAAAGACAACCACAACATGTGCACCACCAGTGTATGAAATATCTTACAACGTATTCTGTAAAGAAGTCATCGAAACTGAAATCATCAAGGGAAAAGCAATAAAGTACATGATGGACTTACTTGAGAAATTTGTTGCCATTGCTAAGGAAACTGAGAATGTGGATGCGTCGAAATACAGGTCTTCCAAGCTCAAGCAACGGCTAATTAACAGTTATCCCCAGCTGGTATTCTATTTGCCTAAATCTAGAAATGTTAGTGAAATTGTGTATGCTGAGAACTTGGATACTTCTGATTTAGTTGAGGAACATATGTTGAGTAAAGCTGAAAATAGTGATGAAGAATTTGATGAAGGCGACTGCATTGGTGAAGGTGAGGTACATGATGACAATTCTCATACAGAAACAGCTGCGAATTCTCAAATTAACGAGTTGCAGGTGTTATACAATGCAGCATTAATTCTTAAACAAAAGGTTCAAGAAATCCCCAAGCTTGATCTACCTTGGCCTCCATTAGCATCAGATCTGACAATGACTAATGTGAAGAAAGTGGTTCCATGTGAGCTTTTCAACACACTGGCTTGGGTCTGTGGATTCTCGTCAGAACCCACTTTAAACAATTATGTGGAAATAGACCATAAAGAAAGTGCCAAACTGATGTCAATCACACAAGACCTGGTAAATTTAGCATCTAATCAAAGGAATCCCACTCCAAAGAGCATAGCACTTGCCATGGCACTTAGGCAACTGACAGGATCAGCCTCAGTTATATCTTTATTAAGTGGCTTGGGACATTGCATGTCTCACTCATTCGTATTGTCTCATGAAACAGCACTAGCACAGTTGAATATATCTAAGGACTCTACGGTTCCTCCAGGTTTTATTGGTAACGTACCAACTACACTTGCATGGGATAACGATGACTTTTCTGAAGAAACTAGATCTGGAAAGGGAACAACTCACATAACTGGAGGAATTATCATTCAAAGGGATGCTGCTGTACCTTGTGATTCAGAGAGAAGAGAGAGTGTTTCCCGAAAGAAATCAGTCCTAGCACCATCAAAGGATATTGAACCATATTTTCTTGGAAAAAGAAAAACTGTTAACTTGAGTGATGCAATGCTGAACAAGGAAATTGGAGAAGAACATCATATTGAACCCCAGAATGACGCTAAGAAGAAAGACCTTGCATTCACCTTGTGCCGATATCTCGGTAAAGGAATCACTCTTCCTAATTGGACAGGATTCAACACCAAACTTATTTACAAGAGAAACATACCTACCCAGTCCAAAATTGGCTATCTGCCCATAATTGATGCAAGCCCAACAGAACTTTCAACAGTAAAAGAGATACTTAATCAGAGTGAGAAGATTGCCAACAAACTGAACTTGAAATACATGTGCTTGGTTTTTGATGAGGCGATCTATGCCAAAGTTCAGCAAATTAGATGGAAGGAAGAGAGGTATCTCAGCCGATTTATTGTTCGACTTGGAGATTTTCACATGGCAATGTCATATTGTGGAGCAATTTCCAAGCTGTTTAAAGATGCTGGATTAAAGGTATTTTTCAAATGTATAATTTTAATTGTTAAAAACTCATTAATATTCAATAGGCATTTTGTCCAATCTGATGTCCACATCTGGTTACAAGGAAAGCTTTAATTTGATTCCTTGTAAATTATAGTTGACTACAAATCATGAAAATTTTAATATAAAGACACACTGTCTCAACATTTGTATTGGTTCATTCATCTTTATGTTGAATATTAATAAGTTTTTTACATATGTAAGTCATTTAAAAAACTTTTAGTATATGTTTTACCAGGTATGAAACACTTGGCTGAGCCTGGGGTTTTTATACTTGATAAAACACTGAGCTGTTTGTTTTTTAAATTATAGTTAAAAAGTTAAGATGTTGTTGTTATTTCTTTAGGACATCCTTATTGAGTCTGAAATTGTAGCGATTGGATCAATAAATGGAGTAATGTCGGGCAAGCACTACAACAGAAGTGTTAGGTCACACAAGGTTGTCTCTGAGGCATTAGTAAGATTGTTGTTTCAGCGATATCTTGATTCACTTTCAGCAGACAAAAAGGATGAAACTATTACCATGATTGGTAAGTTCACAAAACCATTCTTTTTAAACTACACTTACAGTAGTCTAGCAATTAACAATTCAATCAAGGGCGGTCTCACCCATTGATGCATAAGAGTCTCCTTATGACGAATATAGCTATGAAACTTAAAGTGGGTGTCCAGTGTAGGTAGTCTAGAATACTACCTAAAACGATAAAACAATACAATGTTTTGAGTGAACCTGGCACTTCATATAGAAGTTAGTGAGTCAAGACACCCACTTGCTGACAAATGTCCTTTGCTTGAAACGTCCGAGTTTTCTTTTCTCAGGTCATTTCCATGAACACTCACCCCGGTTTACAAATGCAACTCCCGTTGAATGTGTGGAAGCAGTCTATTGCTTTTAAGAGGTAAACTAAGATACACATTTTATACATTACAGAGAACCTTGCTGCAAAGTTTCCTTGTGAAGAGTATTTGACAGAAGTGATGTCACAGGATTTTGAACAATTAAGAATGGCTGTTGCTACCTTTGCTCAATCTGAGGCTGAGAAAAAACCAACATTTGCTCTGTGGCTGAATTACATTGAGATGGTTCAAGTCCTTTTGATATTCTTGCGTGCAACACGAGAAAACAACTGGGATCAACATCTCTCAGCAGTTAGATCTATGCTTCCATGGTTTTTTGCAACCGACAGAGTTCATTATGCCAGATATGGTTCAGTTTATTGGCTTGAGATGTTTTGCCTTGAAACATCACATCCAGGTTAGACATACTCTAAAAGCTCAGTGTTATATTTTGTCAGTACTAGTCCAGAGCCCTATATTCTATAAAAACGAGGTGGGGGTCCAGTGAGGTTGAGGTTGTAGGAATATCAAGACAGTGATAGATCAGTTTCTCTCAACCTGAAAGAGAGAAATAAAACATCTTGACGTTTCGAGCGAAGGCGCTCTGTCATTACTGACCTCCTGACAAAGGCCTTTGCTCGGAACGTCGAGAAGTTTTATTTCTCTCTTTTTGGTTGAAAGAAACTCATCTACCACTGTCTCTATATTCTCTGTAAAATCTTACCAAGAAGTCTAAACCTGGAATCAACCTAAAACTTGTAAACAAATTAGTGAGTCTAATTTTCCAATTTTGTCAATATCTTGCAGGGGCAACCAATGATATCTTAGAAAATTGGACATGTCAACGGCAGAAAAATCATGGTTTCTCATCCACAGCATGCGACCAGGTAATGGAGCAGACATACAATCGGGATTCGAAAGTCAGAGGTAAATTCACTCTAAACAGGAATGCAGTGCACAGGTGGATCATGGCACAGGCAGACCGTGGCGCTATCACCAGACAGTGTCTCACCATGACAGATAATTCATCAGAGACCAGGTAAAATATGTGCTGTCGTAACTACAGTATGCACTGTGTGTGATATAATCTGATAGAAATTTTCTATGTTTTTGTGCAATGATGTCTATACTAGCGACTAAAAGAAGTTATCACAATTTAGTTGTCACAATTTGTTGTTGGAAACTATCTGCAATATTTTACGTGTACAAAAGCGTCCTACATGTACAGTACAGTTTAAGCTTTTCCTAAAAGTTGATGTGCAAACGATGAAATGCAAATTAGCAAGAACGCGATATCTGGCAATAATAAGAAAAAGGTTAAACTACCTGTAATTGTTATATTGTTTATATGCTTAAAATTCTAATTCATTTTCAATGTAGGACACGCAAAGACATGGATGCTACACAAACTAAATACCATGAGCAGGAAGTGACCAATGTTGTGGAAACTATAACGAACATGAGCAATCCTTTTGAAGTCGAAGACAGCATGATCAATATTGCCAGTGGAAAGGTCGCTACTGCAGATATCTCTAGAGACATGAGCTGTGCAAAGGACATTGGAGAACAGAAATGTAAAACTTTTATATCAGAGCAATTACTTAGTGAAGAACCAGATCTGTTTGCCACACTTAAAGCTACCAAACTAAGCACGTTTTCAACAATGGATAAGAAGGCAAAGGTGAAAACTAGTAAAGGACAAATTGTCGAGCTGAAAAACGACTTGAAATTTATCTCCAGATTGCTTGCAGTAGGCAAGGCAAGAGATGTTGACATGAAAGAAGTTCTCACCTACAGTCTTAGGAAATTCCCGTCCCCGTTATCAACTGTTGATGGACAGCTAGTGAAGACTCCCAAAGCAAAGTTATTGCATATCCTAGAAGGTCGTGTAGAAGACCCAGCAATTGATCAGTTGCCACCTAATAATGCTTTAATACTGGATGGCATGGCGCTAATTCAGACGATTAAACGCATCCCTGAAACCTTTGGGGCTTTGGTGGAAGTCGTAATTAATCGTATTTTGTCATCAGCAGCAAGTTCAAAGTCGACAAGGGTTGATTTCGTGTGTGACACATATCCCGATGTAAGCATCAAGAACCTGGAAAGGAGTAAGCGTGCGGAAACAGGATCGATGATGATTATGATTCTAGGTCCACAGCAGAAGGTGCCCAGACAATTCAAGAAGTTCCTGTCTCTTGGAAAGAATAAAGAAGCGTTGATTGAATTTATTTTCCAGCATCTGAAAGCTGTCGAAGGACTGTCAACTGCACTCGGAGATATGGAACTATTTATAAGTCACGGGAAGCTGTGCCATCAAGTCAACACAACCAGCCAAGGCGAAATTCTGATCGAAGAATGCACTGAACTATACAGTGATCACGAAGAAGCGGATACACGACTCCTTCTTCACGCTAAACACGCCGCTGCAGTCCATGATCATGTCATCATACGCAGTCCTGATACTGATGTATTTATCTTAATGTTAGGTCATAAACCAGCAATACCAGCAGCGATGTACTTTGACAAGGGAGTTGGAAATCAGAGAAGAATTTTAGATCTAAGTAGAATACATGAAACGCTTGGCTCTGATCTCTGTGATGCCCTGATTGGGTTTCACGCATTTACAGGTACAGTATGTACTGTACAATATTTATCCTTTATTATAACTAATAACAAAAAAGAAGTGTATAGGTCATTAAGTGCCCCGCTCGATGAGGGTCATTTAGTAAAATGTTACCAAGTGAACCTACTCGAGCGTGACGTTAATGGCTATTAGAAAATGCACCTTTTTATGCCATTCCTGTATAATATCGTGTTTATGGATTTCTCTTGTTCCGACAGGGCCATTAACATTAACTAATCAACCTAATCAAGTTTTTCCATTTCCGATTTCATTTTTTTTTGTAATTGTAACTACCTTCGTTAGCGTTAAACCGGGTATGCATGATTAGTCATAATCAGACCTGTTTGGTGTAAAATAATATAATGAGGTATATATATTAGTTGTTAATGGCCCTGCGAGAGCAAAAGATATACTCGCAAACATGATATTATTCGTGTAGTAATAATATGTTATCCATAACGATTGTATCTGATCGCTAACGCTGATGTTCTGTTTATTAAGGTTGCGACAGTACCAGTGCTTGAACAAAAGACCTTGAACACATTAGAGAAATATCCAGAGTTCTTATTGGCTTTCAAGTCACTTGGATCAGCATACACAGTCGCAAACGAGTTGTTTCAGAATATCCAGAAATATGTCTGTGTTCTGCATGGTCAGTTTTCTACCGTTGATGTCAATCTTGCACGTTTTAACCTTTTCAGTATTGGTCAATATTCGGAGAGTACAATGCCATGTACAAAAGATGTGTTATTACTTCACACAAAACGTGCATCATATCAAGCATACGTGTGGAGAAGTGCACTCCAAGCAACACTATCACCCCCTCCGATCAGTGAGTATGGTTGGGAGATCAACGATGGACATGTTCAAGTGAAGTGGATGACTATGCCAGCAGCTGCAGATGGAATTCTCGAGAATATTAACTGTGGATTTCAACAAGGCGATGCGCGTGCGTGAAGGCAGAATTGAAGTGCACTGGTCTCTGTGCCTGCCGTGATTGTTTGAACATCGAAGGCGATGAAAACGAGATAGCAGACGACGATGATGATGATGATGATGATGATGATGATGATGATGGGCAACTTTTGGAGTCTGAGCATGACGGTCTCGCTGATGACATTTTCGAAGAGCAGTGATGTTTTGATAAAGAGCAAAGTACTCGGTCTGATTCAGGTAATCACCTGTTGTAATAACTCGAACGAGGTGGGGGTCCAGTGTAGGTCGAGGTTGTAGGAATAACACGGTGTAAGTAAAAAGTTTCTTTCAACCTGAAAGAAAGATATAGAACTTCTCCGAGTTCAGGTTGAGAGAAACCTATTTACCCACATCGTGTTAATCATCTGTTGGCCTTTGTTCCGATTTTCGACTTCATGTTGTTAGATAACATATTTACCGTGATTGTTTGAACATCGAAGGCGATGGAAAACAGATGATGATGATGGTGATGATGATGATGGTGATGATGATGATGGTGATGATGATGATCATGATGGGCAACTTTTGGAGTCTGAGTATGACGGTTTCGCTGAAGACATTTTGGAGAGCAGTGATGTTTTGATAAAGAGCAAATTACTCAGTCTGAGTCAGGTAATCTGTTGGTCTTGTTCCGATTTGCGTCTTAATGCTGTTGGATAACATATTTACTTGAGTGAGAATGGACAGTGTGTTGCGGAAAGGCTGTTAATGCTAATTAGATAAGGCGGAAAAACCCTTTCTCTTGGTGTGCGCGCGTCGTATGCGTAAGTTATTTTAATTAATTGCAAACGTCACGCAATGCTGTTGTATTACATAACTTCCTATATCCTACTAAGCTGTTTCCTTCTTTGTTTTTTGTGAGAAACTGAGAATGATGTTTTCAAGACCACGTCAAGTACGGAGAACTCTGCATGTTACAATTGCACAAATTGGATTGGCGAAAAGGCGTTCGTGATAAATACGAATTTCTGCGTGGACAGAGCGACTAACAGTTGGCATGATCAACAACGTAACACGAGTGTTTGAAGACGAAATTGGTTGATACAAAAACAGAGTCGTAATGAAGTTCCAGTCAACGTAGAGTTAACCTACATGCTTTCTTACTAAGACCATACAACTGGATTGGACGCAAAGAAAAGAATAAACAAGGAACCTGGACTAATAAAATTGACGGGAAGAGAGTTTGAAAATAAATAAGATTGTGAACACCGAGTAATACTTATTTATGGTATATCGTAATTTCTCTATTAAGCACCCCCCGCCCCTCTCCTGTAAGCAATTAATTTATAAAATCGTGAAGCGTGAAAGTATTTTAAAGATAATTATGATATTTTACTGATACTTTGGTACGTAACATCACTGTACCCGATGTTTAGAAATAAGCCCCCCTCCCTCCCCCCCAAAAAAAATTAATAGAGAAATTACGGTATGCGTGTTCTATAATGTATGTATGTATGTATGTATAAACTTTATTTCAACACGGAAATCTCATCATTACATAAATAATGCTCTTCCTGAGAGCCGTGCACATATACAAATATATAGATCTATGTAAATATAGTAAGAAAAGAAAGAAAAGGAAAACAAAGAAGAAACTAGATTTTACAATAACTTGAATGATTAACTATATTACATATATACAATAAAAGCATCAGAGACTAAGAGAATCTCGTATATCATTAGAAACCTTCGTTTTGAATGCAATGACATCCTCAGTTGATTTGGTGTCATCACTTAGAGAATTCCAGGTAACCGCTCCACTGTATGCTAGACTATTTTTCATAAAGTTTGTGTTAGGTTTTGGAAGAGAAAAATTCACCTGGCTGCCCCTTACATTGTTGTCATGCATTAGATTCCTTCTGGAAAATTGTGATGTTAGATACATAGGTGCATCATGCATTATTTGCTATTTTATGCATTAATAATACCTTATTCAAGTGCCACCTATGTTCCAACGTAAGTCAGCCTAATGCGTCTACTGGGACAAAATCACGGATTTGTCTCAAGGCACTAAGGCCGCTCTTTACCTTCTTAACAGTATTACTTATATGGTCATGCCAGCTAAGACATTCATCAACGGTAACACCTAGAATTTTTTTGTGTTTAACTCTTTTCAGTTTAACATTTCCTATGAATAATGAAGGTTCCCTACTTAAGTTTCTAATTCGTTGGACTGAGCCAATGATCATATATTCGCTTTTGACAATATTGAGACTAAGATGATTGGCTCTCAGCCAAATGCACAAATTTTGTAGATCTTCATTAATTCTGTTTTCCATAAGGTTAAAATTTTCGTTTCCCATAGTAATGCTAGTGTCATCTGCATACATATTTGGTGTTGTATGAGCGAGACAGCCCGGAAGATCATTAATGAAGATCAGAAACAGCAGCGGGCCTAGTATCGATCCCTGTGGTACACCACATTTTATTATACCTGGATTTGAAAGGACCCCATTTATAAAGCATTTTTGGCTCCTATTAGAAAGATATGATTGGATCCATTTTAATTCATCACCAATAAATCCGTAATACTGCAATGTGTGGTCCACAGTATCGAAGGCTTTCCTAAGGTCAACAATGACAGCTATGTTCAGGTTCCCTTCGTCCATGTTATTGAGCCAAAACATAGTATCTTTATGTAAAGCCGTCAAAGTAGAGTGTCGAGGTCTGAAACCCGACTGATTTTGTGACAATAAGTTATTATCACTTAAATATTCATAGAATTGTTTAAAAACGATTTTCTCAAAAACTTTAGCTATTACTGACAATACAGATATTGGTCTATAATTATTTGCATCCGATCGTTCTCCGCTCTTAAAAATTGGGGCTACCCTTGCACTTTTTAGGTCATCAGGAAAGATACCACTTATTAAAGATTTATTAAAAATAATTGAAAGAGACTCGGATATGATACCTGCAACACCCTTGATCACGTTACATGGTATTTTATCTAGGCCAGATGCCTTTTTAGATAGGATATCCCTTATAGCAGCCGCAACCTGACCAGCACTAATGTGCTTAAAATTGAATTTACTTGTACTTTGATTCACATAAGTCCAAGGATTTAAAGTTGTACTCGGAATCTCACGGGCGAGGTCCGGTCCCAATTTAATAAAATGTTCGTTAAAGTTTTCAGCTATAAGTTTCTTATCACTTATAATACCTAATTCATTTTTTAAAATATTTACATTAGTCCCTTTTATAGGTCTATTCAAAAGGTTATTTAGCAATTTCCACGTTTTTTTTTGGTGTTGCCTTTATTCGCCTCAAGGTTTTGAACAAAGTAATTTCTTTTGCATGTTTTTAGCTTATTTAATACCTTGTTCCTCAGTTTACGGTATTCAATCCAGTTAGCTTCAGAACGATTTTTGACAGCATGCTTTTTTAAATAATCCCTACGAAACATTATGTCTCTAATATCGGATGTAATCCACGGGGCATCACGATTTCTAACTCGTTTAGTTATAATTGGTGCATGAGCATCCAAAACTCTATTAAAAAAGCCTTCCACATTCCCACATTTCGTTAGGATCATGAAATCTGTTCAACAGTTCCCATGGTATTTTTTGTAAATCTTCTGCAAATGCATTCATGTCAAAGGTTTTATAATTACGGGTCTCAATAATCCTAGGTCGCTGTAATCCGTAATGTTTAGGATTGTGATAATATTTAAAGCCTGAAAAACAGATTTGCTTGCAAAAACGTCATGCAATTGCTGTAGTATAAAATAACATCATATTTTTAATAAGTTATTGTAATGTTGGCACGGTACATTGCTCAGAATGTTTGGCGAACTCCATTAAAATGTACAGAACATAAAAATATCATATATTTTTAAAACACTCCGATGTCATCTTGTTTTACTTCAGCCCTGCTTTCGCACATTTCATAATTTTTTTCTTGTCCAGTCCTGCGTTGAGATCAGTTTTCCTATCTGCGCGTGCGCATTAAGTGTTTTGAATGGCCGTTCATGGATTTCGAAACACGAGGAAGCCCGAACTTTGGAGAGGTTGTACTTCAATTTGTGCAACTATTTCGCTTGGGGGGAAGTGGATTCTAACTAAGTAAGTTCTAATCTATCGATTCATGTAAACATTATGTAGTTACACGAGGGGTGCTACGGAATTGAACATTTTCGACCCTCATCCCACGGCCTATAAAGATATGCCGGATTCTAAAAATTACGTGTAATTGAGTATCAACTAGGAATGACCACACCCAGTGACCACGCCTTTTTGTCGGCGAATGAGATACTCACAATGCTATGTAGATGACAATATCACCGTTCGATTCAGCGTTTTACGATCTCTTTAGAGAAGTAAATTGTGTTTGTTTACAACGCTATGCGGCCGATTTAGCTCCTTTCAAACACCTCTGAAGTTTGTATTGTTTACAAATTAACAATAATACAAACTAATTAAATATTCGACGGGGATTTCCAATCCCTTTAGTTTGATATCATTTTTATAATCATAGGACATAATCTAGCCATGTTACGGCACTTCTCGTGAAAATGCTGTATTTATTGCGAAAGCCGGTATTGTCGGCGCACGCTCGGACAACTTCGGAAAGCTAAATGTCCGCGACTTTGCACCCTAGCGTATTGAAAGTACCGGCAATCGATTCCTCGTGGTTTATAGCAAGCAACACTGACCTTATATGGCATTTCGTAATTTATTTCGCGTGCGGGAATCAAATTTCAACGATTTCGGCATTTTGTATGCGACTTTCAAAAAATAAAAATAAATAGTTCTACTTCTTCAAATGCAATGAAACTTTCCAATAACATTCCTTTTTATATGAGCTACAATTTGTGTGGTAAAACTTGCTCGAAAATAATAAATCCTGCTCTGGCAATACCGATTTATTTATGAACATGTATGCAAATTAATTTGGATATGTAATATGAACCGGGACAAACCAGATATCCTTAAAAAGAGGAATTCACAAGCTATCGAATGATGCGTGTCCTGTTGCCATAGAGTAAACACGTCTGGAGATATTTACATTTGAAACAACTGATCGTAAATACCGTGCGTTGGGGTACAACGATAAAGAGTTAAAATAATTAGATGATGTTAGAACTAGGGTTATAGGGTTAGTGTAGGGCAGGGGTCTTCAAACCATGGGTCGCGACTCAAAATTGGGTCGCTAGCACACCCTCGAAGGTCGCAAGGCTTGTCTTGGGTCGCATGGGTCGCAATGCTTGTCTATAGGGTCGCGAACTTACACTAGTAAACTTTACAAGACGAGAGATCAAGTGATCTACAATCGTTATTAACGATAATTCTAACAGTTGAGTAATACTGTCGATGTTATATAGCTGTAATAAAAATAATAATGTTTCAGCACTCGACTATATTCTTGATTCAAATTTTGGCAGTGTTCAGGGTCGCGGGACACCTATGAAGCTTGGGTTTGGGTCGCCGAAAAAAAGGGGTGAAGACCCCTGGTGTAGGGGTTGTGTTAGGGTAAAGAGGAAGGACAACAAAGAATAACTACATGACATACCGTATAACCGCTGGTGTGGTCAAACTGTTTTGTGGTACTTACATGATGTGGATCGGAAACCTTTGCAAGCTTTTTTTAATAAATAACTGGATAATTGGGGTTTTATTTCCTTTTTTATATATATTTATAACACTTACATGGTTGTAGTTGTATTTCATTCGTATTCCATTTGGGTTCTCTCGTTTCACTCGTGTTCTCTCGTGGTCACTTGTGTTCCACTCGTTGACTCGTGTTCATTCGTGTTCACTCGCGTTCACTCGTGTTCTCTCCTGTTCATTCGTGTTCTGACTCGTGTGGAGTTTTAGATCGGATCGTTTCGGGTTGGGTTTCCTCACCACATACATTGTTACTTATTGGGTCAATCCAGAAAAGATCAACATTCCCCCCACGGAGGAAATTTGTGCTGTCCGGGGGGGAGGGGCTAAAATCTACTTTTGATAACAGTACTAGGACTGACGGCCGAAGAGGGAGGGGGGAGGAGAGGGGGTTTAACTTCCCATTTCCTCCATGGGGGAGGTGTGAATGTTTTCTGGAACCACCCGTTTGGTATTATATTGCTCCAAAACTGTTGTATGTAAATATGTAGCAATCAATTAAATCATTCGAACAAATCCAGATCTGTGTAGCTGGGAGTACCTTAATCTAAGCTGGCAGGAAAGCCCAAACATGGTAAAATATTTAATATTATGTTATTTAAATATTACCTTAAATGTAGACAACACACACTAGTACAACTGTACAAAACTGTAGAAAAGTTAAATATGGTTGTCAGATTTGTATGACTTTCTTCTAAACTCAAGGTGTCCTTTTTCAAATTGCATTATTGCAAGCCTCGATTTATGTTTCCCATTGCCAAAGTTGACTTTCTGATTTACAAGGTGTCAAAAATTCCCACTGGACCCCACCGCAGCTCAAGGAATGTGAGATTTTGGTTTCCTGCAAAGAAAGTTAACATACAGACATGTGTTAAAAATAGAAACGGCCAGATAATAGAACATTCCAGAAAACATCCAGCCCTCTTCCCCCATGGAGCAAATAGGAAGTAAAGTAACCTCCTCCCCCTTTGGATCTCCTAGTATGTATTACTGCTCTCAGACGTTGATAGCACAAGTTTCATCGGGAGAGGGGGGGGGGTGGTTGGCTTTCCGCTGGACTGATTTTTACTTCTCTGGCACTTCTGTCTTCTGTGTTTGCTCTAGTCAAGTGATCAAGTTCCAAGACAATTATTTTGATTATGGGTTACAAATAAACATAGTTGTGCATGTTGAGATCAAACGTCTAATAAAGAGCTTTGTAAAAAGAGTGTTTCTCAATGTGGACCAAAGTATTTCCTTTGGATGTTCTTGAAATTATGTTTTTATTTTAATGAATCTTTCATGTCCAAGCAACATGAGAGGCAATGACTTTGGTTCAGGTTTTAATCCAATGGCAATGCAGGGAGCTATGTCTGGTGGCTTTAGAGGTGGTAATGGATGAGGTTAGGTGTAATTTAATATCAATTTGTTAAAACAATCTCCACATTACCAGCAATCTGAATCATAATGATTGTTGTGGCTAATTGCGCACCAGTGTATTCAATGACCCATGAATGTTATTGAGTGAACATTAATTTATTATTTAAATTAGGGTACAAAACCGTTAGCCGGATTGTGCAATCTTTTAGTGTGTAAGCAAAGTAAGCGAAGCAAGTATAAGCAAAGTAAGAAAGTAAGAAAGTCCGCATTCTCGCACATTGGTAAGTGCAATTAGTGTGTTAACTTTAACCTGTTTTGTAAACTATAACGTAAGCTGCATGTTTTCTGCAGGAATTTACAGACATCCTGTCCTGTTAAAGTCGTGTGTCAAAATAAGCGAATAAAACTCGGGCTCTGCCCGTACAATGATCACGAAAACCGCATGGCAACGAAATTGAAGTCTCAAAATGGCTTCCCAAAACTATTAGGAAATGTACTGAATCTAAAACAAAATCCTATTTTTCGACTTTTTAAATATATTTGATTTTAAGTGCCGACCTCTCGTTGATAAGTAATATGCAACTGTACTACAAAGCAAAAGTTTTTCGCCCTTCCGTCTATTCCGCGGGCCGCAAAATGCAGTCAAAATAACAAGGTTCTTTGTTCGTACTTCCTATATAATTTCATCGAAATTCCTTCACTTACATTGATTTCCAAGCTTTGAGCTGTCCGTGTTCTTGATCATTTCATCGGTGCCGACCTCTCAAAATTTTCTTCAATCTTCGCCTTTGGCTTTGGTATCTTTTGATTGAAATCTCTTACCTTATTTCACTTTTTTTTAGTGGTATGGATATGTTGGATAAACAAGCCAACAAGGTAATATTTTCGATACTACTTCAACATTTTCCAGTCGATTTTGACACAAATGAAAGGATAAATGGTTTTTTTTCAACAATAGCGTTTCGAAATTGAACGTAATTGAAGTATTCATAAAACATATTTTGAATTTAAAATAGAAATATAATCATTTAAAATGTTGTTTTATTATTGTAAATATAAACCTTTATCAATATCATATTCAATATCATTCTATGACTCGCCATATATTTCATTATTCTAATAATTAATTTATTCGGATGTGAATTAATTTATTCACACTTTGAATTAGTTTATTCTTTGTTTATTCACAATTCACACTTTGAATTAGTTTATTCACACTTTGGAATTAATTTATTCACGCTTTGGAATTAATTTATTCACACTTTGGAATTAATTTATTCACACTTTGAATTAGTTTATTTACACCTTGTGAATTTATTTTATTCACACTTTGTCAATTTATTTTATTTACACTTTGTCAATTTATTTTATTCACACTTTGTCAATTTATTTTATTCACACTTTGTCAATTTACACAATTTAGCCTGTTATTTAGTGAACCTTTTTATAATTTATGCATTGGAAGATGCTTCCACACATGCAAAGGCAATTTTTCCTTTACCGATTCTTTATAAGGCAAAATATTTGAGCCAAGATGACCAAAAGATGACCAGGTCAGGCAGATCTGATTTATAGGTAAACATTAACAGAAGAACATTTACAGATCCTGTACAATTTGTAGTTAACAAACCTGGAGAAACCCATGTAATCCTTAATACAACGTTGCAACAGGAAATTTAAGAATCTAGAGAAGATATTCTAGGAATTTTTGGTGGTAAATTGTCGCCTCGTGCGTGAATCGTGATCTCGACAGGTTCTCGGTCATGGCGGGTGTGAACAACGTTTCAACACCTATTCAACGAGCTGCAGAGGCTTTAAGAACTCTGCAATCTTTAAACGATGCAGACATAGAACGGGTTGCATCACTGTCTACCCAGCAATCTCATGTAAACCCTGCTCCTGAAACAGCATTATCGCCATTACGTTCAGAATTTGCTCAGCGTTTTCCAACACTCAGAAACAGGTCGCATCGTTCACGCTCTGTTGGCTCGATGAATATTAATACCTCAAATACTTAAAAACGACGAGCTCACACCAGATCAGTATCATCAACATTAAAACGGGGAAGACCTGTAAGTAAATCTTTGATTTATAAGGATCTTGTTATCATCCCACATCCAGAAACCTCCCGAGTACCAACCCGCAAAAATCGTGTGGAATTAGAAAGGAAAGGCTTAGTGGTGTCAGAGTTTCCTTTCGATAAATCATGGGACGCCGCAACGGTATCCGAAAAAATGAAGGAGCAACTTCCATCGGCTTATATTCCATTGGCTTGTATATTATATTTCAAATTTAAATACAGTAGTAAATATAAATTCTGGGGGAGAGGATTTCAGGCAAGCGGTGGGGTTTCATCATGTGGCCCCTTGGAGTGATGGTATTTGGTCACAATTAAATTTTTGAGAAAAGTAGTAAAGCCCACATGTTTGGTTATAACTGCACTTCCGGTTTATAATGTTAATTTTTAAAAGTAGCAAAGAGTTGATAACCTCTCGCTCTATCACATTTTAAAATTTCATTTTAATTGGTTGCATTTTGAGTTAGATATGACTTTTTTGTAAGAGGCAAAAAAGGGTGACCTAAAACGTTTGCCCAGTACTGTATTTCTATCTTCCAGAAAAAAACACAGTAGCTAGGGAGCCATGAAATTGAAAGAATTAATTTATTTTATTCCTGGTTCAAAGACGAAACAGAAAACCCGAATTCATTTCACTGCCAAATATTAACAACGCATATTAATTACTTCCACTTTAACTGTTTCTTGACAACAATCATACCAGTTCCAATAATTTACTTCAATAATCAAGGTAATAAAACTGCTAGCGATGCTAGATACTTACAGGATCACTGTAGTAATTTTTAGTGCATTTCAGGCTTGTTATGGGTCACTGGTACTACCCAAACTTGCTGAAGGTGTTGATTTAACATGTGAAGTCCTAATGAAAATAGCTGGTCAAGGCTGTGTTTATGTACGATTGTTGGAAGAATTTAAGCCTGAATAAGAGGAGTCTAGCGATGGTTTTCTTACGAACATTTTTGATGATGAGCCAGAAGGTTTTATTACACATAAGTATTGCTCTTTAAATAACTAGATAGCAAATGTTTTGGATTTGTCATGAGTTTCAAAATAAAGAATATGAGAACAGGCAAGGTAATAGGGAGATGGAAATGCAAATTAAGTGACTGAATTTTAATCAGCAACTGGGTGTATTCATAATGGTTTCTGAGCTAGTTTCATATTACATTATCAATTATTTCCATTTTCTTGTTTGAATTAGAGGATACAAATGTAGTTATTCCAGAATTCAATGATGATCCTGTTTATGCTTATGCTGATCATGGCACTGAAAATCACCTGTCAGGTGGGAATATAATTATTCTAGGTGTTATTACCATAATCCTCTACTATACCAGGCCCCCATAATATATCCCCAATAAAATAGGCCTCCATCTCTAATTGGAAAATGAAATTTATCAAGCACCCCTTATTATAGTTCTCCATGCACAATTAACTAGTAAGTAAGTGTATTATTGTGTATTGGTTGGACTTATTAATTGGCTGGAAGTCCATGTTCGCTTTCTGGAACAATATACAAGATTTTCAGTGAAACTTAATGGTGGTCTCTCTTTTATTGTTTATAGTAAGTAACTCCCTCGAATCTCCTGTTATTGTGGTTGATCGAAACAATGGATCATCTAATGCTGAATCTGAAGAACTTCTCCAGGTTCTTCTAGCCAGTGATGATTACCAGATCAAGACACCGCCTCCATTACTAGTACGTGAAATTGTTATTAAGAGAAGCAACATAGTCAAGTCATTGATTTCAGAATTCAAGGACAATGACATTCCAAAATACACTCTTGTATTTGTGTTTATGGGAGATAACGGAATCCTGGAGAATGGTAGAAGGAGTGGAGTCACACGGGAAATTTTAAGCCTTTTCTGGAGAGAATTTTCTATTGCTCTATCAATTGGAGCATCAGAGAATGTTCCCTCCATCAGGCATGACCACCAGACATCCGAGTGGGTTAGTGTTGCAAGGATACTTACATACGGGTATAAAGAAGAAGGTTATTTCCCTCTATTTTTGTCACGAGCATTTATCGCAAGCTGCATATTTGGAGACAACAGTGTAACTGCAGATTGCCTACTCGATTCCTTCAAAGCGTATATTTCGAAAGATGAACAAGATACTATGAATAAACGCCTGAATGGGGAATTCGACCCACAAGACGAAGACGTCCTAGACCTTCTTAGCAGCTACAATTGCTACCGAAATCCAACGAAAGGAAACATTCGCATCACCTTTGAAGAATTAGCACATCAAGAGCTTATCCAAAAGACACGCTATATTTCTAATGCATGGAGTGAGGAATTGCAGTCGTTAAAAGGCTTTCCTGAGTTCAGTAATTTCAGAAGCTTGTCTGTCATGTATGCAGAGAAGAAACCTTCGTCAAAGCGTGTTATCAAACTGATTGAGGCTGAGCCAAAGTCTGATGCTGATCGTGCCTGTCTGGACCACTTGAAGAGGTTCATCAAATCACTGGATGATAACATGCTGGCTGGATTCCTTCAGTTTCTGATAGGAAGCGACATCATTACAGTAAGAAAGATTTCAGTGTCATTCTATGCAAACGAGGGTCATACACGGGGGATTGTAGCTCATACTTGCGGACCGTTGCTTGAGCTATCGTCGACATACCAATCATATAATGAACTCTCAGAAGAACTCACCAACATACTACGAAACTCTGCTGCCTGGTCGTTTGTCATTGTATAGAACATACTATAATGTAGGTGTGATCTGAAAACACTTCATTCCAGTAACTGACTCTTGGGCTTAGCATTGTTGTTGTTAGTTAAAGCGTGGAGATTTACTAATGTTAAATACAGTTATTATATATTGTACCTGTTTGGTTATGTACAGTAGGTATGTTTTGAAATACCTCACTATATAGTAACTGACTGTTAGGCGTTGTTGTTAGTTAGAACAGGGGATTTGTTAATTGGTGTTCAGATGTTAATTTGTTTATTTTGAAACCAGTAACCAACCAAACAAACACTAACAATCAGGCATTACTGTATTTTCTTTTATATCAAGAAATATCTAATATATTTTAATATCTTGGTATGCTATATCTAGTTGTGTTGATTGTGGTATCATAAAATGGATGGGTTAAATCTTCCCTTAATTATTGCTAAAATATCTGAAGGGTCAGTTTAAAATCTTTGTACAATCGAAAAGACAATGGCACTGCATTGATGAAACATAACTAAAACGAAGTTCGCAGACGCTGCAAACATTTGGAATATTTTTCACATTGTGACATAAACTGTGACAATTCCAAAGATTGGCTAGTTGGATAATTGTGAAAACAGGTGCAATTACAGTAGCAGTATAGTTGATTAATTCATTCATCAGCAATTATCGAAACACTGTCGAATAGCAAGTTTTCAGTTTTATGAATCTGTCTTTTTGCTCTGTTTACACATATGAACATGACATTAGCCTTGTACATTACAAGGCTTTATATACTACATTTTACCACATTTACACTGTGGATTTATTTACTGTTTAGGATAACTTGTTATCACCTATTAGTTGCTTACACTGAAACTGTATTTGCTATTGTGTGCAAAAGTGACTTCATCATTATATTAATTGTCTATTAACTGACTTCAAGACTCGTGGTCATTTAACTCAAATTGAGAGAGCAATTGAATACATTGTATAAACCTTTCCTTTCCGTCCCCTGTGAGGGGATCACAGTTAACTTCAAGGTAAATTCTCTGTTCAGCAGTCAAGTCTATTTCAACTCGGGGTACATTGACCTGATAATCATCCTCATCAATTGGTAGTAGTGCATCCATATCAATCCCATAATTAAGTAAGTCACTTTCGCTAAGAACTCCTTCAATTCCAGAATACTCAGTAATACCGGCAGTAAAAAGCTGTAAAGGAGACATGTTATTCTCAGATGACAAAGGATGATTCTGCCACTGAGCAATAAATTCCTGCAAACATGTATTTATTCGTGAAATGTAAACATATTGCAGAGCAAATATATGCACATCATTTAGGGGATCCAAGTTTTCAGATTCCTCCAATTCACTGAATATTTTGGCAAAGAAACAAAGCGGTGAATTCTTTCCACTCTTGTATTATGAACTGAGCTCCCAGTTATAATACTTCCTCTTCCTAGTCCTCTTGTTTCCAGCATATAACGAGCTACTTCTAAGTTCTCCAGTCCGTGGTCGCTTTGTACTCTGGATGGTAAACCAAAGTGATCAACGCCCTGTGTAAATAAATGCAAAACAGTGTATCTATCCGTCCACGCAACAATGGACCACAAGCCTCCACCGGATAAGCTTGTGGTTACCATCGATATGCCATAACGCATTAGGTGTAGGAACACTGTACTTTCGCTTGTAAATGACAGGCCTCCATCTCAAAGCAGTACCAAGAGAATCCACTTTACGGAGACATTCACGCACTCTCCAGCGTTGGACTCGAAAACTTCGACTTCGCAATGCCCCCATCAGACGTCTTTCACCAATGTTCGGGGTGATGCTGCGAATGTCTTGCACAACATATTCTAAATGGTCATCGGTAATAGTAGACCATTCATCGGCTTCTTTACTTATATCTAATGCCAACCTTCGTCTTTGAAAGAGTACTCATACTGATGCCAAGAAGACGGGAGATACTGCTCCAAGTGAAGTAAAAATTATATTTGCTCTTTCTCTATCATGAAGGAGGGTCTTCCTGGCCCTTCTATATTTTCACGAAATGCAACAAAATATCCAAAGTGTCTATCGGTTGATGGTGATTGAATATAATTAGTTATGGCGCGCTTTAGTTCACGGGTGGTTTCCATTCAACCAATCAGGATGTCGTAAAACCTTTGATCATTTATCAATTGTTCGTTTTCTTCAGAGTAGTCTAAGATTGTTGCTGACATCTGCTCTGTCAATTATATTTTCTGAAATTGAAAATATAATTAGCAATCTTAATCCATCTAAATCAACTGGACCATTTAGTAACTAAAAACTCTTGTATCTGAGCCACTTGCTTACTTAATAAATTGTTCATTTTCAACAGGTATTGTACCTGATAAACTTAAAATAGCCAGAGTCATACCGGTGTATAAAAAAGGATTAAAATCTATTGTATCTAATTATCGCCCTATTTCTTTACTCTCAGTTTTCAATAAAATTCTTGAGAAATTAATGTACAATAGACTATTAACATATCTCGAAAAACATCAAGCACTATTCTCAGGTAAATTTGGTTTTCGTGCTAAACATTCCACTTCTCATGCAATCCTGCTGATTACTGATAAAATCCAAAAAGCAATTGAAAATAAGCTATACTCATGTGGTATTTTTCTTGATCTGAGTAAGGCTTTTGATACTGTTAACCATAACATCCTACTAAAGAAACTAGAAAATTATGGAATAAGGGGAGTGAAAAATGATTGGTTATTCTCTTATTTGCAGAATAGACAACAGTATGGTTCAATTGGTAATATAAACTCTGAGAAACAAATGATAACATGCGGTGTTCCCCAAGGATCAGTTCTAGGACCACTGTTGTTCCTGCTTTATATTAATGATTTTAATAATTGTGCATGTGGAATTGATTTTCATTTATTTGCAGATGATTCTAATTTACTTTGTACTCATAAAAATCTTGAAAGCTTAGAAAGAAATTTAAATGTACAATTGAACAAAGTGAATGAATGGTTATGTGCAAATAAATTGTCTCTGAATATTGAAAAATCCAATTTCGTTCTTTTTCATCCACCCCAAAAAAAAGCAAATTTTTCAATGAACCTTAACATTTGTGGTAAAGAGATTAAACAAAAGAAAAGTATAAAATATTTAGGAGTTTTGATGAGCTAAACTTACTTAAATTTGTAGACATTGTTAATCTATATACTGCGATGTTTATGCTTCAGTACAGTAAAGACAACCTCCCACCTGACTTTGATGGGTTTTTTAGCCCAATTAATAGTAGGCATTTGCATGAAACACGTTTAGCATCTACTTTTAATTACAATCTACCCTTAGTTCGGACAAACTATGGAGTATTTAATATCACTTTTTGCGGTCCTAAGATTTGGAATTCCTTAGATGAATCTTTCAAAGTATTAAGTAAATACTCCTTTAAAAAGAAATTCACAGAGCAACTGATTGGCTTGTATTAGTGTATTAGTTAAAAATACATATTTTATTTTATATATTCAAACCTGTTATAAATAATAATCAAAATAGTTTAAAATTTTATTGGTGTTGGCTTATGGCATTGTTGTTTGTAGTCTGTTCTAAATTGTTTTGTGTTTGACTTCTTTATTGTCTGTTTAGTGTCTGATACTCTGTATTTTATTACTGAATTTGAGCTGTCTTTTAACATTTTGTCATACTAATAATAATATATATATACATATATATCTACATTGTTAAAGGTCATCTGACTCGTCTAGCCCATATGGTTATTTCAGATGGCCTTCACTCTTTCCTATGTAATAACTTGTATTTCTTTATTTTGACTTGTAATGATTACTGAGTGATTAAACATTTGATTGATTGATTGATTGCAGTGTACAGGATGCCTCGTCCAACCTTCGATTTACAGTTTCGATATATTCATCAGTAACCGCCCCTACATTCTCGTCGAGATCTCCCAACTCGCCCAGCAATCGTTTTAGTTCGTCAATAAAGACTCGAAGACCATGTTGATTTCTTTCTCGTGCGACAAAACGCGCAATTTTCGAATACGTTTCTTATTTACAGTATAAATAGATTTGTCTTAAATTAACTGAAACTCTAACAACTCGCAATGCATTAACAAAGTGTGAATAAAATAAATTCACAAGGTGTGAATAAACTAATTCAAAATGTGAATAACTTATTCAAAGTGTGAATAAAATAAATTGACAAAGTGTGAATAAAATAAATTGACAAAGTGTGAATAAAGTAATTCAAAGTGAATAAAATAAATTGACAAAGTGTAAATAAAATAAATTGACAAAGTGTGAATAAACTAATTCACAAGGTGTGAATAAACTAATTCAAAGTGTGAATAAATTAATTCACATCCGAATAAATTAATTATTAGAATAATGAAATATATGGCGCGTCATATCATTCGTTTCAAAACCAAGTTTTCACTAAAAGGTTACCGCATATAATAAGTATCATGGGAGCAAAAAGACTCAGATTGCTGGTAATGATCTCCTTCTGTTGTTATATTGTTTTATTAGGAATATATTTTTAGGAATTATTATCCATCTCTCTCTTCTTTAATGGAAGCTCTATGTCTTACACAGTGTTGTTACAGTAATTTATAATTGGAAATCGTCTGACGGACTGAGCCTGCACAACAGTAATAACATTTGCAAAGAGTGACCATTGTGTTGCTTGCCGGATAAAAAATATTTGCAACATGAACTTATTAAGCAGCAAAGAGCCCCAATTGGACCCACTGTATTATTTTACTCTCTTGAATGCCTAATTTTACAAATCAGATGAAGATTCTTGGTAACATGTTGGACTCTCCTCTTGACAAGTAAAGTTGACTAGCATAACACCGATCAAACAATCTGTCATTAAGCATAAACATTCTGCAATGGGTCATTCCAGAAAACATCCACACATCTCCCACAGAGGAAATTGGAAGTTAACCCCCCTACTCCCTTCGGACGTCCTAGCATTCTACTAGTATTATCTAGCATTATCAGAAGTACATTTTGCCCCCCCACCTCCCCCCTCCAGGACGGCAGAAATTTTATCCATAAGGGAGTGTGAATCTTTTCCGGAATTATTCAATAACAAAATAATATTTTTTGCAACAATGGTGGTTCTTGTTTTATTCTATTTAGACCTGAAATTTGGTGACACTTTAATATTACAAGCATAAGAAGTCACAGTACACTTCATAGAAACTAACTATAAAATCTTAAAGAAGGGAGGAATTCTGTGTTGCCACATCAATTCTGGACAAACCCATTGGCCAGAAGCAGATTATTTTGTTTTGACTTTAAACATAGTAAAATAATAAGACAGCACACTGTTGCCTGACCCATTAACTGGCAGTGCCCTACCGCTGACGAGTAAAATCGTCTTGCGTTAGACAGAGTAAAATACGAAAGTAAGGCGCATCTGGGCGCATTGCAAGCTAATGGGTTAACAAGAAACTCTGGGAGATAGTTTTGTTAACCCATTAACTGGCAGTACCCTACCACTGACGAGAAAAATGGTCTGGCGTTAGACAGAGTAAAATACTAAAGTAGGGCGCATCTTGGCATATTGCAAGCTAATGGGTTAATCAAGTGATACAGACAGATAGTGTGGTAACCTGATTAACTTACTCTTCCATTGGTCAGTATAATCATCTGGTTTAGATTTAGTAAAATAATAAGAGGGCACATGGCGACTATGTCCTGTTTCTTTTATCGTCAACCAATAGTGGTGGTAATTATCCCATTATTAACACTAGTTATCCGACTGATAGTGATGGTGCTGTTGGCATTGGTCATGGCGCTCAGAATTCATCCATATATAATCAGCAGCAGGCTGTGGGTAGTATGGCAGATATGTCAGGGTATGGTAACGCCATGAGTGCAATGTTTGGTGCTGCAGGTGTGAACCCAGGAAATGTTCAGTCAGCATTGTATAGTACTTATGGTGCTGGTAATAGTGGTGGTGGTGACAGTAAAAATCAACTTGGAGTTTATAATAACCAATCGTCATCTGCTTGTGGTCCAGCAAGGAATACGTCAACTGGAAATGCTGCTGGTACCAATCAAGGCTACAAGCCATATTGAAAGAAGGTAAGAGATCTATTCTTCAGCCAACTTCAATCAATATTTTTCTAGTGTCAAAATATAATTTTACCAGTTTTCAATTTCACGTTTTCTGTAATTTTATTAAACACAACTTTAAACTGTACGTACTGTGAAAATGAAAATGAAAATTATGAAAACAATCCTGAAAATTTTTTGAGAAAGTCAGAGTTAATATACCTTATTTGGGACATATAAAAGAAATCATCTTTGATCCAGATCCCTAACCGGATTTGAGAGCTGCAAGAAAGAATACAAATATCTTTTGTATTGTGTTATGCTCATGAAATAAAGTGTAGTGTATTGTATTGTTATTGGTACCTAAATAACATAATTTTTTACGATTTACATGAAAATATTTTCACACTTAGGTGTCAACTAGTTGAAATCGTTACTATAATTATAAACTGACCTGGTTTTGGTCGGAATTAAATAAACTTCAGGTACTGTAGTTCTAACCAAAGCCAAGGAAGTTTGTTGTGGACTACTACAGTATGTGATGTTGAACCCCATGCTTATTATTATGTGTAACTCTATTTAGATTGAGGAACAGAGTTAGCAATGTGAAGTACGATAGAATACAGCACACATCAGGCAGGTAGACACAGAGATGACAACGGACTGGTATTTTTAGACAGTTGTATTAATTTGTATTCATTAGATTATTGTAGTCATTACATTTGTGTGTAATTTTAGGATAGACTGTAATCAAAATGCTGTCATTTCAGTGAAAGGGTGCTTGGGTAGATTTGTAAATCTACTTTGGTTCAGTTTGTGTAAACACAATGGTATCGTATATGTTTGCACGTACCATCGGCATTTCTATTAGTATAAACAACTTGGTATGTATGTAGGGCGACATGATTATTTGGGACAATATTCATGCGTTCGCATTATCGAAATCTGTTATGCAAACTCGTCATACTCCTTTTAAAAAATATAGTTAGTGTTTGAGCAAAAATCGTCCGATTTTTATGCCAAAATTGGTTTTAGACGCGCAGAGGATGACTAAAATTTGCCATGACAAATCATATTTCAAGTGTTGGGACAATAATAAAGCTTAAAAACTTGAATATATAATGTATAAATGGTATAATATCTTTAATATTAATGAAAGAGCAACATACCAAAAGATGAATAAAATCACCGCAGATTGCGGCAATGCGAACGTATTAATATTGTGCCGAACAAACAAGTCGATCCTATAGTCTCGTTTTGATGTTTACGCTAATGGAAGTACCGCTGGTACAGTACATTGGGATATTGTAGTTAAATGAACTGATACTCCATAGTTTCCATATATCTTTCTCGTATATAATGAATTTTTGTAGAAGTTTCGCATGATAAAAAGGTTTAAGCACTTTTTGCTGTAATTGTTGTATTAATTCCCAAATATAGTCTCTACTGACTTGTTGTTTTATTAATCACTGAAGACATGTGTCGTTTGACATCATGTTGTAGTGAAGTATTTTAAAATGTGTGTATGTTTAACAGTAGTTGTGTTGATCACAACCAGATCATAGCCAGTGTTTAGCATATAAAATGCAACCAGTTTCATTATCTTAAATTAATCAATGTGTAACTTTAAAATCGAATAAATACAGTAGTTTCTTGGGAAATGATTGTCTTTCTCAGCGTGCCGACTGAAACGCGTTCTGATTGCTCTCGTAATGGAATCTACAAGACGGCAACGATTTAAAATTAACGCGGTTTCTCGAATATTTGCCTCGAATAAACACTTTGTGGAACATACGGTTTTGGACATGCCATGAAAGTTGAACTCCATTCATCCTTCTTGGAGTGTACGTCCGATTTTAAAGGATTTTTCTGAAATATGAACACCATAAAACTGAAAATCTCAGCTTCAACGTGCTTTGTCTTTATTTTCAGTATTTTATGGGTTACGGACGATTCTTTTTAAAAAGTTGGAAATATGTTACAACCCTCAAAGATTTTGCTATACTAAACGAACGGCGAAATATATAGAAAAATTCGAACAAGGCGTGAATGTACCGCGATTTTAAATTTTCCAAAATAATTCATATTGAATATTCTATTTGTTGTCAAATTCACAACGGCTTTCTGATATTCTGCATGTAGTTATCAACATTCAGTGAAAAATTTGATAAAAATCGAACTAATATTAAGCGCGCAGCAACGATTCTCTTAAGAGAGGCGCATAGGGTGTTGTCGTATAACCTTAAGAGCATTAGAATCAGTTTAATACCGCGATACAAACAGTGAAGCAATAGTCTATTAATTTTTAGTGCGAAGTTTCGTGGAAGGGGAAAAATTCAAACGAGTAAGTTATACTTATAGTGTTAATATTCCAGCCCAGGGATGCTCACGATGATAAGCAATTAAGATTTGGTGAAATTTTGGGTCTTTTAAAATTACTCTTCCAACATGGCATATCAATTGTTATAGAAATTTTACAACATATAATCGTTATAGGATAGTATGGTAAAGGCCATAGGAAAAGTGAATTATTATTGACTAGATAGTACTTCTAATTGAATCAATTGTTTTGAAAAGAGGTACGGTATATTGACTTTAAAATATAGGCAGCGCTATACTGAAAAAAAGGCAATTACTGCTTACGGTTTTCTAATTCTGCCAATGCCTACTATTTGGTATGTATGTTCTCACTTAATACATTTAACATTTAGTCTTTCATGGTCATTCTGCCATTCCCATGCAACGTGTCAAAATAGCACTGGTTCCTACTCATGTGATCTGACCTTATTCCAAATGGAAATAACTTCCACTGGTTAGTTTATCAATGATTTGGCATTTACAAATTATTTCATCTGTTTTTTGTGGAAAAAACACCATGTTTATTCTATTTTGCATAATATATGAAATATAAAATAAAGATTTGACTGTACACCAAACACAAGCCGACGCCATACCCATTGCATGAACTCGAAAATGGTTCTTATAGTTTTACTGTCATTAACACCATGGCATTTAACGGCTGCAACCAATTTTACATTAAAATACCACGCTTATTTTTAGCAAAGCTCTTTGCATTTTGGCCCAGATCATCATCTGAGCAAATAACATTTGTAATAACAAGTTTCCTTTTCATTTGTTAAGCGCTCGATGCAGACTCGTTGGATTTTTAATCTTCACCGGACAGCAACATGCGCTTCATCATTGGAACCTTGGTGGCAGCGGTGGTAATCTTGGTAATTTTGATGATGCCGTGTATCTTTATTGAAATTAACTGATAGAAAGAAAAGGTGAAAAGAGGTATGGTAGGGTACCCTTGTAGAACACTTAGTCAACTTGTTTTGGCTTAAAAATCTTGCCCCTAAATTGTTAGTTTCCAAGCCGGGTGCCAGGGATGTGTTTATAGCATGCAAGCAGTGGCAGTGGCGGACACTTTGCGAAATATTGGGGTGCGAATTTAGGTTGCCAATTAGGTTCCCTCTTGCTGCTTCAACTTTCATACTTGAAACTTTATGGTTTAAATTTAATGTCATGTGCGTACATAGAAGAATATCAGGCTTTTTAAAATCGCCTATTACATTTTCGTTACCTAGCTAATCAGCTGTCTTTCAGAGACTGCATTGAAAATATCCCAGCACTAGTGTCCGCCATTACGCGCTAGTTGACAGAAAATGATGGTATTGGCAAGTCACAACTACGTTGTAGGTTAATTGCAAGTTACTTAACTTTTTGCATGGAATTATTTTAATCTGGTTTGCTTCATAATAACTCTATACAGGTTATTTTTCAAATGGCATACCAAAAATATTGTCGCGACTTACCGTAATTCAAATTGCCAGGATCGATAATTTTTGGACCGTCAAAATTCATCGGAAAAAATACTGAAGTTTACGTTGGAGAAATAGTGCCGGTAGTTTATAATTTAACTTTCCAGGACGCAAAACTTCCATGGGTAAGGTATAAATTACGTCCTTTATTGGTCCACATATTGGCCTTTATTTTCGTTTTTGTTGAAAACTTTTTGAAGTTGTCGGCTGCTTCTCCTGCCTTTAAATCATCATTTCACATTTTCAGCATGGATTTTGAAATCCTTGGTCAATTAAGGACCACATTTTCTGTTACCTAGTTGTTTTGTTTCCACGTTCCATATAGGTATTTTTGGCTGCTAAGGTCAGCAATAATGTAAACAACGTATGCTTCGATCGTTCTAAAAAAATTTACAGATGGTGTAACACTTTCCAATTTGTATCTTAATCTGACTTCTCTTTAATGTTATCTCTTTGTGAGCGTAAAATATATAATCTGACATGCGTTTTCTAATATTGTCTAAATAGATATTAATCGTCATTTCACAATCTTTATTCCTGTCACTTTGCTTCAAAAATTGACGTCAATAATTTGGTTTATGTTCCTTATTTACTGACACAGTCTAATTTTCGTACCCGCATGGAACACAATGGTTCGACAATGTTCATCCTTTCCACACCAATCTTGTTCAAAGCGATTTGTGTTTGAGGTCATCGAAATGCTCATTGAATTCATAACAGGATCTTGTAGTATAGAATCGTTTTTCGTGGCTTCCACTTTTGTTCATTGTCCATTCATTTTGTTCTATGTCTAAAATGCCTTAAATACTTTGATAATAATTAATCGTCAGCCTTATCCGCTATATTGCTTTCAGGATTTCATTTTCGGCCGTCGTCTTGCTTTTGTTTTCAACGAGGTGTCGAGACTGTTCACTTCCATACGGAAATCTTAGTAGATAGTCGTGGTGCATGTCGGCCGATATTACAGTATGTGCTGTGTGCCTCATTGTCGTCGGTGTTATTTTCATAAAAGTATCAGTTGGTCGGTGGTGGTGGACCTTTTTCTTCTTGAGGTGGGTGAGGTTTGACTCCTAGGGAGTGACTCACATTTCTGTAGACGTCAACCATGTCGACCACGTTGCCACACGGTTGTTGCAATCACGGATAGGAAAGTCACTATGGGGGAGGCCACGACTGATGTAGTTCAATAAGGTTCGGACGCCATAACCTGTAAAACGATGGAGAAATCGAATTCGCCGAGGAAACTCGAAAATTGAGATGAAAAAGTAGTGTTCTGATTTCTGCAGCGAATCTTAAAAGTTTATCTTTCACTTCCGCAAACAAACAATTAAGGAAGCTTTTTGCATGGTAGTCAATTCAATAGCGTTCAATAATTCCCTGGAGCCATTATTGTGTGCCAGAAAATGTTTACTGTAATCTCGTTGCAACACATGCCTGAACAAAAACTTATTACGGGTCATTCCACTTAATGATTCGATTTGATTTTGGTAAACATATGATGCTCAAAATGTTAAAAAGGTCAAATGAGTTTATTTACAAGGATGTTCATCAATTTCCCCTTTCCGCAAATACATATTTTCCTATATCTTCAACTTCACGTTTCCGTATACATGACCAACACATTCTTTTTTTTCAACATGAACACCATCATAAAAATTTATACTATATGTAATATATACAAACCGCACAAGAGGTCTTTATCAGATTTAAAACATCGAGGCGCAGCCGAGTGTTTTAGATCTGATAAAGGCCGAACTGTAAGGTTTGTATATGACTTCTAAAATGACTCGTTTTGTACGCTCACTGGCGTTGGAATTTTGAACATTGATGTTATCTACGCTGTAAAAATTGAAGGAGAAAATTTGAGCAAGTCTATATCAAATATATAGATCCGCTACGGGTCATGAGTTTCCTTTGTATTTTGCCTATGAATAATTAATGAATTTTAGAAATATATATACAACTTCTATAGATGCCTTGCTATCACTATCATCTTTATACATTCCATAGCGTCTAACTTTGCAGCCTTCAACAATACAAAATAGCAAGCCCTGCATGCTTGTATGTAGGTTTGGCAGGAGATGACATTTTCAACCAACTCAACAGCTATTTTACCACTAAACCGTTTCTTAAAGCCATCGTCCTCCATGTGTCTTGTCTCTTCTAACGGGGACGTTGGCATGGGTTGCATGATGGCCTATAGATACAGCTCATTGGCATCGTAGCGAACCACTTTCCTGCACTTTTTTCTCGTTTATCCACGTATCGTTTTTTCAATAGCTTGGCGAAAAAGGCACGACATCAGGATTATTGTACCATACGAGAAAATCGCGAAACATTGTCATATTCTCGTCCCAGTCGCGCTGACAATACTTGTATTGTTCGTAAGTGATGTCCGAGTTCCACATTGTGGAGTGAAATGCTTCGCGAGGTGGTGAGCTCTGAAAGTTCAACTTGTCTATAAAGTCTATCCACTCGTACGGGAAGTAACCTTTCGCCTGCGAACACTCGTAACCTTCAAGAAACTGTTCGATGGACGTCAAGCTGTTAATTCAATTATTTTATCTCGGATTGGGAACTTTGTCATGCTGGTACCCCACAGGGAACGAAACTTGGACCCATTCTGTTTGCTATAATGATTAATGACCTCGCAGTTAAATCTCCTCTTACAGCAGACCATTGGAAGTTTGTTGATGATGTGACATTGTCAGAGGTAGTTAAGATCGAATCAACTTCCGTCTTACAAACTGACCCAGATACCATTTCCGCATGGTCAAAAGATAACAACATGAACCTCAACCCTAAGAAATGTAAAGAGATGCTGGTTTGCCCACTAAAGCGTACGCCTGACCTGGTACCTCTACTGCTTAACGGAGTTCCTTTAGAGAAAGTGGCATCTCATAAAGTATTGGGCATGACCATAATGGATAACTTAAAGTGGAACAAGAACATTGACGAAATAATTAGTAAAGCATCAAAACGTCTACATATAATTAGAGTGCTTAAAAAGGCTAGTGTGCCAAGCAATGACCTGACATGTATTTATTCTTCACTTGTACGGTCTACTTTGGAATATTGCTGTGTTTTGTGGTCCAACAGCATCCCTGAATACCTCAGTGAAAAAATAGAAATGATACAAAAACGAGCGTTGCGTATAATATTTCCTGGTTATCACTACAGCGAAGCGTTGATAGCGGCTAACTTCAGCCGATTAGATAAAGACGTCTCGAGATTTGTCAGAAAGTTTTAACAAAAATTGGTGAACCGGATTCGCGGCTTCATTATCTACTACCGCCCACTCGTAGACAATGTGTCACAGTAAACCTTCGAAACAGTTCTAATCTCTCTCTGCCAAAATGCCGCACAGACAGATACAAAAAGAGCTTCTTTCCTGCAATGGCGTATATGTTGTGTGAGAACGACTATACATAGTTAATAAACTATCTTAATTAATTGACTATTTTATCGTAACTTCAATAGTTTTAGCAATATTATGTCAATGTAAGACAGTTTTTTTTACTATTCTTAAATTTTTAGCGTATTTGTAATTCCTAGTTTTGTAAACATATTAAAATTCACTTATGTGTTCGAAAATATGTATTATCAAATACCATAATAATAATAATAATAATAAAGTAACTGAAACCAGGAGCCAAGTAGTTTGTAATATTGCAAAACTTTAAGTGTTCAGTTTTGGACACATATGATTGTTGTTTCCTCTGTAAAAATCCATTTTCTAAAAAAATATATATAAATGTTGCCTGACTTGTAAAAAAGCTTCCCAAAACGAAAGAAAACATTGGTTGACCTTATTTAAAGCTTGAAAAATTAAGGCCACCGATTATCGTAATAATGAGAGTATAGTATTGTTAAGATGTATTTTATTTAAGCACAAGATACGGAACCGTTTACAACAAATTATAAGTTTTGTTATATTGAATGTTCAAATTGCTCTTATTTATCAGCCTTCTCTTCTTCAATCGTTCGGTTTTCGTCGGTCTTGTCTTGTCTTGAGCTTCAGCCTTCACTCTTCATTCAGTTACTGAGCATCCACATCATCCACTCTTTGGGTTACTATTCATCCACTTTCATTCGGTTACTATGGGTCCACTTCATCCACTCTTCATTCGGTTACTACGCATCCATTTCATCCACTCTTCATTTGGTTACCATGTGTCCAATTTCATTCACTTTTCTTTCGGTTACTATGCGTCCACTGCCTGGAGTTTAGCTGGGCTCTTCTTTTAACACTAACATTTTAGGGGATATAATGAGAAACGACGAATGAAATACGAAAAATCTCAAAACTTCGTGCCGCGTAAGCGACAGCGAACGACAGCGCTAAGCCATCTATGACTAATGAAAGCATTCTTGATGCCATGCCAACCACTATGAAACGGCAAGGAAGGTCAATTCTTAATATTCCGAATATATATCGAATTGATTTCATGGGATTGCTCTGGTAAAACTACATTGGAAGGAAAAGTTACACCTGATTCCAACATACGGGATTTAATATGCGATGCTGTCCGTGGGCGGAAAAAAATTACACCCCCCCTCCCCCCGTGTGATGCAAAGGAGTTCTTTTAAAGTACTTTACAAAATCAATATGCCACGTGATTTTGTACGAAATCAAATTAAATCGCAGGGAAGAATTGGAACGATCAATGAATAACACTAACGAAAGTTCATTTAATTTATATTTAAACCCAACACCAATTGAACAAACATCTCCCAAATATATAACTAAACCCTCCAAAAACAAAAATGCATTACGTTGGCTACTTTATTAACTACTGTAATGTTTATATAATTATGTCTATATCCTACAACATTCTTAACATAGTAAATAAGAACCAAACTTTTTTGTCAATAAAGAAAACTAAAAACTCTAAACTGCTGTTTGTATGAATAGCACAACTTCGTCTGTGCTTTCCTCAGAGGATGGCGAATTTGACATGCACTCATCTGCAATGCCAGTCAGCGACCCCAAAGCGATAAGCTCAGCTTGCGATGTGCTTACCGCAGGCAAAGAGCTCTGTTTCAAATTTAAATTTTGCCGATATATGCAATAAAAACTGAGCCTCCACATAATAAAACAAACAACTAAACGTGACGATTAAAATATAAGATCTACTAAAATCCCTTTTTTGATTTTTCGCTGCTGTGAATGCCATTGCTGTGTTTAATATTGTTCTGCAGAGCGTACTTGAGTTCTTAAATTTCCAGATGCTTGAGAACAGCGATGACAATGTAGTTTCTTTCATGGAATTGTTTGATGGCGGTAGGTATTTAGATGTACATGTAAACAGGGCGACTATAAGATAGGGCGGCGAAACGGCTAGATAATGTCGTGATCAATGTGTGATGCGCTTTGGGACTGGGGCGACGCGGCCTCTGTGTATTTAAAAAAAAAAAAAACAAGGAGTGGAAAAAACTCCAGGTGGATCGAGTAAATGATTAATATTTTAAAAAGTATTCAGTCGATTGTTGCTGTATTTTTTCAAGATGTTATTCAAGCCTTTTAGCGTTCATACAACAAGTTTTAAGGCGTTCTGTACTATCTAACATATAAAATTTTGTGTTTTAAATCTCGAAACATTGGTGACTTCCCTGTCCAATTTCGCCCCGCTCGCAAAACAATTTACTAATTTCGTACCTTAGAATCGAGCTAGAACGTAGCTTTTTTTAAGACAACACTGCCACGAATTAAATTTTATTCCTGCCCTATATTGTCGTGTAATTTTTTGAACTTTTTTTGCTATAGCATGTCAACTGCAGCATAAAAATTGGGTTGTAGTGTAAAAATTTCTCAGGTTCGACTGTTTTGAAAATTCGCTTATTTCAAAGGTAGTCAAACACACTAAGACCACTTTTGCAATTTCAATCTACACAAAAATATATACGCTTCAGACCATAAGAACATCATTTGCCAAAAACAAACATTTTAAGAGATATTGCCGATTTTGTAAAGACGAAGGGTCATTCCATCCATCACGAGATCTTCGGCAGTTCCAACCCCGGTTGGTTTTATAGAAAATTCAACCGATTCTTTTGGCACCAGAACTTAGTAAATCCCAGGGCAGTTAGACCATTAATAGATGTATATTTGGTATAAATATCGTTTCTTAATTTTTTGAACTTTTTTTGCTACCTGCCATTGAATGCGCATGAGTATGACAGGCAATAGACAAATTTGGCTAACGCTGTTTACATCAGTGTGTTTACGTCGTTGCTACCCAATTCACAACTTCGGATAACTCACATGCCTGGTTACTATTGTTCTAGTTTGCGAAAACATTGAATAGAACAAAAGTAACTAAGCATTAGAATTATGTATAAGAGCTATTCACTCATGTAGATCATTCTAATGCTTAGTAACCTTTGTTCTATTCAATGTTTTCCCGAACTAGAACAATAGTAATTTCTGGCCTGTGTATATAACAAATTTGTGGTAATTTTCTTTAACAAATAAAAATGTCTCCACATGCATAAGAAGACTATTTGGGGGGTCCCGCGCATCACACATTGATCAGGGGTTACATTGCTGTTTCGCCGCCCTATCTTATAGACGCCCTGATGATATACAGTGCAGGCTATTCATATGTCTTTTGGACTTTCTACAGCACGGTCTAGTTTTCAGACCCTCATGATTGTTTAAAAGCCATTTACACCATTCATTATATAATATGGTACATACATGCGTACACAATTACATAAAGGACATAACATACCAATTATTTAACGCCAGTGGAGGTTCTATTACCTATTCTTATAATACAATATGATGATCAACTTTTGTGGAAAAAACAAATAGAAACCATTGTATCCAAGGTGTCTAAAGGTATAGGTATGCTGCGGCGAATAAAGAGTTGTGTCCCAAAAAGAACATTGATAAATGTTTATAATGCGATAATACTGCCATATTTTGATTATTGCTGCCTTGTTTGGAGTAACTGTAGTGAATATCTGCTTGACAAACTGCAAAAAATGCAAAACAGGGCTGCAAGGGTCATCACTGGCAGACCATATGAAATAGCAACAAAAGAAATACTTAAGGAGTTAAATTGGCAACCTCTAACTGATCGCTGGGAGAAAAATAAGTTAGTGTTCATGCATAAAGTGAAAAATAGGGTGTTACCAGAAAGTATGAACAACCTGTTTGAAATCGCTAACAATCAAAACTATAATTTACGTAGTAATGATAATGATTTTGTTTTACAAAAGCCAAAAACAAATTATATGAAAAAAAGTATTAGTTATAATGGGGCAATAGCGTGGAATAACAGCAAATATGTCAATTGGGCAATTTAAGGCTGCACTCGACCGCAAATAATGAGAATGATCGAATTTCTTATTTGATTATATTATATTATATACTGTACTGTTTTCTGTAAATATCTTTACATCTGCTAATATTCCCTGTATATAGTTGTTTAATTTAATCTAATTAGTTATTATGTTGTAAATAGTATAAATTCTGTAATTTCAATTTTTTGTAAATATTTTGTAAACGGCCCCTTTGAAATCAGCTATATATACCTAAGTGTGCTGAAGGGTTACCGTTTTTAAATAAGAGTTAATAAATAACTAAATAATATTGTATTAATTTGTTTCGTTATATAAGCCTCGTTATACAGACGAGCAAGTGTTCCTTGACAATTTCCTTGGCGGGTTTATTTGCATGTTTGTTTGTACGGCAAACAAGTGTTTTTTCGATTAGTTTTCCTTGACAAGTGTTAGGAGACCGCGGAGTCATTTTTGGATTGGGGGAGGGGTTTATGGGGCATGCTTCCCCAGAATGTGCAGTCTCTGAAATGTCATTGCATGCACTTTTGGGGAAGATTTAATATCACAAGAATTCTTTCCAAATATTTGGTCAAACGAAATGCTGCTGACCGCCAAACCTAGACCGATCGCACCTACGCAACGAATCAGGGGCGTAGAAAGCTCATTGATGAAATCTAGACCATGGCATTTTCGGCCATTTTGAAGTGTTACTGAAATGAACGGTAAAGCTGAGAAGATTTCAAAAGATTTAGAGCAGTTTGATGCTAAGGTAGGCGATCTTGAAAACCGCTCGCGTCGCAACAACGTATGCTTTGATGGTATACCAGAAGATCACAACGAATCTTGGACCGCTACTGAAAATAAAGTGAAGCAAGTCCTGGCCAATAACCTACAAATTGAAACTAAAGAATTCACCATTGAGAGAGCACATCGCGTTGGTCGAGCAAGACAGCCCAATAGTAAACCACGAACAGTCGTTGCGAAATTCCAGAGCTATAACACTCGCGAACTGGTTTTGAGCAAGAAAATAAATCTTCAGGGGACCAATATCAGGGGACAAAAAATACTATGCAAAAGCAAACCGTCAATAATTCATTTTTCGTAAATGAAGGAGAACTATAGAATGACTGCAATGAAATTGATACGTAATTCTTAATGCGATTTCTCCCTAGTTTATATTTTTCTTCAAATACGAGCTTTTTGGGGGGGGCTTGTTTAACATTGGGAGGCCCTCCTCCCGCTTCCTACGCCCCTGCAACGAATCAGTATTTACTGCCAAGACTGAAGAAGAGAATAAAAACCAGTTACTAGCCGAGAGTAAGGGCTGTACGGGAAAATATTAAACCGAGGTCTTGTTGTATTGACCGAGCGATAGCCCGAACGGTCGAGGTTGGTAAGTTTAAGGCAATTGATTAATTGAGCAGTTATTTGCAAAAGTGGAAAACATTCACAGATTTGGTCACGCGAAAGCAAAGGTCAAAGTCCAAAACCCGGTTCATTTTCAAAATCTCAATATCATTTGAACAAATGCATCTGGTTAAAGGCCATGTCACACGGGGCAACTTTTGCAGCAACTTAATTGCAACGCAATTTCTGCACAGAGCCATGTTATGACTTATGTAGAAATATATTCATAATTATGTCGAATATGTTTATAAAATATTAACACAGATATAAAGATAATTAATAATTTAATAACAGTTTTTCGAAAATAGCGGAAAACTACTCGGAAAACATGCTGCTAGACGCTAGTTCAATTCATTTCATAAAGAACATTTAAAAAAAGGCAAACTACGAAAATATCGACTGTGTCGCTGTTTTAAAGTTATACTTTAAAGTTAAATGTTTTAAAAAAGTTTAAAATTCCTCTGGCCAATTACAAGTGAATTTTGTAGCCCTTTTTTTAGCCCTTCGTATAGCCAAACACAAAAGAGAAAATGTGTAAAAATTTACCATATTTTTCGATTTAAGGCGGCGTTCAGACCAAGTGCCCGGCACTGGTGCCCGGGCACTGGGCATGATATTCAAAGATATACAGAGTGGTTCCCAAAGCCTTGTATAATTTTTGGCGGGAAATAGTATATTTCTTATATTAAAGCCTTAAAAATGTGCATGCAATGCGTTTTTCTTTAACAAAGTTGTCATTTTTATGTTTACTCTGGATTTATGTTTTTGCTACTTATTACTGTGGAACTGGTAGGTCTTACACCTGAAGTACAACATGAGTGTTTAAACCAACAATGTATACAGGTGGATTGCAATGAGACATTCATACGAAAGGACATTGTGGTCAGTTTCGAGGGTACAGGGAATTGTAGAGCATGAATACAGACATTTTAATGACAGAAAGTGGCTTGAAAGCTATAGAGTTCCCAAGACAATCTTTTCTCAACTTTGTAACTTTTTCAACGGTTCATGCGGTGCAACAACAAGAATGCGAAAACCCGTACCTGTACAAGTCATTACTGCAATGATATTGAAAAGATTGGGCTAAGGTTTAGACTATCGAGAGATTGGTGATAAGTTTGGAATTGGTGCGTCAACTGCCAATTAAAAAGTAAACGAGGCTATTATTTTACTTTTATATTATAAGTAGTATCTAACGAGCAATTTGATTGGCTAATGCGCGTGCTTTATGACGCAATAAAGCACGGCCAGCGTTTTCATTTTTCTCACTTCGTCCCCGCTTGTTAAATTTTCCTCGGAATTGTCAATACAATATGAACAAAATTATAATAGTTTTAAATCCAAAGTCTGTCAAAAAGCAAGAAAAAATAGACCTAAACGAGATGGAAAAAAGCCAGCCAACAAATAACAACGGAACATAAACGGCGAATAAAGATTCGTAGCTGTTTCTGAGTTTGAAATATACTTTTTTGCTTGAAAGTTGGCATTCAACGGCGACAAGAAACGCGAAAATCTGTACTATTTTGACATATAAAGGTACAAAAACTGTTTTTAAACACAAACCAAACCAAATTTATCCACAATTCTAGGTGCAAAAAATTAAAATTAACCATTTTGGCATTGATTTAGATATAAACAATATGTGTACAGTTTTTAATCTGTCAAGATGCAACGACAAAAACCTACACAAATACGACATGTTTATGCATTTCTTGACAGTTTGTCTGAGAAAATTTTTAACCACCAACCACTGAACTAGCAAAAACACAAAAATATTCAAACAGTACCTTCAAACAAAAACTGCCTGATATATTTGGTTCAAGATGAAAAATCAACTTGACAGCCAATGTCATCAAAGCAGCTTGACAAAAACGGAAAAACCCTTCGCTTTTATACGAATTCAGGACAATAGTGAAGCAGAACAACGAAAAACCAATCTGTCTATCATTGTGCACTATATTTGAAATTTTTTCAACAGTTTTGGTGCCTTTATAAATCCCAAATTTTTGTTGAGTTGCAAGTTTTTCGCTCCTTCGCCGGCCAGAATTCAAGCTTGTAGTTGTTGCCAAGCAATGAAAACATTAGAAACCTTGCGAGTGACGTCAGTGATTACATGTTAGGAGAATATCAATATTGATCTTTGAACAAAATTGTTTACTGTGCTTATATACCACGTATAATATAAAATAATTAAAAAACTCGTCTTGTGCCGTTATGGTGTAATAATGCACTCGGGAATGTTGGGAGAATACTGAGAAGCGTAAAACACTCGGCTACGCCTCGTGTTTTACAAGCTTCTCTCGTATTCTCCCAACATTCACCCCTCGTGCATTATTACACCATAACGGCACGCGACTCGTTTTTTAATTCTTAAATAACGAAGAAATTACACACAATCAGTCGACTTAACATTTTTTCTCTTTCTGTTCTTGATATTTCCCATTTAATTATTTCAAAATACAATTCAAAATAACAAAAGGAATCTTTATGATACTATAACAGCTACTTTTCGGCTTGAAATTTTCAGAAAAACTAAGATTTTTATAGACAATTTCAATGTGCTATAACAACAACAAGCGATCGCGAGAGAAAGACTGGCCCTAAGAAGATGTGTTGCCATGGCTCCCCAAAGCAGCCAATCACAATGCAGCTGAATCAGAGGACTCTAAATTACATACACCAAAAGGTTAAAAGAGAAAAACTATAGTTTGAAGGGATTTTTGAACCAAATTTTGGACCAAAATGTGTTGCTAAGGCGTTGCTAAGGAGTAAATTTTTCAAATAAGGTCATTTTTCGAGCTTTTTTCACATAGACTAACTATTTTTTCACAAAATGAACTACACAGTTTTAATCTACAGATGTTTAAGTACCTAAAATCATTAACAAATTTTTTTGGAAAAAAATTTAAAAAATCCGTTTATAAGAGGGGATGACTACCTTAAAGAGTAGGAATTTGGCCGCAATTATGAATGGTTTTCTTGAGAGATAGGGAGAGCACATATGATGATGCAAGAGTATTCAGTGTATCAAAAATTGGTGGAGTGGTAACAAGTGGAACCTTGATACCAGAAGATCACGAATTGTCAAAATAATTAATGGCAAAATAATAGAACCATTCCTTACTGGTGACCCAGCCTATCCTATCTCTAAGCACTTTATGAAGGACTATCCAGGTTATAATCTTTCACCAGAAAAAGAGCAGTTTAACTACAGATTGAACAGGGTACGAATCCAAATTGAAAGAGCATTTGGACCCCCCACCCCCTACTCCGCAGTCCCTGCTTTAGTCCAGACAGGTCTCATGAATTGAAATTGAACGACTTTATGTCTAAATCAATTGCAACTCATATATTATGCGATTTGTGCCAATATTGTTTTACTATTTTGCATTCAAATGAGGATGGAATAAGGATAAATGAGGTATAGAAAACCTTTATACATTAACAATGTCGTGTTTTCTACAACTATTTTACTGCTACATCTGGTACCTCTATTAATAATTGGTCATGAGTAACATATAGGCTTTCCATATTTAACGATTTTTCGTATAGTCTATAGAGCTGAAAATTACAGTATAAAACTACACAACCAGAGACCTTCGGTCTGTACTATCTTTCCCGTGAATCTTAACTTACATGTAGACGATTTCGTGTTACTATAATGGAAACCTTACGATGTAGGACGGCAACGTGATGACGACGGCCAAAACAAACTCGTTGCACTAAATGATTGTAAAGAAAACTTGTCGTGTAGGATCAATCCTCCGACAAGTCTTATAGGATCAATCCTATAAATTGGTACAAATTAAGGAGGTTAAGACAGGGGGTCTTTGTGATTGAGAGGAATATTTTACTTCAGTTCTGAGTCAATTTGCTGAGTACCACTTCTCGCGGCTTGAAATGCAGGCGTTGTTTACAAGACGTAAAAATCTGTAGTTTGCCGCTGTAAATAGAGCAAAGACGACGTCTAAAACGCCCGTAGTATATTAGCTATTAATTTTTTCTAAAATATAAATTTCACTGTATTTATAGCCGTCGTCATCACGTCTTAAATCGTAAGGTGTCCAATTTCACAATTCGCCGCAAAAACAATATTTTGCCTTATATTTATAGTAACTTGGTGTAACGAGAAAGTGCTGATTTTTAGTTCACAAGACGGCATACATATACATATACAGTGGCGTACCGAGCGGAAGTGTAGGGGGTGTTCCCTCCAATTTTTAAAAATAAATGTTGGCAAATTGAGCTTCGGTCAAAACGTAGAATTTAAAAGTAACTCGGTCGGTAAATTTAAAAATTTCAGAAAGCGACAGGGCCGTCGGCAGTATTTGTTCATCCAGGATTGTACTTCTTTTCATACGCAGAGCCAACTACAATCAACTCTATAACTGATTATTTCAAAACCTGGGAATGAGGTTGTAAAAAGTGTGTTAAAAATCTTGAATTCCTACTTCACAATTTTGATCAAAAATCCTCTCAGGAAACACGGAAAATGCACTTCCGAGGCTTAAAAGTTTCATGGGGGGGCACCCAGGTAAGCTCCCCTAATAAAAATTTGCTTAGCAACTAACATCGCTTTGTTTTTGCCCCACAGTGGAAATTTTCTTGGCAGCCACGCCATTTCAAACTGCTTTTACTTATTCGTATTCATCAGCATCAAATTTTCACTTTTGTATCAAGAATTATCTTAACAGTGAATCTAATCTAAAACCTAAAAGTTATAGAATAATATAATGTAAAATTTTGCAGCAATCAATTGTATATCATAACTAGGAACGGGATACGTTGCGACCATGTCGTCCCAGTTTCTTAGATAACCTTTTGTGATTGGAAATTCCAGCACAGACACTTGAATTCGTTTTCTAAAAATTAAATCCGTCGAGTTAATAGGGAGCTTTAGCAATGACTACGCAGTAGAATACGCCATCTTGCAAAAGTCATAGTCGTTGGGCTTTTGACTACGAGATTTTTGATAAATCTTTAGCAAATTTTTGCTAAATCTCGTAATCAAAAGCCCAACGACTACGACTTTTGCGAGATGGCGTATGCAAACAACACCGCGTATGGCGCGAAAATAACGAAATCTCGTACTCGCTGCTAAAGCTCCCTAATAACAGTTATATAACAAGAATGTTTTCGTTAATATAACCTGACTATTCTGTATCGTAGAATGCTCAAAGTGACGCGCCCTCCCTTAAAAAGTAACGCTTCTAAAAAACCCGAATGTGGTCCCCCCAAAATAGCGGTGTAAATATGTATATTCGCATATTTTACCATGAAGCGAAGTACCTTATACGTTAATTTGACAAAGTAGTTCTAATTTCTCACTAGGCTGTTGATCTTTTTTTAACAGTAGTTAATAACCCGAAATTGGCGATTTTCTCTCGAAAGTAGTGGCCCTTCAAACGTACTGTAGTAGTCCCTATGGCTTCTAAATCTACAGGTAATATACCTCGCACCTTATTCCTTTTCCCAAGCAAAAAATACGACGTTTGAAACCGTGTCGTATTTTCAAATAATGCAGGAGCGCAGTTAAAAACGTTCAACTTGCTTGTCTCAGACATCGAAAAAATTTTGAATGAGCATTATTCAATGGAATTGGGTACATCCAAATTTTGATAATGGAAACAGAACTTACCTGCTCAAGATGTTTTACTATAGCATGAATATACTCCAGCTTCATCTCTCTAGGAATAACATCTGGACTTGGAGCTTGACCTGGTGACCACAACGAAGGTTCGCTCAACGACGAACCTAATGGTTTATGAGATTCTGGAAGAAATTTTTCTGCCGAGAGATAACGGAAGACGAAACGTCGCAACGCTGTAAGGAATTGCTTGGGTTTTAACGATCCTTTTCTGCTATCCACCAAACCATTAAGACTTTTCTTGGTTTCCTCTGTTAATTCTGCACGGAATTGTATTGGCAGTCCTTTAATTGTCCCATCAGCAAGCAGGTCTTCCAAAGCTTCATAAAGAGCGGCAATATGGGTAAGTTGTATGGAGGTTCTGGGTTCCGGCAGCAGATCAACTGGGAAAGGACTAGGGAGCTTTGATTTCCATTTATCAGCAAATTTTACCACCGTCATCTCTTGATGGATTGGAATTGACTGCATGTTAAGCACAAATATGACAACCTCGATATGCTGAAGCAGATTTTGAGCATCTTGGATTCTGCGTTCTTTTAAACGATGTAGCCCTTGGCATATCTCTTCCGACAATGACTCGCTTTTAGGACATAATTCACGAATCTTCGTTAGCATTCTGGCACTAGAGTGGAAAAGTTCCTTGGAGAATATGAATGTGTTTAGAGATTCTGTAAGGTAGCACTTTCCAAATGCAATCTCATTCGCCAATTCTATTTCCATTCGTTCAAAATCATAATCGATGTCTTCACCATGTCGGTACTCCAGCTTTTGTGCATAGATGAGGAATTCATCTGGCCAATTAAAGTTGATGATGTCTTTCTCCTTGGCTTCTTGAAGAGAAATGGACATAATGGCACAACAAGTTTCGTTCTTTTCAAGAAAACTTAGAGCAGGATGTCGAGTGCGTATTGATGTGAGGATCATCTCGTCCAAAATGTTGTTCTGGATGGATTGAAGAATCTTGATTGCTGTACATAGATAGATGCTTAAGTCACCTTCTGTCAGGCAGTAGCCTACTATACAATTGTGTTCCATTAAGAATGGCATCTTATCTATGCCTTCAGGTAGCAGCTCTTGGTCGACAAAATCTCGCATGCCATTCCAAGCGTTAATAAACTCCTTTTGTTCAGGTATTCGTCCTTCGATAAGATCGTTGATGAGCTTTGATTCTGCTTCCTTCCGGCTAATGCGGTGGGTTAACATTGATGAGACTAACCGACTCCATCTCAAGAGTGGAAATAAGCAAGCAAGGTAAGGCAGCTCATCAAACTTTGAAAGCAATACTGCCAGAACTCTATGTTGCTCTTGAAAATCTTTGGAGGAGTTGAGAAATATGGATCGTAATTCCGTGAAAGATGGCTGTTTTGTTACGCGAAATAATCTTTTCAATTCTTTATTCTGTTTCTTAAGCTCGGACGGATATTCATCAAGTTCCTGAATCAACGCACGTTCTTCATTCTTTTCGTCGAATTTCATTCTAATTTCTTTTAGAAGTCTTGAAGATCCAAGGGCTTTAGGCAAAACATCTTTAGCAATATTTGCAAATTTGTTTTCCCACTCTACACATTCTTCACGTGTTGAGAAGATAACTTCGCTGAAGATTTTGCCTTGAATAAGCTCTGTACATTCTTCAACGACAAGATGCATGACATCCACTGCAGTACGACTCTTGCATGAGAGGATAGTCGATAAGTATTGTAAGTCATCTTTGACACGCTTGAAGCAAATATCTGCTGGATCTTTACATATTCTTCCAGAGGAGGATCCTTGTTTATCTAGAGGCAATAGAGGCGATACAGCTTCATTTGACGAAAATCCGAAGGCAACTCCAGCGTAAAGGCAAGCATAAACGATCAAATCTAATGCACGATAAACAGATGCATCCATATTCTCGGTACATTCTTCCCACTCTTTGGACTTCGTCACCAGACAGTGAGCCTTGGTTGGGTCAGATGAGGTTGCCTCACAGTCATCGTTCAAGGTCTCTGTCCCACAGTGTGGACATATGTTTTGCACTTGATCGTCTTTGAATTTAATTCGTAAGTGGCAAGAACAAGTTACCGGTGTAGATTCATTGCATAATGTAAATTGATCGAAAACTCGACGCTTTCTATCTTCATCATGCGCGAGAATCCAGGTACCATGACATTCCTCTGGGTTGGAGAAATATTGGAATAGTGGAGAGATCTCGCACTCAATACGACTTGCTAGAACACACGAGACATGAAGTATTAACAATGCTGTCTCAATTTGAATTGTCGATGATTGTAGAGATATCTGTAAGTCAGGATGGTTGAAGTTTTCGCGACCAATTATTCTCAGAAGAAGTTCCTTCAAAGGAGACGGAAGATCTTTGGACATTTCCGAAAACCAATCGGCCAACCGTTCTTCTCTGTTACTAAGATTACCAACCGCTTTCTTTATGTAAAACTTATTTATCAGGATTCCCAACAAAGCTAGTCGATGGCTTGCAGAATTTTGACATTTTGTCAAGATGGTAAGCATGTCGCCTTCGTTCTTTTGGATAAGTTGCCAATACGCAGCTTTCACTTCTTCGTATTCCTCTAGTCTGTAAACAGAGACAAGTTCGACTTTGTTAACGATCTTGCATTGCTCAAATTGGTTCTTAATCACAGGAAGTTTATCACTCTCACAACAAAACTGGTGAAGGTCAAACATGGTCATACCGGCTCCATAAAGTTGTTTCAGGAAGAATATTTGAAGCGATGATCTTCTGTCACCACCGACTGCCAAGAGAGAGTTAATCTCTCCCATAATAGGAATGTCACCCTCATTTCCATATATGTGTTTTGATAACTTTGTATAGAAGACTCGGAGAAACGCGACGGATGAAAGAAGCACTAGACCGATGTTATCTTCACCTCCATTTAGGACTTTGGTGGCACAACGAAGACACTTAAGCAGTTCACATTCTGGATCTGTAAGCTTTTCAATAACACAACGTTCGTCGGACATAAGGATCGGAAAAATTACATCACAGATCAAAACAGCGGGATAGGAATCGTGATGAATACGATCTTCTGAAAAACGTTCTTGAAAGACTTTGTCAATACCATTAAGAATCGGACAATTGTTCATAGCACTTCGATCGATAATGATATCAAAAAATATCCCTTTTGATTCCGTTTGGCAAGTATTAAGCAAACTGTGCATGACCGGTTTCATAAGCAACACCAAATCGTCTCTGTCCATGGAAAAGACATTCTTTACAATAGGGACTGCCGATTCCGTATCCTCATATGTATCTATGAAACGACTATAAAACTTAGCCAAAAATGTCTGCATTACAACATATTTTTCTTCTCCGTGCTCTAAGTGATTTGTTAAAGGATGAACTAACTCTATTGTCAATTTCTGAAGCGATCCGTCTTTGTCCAGATATTCAGGTTTAAGCTCCTTCGCAATTTCGTCCAGAGCGTAAAGGCAACTCTCAGATATCCTAGTTATCTGTACGATCATTTTGGCGTAGTCAACACATAAACGTAGAAAATGGAATGCTGGAGTCTGGTTGCTCACTTTGAACGCTAACGACAGCAACAGGGAAGAATTTCGTATCCACGATTGCAGTCCGCCATTTCTATCTACATGCCTTTTTGAGGGGAACATTTCTTCACACAATGTCGTTACGAGAATATCCTCAAAAGACTCGGGCATTCCACTACTCAGTAAATTTGTGTTAGATTCGTCTTCACTGGATTCGCTTTCACTAGTGTCACTATTGCTTTCTTCGTCATCACTTGCGTCACTATCACTGCTTTCACTTTCGTTTTCACTCTTGTCACTATAATTTCTACTTTCTAAGTCACCTTCGGAATCCGGCTCATCAACGTCATTCTTTGAAATGGATGATTCGGCTTCGGTTATTTCAGCTTTCGGCTTCACTTCATACTTTCTTTTCTTTCTTGGTAAGTCATCTTGGCCATAATGTTCTGGTTGTTGCAATTGCTCACTCTTTCGCTTTAAATAGGGTTTAACATTTTCTGATGATTCGCTTTCTACGTCGATTTTTATGCCAGTTTCTTGTGTCGTAATGACGTTGTCGTTCTCAGTGGAATTAGGTAAATAGCTGTTGTGCTCTGTCTTACTCAAATCTATCGCTTCTTGAGATTTCTGTAGAAATTTGTTTATTTTAGTGTCCACGGCTGATAGACTCATGAACTGCTTACACGAATTAATCATCCGAATCTGATCAAGTATTTGTTGTCCAAAATTCCACACGAACAGATGAAATTGGACACAACGATGGAGAGGATCTTCCATGGACAAACCATTTCCGTTAGCAAAAGATGACAATGCACATTTACCAATTGATATTCTTTCCTGACGTTTCATGTTGCCACTGAAAGAAGCTAAGGTTACATCAATAAAGTCATCTGAATACGAATTAAGACACCATTCAGGAAGGTTTAGAATATCTGGAGCAATACTTTTGACAATTTCTGTATAGTGTTCCATTTGTTTGTCTTGCGATACATGATTGTGTTCTTCTTCATTTTCTTCCATGTGCAAGTTATACTCCTTTAAAACTTGTTCCTTGGCAACATTTACTTTCCGAATAATTACTTGACTAAAAGGCACGTTAAGCTCAAGACGAACGCCATCGACAATATACGACTCGGCTCCTAGTGGATCAGGAATTTTGGAAATGTCAAGAATGGTATCTCTCGATATCAAGTCGCACCAAACATCATCGTACTCGGCAAGAGCATTTTCATCAGAAATGTGAGTTGGCCAAGCATTCTCTCGTTCTAAGAAGTAGATAATTTTGGCTAGTGGATCACGAACTAAGCGACAGAGATAATATTCGATTGCAGATGAAAAAGTGGACGAGTTGATCAGGCTTTCTTTATCACAAGCAACTTTTACTGCCCAGGATTCATTTTTCTCTTGAGCTGTAATTGCGTAAACATACTTCATAACAATTTTCTGGATGGCGTTGAACACTTTTATTTTTTTAGACTCGAAAAGACTCTTGGCCATATCCAAGATTCTGTCTAAAGGTCTTTGTGCTTTGATATACTTTATACAATTGAAACACCACAGCAAACATTTGAAGTCTTTCGAAAATTTCTGAAAGGACCAATTTGACGAGGTAAGGAGCCTGTCGATAGGCTCAGAGCGAATTTCGTTCATCGAAACTAGCGGTTCTTCGATAACATCAAGAAAAACTTGTTTCCAACCGCAAAGATAATTGAATTGCCAATGTGTGGCGCTTATGCTCGCTCCTCGGCGTAGATGCACAAGAATACAAATGTGTTTTCTTTGTTTTGCTGGATTTGACTTTTGATAGGTTTTCTCATAGGAATTCCGTTTATCTTCGATGATTGACCGCGCAAGAAGCATGTGTTCACCATCAAACTCCGGTTTACATTGAAAAACTAGCAATTCTTTGTCAGAAGAGAAGAAATTTTGGATCCTGTCTTCTAGTTGCTTCTGTGCATTGTAAGCCCCAAGTCGTTCCAGCTGATACGTTGTAGTGGTAAGGTCAAGACATTGGGCTATGTCCGTATGAACAGTGGCGTACGTCATTACAATAGTTTTGGAACCAACTTCACCTCCATTTGAGTAAGAAAACTCTTCATCTTGCACAACATACGCAATAAAAGATGCCAGTCCGTTATGAATTGGCTTCTCAAAGTATTCTTCAGCAAGCATATTCACTTCTCGCGAGTCTTCTTTTAAACGTCCGCATTTCTGGGTGCGTAGAACTCCATCAGGCGTTGCAATCCACATGAGATCATCTTTGCATCTCTTTACGATCACTGGATTTGGTTCGTCTGTATCGCTGCTATGTAACAGTACCAGCGATGGAAGCGTGTCTTCATGAAAACCCATGAACATATCAGATTCTTTAAACTGCTCATCGAAATCTTCAACACTTGACATTTGGTTAACCCACGATTGCAACTCTGCAATGATTTCTTGTTGTCTTTCATTCAACACGTCAGAAAAACGAAGTAACTGCTTCTCGAATCTGTTGAGAAATGGCGGATCTGAGTAATCGACTTTATCGTAATCAACAAGAACAATGCAGCGAAATCCGTCGTTTACATAACACATAGGATTGCTGTTAGCACCTAGAGCTACTCGACAGTTCTTTCTCTTGCCAACCACAGCATAATTCTGGTTTAACATGTCATACAGACTTCCATATATACATTCGAGATCACGCAGTATAAGGACACACTCGCGTTCCATGTAAAGGATGATACGACTTAACATTCTGTAATTGTAGTCACCAGACATATCTTCTTCAAAACGACTGCCAAAGATGGTGATGGTCTCCTTTACTGACTGCGACAGATTGTGTTTCAATATGCCAATGGCTGAATCCCCATTTGTTATAAGCATCAAATGTCGAGCTTTTAAGTCATCTAGATTCTCTTGAATGAGCGTAGTGACTGGGATTCTAACATCTTTCCCGCTTGTGGGCACGTGCAATTTCAGTTTATCAATAAAGATCTCCTGTACTTTGCTTGATTCCACTGGAATGCCTCCAAAATTCCGCTGTAAAGCCACGTGAATTTGATTCATATCATCACAACTGTCAGTTCGGAGACTTTTAACAAGAGAGTAGTAGTCGCGAAGGCCATGGAAATTGGCGTGTCCTTGTTGGGACTGGTATTCATGATAGGCATTAGCAAGGCAATTCAGCACACTGCTGGTGGAAGCATCTATTTCTTCTTTGAATTTGCTATCAGCGTGATAAAGAGAGATTGCTGTCTCTTCGAGATCCTTTTCAGTGGGTTCTGGCCTTGACAGATGAATGGCTCTATTCATTTTAGCCGCATCCAATGCCCAATTTGAGATACCAACAACTGCAACGTCTGGTAATTTGCCTTTTCCTGGTTCTAATACACTGTGCAGAACTTTGAGAGGATTATTTGGGGAATGCTCTGCGAGCCCAACTTCATCTAGGAGAACCACGGGCAACACATTTGCGTCTTTGTTGTGATCCTTGTAATTTGATGCTTTTTGAAAAATTGTGTTTATTCCTTCAGACGTAGAAGATTCAGAACCTTGATACGAAACGACGTAGAGCTGCGGTAGCGTTTTAAAGAATGGATCTTTAGAATCTTTACCACGAAGGTTGCTTCTGATGAGCTGAATTGCTAACGATTTACTGCAACCTGGCTTTCCTACCACGAAAACAGGTATCCGGTTAAGAATGGACACTAGCATAACAAAGACATTCTCACGCAGAGCAGCATTTCTTGCTGTTCCTGGAGGAAGTTCCATTCGATCAAGGTAATCTTCTTGTTCCATGCGAATGATTGCTGAAAAAGCCTCTACACTTACATGAGTTGTGGGTGAAAACACTTGTATCACGCGCTCTCGATAGCGACTCCTCAATTCATCAGTTTCAAGTCGTGATAAGTAACAATGAGCTAGTGCAAGGATAATACTTTTAACAACTGGTTTGGTGTCAAATTCTTGTGCCACGTCGCGATATTTCTTAAGATGTTCCTGAAATCTAGCGCCGTTTCTACTTTTCGTCATATCCACTCGTTTGTCTGTCATATCCGTAAACCATTCCACTAGAAATACGTATCGACGAACATCACGTAAACTCACACAGAAAGGATTCTTTTCGGATTCGCGAATGAACTTTTGAGATTCGGCGAGAAGTTCGACTAAAACATTCTGATATTCAGGGGGAAGCGTTTGTACCATTCTTTTAATGTATGCCTTTTCATCTTGTGGTGTCAAAGAACCATAATCCCAAACGTAATCCACCATGGCTTCTGGTAATGGATGCACTCGATAAACGAGTTCAGAATACTCGTCTATCATATCATTTATCTCCAGACCTGCTGTTACTATGTGATCTTGCAGTCGTCTTTTATACGGATTACATGCTGCAAGAAACACTAAATTGGTAGCTAATGGCTGACCACCCATTGAATGATGGCACAAAATCTCGTTTATCAATCCAAGATGATCACACGTGTTAATCTCATCAAGGAACACCCAAATAATCTCCGCTGATTCGTTGGCTGCTTCATCTTTTTCTTCAACAAATCTTTTGATTTCTTCTTCAGTCCGTCCAGCATGAATATTAAATGTGAAGAAACGTATTTCACAAGTGTTTGCCAAATACGTTATCAAGCTGGTTTTTCCACATCCAGTTTCTCCCATGATAATAATAGGGACATTAGCTCTCACTCGAAGTAGTATCAGGATCATTTTCAACATGTTATCTGGTGTTAATACATAACGAGAACATTCGTTTTCCTGAGAAGAAATTTCATCTCTGCCACGCGTTTTTGTGCGAGCTATTTTTTCCAACTTTTCGTGCAGTTTTTCTTGGGTCATGGTTTCAAAATCATCAAGTTCTTTATTAGTTTCCTTCACTATTTGGTTTCTTAGCAGGTCTGAGACTTTTGGCGGCACATCTTCTTTTTTCCTGTATAACGCTGTTATTGCCTGAGAATTGTTACCATGAAATACTATCAGAAGATGGTTGCTTTGCTCCCAATGAATCATTTCCTCTACTCTTTTAATCATGTGTTCGGCAATTGTGCTTATTGTGTCAAAATGAGAAGCTGCTACAAGCGGATGATTCCTTGAGCTACAGGTTTTTAAAGCACGTGCCGCAAATTTCTTCGACACATCAAGCAACGCCTCAAATAGATTTCTTCGGACGCCATTTGCTTTCTTTCCAATCATGTACTTTATGTTGTTAGTTTTGAAAAACGAGCTTTTTGAAAACTTTCGGAGCTGGTCGGCGAGTAGCCCCAAGAAGGTATTCAAGGCGGTAAATGTTGTGTCTGCATTTGTCGAATAGTACTTGCGCAGTAACTCGCGACATCTGTTGGCTGAAAGTGGTTCAACTTTTTGTTGTCCAGAAAAACAAACATCCGTACATTCAAGTCGATCTCGCTCTAAAACATCCAAATACTGGCAAACTACCTGAATGTCGCTGGTTATTTTATTGCTTACTTTTAAGTCCTTATAATCATCCCACTTTAGTTCCTTGCAAGTAAAAGCCTGAGTGATTACCAAGGATTCACGTAGTCGATCATTTAATGAATTAGCTATTTCAACATACACATGAGTGTTCACATGAGTGTTGCGAAGGCTGTATAGCTGAGTTCCACACGAAACCATTCCTGTGACAATCAACTGGAACAAAAATGTGTCTAACAAGATTGGATCGTCGACTTCGCCAATATCAAAATGAAGACATTGGAAATCTTTCAGATCAAGATGTTTTAAGCGCTGGATGATTTTGCTTTGGTCAAGTTGGCCACTAATGGGGAAGGTAACGACATTTTTGCCTTTCTTCAGCACTTCCTCGCGAATGAATTCTGTTTTACCAAGTCCTGGTAATGTTGATGTTACAAACTTTACGTCAGGCCATCTAGAGCAGAAACGTTGAGAAATTTCTGGATTCGACATGCCAGGGAGGTGATGAGAAAACTGTGAAAATTCCTCAACTATATGATGGTCGTCTCCACCTCTGCAGATAATTGCCAAAAGATAATCTGGGTTATTTTTTTGTTTTTCTTTGATGAATTCTATCAATTTGAATTGAACTTCGTTTTCTAGCAGTTCAATATTTGCGAGACAAAATAGGCTTTTGTGTTCAAAATGTTTGTTTGTAGTAAAACATCTTTGCAAAAATAGCTGGATTTCCTTCCACTGCTTGTTTGCGTTACAAAAAACAATTTGATTGCGTTCCGGGTAAGTATTTGATGTGTTTTCGTACAAGGAAAGCACGACGTTGGTGGTGTGATCTGTACTTTCCTTTTTCAAAACGGCAACGTAAAGTTCACCTGGTTGGACCGTTGAACTAAAATGCTGTTGGTTGGAAAGTGACGTTTCGTTTTCTAAAATTGCTCTTTTTATAGGACGTGTATTCGCAAAAATTTCATCCAATGCGTTACCAATTATTGAAATAGTTTCACGTGGCGTGGCTTGAGGATTGTTCGGATGCTCTCCATAATCTCGTAAACATTGTTCATCAATAGTTGGATCAACAAAATGGATCAACGTAAGAAGGTCTTCAAAATCCACTTCGGTTCGGTTCGGGTTTGTCAAGAAGTTATATAGAACACACAGTTGGTCGGACCAGTAGTAATTAAGAAAGTAATGTTGCTGGCGAGCATTGTGTAAGCTTTCGTCCCACATATGCAATTCTTCGAGAAGTTCTTCTTTCATCTGTCGAAGCTCTTCTATACCGATAAGCGTGACTTCATCTATCGTTCGATACTTAATATATCCAGACGATCGCAATTTCACAATTAACTCTTCGATGTCACACAAAATATTGACCTGTTCAATGAAGTCAACAAAGTCAATACTTGGCTTCATACGTTCGTCATTATCTGATGTATGCTTCCATGAACGGTCAGAACTAACGATAAGATGTGCACGACTTCGAAGATCGTGAAGATCTGACAGAATGTAGGTTGCCTCTGCTTTATCTTTCTTCGTGTACTTCATTTGGATCTTGCAAATGCCATCTTTATCAAGAGAAACGCAGACTTTTCCGTTATCCAAACAATTTGTGATTACATCTCTTGTAACTTCCCCACGGTTTGCAACACTTTTGTACAATTGTTTAAGGCTATGTACATGTCCATTACATTGGTCAATTTTTACTGCCATGTTTTCATTATCTTTGCATTGATCTTTTATTTTCTGCAGGACGTCTTGAGGCAATTGATCGGCTGAAGAATTATCTTGACAAATTTGAATGACAGGAACAAGAAATCCATGTACATGGATAAGCTCTGAAACTAATGACTCAGATACAAATTGATCAGAATGTTCTTCAACTGCATCAATGAGTATACGTATGTCTACGTAAACGATATCTTTTAAAAAATCGATCAACTCCCTGGAATGACCTAACACGTCAATAACATTGTGATTGTTTTCGTTTAAATATTGGCAAGTAATTTTTCTAACCTCAGCCATTGGCCCATGCAGATGTTTTAAACAAATCGAACCGTCAAATTTAAAATCCTTTTCGAATTTCGTTAAGATGGCGACCAAATAGTTATCAGAATTTCTGAGCTCAAATGTATCCAATGCACGTAAAATATCGCCAACTTGCTTGACAACACTCTCGTATCTTACATAATCTAACATATAATGGCTTAAGTTCTCGGGAATGGATTGCATCTTTAAATAACTCTTCAAAATCGATAATTCGTTCACTAGATCCTCGTCAGTCCTTACACCTAGTAAAATCCTCATTGTCTCAAATGTTTGCGCCTCAGGATCATTATACAGCTGTTTCCATTTTTCTTTAAATTGTGGGATAGCATAAGTTGTAAGAAACTTGAACAGCGAGTGTAACCTGTCCGTGTCACTATCATTGGACTTCGAAAGGTAAAAGTCCTTGTTTTCAGATAAACAATCCACAGCCATGTTCTTGAATGACACAGAACCCATTACAGGCTCAAGTTCTGAGGATAGCTCCAACAATGGTAAAAGTGATCCCCAAAAGTCCTCATTTAGCTCGTTCAAATTTTTGGTTTCCAGGTTCTCTTTTCTTTCACTGAAGATATGTGGAATTTGGGCAGAATTGATCTTTTTCGCAAACTTCATTGCCGATTCTAAGCGTGATAACTTTTCGCGAACAATGTTCTCCTTTTCAACAAGGTTTTTGATCATCGTGAGATTCTGTTTTCGTCTATAATCGTGATCTCCCTCAGGTTTATCATTAAGGTAAACCAAAAGCAACGATAGTTCATTGTCGTACTTCTTCACATCGTTCAAAAATTCCACCGAAATTTCTTCCCTTTTTAAACAAGTTGCAAGACGTTGCCAAATTCTTTTCCCGGCTATGAAATTTTTGTGCTTCTCAATAGCTCCTACAATAGGGACGAGACAGTTAATTAATATTCAATTTTAGTAAACTCGCGTTCTTATTGGTCAATTTGTGCCACGTGTGTGCATTTTATATAGCAACAACGCACGGCCGTGCCGTTATAGTTTATATCAGCACGGCAAGATGGCGCCCGAATTCACGAATGGAAAAGTTTATAAGATTTCGTTTATTTTAAACCGAAGACAATCCCAAAACCACGAAGTGGCCAAATTTCTAAAATAATTCCGTATTTAAACGCAAACATGTGTTGTTTATTTAGTTTATTTTACGAATTTACGGAATATAAGTTGTGAATGAGTGGCGAAGCGGCGAAGCCGGTTGAAAATATATTCGTAATTCGGCAGACAGATTCAAAACAACAACAAGGTTGTTTCTTATATAAAAGCTATTTGTCGTTTTAAAATATTCTAAAAAGACTTTTGAATATTATCAAAACTAAACAAGGAACTAGTAAACAGTTAGTTCAACAAAGTTTATAGAATGTTTTTGCTCATAGTTCATAAATAAAAAAATACCGCCAAAGCGTTTACTCAAATTGAATATTAAAAGCACTCTTTGTTCGTGTATTATCGTGATTTACAAGCACTCGTTCACGAACAAGGAACTCGAAGTTTAAACTGCACTCGACTGCGTCTCGTGCGGTATTAAAATCCCGTTCCTTGTTCGTGACCTCGTGCTTGTAAATCCCGATAAATGCACTCACAGAGTGCTTTAATCCTAAATTAATTTTATGCCAACTCATTATATCGAAATATCTACACAGAAATTGAAATTTTATTAAGAAAATTTACACACAAAACGCTTTTAAATTGTAGTACTATTAGCTAGTGTGGATTAAAACTCCCGCCATTTCTGCCATTTAGAATTAACAGAGTAATGAATTTACTATAATCTTTCATTTTCATGTCTTAATATGCCATGGCCTGAACCAATATAATTACTAAATGCAGACTCGTACAGTATAAAATAAAAAAGTACGTAAAATTCTCTAGGAAACAGTATATATTTCGTAGTTGCCTACCTCCTACGCGGAATAACGTAATCCATATTTCACAATACTTAAGCATGGTTACAAAATCTTTCTCGTTCTGTGATTGCTGCCGCTTCTGTCTAGGAACTTCCAATACATCCACCACACATTTAAACAACTGTGTGCAAAAACTATTGAAAAAATGCAATACATTTATTAGAATTCCATTCATGGGGTTGTTTATATAGAAGCCGGGCTTGCCCGGTTAGTACACAGCCCGGAAAGCGAGATCTCGCCATGCAGTATTTTTTATAGTAGGGATGACTTTGCGTAATTGTTTAATTGGCTCGATAAGAGATAACAAAAAGGCGTCATCGAAATCTCAATATATAGAGGAGAGAACTGAAGACGGCATTGAGAATGAAGCAAACCGTGAAAATGCTAAGACTAAAACCGCGGGTTCGTTGTTAATTTTTCCCCGCAAGTCAACCGTTAGTCAACCGTTGTAATACGCCAATGGTTAGCCTGCGTAGCAGACGGTCAGCCCGCGGAACTCCTAAAAGGCGGGCAAGGCAGAAGCTGGAAAGACCGTCTGCAAGGTTTGGCAGTGTATTTTATATGTCCGTCCACCAGTGGACGGGAATTGATGATTGGCTGTACTATTTTTACCGCTGTCAATCAATAGGAAATATGTGTTAATTAATGTAATTTATAATATAACATTTATAGTACGCGCGTGCTGATTGGTTCAGAAGCGTGTTTCTATAACTGTATAGAAACACGGGAATTTTCCCGCCAAAATTTAAAATCATAAAAAAAAACAAATTTAATGCGAATTATAAAACTTTTAATACTATTTAAAAACAATTTTAATGCTTTTACACATTTTTGACTGTTAATTTTCAAACAGAGTTGTTTTCTTGCAGCGAAATTGACGAGCAAAGGTCAGCATGCGTACGTAATGAGAATTTGTAAATTAATCGAGTTTAAAAAATGTCTTTTGAGTTATATTATAAAAGAAATTAAATAGAAAACATTTTTTCCTGTGTTTCTATACACTTATAGAAACACTTGTGGGAGTTTGGGAGAACTCGAAATAACGTGGAAAAACTCGCCCTACGGGCTCGTTTTCCCACTGATTATTTCTCGTTCTCCAAAACTCTCACGCGTGTTTCTATAAGTGTATAGAAACACGGAAAATGTTTTCTATTTCTTAAATATCTAACACGCAATAACAATGTAATATTACACTTGTTTAGCTCGAGGACAGATTTTCGCCGAGTGAACCTTCTGGTTAATTCTTATTCTGTGGTAATATATCTAACACGCAAAAGTTTTAAGGAATGAGACGTTAACGAGAGGTCCAACGGCACTTGTTTCTACAGTATAGGTTTAGGTTTTATCTTGACAAGAATCCACAGCGTTGTATCGCTATACCGTTCAGCAGGAACGTTAAGTTTTTTATTTAAAATTGCGCTGTTTGTTTACATAAGTAATGACATCTATTTTTAGCTGTGATTTTAGTCTATTGTTAGTTACTTCTTGAAAGGGGGCGGCAATCAAATACACTGCCAAACCTTGCAGACGGTCTTTCCCCACCTCAGTCCGTTGACCTCAGTCTTGCCCGTTTTCGGGTGTTTCGCCGCAGGACCGTCTGCCTCGCAGGCTAGCCAATGGTAACAGTAATTGCTCCTAAAACGTTTCTTAAGGGTTCCTTAATAAAAGAATTAAGTCCCAAAAGGTATAAATTTATAACATTGCATTAAATATAATTAAGGTGGTCTTACACGTTGAAAACTTTTTTCTCTAATTTAATACTTTTCCCTCATTTTTTACTCTAATATTATAGAATATGGGTAGCTGACACAAAATCACTCGCTTATACATTTGTTGTTGCCACAGTAACCAAGATATGACCCCCTATGGAGTAAAATATGGTGTTTGTGCCACAAATGATAGGAGCCAAAGTAAACTACGAATGATCTCCCAAACAGCTTTAATGGATACCAAATAGACCTATCTATGTCGTGAACCTAAAAAAATACTCAGCTAAAGGCATAGAGTGTATAAATTTTACTTGTGTTTATAGTTGAATGAAAATATGGGCATGTTCAGTTCATTAATAGGGTTGGCCTGTGGCGTGTATAACTCACACATAGTATTTTTTAGGTTCACGTCAAAGGTTTAATAATAATGAGTAAATGCTGAAAATTTCACCATGATTGCATAAATAGTAAACCCAGGAGAGTTTTTAACGTCTAGTGAATTGACAATTTGGGAAAATTAAGTTTAAAATATTCTTAGGTATGTTTTCGACAAACTATCCTAATTTGAAGACTTGAATAGGCATCTGGAAAGTTTAAAATGATCCAGCTGCATATGTTCTCCCTGCTTTTGCTTATTCTTTCTTACTCCTACGTTTTGAGCTGTTTTGATAAAATCAAGTTTATAGTTTCGAATAGCGTTTTGCAATAATATTGAGTACACATTACTAACCAAAGAAAGGCAAACAGCTGTTAGAATGACCCATTTGAATACGTTTGTCCTTCGTTTCCTTGATATTCACAAAGGAAAAATTGGACATGGAGCTCTCCTATATTTTCATATGCTAACCAAATATACGTTGACTAATTCGGGGTCGAAATCACATACCCAAACATATCCTAAACGGGAGAGGTAGGCATATATATCATGAAAATGCCATGCTAGATTTTTTGAAAAATGTTTAACACGTACTATTTCAACATCTAAGTTTGGTTCCCAGCTGTGACCTCCGCCGTTGCCGTCTTTAAAAAGACACCAATGTTTAACCCTTCGGTTCTTTGAAAGGTTATGGCAGATCGACTTTCGTCGGACTTTACAGGATGTCCTCAATCAGTCAAAGCCTTGAAGTGGAACCGTAATTATAGAAAATATATAGCACGAACACAATTTACTTTCACGCCATTATAACGCCTCTCCCGCCTATATATAACCTACTTGTACTTGGTGTAATTTGAAATAAAATCGTTTAAAATCACTATATAGCTAGGGGTGGAGGGGGGGTAGGTGGATGTCGTTGCTATGGTGTTACTACGTGACAAAATTTCAAACAAGCTGCTATTTTCCCCTATTTACCCATTTTCCGCCAAACAAATAGAAAAATTAACACCAGAAAACGAAAAATGGATCATTAACGATGCATATAATATGGCTAATTTCAAAATACGATTTTCTTTTAAAATTTGAATGGAAGACCACCTTAAGATTTAGCTACGGTTAACCGTCGAGTTATTATTATCCATTGAGTCTCAATCAACTGCGCATCATATTACATTCGACTTTTGCTGCTGATATATGTTCGCACACACTCATATCCTAAGTTGATAATGCACTAGTACATAGCAAGTTCTGTTTTATATCCTATAAATGCTTTAAACTCTCGTTATATGCTTATTATAGAACGCTGTATATAACGGTATAAACTAAGACATGGTGATTTCGACCAAGATTTAACGTGCCTATAATGCAAATTACTTCAGTTTCCTGTCAGCATTGTCGTTAAAAAGGCTTAAAATTGACTTTAAATTATATTGGCTTACACTGAAAGATGATAACTTGCCAAATAAGGAAAGATCATACATTCTATGTACGATATTGGCAATAGTTACCCTGCACACTCATTACCTTGACAGTAGAATTGTTACGCGCGCTATTAGTTGCGACAGTCAACTTCGCGTATTAAATGTTTATGGAACACTTAAGGCCCAGACACACCGAACGCGATTCGGCAACGCGACGCGATTTTCCTGAAACTGTTTCTGAAAGGAACTTTTCAAAGCTATGCACACCAGACGAGTCAAAATGTATTATCGTTAAGTAATTTTGAAAAATGTTATATCAGCATCAAATTTATTTGCTTCTGAAAACCGAAAAATCGCGTCGCGTTGCCGAATCGCGTTCGGTGTGTCTGGGCCTTTAAGAAATAAATAATCGCACAATCCTTTTAAATATTTAAAACACGGTCTGTCTTAATAACAATCTAATGCTTAGCAGAGTAATTCAGACGTTAAATCGTCAATATAACCCTACATATTCTCGCTATTTTAAGGTCCGTTCTCAGACAATCCTGGACATAACTTTTGTTAATGAAATTACAAACTGCGTCTGTCAGAATATAAATTGTACTATAATTTCTGTATTTGACCTTGGATATCCCCCCTTCCCCTTAGACAATGTTGTTATGTTGCGTTTTAAGTCTGGGGATAATAATAGCAACATTGGTTGGGGGAGAGGTGCGCGAAAGCCTAATGAAGTTAGTCGAATGTGTGTTCCTGAAAATTTAAGTAATTTTATCAACTGTTATTTATGTCCACGATTGTAGCTAGGGCGTCATTTTATTACACTATACCTTGAATTGAAAAATTTATTCAATATTTCTCTTTTGTTGACCAGGTCGAGATTCTTGCGCAGCACATCTTTAACAAGTTGGAAAAATTTTTCTTGAACATTTGATGGAACGTCATCTTTATTCATTTCTCCTGATTCTGCAATAATACTCGCGTGGCTCACGTTATCAAGCAGCCACTTATGAACAAACTCCAACAATTCATTCGTAAGCTGTTCATTTTTGGAAACTAGTCGGCAGGATATAAGCTCATTCAAAATTTGATAGGCTGTTTGCACCTTCCTGACATCTGATTTGTCAGCTTGTAGCCGTGTTGTTAGCCAGGTCTTGGCTATCTCTATTTTATCTTTAATAGATTTCCACTTGCCACCAAACTTGGCGTCGTTTAGAAACTGTAGCACGATTTTCTGATGAGGTGTTGAAGTTGACTCTGAGAGGAACTTTAGTATGTTATACATTTGGTCTTTCGGCAAATATAATGACATTACAATATGACTGAAAACTTCGATATCTTCGTGTGTAGGGTTTATGTTAGATGTCGCAAAAATTGAAAGATATTCGTAAATTCGCGACCACTTTAAATTTCGAAATTTTTCAGGGATAATCAGGAGCTTCTTTAATATTTCACCTATATTACTGCTATTTTCACTGCTACGCAAGTGATTCAAATAACACTCGGTAAAAAATTTTTGTTTGTCGTTTAGATTACCGAAGAACTTCCGCATAATTTGATCCTCACACAATTCAAACAGAAGATCACCGTCTGGGGCGGACTGAAACACTTTCTTTAGGAACTGCCGAAGTGTTATTTCATTTCTACGATTGACGTCTTCCATTTTTGGTATGAGCAATCGGAGCATATGCATGTACATACTCTTATCGTAATTCGTGGGAGGCATTTCCTGTTGTAAAAGACGTTGCATATTACAGAAGGGGTAAAAATGTGCAGCGAATGTAAGCCATCCAGGGCAACTACTGTTCATGACAACTTGCTCCAACAGACGAGAGAAATATGGAGAAATGTTAAAATATCTAAACTTTGCACACTCTACAAGACAGCCAAGCAGCTTGTCAAAAGCGATTTTAGTTTCTTCACACTGAAGAAGTTGTACGCCTTGCATTTCGAATATGGAGAGGCTTACAAGATGACCAAAAATGACGCATACATACAACCCTTGCACAGGGCTTAAAGGACCAAGGACCATGTGGAAGGCCCTATCCACAATCCACTGCATGCAAATTTCAACCTCCTGTCCGTTCAACGTATTTAATTGATGACGTGGGATTTGTTCAAGAACATACTTGATGTTTCCATGATGGACTGACCAAAACAAACAATCCAGTATGGACAAAAGATTTTGAACTACACTTCCGTTGCCGTGAACGTTCTCGTAATTCTAAGTAGAAAAAATTAACAAAGGTTTGCAATTTGTGAAACAAAATACAGTAAATACTTAAATGTGATATTGTTTCTTATATAGTAAGACGAAATTTATACAAGATAGAGTCCGAGTTTATGTTTTAAGACGCTCAACTGAATATAAAATCAATTAAACCAATTTAATATTTTAATACTAGAAATATACATTATACGCAAATCCCTACGCCGAAATTAAATTGAAATTTCAAAAATAGAAAGGTTTAGTACTATACTTCATGTCAACGTATCCTTAAATCCAACCTGAAATATCTCGGTACGCAACAGTCGGATATAGACGAAGTACGATCTCGTTGAAATAAAGCAATAAGATTAAATATTTTAGAAATACACGAAGTTACACAAAATGAACTACACAAACACAAAACTAAATACCCGAACATAAATTCAAACACACAAACACAAAACCAAAATTAATCAAATTCAAATAATCAAGAGAATGGAAGAAGCGATCAGATTAGACTTTTTGGATTAGTTTCATGATATAAAAATATCCAATAAACTAAAATAAGTTGAAACAAGCTGTAAGACGATGTATCCAACGAGAACTCGACGGTAGTGCATTGTCCCTAACTGCATGCTAGGTTTATAGTTCTATAGTAATCTTATGGCGAATGATATACGTCTACTAAAATCGTCAATGCACCGTGTATAGGACAACCGAAATGCTTTAGTTAATCGTAGCCGTCAGTATACCAGCAGTGATTTGGGTTTAAGTATATTCTCTCCTTTGTCTTGAAGTCGATGTGTTCTCCTTAATCTCGATTTCTCTGGATCGAGCTCACGCAGAATAGTTTGTACCATTACACGAGGAACATCATTACAATACTTCGTCTGTATAGTCTTCTCCACATTGTCCTGTGTCTGTGATCAAGCAGTTGACCCCTGCCGTCAATTTCTCTTTGAATACATCCTCTTACAGCTTGTATCAATTTTAGTGTATTGAGACGTGTTCTCTTTGCCTTTGGTAATCGTTTTTTGGAATAGTATCTGATCGCTTCTTCCATTCTCTGAGATCTGCCGCCTTTACGAATACGGTATACGTATTGTATCCACTGACGCTGGTAACGCTTGTATATTTTCTGTTCACCTGTGCATTTTAATTTGTGTATTTGAATTTGGCTTTGCGCTCGTGTATTGCATCTCTGGGCCATCTTAGAAAACAACATAATTAAGCTGGAGTTTGACTTACAATTAAATACAATACACTGCATTGTCGCTGTTACTGCAAATACCAATAAACTCGTTTCTTAACACACGACTCGTCACATGCATGCGTCCAATGCCAGTGATAGGCCCCGAGGTAGCAGGCCTGCAGTGATGTGGATGTGAATTTTTCGTTCTTGCCATTAATGCTACAGATAGCACCCAATGCCATTATACCATGACCCCCCGTAAAAGTCCTGATGTTGGGTATTTTGCCTTCCTTTTCTACCCACTCACTGGCATTGCTCATGCCGTCGACATGTGGTAACTAACGTAATTGTTACTATATTCCCATGACAGTGATCTATATTTAATACCTAAACTTGGATACAGAATTCTTAATATTTCTTTCTGAATTTGATTTTAGAATTCAAGGCAAAAGCTGCAGGGATACACTATGTCAGATATCTAGATTTGTAAGGAATTTCTGAGGAGAAAGAGCATTAGCAAACCAGTTCATTTCAAATCCACCCTTTGCAAATGAGTATATTCAAATTAAATTTGTCAAAAAATATCTTAAACTTAATCAAAATTATATTAACCACATGGCCGAGGTGACCTTGCTGTTTTAGAAACCACAAATATTTAGGACAGACATATTAACTTCCAGACGAAGGTCTTCGATGTTCCTGTTATATTTATCCTGTAGTTTGATCCTACAAACCCTTGAGTTTATCCTTTATCGTTACGTACACTGGAACCACGGATCCAAGATTTTACCTGATATTTGTCTACAATTCCTTGCAGCGTTTTAAACACTAAATTTTCTATTTCCTGGAAGCCCTGCAGTGATCCGTTCTTGTTGGTCCTGCATTTGCGAAGTAAAAGTCCTCTTAAACGTCCTTGTTTATCTTATATTATGGAGCTTAGTTATCTTTATTCGCGAAGTACTTTAATTGTTGTCACTTTTCAACTGCGTTACGGTACGGTATGGTACGGTATGGTATGGTATAGTATAGTCCCCATAGTATATGTACATGTATGTCTAGTATAGTATAGCATAAGATAGTATATGCAAGACCATGCACTACAATTCAGTACAGTGTCTATATTTTCAAGTGCCTTGACAATATCTTGCTAGTGTCTCGAGAACATGTCTTGCATCAATGACATCAAGACAATTGTATATATAATTATTATATAGTGTGTCAATTAGAATTCGCAGTACCTGGTAAGAATATTGTCCAGCTCCTGGTATCTGATATTCACCCACAATCGTTTCACCAGAGCCAGAGGTGTGTGGTGCGACTCGGTCACCACAACTGAGATTCGAAAATTGAGATGTTCCTGTATTAGACATCTGACCGACGGTTCCCCCAGCTGATTGCTGTTTCTCAGCAACACGTTTTTGACGTTTTGGACCAACTTCTTCTTGAGAAGATAAATACACCTCATTCTCAAGGTTAGTATTTCTTTGTCCCAGTTGTGACTGCAGGTTTGAGTCATTACCTATTCGACGTGATTGATTGTTATTAGATGCAGAATGTTGGCGTTTCATTCCCTTGTTTGATCCGTGGGCTTCGGTTTGAGGTGATATTTGGTCACCCTGCACATTTTCCCTCCCATTTCCCTTTTTCTTCTTTCTACTTTTCTTCTTTCTACTTTTCTTCTTCCCCATGATCTTTTAAGCTGATAAATATACAAAAATATAGAAATAGAATGTTTGTTCAGTCATGATCTATATATTTATATATACATATTTACAAATTATCGTGTTCTCTGGATTGTTATATATTTCATTTGAGCTTTCGACTCGGTACTTCGAGTCTTCGTCAGAAAGTTTGAATCTTGTTTGTGTTTGAATCTTCGCGCTGTTGTTGACGTTGTTGAAGTCTGCAGGATCGTCTGATTGGCTGAGCAATTTCGGTAGGGTGGATATTATTGGTTGCTATGGAACGCGGGTGACTATTGTTATTATGAGTCGATGTTGGGAGGGACGTTGTGGGTGGGTTAAAGGTTAATGAAGGTGAAGTAATTTTGTGAGATCGTTTACGTTGTAAGTATGTGGTAGGAATATCAATGTGACGGTTAAATGTTCGTTTATCTTTACTGTGCCACGCTTCTTTAAACTCACGGGCATGTTTTGTCTTAGCTTGTCCTAGGCATTTTGTTTATGACCAGTTAAATTTGTGTCCGTTGTCGTCTGCATGCGTGTTTAGCTGGAAGTGAATTATGGTCATGTCTGTTAATTGCGTTTTGGTGTTCTGTTAGTCTCGTCTGAATCTTTTTTGATATTTGTCCAATTTAATGTACTTCTCGGGGCAGTTTTTTCAGAGAAATATGTAAATTGAGTTATGTCGTTCAGTTATACAACCAATAACATCCAACCTACCGAAATTGCTTCGGAAATGACTTCAACAACGTCAACAACAGCGCGAAGATTCAAACATAGAAACTTTCTGATGAAGACTCGAAATACCGAGTCGACAGCTCAAATGAAATCTATAACAATCCCCTGCAGAGAACACGATAATTTGTAAAAACTATAATTTTATATATATATTTCTAAAATTCATTAATTATTCATAAGCAAAATACGAAGGAAACTCATGACCCGTAGCGGATCTATATATTTGATATAGACTTGCTCAAATTTTCTCCTTCAATTTTTACAGCGTAGATAACATCAATCTTCAAAATTCCAACGCCAGTGATCATACAAAACGAGTCATTTTAGAAGTCATATACAAACCTTGCAGTTCCGCCTTTATCGGATCTAAAACACTCGGCTGCGCCTCGATGTTTTAAATCAGATAAAGACCTCTCGCGCGGTTTGTATATGTTACATATGTACTATTTCCTATCCGAGGAGCTGTGTTTGCAGTAGGGTTCTAAACACGAGGCATTAGTTCCGCTCCGAGGCGCAGCCGAGGAGCGGAACTAATGCCTAGTGTTTAGAGCCCTACTGCAAACACAGCTTCCGAGGATAGGAAATGGCTTCTCAAACTCATTAAATATTCATTGACGTCGAGGGAATATGACCTTTTGTTGCTTTAGTATAGAAAACGTTAAGTATATGTAGCTATGAAAATATATGCGTGAATCCACCCATAACTTGATTCATTTGTGCATGTGTTTGATGGCGAAACGATTTGGCGAAGCATTGAACGAAGAGGAGGCTTCGAAAAGAATAAAAAATGCAGTGCCAAAGACTACGCAGTATAAAACTCAGTGGGGTATTCGTATATTTGAATCCTGGAAGAGCGAAAGAACCAATGACTACGGGCCGGCAGAAAGCTGCAACTTTGGCCTTGATGTGTCAGTTGTCGAAAGCCTGAAGACAGACATATTAAATATGACTGCCGAAACGTTGAATTTTTGGTTATGCAAGTATGTTCAAGAAGTGCGAGATCGAGATGGAAAACCATACCCAGAGAAAACCATATATCAGCTGATATGTTGTATGAAGCGTTACTACGAAGAAAATGGGAAGGCAGAGATGAACCCGCTAAACAAAGAAAATTACAAGTAAGTAATATTCGACGCAGGCTGTTCATTTACCATTAGTTTGAAAATATAGTTTTCTAATTAGTGTATCCAAATATTGTTGGCAGGTTTCAGGTGTTTCGAAAGGTGTTAGACGCGGAGATGAAAGTTCTCCATGCATGTATAAGCGAAGATCATGCGAAAAAAGTAGCCAAGGCAGAGAGAGCAGCCATTACCGTGGAAGAGGAAAAGCAGATGTGGAGTGTCGGTGTTTTGGGTGAGAGCAGTCCGGAGACGTTATTGAACACGTTGTATATCCGATACAACACGGCCGCTCATGTTTGTATATCCGATACAACACGGCCGCTCATGTTGTAAATAGTAATATATATATTTATATATGAGAGTTGCCCGCGAGTTGCCCGCGCGGGCGAAGCGACCGCTTCGAGTCACGTGAATATAATCAGTCGCACGGGCACGCCAAGAAAGTTGAATGTAATTCCAGCAGTAAATTAAAGCGGACAGAAAACTGTACAAGTTAAAACATGTTAATATTGCTCCGCCCGCGCGGGGCATGCAAAGCGACCGAAATGGAAAACAGCTTTTATATTGCCGGAAATTAAGACTAGGTTTCCGCACGCTAATGCATGACGGACAAAAAATATACTTCGTGTGCATGAATAGCTCGGTGAGATCATAGACAATCAAGAGGAATGAATTGGAAACCCAATACAAAAATCACTAAAATCTGTCGTCAATCGCGACATAGCTTGCAACCTTATAACCCTGTAACCTAAGAGAAATGATGTCTTACGCTTTCTCAATGAAAGATTTTCAACCCCAAACTGAATATCTATACGAAACAGAAACTTAAGCTGTAGCTGTTTACTTTCTTGCTTGACACGAACAGGGACTGCGGAGCAAGGAGGGATTTAGCCTATCCCCAATAATTTGTCATGCATATTGTTATTATACACATAAGTTAAAGGGCTTTTGTTAACGATCAGGTGTTGCAGGTTGTTCCAAATCTTGATTGGAAGGCTAGAGAAGCTATATACCGTTGCTATCACTTTTCCGAACGAAAGATTCAGTGAAAAATGGCTTTTAATTTATTTATTTTTTTATTATCTTTTGCCCAAAATAATTCAATTAACATATTTACAGAACATAATATAACAAAATGTATAATAATTAGGGCTAGGAGCCTTTAGGAAACCCTATCGGGCTTATATTTTAAGGCCCCTAGTTAACAATACATATATTAGTAAAACTACAAGATGATTGTTAAATGTCGAATAGAATGTTACATTGGTAAATTAATTATATATAAAATGAAAGATCAGAAGAATTTAAGTAACTAGGGATTCTCATGCAGTATATATAGAAAGATATGCATTTTCTAAATGTGTACAGTATATTACAAAAATTAATCATATATTTTAAAGTTACGGTATAATAGCATTCAGACTTTCAGTTAGTACTTGCATTATTACAAACAACATCTATTAACCTGGGATGTTCTGGAATAATTTGAAGAGGTTAGGTTTAACCATTGTCAGTCTGGAGTGCATGAGTATTGATTTATCCAGTTTTCGAACTCGGTTTGATACAACCTTTCCAAGGCCATACTGTATCAGTTCAGTCACCGTGTATGCACATGCTTCGCCTTCGGTATTATTCTTTGACTTCGGATGCTGAAATCTATATTCAACATGCAGCCTGTGTTGTATGAATATTGCGTAGGTACGATCGGTAGGTTTGGTATAGTTAGCTGCTTTTCGTTCAACAAAATCTTTCGAAAGACTTATTGTGACAATGCTCTTAACTTTTCCCCAAATATTGCATGAAATGGTATTTTAGACTGATTTCAAAATGTTATGCCCCCCTACCCAACTAAAGGTCTCTCTGTCTCAGCATTCGATACTAATGCCACTGCGCCCTCTACAATCTTTAGCCCCCCAATCCAAAAAATTATCCGCGGTCCCTGTTACAGCAGGAAATGCTAGTCCGCATGTCTTTCATTTTATATTACAAAGCAGCCATTTTTTGCTGAAGCAACCCCAAGCGTCGCCGCAAAATTATCCCCGTAACCTGAGACAGGCTGAGACCAAATGTTTTTCTTCTATAAGTTTTGAAATAAACCGATCCTTCAGTAACATAACTACGAAACAATTATCAATTTATTGCTGTGAAATTATTGCTGTGCGGTTCAGTTTCGGTCTGCAGACTGCAGTACGATTGCAAAGCCTATACACTCGCACTGGTCGTATCACACGGATAACAATGCACAAAAATGGCAATGGCGTTTCCAGTTCGATTCCGCTCGATTGTATACGCCTACGGTGAGATGTATTTCTTTTCCTGATAATTGGTAAACACACAAATGAAAACGCTATCGCTATTCCTATGTATGACATGTAGTATATGGTAGGTTCCGATACAGATAAAGTGAAAAACAGGCTTTAATGTGAGCCTTAAGGTGATAATACTGAATTCCACGGGAGATGAATTAATCGAGGTTTTAATTTACATGACCAAATTTTCAAAGTTATTTTGCATGTTAAGATTTTTACCTTATACAGCAAGCAGCAATGTAAAACTGTCTGGTGTAAATCCGTAATCTCGCTCTTCGACCGAGTTCCTCATCAAAGGCACAGCTTAAATAAGGACTGTATTAAAGTATATTTACTTAATTGATAGACTTTAGTTTAGACTGTAGGGCGTTGTTTGCGATGTTGAATTCCACCAGTCAAATTCCTGGTATAAATCGCCCACGCTTCTTTCAATGATTAACTTTCGTTTTGCCACGTCCGCGATCGCCCCACATGAAGTCTTTTTGAATAAATTTAATAGTTTTCACCCCTTCTGATACATCCTAGCAGATGCAACATTGCCACGTATACTATCCTAGATTGTGAAATTGCGTTTCTAATTCTATCACGCTTGTTTTATTGGAATCCCTTCCTGTCCAGTTCTTGGAAGTCGTGCGTTTTCCCGGAAGCAGTAAAGGAATTTGAGGAAAAACAACTCATACTTCCGCCTCACTTTCAGTTTGTGTTTGGTATTTGCGGTTTGCATCAGTGGTTTGCACGTATTTAAATGCGTATTAAATCGATTGTGTTTATAGTTTTGGTTTTCTCAAACGCTTATACAATTCTGTCTTGTAATATAAAGCGACTACGTTCACCTGGCGACATAGAGCGTTCCTGGCGACATAGAGCGTTCCTGGCGACATAGAGCGCTTCCCCGAGTTGAAGAAATTGTAGTTTCGTTATCAAGTTACATTTCACTATATATATAATGAGCTGCTGGTGTGCAATTCTTAAAAAATTGTCATTCCACTCATTCAGGTTCTCCGAGACAGGTTCTACGGGGGCGACACGCCGACACTTCCGCCGAATTACTTGGAATCTCCGGTCTTCCTGGAACTCGCTCTAAGTTACGTGTTGAATTTCTCTGTTGTGTTCAAGTTTATATCGGCAGTTCCAAAAAGCTTTGCTTCAATTATCCTGCTCTACCTGAACTACAACTTGACTGAACACTTGAAACGAGAACATCATGAAATGTCATCGCTGCCAAGAGGATAAACTTTCAAAAGAGTTTCCGTTTTATCCTTTGACTGAGAATTGTGATCATCCATTACTTCACTGCCTTGATGTGAGTATTTCATTGCATGTCATTGCCATTGTAGTATAGTAATATATGACTATGTTATTCAGCTATGGCTTCAAGTAGTACTGTAGCACTTCTTGGCGAGAGCCGAGAGCCTCCGAGAAGCTAAAAATCTAGAAATCGGCTTGCTCCTTCTGTTGGTTGAATACTCTATTACAATCGTCGGTTGAGCAGGCATGTAGTCTATATGTAAAGTATAAAAGGGGCGGAAGTAGAATAATGAATAACTGACAGGTCTATACAGTAAGTTTAGTAAATATAATATGGTATTTACAGTAGTTACCGCTTTTACATATGAATATATCAGTCATCAGTTTCGGGCTTTCATGCAGCTGTGCCAATCTCCCCTTGGCCTGTTGGCCATTCTACATTTCTGGACAAATAATGGTTGTGTTTTCACCTTCTTGGCAAGAAAAAATTAGCTAGAATTTTGGAATCTCAAAGCTTTTAATATAGGTTAGTAGCGTAGATTGTAATTCGATGGTTATTACCATTGGCGTCTATGCTGCATGATTCGTTTGTTTGCTCGTTCTCAGCATGTAGTAAATTTAGATACCGTAGAGGTTAGGACTGAGCTTAAGGTGAAACGCGGGTACGGACGGACGGACGGACGGACGGACGGACATTTCTTCTTTATTACGTTATAAACTTTCACAAAATCCAAGCAAAATTTCCCTTCTTTCTTCAACCGTCTTTACACAAATTTCCAATCTCCCCTTGGCCTGTTGGCCATTCTACATTTCTGGACAAATAATGTATGTGTTTTCACCATCTTGGCAAGAAAAAATTAGCTAGAATTTTGGAATCTCAAAGCTTTTAATATAGGTTAGTAGCGTAGATTGTAATTCGATGGTTATTACCATTGGCGTCTATGCTGCATGATTCGTTTGTTTGCTCGTTCTCAGCATGTAGTAAATTTAGATACCGTAGAGGTTAGGACTGGCTTAAGATGAAACGCGGGTACGGACGGACGGACGGACGGACGGACGGACAAATGGCTTATGTTTTCATGAAACGCTATTTAAAGGTCATATCCGCATTTTATCCTTTTGGATAAGTCATATAATAATAAAAATAATATTAATAACAATAATAGTAAATTTTGCAGGAAGAGAAGTTAAGACATGGATATATATCAATTACAAACTACAGAATATTTATGACGAGTACACGAAAATTGTTCGTGTCAACTGTGGTCAACTTGGAAATTTAGATCAAGGAAAAAGGTTTTGAGACTGCGTTCAAAGGAGTGTGGAGCAAAATTATTGATAATTTTCAATTCAGTTGGTAAATAATTGAAAAGCGTAGCCCCGAAATATGACATTTTGGTTTTTCCGAATTCAGATTTTACTCTTTCAATATATCTGTCCTTTATATCTGTCAAGGACACTCTTGTATTATCTCCGTGAGCATCATGGCTGAACTTCAGTGAACAAGTTGCGAACCTCAGAACATTAAAGGTGCTGAAGATCGCAAAGAGTTGTAAACCAGTAAAATTTTTCTCATCTTAATTAAGGAGATTGTGTGCGGATCAATTTTAGTTCACGAAAAGGATTGACCGAAGGAGTTTCGATCCTTTCGTCTAATATGAGTCCAACAGCTCCTTACTGAAGTTGTAAAAGATCGTCCAGTAGTTCGTTTCTGCGTTACTCCAAACAGTACAACAGTAAATCCAATGAGGACAAATTAAGCTGTAATAGAATTTCAATCAAGCATTAAGAAGAAGTGAAAATATCTCAAACGTGCGGTGCCAGTGCGGGTAGAGTATAGCAAATACGGCGGTTGGCTGTTGTGTAAAACTACTACAATGAGAACTTCGAAGTAGGAACTTCCCAGACGAAGGGCCTTCGCTCGAAACGTCGAAGTTCTCATTGTATTTTTCAGGTTGTTTTACACAACAGTCAACCGCCGTATTAAGAAGAAGTGCCTGTCGAATACGTTTGAATAGATAAAGACGTGAGCGAGTTACGTCATGAACATTGGCGATGTGGCAATCCCACGTTTATCAAATGTGACTCCAAGGCGATTACCAGAACTAATATCCTGAATTGATCGGCTATTGTATTCAATTGATAGATAATCAGAATCGGTTGATTTTCGGTTGGAATAGGTTAACATAGATTTAGTTTCTTTTTTATTAAGAGCCATAAGGTTTACGTTGGCACACTCTGGCATATTTTTAAGATCATCGTCAAGATTCCTCTGGATCATGTCAGTGTTAGATCATCCGCAATTAAAAAGAAAGGGACTGGATTTTGTGACCAAAGATGGTAAATCATTTATATATGTTAGAAAGACTAAGGGACCAAGAATAGAACTTTGTGGTACATCTGACTTAATTGGAAGTGGACTGGATAGACAATGCTTGATTTGCACTTGCTGAGTTTGGTCAGATAAGTACAAACAAAACCAATTTAAAGCAGTCGTACTTACTTCGTATGAAGTAAGTTTGTGCAACAAGAGGTGGGGTCAACCATATCAAAAGCTTTAGAAAAGTCAAGGAAAAGTATGCCATTAAAGCCACAATTATCTATAGTTTTAACAAGGTGCTTATAAATCATGGTTAGTGAGGCTTCGCATGAGTGAAAATACAAGTTAGGGACGAAGACCTAAGACCTTTACATTTATTAAGCTTTTACCAACTACGAAACCCGTGGACAATTTGTGATTGGCAGCGAAATATATAATTCAATTCTTCAGCCTTTTGATTGGATGTTACCATATAAATTATATGCCGGGAGATATGTCAAAATAGCAGCTCTCAAGCGTAAAGGGCAAGTTATATTTCTTTCGGTCAAACCAGCTTTAGCCAAAGCGTTGGTCAAAGCCAAAGGTAGACATCCTTTATCGCTTATACGATGATAGAAAGTCTGGAAATGTGAAGCCCTATAGAAGGGGGTCTGGAAATACCGTATCCCGTTATTTCTTGCTAAAATATCCCGTTTGACGAGATGTATGACGTCATTACCTGTTGGCAAAAGTTTCCAGTTAGTATCTTTTATCCTTAATTTTTACCCTTCATTCGCCTTCAATATTCTCAAATAAGGTTTCAACTTATATTCTGGCAATTCTGCATTAATTAAGATAATCAAAAACTATAAATATTATGGAACACGATATGCTGCTATGCTGCGCAGACGCCCGTAATACGCAAAACATTAAAGGCATGTGTGCGTCGCAGGTTATTAATAGCCCGTTCACTGTTGTCGTTTAGTGTGTGATCTAGAATTTCCAGTTTCTGTGAGATTTATTTAACCTCGCCACATTGTAGTATTTATTTTATTTTATTTTGTTAACTTTGCCATCACATGCACTTTACACTACATACTTTTAACTTTACGCATTACATTTCATTTTAAACATTAACATAAACATTTGGACAATCGGCTGCCTGGGCAACCACAATAGCTATTGCCAATTACTGCGGCCCCGATAGCACACAAACAGTTATCAAAGCACAGTTATATTATACATGATAAACAAAATTTGGACAATAGTCATTACAGAACGTTTAGAAAAACATGTTAATGAAAGGCTCGTCATATTCAGAGCGGAATGGCATTAAATGCACACATGCATTAAATGCATTCCATGTACGGGGATTTTCAGCGTCGTACGCATTTTCTAGTGCTAATAAAATATGCGTAGTATTATAGTAATTCAGCTTAATTATTGGTTTGATCTTTAATGTTATGTTTTGGTTATGTTCCCCGCCCTTTCCCCCTCCCTCCAGATTTCCATATCTCAGGTCTGACAAAGGAGTACAAGGGGCGTAAGTCATTATTTTCAGCCACAGCTACTGAGGTCATGACGTAAACTAGAAGATGAAAGCTATATGCTTATTAGAAGTTGAAAATTTGCGATGTGTTCTTTTACTTTCATTCAATCCCAGCCCTAGGAAACTTAACAAACCTCAAGGGGCCGGTTGTTCAAAAGCCGGTTAACGCTAACCCCGGGTTAAATTTTAATCTGCTGTTCTGGTTTGTATACTTCTACATGTTTGTTTATTTCAAAACTTTATAAACAAAAACTTCTATCGCCCAGTACAAGGTTGATAGAAAAAAGTATTCATGTTAATATAACCGATGTCGGGAAACTTGTATGAAAGTTACCACTAACCCACGGTTAAGTTAACCGGCTTTTGAACAACCGGCCCCAGGTAATTAACCTGCTCCAGGTCCCAGTCCATACAACCCACTCTGGTACGACCCGCTTAACTGGTTTACACCAACAAAGCAGGATCCTACAAGTTTATTCACAAGTTCAAAATTTGGTAGGAAAACAGAATAGCTAGCCATTTGGTTTTTCTGTTTTTTTAAAGACGTTTAGTAAGAACTTTCACCATTTCGCTTTTATAGTTTTATACCATTCCTTTTAAGTTGCAAATGCACTCAGAATTATTCGTGCAAATGCCAATACACAACATGTATAACCTACATTGTATTCATGTAACAAAAGGTTATTGCATAAACTCGAACGTGCGGTGCCAGTGTGGGTAGAGTATAGCAAATACGGCGGTTGACTGTTGTGTAAAACTACCTGAAAAATACAATGAGAACTTCGACGTTTCGAGCGAAGGCCCTTCGTCTGGAAGTTAGTCAAAAACCGCCATATTGCATAAACTGTCGTTTTCGAATCGATATGCCAGGTAATTTGGGAAACTGCAAATGTTTGCAAAGGTGAAGCACACGCTCTATAATGAAGTTCAATATTTTCGTTAGACGATAAAACACTCGGATACCGTAATTATAAACCATTAATTTAACACCCAAAAACAACAAAATAACATTCTCTACTACTATATTAAAAGTCGTTCAAAAACATGTGTTCTAGTAATTTTCCAAAACCGGAAGTCGTGTGATCTTCACGTGATCACATAACAATATTAATTAGAAATAATCATGAACAAGTTCAATTGTCCGTACAGGCTCAGAGCAAACCAAGTTAACCATTGAATATGTAAATAAATTACTTGTAAATCATTATTGTCTTCAATCCCTGAGACAATCAACCATGCACATGAATTGTGTAAACACACGGATATTGATATTGAAATTATTAACAGCTACTTTGTTATTGATCGCGTATTAAGTTAACTAGTTGCCTGAGGCATGTCGCATTTCTCTTTCAAACAAGAAACAACATTTGGTATTGTTATATACCAAGTGTCAAAGTCCGTTTTTCGTAGCTTTTCATTGGACGAGAGATCCACGCGTGGCGGTCCAAAAATCACGATGTTTCCGCATAACCAATGGCAACGGGCAACAATGCATTTATTTTTCCCTAGGGAAAAACAACAAAACCGGAAGTAAATGGCGAAGGCCCATTTTTTTACTGTTTTTCTGTATTTTAATCGAAATTTTAAGATTTAAATTGACAATTTTTTTGTTATTTGAATTCTTATTTACTGAAACCGCGGGAGAACAGTGTGTTTTGTAGCCCCTCGACCGCTCTCGAGGCGGTCTCGGGTCCACAAAACACACTGTTTCCCTCGGCGTCAGTAAATAAGTGTTAATTATTGGTATTTGTTCAATGGCCAATTACACTCCTTTTCATTTTCGTTTTAGTGTTCAATTGCATCCGTGAAGAACGACAACAAATGTTCGCAGTGTGACAACATTGTAGCTGAAGACAATAGGAGATATAAGGAATATTTGAAGACATTGAATTTCTTATTTCCAAATGAAGAAGAGGACGAAGATGATAATTCCAATTTTGAAATGGATATTGTGGAGGGAGATATTAAGGTGATAACCATGTCTGGAGAATCTGCAACTTTTGCATATCAACCACAGAAGACGATTTGTAGTGTTAAGGAAGAAGTGGAGAAGGAATTTAAAACTCCTCCTGAAAAACAACGTCTACTCTACCAGGATAAAGAGTTGAAGGTATTTTTTGTTATAGTATTGTTTAAAAGATTTAATTACATCCTGGATAACTGCTTATAAGCCCTAGTCTCTCTTTCCAACGTGTATTTTATTGCTACCCAATTCCAGGGGTAGAAAAAGAGACAAGCACGCGAGCAGTACTCATTCGAATTTTGATTTGCCCACAGGAATTTTAAACAAATGAATAGTCATATGGTATACACATATCAAGTATGCCGAAATAGAGTATAATAACATTATGGGTCAAGTATAGCAAAATACGGTGTACATAGGCCCAGTCTACCGCCAATATAAGTTAGAACGTGTTTGACCTACTTTTTACGTAATGTCAGTTGAATTGTTAGACAAAGGTTTTTTTGTAATTTTTTGGAATTTGCTGCCTTGCAGGAAAGAAAATAAATCCCCCAAGCCAAAATTCTTTAGACATTAACGTGCCTTGTGCCTGCTAGTTCTATTGGTCGTTTTATGGCAGGTTTTTTTAAGAAAAATTTAGAACTGCACATTTTGTCATACTGTCACATGTCAGGACCTTTTTTAAGAAATGGTTAGTGATGGGGGGGGGGGGGGGGGGTCAACAAAAAGGGAGCTAACAGGAATGTGGTATATTGAAGGTGAGTGGATCTGGTGGTTCTGGAGGTTTTTGTATTTTTTAGTTCCTGTGGCTTGATTTCCTGTATTTTCACAGACAATTTTTGAACCTCTCTTTTGAACTAAGTCACTTTTCCCTCTTTGGCTTATACTTTGGACAAAAGGGACCTTCACAGGGGGGTAGTTTACTGAGGGGCTAACATGGGGGTTGGGGGCTTTGGCCCCCCTGTATATTAGTTAAAAAAGGTCCTGCAACATGTCATAGCATCAAATTCAACTCGCGCAAATGGCACAGTCTTTTTCTTATTAATAAACATTCATTAACTGATTCTCATCCCTACAAATAGAAACGATGCTGAAAATTGTCAACAAAAAGTTTGTTATGAGAAAATAAATATTCTGGTACTGCTTTTGTTATTGAAGCTATATGTATTCCATTTATTCCTTCGATTACTTTAGTTTTCTACAATAAATATCCATGTCCTGAAAGTTCGTGTTTTTTAGAGTTGCACAAATTGATTTAGAACTGCACATTTTGTGTATAACTGCACGTTAAAAAAACCTGTGTTATGGTAAAACCAAAAAGCTAAAACCATTAGCGTAGAAGAATATACATATAATTTTAGTATTATGTCAACTTTTGATAAAGAGTTGGAATCTATTGATAGAGTTATATTAAAGATTTACCTTTAAGTCAAGTTTATAATCCGTTAGTTTAACGTGCAGTCAGAATTAAATGACCAGTAATATATCACATGTTGCAGTTTTACATCAATTGCAGACACTAGGGAAAGGGGGTGGGGGAATGCCCATTATCCAATGTTTTCTTTCTCCAAGGTTTTTCTCAACAATGAAAGCTTGATAACTCTTCAACAAATTAGCATTACATTTGAGCCAAAAAGGGCTTAGATACTGAAATTAACTGTATAACATGAAAAGGTCGAAATATGCCTACCACTCGCAAATCACACATCTTCCGGAATTACATAAAGCCTTTTATATGTTTCAGATAAAAGATGAAAATAGTAAGGAATTGACGCTAGAAGATTTCAATATACTACCAAATAGTACTCTCCAGCTCATCATTAAACTTTGTGATGTTCCTGACGATCTAGAGGAGCTTGTTTTTGATTTTCGTTGGGGATTGCCAAGTAGAACACGGAAAGACTACTTGGATGTTTCAGTTTTTGTTTATAGCGGAAAATCTTACGTTGGTGTAATATACTATAGACACCTTTCAATATCTGATTGCCCTGGTGTGAGACACTCCGGTCCTGCTGATATGGATTACACAAAAGGAGAGGGTCATCACAGGGTAGATATCTCTCTAAAATCAGTTCCTCAACACATCGATAAACTTGTGTTTACTTTGAGCGCCTGGCGTTCATCCAGTATCTCAGCATATCCTTCTCGCAGACTTCGTTTTTATGATGTTAACTTTCCAGATCAGGAACTCTGCAGCGACAATATGCACGGTGCATTACACAATGAATCGATAATAATGTGCTTTTTGTCGAGAAAGAAAGGTATATGGAGTGTCACAAGTCTGAAGTGTGGTGCAGAAGGGAACACCACGTCTTTCCACAAGTCTCATTCGCCACTTCGAGAAGACATTCAGAAACTTATAGATCGCAGAATAATCAATTAGTACAGTCAGTGACAAACTTGAGATTAAACAAACTTGTTGGCACGTCCAAAAACCTGCAGTTTTTGAGTAATTTTAGTTTGCATTTCAAACATTTTCACTCTTCGAAATTCGAAATCCGTCATTTTGTTCGTAGAAAACTTCATGTAATATGTATAGTAACCAGTTCCAGGTTCTTTACAGTGGGGTTCCACACGCGATAATGAAATAAAGCGCAAATAATTCATAATAAATTAAGTAAGAAAAGTTGAAACAAAATATTTTAATTTAATTCAATTAACTTTCTACATAATACCATTTAAATTATAATTGGTGACGACTCTGCATTAAAGTAAAAGAATTAGCTAAAGCCCGGTATACATGTTTGGTCTGCAGTAAATAATAACTATTAATTAATATGATTCTCATGACAAAATTTTTGTTGTTTGTTCTAATGACATTTTCTACTTTTACTACCGGAAGTATTATAAATATTTTTGATGAAAATATAAGGGATAACATGCGATAATATGCTCTACGCTGCAAAGTGATGTCGGCAGCACAACATAAAACGTCTAAAATTGAACACCCTTGTATATCAATATCTGATCTTTTCACAAACTTTGGCAGTGATATGAACAGATTTTGCGATTGGTATTACGACAATCAGACCGTAGAAACATGATTATTTTAAGTTAATCATACTTCCTATAGTGCGGTATGGGCAACACGATCTCAAACACAGTGCGTAAAAATTATACGTTGGCATGGATTTTTGTCAACCGGTTTATGCAAGGATAGGTACTTGGACCTCCACTTATCGGTTGTATTCTATATGTGGTTAAGATAATTAAGGGTTATCTTAGGTTCCCCGCAGTAGTCACAAAGTCTGGAAAGTAGACCGTACTTTGAGAAATCTAGAAGGCATGCTAATCGGGTATTATGTAAAGGATAAAAGCCGAAACCCAATTCGTTATTTGAGAGAATGGACAGCACCGAGTCCGCAGGGCGAGGATTGGGATGAGGCTTTTAGACTGCTTAAAACCCAGCTTGCATAAATTATTTTTAAAACGAGTTCATGCATGCGTATCAAAGAATGGACGTCATACACGACTAAGCATTGGAACTATATCGATGTGCAAAATTATTGCTTGAGCTTGTAAGAAAATGGCGGAATACAGTGAAAGCGATGGTGAGTTGTATATAACACAGTCGAAATGTGACAGTTCGATAATAGATGAATTTGTGACAGTTCGATAATAGATGAGGAATTAGTAAGCAGTACTTTGCAGGCGGAGAATGAGATAGTGCAGAAAAGATTTGCCAGCCCTTTAGGAGAAAAGGACTTTTGGATGCTAGGAAATGCAAATTCAAAGAATACAGAAATCAAGACAATATGGGCTGTAAATGATGACAAATGAAGAGCTAAGTGAGGCTTTGAGTTATTTTATTGTTGAAGTTAGAAACGAGTCTGGGAAAGAATACAAACCAAACACTATTTACGAAATCGTTATCTGTATTCAGCATAGTTGAAAATTTTGGGTGTTTTTGGGTAATGACTAATGTACGTATTTCGAATAAATTAAAGCTATTTGGTTATTGTAATTAAATGGACAGCGTCCAGTATTGTCCAGTATTGAACAACAGTCCATTATTAAAAATAATGGACTGCGAGAACAATAGAATAACTAATTAGCTGGGTTTTAATTAATAAGAATTAGCCTACTCCGCAGGCATCGCCTTAAAATTGGCGGGCAGAAATTATTTGCTGGAAAAAAAATTAGTGTCGATGCCTGCCTAGCCTCCTCCGCAGGCATCTCTTGGATCCCCGGGGTAGGTTGCGTCCACTGATCTAATAATAGACTGGATATAGCTCCCCCATTTTTCCTCCCCCCCAGAATAAAGGAATACCGTATTGATTTCCGTGCATGATTCTCTGTTTCTTACACGCGGGTTGTTGCGAGACTTTCGAAAAGCGTAAAAAAAAGCTGACGAGCCGATAGGCGAGTATTTTTTAGCTTTACGAAAGTCGAGCAACATCCCAAGTGTAAGAAACAGAGAATCATGCACGGAAATCAATGCGGTATTTGTTTTATAAAATAACCACACAGAAATATAAAAAAAGGTTTATTAATATATTTGATGTACATTGCAATTCTCCCAAAAAACGTGAACAACAGCGTATACTGTTTTATGCTTTGTGCTTTCTGCTTGTACGCTATCCACCAACTCGTCAACTTGTTTATCCGACTTTAAGACGAACCTCTGTTTACTTTTTTCGCCATTATTTTCTTTGTCAAAGTCAAAAGTTGAACTATTATCGCCCGACATTTTTAAAATTTCAGGCGCGGGAAAATTTCCCGTGCATGATTCTCTCATCCTGCATGGGTATTGACCAATCAGCGCGCTCTATTTACTTCAGTTATTTTATAAAGCCTGATACTCAGGCTAAAATGAAGCCAAAATAATCAGCGCAAATCTACTTCCGGTTAATACCACTTTGCAGCGAAAACAATATGGAGTTGTATAGGGAAATGAGTCGGCGAGGCTGGTTTTTCACAATTTTGAGGCATTTCCAAGCGCTGGACTAAACCGTTCGTCTTGTAATGAAAAGAACAGAATATTTTCTTACTTTTGGAGAGATACTTTTGTAGATTTCGATAAAAAAATCACCGCTAAAGACGTTTGACAAGTTGCATATGCGAAGTCCATTTTCGGCCAAAACTCTCTGCCAAGTGGTCTTTCATGCTGGCATTTTCGCTAAACAAATACTCTGGTTAGATAGAAACTCAAGTTGAATGGATTAAACGAAAGGTAAGCAATGTATAATAAGCGTTTGTCTTTCTCAATCAAGCGAAAAAGTATAGAATATCGGTGTTGCTCTCGGGTTATGTTGTGCTATGCCTATATGAACATTTATAGCAACAATAGCTTCCTATCTATGTTGGCTAATTGCATTTTGTATCTCAGATTGGAGTTTTGGTTTTTGTTCTTGACCGAAAATACATTTAAATAATATATAAATGGATTCGTTTCTAAAACAAGCTCTGTATCATTCATACTAAAATTGTAAAAAGGCCATGGGACATAGTTGTATGAGCTCAATCAAAATTTGATTTGCAAACTTTTAAATAGTTGTTGGTTCCTAAAGGAACTGGTTTTTTCTTCTTTCACATTGAGGAGACACAGTGAGCTTTCTACAGCAATCCAATACACTACTTCATTCCATTCCTATGTATTAAAGTGGATAGTTTCATCACTGCGATTCACTGGTGATTAAACAAGACAAGTTTATTCAACTTCTTTCTCACTTTGTTTTTAGAAACCACTTCCATGGCTGTTTTTCCAAGTTAGTAGAAGCGGACTTTACTATAACACTCTGATATAATCTTTATCAACTTGAATATGTGGTTATCATCAACATATCAACTTGAATATGGTGGTTATCATCAGCTAAAACAATGGAAAAAGTGCCCTTTTCTAATAGAAGAGGTGCCCTTAAGACAAAGTGCCCCCCTAACTTGAAGTTTCTTCCTATGCCTATGATACTCTGTCTAACACCAGATTATTCTACTTGTCAAGGGAAGCATTATGCACCTTTAATGGGTTAAGTAGTAGAACTCTGTGCATTTTTTATGAAACATGAAGTAGCATGTCAACCATCTTGGTAGTTTTGAAATGACCTCAAAGAAGCCAAATTGCCAAGCACTAATATTTCATGACCAGTATTTGTTACCAACAAGGAAATGCATGAGAACAACCAACAGAGCACACAAAACAACCAGTTGCAGTCTATGGTACTCTTATGTATGTGGGAAAGTTATATATTTCCACACTTAATTTGCATACATGTAATGTATACTTTATGGAAAAGGTCAACCTTTTGCCAACCCCACCCATGGCCTTCTCTCCCTTCTGCAAGAAACCCTGAAAATGTTAGACTATGGAATATTACAAGAGAGGAGAGCAGCTCACCAGAATTTACTAGGGGTCTTAATCTGGTGAGGGAAGACCATGGGCATGGTACAGTAAAAAGATAATTATCAGTTTATCCATACTATGTTAAAACAACTAATTTTTATACAGCATCATTAAAAATGTGAGTCACGTAGCTAAATTCATGTTCATATGATTACAAAATGTTCATCTACTTTGGAAAAGGAACAGAGAATTTATTGTTCAATGATACAGTCGCTTCAACAAGCCACTTTCTATAATACGGGACCTCTCTGTCATCACAGCGGTCAGCACCAGTGGATCAGAATGACATGTCTTAATAATGATTTCTAATTTCAATGTTTTAATGTCTATATAATAAAAATTTCAAATGTGAGAATTGACTAGTCAACTTGGCATACACCATTTTAATATGGTGTATACTTGTGCTCCATACTACTCTCAGACTCTACTGGATTGCAAGTTTTCTACATAAAAACAGTTGAAGCAGTTTATAATGTGAATGATACAGAGCTTGTTTTAGAAACGAATCCATTTATATATTATTTAAATGTATTTTCGGTCAAGAACAAAAACCAAAACTCCAATCTGAGATACAAAATGCAATTAGCCAATATAGATATGAAGCTATTGTTGCCATAAATGTTCATATAGGCATAATAGCACAACATAACCCGAGAGCAACACCGATATTCTATACTTTTTCGCTTGATTGAGAAAGACAAACGCTTATTATACATTGCTTACCTTTCGTTTAATCCATTCGACTTGAGTTTCTATCCAGCCAGAGTATTTGTTTAGCGAAAATGCCAGCATGAAAGACCACTTGGCAGAGAGTTTTGGCCGAAAATGGACTTCGCGTATGCAACTTGTCAAACGTCTTTAGCGGTGATTTTTTACCGAAATCTACAAAAGTATCTCTCCAAAAGTAAGAAAATATCCTGTTCTTTTCATTACAAGACGAACGGTTTAATCCAGCGTTTGGAAATGCCTCAAAATTGTGAAAAACCAGCCTCGCCGACTCATTTCCCTATACAACTCCATATTGTCTTCGCTGCAAAGTGGTAACCGGAAGTAGATTTGCGCTGATTATTTTGGCTTCATTTTTCATAGGTATAGAAGCTATATCCAGTCTATTATTAGATCAGTGGTTGCGTCAGGTAGAAAGTCGTGGAGATGCCTGCCAAAACCCGACATGGTTGAGTCGTTTTGCGCATCTTGCTTGCGCAGCGATTTTTGTCGTCAGGGTAGGTACGTGGGGAGGATTTTTAAATTCAAAATGGCGGATTGCATGGAGTGGAGAATTTATTTTATCTTTAAGTTCAGCTTTTTTGGACAATTTAAACATGTATAAAAGACTTGGTTGAGGTTTTAAAGGTTTTAGAATGTTTGTCGGTAATTTTTCGTGTACTGTATATGCATGCTATATATATTTGATGCTGTAAACGTTTAACAAGCATAAAGGTAGATTTGGTATGAAAACCATTAAATTTTCAATTGTAATTTTTTATGAATCACATAATTATATAGTTTGTGCCATATCTATTAAAAACTGTACTCAGTCTGTCTACTCTGATTGCTTCATATACATAGAAACCAATTCAAACCAGAAGGGGAATTTTCTATTTTTCTTTCTTTCTATTTGCATGGCAGGCACAATTTCTTAATATAGTATCATTTGCTATGTACAGTTTTTGGTTTCTAAGAAGATGGAAAGTGGGTTAATTCATTATTAAAATGAAAGTATCATAGTACAACTGTACAACTCAATATAATGTATGCCTGATTTAGCATTAGAGGACAGTTTCCAAATGTAAGAAATGAGGACAAAATTGTGCTATCTACTGTAGGGCTCTTTCCGATGTAAGCATGTCCTCAAATATGGGTGTGTCTATATATCCCTAAATATCTTAAAATACTATAGATACTATAGATTCTATAGAGACTATAGATGCAAAAGACACTATAGACACATAGATACTATAGAGACTCTATTTTGAACATAACAAACTTGACCTGTTGAATATCAATAACATTTGAGTCAGGAGGCAAGGTAAGCACTAGCAAGTAGCATATTGTCCTAAAACCTTTAGAGTTTAAATTTTGCTTCTCATAACTATCCTATATATATATATATATATAATTGTTACTCATATGAATGGGTCTGCCAACGTTTGACCAATACGTGCGCCGTGCGCGCGATTAACTGCCTTGCGTATTCCACTGTTGTCGTGAGGAATGCGTCTCGCTGAATACTTATATTAAACGGGTCTGTTCAAGCGTTTGGGTCAAATATAATAATTAGGAGCTATAGGATCATCGTAAAATATTGCAAGATGTAGGGAGAACTAAGGTCTTCGGCTTTCTTATAAAAACCTGACCTGTTTACAGTGTAATAATTATCAAGAATATGTGATAGCTGACTCTTGAACTCTAATAAATAGAGCTCTGCGTTATTGCGCGTTTATGTCTGAATTATATTCAACACTGATTTCTAGTTTTCTCTTTAGTTTCCCACAAATACAAATAAATACCAACGTATGGTTCGCTCAAACTATTGTAGAGTATAGATGTTTTTGAGCGATGCGTTTTACGATCGTAAAGTCTTGAAGGCGCAATGTTTGTTGTTGGAAATATAATACCCTCATATAGACTGAAGTATGTCGTATATTTTACATAGTGCGTGACGAATATCAGCATGATTTGTACGTTTCTCGTTCGTATTGCACTTGCATTTATCGTATCGTTTCCGTGATGCGTTATTGATCTGGTTAAAACACAAGTACGTAACTCAAAATGCGCAAGTATTTTAAGATGCACACAAGAAAATTGCACGCGTTTTGTCGGGTGACTTGGGTGACCGAGGAAGTGCAATTAAGTTTGTGACACCCCCAAAAAGCCAGGACGACGACGAAGAAACAGGCAGAGGCATATTTAACCTTGGCTCTGCCAGCCGTAGTAACTGTATACACCTCGTCCCAATGTGATTATTTGTCCCTAGTAGAATAGCAGATACATGTACGCTTAGCGTACCTATTTTTTGACATGCACTTAACATACTGTATTCTTGTTTTTCTGTAAGATATTGTCGGTAATATATCGGGTCGACTCAGCGAGACAGCCAGTTTGAGCAGTATCGTAAAATATTTACTGTAAAATATTTATTATAGGTATAGTTTTATAATTATTCGTTCATGCCTGCTGGTCATACCATATGCATGGCGTGAAATTGACAAATAAATTTTTGCACTTATCTGGCTTCCGCCATTTACACGCATTTCGTTTTAATTTCGCAAGAACCAATTAAATAAAACAATAGCAATTTAATTAACTAAACTTACCATTTGAAATATCTTGCAGTCGAGCAGAAGCCTTTCTTTCTCTCGTTTTTGTCGTTTTCCACCCAGAGATAGAGTTTGACCGATTGAAATTTGTTAAAACGAACTGCTTTGTATTTATTTTGTAAAATGCCATGCGTTGTGTAAAGATATAAAAAACAACAACAAAGCAAACTATATTTACCTGTCAAAACCCTTCCTCCTTTTGTGCTTCACATTTTCAACAGTGTCTTGAGAATAATTGTACGTATATGTATTGATATATATACTTAATTTTTAATTTTGGTTTAAAATTATAGTAATATGATTTAAAATTCAGCTTTTTCAGTTCAAAATTCCCGCCGCGTAGCTCTGTGAATTCCTCCCCCGGTTTTCGTTTCGCGGGGAAAATTTTATGATTTCAGCCAGCCAATCAGAGAGCTTAAAGTTGTGACGTACGGCAGGAACCAGTCATCCCGCATGAATTTTGACGAAAATCGGCCAAATTTGAATTTGCGCAAAAATCTCCCGTTTTAATGTTGTTTTAAACAAAAAAACACACACGGTAAATGTTTAAAAGTTATTTCTGCTCATAATGCGTTAGTTGTTTTAAAGAATTTAGATGTTTATGTATGTTATTTTTCGTGATTTAGTGTTTGTATACGGTGAGAGAGTTGCCACCTTGTATAATTGTTGATCGCGTGCGCTACGCCGCTACTTCATGTAATACCAATTATAGTTGATCTGACTTAATTTTTGAGGGATTTTCTAAAAGACATTTTCGGGCTACCTATGGTCTCGTCGGAATGTAGTCTTCGAAAATTGTTTAATTACTTTATTCACATCCTCGCAGGCAGAATTTGAAAGATATTTTATTCTTTTATTTAAAGTTTTAAGTACTCGTAGGTAGTAGTGTGCATGGATAGTTTCAGACATAAATCGTGTTTATAGACAATATATAGTTGCAATCATTTGCAAAGCACGTAAAACTATATTACTAGTATTAGTATTAATTTATTACTGGAATTCCTATTTAAACTAATCAACTACAGGCAGCCGGATATCTACTTTTCGGCAAAAACATTGTATAGCTATAGGCAAATGTTTTTGTCTTTGTTTTGTTTAAGAAGAAAGAAACATTTCTGCGAAATCACGGCAATTAATCGCATATAAAGAATTTATATTTTTTATCATGCTGGTAAAACCACAGACCATATAGCCAGGTTAATAAAATCAACTTACTTAATAGCTTCTTTGCCTTAGACGTTGAGTTGTACGCCAAAAGGCTAAGTAACTAGTAAATATCTGAACACATTCAGAGCCTGGTTCATCTGTGCTATATCCGCAAACTTTGAGACGCAGTTGCAAACTTCCCGGCCGAGGTATAGACAACTATAGTTTAATATTTGAAAACAAATGCTTATGATACTTCAATTCCAGCATTACTGCCTGGAATACTGAAATTGGATTTTTTACATTCGTACCTGTTTAGTGCATCCACCCTCGATAACAAGGACTGTGTTCACACGCTTGACAAGATTTAATTCATTCCATCTTTCACTCATTAAAATGGAATAAATAAAACTATACCTGACGCGTAACATTTCGCCCATATCTTCGATACCTTTTTCTTCTCCAGCGATTGCATTCATAAACTCAATAAGCGAAGGGAAATTATCTTTAAGTTCCATCCAAATATTGTCATAGTTGAAATCTTTCAAACTTTCATAGTCATTGCCATATAAGACAGAACCTTGGGAACGTTTACAAAGTTTAGCGCTTGAGAGGCTAATATCTTTAGCGAGTAACTTTCGCAATGCGGTAACTACCTTTTCACAGTGTGCTTTGAGAATAAACCCTAGAACATTTGCATCCTTCGCGTTGGGAGCTCGAGCTATCATTTTATGCTGTTTAACACTCAAACGAGACTCGCTGTCGACATCCATAGGTAAATCGCATCGAAATGGTTCGGTAAAATGTTTGCTGGACATTGTTGTTGTGATTTGTCGGAGAATAGTTGCCTGGATGAACTAGTTGAAGTTAGCCGTTTTACTGGCGGCTGACGAGCGGAAGGTGACACCTCAACACAACGCTTTACAGAAAAAGCTTCGTCAAAGGCCTCGTCGCAATTGTTTTGCACTCTTTGCTTCTCGCCTTCGCACTTTTCTAATAAAGTCACATATTTTGTTCACAAACGACACACAAGATCTACACAATACCTTGGACTTCGTATCGTTCTCAGTTATGCGTATTCCACACGAAAATACCACTTTCTGGCAAAGTTCTTGAGTTAAGCCAGTTTTACTAAATATTCTGATCACATGTCGCCTTTCTTTAGATTCGTTACAAAGCCTACAAACAGGATTTCTTGCCGAAATTTTAGTTGGCGTCTCTTTGCTTTCTGCCATTTACCACATCCTTCTTTGGCCTTGCTTATCCCATTTTGGAATAATTATAAACTAGGAGTTACTATCCCAAGGAAAGTGCTGCCTTGACGCACAAACTGCATGGAAAATTCCTGAATTAATTAGTATTAAATATTGAACTTATTGAAATTGCTAATGATACACTGTATGTATTGATTTATTTTTTGTCAAAACATTGAGATTACAACACTGTGACTACAACACTATACTATTGTAAATAGTATATACTGTACAGTATTAGGCAAGATATCTGAGTGTAGTATTGTTAATGGTACTCTTGGTACTAACATCAAATGTTAATAGAAGTCACTGTTTACTTCAAAGTTGTCAATGGGATCTTGAATAACTAATTTGAAATCATAGAGGCAATCACAGCTGGTTGTCTGTGTTAATAAGATATTGATAATGCATTTGCCATGTGCAGTTTGTCAGAACAGTCTTCGACTCTTTGTTCCCATCTGTAGATGTTTGATACATGTATTTAATCAACATTTGGTTCCATCAGTGTTCGTCTGTACTGTGCAGTAAATTGTCGAAATACATGATTATACAGCAAACCAACATAATGGTAACACATTACACAGGATCCATACCCACATGACATGTTGGAAATAGATAATTCCTCATATAGCACTTTGCACCCCATAAGAGACAATGTAATATATCCATATTATTTTGAAACAACCATTTTGTTGAAGTAAATATACATTTTTGTGTAATCCAGCTGTTCAGATGGTACCAGTCAGTGTAATGATTAACATTAAGCTCAGTAAGAATTCCAAAACCCAAAACTATATAACAAAAAAGAAATATTTAGTATGTGAAGTTACCTGTGTAAGGAAAAAAAGGGGGAGAAGATACAGAAAATTTTAAAGAACAAAACTTACCATTTTATCTTGCCAACAATCACATTTTCATATATACAGTGTCAGTGATAAGGAGTAAAATTTATTAAAATAGATTGATAAAACAGTGGCGTAGCCAAGGGGGGGAGCAAGGGGGGCCGTCGCCCCCCCCCCAATGGTCTTCAAAACCGTTCTCATGAGAAGTTCAAATCCGGCGAGATATTGGTGGGGGGGGGGGTCAGGTGAGGTAAGCAACGAGTCAAATCCAATTAAAAACTCCCAAACCATAGACAGTAGATAGACATAAAATATCATAAAGATATTTTCACGTGTCTTGCTCTAATGTAATAATAACGGACCTTCCAACTCGTGACCTTCCAACCTCATGACCTTCCAACTCGTATCAGAATGCGGGAAATGGCGTTTCCGAGCCCTAGAAATAAAACATTTTCCCGGGGGGCATGCCCCCGGACGCCCTAAGTGGTTCGTGGCTTTGCCACTCACTACTCGCCCCCTCAAACATTCGACCCTGGCTACGCTACTGTGATAAAATTAATTTGAAAATGTTATAGTACATACTATGTTGTAATAGGGATCCATGATTGTAATCCCATCTCTTATTCAAACTCAGTTGTTTGTTTATCTCACTGCACTGCTGTTTGTAGTCTGTGCTAATTGATCTAGCCTGTAATTCGGTGGTATTAGGCTTTTGATAATATAAATGGTAATCACAATGATACATTTTAGGGCTTTTTATAATGACTTTCCAGCAATAAATCACCAGCATGAATGTTTTAAAATATCTTACTGAATATATTATGATTCGGTGGTGTTAGGCTTTTGATATTAAATATAAATGGTAATCAAAATGTTAATGAAGCGAGATATACACAATCTAAAAGGCAAGGTTGTTTCTTTGAAACTGTTTTTAGTTAAACTGAAACTGTATTATTCACACATCGACAGAATAATCCGTAAAATATAATATAGATCAAACATATTTGGGCACGTTGGGTAAATGCATACGGTCTGGTTTTAAACCTTTTTTGCACGCTATATCTCAGTGCTGTATCAACTCCCAAAGCTATACTAGGTAAACCCAGTCCACAGTGTACAAAATATCTTGACCGAGTTAACGCTATTTGTAAGCGATTAAAAATATAAAAAGTGTATCAGTTACCTCGAGGTAAAAAATCTTGCACGAAGTTAAGTTCCACGAAGAAAAAATTTCCATGTGGCGCACCAAATATGGTTATAGGATCCAAATACGGACATATGAGACCGCATTTCTAGTCAGCACCACCCCCTCAATTCAAAAATGTACTTAAAGCTTAATTATTCCCCCCCCCGGAAAAGTGACATCTTTCCGTCTATACCGACGCAAGATCGAGATGTCGACAATATATAGTTCGCGCAAAGGACTGCGTCGAGTGAACTCTGGAGAAACCCTTGCACGTCAAGAATAGTGTGCTGCCTCGCTCCGGCTCGGCAGCAAAAATTTGCGAAAATTGCGTATAAATTAGAAAATACATATAACCAATCAGAAGCCAGAAGCGACCGCCCGATCCCAGGGCTACTTGACTTGCTCAAAAAAACGTGTTTTTTTTCAATAAAAAAAATTCGGCTCCGAGGAATTTTTTTAAAATCGCATATTTCAATACTTTGTACTTTAGGTGCTCGTGTGCAAAAAATAAAAAAGTTTTACCGAAGGAAAATCCAAAAAATTAAGAAAGAAGATAAAAATACGACAATCTCTAAATCGCGTTGTTACCATGGCAACGTAAATATTTAGAAACATTTTTTGTTCTTCGTAATCCGCAATATTGTGGCAATCTGATGGCCAAGTCTCGTGACCATACCTTGCAAAATGAGCAAATAATGGACCTTAGAGCACATTTGCGTGCTACAGAATTAAAACTGTAGGGAGCCTCCTTAAGCTGATTTGTGGATTTTAACTCCTATTGTTTTTCGACCAATCTGATAAGTTGGCAATGCGATTACAAATTTTTGCACTGTGTCTTTTTTGCGCTGCTGTTTGGGATTAATTGAACTGAAACAGCCAATCACAGTCGAGTAACTGATTTTCCTCTATATTAATATAAAGTAACTAAAAGTATTACAATGTTGAGCTTCTTTCATTTGTCAACAGTTTAAAGCAAGCCATCTCTTATCAGTGTCCCAATTTCTCTCTTCAAAGGATTATAGTTTCTTGTAAATCCACCAGAACCCTTTTTCATATCTATGACCTCCCACCTCTCGTTCTTTTTCGACAAACAACACATAATAATAGACTTATAATTTTTAAGATGGACGTCGACTTTATCACTACACAACTGCTGGTTAGGAAAGTTGACATCATAAAAATTGAGCCTGTAGTAGGGATATGCTGAAATATTGGCTGAGGCCCAAGCACTTAGTGTAAACACCAATTTATCAACATGATGTGGAACAGACTTGAGGTTGACCTTGACTTGATGACGACCTTCTCGTTTAGAATAATACATTTCAGCAGGACCTGAGTGCTCAACACCTGGGCAGAAGTCGAGAGAACGATCTCGGTAGTAAATGACACCTAGATTTTCTCTGCCACTGTAAACCAACACTGAAACATCTAGGTAGTCTTTAGATCGTCCATGTGGCAATCCCCAGTAGAAATCAAAAACAGCATTTTCGAGCTCATCTGGCACTGCCCACAGCACAATAATGAGGTGCAATTTGCTTTCTGTTGGAACGTTGTGGTCTTTCAGCGTAAGCACTTTACGATCTTCATTTCTCACCTGAAAGTTCAAATTTGCAAAGTTTATATAATTCACATGCAAAAAATGCGACCAATAGACAATCTAAATCTGCTTTGTTGCCTGTGTCTATCACCCAAATGGATTATATTCGGTAGTTGTATGGTGATGTTGACAGTAAAATGGTAAAATTGATTTGAGAGACAGGGGGCATCGCTCAATATATTACGACAAACAACACTTTTAAATGGTGTATGCAAGTGCCGTGTTTCATGGAAATTATTTTTACTAACGCATCTCATTAACATATTAAAGTTAGAAAACCCCTTAGCTCAAGAGATCGTGATTCAAGTTATTAAGAACAATTTATGAAATTACTTGATTTTGGGAGGTAGCCCCCTGAATTATATTGCCTTTGACATTACCTTCAACTCTTTGTTTCGGTAAAGTAGACGTTGTTTTTCAGGAGGTGTTTTGAGCTCATTTTCTACTTCTTTCTTAATGTCCAATATCTTCTTGGATGGGTGATACGAGAGAGTTACAGACTCCCCAGAGATGGTTGTCACGTAAATGTTGCCGGACACAATAGCTGTACATTCTGCCTGATGGTCATCATCATCATTCTCCACTTCTGGTGGAAATAGGAAATCCAATGTCTCTAAATATTCCTGATATATCTCATTATCTTCCGTCACTGTATTCTCACACTGGGAACATTTCTTGTTTTTCTTAACAGATGCTGTTGCACACTTGAAATAATACAGGAAGTATTTTAGTAACAAGTCATTTGCGGTTCTCTAGCTGACTAACTACGAGGAGGAAAACTATGACGTTCGGAACGAATTTGCTAATTTCGATTTGAATTTCGCAAATTCGTTTGCAATTTGCAAACATCACAAAATGGATTTACCTGTAAAACAACCAGGCCAAGCGGTGCCAATACAAACAAGAAAAGTTATAATAAATCTGTGGAATGAAGGACTGACAATGTCTGCGATTGCAAAACGATTTTGCTTATCGAAAACCACAATTTCCAAGATGGAAAATAGATTCATAAATGAAAATCGCTTGGCGCCAAACACGGGTGGAAACAACGTTCGAACTGCGAGAACGGAAACAAATATAACTTATATAGAATATTGCAAGGCTCAAAAGCCTAGTGTTTTCGCCAAAGAAATTCAGCAAGATTTAATAAAAAATCAGGTATGCTTGGCCGAAACTGTTCCTTCTCGCGCAAGTATATCTCGAGCACTAAAGGAAGATCTGGGTTATTCATATAAACGGCTACACAAAATTGCAAGAGAATCGCTGACCCCAGCAAATGAGCAAAAATTGGTTGAATATTTGGCAGCATGTGTGGATAAGGATCCACGAACAATGCATTTTTTTGATGAAGCATCAGTCACTAAAACGACAGGAAATAGAAATTATGGGCACTCTGCAGTTGGAAGCGAGGCAATTGAAATTCAACGATACGCGTCAAATGCAACATTCACAGTTAATTTATTACACAGTATAGTTGGAGTACAACACGTTAACATTTTAGCTGGTGCTTCAAATGGTATAGAACTGCTTAATTTTTTTGCTGAAGCCCTAAATGAGGTAGATATATTTCGTAATCCCTTACTTAAACCAGGTGACACAGTTATAATGGACAACTGCGGATTTCATCATGCAGTTATGACAGAGCCAGTGTTAAGAAGAATGCTAAATGAACACGGTGTTGATCTGATTTACCAACCACCATATCACCCAGTGTATAACACATGTGAGATGTGCTTCCGATTCTTGAAAGGCTGGCTTCGCGAGCATAGCGAATACGCAGAAACATACACTGAAATTGCAATTCTGGATGCGTTAAGTTATATTACGCAAGAAATGTCTCGAAACTTTTTCAGAAAATGCGGTTACGTGGATTAAAATTGCCAGTATATATAAACTGTATTGATAAAATACTGTAAAGGCGTGTAAAAATATGACAATATATAAACATGCGAGTTCCGTTAATTTTACTGTAAAAAGCAATACAATATTAGCACATTTCACGCGTGGTTTTACGTTGCAAAACTATCGACCTTGTGTCAAATAATAGAAACTTTTTTGTTAAGTTTATATGAATATGTATTGGAAAGCGAATTTACAATGTAAAGTAATTTGCAAATACAGAATGAACTGTTCGACCGTTTTGTATATACGGTTACTTGCCAGAAACACTATGTCTATACCAGGTTCAGGTTGTATTTGGGCGAAGCGATTTCTGATATGGTACATACTTGTGACAGACTGCTAAATGCAAATTGAAACAGCTGTATTCGCGGCATGCCTTTTAGTTTTATAATTAATTTGTAAACTAATTCAGACACGAAATATACAATAATTATATTTGAGTATAGAACGCATAGTCATCTTCCATAATTTTTTACTTAATAGTTTCATTTTTGAGCTACTGTTATAAACAGAAACACAAACGTACAAATAAAATATCAATGTACTATTCAAATATTACAATGTTTAGCGACAAATTATGCGCAACGCAACACGTATATCATGAAAAACAAATTTGTTATCAACCTCGTTCCCAGGTACGAGGTTGATTTGTTATGTGTTTACAATAAACATCGCCTTACAATCATGAACTTTTTACCATCACTGTCACTTTTGTTGATGTGCGAAACTATACAAAGTTTGCCGACTCGTTTGCGTTTTTCTGCAAGTATATTTATGACTCGTTCATGCTTTATTTACAGACAAATAAAGTTAATATATCTAAGTTTACTGGCGAAGACAATTTTAGTCTTAGAAATAAGTAACTACGACATTTTACGAAGTCGCGTTGGATTTCCCAACGTGAGAAAGATGTATTTACTAAAATTAGCACACAAAATGCATGGCAAACATAGATTCCAATTTAAATTCGAGTTCCTTTAATGCCATGCTTTCAGTATCTAATTGTTCCTTTACTGTCATTAGTTGCTTTTTAAAGGCAGGAAGTACAGGCTATATGAAATATAGAAACAATAATTTAATGATATGCCCCATATTTTTACAAACACAAACATACTAAAACAGTACCTTTGCCGGATTCTCCGTCATCGATGTGGATGACTCGTTGTCCGAGTTCTCTTCTACCGTTGCCCTGTTCTGTTTTTTCATCGACTTATTCGGAAGTGGCGACTGGTCGTTCAACAAGTTTATTTGGTAGTGCAACAATGCACGAGCGCCTAGAGACAGCGCTGATTCGCCTTTGAACATGATGTCCAATTCGTTCACTGTGATCAACTTCACTTGCATTCTCGTTTTAAATTTATTTTCTTTTAAAGTTTTAAATATCATTGTTGCTTCGCCAACATCTAGTTGGACCCGAAAAGAATCGACCCATTCTGACAATTCGTCGATAGCAGACTTTTCAGTTTCACGCTTTTTCGTAGTTTTATATTTAGATTTGGACATGCCTGCTGCAGTGAAACGCCCAACGAATTTGCGAAATTGAAATCGAAATTGGCAAATTCGTTCCCAACCTCCGTCGCAGGGTACTTTCCAATTGCCACCCGCTGCGAGGACAGACCCTGGGTACGAGGTTGATTCGTTCCGAACTTCGCAACGTAATTAGCAACTTCCCCGCCCACTTGTCAATTGGCGCGGTTTACCTAAGCCAAAGTTGACAAACATCACCGACCCCGTTTTGAAGAAATGGTTAAGTCATTACGACCAATATTTTATGCGCGATAATTTATTATTTAGGGCACTGGGCCATAACTCAGACTCATTTCCACATCATGTCATCCTAGTCCCTTCTGCACTACATGATACAATTCTAGTCGCTTTGCATGACGGGCCGTTTGGCGGCCATTTAGGTATCAATCGCACAGAAGAAAGGGTGAGGAAACGTTTTTATTGGCCAGGTATTAGACAAACGGTTACAAACCACATTCAACACTGTGAAGCTTGCAATCGCAAAAACTCTCCCATTAATAGGAATCAGGCACCAATGGGACATATTGCAGTAAGCCAACCATTTACGTTTTGGGCACTAGATTATATGGGACCCCTCCCGGAAACCAGTCGTGGAAACAAACATATCCTAGTTGTTGTTGATCACTTCACTAAGTGGTGTGAAGCCTTCGCAACTTGTGATCAGAAAGCTAGTACAGTAGCCCCTCTACTCATTAGTCGCATATTCTCTCGGTTTGGCCCCCCGGCCGTCTTACATTCGGATCAAGGTCGTAACTTTGAAAGTAATTTGTTACATGAAATATGCAATGTCATGGGAATTACTAAAACACGCACAACTAGCTATCACCCACAATGCGATGGTCAAACCGAACGACAAAACAGAACCCTTCAGAGTATGCTTACTGCTTTTGCATCCAACAGGAGGGATGATTGGGATTTGTGGTTAGATTCTGTCACTTTTGCTTATAACACAAGTAGGCATGATTCATTAGGGGTATCACCACATGAAGTCGTTTTTGGTCAAGCGCCAAGATTGCCGATCGAATTAGAATTGGGAATGCCTTTAAGTAACCCATCAACACAAAGCGAATATTTAGTTTCGGTAAGGTCGGTGTTTCAAGATATCCGGAAAATAGCACAAGAACACATTTCGAAAGCATCCGAAAAACAGGCAAGGCTCAATCAACCGACAAACACATGGCTGCCGTTCGAATCGGACCAAACAGTTATGTTGAGAAGACCTAAAGGCTGGAAGTTAGGAAATAAGTGGGTGGGACCTTTTAGAGTTCTAAAACGATTTGGGGTCAACTATCGGATTTTATCTAAGGGAGGGAAGGTAATGGTTGTGCATCACGACCAACTTAAGTTAAGTTACATTCCGTTTCAACAGGGCGAACCGGTTTGCCCAGCTAGGGAAGTAGGAGAGTTCCAGGTGGTTGACGTTACACCTCCACAAGTGGAGAATCCCCGTGCTGCTCGACCTGCCAGACTGAGACAACATATACGACCACCAGATCGATATGGATTTTAAAGAGTAAGGTGTAATAACATAGTTTAAGGTTAAATGTCCTCGGGACGAGAACATAAAGAAAGAGGATGGTGTAACGGATATTAATAATGTATATATATTTAGCTTAGATATGTATCTTAGTTGGGAGCGCTCCCTTCCTGGCGCGTCCCATATCCTAATTGCATGAAGATAAGGATCCTCACCACGTCCATATTAGGTGATGGTATAAATACACTAGATAAGTAAAGTCGATATATAAGAGAATGTAATGAGAAATAAAGGGAGTCTTAACCTCGAGTTGTGTGTGTAGTTGTATCTCTCGGCACGTTACATATACAGTAGTGATGGAGACGGTTGATGATAACTTCATATTTTGAGCAATGGCAAGTGTAATGCTGATGAGATAAGTGAATAGGAATTCTTTCGAAGAGTATAAAGTATAGCGAAGGGCTCAGTATAAGTGAGGTAATCTTGCAAGTTGTGTGCTAATTAGCTAGTACAGTATTGTGCCTTATGATTGGTTAATTTTGAACGCAAAGTCTTCGCCTTGAGATATCATGACCTGCCAACGTGTCAACAAAAATAGTCTTTGTTTGAACTATCTGTCAATTGGTCGTCAAGAAAACGGCCGTATTTATTTTTACAAGACGCCTTAGACGTCTGGTGAATTATACATCTTTTGTTAAGTGCAACTAATATTAATATGAGATGAACAGTTTGGAGCAAGTCAAGTACTAGAATGAAATGAAGAAAATATAAAATATTTCAATTCACTGCCAACTAGAACAATTCTTTAATAAGTGCGTCCAAACTGTTGATAGTCGCGAGTATAGTCGTCTTCGTATGTATAGTAGATGAATTAAACGCATTTATTAACAGACGACATTAATTTTTTGTTCGTCCCGGCTCAAGTCAGACGTAATATAAAATTTATATTTAGTTCCGTAATATAAAATTTATATTTAATATAAAATTTAGCCATTTAGTTCCTTGAGAATCCATTTACAGCCGTGAATTTGAGAATCCTTGAGAATCCCATTTACATTTGTGCGCTCAAGATTTGAGTTAATATCAACAAGAATACACGATATGCGGTGATATGTCGATTTTATTCAAAATCATTGTCAAATTGGACAACGGTATCTTCTCATCAAGTACCCGTTTCAGAAGCGACTATCAATTAATTCATCAAAAAAATGCCTTTAGTCTTTTAATACCGTACCTCGGTAGCTTTAAGCTTAACTCGGTGTAGCTTTACACTGACTGTAAGACAGTCTGAATTCCCCTTTCCGATATTAAACATGTATGCATGTATATATATTATGTATATTATATATATTATATATAGCGTCATCTCATCCCAGCTATACATGTGTAGGTTAAAAACACAATAAAGACTTGCGAAACAAGTGTTATACTCACATCAAGGCAGTGAAGTAATGGATGATCGCAATCTTTAGTCAAAAGATAAAACGGAAACTCTTTTGAAAGTTTATTTTCTTCACAGAGATGACATTTCATAATTTCGTCGTTTCAGGTGTTCGTTCAGAGACGAGACTGAAGTTGTTTTTCACTATCAAAATTTCTGATACAAAGTTTGCTGCGGCAAAACTTGCCCAAACACAACACATAATACCAAGGCGTAACTGCAAGCGAGTTCCAGGAAGACAGGTGATTTCCAAGTATTTCAACGGAAGTGGCACCCACAGAACAAACAAACAATAAACTATTTGTCTGTTTGGTTTCACTTATGCGTTATGGAAAATACACACACAGGCGAATCCAGCTCGTTCTATAAATTTTACACGTAGTCACTGAGAACCTGAACAACAACATTTAAAGCACTGTACACTAGTACTCACTACCAGCTCAATATTGTATTGTAAAATGTAATTTGATAACGAAACTAGATGCACTTCAATTCTGGGAAGCGTGGGCGTTTTCCTGGAACGCGATAAAAAAGAAACCGCAAGTGAAACTAATACGATATTAGTTGCTTTTTATTGTAAGAAGAAATTGTACTCGAAGCGTTCAAGAAAGTTAACCAAACGTAAGGGGAAATGTGATTCAACTTCAGTGGGAACATTGAGTTAGTATTTCAACACACCTTGCAGGACATGCCATTGGCACAGAATCAGCAATATATAACAAGAGCAGTCCGGCCAAGGTATGATTGCAGATAAACAAGATACGTCGACAAGAGTAATATACCAACCATTACTTTAGTAATATAGGCTTTATGTTATGTTATTTTATATATGCAGGTGTTTCTTTAACATGCATGTAACGGCGCAAGCGATCATACACTCGCCTCGGCAGAGGCTTTTATATAGGTTTCTCAATGAAGACTACTGAGGAATGGCGGCGCAAGGAGGCAATTTATACGCGGAGCGCGAGGAAGCCAGGGTACGCAAAGGAAGAACCTAACTTCGTAGAAGTTATTAGTTTCGTCTGTAAAGTCTTCGAAATCTCACCGCAATACTTTTAAGGACATGGCCATAAAATTGCATGCTATAAATAATAATTGATATTTCGAATCTTAATAGGCCTATTGCCAAGCCTCGTACCCAGACGCTTTAACGTGCTAAGCGGTTGCGTGACGCGCGCGTGGAAACTGTGGTGCGTAGCCACGACGGGACGGGTTTAGCGTCTGGCAGAAAACGTGTCGATTTCTAAGCTTTCTGTCGATCTCAGCTTTCTGTCGATTTTTGAGATTTGAATACTATCGTCCACTTTTGGGGATTTTTAGAGCATTTAGCATGCTTTTTTCGATGAAGCATGGATGAGATCGATGATTCTCTTCAAAATATTACTTTTGAAGGTAAATTTGTATGAATTTTTTTCATTATATATTCGAATATGATTAATATCTATTGGTGGAATATAGTCATGTAAATTAAAGAGTACAATGTTGTCTCTTCGCATATCTTATAGCACACCAAAGCCAGAGGTAACTAGGTAAGTAGTGTAATATATTAGTGATATGTCTTGAAGACCAGTAAATATTAAAATATAGTGAATAGCAAGGGGCAAGTGCACTTTAGCTGCATGAAGAGCATACCTGTGAGATGATAATATGTTGAAGCTCTGTATAATTTTGTATTGTTTATTAAAATCTAAACAAGTTTATATAATAATATATTGGACTGATTTGCCATTTCATTTTGATTGGTAGAGAGCTTTGAACTATTAGATGACAGATGCATGATCATTGGCATGCTCAAGGTTGATGACATTTGTTCCTGCATGGCCATATAAAACTCAGAGCAATATGCATCAGTCAATTCTAGCATTGCCCCCCCCCCCCCCAAGGCATTTGCACTAATTTTTTCTCTAAGTGTACAATTCCCTGGGGCTGGGCAGAAAAAGCACAACAATGCCCCACCCCGGGGCAAAGAAATAATGACAAATGCCTGGCCACGGGGGCACACCAACACATAGATTTCGTCAGAATATCATGAGATAAAGTTTTACATTCTTAATTAAATGACGTTTTAAGCCTTGTAAAGACCTTGACATCTTTCCATATTTCCAGATAATCCAAGCAGTTAGCAATATGTTCAGGAAGAAATCGCGTGAAGAAATTGAACATTGTTGTGTTCGCTTAAAAGGACTCATTTGTCAAACAGTCTGATTTAAAATGAATTTACTTGATCTATTTACTGATGCAGGCAAAAATCTTTTAACACTATGTGTGACAGTCAGTTTTCCTGAATGTATTAAGAATGAAGCTTAATAATTTTTAAGCTATTTGTCCTATCTGACAGAATGATTAAATAATGAATACACACACAAAAATGTATTGTTTATTGACTTTAACTCATTAACTGGCAGACTGTTGTAGCCTGAGACAGACGAATAACGAAAAATATTCGTCTGAGAACATTCGTCACTAATCTTGCCCGGTCTAATCACAGGCGGCCCAATTTCAGGGTGAACGATCAGGAGTTGCGGGTTTTTAACGGCTTTTATAAACAAATTTTATACTCAAGCAAAACTATTCTAAAAACATTCTTAAATTAATCAAATAACTACACTTTAACAATAAAATATAGTTGACATGATAGTATAATGCCTTTACATTCTTTTAATTACTCCATGAGCTTATTTAGAGCGGTTTATGCAACCTTTTCTGTGGCCTATATGTTGTGTCAACTTGTGTGTTGCTCGTCATATGTATATAGAAGGTAAAGGCTAATTACTCGCGGCCCGACCGCATCGCCTTCAAAGTCAAATATCTCCGCTCAAACTTGTCGTACGGCAAAAAAAATTCGATCAGATCTTTTCACAAAGGTTTCTCTTTCTAACGAATATGGTTTGATCATAGCTCGACTCTAATTTAGCGACGAACGGAGCCAAATCTTCTCAATTTCGGCTATGTTCATAATACTTCGAACTGTTCGGGCATGATCGTGGACGTGACGTAAACAACTGGTAAACAATACCGTCTTACGCGGGGTGGGACACCAGTCAAATTCGTCGCTACTCGTCAATTTGACTGCTGTCCTACCCCGCGTAAGACGGTATTGTTTACCAGTTGTTTACGTCACGTCCACGATCATGTCCGAACAGTTCGAAGTATTTATTTTAATATGAATATAGCCGAAATTGAGAGAGATTTTGGCTCCGTTCGTCGCTAAATTTGCCCATGCGTATATTGTGAGAAGACTAACCATAAGCCAGCCGAGTGCACCAGTGTGGTTACTGTTGCTGACCGCAAGAAAGTCCTTTCAACAAAACAACGTTGCTTTAACTGTACCGGACAAAAGCACAAAGCATCAGCATGTCGAAGCCAACTAGGATGTCGTAAGTGCAAGCGAAGGCATCACACCTCGATTTGTGAAAGTCAATCTCCCCTCCTTGTAGCCACGGGTGAAGGAGCTGTGACCTATCCTGTTGTCGTGGTAGAAGTGGATGGAATCCGGTGTAGAGCTCTATTGGATACTGGAGCAGGAAGCTCGTACGCTTCAGCAACCCTTCTTGCCCGTCTGGATAAACCACCCATTCGCAAGGAATATCGAAGAATTGAGATGATGATGCAATCGAGTACTAAAATGATAGAAGTTCACAAGATCAAGATCAACAGCTTAGAAGAGAACTTTACTCTCCAGGCTGAAGTGACAAAAGTTGACCGTGATGTACTCCATTACCTTAACAACCCCAGATACAAGGAGATGGTTTCAAAGCATACCCACCTCAAGGGGATCAACATGCAAGATGAAGATGACAAGCCTGAATTACCCGTGCACCTCATTCTTGGCACAAGCGAATACGCAAGAATCAAGACCGAACCCGACCCCGGATTGGCAAACCTGGCCAACCTGTTGCAGAGATAACTCGGTTTGGCTGGACCCTTATCTCGCCTGGACAGGAAGTGGATTTGACAAATATGTTCATGGCGCAAACCTCGACTATGGACTATGAAAACCTGTGCAAACTTGATGTGTTGGGCTTGAAAGATTCACGGGAGGGAGACCAGCAGAGTGTCTATGAAGAGTTTAAGAGCATATGTCTGTATCGGTCGAGAAACTCGAGACAGTTGCGAAAAATCAGACTTGATTTTATTTAACCAAAAGAACCCTTCTACATAGGTATTTCAGAAAACATGATCAAAAAGTCGCAGCGCGATTTTATTTTTACAAAATTTTCGAAAGTTTAAAAAATCGGTAAAAATGTTGTTTTTTTCTAATTAATATGCACGAATCGAGAGCCAATTTAAATAATCGAAAGACGGCATGGACAGCAACTAATCCAAACCCTGTTTTGCGTGAAACTGACTTAACATTGTATCTTTAATTTCTGCTAATGCATTCTTACCAACTATTTCCTCGACACATATCTTTAGCCTCATAAAAACCCTCTTTATTATGTGGTCTGTCGACGGTCAAATTTTTAACGAAATTTGGACTCAAATATCTCTGCTGGTACCTAACAAATCGAAAAGATAGATACGTCACATTAAAGAAAATCTTTTCTAGTGTCCCTAGACCGAAAGTCAGCTTCTACAAATAAAGCGCCAATCGACGAGCGAAGTTTAATGGAAGGTGGTCAAGCATGAAATGTGACTAATTAATGTCAAGCGCTGACATCAATATGCAAATTATAAGAGCATGAAAAAAACATGTGGCGTCATATATTTCGTCACAAAACTGACTTGTGGAGCAAAAACATGTTTTCCCTCGTTATAAAAGCTATTATATACATCGTTGTTGGATGAAAAATAACAATAAGACAGCTATAACTGAAAAACGCGGCCGGTAAATAACAATTTTCATGTCAAAGGAAGAAACGACGTGCGTTAAGGCTGCTTTCCAGTTAAGCATTTTTCATACGTGCGAAAAAGTTTAAATCTTTCTAAATTTTATATAAATACTATTTACATCAACAAATACTTAACACGTATTTACTGGGAGCAAGTACAGTATGTTTTGTGGACCCGAGACCTTCGGCTTCGCCTCGGGAAACGTCGACGGTCGAGGGTCCACAAAACATACTGCTTTCCCGAGGTCCCAGTAAATAAGTATTTTATTATATACCAATAGTCAAAGAACAACAAAGTAAAGAACAAGTGAACGTAAATACATGAAATATTTTATTGTTAAAACGTTAAATTAAACACTGCAGTTACTTAAAGCGAAAGTTTAAATTGTGATCCTTTAAACAGCATCCAAATTATGTGAAAAAGTACACAACACTCAAAACAATTAACAGTCACAAATAAAGGTGCCATAAAGGTGACATTGCAATTATTAAGGTCGTCCAAAGGTCGCATCTTCACGTGATTGCGCACGTGATTTTTTTTCGTTATTCCCCGGGTGCGAGGGAGACAGCCTAATTTCGTCACTCTCACGTGATACGCTCTCGACCAATGAAACACTAGAAATGGGGACTTTGACTATTGGTAATATAATAAACATTTTTATTTATTTAGTTATTTCATTAGTAAGGGAAAGGTCCCGTGACTGCCAACTCTCATGCACTCTCATCCTCGTTTGATTGGGGCTTTATAACACAAAGTACGTTTTTGTAAGCTAAATCTAGCAAAATCCCTTACTGCTGACAGCTGCAGCTTTTGAATGCGTCGTTCAGTAGTTTCAAATATGGAGCTCTTGCTGGGTTTTTTGGAACTTGAAGATAAAGATTCTCGGTCATGACTTGTAACATTCCAAGTTTCACGTTTTTTAAAGTGTTCTTTTCTATCATGGCACAAATGTTGTATTGGCCATAGACAATGGGGTGCTGAAGGCCGATAGATTCCATTATACTGTTTCTTGCCCTCGTGAAGCCAATTTCTTCGTCAATAGCAGTTAGGTCGGATTCAGTCGGTGCTGCTTTTCGACGCTTCGCTGCGAGTCGGGAAAAATAAGAGGTAATCTGTTGAGAACTTAAAAACTCTGACGCTTGAAAAAGTCTTTCGCCATCAGAACCGCGAACACGTCTCATATCCTGGGCTACAACATTAGCATCGACCTTTCTACCAGTTGATTCACCTATTTCGAATTTGGCCAGAAGGTAATCCTTCTGCTTCTCGCTGAAACGGTATGTCTTCTTGTATGCTCGAAGAGCCCAGCCTTCTGCAAGGGGACTAGCATTCCTACCTTCATGGCCTGCTTTGCTTGCTTGTAAAGTTGGTATTACACCAGCACCATCCTCCAACGAACATTTGTAGCCCATTTTTGCCAGATCTAAAAGTGTGTGTTTCTCCAAAGTCTTCGTACATTTGTCTGACGATAGGTGGTTTTCCAGATTACCAAGTCTCTGGAACATACGTACACATCCATCGTGAGGACAAGTGTAGACCGCTTGCCTGTTACTCTGGTTATTCTCGTCAGTGCGTTTCTCCGCAGCCTGATCTTTTTCATGCTGGGTCTTGCCTTGTTCTTGAGAAAGGGTTTTGAATCCACCCGATGAAAAGGTTGATTCCAACCAGTTGTAATTAGATTCTGAAAAAATGAGTGAATGAATCGATGATTAAACGGACGAATGAATGAATGAATTGATTGATTAATTAGTTAACTTACCTATCGATGGTTTTGTAGTTTTGATAACCTTTCCTTTACCCACTTCATAGGCACGCCAGACTTTGATTTTATCGGTCGACATGAATTTGTAGTTGTTCATCTTACTGATACCTGGGATTTTCTCGTTACACTCATGTGTGTTTCCAATGGACTCCATTGAAACCACGCGCACGCCATTTATACCTCCATGTGAGAGAATGGCTTCCTCGAGTTGTTTTGCAGTAAGTACATCGTTGCCTTCATTTATATAAGCGCGAATATGGTTTTTACATGTTGCTGCTAGACGATCTGCTGCTCCTTTGCCACCTTGGGGGTCGCTGAAATCAATGCGGGCTATCTTCACTCCAGATGCTTTTGCTATATTAGGGCAAGAGAGGATTGTTGTCGCGGAGTGATAACAACCTGCGTTGTCTTGTCGAAAGTAGGCTGTTGTGATTTCGGGATATTCTCGCTTCAGGGCTCTAAGTACATCCTGCATTACGGTAACCACAGCTGGACTGTCTTGGCTACATGATTGGATGATGTGTACGAAACCCTGCCACTGTAGTTTTCCACATTTACGTCTGTGTACAACAGATATGTGCCACGAAATGCCACGCTTTGCAAACCAGTCTTGCTGGGATTCTCGATATCTCTGGGGCAAAAATTTCATTGTCCAATCATTGACAATGAATACCGTCTTCTCATCGAGAAGCTTAAGAACATCGAGTCGTGCTTGATCCTGCTTTGAAGACCTGAGAATGTGGCATCTCCATGAGTTGATGGCAAGCACGGCTGATCGTACAGTGTAGTGCAAGTCATCTCTCTCATCAACGGATGGGAACTCTGCATCTTTGAAGCATCCTTCGACGTCTTTCAAAGTTTCTTCAAAGGCCAAGCACTGCTCGCAAACAACATCATGTTTGTGATCACATTTTCCCTGGAAGTCCGTATCGTCACTGTCACTAAGGGAAAAGACTAAACAGTGATCTGCTACTTCATCAGCATTGTCAAGATGCACCTGCAGTGAAAATGATTTTAAAAAATTAGGGTTGGTCCATAAAGTGCAAAGGGTGAGCTGGTAAATCAAAATTATTGTAGCATAATTTCAGTATCCCAGTAGCTCCTGCTAAGTACATGATTTAACATGGCCCACCCTTGAATCATTACACAAAATCAATAACCCATGCCCCCTCTTTGGCATGGTGCATTTCGTTTCCTGACCCACCCCTTTTTTTGTGCATAAAAAGGATGGGCTACTCCTTATTTTTTCCTGCTTACCCCACTGGCATAGAGAGACTTTAAAAGACGGGAAACAAATCTTTTTCGGTGGGGGGATGTTGAATGCTGTGTTATGGGACGTTTTCAGTTTCAAATTTCAAAGAATGACTAGGACCCAATCCCCTGTACTTTTTTACCAGTCCCTCTTGAGGAATGTAGGTAATAATATTTTTCTGGTGTACCTTATAATCTCCTTTCAAGTAAAGTCTGGCTGTCTTTAGATTCTCTGTTATTTTCACTTCCCATTCTCTATCCGCAACACCATATTCAACAAGCTTGGGAATTAGTGCCAATAACTCGTCAAAGGCCCGTGATCCATCTGCAGCGAAGTAATCAAGTCCTTGAAGTGATTTCCTGACAGAAGCTCTGCACTCTGATAATACGCGAACCATTGTACTTTCGCTAAATGGTTGAAAATTTGTTTCTTCGCAGTACCTACTGTACTGTTGTACAATCCGTCGTGGTATCATTGTACGTATCACGTTAGGTACTTCTAAGATTTTGCCAGATGAAAGCGTGAGGTGCTTTTGGCCAAAGGGAAGATCTTGAACCAAATGTGGGCTAGTTATAAATGATAAAAAGTGGTCGAGTTGTTTTAAATCTACTCTGATTCGAGCGGATGTTTGGACAGGAACTGGAAAACCGCGACCAAACTGCAAACGATGTAAATTTGCTGCCGTGTACCTGTATTTGGTAATACCTGGAATGAACGATGCGATTACAGAATAGCTTGCTAAATCAGTCATTATAGATAGGATTTGCTTGCGGGTTTCCCAGCTCGACGCATTCTTATACGATTCAGCTAAAACATTTAAATAACGTTGGTCAGCCATTGTAACTTCACTTATACCAAGAAGCCTATTGATTGTGGAAGATGACGTTATAGCCTGCCAAATCGGTCCAGCATTTTCAGGATATGGCTTGGAGAACAGCAGCTACAATTTCAGCACCTCTCCTTGTATATCGTTGCCTTGTTTTCTCACTTATTTCATCCCAGCGCATCCATCGTCTTTGAATGGGAGGAATATTAGAAACAACTAAAAAGTCGTTCAACCTTTCGTATGGTTTGTTGTGATGACGTATTGGCACTTCTTCACTACTGTTTGTAGATCCAATACTTGCAGTGTCTGGGCTGAGGAATGTGTCATTAGAAACTTTTGCACCTGGATCAGGTTTATCGCCGGATGCGTCGCTCATCGTCTCTGGACTAGGCGAGTTTTCTTCTTGAATCCTTAATTGGCTGAGGGATTGAATTACTCCATCGCATGAGTCGATGTCACTTTCTTCGTCACTCATAGGTTTACTTCCCTAAATGAATAAAATCCATTGACTTATAAAATACTTAGTGCCTGGGATCGGCCAGTCAATAATTAGCTACTTACCTCAATACGACCTGGCATAGATTCACTAACAGTTTCAGATTCGTTGTCTCGAATGCTTTTCAGATAGGCAGCACATGTTATGCATATTGCTATACAACGAAAAAACCTATAATTATTATAAATCAATATTATTCAAATATACGCACAAGCGCCAACGGAATTATAATTTACGAGCACATATTTATTTATTCATAACATTACTGAAACCAATATTTTAGAAGTTAGGGCGACACCCAAAACGGCTGTGGGGGAGACCATAGCTAACGCTCGTGTTCTTCGTTCTTTGCACTGCTTTGTTTTTTAGTTATTACAGACCAATAGCGGCGGAACGGGGGGCTAGGGGGGTTATACCCGAAAAAAGGTTTATCCCCCCCCCGTCGCCACCATTTCTGGGAAAAAAAGTTTGGTAAAATTATGGGATTTAGCCCCCCCCAGCCCCCAAAAATAAAAGCTGTTCCGCCGCCACTGTTACAGGCAGAAAACAAAATATTAGTTTTATGTCCTTTAAATTATATTCAGCGATTTCGGATTTAACGTATTTCTTATTCGGGAAATGCATGCAAGCAGTTTAATTTTAGGGCGGAGAGCACGCAACCAACTTGCAAGCATGGAATCGAAGCATTGCAGGAAATGTACAAAAACGTTACTTACGTGAACCAACGGCTATGAGTAATCCTGTCTTTTCTAAAATCAGTGATGATTGCAGGCACAGTATTCTTTTAATGGCTTTCACATTTGGATTTTTGTGTGCAGCCAGGGATTCAGGTACCGAGCATCGCACTCTACTGCATCGCCATCGAATCCCGTATTCGCTTCGGTGTTTAGGGCATATAGTAATACAATTGTGCGATTCATCAAGCGCAAATATACCTGATGAAATTTAAAATGTTGTTGATTAAATACATATGGCAAAGACATTGTTAGAAATATGAGTTATGTTACCTGCACGAGCAAGAATCAACATCATTTCACTACCAAGAGATCGGTCCTCTGAAATACCGTATATCTGTAGATGCCTAGAAATATCTTTTTGACATTCAGTCAATAGAATGCATTTTAACTGTTCAGGGTATTCTGAACTGACTCACACGAGCTATCCCCAACCAGCTCTGAAAAGCCGCAAATAAATGCCATCGTCCATGCAGTAAAAGGTATAAACTCTTATGAAATGCAGAGAGTTCCGAAATTTATCTAAGATAATTATTAACTTTGATTGTTAATATTGTGATTGTTATGTTTGTTATTGTCTGAGTTGTATATGTTGTATTCAGAAATATATTGCGTCTTATTCGCAAATTAATATAGGGCTATACCTGTGACGTTTTAGGAACAGTTACTATTTGGGCCAGTCGATATTGTAAATGACATTTGTCAAATAAGCAAATTACCGTACTGTTTATACTAGCGTGGGAAAATTCTGAGCTACTATAACGCAACTAGTAGAGGCTAGCTAATTCATTGGCTTTCCTTAGCTTTTTCCAGATTTTTACTTGTTAGTGAGTTGTTACTTTACACTAAGTAAAACATGTAACTGTAAATCTGTATTTGTTTTGTGCTTTGATATATTTATCAACACAAAAGTTAATAGTTTCGATTTAGAGCGTGAAATGCTGACAACTTACACACACGTCGTTACTTCCTTTGAATGTAAATTGTTCTTGGCCGGTTGCGTGCTTTTCTCGTAGCTGTTTGATTGTCATTTTTCATGATTTATAGTGAGTAATGATTTATATAATGGCTTTTAAAACCCCCCAAAAACATTTTATTTTGCTTCACCAACCAGTTTTGTGAACGAAATATATAACGTGACAAGGTTTTCTCTTATAATTTGCATATTGATGTCAGCGCTTGAAATTAATTAGTCACATTTCATGCTTGACCACCTCCCAATAAACTTCGCTCGTCGATTGGCGTTTTATTTGTAGAAGCTGACTTTCGGTCTAGGGACACTAGAAAAGATATTCTTTAATGTAATATAGCTCTCTTTTCGATTTGTTAGGTACCAGCAGAGATATTTGAGTCTAAATTTTGTTAAAATTTTGACCGTCGATTGACTACAAAATATAGAAGGTTTTTATGACGCTAAAGATATGATGTCTAGGTCATAGTTGGTAAGAATGGAATAGTACAAATGAAAGACACAATGTTAGGTTAGTTTCACGCAAAAGATGGTTTGGGTTAGTTGATGCCCATGCGGTCTTTTGATTATTTAAGTTGACTCTCGATTCGTGCATATTAATTAGAAAAAAAACAACATTTTTACCGATTTTTTAAACTTTCGAAAATTTTATAAAAATAAAATCGCGCTGCGACTTTTTGATCATGTTTTCTGAAATACCTATGTAGAAGGGTTCTTTTGGTGAAATAAAATCAAGTCTGATTTTTCGCAACTGTCTCGAGTTTCTCGACCGATACAGACATATGCTCTTAAAGAGCAGTTGACCAGGCGTCCAGATGGATCATATGAGACCGGACTTCCTTGGAAAGGATGCCACCCACACTTACCTAGTAACGAGATGGGAAGTCTTAAAAGATTGAACAACCTTGTTAAGAAGTTAGAAAAACAACCTGGTATGATGGAGAAGTATAACAATGTTATCCAAGATCAGTTATCTCAAGGCATCGTGGAGAAAGTGACGGAGAAGGCTGATGGCAGAGAGTTTTACATCCCCCATAAGGCAGTTGTTCGTGAGACAGCGGAGTCGACCAAGCTTCGCATCGTATATGACGCCTCAGCTCGAGAGAATGAAAAAGCACCCTCCTTAAACGAGTGTCTAGAGACCGGACCAACCTTGCAGAACTTACTCTGGAGTGTGTTAGTGAGAAATCGGTTCTTTCCAGTGGCCATTGCGGGTGACCTGAAGCAAGCATTCTTACAGGTATGGATAAAAACTCAAAATCGAGATGCAATGAGATTCCATTGGTTTGATGATTTGAAAACAAAACAAGTGGAAACTTTAAGATTTACGCGAGCACTATTTGGGCTGGCTCCTTCCCCCTTTCTTCTGGGGGGAGTGGTTGAACAGCATTTGCAACAGTGTCAAGAAAGATTCCCAGCTGAGGTTGAAGAAATTAAACGAAACCTGTACGTGGATGATCTCATTGGTGGAGGAAAGACCTCAGGTGAAGCACTGCACTTAAAAGAAACATCGCAAACCATTTTTGGAGAAGCAAACTTTGAGCTTCATAAATGGCATTCCAATGATCCTGATCTAGAAACAACCAAAACATCCACCCTCGACCAAGACCAAAGTTACGCGAAAGAGCAGCTTGGAGTGAAACGAGATGAAACAAAGCTACTAGGCTTACCGTGGGTGAAAACGGAAGATACCATCGCAGTCAAGGTTTCTCAACCGAAAGCCGAGCCAACAAACAGAGGACTCTTGGGAACTGTTGCAAGGATCTACGATCCACTCGGACTGGTATCGCCAATTACGCTCAATGGGAAAATGCTTTACCGAGAAGTATGTAACATTCAGAAGTCGTGGGACAAGCAGATACCTTACCCTATTCTAAACCGATGGTTGTGTTGGGAGAAATCTCTACCTGACCACGTCACAGTACCAAGAAGCCTCGTCAAGAATCGTGAGGAAATCAAGGAAATCCAACTTCATGCCTTCGGGGATGCAAGCGGGAAAGGAGTTTCGACAGCGGTATACGCGTTGGTGCATCAACCTAGTGGAATTAGTCAAGGTCTCGTAGCCTCGAAGTCCCGCCTCGCGAAGCAGGGTTTGACCATTCCTAGACAAGAGCTGGTATCTGCACACATGAGTACTAATCTGGTACACAACGTGAAAGAAGCATTAACGGGCTTTCCTGTGACTAACGTGTATGGATGGCTTGATAGCACTGTGGCTCTCTACTGGATAAACGGAAATCGAGATTACAAGCAGTTCGTGAGAAATCGAGTGAAGAAGATCCAGGAGAAGCAGTATATCCTGTGGAGACATGTGCCTACAGCTGAAAACCCTGCAGATGTAGGAAGTCGTGGGGGATCAATCGAACAGTTATCAGAGCTTTGGTGGAATGGACCTGCATGGTTGCAGGAACCAGAGAGTTGGCCTCAAAGTATCACCACCAGTCCTACACCAGAAAGCGAATCTGAAGCCAAGATTGTGCGTGAAGTTCTGGCAGTAGCAGTTCAAGAAGAAGAAGACAAGCTTGATGAAATGATGCAGAAATTTGGGTATTGGAAAGCTGTGCGAATAACCGCCTGGGTAGCGAGGTTCCTGATCAATTGCAAGAAGAAGCGTTCAGAACGAACCAATGGTCCGCTAACCGCGAAAGAAACCGCGATACAGGTCGAGTTTTGGATAAAGCGAGTGCAAGATCGATGTCAAGGGACGAAAGAATTCCTGGAAGATCAACAACGACTGAATCTACAGAAGAACGGCCGAGGACTGTTTGAATGCCGCGGACGGATTCAAGGCGATTATCCTGTGTATCTTCCTGAGAAGTCAACGTTCACCGAGAAGTTAGTAATGGACACTCATCAGATGACTCTGCATGGGGGAGTTGGACTTGTTATGACCGCAATCAGAAAGGATTACTGGAATCCGATTACTGGATTCCACGCCTGCGAAGCCTATCAAAACGTGTGATTAGGAGTTGCTATGGTTGCAAACGGCATCAAGCGACCGCGTTTGCCTAACCACCTGTTGGAAACCTACCAAGAGATCGAACTGAAGGATCGTGGCCATTCCAAGTTATCGGTATTGACTATGCTGGACCGATAACATACCGTGCAAAGAAAGGTCAAGAGAAGAAATCGTACATCTTACTTTATGCGTGTAGTTTAACTCGAGCGCTCTACTTAGAGTTGCTGCCCAACCTTACGACGGAAAAATGCATTCGAAGTCTAAAGCGCCTCATTGCCAGACGTGGTCGTCCACAACGAATATACTCTGACAATGGGAAAACATTTGTCGCGGCAGCGACGTGGCTACGAAGAGCTATGAAGGACGAGCAGTTACACGATTGGTTAGCGAAGCAGAAAATCGTGTGGCAATTCAATCTAAGCAGGGCCCCCTGGTGGGGCCAATTCGAAAGAATGGTGGGGTTGGTGAAGCGAGCTTTCTATAAGACCACTGGGAAAGCAAACTTGAGCTGGAATGAACTTGAAGAAGTACTTTTGGACATTGAAACGACCTTAAACAACCGACCCCTGAGTTATGTTGAAGACGATGTTCAAATGCCAATCTTAACACCACATGCTATGATTGTCGGACGTCCTAACTTGATTCCAGATGGGGCGGAACTTGACGGTGACGAGGACGCTGACGTGGCACTGAGAAAAAGAACGAAGTACGTGCAACGATGTAAGGATGCATGGTGGTCGAGGTGGTCTGCCGAGTACCTCAAAGCGTTGAGAGAACGACATAACAAGAAGAATCAAACCAAAGAGACGAATGCCAAACCCGGTGACGTTGTTCTAATTAAGGGAGACGAACGTAATCGCGGAAAATGGAAAATCGGAGTTATCGAGACGTTGATAAAGGGCAGAGACGGTGTCGTGCGAACGGTACGGCTTCGAGCGGGTAAGTCATTTCTGGAACGGACAATACAACACTTGTATCCGTTGGAGTTATCGTGTGATCGGAAGAAACGGATCGACTTGAATGCCACGGTTGAAGAATTCAGACCAAGAAGGCAAGCGGCGACAGTTGCGAGAGAGAACATTCGACTCATTGCAGACCAAGAAGACGAGGAACATTAGTTGAACAGAACTATAGAACACTTATTATAGGATATATACGGTTTCTAAACATTGGACACTCGGACAGTTGTTGTTTTGAACAGTTGGGTTTATACCATGACTTTATAGTTGACGTTATTCATATTTACCTTTGGCCAAAGTCCAAAGTAGATAGGGGGAGAGTGTGGGAAATTGGGTGAGATTGAGGGATAGAGTGTGAGCGTGCGGGATAGTGAGTTCGAATGGGGAAAATGAGGGATGTGAGAGGACAAAAAAGGAGAGAAAACAAAATGGCGGAAACAAAGCGAGAGATTTAGTGGAGATTTTATTTAAAGCGTATATTTGGAAGTTTTTAGTAAATAAAGAGTAAATAACCCATCGTGGGTCTCTTTGTCGTGTTCCTAAAGCCTTTTACGACACTTGTTCTGTATATTACATTCTGTCTACATCAGACAATTTTACTCGTTGAGAGAAGAGTGTTGGGCATCAATATGGTTTCCCTAATCCAGCTTCATGCAAGGCATATTTTAACATATATACTGGGGGGCCACTTGGCCCCCCAGGCCCTCTTGATGGCCCCCCACTCACACAAAATTGGCCCCCCACTCCCTGGGCCCTTTATACATTGGGTCGTTTTTAACAAAATATTGTTTTTATGGCTTATATAGTTAGACATTTTTAAAGTTTTAGTTAAAACATTGAAATACTATTGGCTTGGCAATTTCAGAGCTCCAGATTTCAAAATTTTCCCGGGAAAAAACTCCCCCGTACCCCTACAGGGCTCGCGCCTTCAGCACTCAGATTAAGGGCCCTTTTTCACAAATGGCCCCCCACTTAGAAATCCTTAAAATATGCCCTGGCTTCATGTGAGTGGCAAACACTGGGGGTGAAGGAGATGGTTGCAATGCCCTTTGAGTGTTTTGTATATGTAAGATACTGCTAAACTAAGTAATTAATAGAGTTGTAACAAGGTTTTTTCAACCATGATAACTTGATATCCTCATCATCATGATTCATCAAGTATATTTGCAATAAATTTAAGCCAAAGGAGACTGAAAAAAAGAACATTACTGCAATAGAAGCGAACTAGAAGGGTCAAAATATGCAAGTAGACCATATTTGCACCTACAATATTTTACAAAATGTCTGTCACTGCTTAAGAAGTATGCTAAAAACCTTTCTGGCTTTCATGCTAAATATTATGCCTCGATATTATGTAAATAGAAACTTTTATAGTTGTACATGTAAAGTACATTGTATACAAATATACCCCATTCTTCCGTTGATAGGTTATAAACTATTATCGATCTATCCAATTTAATAATAATATGCAGATAAAACAACATTAAAAGTTAATATATAAACTTTGTGTAGCCACTGAGATTTTTCAGTGTCCAGTGATTTGCGAAAATCCTTCAATATTAAAATCAGTGTCACACTGATACAATACAGTGTCTATATTTTACTCCTTTCCAGGCTGTAGATTGTAGTAAATACTCCACACGTTGCCTTGATATATCATGGTTTTGAAAAATGTTTTATTGCCTTTATTCGCATAATATCTTTCTGTTGACATTTTGATTACAAATTTTGACCGCCATCTTGAAAGGCCACTGTGCCCAGGCGCTTCCCGCCGAATTTTCCATTTCTCCCCTCGCGTGTTGTCCCGCGCTCTTCATGCAACCGTTTAGCACGTTAAAGCGCCTGGCTACGAGGGCTGGCCACTGGGGCTGGCTTATTGCCTAACATGCCCGTAGAGTGGTATCAAATTCACTTCTTCCGTTCTTCGAGAAATGTTGTTGTCATGGCGGCAATTTTGTTTCAAAGAACAAATTATTAATTTTCTATCAAATCTACGTCGCGATCGTTGTTATTTTTATCGCTGTGTGTAAAGAGAATCCTTGGCTAAATTCTGTGCAAATTAAAAGGAATTTGCTGCACGTATAACGGAGAAAGCAGCCTTGAAAGGACGCCATGAGTGAACACAATTCGAACATATTCATCGTGTTAGAATCGATTTGCTCAACGTTTTCAGGTATTGTAATGTTGTAAGAGACCGTCAGTAAACGATTTTTGGCAGAGGTTATGCCCTGCATGTGTACAGCATTGTGTTTCAGTGTTTGAAAATATTGAACAAGAATTCATAAATTTTAAAAGATATTCTTTGTTCAATAAATCAATTGAAATGTCGTTAAATCTTTCCCTCATGTGTGTGTTGGGAGATCAGTTCAGTCTTCCTCAGGGAGTCAGGCCATTGTTTAGTATGGAGGTATTAACATCTATCTTCCCACCTTTTCCCGATGTTGGAGGGTGGGGATTACAATTAACAAGTTATTTTAAATAGCAGTTTCACCTTGTTGCAGCTGTTCGTTTGATTCTTTCGAAGTGCTTGGTTCATCATGCATTACAATAATTTAATCCTGTTCTAATCTTTGAAATAATATTTTATGGTTAGTTGAAAAATTGAATACCACTTGAATATTTAAAAAATACAACCTAAGCTACACCTCGAGTTACACTTATTCAGAAAGTACTATTTACAATTTGATTTCAATACACAATATGTACAGTAAATAATTTACAGACTACCTTTTAATATTGAATTAATACTGGGCAAAAGGTTTAATAATTTATAAACAGAAATATATTTAACTATGACTTAATACCTGACTGTAATGCTAAAACGTCAATGTATCTGATGTATAAATGCTAAAACTAAAATCCTGCAGCTTTTTAAACCTATTTAGAGTGTGTTTTATGACTTAGAATTTAAAAAAACTACTGTTTACTTGTAGAATGAAAGAACCAAGGCACTCCAAGTAGAAAAACATTTACAAAAACTGCTTTGACTCATGCAAAAACTAGCAGATATGCAATTTAAATAATGCTTTTGTAAAACACATTAAATTTTGCCTAAATGCGAGTCAAATTTTCGCGCCAAAACACAAGAGAAGCTCTGTTCTTGTACGTCACAAAGGCCATTGTTTACAGCATTCTAGGGCAGTTTTTAGTATAAATTTTAAGTCGCAAAATATGGGTATAAAACGTACGATCAATCGGTAAAAATACATGATCAGCATTGATAGACAACATTGACGGTCTCTTACAACATTACAATACCTGAAAACGTTGAGCAAATCGATTCTAAAACGATGAACATGTTCGAATTGTGTTCATTCATGGCGTCCTTTCAAGGCTGTTTTCTCCGTAATACGTGCAGCAAAAACACGGATACGGGTGGCACGGATACGGATGGCACGGATACGGATGGCACGGATACGGATGAGGGGATAAAACACGGATATGGGGATAAAACACGGATGAGGGGATAAAACACGGATGGGGGGATAAAAAACGGATGGGGGGATAAAACACGGATGAGAGGATAAAACACGGATGGGGGGATAAAACACGGATGAGGGGATAAAACACGGATGGGGGGATAAAACACGGATGAGGGGATGAAACACGGATATGGGGATAAAACACGGATAAGGGGATAAAACACGGATGGGGAGATAAAACACTGATGGGGGATAAAACACGGATGAGGCACAGAATAGGGAGTTCCCTATTCTGTGGATTTAAATGTACTGACAAATAAAACGTTGATTAGCATAGAACTTAGCGCAAATCGCAATGTTTCTAAAGGCTGATATACGTAGACTGCGCATTCCATAAGTGCGAACGTCTGCGGGCATTTGTTGGAAGAAGATAAGGTAATACTTTTTATTTTTATCGGCAAAACACTACAGCTCGTGCTTCAGTGCAGACGTACATTTGATCGGCTGTTGATCTCAAAAATATTAACTTGAAGAGTAACGGAGAAAGGTTTTATTGGGACGGCACATTGTGCAAACTTAAGCAATTTGTTTCCGAAGAATGAAACCTTTCGGGAAATTGGAAATCACCCGGCGGCGAAGTCAAGCTGTTTACTTCGGAATCTTTATCCTTATCCAGCTCAACAGCTATAGAACGACCCAGAGAGGCAGGTTCGAAAGCCTAAAACCTAATCATAATCAGGGCAAAACTCGAAAAGCAACGAAACCAAGATTTCTCATCATGATCAGGGCAAAACTCGAAAAACAACGAAACTCGAAAAACAAAAAATTATCTACAAGCTGAAAACAACAATAACATCAGTGAGCTGGAACGAATGATTAAAAACATTGAACATGAAAATGAGTCCCTCAAAACAATTAACAGACTTTAATCAAGCACTCAATGAAAAACATAACAATGAAAATCATCGCCCGTGGCATGTTTTTACACCTAACCAAACTATTAACTCGAAAAGCAAACTAGACAAAAGAAAGCGCGAATGGCAAACTCAAAGGCCAAATCCTATACCAACCTCAAACCAATATGAAAGCCTTGAAAACAAAGAAATCGAAGAGGTTGCGACAGAAACCGATGAGCCAACAAATGTAGAAGACAAGGATAAACCTAAAAATAAATCAGATAATTCTAAATCGACTAACTACTGAGATTAGATGTGAGATAAACAAGCGTGACTATTTAAAAAAAGAGAGCAGTCAAAAGTAAGTCCAAGAGCCTTCATCAGGTTTATAAGGCTAAACGAAATGAAGTTAACAAATTAATTAAATCTGCAAAATTCCAATACTGTAAGGATAATATTGAACTAAATAAACACAATCCTAAAGAGATGTGGAAAAATATTAATCAGGTCATCAGCAGAAAAGGTCGGTATTCTAAAACCACCACCATAACCGCAATTAAAGATGATCTGGGTAATACTATCCACGACGAAAAATTGATAGCTGACCAACTCAATAAATACTTTGTTGAAATTGGCCCAAAATTATCAAATAAATTGCCTGTCAGTCCTAGAGATTTTTCTGAATATCTGGACCCAGTTGATTGCGAATTCCAATTCCTTATGATAAATGATGATACTGTCTATAAGAAAATAATGAAACTCCAACCTAATAAGGGAGCTGGTCTAGACAAAAGGATTCTGCAGTCGTTATCACTCCCTATCTGAACCATATTTTTAATCTATCCCTATCAGAAGGGAAATTTCCAAACGACTGGAAAAAGGCTAGAGTTTCTCCGATATTCAAATCCGGAAATCGAGAGGAGTGTGACAATTACAGACCCATTCTGTAAGTATTTTATCCGCTATTGAATTTGACCTGCAGTTAAGCCATGCAGTATCTTACTATAAACAAGATTTTAACAAACTATCAGTCAGGTTTCAGAAAAGGATACTCTACCTGTTCTTCTTTACTAAGAACAACTAATGAATGGTTAGTTAACATGGATAAAGGTTTGATAAATGGCGTTGTTTTCTTAGACCTGAAAAAAGCTTTTGATACAGTTGATCACGATATACTGATCAAAAAACTAGAATTGTATGGCATCAAAAGTAATGCCCTTCGCTGGTTTATCTCATATCTAAGTCACAGAAAACAAGTATGTAAAGTGGGGATGTCTGTTTCAAATAGTGAAAATGTCACAGCAGGTGTGCCACAGGGGTCAAATCTTGGTCCTCTTGTTTTTTTACTCTATATAAATGATTTGCCGAATTGTCTTGATTCTACAGTGCCAGCACTTTTTGCTGATGATACTAATCTTACTATTAGTGGTGCTACGACAAGCGAGATTCAAGATAATTTAGAAATTGAATTAAACAAAGTTCATATGTGGCTTTTAGCCAATAAGTTAACTTTGAAGGCCAAAAAAACTGAGTATATGCTAATTGGATCAAGAAAAAGGTTGTCCCAAGTTAATGCCGATCGAATCTTATCGATGGGATCTGAAGGCATCAAACGTGTTTCACCCACCAAAACGCTTGGCGTAGTGGTGGATGAATGCATCACCTGGAAAGACCGTATTGATAAAGTGGCCAAAAAAGCTGCTAAAGGGATAGGAATGTTACGGAGATCGAAATATTTATTTGATAAAGATACGCTTAAAACCATGTATAGCGCTTCTGTTTTACCTTATTTTGATTATTGTGCGTTGGTATGGAATAATTGTTCCAAAACCTTGCAAAATAAATTGCAAAAGCTTCAAAATAAAGCCGGTCGAATAATCACAGGTGATTGCTACGGAACTGCCTCAGATACTGTCAGAAGTCAGAACAGAACTAAACTTTCTTGGGACACCTTAGAGGCAAGGAGAGAGAAACAATTAGAAACTTTAATGATACAAATAATGAAAGGTAATTCAACTGATTACCTCCGGGAGTTTTTCACAATCCGTACGAATCAAACGTATGAATTAAGAAGTAACAATCATGTTCTCAACTTGCCCAAACCCAACACTAACGCTTTAAAGCGCAGCTTTAGTTATAAAGGGGCTGCAGCTTGGAACAATATCGAAGATAATAGAAATTTTAATGCATTTTTAACTCCATTACTACTACTACTACTTTGCAAATTATTAATATTTTTTATATTTTAACTTTCTTAATTACTTGTACATACATATTATATCCACTTTATAAATTTAAACACACGGCCATCTGAAAATCAACCTTTTTATTTTTGCTTGCATCTTTTTAATATACTATGTAATTTTAGTATAAATTTCCAGGTGACTATCGATTTTCCTGCATTCTGATTGGTCCAAATTGAGCCTCTAAAAAGTGATAGTCACTGGTCAGTGACTATCACTATTTTTCAAAATGGCTTCTTCGCAAGCTGCCGAATTTAAAACAAAAATCGTTTTTTGAGCCTTATTCAAAGTTTTAAATGAAAAAAACTGCCGCTAAATTAAAGGAGGATATATTTTTGACATTTTTAAAGGTAAGCAATAACAAATACACTATTTTTCTTCCACGAAAGGCAGCGTTTTCTCGCTGTTGAAATGTATAAAACTTTTTCCGTACGGCTCAACCACTCAAGTGTTTATTTTGAAAATTATTCGTTTTATCCTCATTTATATCGTTATATTCAGCAAGCTGTTGATATATTTATCACTAGCTGTGATATATTTTTAAAACCATTCTACTTTGTATTTGAGCCCTTCCAAAGTATTTTTCTCACGAAATTGTTTGTTTTTTCGATATATTTTTGACACTCGTCTTTTGCCGGCATGTTTTTAATAACCGACCGCTGAGAAAAGCGCTGAATTTTGTCCTATAGCCTTTTCAACTGACCTCATAACTTTCTGTGTTTGTTTTTCTCTTTGAAATTTCTACTAAAACAATTAGTCGCCTCAGGCTCGGTGATTACAAGCCTATAGTCACTTCGCCTTCGGCTCAGTGACTATAGGCTTGTAATCACCTCGCGTTAAATAGATAATTCTGAACTATGGTTGAGATGCTACCGGGTATAAATAATAATAATAATAATAATAATACTAATAATAATAATTTAATATACTTTTGAGAATACCAGATATACCGATGGAGATTTGTTGCTTGTCAGAGGAGTTTCCGTTTATGCGGATCTGATTATAATTAACTCCCAGTGCTTTGGGTTCCACTGTTTATGCGGTAGATTATTTTTATAATGCAACATGAATTTTGCTTGTATAAGGATAACACTTTTTAGTTAACCTTAAAATTAAACTTGCCACACTCTCATGATCGAGGTTGTATTTCCACGCTTGTATATACAACATAATAATCTACGCCATAACACGCCGGCAGATTACAAGGGGAATTTATAGTTTGATAACCACAAAAAGTACGCGTTTTTAGATTTCAAGGCGAATTTATAGTTTGATAACCACAAAAAGTACGCGTTGTCATTTATGTTAAGTTGAATGGTTTTTTGCGTACAGTTTAATATCTATGACAAGATATTTTATATATGATACAAATCTTAGCTAGAATAAGGTGATTTTGAATCAGATTATCAATTAATTTTGAAAAAACTAAGTTCATGATTTTAACACCGAAACAAAAATCATGTAATGTTGATGTTAATATAGTCTAACCTTAATTAATGAGGTTAGTTTTCTCGGAGTAATTTTGGATGAGCATCTCTCTTGGAAATCTCATATTTCGCATGTAACGAGGAAAATGTCTAAATCGATTGGCATTAAAAAGGCTAGTTTTTACCTCTCTAAATCATCATTGTTAACACTATATTATTCTCTTGTTTATCCATACATGCAATATTGTATTTTAGTCTGGGGATCAACGTATCCATCAAATCTAAGACGTATTGTGTTATTACAGAAGCGTGTTGTTAGGATTATAAATAAGGCCGTATACGATGCTCATACTGAGCCCATGTTTAATGATCTTGGACTTCTCCCATTTCAGAAGATATATTTATTCCACTTAGGTAAATTTATGTTTTTACTCCACAAAAGAATGCTACCGGCTAATTTTGATAAATTTTTTTTGTTGTGTTAATCAAGTTCATAATTATAATACACGTAATTCGAAATTGTATTATGTCCCTTTCTGTAGAACTAATATTAAGCAGTTCTCCGTTATTTATCAAGGTGCGAAGTTTTCTAATTCTATTAGTCAGAATATTTATGATGCCCCATCTGTTTCCTGTTTTAAGAAAAAATTAAAAGTTTATCTTTTCGATATGTAAGCGTAAAAACCACATTGTTGTAAATAAATTTATCAGTACTTAATACTTCCTGATTCCGGTTTTATCGGATTATAATAAGGTAGCCCAAAACTCATAAGCCTCTTGGTTTCATTTGGGCTTCCTTGCCTTAATACTATAACTATTATATTTATATTTTTTGTATTTACTCTATGCGTGGCAAAATAAATTGACTTGACTTGAATAAATGCCAAGACATGGGAAGTGTTACAAACGCTTCTCATGACAAGTGTTGCAAAGTCTTCTCATGTTCTACCTGACAGTTGTTTAGTTGCGCTTGGTTTAAACTGACGCGGTCGGCATTTATTGTCTGCTTACCAAAAATGTAATATCGCAGCTTATTCTTAGCAATATGTCAATGTTTGGTGGCTTAATCATTGAAAAGGGCAAAACAACTATATCATCTGAGTTAGCTGGTGTGGCAGTTTTTAAATTTGGCGAGCTAAGGAATAAAGACGAGATTGGTCGAGGGGGCTATTCGACCGTCTTCACGGCAGAATTACCGAACGGTGAAACGATTGTCGTGAAAAAGTTTTTTGACGATGACATCGACACGGAGCGCAAACTCATCAAAGAAGCGAGATTTCTGAATACTATTCCCTATTCTGTGCCTCTTCCGTGTTTTATCCCCTCATCCGTGTTTTATCCCCTCATCCGTGTTTTATCCCCTCATCCGTGTTTTATCCCCTCATCCGTGTTTTATCCCCTCATCCGTGTTTTATCCCCTCATCTGTGTTTTATCCCCCCATCCGTGTTTTATCCCCATATCCGTGTTTTATACCCCCATCCGTGTTTTATCCCCCCCATCCGTGCTTTATCCCCCCATCCGTGTTTTATCCTCTCATCCGTGTTTTATCCCCCATATCCGTGTTTTATCCCCTCATCCGTATCCGTGCCATCCGTATCCGTGTTTTATCCCTAAGTCAAAGCTTTCATTTTCTTACCAATAATACATTTAACATTACACTATGTAAAATCCGCGAGACATATATATACGAGAAATTTAATGCGTTGCCATGTCTTGTTAGGTGAAAGCAATTAAATCTAGTTTTGCATAATACATTTTGTACTTTAAATCATTAAACCGGTGATTAACACAGCCAAACAGTCATCTCCCCAGACATGCCTGAGCGAACACGGACCAGATAACTTTAAGGAAACAGGTTTTACTTTTGTAAGATACTGTATGATATCCTAAGATACTGTATGATATCTTAAGATACTGTATGATATCCTAAAATTATATCCTAAGATATGGTATGATATCCTAAGATACTGTATGATATCCTAATATACTGTATGATATCCTAAAATGATATCCTAAGATACTGTATGATATCCTAATATACTGTATGATATCCTGAGATACTGTATGATATCCTAAAATGATATCTTAAGATACTGTATGATATCCTAAGATACTGTATGATATCCTAAAATGATATCCTAAGATACTGTATGATATCCTAAAATGATATCCTAAGATACTCTATGATATCCTAAAATGATATCCTAAGATACTCTATGATATCCTAAGATACTGCATGATATCCTAAAATGATATCCTAAGATACTAAGATACTGTATGATATCCTAATATACTGTATGATATCCTAAAATGATATCCTAAGATACTGTATGATATCCTAATATACTGTATGATATCCTGAGATACTGTATAATATCCTAAAATGATATCTTAAGATACTGTATGATATCCTAAGATACTGTATGATATCCTAAAATGATATCCTAAGATACTGTATGATATCCTAAAATGATATCCTAAGATACTCTATGATATCCTAAGATACTGCATGATATCCTAAAATGATATCCTAAGATACTAAGATACTGTATGATATCCTAAAATGATATCCTAAGATACTGTATGATATCCTAAGATACTGTATGATATCCTAAAATGATATCCTAAGATACTGTATGATATCCTAGAATGATATCTTAAGATACTGTATGATATCCTAAGATACTGTATGATATCCTAAAATGATATCCTAAGATACTGTATGATATCCTAAAATGATATCCTAAGATACTGTATGATATCCTAGAATGATATCTTAAGATACTGTATGATATCCTAAGATACTGTATGATATCCTAACATACTCTATGATATCCTAAGATACTGTATGATATCCTAAAATGATATCCTAAGATACTGTTGCATAATGTCCTAAGATATTACATGATATCCTGAAATAGGGAAGATAAAAATAAGGAAGATAAATTCCACACCTCCCTCTACCTCTTTCTCTAGTTAACCCTAACTCTCTAAGTCTAACACTGATTCATTAACTCTAACACTTGTTCTACTTTTAACCCTAACCCGGCCTCCATCTAACTCCAACCCTTTCCCTAACCTTAACCCTAACTCTGATACTTACGCTAAGTCTAGCTCTAACAAACATGACTATGACTATAGTCATAGTCATAGTCATGGACTATAGAGCTAGACTTAGCGTAAGTATCAGAGTTTGTAACCGTAAGTAACAGGTTTTACACAGCTTCACACCACAAGGAAACGTGCCATTAGGTGACGACGAGTCCTGTGGTAGAGAGCTGTGGACTAGGGTTTCACGGATATTTTTACTATGTCAAAACGAGACTAAGGGATTATTGGTAAAAATGGAAGATGTTTCAGGGTCGTTTTCAAGATATGAAAATTCTTCCTAATGACATCCCTTACTTTGAAATTGAAGGGATGGTAACCCAGGGGTATTTTGTTGTTGGGAACATTAGACACATGGTCTCTAAGGGTTTCAAATCGGGGAATATTGGAGGCCTTCGAAAAGGCAGTATCTAAGAGAGGAGTACACTTATCCCATACCTGATTACCTTGGTAGGTACATCGATGACTGTCTCGGCACAGCATCCTGTTCCCGCGGAGAGTTGGAGAAGTTTATTAACTTTCAATAACTTCCACACAGCACTCCAGTTTATGTGGGAGATCAGTGAGACCAGTGTATCGTTCTTAGATATACTTGTATCTATCAATGGCAATAGACTTGTTACTTCTGTGTTCTACAAGCCGACTGACTCCCATAGCTATCTTCTCTTTACTTCTAGGTCTATTCCCTTCTCTCAGTTCCTTCACCTTCGCCGCATTTGCAGTGAAGATGAGGACTTCCATACCAAAAGTCAGGAAATGAGAAACTTTTTTGTCCAACGCGGTTATCCAACCCCTCTCTTAGATACTGCCTTTTCGAAGGCCTCCAATATTCCCCGATCTGAAACCCTTAGAGACCATGTGTCTAATGTTCCCAACAACAAAATACCCCTAGTTTCTCGGTTACCATCCCTTCAATTTCAAAGTAAGGGATGTCATTAGGAAGAATTTTCATATCTTGAAAAACGACCCTGAAACATCTTCCATTTTCACCAATAATCCCTTAGTCTCGTTTCGACATAGTAAAAATATCCGTGAAACCCTAGTCCACAGCTCTCTACCATGCCACTGGACTCGTCGTCACCTAATGGCACGTTTCCTTGTGGTGTGAAGCTGTGCAAAACCTGTAAGTATATAGATTCTTCCACTACAATTTCGGCACCAAAATCTAAGTACACCATTAAGCACCATTTCACGTGCACCTCCTCTCATCTCATCTACTGTATTTCATGCAGTAAATGTGGGATCCGATACTCTATATTGGTGAAACTGGTAGATATTTAAGGATAAGGTTTGGTGAGCATCGTCGTGCTGTCGTAAACAATGATGCTAAACAACCTGTTGCCAGACATTTCAACACTGGCAATCACAGTGTTTCAGATATGAAAATCCGAGCTCTGTGTCCCATTTCTGGTTAGTAATGATAGCCGCGAAAGCCAAGAAATGCGTCTCATTTCCCAACTTGGCACCATTCATCCTCTCGGCATTAATGAGCGCCTCTCTTACATTTAGCTCCTATCTGTTTATGCCTGCCATCAGCAGATACTCTACATCTCACCTTATCTAATATTTTGTTCCTTGTTTTCTGTCTTTCTTGCTTTGTTATCTTTGTACGCTGCTCCTTAAGCTACGTTTACACGCTGCGATTTGTCGGGCCGATTTCAGATGTACGTTCATGATATTTGATAAAATGCGTTGCAAACGTCATCAGTCGACTTCATCAACCGAAAATATTCGTCATTATCATCCAGCAAAACCTAAAATCGGCCCGACAAATCGCAGCGTGTAAACGCACCTTTAATGCTAATATATTTTGTGATGCGATTTCCATATTTTGTTTATAGTTTGTTTTGATTAAATCCATCTGATTGGTTTATTTTTTATCACGTGATCGCTTTTGTATTCACTATATAAGCACATGTTTCCCCCCGACCCATTCTACTAACTTCCAGACGAAGGGCCTTCGCTCGAAACATCGAAGTTCTCATTGTATTTTTCAGGTAGTTTTACACAACAGTCAACCGCCAGATATTCTTATAGGGTAAATGGTTTAATGGTTGGCAGAAATATAAAGTATCTATCATTGTTGTCACATAAAGCCGATACAGTACAGTTCAATATATAATGATAGTGGAGATTTTCGGGTGACCAGCATAATATTATGTCCATGTATTAATGAATAATGTTATATTCACAAAATTCAATGGCATTCGCATTACAAAGTAACATGGAATTCTAAGTAATATATACAAACCGCACAAGAGGTCTTTATCAGATTTAAAACATCGAGGCGCAGCCGAGTGTTTTAGATCTGATAAAGGCCGAACTGTAAGGTTTGTATATGACTTCTAAAATGACTCGTTTTGTACGCTCACTGGCGTTGGAATTTTGAAGATTGATGTTATCTACGCTGTAAAAATTGAAGGAGAAAATTTGAGCAAGTCTATATCAAATATATAGATCCGCTACGGGTCATGAGTTTCCTTTGTATTTTGCCTATGAATAATTAATGAATTTTAGAAGGTGTGTTAAACACACTTATAAGGTGTGTTTTATATAAAAGTGTGTTTTAACACACCATGGCCGGTGTATAATAAGTTACAACGTTCGATCTCTGACCAAATATTTTCATTGACGAGCTTTCTGATAGCCGAAAATAAAAATATTTGGCCAGAGAACGTTGTAATTTATTATGTATCATCCTGGCCGCACGTCATTTATATTCTTACACCATGATGTGTTCACCTACACACAATGGTGTGTTTTGCTACACACCATGGTGTGTTTTATAACACACCTAAAGCTGTGCTTTATAACCCATCCACAAACTATTACACACCTCTAGTGCATGGGCTTTAATTCAAGGGACCTTGCATCAGGAACCACAAGAAAAAGGCCTAATCTTCAATAATACGTTTTGTACTGTGGCGAGACTCCCACGAAATTTGTCAATGACTATTTCTATATCCTGTTCAATCTCCTGTTCGACTCTTTTTGGGGCCGTTCATCTTTTATCTGTCTTGTGGGGAGGGGGGGGCGATATTGTGTGCCCTTTCAAAACCTCGGGCACAGTTTTTCCCATCCGGACCTCGCAACCGGTAAATAACATATATGTCTTTTCCTAAAACTTCGATCTATATTAACAGTTTTGGCCACGAACTGTAAGCCATATTGTAGGACAGGATATTCAATTTAGATTCGATGATGATTCTCCATTTTATGTTTAGGTCAAATTACAATGCCCAAGAAGGGCGGCGGTAAACATAAATCACAGGCAAACAAAAATCAAAAGAAAACTGCTAAGAAAGGTAAAGAGAAAGAGAAAGGAAAGAAAGATCACGATCGTAAAGGAAACGATGACGTCGGCCAGTCGTCTCACGCTGAAGATGACAATTTTGCCGTTGTGAATAGTGAGCGGCCTTTAAGTAAGAAGGAAAAACGCAGAAAGAAAAAGGAGAGTAAGAAAAAGTCAATTAGTTCCCCAAATGAGTCGAACGAGACATCAAGTGGTACTCTCGGACTGTCCAATACCGATTCTGAGACCTTGGACGATACTCAATTGTCTTCACATAAAGATAATACCGATCAACATCTTGACAAGGACGTCAGCCTGAATTCTGGTGAAACATCCAATAGTTCTGCGAATCAACAGAGTATAAGTCAAGATGGGCAGCAAGCATCACATGCCGCAAAATTCGAGGCAAAAGGAGCACTTAATAGTGCTACGGAATCCACTGCGAAATCAAACGATGCTAAATCAAAACAGGTAAAAAGATCCAATATAGACAATTATATTTTCAATAGTACAGAGATTATATTAGATCTCTTTACTCTCCTATGAATCTAAGTTTAACTGTTTAATCGAGCTAATCTCTACTGGACAGTCTGGACTCTCCTCTCTACAAAGATATATATTTCCACATATTTACCACCATATAGGGGAAATCTCTCAACCTGAGCATAAATTCTTGCGCCCCATGGCTGCCACTTTTGGTAGGGCACATGGTTTACCTAAAACTCACAAATTTTTCACAACCATGCATGCTATCGTACAACTCTTAGTCACGTATTCCAAAATCATAATTTTCTTTAAAATTTTCAAATATTAACTGATAAGAGAATATCTTCTAGTCAACCTAATATTCGTCATATTACATATATCATGCTCTGGAGCGATTGGAGGGCTGGTGTTTCCCTAATAAAACGATAACATTTTTAGTAAAGATTGTTGTGAAGATGTGGCCAGGCTTTAGATTCCAGGTTTCGTTGAGGTATATAAAGCTGAGCCAACCTTAAATCTTCATTTTGTTTTCTACGACTGATATATTGTAAACACGCTTTAAATAATAAAGGTGCATGCATGGTGCAATTACTCTGCAAAAAAACACAGTCTAAACATGGCTGTATTGCATTGACAATACGCACGTAGGACAATGCCCATGGACATGAATACGCATGAATACGCACGTAGGACAATGCCATTGGGCCCATGCATGCTGAACATCGATCATCACAATTCTTAGTTCATAATGAAGTATAATCCCATACATTCTAAAATAGATGGTATACATGCAATGAAAGTTTGGCATAGGCGACATCATTAATCAACCGGTTTTCTTCCAGATGAAAATGTTCCGCGGAGTATAATTCTATTAAATTTGGGTTTCATATGACCCGCACGCAGGTTGAACTATAAACTGATGAATTTTATTCTTCATGAATTAGACCGACAGCGTCCCACAGATCCCACCTGTTGAAGATTTCTTAGTTAAACCAAACCAAACCTTGGCCTGTATATCCAACAAAAACATTTCTACAGCTCTGTCAGGAGTTCATAAATTGGAATTTACATCATTAAATCAGCAACAAGTTGAACGATGTATGCAATGGATTATTGAAAGATCGATCGATAGCTCAATAAATGAGCCACAAGGTTTATATTTATCTGCTGTCTTGGGTCATCTTGCCGTCACCACCTCGCCTGACAAGCACTTAGAATTGCCAAAGAGCGAAGCAACAACACGGGCCTGTGACATTCTACTTCGATGTCTCGTAACCTCGTTTAGGAAAAGATTATTTATTTCTCCAAAATGCAATGAATTTTTGGAGGCTATTGCACCTGTGTTGGTCGATAACAGTTGCTCCCCTGGATGGCTTACGTTTGCCGCAAATTTTATCCCATTGTTTGGAATGAAATATATCGTAGAAATAAACATTGCTTCACCAAAGTACGAAAAGGAGAACTACATGCGATTGTATCATTTGCTGCTATCACATGAGATACTAAACATTAAAAAGGCTCCACGAGAAGACAAGCCCTACGATTTATACAAACAGTTCCTGACACGCATTCTAAAGCTTGCCCCAGACGAAGGTACCCTTATTAAAGTATTTGGAAGTAAAGAAATTAAGCGCTTTTTTTATAACCAACAAGATCAAGAGAAGTTCTGCGCTGAGTTTTACAAGGACAATGTCCTGACTAGCAGCGGGGAAAGTGTTAGCATCAATGAGAAGCTACAACAGCTAAATGGTCTTCCGAAAAGGCTTCGCGTTCAATTGTCAGGGGTAGTGTATTCATACCTTTTGGAATTTATGAAATCTGTCGAGAAGCCCACCAACGAGGACTTAGAGAACTTTATGAATATACAACTTTCATTAAGATTAAACAAAGATCAAATTCACAAAATATTATCCACATCAGAGACAGTGCCATATCAGGAACTATTATTGGAGCTTTTGAATGATGAGAGATTCCGTTGCCAGTGGCAAGAAGTGCAACGAACCACGAAAGTCCAGGTCTGTATTACATGGGTAAAAACAAGAGCATGTGCCAATGAAGTGAGTAAAATAAAAGTTATGAGGGCATATGAAGCTGCAGAAGAACTTGTATCTTGCAAATTAGTTAGTAAGGATCTTTGTAAAATATTGTTGCAATCTGTTCGTGAATGGCTGTTTCAAAACGTTGAACCCGAAGTTATATTTCAAGAGTTGAAAGACCTGCAAAAGTTTCCACAATTTAACGTTCGTGAAAGCTGTATCCGTCTTATTGAAGATGTACTTCACCATAGTTTGCACATTGTTAACGACCGGAGACTGCTAAGTGTGCTTTCCCACTCCAGGTGAGGCAATTAAATTTTTACTTTCACAATTTTGACAAAAATCTTCTGTCTGCCGATTGTCACTTATTATTATAGATAATACAAACATCAATTAATAAATCCAAATTCTATTTAAGAAATAGAAAATATTTCCGAGCTTCTTTACTCTAAGTTCAAAAAACACGCATGTGTTAGCCGCCTGCTCCAACGATCAATTCACGCTTTACTACATAGAATAGACCAAATTTATTCTTTTAAACTCTCAAAATATATACAAAATACTTTTACGAACACGCCATCTTAAAACTCGCTTGTCTCAGCCATTTCTTTGTCACTATGGTTACTGTGTTTCCTTCGTGTTTCCACTACTTCCGTAATTTCAACAAAATAACATTACTTTAACTATATGCTAAATTCCTAGTATCCTACATTCGTCCCTCCTAGTACAGATGTTGTCCTCAACATTTTTATAGCCCAACGTTTGTCACTATTATCCGTTCTACAGGCTACCTTCTTTGGTTATTTGTTGGTTGATCAGGCCAACAAACGGTTACCTAGAAAGTAAACTTCACAATCCCATTCGCTGCAGCTTCTCTCAATCTCGTTGGTCAGGACTGCATCCTGGAAGTTGAACTCTTACGAAGCGTTCTTTCTTTCTTTCTGTTTTGTAACAGTCCCTTTTAAACGATAGCGGTTCTTTTGGTGTTTTTTTATATAAACTGTTCAAATAAGTAAATTTAACTGTCTAATAACAATAGTTTTGTGGTGCCAATGGTCCACATAGTCTCGGATCGTACATCGGAATAAAGTGTGGAGGTGAGGGGGTAACAAAGGGAATGCCCATGGGAGGGATAACCAAGGGGGGACTGGAGGAAATAAACATGGGGGTGGTGAAGAGGGTAACCAGGGAGGGAACGGAGGGAATAACCATGGTGGTAATGGAGGGGGATACAATGGGGCTATTGGCCATTGTTGTTGATGGAGATCGTTTGGTACTGAAGAATGTACAGTGTTGATATTTCCCCAAACGTCAACTGGTTGTCCTAAGTTTCCATAAGCTAATCTGGTGGGTGGCCCTCGAACTCTTTGCGCATTTCTTGGGTTAGGAGCATCAACTTGAATCTCTTTATCATCTTCTTCGGCATGGGAATCAGCTTCTATCTCAGGTGGTTCAGAATTTTGATCATCCACCAAAATTTCTTCTTCAGGGTCCCGATGTAGATTATCTTCACCCTCGGAACTCTGGTCATCCACTTGAATTCCTTGCATTGGTTCCAGTATAACTTCTGTATCCCCGACATTCTGGTTGTCGCTGTCTTCGATTTCAATGGTACTTGGACTATCCTCTGGCTTTGCCAAGGTTGCTCTCTTTATTTGCTCAAGTAACATTGCATGGCTTTCGAACTCATCTTCACTGTCCGTCAATTGTTGTTGCATTGCTTGTTTCCCTTTAACACTTTTCTTTTTGTTTTCCTTTTTCGACTGAACTAGTTCCACTGGAGCCTTTTCGACAGGAAGATACGTACATGGAAACAACATATTTCGGTGCAATCCTCTGGCTCTCCCTTCACCTCTCTCAGGAATGACTCCATAAACCGGAATTTGGTCAGATTTTTTACGGACAACTTCGTAAACTTCGTTCTCCCAATACGATCGTAATTTGCCGGGACCGCCTCTTTCTTTCACGTTTCGAACTAATACACGATCCCCTGGTTCAAGAACAGTACTCTTGGCTTTCTTGTCGTACTGAGTTGTGTGTGTGCTAAGTGCCCCAGTGTGCGCTAGGCTTAACGCGACGTATAAGTTGTTACGACAAATACTCGTTGCTCTGTAGTCAGTTGCACCATTCTTACTCGAACTGACGGTAAGACGAATTTGTAATTTGACATTTTTTTGTTGCTGTTCGTTTTAGAAGCTATTTTAAATTCCCAGAGGTATAACAACGCACGTTTAACAACAAAAGAGTGATTTCTAAAGCCGGTTTTCCACTAGGCGGAATTTTGCGCGCGGAGCGGAATTTTTGATATAATTTTTCCGGGCGGAAAAAAGCGAATGATTTCCACTGCAATAACATTTGCGAGCGGATCGCACTGCAATAATATTTGCAAGAGTTGTTATTTACTGCTTCATGAGGAAGATGAAATTTGAAACTGTACCGAACTAAAGGTGCTCAGCACTGCACGTGCTCTAAACAGGCCTCAAACGAAGACAAAAAGCTTCTGAATCCTTTCTTAACACACAGTTCAAGTTTTTCTTAATTATACCCATGAATACAATAGGTTGTTTGACAGCAATGCTAATTTCAATTTCAAAGGGTTTACTTTTTTGGGGACACCCTGTATTTTACTTTACACAGTCACAGAAGACAAATGTCCCAAAAAAAGGATGTCCCCCAAAAAGTCCCCCCATGCATAGAAATCACTCTTTTGTTGTTAAACGTGCGTTGTTATACCTCTGGGAATTTAAAATAGCTTCTAAAACGAACAGTAACAAAAAAAAGTCAAATTACAAATTCGTCTTACCGTCAGTTCGAGTAAGAATGGTTCAACTGACTACAGAGCAACGAGTATTTGTCGTAACAACTTATACGTCGCGTTAAATTATTTGGACGAAGGGAAGTTGTAAATACTTCCGCCGTTCATGTACAATTCAATTAAATTCCCAAAGGTATAATAACGCACAAGAGTGATTTCTAAAGGGGGACACCCTGTATTGGGACACCTTGTATTGTGGAACACCCTGTATTGTGGCTAAAATGAGAAACACAAATGAAGAAATGAACTCTTCCAGTCTCAGCTACATGTTATGATTCAACGACAATTTTATCCCGACGCAGAACGCGTCATTTGGATGCGCAGTCGAAACTCCGAACTGGCTTATTGACAGGGGTCTTGCCTACCGCTATCAGTTTTATAACCCCTATAAGCTCCATTCATGACAGGAATGATATATTTGTTAGTTCAAGTTCTAAATAGTTTGATCACAATCAAAAATCATTTCAACTTTTTGAAATTATCTATACATTTCAGCCACTTACGTTTTTTCTAGACACAAAACAATCATGTATTAGCCAGCTTTTTCTTGACTATTGAATGTTGAAAGTAAACAAAATACTGAAATCGCTTCAAAAAGGACATCTGTATGAAATAACAACTTCAAATGGTTTCGTTTTTCTTTTAATATAGGTTTTATCCCCACATTCTTTTTTGTGCTCTGGATAAATTACAAACTCCTATCCCGAATAAGCAGCAGCTTGATCCAGAATACATTTTTGAGAAAATGTTACCCTGGTGTGAAATATGGACTACATTACTAAGGGCACAAGGTATAGCAGTATAGGAATGTTTATTGTTTCCGAAATTATTTGTATTGCATTTCAAACTAATATGGAAAATTCGTATTAATATGATTTTTTTCTGGTTTTATAGATAGTATTAAGAGTCATCCTAAATTCCAAACAGGACAGAAAATTTGGCAAGACCTGGAGACTTGTATTACAACAGGGAATGTTTCAATAGGCTCTCTGAATCTTTTAGAAAATCGCAAGTATCCATTATCGTTCCTTTTTGCCAATCTTCATGCAGGTTCTGACCTCGACACTCAAACGAACGTCAGAAAGTATCTCAATACGATTGCCAAACTTGCTCAAACCGAGCAAAATGCTCGCAAAAATATGTCATTGTTGGAATCCGCCATTAAATTTGCGCAAAAGCTGTCCTGGAATTCTGGTCAAATTGCGCTCGAGTTCAACTCAAGGCGCGAAAGTCTAAGTAAAATTAAACTGAACGTGCTCAATGATGAGTATTGGAAACCCCTCCTCCCTTTATTACAGCTATCATCATCTCTCCAGCGTGTAATGCAATCGTTTACCTTCAGAAACGTTGCCCAAGTTTGTCTGCAAGAGAATGACAGTGAGAACGATCTCACAGTTTTGAATGATGATGATGGCGAAAAGACCAGGTTGTATTCGCTTTTCAATTTTCTTTCAACTGTAGCGATTCAGAGATTTGAAGCAGAATGGAACCGCATTCTTCGTGATCCTGACTTGCAAACCGTGAAAACAATGCAAACTTTGCTAGGTGATCCGAACGATCCAAGGAACACAGAGAATCTTGTGGGGGAATTTGCGACTTTGAAGAAATACTTCAAACTTCCCTCGTTCCCAATAAAGATAGAGGATTACATAGAGGATTACATGAAATATCAACGTGTTTTGAAGCAAGTCGACGATCTTGTCCGCTTACTCGAAACTCTTGCAATCATGAAATCTGGAAATACGCTAGTCGCTACACTGACATATTTCGCAAAAAGGTTTAAGTATGACGAGACAATTGTTCTAAAAGATCTGCACGAACCGCTGGTCAAGGTAGACAAGATGATTTCACAGTACATGGAAAAAGTCGATGACGTCATCGTTGAGCTGGGTCAGTCGGTTGAGTTGATAAATTTTTTAAAAGAAATCGTTGATGAGGACATACGTGTACTTATCGATGCTGTTGAAGAGCATTCAGATGACCTTGTAAAGGAGTCTTTAGTTAAAATGTTTATTCAGGTCCACAGTTTTCTTGCTCCATTAATTAAAATGTGTCAAAGCCGTTATCCACCAGACCTCATTTTAATGCAAGTGGTGGGTCACTGCAAAGGCCAAAAGGACATGTCGATGAAGATTCGTCAGTGTAGTAGTAACGTGCATAGTCTGAAGGGATTGTACCAAAACGTCGCCAATCGCGAAGAAATGACACGGGAAATAATCATGAATTGTCTAAGCAAGGGAGTGTTCGATATTTCGCTAGATAAAGATGGTACTCGTCAAATCACCATGAGTTACGAGAAAGATGGAAATAATCTGACAAAAAAGTCCATGTCAGAACTTCATGATCTTCGAAGTCGTGCGCATCTGATTATCAGTTCAGATAAAAAACCTCAAAAGTTGACCCACAACGATGACAAAGAACCCAAACAAGAAATTAATTACGCAGTCTTTATTGAACAAGTCAATTTTCTGTCAGAGATCGACGAAACAATTCTCAATCTACAGACGTCTGGGTGCATCGATTATCAAAATGCCCGTCAGTGGACCACAATGAAGGAGACAAAACATCTGCAAGAGTTAAATAACGCCCTTCACGAAGACTTGGACATGTGGGAAGAAAGCTTACACAATGCTCGCCAGCAGTATTACTTTCTTAATTATTACTGGTCCGATCAACTGTGCGTTTTGTATAACTTCTTGACAAACCCAAACCGAACCCAAGTGGATTTTGAAAACGTTCTTACGTTGATCCATTTTGTTGATCCAACCATTGATGAACAACGATTGCGCGAATATGGAAAAAAACCTCCGAAAAGCTCCCAGGAAATACCACATCAATTTGTTCAATTTTTTTCAATAATTGGTAACGCATTGAATGAAATTTTTACGAACACGCGTCCTGTTTTGCGAAATATTTTGGACGATGTGATTCCATCTTTCCAGTCAGTGGAGTGCAATGCGTCCGTTAAAAAAGGCGAACTTTACGTTGCAGTCTTAGAAGAACAAAGTCAGCTTACTATCAATGTCATACTGTCCCTATATGAGAATACAACAAATGGATACCCAGAACCTTATCAAGTTATCTTTTGTGGTCCACACACAACTTGGGAAGAAATACAAATATTCCTCCAAAGATGTTTCACTCAAACCACATATCTACCGCGGGAAAGTTTGTTCTGTTTGGCAAATGTTGAACTCCTTACAAACGAAGTTCAGTTTGAGTTGGTTGATTATATTAAGAAACAGGACACTGTGGACAACGATTTAGATTATCAACTAGCAATTATTTGTAGAGGTGGAGATTACCATCATATAGTTGAGGAATTTTCAAAATTTCAGCACTCAATTTCTGGCATGTCGTTTCCAGAAGTTTCTCAACGTTTCAAATCTACATGGCCTGATGTGAAGTTTGTAACATCAACATTGCCAGGACTTGGCAAAACAGAATTCATTCGCAAGGAAGTGCTTGAGAAAGGTATGAATGTCGTAACATTTCCCATTAGTGGCCAACTTGATCAAAGCAAGATTATCCAGCGCTTAAGACAGCTTGATCTGAAAGATTTCCAATGTCTTCATTTTGATATTGGCGAAGTTGATGATCCAGACTTGTTAGACACATTTTTGTTCCAATTGATTGTAACAGGAATGGTTTCGTGTGGAACTCAGTTATACAGCCTTCGAAACACCCATGTTTATATTGAAAAAGCCAATTCACTAAATGATCGACTACGTGAAACCTTACCAATCACCAAGTGTTTTACCAGCGTTGAATTGCAGTGGAACAACTACGATGACTTAGAAGTCAGCAGTAAAATAACCAGCGACATTCAAGTAGTTTGCCAGTATCTGCATGTTTTAGAGCGAGGTCGACTTGAAAGTTTGGATATCCGTTTCTTCGGTCGGCAGAAAGTTAAACCACTTCCACCTGAAAGATGCCGCGAGTTACTGCGCAAGTACTATTCGACTAACGCAGACACTACATTCACGGCTTTAAATACGTTCCTTGGATTACTGGCCGACCAGTTGCGAAAGTTCTCGAGAAGCGCATTCTTCGAGATTGAGAATTTACAACTCATGCTTGAACGCAAAGCTTCTGGTGTACGAAACAATCTACTGACTGCGTTGCTCGAGGTGTCGCAAGACTTCGCTGCTCGCTCGTTGAAAACTTGTAGCTCGAGTCATCAACAACAAACACCTTCGGGAACATCCGCCCAGCACATGGTCCAACGAGTAGAAGGAATGATTCAATGGGAAGAGAGCAATCATCTTCTAATTATATTTCATGGTGTCGATTCCCAGACAATCGCGGCGTTCTACCGTGACAAAGATCGTGTACCGCAAAACGTTTCTGATTTACTGAAAAGCCAAATGGTAAAAGGTAGAATTAAGGAGCTGGATGACTTTAAGAAGATGAGTCACGAAGAATTGCATGAAAAACTGGAAAGGATAGCTCGTACCAAACCAGGTATAAACAAAAGGCACAAAACTGTAGATGGAGAGTTTTCTGATTACGCATTAACACCAGATAACACGCTGAAGATGATCCTGATAATACTTCGAGTGAGAGCTAATGTTCCTATTATCATCATGGGAGAAACTGGATGTGGGAAAACAAGCTTGGTAGAATATTTAGCGATAACTTGTGAGATACCATTTTCAACATATAATTTCCACGCTGGACGTACTGAAGACGAAGTCAAAAACTTTATTGAAAACGAAAATGACGAAGCCCGAAAAGACGCGGGACAGAGATGGGTATTCCTTGATGAAATTAATACCTGCCATCATCTAGGATTGATAAATGAAATTATGTGTCACCATACTTTGTACGGCCGACCACTGTCTAAGAAGCTAGTTCTTCTAGCGGCTTGCAATCCATACAAGTTGCGCCCAAAAGAGAATGCTACAACTGCTGGCCTTGAAGGCAAGAACGTAACCGACGAATATTCTGAACTCGTCTATCGAGTGCATCCATTACCAGAAGCTATGGTGGATTACGTTTGGGATTATGGTTCTTTGACACCCCAAGATGAAAAGGCATACATCCAAAGAATGGTGCAAAAGCTTACTCCTGAATATCAAAATGGTTTAGTCGAACTTCTCGCTGAGTCCCAAAAGTTCATTCGTGAATCCGAAAACAATCCCTTCTGTGTGAGTTTACGTGATGTGCGTCGATGCATACTTCTAGTCAAATGGTTTACGGATATGATTAAGAAACGAACGGTTCTGATGAACGAGAGAGTGAACAAGGGAAAGCCAATTCCTGTTATCCCGCAGCATCTTGAAAGATACCAGGATCTATCACAAATATACGATAGGAAACCTGTAGTCAAAAGCATTGTTCTTGCTTTGGCACATTGCTATTTATCAAGACTGCAAACTGAATCATTGCGAGAGAAATACATTAAGAGAATGACGCAGCTGTTTGCCTCCATTCCACGTAAAGAAGTTTTTTCCGCAATCATCCGCATGGAGCAAGAAGATTACCTTGATCGAATGGAACTTCCTCCGGGAACAGCAAGAAATGCTGCTCTACGTGAGAATGTCTTTGTTATGCTAGTATCGATTCTTAACCGAATACCTGTATTCGTGGTAGGAAAGCCAGGTTGCAGTAAATCGTTAGCAATCCAGCTCATCAGGAGCAACCTTCGTGGTAAAGATTCTAAAGATCCATTCTTTAAAACCCTGCCGCACCTCTACGTCGTTTCGTATCAAGGTTCTGAATCTTCTACGTCTGAAGGAATAAATGAGATTTTTGAAAAAGCATCAAAGTACAAGGATGACAACAAAGGCGCAAATGTGTTGCCTGTGGTTCTCCTAGATGAGGTTGGGCTGGCAGAGAATTCCCCAAATAATCCTCTCAAAGTTCTACACAGTATATTAGAACCAGGGAAAGGTAATTTACCAGATGTTGCAGTTGTTGGTATCTCAAACTGGGCATTGGATGCGGCTAAAATGAATAGAGCCATTCATCTGTCAAGGCCAGAACCTACAGTAATGGATCTAAAAGAAACAGCAATCTCTCTTTATCAAGCTGATCGCAAATCACACGAAGAAGTAGATGCTGGTGTACTGAATTGCCTTGCTATTGCCTATCATGAATACCAGTCCCAACAAGGATACGCCAATTTCCATGGTCTTCGCGACTACTACTCTCTTGTTAAAAGTCTCCATGATGACAGCTGTAATGACATGAAACGAATTAGCGTCGCTTTACAACGGAATTTCGGAGGCATTCCAGTCGAATCAAGCAAAGTACAGGAGATTTTTATTGATAAATTGAAATCGCACGTGCCCACAAGCGGGAAAGATGTCAGTATCCCAGTGACCAAGCTCATTCAAGAGAATCTAGATGACTTAAAAGCTCGACATTTGATGCTTATAACAAATGGGGATTCGGCCATTGGTATATTGAAACAAAATCTGTCGCAACCAGTAAAGGAGACCATCACCATATTTGGCAGTCATTTTGAAGAAGATATGTCTGATGACTACAATTACAGAATGTTAAGTCGTATCATTCTTTGCATGGAACGCGAGTGTGTCCTTATACTGCGTGATCTCGAATGTATATATGGAAGTCTGTATGACATGTTAAATCAGAATTATGCTGTGGTTGGCAAGAGAAAGAACTGCCGAGTAGCTCTAGGTGCTAACAGCAACCCTATGTGTTATGTAAACGACGAATTTCGCTGCATTGTTCTTGTTGATTACGATAAAGTCGATTACTCAGATCCGCCATTTCTCAACAGATTCGAGAAGCAGTTACTTCGTTTTTCTGACGTATTGAATGAAAGACAACAAGAAATCATTGCAGAGTTGCAATCGTGGGTTAACCAAATGTCAAGTGTTGAAGATTTCGATGAGCAATTTAAAGAATCTGATATGTTCATGGGTTTTCATGAAGACACGCTTCCATCGCTTGTACTGTTACATAGCAGCGATACAGACGAACCAAATCCAGTGATCGTAAAGAGATGCAAAGATGATCTCATGTGGATTGCAACGCCCGATGGAGTTCTACGCACTCAGAAATGCGGACGTTTAAAAGAAGACTCGCGAGAAGTGAATATGCTTGCTGAAGAATACTTTGAGAAGCCAATTCATAACGGACTGGCATCTTTTATTACGTATGTTGTGCAAGATGAAGAGTTTGCTTACTCAACTGGAGGTGAAGTTGGTTCCAAAACTATTGTAATGACGTACGCCACTGTTCATACAGACATAGCCCAATGTCTTGACCTTACCACCATAACGTATCAGCTGGAACGACTTGGGGCTTATAAGTCAGAGAAGCAACTGGAAGACAGGATTCACAATTTCTTCTCTTCTGACAAAGAATTGCTAGTTTTTCAATGTAAACCCGAGTTTGATGGTGAACACATGCTTCTTGCCCGTTCAATCATTGAAGATAAAAGGAAATCCTATGCGAAGGTCTATCAAGAGTCGAATGCAACAAAACGAAGAAAACACGTTTGTATTCTTGTGCACGTACGTCGGGCAGTCAAGGAAAATACGATGGGTTGGCAGTTCAATTTTCTTAGTGGATGGAAACAAGTTTTCCTTGATGCACTCGAAGTCCCGTCGATTGCGGTGAATGATATGCGAAATGAAACTATCGACAGTCTTCTCTCGTCGTCAGTTTGGACATTTCGAGGATTTGCTGTAAAGTGCATTATGTGGTGCTTTAACTGCATAAAGTATACCCAAAACCCACGGCAAGAAGAAAGTATCTTACAAATCGCGAAGAACCTCTTCGCATCTGAAAAAGTTACCACAGCTATTCAGAAGCTTGTTGTGCGGCATGTCAGCCCGATTAATGATGAAGTGTCCGGAGAGGAAGACGAATCATGGCAAGTGAAAGTTGCTTGCGATTTAGAACTTCTTCTTAACTCCTCCACCCTTTCGTTAGCAATGGAACAATATCTTTCCTCTCTAATTCGTCAGCCATTAGCCAAGATAGTTTACTTCTTAGAAAGAGAGAATGCCTGGCCACCCCACCTGTTCTCCATGCATGAAGACATTACCGAGTACGAGGAACTATGGTGTGATCTACTGAATAGCACAATTTTTAACATAACGGAAATCCTAGGATGCGCAGGAGCTGAAGCATATTTTGTTGGTGGAGCTCGTCTTGATCTAAGAGTGCCATTTAGTCAAGTGGTTTTCCACAGTGTTGACGCTGCAAGAAGTCTGGTTATGAAAGAGTACACACTAGCGATGGAGAACGAAATGAATCTTGATGACGACGGTAGACTAACAACAACTACGCAGTTGGAACAACTTCTGCGATATTCAGAGGTTCTTGGAGATTTGGTTCCGTGTATTTACAAGGTTCCAGAAAGTTGTTTGAGCTCATACATGGCTGACGTATTAGAAATAACATCCGCAGATTTCAACAGCAAGATCAGTAGTCAACAATGTATATCTTTCTCCACGTGTGCATTTTTATCATTCGCTAAACAGTGGATACCAATCGAAGACGAAGATCCGCTTCAGTTTTACGCCTTACTTCACTTGTTTGTGTGGATGTCAAGAGACAAACTAAATGATCTTCTTGAACTAGTAAATTGCTGTCAGGGGCTTGGGCAACGGAAGCGTTTGGGGGAATTGACAAGAGAATTCTTCTTAGAAAACCAAGATATTTTACCCTTTACTGAAAACGAGCCTATTGATGAAAGGTTTGATGCCATGAGAACTAAAAAGAAGTTGTCAGGAAGCGATTCTGAAGAGAGTGATGGAGGAAGCAGTGATAGTGACTCCAGTGATAGTGATGATGATGATGATGATGATGATGATGATGATGATGATGATGATGATGATGATGATGATGATGATGATGATGATGATGATGATGATGATGATGAATGTTTTGAGGACATCTTGGTGACCTTAATTTGTGAAAAAATGTTTCCTTCGGAAAGGACGGTGACCAAAAACGGTGGACTGGAATCATGGATACGAAATTCTTCCCAGTTACTGTCGTTAGCCTTCAAGGTCAGCAACGAGACCCCAGCATATCATTTTCTACGTTTGTGTGTTGACTACGCCAAAATGGTCGTACAAACAAATGGAAAATGTGAAGATTACCTTTACGTTCTTAACAAAATTGCGAGGGAGCTTAAACCTGAATATCTTGACGGTGATAGCTCACTTCAGATCATAACGGAAGCATTGATCAAGCCTGTTGAGAACCATTTGAGAGGTGAAGAGGAAAATCATGCTGTATTACAGACGTTCCTGTCTCAAATGTACAGTCGTTTCCCGGAAACAAATGCAGAAACTGAGTCGGCTCGTGCAATCATCGAACATGTCTTGTCGCTGCATGGCGAAAAGGTGTTGGTTATGACACCTGTCATCTATCGTTTCTTGTTCGCGGAGGAAGTGCATTCACCAGGAATATTTGTCGACATCATCATTGATCAGAGTGTAGTTGAGAACCATTCATGTCTAAAAGATATCGACGAAGTTTTCAGGAAGCGCTTTGCGAAGGGCCTGATTCACCATGATTCTTATCCAGCAGTCATGATATGTGATTTAATACACTTCATTCAAAACTTTGACGAATATTTCAATATGGAACAATTAAAGAGTTCCGATAGCAAGCTACTAAAGTGTTTTCGCTGTGCTACAAACGTGGTGACAGGAAGTGAAGATAACATTGGTCTGGTCGTTCTCTCGTCCGTCGCCTTTCTTCGAGCCTTTTACACAATGTTATCAAAACAACCTAGTATCCTAACCAGTGAGACTCCTTATTCTCATGTTATGAGTGAGATTAACTCTCTCTTGGCAGTCGGTGGTGCCAGAAGATCATCGATTCAAATATTCTTTATGAAACAACTTTATGGAGCCGGTATGACCATGTTTGACCTTCGCAAGTTATGTTGTGAGAGTGATAAACTTCCTGTAATAAAGAACCAAATTGAGGAAAGCAAAATAATTAACAAAGCCAAACTTGTCTCAGTTTACAGACTAGAGGAATACGAAGAAGTGAAAGCCGCATATTGGCAACTCACTCGACTGGAGAACGAAGGAGAAATGCTTACCATCCTGACAAAATGTCAAACATCTGCAAACCATCGACTAGCTTTGTTGGGAATCCTGATAAATATGTTTTACGTCAAGAAAGCGGTTGGTAATCTTAGTGACAAGGAAGAACGTTTGGCCGATTGGTTTTGGAAAAAGTCCAAAGATCTTCCGTCTCCTTTGAAGGAACTTCTTCTGAGAATAATTGGTCGAGAAAACTTCAACCATCGTGGCTTACAGATTTCTCTTGAATCATCGACAGTTGAAATTGATATAGCATTGTTAATACTTCATGTCTCATGTGTTGTAGCATGTCGTGTTGAGGGCGAGATCTCTCCACTATTCCAATATTTCTCCAACCCAGAGAAGTGTCATGGTACCTGGATTCTCGCGCATGGTGAAGATAGAAAGCATCGAGTGTTCGATCAGTTTTCCTTATGCAATTACCCTTCTCCGGTAACTTGTTCTTGTGACGTAAGAATTAAATTCATAAACGATCAAGTGCAAAACATATGTCCACACTGCGGGTCAGAGACTTTGAAGGCTGACTGTGAGGCAACTTCATCTGAACCAATCAAGATTTACAGTCTGGGGACGAGGTCCAAAGAGTGGGAAGAATGTACCGAGAATATGGATGCATCTGTTTATCGTGCATTAGATTTGATCGTTTATGCTTGCCTTTACGCTGGAGTTGCCTTCGGATTTTCGTCAAATGAAGCTGTATCGCCTCTATTACCTCCAGATAGACAAGGATCCACCTCTGGAAGAACACGTGAGGATTCAGCAGATTTTTGCTTCAACCGCATCAAAGATGACTTACAATACTTAACGACTATCCTCTCATGCAAGAGTCGTACTGCAGTGGATGTCATGCATCTTGTGGTTGAAGAATGTACAGAGCTTATTCGAGGCAAGATTCCCAGCAATGATATTTTCTCAACACGTGAAGAATGTTTAGAGTGGGAAAACAAATTTACAAATGTTGCCGAAGATGTTCTGCCAAATGCACTTGGATCTGCGAGACCTCTTAAAGAAATAAGAATGAAGTTCGAAGACGAGAATGAAAAACGTTCGTTGATTGAAAAGCAAATTCAGGAACTTGATGAATATCCGTCAGATCCTGAGCAACAAAATAAAGAATTGAAAAGGTTATTTCGCGTAACAAAACAGCCATCTTTCTCGGAATTACGATCCATATTTCTCAACTCTTCCAAAGATTTTCAAGAGCAACATAGTGTCCTGGCATTATTGATTTCAAAGTTTGATGAGCTGCCTTACCTTGCTTACCTATTCCCACTTTTAAAGTGGAGTCGCTTAGTCTCATCAGCGTTGACACACCGTATTAGCAGGAAGGAAGCAGAATCCAAGTTCGTATTAAATGATTTTATCGATGGTCATCTTCCGCAGCAAGAGAGAAATAACGATGAGCGTGCTACTATTAGAAAACTATTTAACGAATTCAAAGTTGCTTGGAACAGAATGCGAGAATCAGTGAATCAGAATCTTGACCAGGATGAGATGCCATATTTAACGGAGGACAGCTACATAGGCTACTGCCTGACAGAAGGTGACTTAAGCATCTATCTACGAACGGCAATCAAAATTCTTCAATCAATCCAGAACAACATTTTGGACGAGTTGATCCTCACATCAATACGCACTCGACATCCTGCTCTACGTTTCCTTGAAAAGAACGACACTTGTTGCGCCATTATGTCCGTTTCTGTTCAAGAAGCCAAGGAGAAAGATATCATCAACTTTGATTGGTCGGAAGAATTTCTCAAGTATGCACAAAATCCAGAGTATGGACTTGGCGAGGAAATCGATTTTGATTTTGAACGAATGGAAGGGGAACTGGCGAATAAGATTGCATTTGGAAAGTGCCACCTTACAGAATCTCCGAACACATTCATATTCTCCAAGGAACTTTTCCATTGTAGTGCTAAAATGCTAACGAAGATTCATGAATTATGTCCTCAAAGCCAATCATTGCCAGAAGAGATCCGCCAAGGACTACATAGTTTAAAAGAACGTAGAAAACAAGATGCCCGGAACTTGCTTCAGCATATCGAGATTGTTATTTATCTATTAAATATGCAGTCAATTCCTGCCGAGGATGTCAAAGAGATGACACTGGTAGAATTTGCTGAGAAATGGGAAACAAAGCTCCCTAGTCCTTTCCCAGTTGATCTGTTGCCGGAACCCAGAGCCTCCATACAACTGACCCATATTGCCGCTCTTTATGAAGCTTTGGAAGACATGCTTGCTGATGGGACAATTGAAGGACTGCCAAGACAATTCCGTGCAGTATTAACAGAGGAAACCAAGAAAAGTCTTAATGATTTGGTGGATAGCAGAAATGGATCGTTAAAACTCAAGCAATTCCTTACAGTATTACGACGTTTCATCCTCCGTTATCTCTCGGCAGAGAAATTCCTTCCTGAATCGCACACACCATTACATGCTTGCTTGAGCGAACCTTCATTGTGGTCACCAGAAAAAGCTCCAGGTCCAGATGTTATTCCTAGAGAGATGAAGCTGGAGAATATTCACGCTATAATAACACATCTTGAGCAGGTAATTATATACATAGTGTAATTTAGAAAGACTATGGGTGCCAGAACCTCGGGCGCCTGTAGGACAAGCAAGTGCCCTTTTTGTACATTGTTCATTCAAAGCGATATTCGTCCTAAGATGCAAGTGCAACCCTACTGGTTCAAATTGGTCCCAACCTTACATAACTCGACTACTTGAGCCCATAATATTTTTCGCATGGATAGGACTAGGTGGCAGCATCGGTGTGCAAATGATGTGTATAAATACTATAAACCCAAAAAATAGCAAAATAATTATGCAGGTGCAGGTAATATGGATTTTGTTTCCGGTAGATGAACCGTTCCCGGGTCGAACTCCCTCGAGATGCCCCCTTCCCGGGTCGAACCCCCTCCAAGTTTAACAATCAATTATAATTGCCGCGATTTGGAAGTTAAACTGAAAGGGGTGAAAATCTTAGCAATGACGATTTTTACTAAAATGCTATCACGAATATTTAGGAACAGAAAGGATACTCAAGTGTGAGAAGTCAAAATCAACGAAGAAATCAACTTGGTACAAGAAGACCAGGAAAAAGACGAGTTGTTGCAAACTTTACACGTTAAGTATCTTATATTATCGTAATTAAGTTTTGTATTTTAGTATGTCTTCATAATTTTTAATGTAGAATAATGACTAGTTGGGAATTTTCCATTTAGATATGCATTAATCTGTATTGGACAATGATCAACAATGAACTTATATATATTTGTTACATGTTCAAATGCTTAAAGTTTGTCTTAGTTTCAAGAAATACCTACTCATTGAATCTCGTTGATTCATTTCCATGCTTAAACTTATGAAACAAAAACTGAAATTGAAAGTATAAAATATTGAAAGGGAATCATGGGCATCGCCGTCTCGTGGTTTCAGGTGATAAAGATACACTACCATTTTCCTCACATCTACTGTATATTGCCCTGATATTGCTTACTCAAAGTCAAAAGCCAGGCTGATATATAAGCTAATGAGATTTGGACAAATATCGTATTAGAAGAGATTCAGTACGACAAGAAGTATTTCAATTTGCAGATCTAAATTTAAACTTGATTTACCTTTGGATGATTCCGAATGAAGAAACAACGCGTAAGAAATAACTAGGTGGCATGCATAGTGCCGGTGTTTATATCAGAAAACGTTTCTCAATATATTCTATATTTAAAATCTCCTTTACTTACTAGTCTTTATATGAAGGATACTAATGAAGTGCTGTTTGAAGTTTTTCAATTGAACTCGCAATACCTGTTTTATTAGATATAAAACCCCTGAGTGTAAAACCTGCACGTCCAGACTATATTTCCACACTACATAATTATTCACTTTAACTTTCTTGATAAGACAAACTTTATTCATTTTGAATGTGTAACATTCTTACTTATTATAATACAGTATTATGAATAAGATTTTGAAATAAAGGTTATCAGTTATGTGTCAGTCAAAGTTACACACTTGACATAAAATACCACAACACGGTTATGATTTATGTGCATTACATAATTAAGATATTGGTCGCTGATCTCACATTGATAATTGAATAAATATTGGTCAAAATGGTATCCGCATGGTGACTCGTGACGTCTATCATCTTTCCTCGAACAGACTTTTAATAAGCTGTCGTAGTTAGTGTCCAACAAGCTGCATGTATAAGATTAAAAACATTTGAACGTTTCAAGAGAATCCCCACGAATTTTGGTTACAATCCTTTAAATTGACAGTATTGTCATACCTCGTATGAAAGACCAATATGGTGAACTCTGACTCGGCCTTTAATATCGTATTTGACAAGCTCAGCATAGTCTTCCGATGTCGTTGACGTTGAGGTTGCGCTGTACTTGTTGGGGGTCAAAAACTCCAGATTAACCTCGTTAAATGATTATCTAGTCTTTGATTATGTACAATATAATATATGTATAGTTCTTGTGTTGAAGGAATATTGTCATTCAAGAACCATAAATTTTTTATTAAAATCCAAAGTCATCTTCAGATTCAAAAACAATGAAATAGGCCAATATTGAACAGAACATCATGACATTGCCACTGAATACTAACGCCATTGCGCCATATTCGATCTAAAAGAAATATCGGCAACAATAAGTACATATCCCACATGCAAAGATTCATGGCTGATTAGTGCCCACGCTTGGTCTAAAACGATATACACTAATATTTCCAAACACTGAGACGACAACATGGGACGACAACTACCATCTGGCGAGCGAAGGTCCTGGGACTAGTAACAGAACATAAATTTATTTTTTAGCTGTATATAGCGAACTATAGATGAAATTATGTTTCGTGGTGTGCGATTAAATGAATGACAATGTAACGTACAAGTGTGGGACAATTTTGTACGGGAACAAAATTCACATTTTGAATATTTCACAACATATTGAACATGGATTTCTATTAGGCAAAATCTTGAATGCGATGAACGATATGCTCGAGGGTTTGTAGGATATGAAACTACCTGAAAAATATAACAAGAACTTCGACGTATCGAGCGAAGACCCTTCTTTTTTTCTTTTTCAGGGACCGCGGAGCAAGGGTGGCTGGGGAGCTTTAGCCCCCCTCCCCCCAATAATTTGTCATACATATTGTGATTTCTAGTAGAATACACATAGTTAAACATATTACAATTTTTCACAACCATAACGAAGTTAAACTGAAGAAACCATTATTATATATGTTTAATTATAATTTACTCGTAGACTATTCCCAGATATTTGGAAAATTTCGAAGGTATGTGGAATTCCAAAGAGTAAGCCCTGTTCTACGGTGGACCTCTTAAGACCAATTTCATTAAAGTGCTTATGAACGCAAAATGGGTTTTTATTGATTCGGATAGAACATAAAAAGTTAGTTAATAAGTTCTAGATTAGTTTTTGGCTTAGACTTTTAGTTTCGGAGATATAAAGGCTCAAAGTCACTATTTTGGAAAAAAAGTAGCGTCTTCCGGGGGACTGGGTCCCAGGAACGTGTGTATTTAATTTTACTATAAAAACAATTACATTTGGATAAATCATCTTGAAAAGTCGGCTATTTCTTGAGGAAAAAAACACATTTTTGAACTCAAACACATTTTTGAGTGTGTAAAGTAACCCTTCTAGTGGTTTGCATCGTCAATCGTGGAATATAGACGAAGGAATGGATTTAAATGCATTTCAAAGTCGATCGTGGAGACGACCATGACACTTGATGACAGTAACTTATGTCTATAAATTCTGGGACATAGATGCCTCTTGCTTATAAAATTCTTTCGAAAGAAGAAATAAATGAACGAATGCAACGGTTAAAAGTTTGTTGGAATGGAACTTAAACCTTTTACTGCATTTTATAGTCTTCATGCCTTCATGGACATGGGAATCGGTTGCATTTCATTTCTACACCTGCTTTAAAGTTGGTTCTCACTTTAGCAAGGAAGCTTGTTTCCCTACAAAGTTTACATTCAAATTTGCCCAAAATTTGGACATTTTCAAGAATAGTAACTGGTTAACTGCAACTGGCCAACCCACAATCTAATGAAATTGGCCCCCATGTATATTCTCACAGAACCTTTCATAGAAAGATTGATTGGATTGTCATCTTTGTCCATGTAACTGAAAGATGATCAATACACGGATATCATAAACTGGATATATAGATATATATATATATGGAATTATTGTGACGACACTAAACATTAATTGCCACATAAATAGTCTTGTTTTAGTGGGGGAAACATATCTAATTTAATAAGCCATAAGGCCAGTATGTGATCTGTAAAACTTCATACTTTATATACAGTAGCTTTGCCTGTGTGGGCAGAGCAAACATGCTTCAACTTTCACATTAGATGTAAGATGTCTGGTGTGAGAGTGATGTATGCTTTACTCATAGTGTACACACATCCAACTTTCTTGGCATGCCCACATAGCTGATTTAAGTAACTCGGAAAGGTGCTTCTCTGTGCAGGTAAACCGACTTCCTCCCCATGGAGGAAAATGGATATTGACCCCTCCCTACCAGATGTCCTTGCACATTTTAGAAGTGGAATCACTCCTTCCAGATGTGTAAAGTTCTTCCATAGTGGGAGTCTGGCTCTTTTCTAGGTAACCCATTACCCAAAAAGCAGCTAAAGTTTAGCCGATCCAATCAAGCGCAGTTAACCCATTAATTGGCAGTACTCTACCACTGATGAGTAAAATTTGCCAATTAATGGGTTAAGCCAATCCAATCGATCAAGGGGCTGAGCTATTAAAAGGGAACTTGCCCCCAAGAGACAATAGAGTCACACTGCAACATATATTGATAAAGATGTTTAATAAATATTTAATTAAAAATGTTAATTCATCTTTCACTGATGGTTCCAGTTTACTTCACTGATAATCTAGATGAAATCACAAACAAATAGTTTAATGGGCTATACAATGTTGAAGTGTATCTCTCTATTTAGGAATTTTCTGTTAGCCTCCCTAAGGTTCTTCAACATAGGTGGCTTAGGGACCAAGGCCTAACCGCAGAAATGCCTGATACTCAGGTTAAGGTGGTTCCACTAGTGGGACAGTGCAGCACTTGGTGCTCAACTTTGTGCCAAATACATGTATCAATTAAACATATATCATCAGTATCTCACTGTCATATAAAACATGTGACATTGACCACATGTGTAGGATAATACAAGACACTGAAAGTCCACATATAAAGTAGGTTGAAGTCTAAAAGTAGAATGGCCTATTAATTTATATTAGTTAAATACCATAAAGGCATTAAAGTTGTGATAATTTCCACATTGAAACATATATGATATATTATTCTATAACAGCAGTATGTAATCTCTCAGAGGTAGAAGCACTTCGATCGATTTGTGCGTCAACAAACACCGTTGTACACCGGACATGTCCGGCGCAGAACCTTTCATCCATACTGGCTTCAATGACATTGTATACTAAGCAAATAATATGCACATTTAGGTGACATGATTCAACGTTAAATATCCAAAGTTCATACGCGCGAATAGACATCATTGCATTTGTTAAAATCACAGCTTACCTGTATGTTGATTCCTGTCCTATGTTGGGACAACTGGGTACATTAGTCTTTGTTTATAGGTCGATAACTATGGCCTGTATTTGCCACCAAATGTCTCAGATCGATGAGTTTCGGTGCCCTCTTTTCTATCGGTTTAAAGCCGCAATAGGTGATTTATCATCCAAAAAAGGTGTCAGATAGCTAGATATATTACTGTTGGTACTTTCTGTGTAAGATCACGCACAAACGAAACATCGTTTAGACAAAATATGCAAAAAAACACAAGATATTGATATCTTCGCCATATATTTCTTAGTTGTTTATCAAAGTTGGGTTCCTGGGATCCAGGCCCCTTGGTGATATTTTGGTCGCGCTACTTTTTTTCAGAAAATGGCAAAATTTGCCTGTTTGAGCCTTTATATCTCCGAAACTAAAAGTCTAAGCCAAAAACTAATCTAGAACTTACTAACTAACTTTTCACGCCTTATCCGAATCAATAAAAACCCATTTTGCGTTCATAAGCACTTTAACGAGTACTCTATCTAAGGTACAAGAATCGTATGCCACCGAATGGATTTACGAAGATACGGACTACCTAGAACATCGGCAATACATGCATTAATCCACCTGTTACATAAATGGCATATGGCAATGGATAGCCCAGGAAAGATTGCTCGTATTATGTTTCTTGATTTTAGGAAAGCCTTCGATCTAATCGATCATAACATGTTGCTAGATAACTTTATTCAAATTGGGGTTCGTCCGGCTGTAGTTGGTTGGCTTGCATCATACTTTTACAATAGATCGCAAGTAACGTCTTTTCAAGGAGAAAAATCTGATTTTAAAAGAATCAAGGGTGGCGTTCCCCAGGGGAGTAAGCTGGGTCCAATTGCTTTCATAATTAAAATAAATCAATTACCAATGTCCATCGTACCCAAAGACCAAAATCAAATAAGTAATGCTGTTGAAGATCAAGATACAGTTATGTTTATGGATGACACAACATTGCATGAAGTAATTAATATCGCTAATCATTTAGATGGTAACCCCATTGGTAATACTCAAATGAATGTAGATAAAGTGATACAGTTTGCAAAGGATGAAGGAATGGAATTGAACGGCAAAAAGTGTATGGAGATGATTATTGATTTTAGGAAAAATAGATCGACGATACCCCCAATTCATATTGGCGGTTGCAATGTATCTCGTACAAAATCATATAAATTATTGGGAATATGGTTAGACGATGATCTAAAATGGAAATCTAATACTGAATATGTCACAAAGAAAGCGGCAAAGCGTCTGTATTTATTAAAGATTTTGAAGAGTTATGGCGCCCCCACGGGTGATTTGTTATCATTCTACTGCACAGTAATTCGTCCCATTCTAGAATATGGTGCAGAGATTTGGAGCGGAGGTCTAACACAAGAACAGAAGAAGAGTATTGAACGAATTCAAAAACGATCACTTAGAATAATTTGCCCAAAGCAAGATTATGATCAAGCATTAATCGAGACCAAATTCCAAACTTTGGAGGAACGTAGGGATGGATGATTTATGCGTATCCTTAATTAAGAAAATGCTAGAGCCAAATCATAAACTTCATAGCCTATTACCAATGAAACTAGAATATGTTAGACAAAAGAAAACAAGAGCTAATACTCAAAGGATATATAATTTCTCTTGTAAAACTGAACGTTTTAAACATAGTACATTGGTTTATTCTATAGACTTGTATAATTCTAAATTAGTTGATTAGAATGACCTTTTTTATTTAAATTTTTAATGCACGATGTAAATAGATAGAATGGGTATAGATTAGTAAGTTTTCATATATTTAATGGACGATGTAAATAGATAAAATAGATATAGATTAGTAAGTTTTTTACATTTGTATTGTAAACACATTGTAAATTAGCGTAACTGCTACTAAATGTGTCAATAAACCATTACCATTACCATATACAAGATCTCTGCTATGTCTAAGATCTCTAACATTGCTCTTAAATCTTCCCCCAAAATGCAAAAATGGCATTCAGAGACTGTAGATTTCAAAATTTTCTGGGGGAGCATGCATGCCCCAATACCCCCATAAATGTCTAGCGCCTTCAGCACTTGATACTAGTGTCACTGTGCCCTCGGAGGTCTTTAGCCCCCCAATCCAAAAAATGCTCCGCAGTTCCTGTTTTTGCGCGATCCACGCTAAATACTAACTGCTAGACGAAGGGCCTTCGCTCGAAACGTCGAGGTAGCTTTTCCAGGTAGCTTGATCCTACAAAGCATTTCATTTTGGCCTCTTACCGCCGGATACTATATTTCGGGTATTTGTGTGAATACAAACTAACGGAATATTTACGTGTAATATCACTCTGAATACGTAGTCAGTTTGAATTTAGCAAAGATTCTCCTGTCAGAGAGAATTTATCATCAACAATGCGCGTGTGTTTGGTCACTTTGAATGGAGACAAACTTTCAAATGAGAATATCTTTTTTCAATATGGTGCCCCCCTCTTAAAAACTCAGGTTTAAAAAATCGTTAAAATCGGAGTTGATTCCTAGGAGATATCATGGCTTTGACCCCTTTTAAAGCTTCTTTTTAGGACGTTTAATTATAATTTTTTTCCAAAAAAAATAGCGAAGATGTTATAGTTTTACTAGCCTGTGATTCTATTGAAACCGCTTAATGTGTGGCTTAAATTTTACGACTGTTGAAACAGGATTAATGAATTTACCAAACCGATCCTCTTTGTAGCTCAATTTATGTGAAATCCAATTTTTGCAAATATAATGAGCGCATTGTTGGTTAAAAGTTTTCCCCTTCCGTAAATTTGTTAGGAGAGATAGGTGACAAGTACTTCTCTTAAATTTTGCTTAAATATAACATTTTAAGGTTGATTCTTTCGCGCTATCCTTTTTGCAATCTGGGATACGCTGTGGAAGCTAAATATTTCTTCTATCGAACGCTAACAAAGGCCAATGGTTATGCATGTTAGTTTTCAAAATAAACACATGTTTTTGACAACAAAACCTCAGTCCTTTGCTGTGAATGCCATAAGCAAGTCATTAAAAAGTTTAATCTATCAGTTTGGCTAATATTTTATCAAAAAACACAGCTATATATACTGCTGAACATTGTGTTCTCAGACTGATGTGGTCTACTGGAAAATATTTCGCATTAAAAACAATCGTTTTCAGCCTTGATATGTCCTAAGAATAGACTTCGATTTGGAACAAACTCTTAAAATATAAGCATGAGATATTAAGCAAAAACTTCGACATGTCCGCATTCTAAGTTATTATCGCTGTTATTATCGTCGTTGTAAAAAATATATTTTCGCCGCCATGGAAATCGGGAGAGCCAAAGAGCAATCAAGGACAATATTCCACATTAAATCTCTCTCACAACGGTTTCTACACCGAAAATATAGCCTACTGTATCCATAGGAAAACCAATAGTTTACTTTTAAACTTGAATAATTTTCTTCTCATAAGAAAAGAAATGAGAAAAAAATCGCCAAATACTGTCAAGAAATGAAAATCTGTTTTGCTTGGATTTTCGCGCGAAAACATGCTCGCCCCAGGCCACTGCCACATCACACGTCGATCAACAAAATCACAGCCGTTGCACCGCCCTATATATAAGCGCCCAGATTTGTACCTTCAACCGCATGTTAACATTGTGTATGTGTGCGCTGAGTGTTTAATAATTAGAGTCCAAGAAAATACTTGAGTAACAAAATGTACTAACCACTCGACTTCTAGCAAGAACAACAGGCAAGCCTATAAATTAATTAGAATTCTGCGGTTATTTCACAAACATACACAATAAAAATAGCCATGGGTCGGAATGATCTTTAATTGTACAATTTCAAACTTACCAAAAGCTGACAGAACAATACCAGAAGTTAGAAAAAGTGAAATTTCTTTGCATAAACTACAATTATGTTTAAAACGAAATTAGGAGAGAAATATTTCAGGGGGGGTGCTGCGCAAGCAGCCGAGCAAGGGAGCACACCAAACCCTGCACTGGCCAGCAGTGTGCCGCCGCAACAGTGCGGGCCTAGTACAGGGCTCAAAATAACGGCCGATAGGTCTCCGGTCACAATGACAGGTCAGCTTGATTTTAGCTAGGTCAAAATCTGGTTTTGACCGGTCACTAATACGCATATACTAACAGTGAAACAAATCATAAGAATTTGTTCAGAGACATCGCTTTTATTGTTTCACGGTGACGTTCTAATCGCTCAAGACGTTAGCAATCACCGTGTATTTAGGTGAATAGGCAACGTTGTCAGTGTTACTGTAGTGCTTTCGGGGAAATCTTTATCATAAGGATTTAAAATTCTAGCGGAAGGCATGAAAATGTGGCCGGTCAAAATGACCAGCGAGGTTTAAAAGTGACCGGTCAACAGGAATTTTTGGCCGGTCATTGGCCGTTGACCGGCTGTTATTTTGAGCCCTGCAGTAGGTTCTTGGTTACGACGTGCTAATAGACTGAATAAATATAAATCCTCTTATCCCCGAGATCTACACAAGAGATCAGCCCACGATCACGTCACTTATGCTTGGAGAGAGGAGACTTGGGCCTTGGGTTACCCCGTTTACACTCAAATTCAATTAATATTGGGTATTTTGAACTAGTGCTGCCTTGAATTAAAAAAAAATTAAGTTGGTCTAAGACTAGTAACAAATTTTGAATACCTCAAACGTTTTAAAAGTATGATAAATATAATTTTTTGCACCCCCTTGCACCCCTGTTAGCCAAGGCCAACAGTGGTGCGCATCCCTGTCCACTCCCCTATAAATCCACCACTGGAAAAATGAACAAGTTGACTCAAGTGAAATATACTTCATGCACAAAAACGATAAAGGAGAGATATTAGAAACACAGGCATGACTTTAAAAGAAATACAGTGGTAGACAATCGGGGGCAGGCAACCCCATCATCAATAATTTCCGAAAGCTTTTCAATGATTTTACAATGACCATGAAAGCATTTGATAGGCTATAATTTAAGTAAATTTACATGGAATTTAATCCAAAAAGGTTTTAAGAACTGATATTTGCAGAAACAAGAGTGCGTTGTAAATTGTTGGTTACCTAACTTCATCCCCCCAATATCTCCCTAGTACTGAAGAAATGACCACTGTCTGCCACACAGGCTATGGAAGCTATGACCAGCGTCTATCGTTGATATTATAGCGGTTGTACCTAGCTGTTTGACGTCTTTCCCTGTGTTTAGTGATTGCGTACTAATTTCAAATATAAAGGGATTATAGAAATCATGTCATCCATAATATGTCACGTGAAGTGATAAAACCTGATAAAAACTCATCTTCATTAGTATTATTTATATAAAAGCTCATCCTATATGTATTCTTTAAAATTATAAAGAATATTAATAAGACGTTTTTGAAGTCATTCAATAAACTCGCAGTACGTGTTTTATTAGGTCTGATACCACTCGCTCTGCGCACACTCTCCTTCGCAGAGCATTATTACGCAATTAATAGCAAAATGACGTAATTATAATAGTAAAATGACGCGCTAGGTATGATGGGAAGATTCCACCCATCGCATATCAAAAAAAGTCCTCTACTGTCCCTCCACTACCACTAATATCCCTAGTACCTATAATGATGAAGGATTCAGTCTCTTTATAATAAGCCTCTGCGGAGGAGAGTGACCTTCACATGAAACCAGATACATGATAACGAACTACAGTACTATTATGTTTTGCTCTGTTGCTATTCCTATTACTTGCCTTAAATTTGTACAAACTAAAGCTGTAAAAGAATATCATGCACCGGGCTTACGCTCCATATGATAGCCTGCTTCTAGCCTCGTGTTTTATAAACTAATATAAAATATTGAACAAAATGCCATTGTCCTTGAGAGGTTACAGAACAAAGTATTCGGTAATGATCGGATTGTCTTCGTAAACCTATTGGGATGTCACTGTGATCATCTAGACAGCCGAATTGAGTTTTCTTTGGCTAATTTACATAGTTCGCCAAAGGAAACTGGCATGGGTGAAAACCCAAGCGTGTCAAGAATAGTGTGCTGCCTCGCTGGCACTCGGCAGCAACAATTAAAAATAAAATTGAACACAACTCACTTTGATGTCCCTGAGGAAATGCCATATGATTCACTTAATCTGTTTGCAATGATTGTTGGCACTGGAGCCAAGAGATAAAATGTCACTATATTTCAAAACAATAATAATATTAATGAAATTTAAACATCAATTGTAAACTTGGCATAAGAAATTTATATGACTATCATTATTTTACTTGAACCTTCATTTACTGCTGCAGTTAGTCAACAGCATATATTTTCACTTCCATTTGACCACTTTGTTTATGAAAACACTGACTGGATAAATTTATCTGAACTTCCAGGCCAATTTATTTTATTATATAAATCTAATCATATATACACATGACTGTGCTTCTGTGTAGTGAAGGGGGAGGGGCTTATTAGAGAAGAGAGGAGGGTATATTTGAGAGAGCTTATTAGAAGATTTACAGTACATAAATACTTACAGACAAAAAATGGCCACCAGATTCTGCAAAATAACAAAATTATTATTATTTCAGAAAATTCAAACAGCAGCAAGTACAATTTTTAAATTTCACAGTTACTGAATTAAACAAGTACATTATTCTTACCCATACTGTGGGAGTGCACAACCCAGAACAACTAACAAAATACCAATAGCTCCAGTAAATGAAAGCAATATTATACTAAAATAAACAAAATGTTCTTCACTAACAAATACAACATCAACAAAAAATGGTGCAAAGGTTTTGGGTGTTTAATATAGCTAATGACTCCCAACTGCAACCTCACTTCTTTTATCAAACCCTCCATAAGTCATGTGCTTCCAAGATAGCAAGGTATTTGGTAATTGAAGACTACTATCTTAAGACTTTATTTACATGCATAACCTACGGCTCTATTATGAAGTAGCAACTTTGTGTCTTATGCCTGACAGTTGACCCCCTCAGAAAGTGAGACAGTTGCATTGCAAATTTGGCTTACCGCCTTATCCTTGGTGGCTATCGTTCTCGTATAGCAAATTAACTTATAGCGTTTAGGTAATTATGTTTATACATTAACATATACAACATTTCCTTAATTCTTAACAGATAACACAACCTATCATATTACTAATTTGGGTATGCAGAAAACGAGAAAAGATGATTTGGTTATTTTGCCCAATTTCTGTCCCGAAATTTTGCAGACATTTTTTAGTCTCAAACGGTCAAACCCAGGTTCCCACAAAGAAAACAAAATTTCCATCTCTGCATGATTGTACACAATAAATAGATACAGTAAGTGTTTTCCAGTATAAACAAAATAAATTAAACATGCTTGTGTATTAAAGCTAATTTAAATATTAACTTGATATTTATATTGTACAAAAATACTCACGCTAAAATATGGAATAAACCACAGCAATTATTTGCGAGTTTTCGTTCAATTTCACACAAATACATACAAAAGAAAACAATATTAATACTATCAACAATAATGTCAGCTTAAAAATGTATTCGCATACACATTTTCACGACATTTATGCTGGAAATAAACTCAAAATATCAGCTACATACCTTTGATACCCGCCATATTTGTTTGTTGTGTCCTACAATTTTCAATAAATCACATCACTCAGCCTGACTAGTGTTTTGTACCAAAATGTACATAAAATCAAATTAGGAAATACACTGATAGGAAAACTGGAAAATTCCAAAACAAGCATGTAAACCCTGTCATTTTTTACTTTTTAAATTTTAATTGAAATCGTGGCCTATTTATGGATTTTTGTGCACCAAGGACAGAAGGACTTGGCACTAGCAGGGCGTCTGGGACTAGTCAAGATCAGTATAAATTTTGCCGTAAATCATCTTTTGGTGTATGCGATTTACTGTTAGGAAAAAATGCTGATTTTGCATGCAGAACTAGCATAAATTTAGTATGGTGATGTAATGCAAAGTTCAGACAAATATTTCTATGTTTATTTGTTTTCTTTGACAAATTCATAGGTGTTCATCATATTTTTCCGTTTCATTTGTTGTATACGTAACTTGTGGATCGCCATGAAATGCCACGTAAATTGTTGAAAATATATTAACGGGCGAATTATGCACGGGCGAAAGAAATTCGCTGCAAAGACATCTGGACAAAATGAGAACACTTCTGACACTAAAGGGACTGTTCCTGATGCAATACTCAAACAAGCTCGCAAGTCTGGACAATTAAATCTATCTAACCGAGAATTAAAAACAGTTCCAGATAAAGTGTGGAAAATCAACCAAGAAATACCTGAAGAAGAAAGGATTGCATCACTTGATTCTGATGAAAAATGGTGGGATCAAACAGAGTTAAATAAACTTATTCTTGCCTCAAATCAAATCACCAGCATTTCTCCTGATATTCAGCTGTTGCCTGCTTTAGTTGTACTTGATGTACGTTTGTTCATAAGTAATTCTTACAGATAGGCATATCCTGCCTACCCGGACTGTTCAGTACCGGTATTTAGACATGCAATAGCTAACAATAACATAGAATCTCGACTGGAAAGTTTGCAAAATGTGCAAAGGAGATTCCTGAGATTGTGCATATGAATATAACCTTAAGCCTCAAAAGTGTGCAAAAGATTTCTCCTTTGCACACTACAAACTTTCCAGTCTGGGAATCTCCCTGTTTGCGTATCCCCTTTGCCGAGATCCATATAAACATCCCCTTAGACTGGTATTCTGGAATAGATAATTAATTGGAAACAATGCATATCATTCTAGCATAGCATAGCTATCTTCCACAAGAATATCTTCATTTGAGCCAAATATCTGAATTTGTTTGGGGATTGCATACATTTAAGCCAGAATATGAAATGAAACCATGTCTGATTCTCTTTCATGGCTTAGCTAGTATTCCACGTTTCATTCAACACCTGCAAGCCTTCAAATAATATAGTCATTCTTCTTGATTTTGGCATAAATCATAGTTATCATTCTCAAATATGCTCCTCCCCTTTTGAAGGGAAAAGTAATTATATGCCTCTCTAATAACCCCCCCCCCCCCCCCCCCTTGTAACCATGTTTTCATTTTGCCATTCACAATAATGGTTACATCATTTCAGTTTGTTGAAATAATCAATTAAAAAATGTTAAGATGTATTTGAATAATGAGTTTACAGCTGAACGTATGTTTGAGTAAGGTTTAATCATTCCATTTCATAATAAGCCCCCACCCTGTTCTCTATCTACTCCCAACTCCCCAATATGCTATCTGCCCTTCAAACATCCCTGAATAATAGAGAATTTATGCTAAACAATCTAATACTATCAACAATATATTTACTGACAGAAATACTTTGATAACATTTAAAGCTTCATGATAATGAGATATCAAATTTACCTGAGGCAATTGGAGAGCTCGGTAACCTGAAGAAACTTAACTTGAGGTAAGTATAATTTTTCCTTCCTTTGTAACCAACTGACTGCTTCCCTCAGAGATCAGCCTGAAGATTATCTTCCATCTCCGTTGTTCTCTGCCCTTAATATGATAATATCCTCTGTGTCATCTTCCTGAAATTCATGCCCTCATTTTTATTTGTCATCTTTTGTATGGTCTTTCTCTTTTTTCTTTTCATGGAATTTTACCACTCTTCTCAAAGGATAAATTTTTATTTAATTTAAATTTTTTTTGCACAAGTAATTGTACTGTAATACATTTCCCTTTTTCAGTTACAACAAACTGACATGTCTTCCACGTGAAGTTGGTAATCTCAGTGCACTGGTTTCATTCATGATACAACACAACCAACTCAAGGAACTTGTGGAGAACATTGGACAAGTAGATAAGCTGGAAGAGCTGGTAATCAGTTTGCATATTTTCTGATACACACTACTATATTTCTTGTGTATATTATTAATAACTGTCAAACATTAGCTGCCAAAATATCTACTTACAAACATGCCTTTCTATACATAGAAAGTTTTAGTGAAAAATAATACTAAGTTATAATTATAATATCGATAAAATTACGTCATGTTGCCAATTAATGATGTGAACTGGTCAGTGGTGACACATGTAATTACAGTACATTTATTTAATGTAATAGGAGTAACAGCATTTGACAAGTCTATTTTTACGAACTGAATCAAAAGAGTATCTATTTTTCATGTAAACTATTAAGAATGGAATAATTCACATCTATTTGAGGAGCCTTGCAAAGTATACAGTGCAGTGCAGCTTTCCTACATCTGCAGGAAACAATGATTAAAGAACACGCCTGACTTCAATTTAGGCTTTTAGCTTGCCACCATTTAGAATTCTCATCCTTATCGCTCATACCATTCTATTTCAGGATGTTTCAAATAATTTACTGGAAACTTTACCAACATCATTCAGGTCTCTGTCAAGTTTACGAAAACTAAATGCATCTCATAACTCATTAAGAAATTGTCCAGCAGGAATTGCTGGGATGTCAGGTATAATATAATATATACTGATGATGATCCGGGCTTACGCAATGAAAGCTTTGTCAAATAGATAAACATGGTATAATATCTAGGGATGTTTTTTATAACACAGACAGGGCGCTTCCACAAAATTTTGTACAAATATATTACTTTATTTGAATATGTTGTTTACCGGTTTATTCTTGATATTTTTTCTTGATTATTTTTCATTATTTGCTTCTTGTTAGTGTTGCTCATTTGCAAATACAAACCTCAAACAATTTTAAGAGACAATACAATACAATTAAACATGTAATCTGTCTTTCCATTATGATTTGTCCAGCTAAATCTAATGCATACTAGTTCCTTTTTCTAAAAGATCAAATAGATTTAATTGCATAGCCAATATATTAATTGAAAGTAGACGATTGTCAACTCCAAAGCTATTGCTATTTTGACCATTGTACACTTGTTATCCTTCTGAAAAAAGACTGAAATGTATTTACTTCTCTTTAACTTTCATTGTCACAATCAATTATAAAATTATAAAATTGATATGTTTGATGTCATGTTGAGTGTAGAAATAATGCTACAGTAGCCGTCAAATGGTTCATATTTCTTAATCATTTTCATGCCCTGTAGAGGGAGGCTCCCAAATATAGCAATGTTTCTAAATTATGATGTCATGTGGGCCCCGTTGGAAATTTTGCCCCGGACCCCACAAATGATCTCGGCAGCCCAGCGGCTATATCTACTGGTAAATCAAGCAAATTACTCATTGACCCGCCCCCCTTCGGTAGTGTTATTAAAAGCAGGGGAACCCCCCTTTTTGAGCCAGTAAAAATTTAATGACCCACCCCTGGATTCCTCTGGTCCTCCCCCCTTCTATAAAATGAATGCTTCCTTAGTGCCTCCCTTTTTTATACCGTTAACTAAATGATTTATTTCCTTCAAACGGTTTTTTCAAATCAATTTTGTATTCCTACTAAATGTTGTTTTAATATTTTTAGTTCTATGTGAAATAGATTTTTCAAACAATAAATTAGAAGCCTTGTCAGAAGGTAAAATCATAATTATTATATACAGTACATTCATTAGATTTCAAGTGGTAGGCACTGACTAGGCAATTACATTCATTTGCCAAGATACGTCATATCTTGCTTGATTTCTACAATACGCGTGAGAATAAATACGCGTGGTGGTATGTAGGTGGTAGTATAATTATATAATTATATATATATATTCTAGTTTTTATATGCAAATCTGCACGTACTTCCCATGCCGCCTGGCTCCTATGGCACTTACAGAAATAGTTTTTAGTACGTCTAATACTGATCCTAATTCTTATTGCGATCAAATTCCCACAACATTTTTAGCTCCTTAGTTTAAAATGATCTACTAAAAAGGGTCTTAACTCGTTCATTTATTGAATTCCACACCTTAAAACCATCAGTTATCTAGTAGTGCATCTGTGCATGGTGTAGTACTGTAGTATATACAGGTTCGATTCTTTGCAAACAAACAGGTCAATGTCAGAGCAGATTAAAAACATTATGTGTGTGCTATAAATGCTGAGACAAGTGTGTTATTTTAGATATTGGTGAACTGAAAAAACTAGAGAGACTTGATTGTCGTTACAATTACTTAACAAAAGTGCCCACTTTGAAATCATGCACGGGACTTAAGGTATTTTTTACATACTGTTTTTTTCCCGAATGATACTCTTCGCAGCTTTTCAAACAAAATATGATGACTTTTCCAATGACGTATACTTACTTCTTAGAAGGTCATTCAGAAATCCATATTCGAGATTAACTTAATTTGCTTAATTTAAATAGTTACGTTTTATCATTGTATACTCTATACCAAAATTTCGGAGATTTACTGACATTTTTTGACATGCAGCAGTTGCCGCAAGAGAAGCACCCAGCCACTATAGTTTCTGTATTTTATACTCAATAGCGATGCTGTATCACCAAATGAATAATTAATTCTACAAAATAAATGTTGTTGGTGTTATTCATATAGGAACTATATGTGGGATATAACCATATTGCTAACATAAACCCTGAAGAAATTATGTGTTTATCTTCTGTGATGATCCTGGATCTTCGGGATAACAAGATCAGCCGGTTAGTTATATCAGAATAGTTATTGATAACCTACAATGATTGTATCTACTGTAATTACAAATGATATTTTACTTGATTGACTTCAATATTTTGCATTAACACTGCATGACTACTTGCACAAATTGACACTCCCGAATTTGTTTGAGTGCACACGAGACAATGGTTTGAGGTCGAAGCTGGCGATGACTTGACTATATTTTATATAGGATCTCGAACTTGCGGTGCCAGTCTGGGTAGAGTGTAGCAAATATACGGCGGTTGACTGTTGTGTAAAACTACCTGAAAATACGATAAGAACTTCGACGTTTCGAGCGAAGGCCCTTCGTCTGGAAGTTAGTCACTAACTCCGAAACGTCGAAGTTCTTATTGTATTATATAGGATCACATGACCAGCCTCGAGTTCATTCTATTGCTTCGTGTGCACTCAACCAAATTCGGGAAAAGTTTATGGCGGGTACTGTACATCATGATTTAAGCGATGTCTCTTATGACGTAAAACGTTTATACTACAATGGATTTTGACGTCTTTTCAGTACGTATATTGTAGAAACCTTAAAAAATAGACTCACTGTATCATGTTGCGTCTTTCCTTTAAAGTTTGCCAAGTGAAATCACAACGATGACAGTGCTCGAAAGACTAGATTTATCTAACAATAATCTTTCCGAGTGAGTACGATTAAAACAGTCCAATTTAAACACAATTCTCTTTGAAGGCAAACCTGCAATATATTACTTGATTCTTGTATCTTATATAGACTTCCATATCGGATGGGCAACATGAATACATTAAAATCAGTAATACTGGATGGAAATCCTTTACGAAGTATCAGACGAGATATTTTAATTGTGAGAGTTTTTCCCTTACGAAAATTTCACATATCATTTTCACATGTGAAATTCTATGTGGAATTGGAACATTTCACATGTGAAATTCAGAATTTTCACATGTGAGATTCGAGTTTCATAAATATTTTCACATGTAAAAGTAAAGGTTCATATGTGAAAAAAATATTTCACACTGTGAAATTTATTTTTCACATGTGGAATTGAAACAGTTCACATGTGAAAGGCATTTGCCATTTTCACACGTGAAATTATATAATTATGTGAAATTTTCGTAAGGGTTAATTCCGTTTAGTTTAGTTCCGTTTAGTTTAGTTTAGTTTAGTTTAGTTTATTATATGTTTACCACTCTGAGTTCAACGGAAAGCCTTGACAGATTTTACAACCAAATTGACAAAGGTTCCGAGGGTTAGTTAGTTAATGTTAGTTCCTAAAGCCTGGTTTCCATATGGTCGTAACCGTGTCGTAAACGTGTCGTAACTGTCGTGGAGATTTATTTATTTATTTATTTAGCTTCGCCTATGCTAACAATATTGCAAATTAGGGAATAAATTAAATACTCCCAAACACATGCAAAATAAAAATAAAAAGGCGGGGACACCACAACAGTTTAACACCAATTACTGTGGGCCCTTATAAAATATAAAATGGATATATATACACTGAACATAGTTACTAACGACAGTTACGACACGGTTACGACACGTTTACGACACGGTTACGACACGTTTACGACACGTTTACGACACGGTTACGACACGGTTACGACACGTTTACGACCATATGGAAACCAGGCTTAAGGATTATAGTTTTTAGTGAGGGAGGAAAACCGGAGTACCCGGACAAAAACCCTCTAAACACACGAGAGAACCAACCAATCTCAACACGAGTTTATCAAGCGCAGGGAAGTTACCCAACCTAAGTGAATCCCTGTCCTCGATCTGAAATATAACAGGCTTAACTCATGCAGAGGTAAGGGTAACGCGCTAACCGCATATGCCACACGTGCTTCCCTTTTAGCGATGGTTATATTGATAGACTTAATGTTTCGATATACTCATTGTACTTTTTTATTTCAAATTTGTTATCAATAGTGTTTATTTGTCTGTTTCATTTTCCCGATAGAAAGGAACTGCAGCATTATTGAAACATCTGAAGAACAAAATACCAGGTGAGTTATAGAGACATTGTTTATTACATATATCTTAATGGAATAAAACCGATGATACAGCACGTGTTGCATGTAATCTATGTTCAACTCATAGTTCAATTACATTGTCTCTTTGAAATACATGTAACCTTCTAGTGGATGAAGAACAGCAAGAACAAACACAAAATGGATCATCAGAACAAGAGACTCTTGCAGTGAACACGCATCTACTCACTACGAATAAGAAACTTAGCTACAGGTACTGTAGAAGAAATACCACTTGATTTACTGAATTTACTACCTTAGTAACTTAATTTTGGATTATGTCTAATTTTTCTTGCCACTCATTAAGGGGATAGGGGCGGGGTTAAAAATAACTATAGTTAGAATATCCTCTGGCAAGTTTCCTACGATCCATACGATTTGGTAGGCAATGAATAGTCATGAAATGAAGTTTATTCATGTTTTAGATGTTTTATGAATGTTTGAGATTTAAGTCACCCGACTAACGTATGCATTCATGTTATACTTAGCTTGTGCAGTCAGGCTGTGCGTTCAGTACAGTAACATACAGCCTAATATTGTACTATGTATAAATGAAAGTTTAGTCATGATGTAATACATATTAAACATGATATTTTTCACTTCATTCTCAGTCAAAAGAAAGCTGTTACTATCCCTGATGAAATATGGTCAGCCACAACTGAGTCTGGTGTGTCAAATGTTGACTTCAGTAAGAATTTATTGGAAGATATTCCACTGAAGTAGGTGTTGTGAGAATTATGTGTCCTCGGGTGGTTGTTAATTGCTCAAAACATTGCATGTATAACATGACATAGTGTAAAAAGGAACATAGTGTAAAAAGGAGTTAGTAAAAAGGGAAATTCTGCGTGTTAAACGTTACCTGACTGAGGATATTACATACCTACATGTCCAGCCATGAATGTCAATTTCAGTTACAAGTGTGACTTGTGTGTTGAAACTGGGAAAGACAATTATAGATAGTATATGCTTGTCACGCTATCTGGAACATTTTGTCACAATCTTCACCAGAGTAACTGAAATATACTGTCTTGCAATGTTGTTCTTTGTTATATAGAAACATAGCAGACTGCTATAGAGTAAGACGGCCACGGGTTTCTATTGGTAGTTAATATTTCCTGATGGATTATACCCCAGATTGTAGAGGGTTTTCAATACACCCTTTCGATGATTACGTCCCGAATACTTCCTTAGCCTCGCTCTCGTGAATCAAAACGAAAGCCTATTAGAGCTGCTCCCATCGGCATATTGAACAACAATTGATTAATATCGATTAATCGTGTTGAATAAAGTAAATCATGATCAAGTAATCAGAGAGAAAACGTAACGTTTTGAAACATAAACATCGTGAAAAATTTTGCAAGCTTAACGCTTGCTTGCAAATGGTAGTATAGACTACCATAATAGTATAGATTGGAAATTGACAACGCGGCATTAGTGATATCAGATATCTCATCGGCCCATGAGAACATTCTATTTCATCAGAATTTTCGTCAGCAAATGAGAGTGCGCTTTTTCACAGGTTTACTACATCCCGGGCGTTTTTTGACTGCAATGAGAGCGCCAGAATAGAAAGTTTAGGTAAATATCATGCTGTGCATGTTTGTTGTGAGTGATCCGATTATTGTTATAAGAATAATCGATTTCCAAAAAATAATCGATTTATCGGGAGCAGCTCTAAAGCCTATTCGCTCATGATTAATGCGAACGAGGCCCACGGACCAAAAAGGGATTTGTGACGTAATTATCGTAAGGGTGTACTGGATTATGGTGTTGAGTAGATTTGGAACAGTTTGGGATAGGTTTAGGATTATTATGGTGATTTTTCCCGTAAAAGCTTCAATTTCTGCTTCAATAATTACACCACACTTCTAATTTTTCTTTGTCACAGATTGTGCACTTATGAAGAAACTCTGACATCTGTTAACCTTGGATCAAACCGCTTAACTAGAATTCTTCCAGAATTTTGTCTTCTGTCACGTTTAACTGACCTCGATATTCGGTATGGTAAACTGGAGTCTAAGGTCAACAACAACAGTAATAGTATTTTCTCGCATTATATTATTCAATCTACACCTTTGAAAATTATAGTAAGATCATTGAAATTATCGGGCGTAAGAGAAAGTGTAAATTTATCTGGCGTTTGACAGGACAGTGAATATGAGTGCGCATCAGGGCGTGTTGCTGCTTAATGGCCAACCTCGAACCCAGGGCCCCCGTGTTTTAAGGTTCTGGCGTACGCGTTGTTTTAGAACACCTCATGGCTTTAGCTTTATTCTATGACTACTAGCCACGAAGTCAATTAACTAGTAACTGATTAAATTTTATCTTTTTTTATTTTCACTCTAGAAATAATAATATCTCCTCGCTTCCAGATGAATTCAAATTATTGACTGGATTGAGAGAAATTATACTATCCCACAACAGGTAAGAATAACACTCACGTGGTCGTTGAAAGATTGGTATCTAGGAATTTTTCTGGTAACAATATTATTAGCCTGCACGAGCAAGTTGTCCTGTGAATGTTAATTAACGACAGTCTATATGGTTTACCATTGTTTCATACACTCACTAAGTTTCCTCATGTTTAGATTTACAAGTCTACCAGATGTCGTATACTCCTTGCCTAAACTTGAAGTCATTCTCGCTTCAAATAATCAGGTAATGGATATCTAGCATGTAGGTTGATTTGAATGTTATCCACTTTGCTGCATGAAGACTGTTAAAGTGTCGTGGTATTTTCCGAGGAGTTTCCATCTATTTTTGTCATAGGATAAAAAACTATACTTATTTCAATATAATACTAATAGATTTAATGAGGGTTGATATTGTTTTGTTGAGATATAATACAGTTCATTTCACTTACCCCCCACCACAACACGATTTCAGCCATATTTTGCCGTTTTATTTGCTTTTTATCACCGAGCCTCGCAAATATTATCCACTAATTGTTCTTGAACATAATGATAGTTGACTAAAGAATAATCCAACCAAATTTCGTCAGGTTTTGAAGTAGTGCAGTGTATTTATCTTCGATATTGTAGAAGCGATGTTTTGGTCAATTATTGCGCCAGTGCAATGTCTCGCCGCTTATCTTCTCGATTTATCACACTTTTTCGTCTTCAAATGTATTTAGATTACAGTATCCATGTATTTAGATTACAGTGAAGATTGCGCGTGACTTTCAAAGTACTTTGAACATTATATTTTTTATTCATGTTTATAAAATACTTGGGGTGGTTTATTGCAACGGATTGGCAGTTATCTTCTTCTTCTTCTTCAACTTTATTTAAACACGGAAAATCATCAGTAATAATATTTACATAAAATATGGATAAAAGAAAAACACACATAAAATAATTTACTGTTCTACCTAATTGCCGTGTGGGAGTCGGATCGATTATTATTTGACAAGAAAGCCTCCAAACTCGTCTTAAAAGCAGAGAAAGTGGTTACCGATCTAAGAGATCCTGGTAAAGAATTCCATAAGAATGCCCCACTATAACTAAAGGAGCGTTTCAAATATTCAGTGCGTGGTTTTGGGATACACAGTTTATCATCAGAATCCCTTAGATTATAAACACTCTCCCTGGGAGAAAACATCTCTTGTAAATAGAACGTTGTACATTTGCTAATAGTTTTATGCATGAGCATCGCTTTTTGCTTTAAACGATTAGTAGATTCCAAACAGGAGCACAATAGGAAAAATAGGGTTCAACCAAACCCTGATTGCAGTTTCTCTGCTGATGAAACCTCTCATTCGTTTAAGTGCACTGATACCTGAAGAAACCTTTTTCGTTATGCTATCAATATGATACTTCCAAGTCAAGTTCTCGTCAATTGTTAAACCCAATGATTTAGACTTAGAGACTCTGTTAATCTGTTCGTTATTAACATGTACTTCTACTTCATTGTTATCAAAGGTTGAGAGTCTTTGTCGAGATCCAATAACCATGAATTCGGTTTTTATAAAGTTTAAACTCAACTTATTTACTTCAAGCCATAGCATTCATAAGATTTTCAAGATCTGAAAGATTATTACTTTGCAGACTGATGTTGGTATCATCAGCATACATTCTGGGCAATCCCTCGTTCAAGCAGTTCATTGATATAGATCAAAAACAAAAGTGGGCCTATAATAGAGCCTTGAGGAACCCCATAGGAGATAGAACGACTGCTAGAGAGATTCCCATTTACATAGCATTTAAATAGGATTTTAACTAGGATAATGCATTGTCGTCCACTCCATACCACTTGAGTTTACGTAAAAGGATTTTGTGGTCAATTGTATCGAAAACTTTCTTCAAGTCAATGAAAATCACACCATTAAGCAGACCTTTGTCAATATTTACGCGCCAGTTATTAGTAGTTTCTAATAAAGCTGTAACGGTACTATATGATGCTCGAAACCCGGACTGATAGTTCGACAATAAGTCATTACTTGTCAGATAAGAGTACAATTGATCATAAACGATTCTCCCAAAAATGTTAGCAACCGCCGAAATAATTGAAATTGGACGATAATTACTAAGACCACTTTTCTCGCCATTTTTAAAAATAGGTATGACCTTGGCCATTTTCCAATCAGTTGGATAAATTCCCTTAGAAAGCGAACTATTAAATATTTTGGTTAACGAGGGTGATAGAATATCAGCAGCTATTTTCAATAGTCTACCGGGTATATTATCAGGGTCTGTAGCTTTGTTAGCATTGATCATTTTTAGTAAGCGAGTGACAGTGCAAGTACCAATTTCATTAAAGGAAAATACAGTATTTGTGGGTTGGATATAAGAAATATGAATTAAATGCGTTATCATCGCTTCTACAATATCGAACTGAGATAAATACACTGCACTACTTCAAAACCTGACGAAATCTGGTTGGATTATTCTTTAGTCAGCTATCATTAACTTGTGGATAATATTTGCGAGGCTCGGTGATAAAAAGGAAATAAAACGGCAAAATATGGCTGGAATCGTGTTGTGGTGAGGGTAAGTGAAATGAACTGTATTATATCTCAACAAAACAATATCAACCCTCATTAAATCTATTAGTATTATATTGAAATAAGTATAGTTTTTTATCCTATGACCAAAATATTTAGGAAATAAGAAAACATAGCCTTTCTAAGGTGTATGAAGTTATGTGATGTATAATTAGCAGTTGACCTGGGATAGTGCATAGTAATGTTCTTGAAAAATATTGTACCTAGACACATTTCACTCTCTAAATACTATAAACACTTCAGAAAGTCTGTAGCTTCGATGGTTTAGGAGATAGAGCTATGTCGGCAGTGCCGTTTCTGGGTGTGGTCATTTTCGGGCATTTCGCACCGGATTCGGGTTTTGGCACATATACCATGTTGTCCGTCATGGTCATTTTACCCTAAAACAGTTGAGATTATCTGTCCTAAATGAAATGCATACAAACTCGTATACAGGTCCTAGACTATAGATAAATCATGAAACTTCATGTGTGTCAAGAGTATTTCTTGATATTCCAGTAAAGTTTGAATCTTACACGTGTGTTTCTTTGTTGTGAATGGGGTGAGAGGGGCAGGGGGTAAAACAGAGAGAGGGACTAAAATTTTCTCCCTTAAACGGGGAGGATTTACGGTATAATGTCCTGACATATTTTGAATATTATCTAGATAACTGCAATAAATGTTGCTGGATTTCTGAAACTCAAGTTATTGTCAAGTTTGGATTTGTCCAACAATAACATTTCCAATGTTCCTCCAGAATTAGGGAATGCAAGTTGTCTTAGGTAATGCTTTCTTTCATACATATATATGTTGTTCCTCTTGACGATGCGAAAGGCATTATTTTTTGTTCCACACTACTGCATGAATGCGTAAAGCGCGCGCAAGTAAAAGTTAGCGGTTAGTATGTACACTGAGTCTCTGACCAAAAACTTACTTTTCCGCGATGCTTTTGAAGATTTTTCGGAAAAGCGCTAGAGGGTAACGAAGCGGCTCACTTCGAAAGCCTCAGCAGAGGAGTGCATGCAAGCCAGTCAACTGTCACTTTAGAAATGCGATCAACACGCCTATATCAACGCCCAGCTATGTTTATATACCAGATTTAGCAGATAAATAGCCTGCGTAGCTGGCGGTTTTAAGGGGTTGGGCGTTAGCAGAGGAATGCCCTGTGAGCTTCACACTTCCTGAGAAGTCAGGAAACATTTCCCATGCAGACACCCAAGTTAAGTCGAGTCAAGTCAAGACACGCCAACACAATAAACCCAAACACCAATATTAGATGTGTTCAGATGGAATTTACCGTCAATGTTTATATAAATGTTATCCAACAAAATAAGATGTCAGAAGTAGGAATATACTTGAGAATAATGTGGAACATTTCTAACCGGCTTCGTTCTCGACATTTTCAGAAATAGATTGTCGTTGTCGCCCTTGGCAGTATACTATCATTTCTAAACATCATATTTCGTATGTCACATACTGTGAAAAGGAGAATCGTATCCGACAAATCAAAGGCGTGTGGTTAACAGTCGTGATTGCAAGATCTCAGCAGTTACTTTGACCTTGATAATTCCGGATATCGCAAAATCATCCTGTTATGTTTCTTTTTTGTTTAGATCTTTACAGTTGGAAGGAAATCTTTTCAGGAATCCAAGATCAGCGATATTGAACAAAGGAACTGTTGCTTTGTTAGAGTATCTTAAGGATCGTATACCAACATAAATATTTTATGTTTATTCAATAGATTCTTTATTAATATTACATGCTTCGTCCTGTAATAGCAAATAGTATAATTAAAGTTGTTAGATCATCATGTCGTGGATTTCTTTTTGCTTAGTCAAAGATATTTTTATTTTAAATGACTTTTTTATATAGGCAACCCAAGCAACAACACAAGTTACCAGTGCAGCTGTATCCATGGGATATTTAAGGTTACGAGACACGTTGAGCGGGTCGAAAATCATCATTTTTGTATAAGGATAAAACGCGGATATGACTTCTAAAGGCACGAGAAGCGTTTTTATGCAATATCCGCGTTTTATCCATTTTTGTCCAAAAAGGATAAAACGCGAATATCACTTTTAAATAGCGTTTCATGACAACAAAAGCCGTCCGTCCGCCACTCATCCGTCCATCCGTATCCGCGTTTTTGCTCCGGTTTTGTCCAATCTCCTTCAAATTTTCACAGAAGACCTCTGACAGAAGACGCACGAAAACAAGAACTACAAAAGTGTGAGCGGTAGCTATGATTTCTTTCTTGTTTTCTATTTATTGCCCTTTGAACACAAACAATGTTGTAAGAACGAAGGTTTAGAATGAAAGTTAATATATATCACAAAAAGAAAAAAGAAAACCTATAGGGCCTATAGCTACCGCACGCACTTTTGTAGAAGTATCATCTGACTTTCGAAAAAGCTTACTTCGGATGGATTTGATTAAAACCATAGCTTAACAAAACTTTTGGCGTGAAGTGAGTGCGTTTTTCTTCGCCGGTACGCAAAATATAGCAGAGCTTTATAAATAATGACATCCTATACGTATCAACTGATTTAGCATTCATTGTAATACAACTGGTCAAAGTTTGGGCTCAATTGGTTAAAAACACTGGCCCCAAATTCAATTCTTACAACAGTCAAATAGACGCGTGGTATATTAAATTTTGAAATGTAGAGTCTCGGAAAATCTTGCATCTGAGACTACTTACCTGAGTTAGTTTGGATGTCTGTGCTGGACATATTATGAAGTATTATGAACCTAAAACTTTATCACTTTAATATTTTTGGTGTTTACGTAAGCCATGCATATTCCCAATAACACGCGACTGTTTGTTTATGACATTGTTAGAGCCTCATGTCTAAGCCTTAGTGAATGACGAAGAAATGAAAGAATTAAACGACATTGTTAGAGCCTCATGTCTAAGCCTTAGTGAATGACAAAGAAATGAAAGAATTAAACGACAGCGCGCTTTGCTTTTTCGTTTTCATGTCAGTAACCGTAGGCTTATATGACGCGCGAAAGCGGACAAAATTACTTTTCCCAAATATATATATGACATCAATATCAAATATAAAACAACAATACAAATATAGTAGGAATTGCCGTATAGGCCAATTAAAAAAAGTTTTTAGTTTTTCATCGCCGCCCGCCCCTGAAAAATTGGCCGCCCGAAATATATATATTTTTTACTATTATTATATCGGAATTAGTCGGAAGTAGTCGGAAACCGAACGTTGGCGGCCATATTGTTTCAACATGCCTTTCGTTGTCGTACGTTGTCTTGACCACTGATCTGAAAATATAGTACCTGGATCGAGCTTCTATACCTATGAAAATTGAAGCCAGTTTTGGATTTGGCGGCCATATTGGAGTGACCACCAATGGCCGTCGTAAGTCGAGGCAATTTGAAGGAAGTATTTTCAATTTGCGCTGTGTTGGGCGATGGAATTATTGAAATTTAATTGGAAATATGTAAAGGAGTTTGTATATTGTTAAAAGTCACCGATTTGGGTTGATTTCGGGCGTTTCTCGGCGAAAAAACTGTTCGCGTGTGTATGTTGTTGTCAGCCATGAGTGGGCATATTTACGTGAAAATTTTGGAATAAATCGCCGTACTGTGCCTCTCGGCGTAGTAATCAAAGAAATTACAAGAAAGGAGACAGTTTCACATGGGAGAGTAATACTGGGCAAATAGTGATGGTGAAAGATCGGCCTTAAAACGGGTTTTTGTGACGATTAAAGTCGACGAACTTTGCGTGTTGTAGCTACAACAATTAATAGTTGATTGTTGTTGCCCGGCGAACAGACGTTGTTCATACTTGTATCAAATACGACAGTATAATTTAACAGGTCCAAGAAAATAGTTCATTGTTTGCTGAAGCACAATAAATAAAAAGTACTTATGTATTTACTAAATTATACTGGTCAGATTGACATAATTTGTCAGAATGTACCACTACAAATTTGTCTACTGTGTCTCAAGAGATTGATTACAGGCCATCTATATAAAACATCATGCTGTGGCATTTAGTTTCCTTATGAATAAGTGAACAATTTATTTACATGTATTTGTCTCTGTGCAGAGGAAGCAGGGGTGGTGCTACTGGGGAATACATGCTCTGTTGGGAACCCCAGGCTCCATTGGGGAAATACACCAATATATCAGGGATTGTCATATTCAGTTACTATGTTTGAGCTACAAACCATGTAATATGCATAAAGTCTTGGTTCAAAAAATAATTGACTCCCTTTCCAGAATCTGAAATTTAAATTATTTTTCAGTACCATTCCACTGAGTTACCCATTCCTGACCCATCTCACTGTTACAAGTAACAATAACAACATAAGACACAACAGTCAACAACTAGACACTAAATAAGTTGGTATCATGATACACTAAGATGCATATAAACCTTAAGCAAACTTCTGTACATCTGTCTTGAATGTTGATCAATTAAGGCATTTAATGTTATACCAATGTTTGAAGCTTTGTAGTATCCAGTCAGGATACAAGTCCTTCACAGTTTAGTATCCAACACCAAATTTTAGTATCTTGTGGATATTGGGATACTGCAAATTTCAAACCTTGCCTTAAAAGGATGGCCCTTTTCTTTCCTGTGCCAAGGAATTGACACCATAGTTGAAAAGTAGATTAGGAACCTAATGGTATAAATCGAGTTTAGACATATTAAAAATAAATTTGAATTAATAAAAACATTTGTCAATGAGAAATTTTACAATAGCATTGGCCAATTATCATGGTATGCTGATTTATTGCATACAGTTTTTTGCAAAATTCTTCACAAGATACAGAAGTTTCAGACAGGTAAAATCTTTCAAAGAAATATAAAAAATACTTTTAGCAGAAATATATTTATGACTTCACTACAAACATAATACTAAATCTGAAGCAACTGAGCATAGAAATTATTAAGTATACTGTTATTTACAAGCACTATAAATTATATGTCCTATATGGCGACTGCATCACGGCCACTTACGCGTAAAGTTTCTGTTAATACATTCGTTTTCAGCCTGAATCAGTGATTCCTCATTATTTATACGCGCAATATTACTTCCACAAGATGTCCTGTCTCGTTTCTTGATTTACTATTACTGCGGAAGGCAACATATTGTAGCTACAACACGCAAAGTTCGTCGACTTTAATCGTCACAAAAACCTGTTTTAAGGCCGATCTTTCACCATCACTATTTGCCCAGTATTACTCTCCCATGTGAAACTGTCTCCTTTCTTGTATTTCTTTGATTACTACGCCGAGAGGCACAGTACGGCGATTTATTCCAAAATTTTCACGTAAATATGCCCACTCATGGCTGACAACAACATACACACGCGAACAGTTTTTTCGCCGAGAAACGCCCGAAATCAACCCAAATCGGTGACTTTTAACAATATACAAACTCCTTTACATATTTCCAATTAAACTTCAATAATTCCATCGCCCAACACAGCGCAAATTGAAAATACTTCCTTCAAATTGCTTCGACTTACGACGGCCATTGGTGGTCACTCCAATATGGCCGCCAAATCCAAAACTGGCTTCAATTTTCATAGGTATAGAAGCTCGATCCAGGTACTATATTTTCAGATCAGTGGTCTTGACTGTGACTATTTCTTGCGCAGACAAAATGTGTGAAATGGAAAACAACCTTTTAACCCGTTTTTAAAAGGGGAATATACTACTTCCGCTATTAAAAAATAAATAATAAAAAAAATAAAAATCCGCCCGACCCACGTTTTTCAAAAAACTTTTTTTAATTGGCCATATATATGTGCTAATTCTTAAATATAAAACGTGTTCTTAAATATATAGAACGTTCCTAAAATATATAACATTTTTTCGCAAATAGAAACAATGTTGCCGATTATTTAACGTCTTCTCTCATATATAAACAATATTGGCATATATAAATCAGCTCACATATATAAACAATGTTGCCATATATAAATCAGCTCACATATGTATATATAAACAATTTTTCCATATATAAATCAGCTCACATAATATATAAACAATGTTGCCGATTATATACAACGTGTGCCAAATATATAAAGGGTGGTTACACCACAGGCGGCCCAATTTCAAGGTGAATGATCAGGAGTTGCGGGTTTTTAACGGCTTTTATAAACAAATTTGATACTCAACCAAAACTATTCTAAAAACATTCTTAAATTAATCAAATAACTACACTTTAACAATAAAATATAGTTGACATGATAGTATAATGCCTTTACATTCTTTTAATTACTCCATGAGCTCATTTAGAGCGGTTTATGCAACCTTTTCTGTGGCCTATATATTGTGTTGACTTGTGTGTTGCTCGTCATATGTATATAAAAGGTAAAGGCTAATTACTCGCGGCCCGACCGCATCGCCTTCAAAGTCAAATATCTCCGCTCAAACTTGTCGTACGGCAAAAATAATTCGATCAAATCTTTTCACATAGGTTTCTCTTTCTAACGAATATGGTTTGATCACAACTCGGGCAAATTTAGCGACGAACGGAGCCAAAATCTCTCTCAATTTCGGCTATGTTCATAATACTTCGAACTGTTCGGGCATGACCGTGGACGTGACGTAACAACTGGTAAACATTCACCCTGAAATTGGGCCGCCTGTGATTACACAATACACAGTGCCGCGTTCGATTTAACCGAATTATATGAAGTACTGCTTAAACCAATAAACATGCATCTTATTAAAGTGCAGGCGCTTTTTCACTCGACGTTGGTCATGGCTGACAATTAGCACATGCAAATTTAGGTAAATTTAATAAAAGCAGTGGTCAATGTAGACTTGCTCCAAGTCTGTCTCTTATAGGGGGAGTATATTAGGGCGCGCGAAAATGCGGGCGGGAGACGGGCGGCGAGAAAATCGGTTCCAATTTTATCGCGTCCCGCCCGCCCGCCGTCCGCCTTAATTTCCTTCCCCCCGCATTTTCGCAAGAGACAGACTTGGACTAAGTCTATGGTCAATGTTGCTGATCGTGGCACATCGCAGGAATCGAATAGCGAGGAAAGTAGTTCGGAACTATAAAGCGGTTGTTTCCATCAACAGAGGGTGGTCAAGGTGCAAACGCCACACAAAATACAGTGCCAGGAGAGCGCGCCGCGGAACAAAAAAGGAATTATTATTATTATTATTGATAGGCATACAGTTACAAGTATTGCGCGATTTAATCTGCTAGCGAATAGTGTCTCCCTGGACAATATACGCGACACAGATAGTGTCCCTCCTCGCGGATTCTGACCCTCAAAGAAACACTGAGATAAGATTTAGTTCTTGCGTATAATATAAACCAATGCAATGCGTTAACCTACTTTGTTATTTCACTCTGTCTAACGCCAGACGATTTTACTTGTCACGGGAAGGGTCTTGCTCATTAATGAGTTAAATCACTGTCTCATGCAGTTTGTTACACCGGAACTTGAAATAGTGGTTCGAGTGCACCCCTAAACAACATACAACAAAAATTATTTAAGAATTCCATAGCATCCTTCACCGATTTTCGTACACTGTGCTTGGATTAAATCGCGCAATACTTGTAACTGTATGCCTATCAGGATTTTCATTCCTTTCTTGTTCCGCGGCGCGCTCTCCTGGCACTGTATTTTGTGTGGCGTCTGCACCTTGACCACCCTCTGTTGATGGAAACAATTGCTTTATAGTTTCTTCGACACTAACCGAACTACTTTCCTCGCTATTCGATTCATGTGATGTGCCACGATCAGCAAGACAGCAACATTGGTCACTGCTTTTATTAAATTTGCCTAAATTTGCATGTGTTTGTCAGCCATGACCATCAGTAGTGGCCATGACCAACGTCGATTGAAAAAGCGCCTGCACTTTAACAAGATGTGTTTATTGGTTTAAGCAGTACTTCATATAATTCGGTTAAATCGAACGCGGCACCACAGTATAGAGACGACCAGTAGGGCCACTCGGCGATGCAACATGTAGCCGGCTTTTTATGCAAAAATATGCAGTTTACTGGCCAGGAAAGTTAGTCCAGCTTGCTTATTGGCCAGAAAAAGCAATTGACTGGCTGCCAATGCGTAATGAGCGGCCACACAAAATTTCAAATGAGTGGCCCTACTGGTCGTCTCTATACTGTGGCGGCACTGTGTAACCACCCTTTATAATAGTTATATATTTGGCACACGTTGTATACAGCTAATTGCATTAAGGTTGTCCTCCGACAAAGCTAAAAGGTAAAAGCCAAGCGCGAAAAGTTCGATATTCATCTCGCATATTCATACGAAAAAAAGCTTGACCTGCAACAAGCCAAGTTTGAATCCCTTGAGAACGCTAATGAATATATTGTTATTATGAAATTCCCTCATAATTATTCAATCTGCATGCCAAACGGCAGAACAAGACTATGATTTAAAGTTTCGTCCCAGCGTGGCCGCTATAGCATAATTGTCCCTTGAAAACAAGTAAAATACCTCTTACGAATTGCAGACTGTTACGTTTTGTGTTAAAAATGCCTCGTGCGTACAGTCACGATTTGCGATGGAGAGCTATTTCCCTCAAATTGAAATAGTGGGAATCGATATTGAGGAGATCTATACGAGAGCAAGTATATATTATACGAGAGCAACATTATACGGCACGGGACATCTTGCTTAGTATAAGTATCGTTTTGATTCTTATTGCCTTGGCGAACAACTTTAAGCATAATATTTACAGTATCCTCCTCATCCATTTTTGTACAAAACACTGCTTTAGAGTTTAACACTATCGTGATAGCACAGCTACACAGAGATTACTTAATTATTCGACATTTCAACAACTGGCGGGCTCCAGCATATTTGAGGTCCCCGGGGAGAACATTCGTTGCTTTTTGTCTGTTCAGCTAGGGTGTAAAAAAAAAAATCAACCTCCATTTCCCAAATAAATCCACTTTTCTTAAGAACAAAGATTTTGAGCCCCTGGGAATTTAAAATAGCTTCTAATCGTATTCCAGGAGCATAACTGTCGAATTATTAATAGGTCGTATTACTATTTTAAATTCCCCAGGGGCCTAAAATCTTTTGTGCTTAAGAACAAAGTGGATTTCTTGGGAAATTCCGAGGTTGCGTTTTTTTTTATACACCCTGTATTTCACAACTATCTGCGACTGCAAGTTATTTGTAAACAAAAACTGCCTGATGTTCTTGGAGGTATTACTTAGAATACTTCAAATTAATGCAATCACTGGAAAACTCCATGAACTGCTTCTCGAAAAACAACAACTAACGTTTTTCCCCATGCAGTTTAGTCATGTCGGTTAAACTCGACAACAAAGAAAATTGGTTTAAACGTGAAAATAGGTATTTATTCACACGCAGTTAATTAATTCAAACTAGTCGCTCCCATCGTTCTTTTCGCGCTTGGCTTTTACCTTTTAGCTTTGTCGGAGGACAACCTTAATGCAATAGGCCTATTAGCTGTATATAATCGGCAACATTGTTTATATATGTGAGGTGGTTTATATATGGGAAAATTGTTTATATATGTGAGCTGATTTATATATGCCAATATTGTTTATATATGAGAGAATTAAGATGTTATATATTCGAGGAACGTTCTTAACGTACACGTTTTAGCACATATATATACGGCAATTCCTACTATATTTGTATTGTTGTTTCATATTTGATATTGATTTCATATTATATTTGGGAAAAGTAATTTTGTCCGCTTTTGCGCGTCATAGGCTTATTAGGGTACCACAAGCCGGGTTTTTGTAACACTACAATAGCCATACGCACATGTACATGCGGTATGTCCACAATGATGCCGGAATTACACACAGCATGACGACATGCATGACATCCTCAAAAACAAACGTCACATGGTGTTGTCATGCGTACTCAAATATGCATATACCGGCAGAAAATATCACGTGTTTAATTCTGTAATTTCATTGGTTATTTTTCTATATTTGTTATGTTTGATATAATATAACCGTATGTGCTTCAAGGCTCTCACTAGGGATCGGCAAGGCTTACTGGATAGTCTAACGAACCAAGGTCGAGAATAGCACGGTAAGCTATGTTATATTTCTGCACTCGATATTAATACAGACCATAGTCATAGATTTTCCTCTTAACTTTATCATTAATGCCAACAACTTTGTCTGACTAGCAAGTGTTGTCTATGTTTGCGGGTGTGTCAGAATTGTGAGTGGAGTTTACATGGCTTCAGCGAGTCCTTACTAGCTGTTGTTAGCAGACCGCAATTCCGCTGCAAATGGCCTTTCATCTGGCTGACTGCGAGCTTCTATTAACTGCATGTATTATAGGTGCGATATTGTGCACGCTTTCCGTAATATCTCGTTGTCTGGTTACAGAATCATGTAGTCTATTCAGCTTGAGTCACATATATACCGAGCAAACCGAAATTACTAAACATTAGTTGAAGTAGCAAGCTGAGCGCTTTGCATGTTAAATTCATTCTTTCAGCTCCTTATTATGTCTCCATGACCATGGCTGTGTACCAGAGCAGGACTTGTAAATTTGAAGTAATTTTATAGATTCAGCTTTGCACACAACATTTTTTAACGACTCACCAAGCTGATAAAGGTGAAGCCTGCATACTGTGCCTGCATGGCCCTGGGTATACCTTTGGCATTTGTATGTTCATTAGATGATGCGTCAATATGATTTTATAGGCTTTAGTTTTACAGAATACGACTTAGTCTTCATGTATATTTGCATACATTATTAAATATTTCAACAAAACATCGTTTAGGTGGGATTAAATCAGCAGAATATCAAGATGCCTAACAATCCGCAAGCAAACATCGCGAGAAAAAGGCGATTGAGAGCAAAGTTCCTTGCCTTGCAAAAGGAAAACGGTAAAGCTCTCCAAGGTTTTCCTGACAAGAAATCTCAGTTGCGACAGTCTAGTAAACCTATAGCTAGCAAAGATCAAAAGAAAGCTGAGATCTCAGCCGAACACAAGCAAGTGAAACAGGAGACTAAACTGGCAGCAAAACGTGCATTAGATTGGGAACCGATCTTTCCTATTGAGGAAGAATTGCCAAAGTACAGAAGAGTGGTTGTGAAAGGTGGAGAAGCAGCAAATGTAAGATGGGTCAGATAGGGTTTAGAGTCTGCAGTAGAAAGTCGGTTATTTGGCTTATAGCTGTTCTCGTTTTTCTCGAAATTCCAAAAGCGAAGTTCCAAATAGCGTGCAGCAGCGTTTCGCTACTCTCCGTACGCACTGTTTCGGCGACTAAATCAAATTTAAGTTGGGAATATTTGCTACAACCAAAGATTTCATGTACAGTTGTACATATTCTGTAAACGAGTGTAAATGACCTATTTATTATGTATATATTTTTAACAGAATAATGAATTTCAACAATAGAAGTATCACATTATTTCTCTACCCACCACTGCCTCGAAATATTGCTTTGTGACCTGGATAATAAACACTGTTTGGATCCTATAGTTATACCTATACCCCATGTTTGAGCTGGATACTGTTTGCACTGGTTTGCACCAGTGCACAAGGCATGTTCACAAACAAAATTAGATTTTAACAATATAATTAAGATTGTATTTTAGATGAGATGTATTATTATATCAACAAAAATATATTTCCTTATAAGGATAGGGAGTCTACGTAATGGCGTAGGGAGTGTCAAGTAGTCGAGGGTAAAAGTCGAGGTTGAGGGTAAACTGTCGAGGGTCCTTGAAAACCGCGTTTGTATTTTACATGTAAAATGTTTCTACCGTAATTTATTCGTGAGATCAACCTCGTCCCCAGGGTCTTGATGGGACGGCGCGGTGAACGGGGCGATATAGTACAGTAAAACTTTTTAATGCAAGATGAATTCTATATATTTGTAATCCTCATGGAAAGATAAATCAACATTTTGCTATGGTGATGCCAACACGTGTTTCTAGGGCTGAAAGAGCACGCAAGCTTGTTGTTTCGCGCAAAGCCGTATATTGTCCCTAAAACTGCCGTATACCGTAAACCTCCGACTATAAGCCCTGGGATTATATTCTTTCGTAAGCATTTTTTTCATGGGCTTATACACGGGGGAGCTTATATTCGGAGGGGCTAATACATGGACTACATTTGTGTTAGTAATATTTATTGTGAAAAACTGGAAAGTTACGGCAGTTATCACAGGCCAACAAAGAAAAGCATCAGAAGGAACGCGGGTCCTCGGATGAGGGATGGAACTTCCATGTTTATATTACCTTCACGGAGCCTTGAAAGATCATTACCATGAACAAGTTTTTGTAAACTTAAATAATAAAACATTAATAAATACTGGTATATCTTGTTCAGCGCCCCAAAGGCTTCGATAGGGGGGGAGCTTATATTTGGAATGTTCTGAGCGTTAATAATAGCTTATACACGGGGGAGCTTATATTCGGGGGGGGCTTATATTTGGAATGTTCTGAGCGTTAATAATAGCTTATACACGGGGGAGCTTATATTCGGGGAGGCTTATATTTGGAATGGTTTGAGCGTTAGTGAATATAGTGGGCTTCTACACGGGGGTGCTTATATTCGGGTGGGCTTATAGTCGGAGGTTTACGGTATTTGGAGCCAATAAACTACTGGGACTGAAAAAATCACAAATAATTTAAAAATAGAAAAAATCACATGATTTTTTTAATCTCGTACACTTTTTAGGAGTGATTTGCCCCTCGATTATTACCCTATCAACGTCCTGAATTAAATATCTCGTATTGAATATCTCGTATATAGCTCATACCTTTGATTTTGGTTATCTCCTCCTAATGTTTCGCAAATGAATCGTCTTTGTTTGTTTTGAGAGACGCTGGATTGCAGTATACGCAATGCTAGTTCTAAAACCTGGTATTGTGCATATCACGCTTTGCTTCTCGTGTGATTGCACAGGGACTGAAAATATGGTGCAAATTATCCTCTTTGTTTGCGATATAAAAGTTCTACTCTCAGACGTACTTCATTAATCAACAATGTTTGAATACATCTTCAATGAAGCATAACCCGACAGAAATTACTTCGTCCAAGCTGGTATATTATTATTATTATTATTTAATCTTATTTAATCTTATTTACATACAAGCAACGGTAGCCCTTCAACAAAATAATTAGCTGATTTTCAAGGGACCGTTGACCAATGAAAATACTAATAAAAATATATATAAAAGTTTTACACACAAACAATAACATGAAAATATACTTATTTAAGCAAGCAATAATCCCACCCAAACCCATATTGTATAATATTAAAAAAAGTTAATTAAGTTTCACTGTCTCGGAGCAGAGCCTTAAATCTTGGTAGTGATATACCATTATATTTAAGTTCCGTCGGTAATTCGTTCCAAATCTTTGCGCCTGAATAGCCAATTTTTAAGAAAATTAGTTTTAGGTTTTTCAAGAGATATAATCACAATTATAATTTTGATTATCTTTCACTTTAAACATTTTTGTGATCTTTCTTAAGGAATTGCCTTTTCTAACCTTCCATTTTTCTATCAATGGTTGCCAGCCTAATTCCTGTAAAATGTACTTCCAGTAATGACTCTAGCAGCCCTGTTTTGCATTTTTTGAAGCTTTTCAAGTGAATAAGCATTACCTATGTCCCAAACAAGGCTACAGTAGTCAAAATGCGGCAGGTATATACAGAGATTAATTATTTCTGGGGCACAAAAGCTTTCATTCGTCGAGTCATTCCTATGGCCTTTGACACCTTGGTAACAACATTGTCTATATGAGTATCCCATTTAAGTTCGGATCATCAACAATAACCCCTAAAGTTTTTATTTATTTTACTCTTTTTATATTACTATCTCCCAGTTTAATATCAGGATCAGTATCAATTTTACTAAGCCGTTGTCTATAGAACCAGCAATCATATATTCAGTTTTATTCTTATTCAGTGTTAATTTGTTGGCCAACAACCATTGGTGTATATTTTCCAAACCATTATTCAATTTCGTTTGGATGTCTACTATTGAGGCGCCACTTGCTGTTAGATTGGTATCATCTGCAAACATGCTGGCTGTAGTTGTTCTTAAACAGTTAGGTAAATCGTTTACATAAATAAAAAACAATGCTGGGCCCAAATTTGAACCTTGAGGTACTCCGCAGCGAATTGTTCGACATTTTGATGTTGTTTGATTTATTTTACACATCTGCTTTCTATTGTTAAGTATGATTTGAACCAATTTAAGGTGGTTCCTCTACAGGCAAAATAAGATAATTTTTCAATCAAGATGCCGTGGTCGACACAATCGAAGGCTTTTTTGAAATCAAGAAAATTTATCCATATTTATGTACCATTGGTTCGTATTATTTGAAAGAGAAGTTGTGGTCGAGCTCTTTTTCGTGAAGTCAGCTTGGCTATCTGTCAGCAAGTGGTTAGATTCTAAGTATCCAATGAATTGCCTGGAGATAAGCTTTTCAAACACTTTCGCTACTACAGAGATAATAGATATTGGTCTGTAATTACTACAATCTAATTTGCTTTCCCCTTTATGTACACGAGATATGCACGCAATTATTATTATTATTATAACATATTTACAGAGGATGAAACAATTCAGTATATAAATACTGCTATCAACTTGTGTCCTCTCTGCAGAGCTAAAAATATCCTTAAAATCACCTTAAAATCATCAGGAAATACGCCCATTTCACTGGATTTATTGAATATATTAGTAAGTGATTCGGCAATCATTTCTGCACTATCTTTTAAAAGTTTGAGTGATATTCGATCGTGTCCGGTTGCTTTACAAGTTTTAATTCTCGAAATTTCACTTTTGACCTCCGAAGCAAAAATTTCTTGAACTTCAAGTGTGGTGTCAATTGGGGTGATATAACTTTCAAAACAACTTTCCCCTTTAGGAAGATTATTTGCCAGATCAGATCCAATCTCATTAAAATAAGTATTCATAGCATCTGCTATTAAATCGTGTTTCGTGATAGCTTCTTGATCGATTACCAATTGATTAATATTTGTTGTTTTCAATTTCTTATTTGTTAGTTGGTTAATAGTTTTCCACATAGATTTTGGATCCTTATTGCATTGATTTATCGCATTGTTATAGTAATTGGCTTTTGTATCTGTAACTGACTTGTTCAATTCATTTCTAGCCTTTGTTTTAATTTCCGAAGTTAGCCATCGCACATGTTCACTTCGTACTAATTTTATAGTTCATTGAATTTCGAATAAACATAGCTACTCCGCCTCCCATGCGATTCCTATCTTTACATACTAGATCATAGCCATCTATACCCACTTCATGGTCACTGACGGTGTCATCTATCCTTATTGCATTGATTTATCGCATTGTTATAGTAATTGGCTTTTGTATCTTTAACTGACTTGTTCAATTCATTTCTAGCCTTTGTTTTAATTTCCGAAGTTATAGCCATCGCACATGTTCACTTCGTACTAATTTTATAGTTCATTGAATTTCGAATAAACATAGCTACTCCGATCATAGCCATAGCTACTAGATCATAGCCTAAGCCATCTATACCCACTTCATGGTCACTGACGGTGTCATCTAGCCAGGTTTCATTAACGCATATAATGTCATATTCTTGACATATACTCTAAATTTATCTATATATTTTACTATACTTCTAATATTAAGATGTTCTATTTTGAAACCCTTATTGCCACTATGCAATCTTTTCTTGGTTACATTGGTCATATTATTTCCCTCCCAGGCAATTCAATAGTTTGATCACTTATACCAGAACTACATGGTTTTACTGCTCTGAGACAGGTTCATAACATCAATTATACTTGGAGTTAAGATAATGAACAAACTGTGCCAAATCTATTTAGGTGCAAACCGTAGGAGTTTAAGTGTTTATCTTGAATATTTTTATGTTCAATATAATCCCAATTACGTTGTTGACATGCTTTAGCAAACATTTTGTTTACCTTATTTACTTTCTGTGAATATCCAGCATTGTCGGTCTGAGTATCAGTTCCGATATTGCCACATTTGTTGTTCGGCTTTCTTTCTTTACAATCTCCTGAATTTTTAACATATACCATCAACAATCTCGTTTGCCTGTTTGTCTCTTACATCATTTGTGCCAACATGTGGTATTATTTGATCTGGCTTTTTCGCTAGGCATGGTCTTATAAGGTGGCTCATCGCTTCCGTGTTTGATCCTCTGTACGTTTCTACATATAAATATGTTATTTACCGGTTGCGAGGTCCGGATGAGCTAAAAACTGTGCCTGAGGGACGTTTTCAAGACCGAGGGCACAGTTTTTCTCATCCGGACCGACGCTGCCGGTAAATAACGTGTTTATTTTTTATCATATGTAAAATTTAAGAATTTATTAGAATTGAAAATTCCAGTGTAGCGAAATAATTTGAGATCAGTGCAATTGTGGCAAGAAACTCGCAAAAAACAGTTTCTGTAAAAATGTACACGATATTTTTTAAATATGGCAGCAGAAAAGCATAGGAATGAAAGGTTTTGGCCTGGCGAAACAACAAGCTTGCGTGCGCTTTCAATGAGATAAAGTGAAATGAGACAATTTGGCCAAACCAAGACAAATGATATTTTGCTCGATATTTTGCTGGCAAAGCCATGCAACAAAATGCGCAGCCTGAAATACTAACACACTCGGATTATAATGTGAGTATCAAAATTCATTTCCAGCCGAAAACTTTAGGAGTAAAATCAGATTCACTTAAATTATAATAAATGCCCTCCTCTCGGGAAGTTAGTCTTAGTCAAATTTTGCTCCATTCATCTTAGTTTACCTATTAAGATTTTCAGCTCCTTCCTGATTTTCAATCAGAGTTCCCCTCATAATCCGGCTAAGCATTCGCATTTCTGTTGATTCAATAATTATCTTTAATAACTTAAAAATAAACAATTTAATAACTTTTTACAAGATATTCGATAGTTTTATTTATTGATACTCCGAAATCCAATCCACTGAAATTACCGTAAAACAATTTGACGTCCATGCATCATCAACACAAACGCCGTCGATCGCACGGCAATGTAAACAGCAATTGGCAAGTTGTTTCATGCTTACACCATGGCTTAAACCACCTTTAAGGCATGTAAAGTTTGTAAATGAACTCAAAGTAGTGCATAGAAAGCCGTAGTTGTTTGGTTTTGACGATTCGTTGCAAAATGTTCAATTTTATCGATTTTTTGATAAAAATATATTAGCATCAATTATTATCGCATCTCAAATTTTAGATTCTCCAATTACAGTCACTTAAAATATTATTATTCGCAAACCAATTTGAAACGAAACCCACCGTTAGAAAGCTGAATGGCTACGCTTTAAAATGAATATAAACATTGACTTTTACTGATCGAAAGCTTTACCAAAAAATACCAAATATATAGACTCGTGTTCTCCACACAACAGGGGTTTTATAATGAGATCGCACGTTCTATTTGAAATCCTTCTTGAAAAATATAGGCACGTAAGCGTACATTGCGTCCAGTTGCTGTTGTCGTTGTTGACTAAATTTATTTGTACTATAGTTGTTGTGGTGTTATTTGGTGGTGGTGTTCGATTGCCAGCTTCAAATAGTGAATGGCCTATTGCACCGGCCGAACAAAATTTCGCGTGAAACATGAAACAAAAACAACACCGAATGTTTTTCAAAAGACACTTGATTAAATGCGGAAACTTGCTTTTAAATTAATAAAGGCTATATTGAATTTTAGGATGCTATACCAGATGAAATGAAGGAAGCGGCGAAATTGTTGGCAGAAGCGATGTTTGTTCGTGAGAAATATATGACGATGAGTTTGCAAGGAGCCTGTCAAACAACTTTGAAAGCATTAAATGAAATTGACGATGAATTTAATGTTGATATTATCCTGAAGGATCGAGGAGTCAAAGCAGACCGCCATATAGGTGCGTACTGTTTGTTAGAACTCCATCACTCCATGTACAAACTGCGATACTGCAGTACTGTAGTTTTTGTACAATATCAATGATGATCGGAAGTTCTCATCCAGAAACGTTTAAATCAAGTTGAAACCTTAGCGCGCATTCTCATCATCATCATTTTCGTCTTCATCGTCTTCTTTTCCCGCTTGGCCTGTGGTCGTCTGGTCGGGGGGGGGGGGGGGAGGATTCCTCTCAGGGAAACGATGCTCCAGCAGATGCAAACATTCCTTCCTTTCCATCATCACTACTTTGAATGCCCAGTGACAGTCGTCCTGCCCTACGACTTGAATTGCTGGATCTATAAATTTACGCTGTTTGCGAGAGGGAGCTAGCATTCTTTCACCTTTCAACTTTTTGTAGATCTGCAGCCGCCATGTCATACGTACGCTCCAGGAGCCGCCATGTCATACGTACGCTCCAATGCATTAAAGTTGGTGCACAATAGGTTTTTGCTAGACGCGGGATAACGTGTATTTCAATAACTACTTTTTGGCACTAAATTAGTTCATTTTTGGCGCTGCATTACAGTCAAATTGCACTGCTACCTGCCAATCATAATTGAGCATTCCTTTTCTTATACTATAATTATTATATATTTAGTAATGATTTTGTATATTTGTATTTGTTCAAGCGTTAAAACTTTTGTGGGATATTAGTTTGTTTAGTTATGGTACGATAAAAGGTCAGAAAGTAACAATTAGATTGACCAATTTCATATAGGTGAAATGACAAAGCAGAAAAAAGTGGAGAATTTCTACGATAAAATTGAGCTGCCAGATGCCTGCGATTACAAATTTGAAAACCGAGATGGTGTATTCTGTATTACCGCTGGTACACCGTTGAAACCTGACAGTGTTTTCTTTAAGAAGGATGGCTCACCTAAAGGCCAGATTGCGCCACCAAGAGATGAGTTTCTTAACGATTATTATCTTTTACTTGCAACTTGTGCAAATGGTCCTGTGTAAGTAATCACTGATTGTAAGCAAGCACATCCTGTTTGGATTAAAATTGGTTTAACCTATCACAAGCTAGTGTTAAAAGAGGTCTATGGCGAGCTGGATCCAACTTCTAAGAGGCATATGGACGCCGATGAAGAGTGATGCTTTGTTTAAAACCTTGCGTTAAAAAGAGGATTTAGTAGGGGGAGGGGAGGTTTGAAAGGAGGGAGGGAGGGATAGGCATGGAAAGCAACCTCGACATTAGAATGGGCTGATCATGAGAGGTCGGCTTAATCAATTTTGCTTCCCCGCCTAAACCTTTGGTCCCGAACATGTCACCACGTAAAGTTCCTGGAGTTCTCCATTGCTCTTCGCCATGGCAGCTCCGACATTTGCATATATCCCATGCAACATGGTTGATAGCCTAATTTCTATTTAATTCTATCATGGGGACCATACTAACTTAAACTATTCTATTGGGAGTGTAGTAAAAAGATAAGTAAATCCCCCAAGTTAATAAAGTTAGTTATTTGCGGACGAAGGTTTTGCGTATATTGATCAACTATATATGAACCTGTAATTCTATAGACACCGTTTCGCACAGTATTTCTTCTAAATAGTGTTTTTTTCTTTATTCAGTCGATCGTTTGCCACCCGCCAGTTAGAATATTTGGAAGGAAAGTTCAATCTTCATACTCTCATGAATAGTAAGAAAGAATTGGCTGAGATCAAAGAAGTGCCGAAACGAGATTATTACAACGTTCGGAAAGTATGAATAAACACGTTTTACCTTACTAAAACTGGTTTCTTTGTCATTGGCAACCGATGTAATAGGATGTATACATATTACGTCATACATCGATCAGCAATCAATAAAGGTTTATCTGCATTCAGTACACAAAAACATATCCTGACTATTTAACATCGATTCGTTGGTTCAAGTAAATGGAAATCGGGTTTTAACTGTGTATATGGTGTAGTACTGTAAAATGTTATAGATACCATTTAGAATTAAATATAGCCTGTCTAGGTGGTGCTTTTAGGAAATGGCGATATATAACGTTATCCTGTTAGGTTTATCTCCTTCCATGAATCAATGCAGATTCCATGTTTAAATTAAGTTGAACATGATTGTACGTATATCCATTGACATTTTGCATATATCCGATGTTTCTCAGATTGACACGCATATCCACGCAACTGCCTGTATGAGTCAATACTCACTGCTGAAGTTCATGAGGCGCAAGGCCAAAACAAATCCTGATGAGATAGTCGCAGAGAAAGATGGAAAAAAGTTGACTTTACTTGAGGTATGAGGATCGAATGAGGAAACGTAATTTAATATATTTGCAAGTTGCAACTAATGTTATAATTAAAATGGCTCGCTGCAATGCTGCATAATAAAACATTGGGTTAAATATTGACTATATGTGCATGTACTACAATTTATATGTCGAGCTTTTTAGATCTAATTTACATTAACAGTTTGGCCACTTTTCTGTGCATGGGCAATACCCTTAGTGTGCTAAATTTTAGTTCGTGGGATGCACCTGGGCATGAGCCCACCCCAACCATAACCTTATATCATTCGTCCTTAGCACGGCTAGCATATTGTATGTTTACGAACGGTATCATTTTCCCTATTTTATAAGCTAAATAGACCATGTCACAGTGAAATAAAATGTTTGTTTGTTTTTAGTTCTTTGACAGCCTTGGTTTAAAACCTGAAGAGCTTAGTGTGGATAGTCTGGACGTTCATGCAGTAATTATAGCTTTCCTTTTGATAACAAATTAGATCGATCGAGATATCATTATTATATATATATATGTGCGCCACTGGCACTGATATAATATGTAAGTTTGACCAACCGTCAATATTTATTTTGTTTTAATCAGGGAGAAGAAACGTTCAATCGTTTTGACAATTTCAACAAGAAGTACAATCCAGCTGGTATGTAATTAGACATGCAAGTTAAATAGTTGATATATACTGTAATGCGTACTTCTATATGTTAACGTTCACAATAAAATATTTTTATCCACTAAATGGCGGCCCCAGACTCGTCTCGCACGGTCGTAATAATAGTGTTCACTCGTAGTCACATTCAATATGGGGGATCTACAGCGTAGACCTTAGCCATTTACTCGGCAGGATTCTCAATGAGAATTCCAGATGTATAGGCTCATCATTATAATGGATCGATGGCCGAGTCAACGCTTTCGCCGTTCCTCGGCCCCGCCCCCAAATCGTCTGGGCCCCAGTCTTCTAATGCGAAGTGCGCTGATAACGCTGCAACATACGTAGAATGTCTAGGTTGGGGGATCTACAAAAGAACCATCATATTATTCATATAAAAGTGAAGCCATGGTTCGTGAGCCTTGTTCTAGAAGACAAATGCATGTTTGAAACGTATTCTTTTATTAAACGTATTCTGTCACGCACAACGTTTAATAAAACGACAAAATGCATGGTTTGAAATTGCCCATACCAAATGAACATACTGAACTGTTAGTTCGGATGATAAAATCGGGGTTGCATTGCGTTACAAGTGATATCTTCTTAATTGTTTGCAGAGAAGTATACTTCTTATATAAATGTAAATAGCATTTAACATTATAGACTTGAGATAAAACAAGAAATTAAACACGCAAGTAACATGCACGCTCGTTTAAAACTCGTTTGTTCTTGCAGGTCAAGGCGCCCTTCGAAAACTGTTTCTGAAGAAGAGTAACTACATGGATGGACGATATTTGGCTGAACAGATCAAAGGGGTCATGGAGCTTCATGAAAAACAAAAATACGTCAACAGTGAATTGAGAATTTCAGTTCATGGCAAATATCCAGATGAGTGGCTAAGACTGGCACAATGGGCCTTGAAGTACAATATTCAGTCACCCAATGTTCGCTGGATGATTCAAGTTCCAAGGCTTTTGTAAGTCAGCGTATTTTACATCTTTTTGGGGTTACTCTTTACTTCTGTGTTTTCATTAGGGGCCTTGAGAAGCACAAAAACCAAAATTTTAATGCATACCGCCGGCCAAGCCAGACCTATACGCATCTCGATAATGATTGGTCGTAATCGATCGTATTGACTCTAAGCGTACGCCACTAACTACGGCCCTCGATTAGTGGTAATCGATCCAGCGTGGGTTTAAATGTCGTGCAACATGATTGAGCAGAGAACTTTGAAAGGGGATGCGAATTTTTTATTTCTAGAAGGAACAAGTAATCTCAACCAGTTATTCCCCAAAATGTACATTGTGCGGAGAAACAAACATGTGCCCAAACATGCACATTGTGCGAGTGCTTGATTGAAGGGCTCGAAAATCTGAGCAGAAGAGAGTGAGAAAACTCCTGATACGACATTCTTTAACTTATACACAGTTACTTCTAAGTACATTATACATTAAATCTAGCGGTATTTTTAAACATGCATATGTTTATCCAAAAAAGCGGCTTGGTATTGTTGATATTTGAAATTTACCAAGAAACGAAGTACCTTATAACGTTCATTCGACTTCTATTTTTAATGTAAATTTAACATGACGAAAGTAGCGAACACCTGAAAATAGCGGCCCCTTAGGGCTTCTAAATGGAATTCTATACGTGTGTAATGTTTTAAGGCCCGATCAAACGAGAACGCAAGTCATCACAAGTAAACTTGTTTTGACTTGCGACGCAACCGATCAAACGATACGCAATAGATTTAGCTCGTGTTCTTTTCTTTCATGTTCTCACTCTTATTGGAAACATTTTCGTCGACTCTTTCCAGTTTTTCGGTGTTTTTTGAAGCCATTTGGAACGAACGGTATTCGACTTCGGCGTTTCCCGCTTTTTTAACAATCACAGAGATAAATAGAGCGCGAGCACAGAGGACTAGGGACTAGCCTAGCTTTATGTTACCATGGCAACTGGTCACGAAAAACTTGCTTGAACTTGCGCTTGGTGTTCAAACGTGTCGCAAGTGCTCGCAAGTTTACAAAAACTTGCGATGAAGTTTGAACCAGTTCAAATCATTCGCAAGCTAACGCAAGTCATCGCAAGTTACGAGGCACAAGCAAGCGCAAGTCATCGCAAGTCATCGCAAGTTGGTGGTCAAACGAGCCACAAGCAAGCGCAAGTAAAAACTTGCGATGACTTGCGTTCTCGTTTGATCGGGCCTTTACAGTTAAATCTTATCTGAACGTTTTGTGGTATCATGAATATAGCGACATCTATTGTGCAAGAGGCAACTACAAGAACTTTGCTGAAATGCTACAGTTTCTTTTTGGACCAATGTTTGAAGCTACTCTTGATCCTAAATCTCATCCTGAGATGGCGAAATTTATGACCCAGGTATTGTAGTAACAAAATCTATTCAATATTTCACGTTTGACTTTGTTGTAACTTTAAAAAGCTTTAAAGCCATATCTTGCCGCTTCCGCACACTGGATATCTAGTCTGATTCACCTATTAATGGTAACGTACGCCCTGTTAAGAGAACACCCCTCTTAAGAGGATACATACTACAGAATATAACGTTACCCCTATTAAGCAGACACCCTTCTTAAGCGGATCCGGACACATCGGTGTGGTCCCGCAACCGTCCGTTACCATGCATTTTTTTCCAATTTTGCCATTGGGCTTGAAAACATAACAAGAACTTCGACGTTTCATGCGAAGGCCCTGCGTTTCGTCTGGAAGTTAGAAGGACCTTCGCTCGAAACGTCGAAGTTCTTGTTATATTTTTCAGGCTGTTTGATTCTACAAACCCTCAAGTACAGCTGTTAAGTATACATCTCTCTCTTGCATTCATCAAGGTGATTGGTTTTGACTCTGTTGATGATGAGAGTATTCCAGAATTGACTCCATTCAATGAAGATAGTGAAACACCTTCAAACTGGACTCAAGTGGAAAGACCAACATATTCTTACTATATTTACTACATGTATTGTAACATCATGACTCTTAACCACTTGAGAAAGTAAGTAACACGTTGAGGAGCGGGTTAAAAGTTTCCAAATTTTGCTAAATTAAAGTTATACATTAGCGGCAACAAGACTACCTCCTCCACAGGCGCTTTATTAATTGGAGCGGGCTTGGAAAATTAGGGAAGGGACGCACGGGCGGCATAAAAAATGCGGGTAAGGCGAAGAGAAGCGCCTGCTAACTAATGTTCTCAAGATGGCAGAAGCTATTCACCATTTATTTGACTATAATCGTCCGGAGAAAGAGTTTGTTAATGATTCTTATGAACGTAGGCTCTTACAAAAGGTTAAGGAAGGTGGGGAAGTACTTTGCCCTAACTGTCACGCTACTGATGGCAAAAATAAATGAGCATATATACTTTTAGATTTGTTATACATATTTGTTATTATTTTGCATATAATTTTCCTTTCAAGTTATACATATTCGTAGTCAAATACATACTCATACTACATACTGAATGACACATTAATGATGTCGACATCACTAGCACTGAAGTCAATTGAACCCTTCGCATTTTGAGTGCATTTTTCGGTGTTGTCGCCCATCGAGACTGAGGAGTGAGGACAAAAACACTTTGATTCAACGTTTCATATTTCGATTAATATGGATCATATTTCAGCAATAACTTTTAAAATATATCCATCTAAGATGGAAAACACGAAAATATATCGTTTTACGCTGTGATGGGCAATATTTCAGGCAGATTTTTTTGGATTCCCGATTGTCGACATTTATGCCTGATTTTCGACCATTATATGGCAGGCCCTTCGTCACTCTTTCCCCTGATGCAAAATATCACCCGCCCGCGGGAAAAAGGGCCTGAGGAGGAGGTAGGCAACAAGATATAAGATATGGTTTAATTAAATGAATGTAATCCATGAATAAGGAGTACAGCTCCACTTAACGCCTAGATGTAAATACGCCAAAATATGATCGCACATAACCCATGGCTCCTTAGACATGACTGCATTGCACCCAACTTAGCCAAAAGTCTGACAAGTGATCAAGTCGTGTTTAAATCTTTCACAATTTTTGCGCACGAATGTAGCGTGAGTAACTTTCTACTTTTTATAATACTTATTCATTATGTATACGGTCGGTATTTGGATATTTGTAGCCCGAAGAGTATCATCAATTGTGATGTCCTATCTCTGTTCTTGCCTAGCTTATCACATAAAACGTTTAATATGTTGTGCTTTAAACAAGCGCTTTTCAATTACTTTGTTCTTACAGAGAGCGTGGAATGAATACGTTTGTGTTACGTCCTCATTGTGGTGAAGCTGGTTCGCCCAAACATTTGGTTGCTGGATTTATGTTGACTCAGAATATATCTCATGGTCTCATGTTGCGCAAGGTTAGTATGTATGTATGGATGGATAGTACCTTAACTGAATGAGCAAAATAAAAGCTGTGCGCTTTAAAAACATCCAGGTTTAAGTAAATCAGGACTGGGATAACTATGCAGTGAATTCCTTCAAACGCACCCTTACGGAAAGTACATTGCCTTCGCTATAGAGCCTCGTTTCCATGACTAAAACCTTGATTTTAGATCCTTTGTCTCGTTATTGCGGTGCCCCTGCAAAGTTGGGCACAGCTTTATTTTCTCGGTGTGAGTTCGTTCGTTTGTTCGTTCGTTCGGAATCTTAAGTTAAGACAGGAGCTCAGGCCCTATAATTATGCCAGTTAGCAGATTTTCCTCCGCCCGCGCGTGCATTAATATTCTGCCTCTTCAAATTATTTTGTCAACAAATATCCGGCGTGTTTGGTGCTACGATTTTGGATTTTTATGAAATATGCCCGTCTCAACTCCAAATCTAATCACAGATGTTTAGAAAATTGGAAAAAAAACAAGTTGGAAAAAAATTTGAAGGTTTTAAGGAAAAGTGGTTGTACAGAGATTTGAACCCTCAACATCCGAATCACAGGAAGTTGTAGGCGCACGCCCTTAACCACTGAGCTACGAAGAAACACATTGCAAGATTTGTGCAAAAACACTTCTTATACTGGAGAATGATTATTTATTATTGTGCATGTCAGTGCTAGACTAGACGGGGCACCGCACTTCAGCACTATATCTGGTTAAAGACATATTTAAATATCAAAATCAAAATTATATCAAAATCAAAATGTCAAATGGATAATGTAAAAGATCTTTATATAATTACGTCACCAGTGACAAGATAAAGGAGACGTACTTTCTAGAAGCCCAGGGTGTATATTCTTGTAACAAATGCCTTACACCCTACGATCATTCACAACATTGTTGGGTCAATAAGGGATGCTGACATGTACATGTACAAGTTTAGGACGTAGTTTACGTCTGTAAATGTTGACACTTCCGGAGTCTACGTCTGTAAATGTTGACACTTCCGTAGTTTACGTCTGTAAATGTTTACACTTCCGGAGTTTACGCCTGTAAATGGTTACACTTCTGGAGTTTACGTCTGTAAATGTTTAAACTTCCGGAATTTACGTCTGTAAATTGTTACACTTCCGGGGCCGGTTGTTCAAAAGCCGGTTAACGCTAACCCCGGGTTAAATTTTAATCTGCTGTTCTGGTTTGTATACTTCTGCATGTTTGTTTATTTCAAAACTTTATAAACAAAAACTTCTATCGCCCAGTACAAGCTTGATAGGAAAAAGTATTCATATTAATATAACCGATGTCGGGAAACTTGTATGAAAGTTACCACTAACCCAGGGTTAAAGGGCTTATGCAGCGAAAATTTGGTTCGTGTGAAACTCTATTATTAAAGAGAACTTTTGAAGTTATGAAGATTGACGTTTGGAGCTTTTCCATATCCCACTTCGTTCTTGAGATATTAAGATGTGTTTGATATGTAAATAACATCACTGTGACATCACACTGCATAATGAATTGTTGGAAAATCACGAATATCTTTAGTGAAATAATTGAATTAAATCACTTGAAACTCTGCATGTGTGGTGTCCTGCGATAGGCAGAAACAAATGACAGTTTAAAGGCGATTGATTAAATAATCTCAGAGGTATTCGTGATTTTCCAACAATTCATTATGCAGTGTGATGTCACAGTGATGTTATTTACATATCAAACACATCTTAATATCTCAAGAACGAAGTGGGATATGGAAAAGCTCCAAACGTCAATCTTCATAACTTCAAAAGTTCTCTTTAATAAGAGAGTTTCACTCGAACCAAATTTTCGCTGCATAAGCCCTTTAAGTTAAGCGGCTTCTGAACAACCGGCCCCCGGAGTTTACGTCTGTAAATAGTTACACTTCTGGGGCCGGTTGTTCAAAAGTCGGTTAACTTAACCCTGGGTTAGTGGTAACTTTCATACAAGTTTCCCGACATCGGTTACATTAATATGAATACTTTTTCCTATCAACCTTGTACTGGGCGATAGAAGTTTTTGTTTATAAAGTTATGAAATAAACAAACATGCAGAAGTATACAAACCAGAACAGCAGATTAAAATTTAACCCGGGGTTAGCGTTAACCGGCTTTTGAACAACCGGCTCCCGGAGTTTACGCCTGTAAATGTTTACACTTCCGGAGTTTACGTCTGTAAAAGCTTTACGTCCGTAATTACACCTTGCAGTATTGCAATGTATTTACGGGTGCGCATGCGCGGACAGCAGACACAAAAATGACTGTATAGGTGGACAGCAATAATAGTCGCAACTTTATCATACCCGTTCACTCTAGTTACTGTATATATGCCGCTTATATTATATGTTTAATTAAAGACTTGAAAGCGACTTCTGCCATGCTCACCCAGGTACTTAACAATGATTGTATTATATTTTTTGTAGTCGCCTGCACTGCAGTACTTGTACTACCTTAATCAAATTGCTGTCGCCATGTCACCATTGAGCAACAATTCACTGTTCCTTAACTACAACCAAAATCCATTCCCAGAGTTCTTTGCGAAAGGATTGAATGTCACATTATCTACTGATGATCCGTTGATATTTCACTACACTCAGGTCAGTAGGTTACAGTTAGATTTGAAGGTTGGCATAATACTACGGTTTATTAAGCCTTCGCCAATCTATACCAATACTTCATGTAACCCTGTCATATAGCGCCTAGTACAAGGTTGCCATATACATGTGTATTTTGGTACATTAAATACTTATTTTTACAGTCTATTAACTTCTATATCACGAGCTATGATTAATAATCTCTCGAGTCCATACTATATATTGTTATTTTTCAGCAACCGTTAATTGAGGAATACAGTATCGCAGCACAAGTTTTCAAACTGAGTGGAACAGATATATCTGAAGTAGCCAAGAACAGTGTCTTGATGTGTGGGTTTGAAGATGAGGTAATGATACAGGATACTTAGACTTGTCCAAGGGCGGGGGTGCCAAGTTCCTTATCAAATCCACGTTTGGAGGGCTTATAAAGTCCAGTAGCTATTTTATTATTTGTGAAGAAATATTCAGTCAGATTGGCAGTCCGCAATGCCTGTTTCTCCAGAACACGCCGTAGTGCGTAGTTCTCTCAGTGATGATGCACCCTGCCATAGTCCCCCGCTCCATGACCAGTGGCCACTCAACTACTTCAGCCCTAGGCGTTCAGCAGCCTATTCCTATCAGATCAAGTTTGATACAACCATGATATTTTAATGAAGTCATGTAAACGAAGAAAAGCGAGATTTCACTTCAGACTGCAGTTTGAATATTATATTCTCATGTTTTCCACCCCCCCCCCCCCCCCTCTCACTTAACATTAGTAATTTCCTTTCAACCAATTTATTTTAGTACAAACGTTACTGGCTCGGAAAAGATTACGACAAAGAAGGCTTGGCTGGTAATGATATAGCTAAAAGCAATGTTCCAAACACAAGAGCTGCATATCGTTATGAAACCTTGGTTCAAGAGCTCACATATATTTGTAATATTGTGAAGAATGCCGCTGATGATGACGACGGTGATGATTGAACTGCTTAGTACTTACAGTATATGGCATGTGTAGTTAAGAGTGTTTCCAATCTCTGATTTTAAATACACGAGTATAGACGATGTGTGTGTTATACTGTAGTGTGTTATACTGTAGTGTGGTTTATTATTATTATTGCACAACAAAGACTATATTCGACATGAGATATTAGTCTAATGTTGAATGAGTGTAGCACCTGTAAGGTTAGATATTGTCAAGTTCAATAAAGGTTGCAAATCATTGCTGTTTCTTTGGCAGTTTCATTATTTACTACATTGCTTATACTGAAGTAATGTCAATGAACATCTTCTGTTTTATAAAGCACCGTGTTTATACATTCTGCCAAGCGCTCGATAGTCTCTTCGAAAAATGTAGAATGAAAATATTTTGGTTGGTGATATATAATATGAACGTTATTTTTCATTGAACGTATGCTAAAAGTTTTGTCTTCAGTTCTACGTTAATTTGTCAAACATAGCGCTATTTTTTAATCGCAATCTTGTATGCAGAATAGAAGGGTATCTCAAACCAACTTCAAAGAGTTTTGATCTGGTCCCTCGTGATAGTAGTCTGTAGACTTTTGATTTAAAGTTGCTTAAAAGGAAAACGAATTTCTAATATCAATGGGAAGTGAATTCTATGCACGAATGGCCGAAGGGAAAAATGAATTTTGGAATCTGGAAGTTGTACAAGACATTAACTAAACATCGTCTCTGTTACGAAGTGAATAACTGGTTCTATGAGCAACTGGACAAGGTAGCAGAGACGAGAGATAATTTGGTACTAAGTTATTCATCATTTGTAAAAAATGGAGATTTTATGTATATAGCGTCTAGTTTTTAACAAATCCCAAGATAGTTCCTCTAACAAGGACTGACGAGTGGTGCATTTAATAGCACCAGTTACTAGACGGGCAGCTTCATACTGTATGCTCTCAAGAACAGCAGCAGATGCTTGTGTACACCCATCCCAGATAAAATCGGAGTATTCCATTAGCGGTCTAACTAACGTCAGATACATAGTGTTCAATGTTGATCTTTTTAACAAAAACTTTAAGCCTTTCAACAAATTTAATCTTTTTAGTGCTTTTTCATAAATTATGCTAATATTTTATGCCAACATATGTCATTCGACAAATTTATACCTAGATGACAGTGAGTAATAACATCGGGAATAATTTCATTATTAAGAAGTGGAGGGTGAGGGGGACTTTTCTTTTTTTACTGAGAACGAGACTTAGAGACATTCATAGGAAAGCCTCCAATTGAATATCATCAACCATATCATTAATATAAAGTAAGAACAGCAGAGGGCGGAGAACACTTCCTTGAGGTACACCAGCTCTTTTCCATTCTGAATTAGTTCCCTCCAGAACAACTCGCTGATGACGTCCGGAAAGATAATTATGTAGCCAAAGGAGCGGAGGACCATCGAATCCTAAATAATTCCGTTATTGTACAGTTTTTCTGAATATTTTTTCACAAAATTTGATTTTGTATAAAACCTTTAAAAAAATACTTTGCAAAATGACATTCGCGCATGCGCATAACGCACGAAACCGTCCATGACATGCATTTTGTTACATTTTAATAACTTTGAACTCCGCCATGCTCGCATTGATCGGGTTTAATTAGCCGGACGGAATTAGTACCCTCGCCACGCGCTTCGCGCGTGCTCGGGGACTATGTATAGTATATGCCGACTAGGATGGGAAAGAAAAAATGCCAAAGCAAAACTAATGTTCAAAGTGTTGAATAAAGCCCATTCTCCACTAGACGAATTTGTTCTCGGGACGCGAAGCGAAAATTCATTTCGGCAACCTGATTGGTTGCCGAAAAATTCTCGCGGCGAATTTTTTCACTAGCCAATCACGTTGCTGAAATTTGGTTTTCACTTCGCATCGCGCGAACTAATTCGCCTAGTGGAAAACGGGCATGTATAAGTTAGTGATTTTGAGTCAGCCACCCATATTCTGTAATATTTGAGTAAAAAAGGAGGAAAAAGTATTAAATTAAAAAAAAAAGTTTTCCAATCCTTCCTTATTGTTTGTGCTAATGTTTTTCCAGATTGCCTTAATGTTTTTAGAAGTTCATATCTTCATCTTTCGGTCAGGTTCATATCTGAAAGATGAAAAATGCTATATGAATGAATTCACACTTTAGCGAAGTAAGTTTACGATGTCTTTGTGCTTAGTAAATTGTACAGCCCCTTACAAAGCCTCTCAATTTTTTCTGAAACTTAACCTTTGAACTAATTTAACACAAATTAACAATAATTAACAATAATACAAACTTTCTATATATTCATTTTTCTTAAACACGCTGGTTTACATACTACAAACTCTCAAAAATCCTGTTCGAAAGGATGTCTGAAAAATCCTGTTCGAAAGATGTATTTTAAATAAAATATACTAAATAAACTAGCCTTTTTATGATTCTTCTCGACTTTTTTGTGAAAAAACATTTGTTTATTGCAAATCCGGTTTTGTCAGCGCTTTAGCTCGGAGCAACTTCGGAGCAATCCTCTCCATGTGATGTAATCCTAGCGTATTGAAGTATTGCAATCGACTATAACAATCAACAATTGCCTGGACGGCGGATTCACGCATTAGTTTATAGCAAATTAATCTGACCTTATATGGCGTGCGGTAATTAATTTCGCGATTTTTTGGCATTTCGATCTCTTTCACTTCAAATGCAAAATTCAAAATATAAAATAAATGCCTTTATATGAATCCGTGTTTTGTTTCAATAATATTCCTTTTTATGAGCTACAATTTTTTTCAAGAATTTGCTATGACTAACTCGAAATTCTGAAACCTGTTCTGTAGAATTGGGTTATTTTTACAATAATTATAAAAATTTTTAGATAAAATTTATGAACATGTATATAAATTAATTTGGATAAATAATATGAAAATTACAAAATAAAATATATTTTTAAAGAGGATAAACATAGCTATTCCTAAATGCGCTGTTGCAGAAGAATAACGTTAACTGATATTTTGACATAACAAGAACAAACGATCATTAAAAGAGGTCAAGGCGAAAAAACAAAAAGGTGGTCTTAAACTTTTTGGTCTTAAAACTTTGAATTAATTTTTTTTTTTTTTTAATTTTAAATCTTTTTATCCTTCCCTAAAAATATTACAGAAATTTAATAGACTCAAAATGATAGGAGAATGCATTCCTATGCGCCAAAATATGGCGTTTTGCAAAAAATGATAGGAGCAAACTACCCATGAGAGTAAAAAGCTTTAATGTGTGCTGAAGAGAGCCTATCTATGATTTAGACCTAAAATATTTAGCTGGAGACAGAGAGTGTATAATTTATATAGGGTTTACAGTGAAATGAAAATATGGGGTATAGGAGTTCCAAGTATGAGTTGTGAATGTGGTGATGTATGATCACATATGGTATTTTTAGAGTTTGGATTCACCTGTATTTAGTAGTACCTTTGATTGATTTTTGAATTTTTGAAGGATTTGATAAATATGTTTCCAGGAGAAGTAGATATAACTCGTGAAACATTCTAATTCAAATTAAGAGAGAATATTTGAATAGAAATTAAAAGAAACCTAAGGACATCTGAATGAAAAAAAATTTCTAAACAGTTTAAATTTAATATAATAAGATATGAAAAAAACAAAAGAAATAAAGTGCTTTGATGGAGATATGTATATAATACCTTAAGATGGGTCCTAAATCTCTTACAAATCTTTTTACCAAAAAAAAGAATATAACAAATCATAGTTACGAGATATTTCGACAACTCTGTGCTTGCCACAGCCTCGCACAAATTATATGAAAAAAAGTTTCATGTTTGATGGAGCATCAACATGGAACGCTTTACCCAAAGCTATTAGGGAAAGCAAATCTCTGTCATCTTTTGAGAAAAATTGCTACTCTACTAAGAAAGAATAGTATCAATATATTTTTATATGTAACGTTTTTATAGTAGCTATAGTTTCGTTTACTGTTAGTTAAAAAAAGTTTTATTGATTGATTGATTGATTGATTGATTGATTATATCACGGTCCAAAAGCTTTTTCTCAATGATTGTAGATAAACTGAAGCAAGGATAAACATTACACAAATATTTGATATAGGTGTTTTTATTTATAATTTCTATAGATTTTAAATCCCGCAATAGTGCTATTATAGTTACCCTTATTCATTTTAATTTCTTTGCCAGTTCAGAACGGCGATTAAATACCCCATGTGCGAGCATACCTCAGAGATTTGTGTTCATTATTCTGTTCAATACTTCACGATGCCTGCAAGAATTCTCGGATAAAGTCATTTACAATCTGAGGTTCATCTTGCTGGACCCAGTGACTTGCACCACCAACAAATCTACATTATATGCAGTAAAAATATTACCACTTTCCAGGGGTGTATATAGTTACAGTACCAGTGGGGTTACTTTTCCCCACCCCCAATTTTGGAAGGGTCAATTTCTTTCCCTATATCCAGGAGTGGTCTGAAGAAAAAAATGATAATTGAAGACTGATCAGGAGTAGTGAATACTCAAGTTTTGAAGTTCGTTTCACCAGTGGAGGGGCTGAGGCCAATTGACATAGTCATGGTATTGGGTTTTGGGTAGCATTCTGGCTCCGGGGCCTTGCTTCCCCGGAAAAGTGTGAATTTTGGAAGTTCAGAGTGGCCATTTCCTGCATTTTTAGAGTCAAAGTCTTGCAAACAGAACAACAAAAAGTTGTGTGGTTGAAAGAAAATCTTACTTCTATGAATTTTAAGCTTATATTATTTTTCTTCCTTCCTTCCTCTACCTTTTCCTTCTTCCTCATTTCCTCTTTAGGGTCACTTTATTCCCCAAACCCCTGACTTTTTTCCCCACCCCAACGGGGGAGCAAATGGTAATAATATACACCCCTGGACTTTCGTTACCACCTTTGCTTGATGCTAAATTCTTGGTTAAACAACATGCTAATTCTAAGGCACGCTTAAACCAGTTCAACAGGTTGGTCCAACCTTGTTGGCTCTGTTTGAAAATTATGTTTGGTATGTTGGCTAATATTGGATCAGGTTTGATTTCATTCAAATTTGTCATCCAACATTGTTGGATCGACAATGTTGGACGATGTTAAACTGGTTTCTTCTAAAATCAGATCGAGAATGACTTATAACAAAACTTAGCTAATAGTATGTAATTGTTTTTATTTAACTTTTAGTTAGAGATATTATCTGTAACCTTTAATTGGAAGCATTCCATTCATCTAAAATTCCTGCCAAAATATTGTTTTCTTTCAACTATACAGTATTAATAGTGAAGAGGAAAGATCCTAGGTTCGAGGTTGTGCTACGCCGTATTATGAAGTAGAGATTTCAAATAAATTTCAACCAAAGAAGCACAAATACTGTACCTTATTGTGGAATTCTCAACAAAATTCGGTATGAAGTCCAAACATTTCTTAGTAAGAAAAGGATCTTGATCTCCCTAATAAAATAGACATTCATGTTCAGCTCCCTGGACAGAAACAAAAAAGTTTGAGTTATCAAGAGGAAAGGAAATGGTGGTTGAGCCAAGAGACGTATTACGAAATGGTAATGAGAGAGAGAGAGAGAGAGAGTCTACTCAATCATATAGACTCTGACCAATTGTAAAAATTATAACAATATGCGAGATATATGCGCAAGATTTTAAAATTGCGCTATATTACTATCTATTCAGCTGTTGCAAGTGACCTCACAACTTGGCTTCCGCTATTTTGGGTGGCAAATTCAAACTAATTAAAATGAAATCCAGCATGGATGACATATATAATACGTGTACGCCAACTTTCCTTAATAACTAGGGTTTTAGACATGCTAAAACGACAAAGTATACATCAAAATTTCCCTCGATGTTCAAGGATTCTAAGGAGATATAGCTTTTTTTATAACTCTCAGTATTTTCAAAGATATAGGCAAAAACTGCATTTCGATGAAATCCACGATGCCAACCAAAAAAGGTTGATTACAAAAGTAGATCGCAAATAAAACAAATAAAGTCCCAAAGACAGTATAAATGAAAACTGTTGTTAAATTGTTAAATCCAGGACCAGCAAGGACAGTCAAAGACTGCAAAGATACAATAACTTTGGAATTTTAAACGCTACGAAGAATCGCGGATAATTTTCAGAATAGCCAGACGACGAAAGACGACGAGTAAGTATATATTGTGTGCTTGGTATTGCCTATTGGCATGTATAGTATTTTTTTGTGGAATTGTAACGAGTTAGGTCGCTCTATGACAACGTGGTTAATACATTTTAATTAAGCTTATTGGAACGTGTTTTGACAAATATATTTTCAATTTTTCTAAAGAAACACTCAAAGCCAAGGCAAAATGCCAAAAACAAAAAGGCAAAATGGCAAATTCGTAAGGAACTGCTTCGCTTTTTTTCCATAATAGAATTTGATATATACAATTATATTATATTATTATTATTATTATTATTATTATTAGAACAATATTTAAACAGGAATGCTCCGCTCACCGTAGTAATTTTCAGGGAGGTCCTGCATATATATCATATACAAAGAATTAGAGATATATATAGAAAAGTAATATAGTGGAAAAATATATAGAAATGAGACTAAAACTGAAAGTCTATATTAAAAGTAATTTTAGCAACCGTTTAAAGGCAGTCAAACTAGTTGACTGCCGAACGTTAAGTTCCAAATTGTTCCAGTCAGTTACCGGGTGAAAGGCAAAACGTTGTTTGCCCCAGTTGGTACGTGCCAGAGGAAGATGAATATCCTGACGTCTGCGGGTGTTATAACTATGGACGTCGATGTTCTTTGACAGATTGAAATCCAAGTTAGTTAGCTTATTTAAACATTTAAAAACAGCGATACAACGATGATGGCAGCGGCGAACAGATAATGGTTTCCATCTTAGTTGCTCAAGGGCTTGAGATGCCGAGGAGTACTTTGGTAAGTCCAATATAATCCGCGCGGAGTTATTTTGTAAAACTTGAAGATGTTCCATAAGGATCACGTTGTTTTTATCACCCCAGACTATAAGTCAGCATAGTCAAACAGAGGAAGAATAAGACTGTTATATTATGGTTAAACGAGCGTGTAATAGAATAGAATAGTTTATTAAAAATTACACTTTGCAGCTACAGAGCTGAATTGCGTGCAAAATACATAACGTATAGATTAAAATACAATTATTGGAGAATATTTACACGACTTTATCAACTCAATTTAAATCTATTTACAGTTAGCTATATTAAAAGTTTTAACCGACGAAGGAAAAAAAAAGTTTAAAAATCTATTTGTGTTCACAGTATAGTCCGTAAATACACGAGATTGCCTCAAATCATACTTTGTTTCCTGTTTAGGGGGCAAGAGATACGCCAACTTGTGATCAGGAATGTTAACTATTTCATTAAAAAGTTTTATACATGCTTCTTCACGTCTACTACTAAGTTTAGAAATGCCACTAAGAGCAAGGCTGTCGTCATAACTTGAATTTGGGTATATGATAGACATAACACGTTTTTGCACCCGTTCAATGGCGTTAGAAAGATAGCATGGTAATCCATAGTGGTACACTTGGCAACAATATTCCAAAATTTGCCTAATGCAGGCACAATAAAAGTTAAGAATATCTGCAGTTGGAACCTTTGCACGTTTAAGTTGGACAATCAAGTAGAACCGCTTGTTCGCCTTCTTGATAGTGTTAAGAATATGTTTATTCCATTTCAAGTCACTGCTAATAGTCAGGCCAAGAATCTTAGCGTGGGTGACAACTTCAAGTTGGTTATCGCAGACCACGACATTCTCATGTAGTGAAGCATGACCAGATCTTGTAAAACAAAACCTTAGTTCTTTACATTTGGAGTCATGGAGTTGTAGCTTGTTCGTGATAGACCAATTTTGTACGACGTCGACGGAGTTTTGTATTGTGCTTGTGTTGCCTTTGCTTTCAACTTCAGAAATTGTGGTATCGTCGATGTATTTCCAACAATCGCTCTCTGGAGTTCTTAGATCATTAATCATAAGAATGAAGAGCCAGGGGCCAAGTTTGGTCCCTTGAGGGACACCAGAGGGTACACTGCCCCACTCCGAAAAACAGTCATTCGACAGTTTTACCCGTTGGAATCTATTTGATAAAAAGTCTAAAATCCACTTCTTTACAAAAGATGGAACAGATAGTTGGCTAACTTTTCTGGCCAAAATGAGGTGGTCAACAAGATCGAAAGCTTTACGGTAATCAAATAATACAGTTCTGACAACATTTCCAGATCCATCAGTAGCCTCCGACCACTTGTGCACCATCGAGATAAGCGCGTAAGTTGCCGATGAGCGCGGAATGCCTCCAAATTGTGCTGGATCAGCTATAGATAAAACAGCTGGGGCGACGTATTTCTCAACTATAACATCCTCAGCCAATTTAGATACTACTGAAGTAAGCGAAATTGGCCTAAGATGTTTATTAATTTCACGCACAGGTTTATCTTTGGGGATAGGAGTGATGTTTGCTCTTTTCCAGACAATAGGAAGTTTTTCTTCCTGGTAAGATGTATTCAACAAGATGGATATCGGGGATGCTAGAATCTCGCCATAAGTTTTTAAAATCCAGTTGGGTATACCATCTGGTCCTGGTGCTTTGGACGCGTTCAGATTCTTCAGCTTGGTTAACACTGATGCCGGAGAAGTTATCGTTTTAACTACAGTTGGGGGGTCGACAGGAATGTCTTGAAGTAAGTTGGATAGATCTTCGTCTCGTAAGGGGTGGTATGTGCTCATAGCCATAGGTTCCAGAAAGGTGTTGTTAATTAAATTGGCAAGTTCTTTCAACGATAAGTGGTCAATATTTTCTATTTGAAGTTGCGATTGAAGATCGTTGTTGCAGGTTTTCATTCCGCTGATACGTTTGATGTCAGACCACCAAGACTTAGGTTTTGACTTTTTTAAGTTACTGACCTTCGTAGCAAAAAATTTTGCTCGTAACAGTTTCCTGGAAGAAGATATCTGATACGTCGTAGTAAAAAAGTCTTTGACTGATTTTCTTAGACAGGGTTTCAATGTGATCAGACCAGGACATGTTTTGATTAATTTTGACACCTAAGTATTTAAAAGATTCATTCCGTTCCAATAAATGTTTAGTGACAGTTACAGTTGACTACACGAACGTAACTTATGTTGGTTTCCGAAAAGTACAAACTTACATTTACTAACGTTTAAGGTTAAAATATTTTCATTAAACCACTGACAAAGGTTTACAAGATCAGAGTTCAGTTTATCTTCAAGATCTTGGATGTTGGAGGATGAGTAATAGATAACAGTGTCATCAGCGTAAAAAGATACTTCACACGAGTTGACAACAGAAGGTAACTCATTGATGAAAATTATAAAAAGCAATGGTCCTAGCACACTACCTTGAGGTTCACCGATAAATACGTGCTTAGGGGAAGAACTAGCATCGCCAACGCAAGTCACTTGGGTTCTCTCGGACGATTTAAACGCATGTCGCTTGGGTTCTCTGGGACAGGTACGATTTATATCTATTATTTCTCTGATTTTTTCACACTATATTGATTCTAATACGTTACAGAATAGGAAACAACATGATTTCAAAGACTGTATTTCAAAGTCAAAGACGAAGTTTATGGACAAAAAAATTTAAGTTTTATGAACATTTCTAAACGCTTTGCGAAACGACTAAGGTTGAATTTTACATTAAATCGAAGCCTGATGAGTGTATAATAACATACCAACATTATATAGTTGGACAATTGATAATTCTATTGTTAAAATTAAGAAACTTTTAATTATTTTACCATTTTGTACAAAACTGATATTAAATAAATAAATAAAAGTGTTGCTTGTTATCATGGTTGCAGTGATGGGTGAATACTTCATGTTACAATAACGTTTGGGAACAATAATTGTTTGGTTTGGACGGGCGATGGGGTTCTGCATGCATGTATTTCTAGTATAGCAGTTGGATAGCATCTTACCCAAACAATCAGTGTTGGTGACGTCACACGTGGTTGGCCATCTTTCAGCCAATCATCTTCAAGATACAATGTCACAACATTTCTATAGTAGTTTAAAGCAGCAGTGACTGCGCCAGGCTGAGAAATTGCAAACTTGAAAGCCTCTATATCCATATCACTCATGTTGGTCTTATTTCGCACACCCTGAAGAAGTAATGGAGTACCATGAACTTTCTGCCCGTGACCAGGTGTAGAGCATTCAACCACTGCGTGCCAGACGGTCTACCCGCGGCGAAACACCTGAAAGGCGAAAGACCGCTCGATTTTCAGGTGTTCCGCGTGGGTAGATCGTCTGCCACGCAGGCTAACTGCTGAGAGCATGCTCATGTGGTCTGCTTTCTTGGGACGTGATGAGATGCAGACTTATTTTGATTTATTCAAATAGTCACGATTTGTGACGCCGGGAAATTGCATTGATTTCCAAGCATATTTGATTATATTATTACATTATTTAACATAGTCTCCTAAGACTGTTTAAACAGCCATAATAACTTTGTTAAAATACGGGATATGATAAACAACATTACAGTTCCTATAACGGCCGTTGACTTTTCCTTTATACAGTACCTAGAGAATTATTTCAATATAAAGTAGATATGTATATAATTATGTATATATAGAGAGAGTTATTTCAATATATAACTTACAGCATAGTTCCCACGAAATACTGCTTTTATGATTCTGAAATTTTTCAGTGTAATAAATAATTCCGGTAAATATGGAAGTTGATACAGGAAAATATACTAAACAAAGTATGAAAATATCAACAGTTACACCAAGTATAAAGCAGCGCATGTTATACGTTACGTGAAAAGAATGGCCCTAATAGAACATAAAAAACCATATTTAACGAAACATGTTTACCACAGAGATCCTACGATCCAGAGATCCCATAACTTACAAGTAGGTCTGTTTCAAACGTCGAACCTTTTAAGTAACTCAAAACACTCGAAATTTCGTTTTTTCTACTGATTACATGAGGGTCATAAAACCTCCAGACCAAAAGAGAACATCGAATTGAATAAAAATCAATATTAATGTGCGAGTTTGTATTGTTGCCATGGCAACAATACGCATGGAAACATCGGAAAATATGGGAAACATATTCAGAAACAAGGTCGGTGACCCCCATTTTTTAACTTGCTTATTGTTTTTATTTACTTCAACGAATCTAGTATGAAAGTTTTAAAAAATCTGTCCTGCCAAACTTTGGGAATTGAAAAATGGCTTTTTTTTAAATTCGCATTACAGATTTTCGAGATATTTCACTATTTTACTCAGCGTATATTTATCTATTTGCATGCAAATTTTCAGGGTACCTTACCGAACTCGTTTCTTAAATATTTAAGGTTTTCTATGTTCACATCCGGCGCGGCCAACGTTTCTCGACTAGTACAAGATCAATGAATTGATATGCGCGTAGAAAATTTTGCAGGCGCAGCTCCAGAAAAACACGCACATCCCACGCAATCAAAGTTGTTTAGATATAGTGTGATATGTTTATTTGGCTGGAAATGCAAATGTTTTTACTATTTTCCTGTTAACTAATGGGGTAACTCAAAGAAAACAGACGAAACTATATCAGACCATCGCTTTATTGCATCGTTTGAAAATGAGATATGTATGACATGTATGAATATTTTGAACTTTTGACTGTTTTTACTTACAGTTTTTGACTTCGGCTTTCGTAATGGCAGTTTTTGTTTTCATGCTGTTGTTGACATAAAAAACAGTTCGACGAAGCGAGAAATGCTGTTTTACTAAACCTTTTTTGCTGTTACTAACACCCTTTTAATATATTTACTTTTGTAAATGAAAAAAAAACCATGAAATGGAATTATAAATGGCATGCGAAAGCCGGTTAAAAGTCGAAAACCGACAGCCGGTTTTCATAGAGTTTCAACTTTAAACATGGCTTATTTCAGCTTAAAACTCTTATAAAAAGACTAACAATTCAATTTAAAGGTTAAATTAATACGAGATTTTTCTTTGAGGAAAATGAAAACTAGGAAGATTTAAAACATCGAAATAAACTAGTCTTGTTTAGATACCAGTTATCCTATGATGAAAAGGGTATCGAAGTATTAGATATAGAATGCGTACTCCTATCTCTTCCCAGTCAATAAGGGCATTTAACTCGTTCCAGTCTGCTGCGACAGGAAATTTCGCGCGGTTACGAGGAGTGCGAATTGAGTTTCAAACAAAGTTTGCAAAAAAGATTTAATCATATCGAGACTTAAAATGGGGAAAAAAGTTTTCTAAAGAAGAATAGAAGATAAACATATTCTTGTGGAGTGTTTTTTATTAAGAAGATTAGTCCTGAACAGAAGATCTACCGAAATTGTTGTTTAACCGAAATTGTTGTTTTACCAAAATTGTTGTTATATCTGTAGTTCATTAATCTTTCTAAACTCGCACAAATTACTTTTCATATCTTTTTTCTGCGTTGTTTGAGGCAATGCTTTTGAAACGAGTCAAACGACAGCTTTCAACAATGATTTCATCAACAATTATATAGACAGTAATATAGTCTATTATAGACTATATTATAGTTTTTGCTAAAACATGACACCCCCCACTAATTCTATTCGAAGCTTCAGTCGGCAGAACCGCTATTTTAGTCGGCAGACAAATAAATATTGTTGACTAATGAAAATAAATATTAATTATAAATTTTTAACCTGTTATATAAGAAACGTAATGTTGTGTGACCGACCGGGTAATAAGTCATAAGTTGTGTTTTGCGCTTTAAAATCCAAGGTTGATAGCAAGAATCACCTAAATTTTATAAAATAGCATTATATCTGCTATGTCATCGTGTTTGTATTCTGCAATGAGAGTGCGATATTAGCGGGCGTCATTTGAAGACCTCCAACGGAACTCGATAGGATATAGTCGGTACAAGTTTGTTTGTCAGTCGGTTGAAATGGCCTTACACCCCCCTGTAAAAATTCCTAAGGACGGCCCTGACTCAAAGCCGTGTTATTCTGCCTCTAGAGAACTCGATATTTTAAAAACTACATTTTAACTGTAAATTAGACAGCAAAACAAAATTTTGAGACGATGAAAACTCAGTTTTAGCTTTGTTTATACTTTGTAGTTTTCACACCTAGTTAAATTTTATATGACGGATTTATAAGGGCAAGCATGAGAAAAACTGGAGACATGATTCGTGATCAAGTACGCATTCTATATCTATTATTTCTATGGTATCGAGCCACCTTAAACGAGTATATGTCATTTACATTAGATTCGGTACATGAAAAGCGGACGTCTGAATCGGACAAGTTTATTGTACATTTAAGCATAGCAATTCTTGTTTACAAACTCTCCATAATTAAGTCAACGGAATTCAAAAGTCAATATACACTTAAACTTTCATGCAAAATGTTAATTTCCTAAATATTCCCTATTATGTCACAATGTCCTTCAAAAAGGAAGATATACCATTGAATCGGAATCACTGCTTGATTATATAAATATTTTGTTAAACATACCCAGGACATTAAAAATTGTTTCCAGCTGGAGAGAACGAAATCCATAAATATCCTAGCAAAAAAAGAGATAAGTTGTTAGAGCATTTCATCAGGTCAATGTCCCTCAGTCAACATTAATTATAATACAGTCCTAATCCCAATCCTAGTTAACTCTAAACCTTAACCGTAATGCTATCTTTATTCCTAACCTTATTACTACTCCCTAGTTCTAACCCTTATTTCCAACCCTATTTCGGGATAGTAACATGGAAGTTCCCAATTTCAATCAGATGATACACACTAGTATTCTACACTTATGGTCAATATAAGATATCCTTAAACTAAATTAAAACTACTAAACAGTGTTTGTAAATGGAGTGATACAAACTTTGGATGAGGACAATTGAGAATCACAAGTTTATCCACAATTTCCGGAAAGCGATGAGCTACAGACCTAGAGAATATTAGAAAAAACACATTGTAGTGCATGTCTCTCCTCCTGCTCAAACAATTAATAGGTCACGTGTTGTTTGCTATTATAAGTAATATAGACGTCTGTATATGAGCCATTTCTGTACATTACGTGATAATAATTAGTATTATTATACATTCAAACTTTATTCTCGTTCCTGATTGGTCAACAAGCCCCGGATAATTCTCAATATCCAGTAACTCTCACGTTATTTCCGCTGCTGACGTGACCAGCGTGCAATAATCAATCGAACTTCGTTCCAAAAAGCAATTATTGCACGCTGTAGAGACCAAGACCCTGCGCGGTCGGGAATTTCAAGCCGAAACAAAATGGCTTCTTGTAAATTTGCCTATTTAAACGAAGAGAAACGGTCCAAATTATTGTCAGAGAAAGACAGTGAATGCACAAAAAGGGCCACGAAACATGCAATGCAAAACCATTGAATGTTAACTTATGTGTTTTGCATCTTTCCCAGCGGCCGCAAGTCTTGGCTTTCTTGTCTGAATAATTTTTTTACCTCGGTCCAATTATTGTTTATTATACATGCAGGGTGTATCAAAAAATGTATTCCAATTTAGCGTGCTCTTGTGGGTTCAATATTGCGTAGAAATATGATTTTTTCATATTAGTAAAGATTGAGGTTTTAGCTTTTGATTGACACCTTTTCTGTATCATTCCAAGCAAAAATGACCAAGTACGAGCCGGTTAAAAATTGCCGGTCAAAAATACATATTCCGCCTGTGTGCATGCTTATTCTTTTGTCATGTATTGCTTTAATTAATTAAATCATTAATGTGTCTTGCCAAACAATACTTAAAGGTGATGTAAAGTCCCGATGTAAACAAACCGGCAACGTCCGTTGGTTTACATTTTAAACACGCTATATTTAAAAAATTATGATGTGTTCTGGTTCGCTAAAGGTTCGCTATGCTTTAATTTTAGTCGAAACAACGCGAAATTTGGGCATTGTTTACATCGCGGGACCCCCATAGCACATGCGCAGAATGGACTTTACATGGTCTTTAAAACAAAAGTGACAACATTTTATGAAAAATTGTTTAATTTTATTCCATATGTTAGGGATTCTTAAATTAAAATTTATGAATTTTAGATCCAAACGGAATATATTTTCAACGATTTTTGCCCCCAAAGGTCCAATTCCCAACGACGGAAAAATGCGATTTCGACCGGTAATTTTTATTCCATTCGTATTTGGTCATCTTCTCTTATAATGATACAAAATAGGTGTCATGTATTGGACAGCTGAAAGCATTTTTGTTGCTGCGTAAATTAAGACAAATTAGCCATAAAGGACAACGCATGTCTGACAGGTGACAGAACTAATAGTAGCTCTAACTGAAACACGAAGTTCACATTGTAACTTTAAGTTATTACAGCAAAAAGTTACTACAACAGTTAATTTTGTAATTGACCATTTACCATGATATAAGCCCTCCCCAATCATGTCCAACAAGAGTACATGACGTATAGCCAAGTGCTTCAACCTAAACATATAGACTTGATGATACATGTACAGTAAGAGATAACACAAGCGGCTGTAAATATTCGTGCAATGAAATGTAATGTGCAAAATTCGTGAAATATTGGAATGGCTCTTTGGTTTTAGAGAATATACTAGTCTTTGCATAACGTCATAAATTTGTCAAAACAATGAGTGACTGGATGACATGGAGAACAGTGGGGTTTTCAAAACAATAAAAGGACAATGGAACATTTCAATCACTGGATCGCGACTACATGGATAGCCGTATTGTTAAATTATGTTAAGTGTTATGCAAAGGTACATGAATATCTTAACAACACCTGCAATTGATGTGCCACAAAGCGGAATGCCGGCACGAGATGTCCTAACAACTGGACGTTCTTCTTGGTAAACTGAATTCATGCGTTCATGCACCATTCTTGCATAAGTAATTTAGTGAGCAGTTTATCAAGTCATTTTAAAAAGAAGCCCATGCAACTGTGAGAAAACTGTTTAGTTGGTCCCATATTTAGCACGCGGTCATATAGGAAAGTCAAAAAATGCATGTTGTCAACTTGTAAACCAAACAAACATTTACTTACTATTTCTTTCGTGTCCTGGGCGAGACAGCTAATTTTATAAAGTGATGTTTTTCCTGGTTTATCGCTGAATCCATATCCCCTGTGGTACAACAATCAATTCACTCAGTAAACTGTACATAAAATACGATGGTTTAAAATACAATAAACTGTTATAAGGTTTTGGTTCTCTTGCATGAGACGTCGACGTTTTCTTAAAGTGCGTTTGACACGAAACTCAACCAACATGACGTCATACATCAACTAATGAGGCGTCAGTGAAATAGTGAATGTGTTGGATTTCTTTGCTTGTATTGAGTAAAGTCATTTGGAGAAAATCCATATTAAATAGTTTCGTTTGATCAAAATATAGATATAAAATCTTCCTAATATCTCATTATACAGAGGACGTTCGGTGACTATACCGACATGCAACGCAGTCAGACTCGGATTATTATCCCCGAGCCGGCGCGAAGCGCCGTGCGAGGGTACTAATTCCGCTCGGATATTTACACCCGGGTATGTGACAACATAGCGGAATGCAAAGTTGTCCGCCATTATGCAATGGACGGTTTTCTACGTTATGCGCATGCGCGAGTTCAGGCCGAGAGAAAACTGTTTTGTACTCGGGAATCGGGACATAAACAGACAAACAAAGTATCTAAAACGAGATAAATGAAAATTATTTAGAGGAACAGGAGGAAAAAACAGTCAAAAGACCGAAGAAAGACAAGATTTTCGAGTTTTAAATTGTTTTAAACGCGTAAGTGTCTATTTTGTATACTTGCTTTTGCCGTATTGGCATGCAGTATATTATAGTTTGTGGATTTGAAAATGCATAGGTCATCCTGTGTGGTCAATACAACATTGATTAATCTTAAAAGGTATTTTAGTATTAATTCAAATACGTTATAGAATAAGAAACAACATATTAAATCTCAAAACAAGTGCGAAAAGAAGTAGAAAAATACTGTTAAAATGTTTTGTGAGACTTCTAAGGTTGAATTTTACAGTAAATCAAAGCTAAAAGAGTATGTAATAACATACCTACTTTATATAGTTGGGCAATTGATAATTTTATAGTTAAAATTAACAAATCTTATCAATATTTTACCATTTTGTACAAAATATAGAAATATACAGTGTTGCGTCACAGAGTAGACACTATAAAGAGGTTTCACTGTGTATCAAATCCTAATGTTTTGAGCGTAACCGATGCTTAGCCAGTGCGCAAAGGAGAGTCTCTCACCCCCCCGAAAACATTCAAAATGGAGGGCATTTTTAGACGTAAAAATGCCGCAAAAATTCGAGTTAACTATTTAATGTTGTTAATCACAACTTCAGTCAAGGTAAACCGTTATAAAGAAAGTAACAAGGGTTTCTTATGCCGGTTATTTTCCGAAAATATCGGCCGCCATCTTGTTCGGGGGGGTGAATACCTCTCGTTACCGCACTGGCTAAGAAGGAAGGCACGGGGAAAAGACAGTCATATAACAACACAGGGGCCCAACAAAGGTTTATGTCTGTGACCTGTGAACAGTAAATCATAGCACAGTGATCATAGTTAACTATTAGTGCATGAGTAAATATACTGTACGAGAAAGAATAGAAATAATCTTTAATTTATATGAAGTACTTCACACACCCGGAGGGAGTCAAAGAGAAAGAAATCATTCATTTGCTTTATTAAGGCCATCATATAGCCCTATAATATTAAAATAGCATGACTGTCATTCAAGAAAATATGCAAAAGTGCTGTATGAATATCATGGTAAGGAAATTCAATTTCCCAATCAGTTATAACTAGCCCTTGAAGCTCCTTTCCATAAGTCATAAACCAAATTTGGTTTTCATTTTTGCCAATTTGTTCTTCTAACAGAATGGGAGGTCAATGTTATTTTGTGTCTCAATGGGCTCCACCACAATGGTAGATCACTATTTATATTTTGACCTACCTCCACGAGTAGATTGTTTATATTTTGAGCTACCTCAACGGGTAGATTGTTTATTTTTTGAGCTTACCTCCACGGGTAGATTGTTTATCTTTTTAGCTACCTCCACGGGTAGATTTATTCAATTCAATTCAATTACGTCTTTATTACAAATAGTGGAGTTGCAACAAACGTGCAACTTTACAATTGATATGTAATACGAAAGATTAAATTATTTACAAATTAAATTATTTATAACACTATTTGTCATCGTAATACATGTATTCGTACATGAATTATTAACAGTAACAATTGTTGGTAAGTTATCTATAGACAAAAATTCTACACCAGGGTCTAGGACTAATAGGCCATTATTCAGAGCTCTTAATGAAATACAAAAGAACAGTAACTCCGAATAACATTTTGTTATTTTATTGAATCGACGTTTCGACTAGATTGTAGTCATCATCGAGGTCATCATCAGGATTAGTGTAAAATTACAAGTGCAAGTATTTATATGATAAGTTCTTTAGAAGCTTTACCGCCATGGTTACGTTCTGGTTTACGTCTGTGTATGGCCAGAGACTCTTTATATAACAATAAAGACCAGTGGTCTGACCTATCAATTATTTTACAGTTACTGAATATAAGCTGTGTAATATTAGTGTTTATAGGAATAGTTTAGTCAGGCGAGAGTTCCATAAGGGATTTAATGTGTTTATAAATACTTGCACTTGTAATTTTTACACTAACCTGATGATGACTAGTCGAAACGTCGATTCAATAAAATAACAAAATGTTATTCGGAGTTACTGTTCTTTTGTATTTCATTAAAATACTGAGTGGTTCCCGTAATAATCAAGTACGTCTTGTCTCCTTGTCGCTATTAAATGTTGTAAACGACCATGCGGACATGGAATATTTCGGGATATTTCGGACTGTAAGAAGCGCTGATAAACTCATAAAAGCACATTGCTTGCCTCTAGAATGAACGCTAAACAGTTCATCGCCTTGGTGGATATTAGCAGGAAGAAATAAAGCCATACTTATCTGGTTTCTTCGGGAAGTGTTCGTATGTTTTGCATCAAGTCAGATCCAGAATAAAAAGCTTGCAAATTTGCGCACGCAATTCAATATTTTTCTCTTATTTCCCCCCGGTGCCCCCCCGGAATTGTGACATCTTGACGGACAGACGCGAGATCGAAATCTCGACAATACATAACTCGGTCCGAAAGACTGGGTCGAGTGAACTCTGGAGAAACCTTCGCATGTCAAAATTAAAGCAGACCCGATAGACGCACGCAGAGTTGTCACACGCTTGTGCCGACTTGTGAAATTTCAGCCACACAGTACAGTCCACACTCATAGTGGATCTCTGCTGGGCTGTGATCTGGTCATCACTTTAAAATGGCAAAGCAATTCCTTTTTCAGCTCAGTAAAATTATGTTTTGCCTTCCTGATGAAGAAAATAATATACAAGTCAACACAGTAAAAGTAAAGCTTCCGTCCCTTAAGCTACGTCACACAAGTGTCGCGCCAGGCCTTTTCCTGCCCGCGACTTTTTTTCAAAAATAGCCCATTTTGCCATGTTTAAAGTCATTTATCTTACAAACGAAAAGAGAAAACCAAAAACTGTAAAAGAACTTATTAACTAACTTTTTGTCCTCTATTCGAAAATCAAAAATTACTTTTTGTGATATAAGCACTTTATATTTAATTATCCGGTCGACGAAAAATTCCATTGCCGGAAGTCTGCAGCGCATTTCAAGATTACAACCAATCACCGTGCTCTAGAAGATTGACCAATGAGATGGCCGATCTTTTGCCAAGTTTTCCAGGGTCTTGTCTGTTCCCGCGCCGTCGCCATGAAGACCCTGGGGACGAGGTTGACTTCAGCCCGGTTTGCCGAGCTAGCCCGGCTCATGTAATTGCAATTTATAACTCGTCTTGCCTTAGCGGGTCAACTCGGTTAGCCGGGACAACTCGGTCCATGTAATCGGCCCCTTAACGAAATCCCCGAGGTGAGAGTTTTATTGCGCATTTGATTGGAATTTCAGCAAGAGAATGAAGAAATAAGAAATTTGTTTTTGAGGCTATGAAGAAATGAGAGGCTATGAGAAAATGAAGAAATAAGAGGTAAGAAATTTGTTTTTGAGGCTAGACATACTTGTCGAGTTTTTCGCTGTGAGTCTGTCAGTTTCACATATATACCGTATATAATAAACAAATTATGGTTGGTTCGTTTGTACGATTTTCATTATTTACTCACTGTGAAGGATCGCTAAACACACTCGTTCAGAAATTTAATAAGAGAGACATCTAGCATACATTTTCCTTATTGTTGAAATAGGCAAAAATTTTGGTTCGTCTGCTTTTCAACAATGACGACCTGATTGTCGACCTCGTGTCATGACGGTACTCGTCATTGCCGAATGCCGACGTGAATCACAAGGCCTGATTAATTTACCTCAAGTCAACTGCAACAGCTCGGTAATCTTTGGAAAATTCTTTCAACTGAAAGCGCCATGAATACCAAAACTGAATAAATTAAAGTAGCCAATTTGAATGTATTAAGCTAGGAAACATTGTTGAAATAAAATTGTTTCCATATTTAATAGGGTTCACTCAGTCATATTGCATAGCTGCGCAACAAAGTATCAAACCCAAATCGACCTGATACTTTTAGATGGGTTCTGTATTTCCTTATTGATAAACCTTTTTTTCATTTTTCCAGGTATTTCTGGAGAGCATTGGACAACCACATGAATACCAGTGGCGCCGCCAGGATTTATTTTTGGGGGGGCAAACAAATTCTAGGGAGGTCGGGGGGCATGCTCCCCCGGGAAAATTTTGAATTTTGGGTGTCTAAAATGCCATTTCCTGCGTTTTGGAGGCACTTGGAGAGAAATATAAAGGTTTTAATAAATCACTTTTTAGGAGCATCCGGAACATAAATGATCTCCAAACAATCTATGAATACGAGTTCGTTTTTTTCCAATTGTAGAGCTTTTAGTTAAAGTTCAGTAGATACGCGCAACTTACGCAGCACAGTTCATTCTCTATACACCCCGTCACCCCCTCCCCCTTTGTCACCAGATTTGGACGAATCTAGAAACCCATTCTGTAAAATATTGGGGGGGCGGCCGCCCCCCCTCGCCCCCCCTTGCCGGCGCCACTGATGAATACCTAAGGTCTTTTAAAAAATGGTCTTCAAAAAGTGCAGGGCGGAATTAAAATCATGCTGTGATTATTATCGCGGGTTTTTATCATTACTCCCCACCTGAGTGTAAACTAACGCATAAAATCATGCCTAATATATAATATCTGTACTGTACATAATTGAATAATGAAGAATACACTACCTCAGGAAATCCATGAAGAAACAACATCAGAGGTTTACCAACTTCACCATTAGCAACATAGTGAATCTTCACTTTAGATTTTGTTGTAACATAGTTGTGAACACCAAGGCTCTTATCTTCAAGACAGGCTGGTGCTGGAATTAAATTTCACTACAATCAGAATTTTTCAACACCATTAATACCCAGCATAACGTACGCATAAGAGCCATAGACAAGAATATAAATATAAAATTTTATTAGTCAAAGAGTACTAACGTTTTGTCTTTAACTTAAGACAGATTAAATGAATATAGTATGACAGTGTTACAAATATGACTAAATTGCTATTTACAATATATCAAGTTATAGTTGGGAAATTCAGGGGGGGAGGTATAGGTAGGAAAGGTTATGGGGCAGGAGATCAAAGGAGTGAAAGAGGAATGGAACTACCTTCCAGTGTGACCATGAGAGTTGTTTAGATGCAAAAAGTTGGAGACTGCTACTTGTCTTACCAGATTAAATTTCCAATGCTGTGTAAAAATCTGATCACACATTTCCTTAAAAGATTTTAACGGTATACCGGTATACCGCGATATTTTCAAAATACTGTAACCGGTATTGAAATTTCAATACCGCCCAACTTTAACACAAATTTGAAAACATTGTTTTTCATTTATATTTATATAGCTCAATGTTTGCCTTACATATACATGGTATTGTGAAGGTTGACAGTGAATTGTCCCAGTCAACATATCTCTACAAATATTTTCTACAAATCTAAAACAGCCAAGAATTGTTAAATGCAAACATCAGGCAAAGCAAGTGTGCGCACCCCAGGGATCAATGCACTTTGGTCACATATTTTAGGCTGGAGTAATAATACACTATTCTGTATCAAGCTCCTCCCCTTAACCATTTCCAAGGAAACAAGTAACAATTTCACACCAAAACATGGATTTTGTACCGAAGCTTACCAGATTGACCTGTTAACACTGCTTCGCCACATACCAGATTTCACATGCATTGTCACCCCATTGTGTAAACAAACGTACAGCCCCAATCTGGTATAAAAATTGCTTCACTCAAGATGCAATTGCATGAATCTAAATTTTTGAATGGCAAAAAATAGGCGTGATAATGCATAGAAATGTGCATGTATGGAACTTGATGGGAACATGTAAATATAATAAAAAGTACAGCTATTATAATAATTCATTGTTTACTGTTTACCCTGTTGTATCGGTGTACACTTCAGAATCTGAGTACCCTCCCGAATAATGCTCCATAACAAACGACAAAGCACCATACAGCCATAAAATATCCCCACAGAATAAAGAAAGGCAGAAGCTATAATTCGTTTCACCAATAAAAGCATGATGATAGATTTTATAAATTGAAGTCGCTTGCTCTTTTGGAAATATATTATTTTGTTTAATCGATCAGGAAAGGGCTGCCACTCTCAATATCCCAATTTCACCTAATAGGAATGCTAAAAATCCCTACGTCCCCCCTATGTCTCAAATGCAATTTTCCCCTACGTTCCCCTACAAATATCATATTTCCCCCATAATTCCCCTAAATATCTCACTTTGCTAATGCAAATTTTTCGGTTACAATTTCATGTCTAGTATAGACTCGCCTAGATTTAATCTTTCCTACCGCAATAACATTATCTTTAATTTCCTAGAATTATGTTACTTTTGTACAATTACGTTAACTCGCCCACTGAACTATAATTATGTTGACAGTTGATACTAATCTTAATTGCTTTTCCGCCTCGTCTTTAATAGTTTGTGTATACTATACTACGAAACAGTGGCGTGCTGGCAGGGGGGGGGCGGGGACCATACCCCCCCCCCCAGCGAAGATTTTTTAGGGGGCGCCAAAACATAAATGGGGCGCCGAAATTGCACAAAATCACACGAAAGCGCACACAAGCCTACCTACAACTACAAGCATTACTGTCCAGTCTGTAATATCTCAAAGGATGTAAATTGTTAATTGTGAAATGTGAAGTGATTTGGCTTACGATCACTGGTAAGTTCGCCGTGTACTTCATGAATGTTCGCCGTCTATTTTTCTTTGTTTAAGAAAAAAACGAAGTCCTTCTATGAATTATATATTTATTCAAACTCTTGAATGTGTTGTTTCTTGCGCATTTTTATTTTTACGATGTTTGTAATTCTCAGAATTCCGTCAAATCGCCTCCCAATACGCAAGAAATGGCATTTCAGGGACTCTAAATTTCAAACTTTGCGTGTGCCAAGGCGTGAAAGTAAGCCTCTGCGCTCCCCTAACACGATGGTCGGTTGCTACGGCCTGGTTGCTATGCAGTTTGCTCCCGGGAGTCGAATACTCGAATTACGCGCGTATCTGGTTTCCAATCTCGTGGCTTACAATAATGACGCGGCTAAAATACGGTTAGGGTTGTGGACCATATGATTGGGACAAGGGTCAGCCTCCAAAACACTCGTGCGAGACGAAGCTAGTACCTTCCCTATTCCAACCCTTATCTTTATCCACCCCGCAGAACGAGCCCGTGGACATCACGACCTCAAATCCCTAATGCATCAGTCATGTGAAACCACGGGCCCCCGACCGGGCCGACCCCCGGAATATACCGGGGAATTTAACGTTTGCCTAATGTTAAAAAACAGCTATTTCGCCGCCTCTGGGGGCAAGTGGTATGTTTATAGAAGCCCGATATAGCCGGGCATCGAAATTTCAAAATTACTTTTATTAACAACATAGCTTGGAATTTTACACAAATTATTTGTTGCTTTTGACTTTTTTCTGTTTTAAGTAGACTTTTGGTCTAAACTTGTGTATAATTGATAATTTTGCACGAAGTGCTCGATATACCACTCCGTACAAACAAACAATTTTCTATTTCATTTTTATTTCGTGTTATACGATAGATGTTACAGAACTATTGATTAAGGTCTGGTCTACCCATCTGGCTTATTTTCTTGTTTGTTTCACTTATCTTCAATGTGTAAATGGCCATGTTTTTGTTTTCAAAATTGGAAATTAAATTTCTCACCATTTTTGTATCTGCGCATGCAGATACTATGCTCGGTGCATGTAAGTTTCGTAAGTTTCGTAAGTGTGCAGATACTATGCTCGGTGCATGTAAGTTTCGTAAGTTTCGTAAGTGTGTGCATGGACTTCTAGCCAATCAGCGACAGCTATCTTTAAATGACGTACGGTTACTCTCTGATCTCAAATGTATAACTGGATTGATATTATATATTTAAAGTGGCGGACTACTCGAGAGTGAAAATTATAAACATAAACAATTTTTTACAATTTTACGATGAATTGTAATTTTTATGAACGTGACGAATGTTTAGAGAGTATTTTTGGTAAGTAATGGAAATATTTTGATTACTTTTGTCTCGGTGGAAATTATTCGCCAATTTCTCAAACTGTTATTGACAGATTGACTTGACTGGACCTGCTATATATCAATGTCTTAATCCAGGAAGCAACTAGCAAGGTAAGGCCGAATATCCTGCATCATTCAAGCTCAGGTGCCGGTTGTACGAAGCCCGTTTAGCCTATCCGGTGGATAATCGAAAATATCGATCAAGTCTATACATTTCAACTTGAATAGAACAATTATGTTTGCAACTACATATTAATTAAGTGCATAAGATTTAAGTTCAGTCATTCACAAAATGTGTGAAAGTGTTATTTAAGTTTGGCTTATCCACCGTTTAAGCTAAACGGCCTTCGTACAACCGGCCGACCAACGGACCAAGTTTATTAATTGTTTACGTGACAAATTAGTGTTGACGTTAAATTGACGTCAAAAAACCAAAGTATCCTGTCAAACACGCACCCAAAATAATGCATATGCATAGATAATAATCTGCTGGCGTTTGCCTGATCTGCCCTGATGTCCCAACCAGGTATACTGTGTTAAGCAATGCTGAGTTGCCCAGAGTTACAACCAGGTATGCAGGGTCAAAACAATGCTTAGTTACCCAAGGTTACAACCAGATATGCAAGGCCATTCAAGCTTAGTAACCCAATGTTACAACCAGGTATGCAGGATCAAATAATACCTAGTTACCCAATGTTACAACCAGGGATGCTGTGCCAAAATTATACTTAGTTACCCCATGTCACAACCATGTATGCAAGGACAAAACAAAGCAGCTTAGTTAGCCGATGTCCAAACCAGATATGCTGCGCCCAAAACAATGTTCAGGCACTCGATATCACAACCAGGTATGCTGTGCCAAAATCATGTTAGTTACCCAATGTCACAACCAGGTATGCAGGGTCAAAACAAGGCTTAGTTACCCGATGTCACCACCAGGTATGCTGTGCCAAAACAATATGCTGAGAGACCCGATGGCAGGTATGCTGTGCCAAAACAATGCCGAATTACCCATTGCAGGAAAGTGCCAACTGACGATATTTGTTGAGCCGCAAAAACGGTCGAAACCGCTGGGGGCCTTTCAATCAATCGATTAGACGACGTATAAAAGTACGGCCAAAGGTAATGACCGAGCATGCATGATTTAATTTCCCCCTACAAATTAAGTGATTGAAGCGCTTTATGTTCTAGTTTAATCCCTAACCATATAATCTATAATGCGGGTAAGACCCTCGCCAATTTTTTGCGATTACGGAATACCAGCATGCTGAGCGACAAAGCCACTGGCCACAGCCGCCCCTGAAGTGACGTACTGAAACGGCTAAATAGTGCAATAAATCCTCAATGCTCCAATTATGGATCAGTAACAAGGCGATCACCGTGAAAAAAGCCCGGCGTAGATCATAAACTAGTCAAAGGAATATACTTATCTCGGCATCGCATACCTAAATTATATCTTTCGGAAGGATTAACTGGAACTATGCGATAAGCGCTGTTGATGTCAACCTGTCCATTAATGCACCTTAATTTCCTGTTTTAAAAATCAGATTTATCGCGTGTGTAGAGAACAATACTGCACCGAACAATATTGCAAAGAAAAATCATCGTTGTTACGACTTACGATAATACGTGCGCCAATAATTACCACTATAGGGTTTCGCCATGCAAATTATTAACGCCATGTAATATTGTAAGATAACAAGTCACGCGGGCAGTTGAGAAAGGACGCCGTGAGTACCGCCATATAACTGGTAAAAACATTATACCCACTTCAAAATGGCTGATAGCTCTTGCTTGCGCTTACTCAAAATTAATCATAAAAAAATTAAACAAGTCTGTAACGCTACCGTACTTGGAGTAGAACTTGATGATAAATTATCTTGGAATAGACACATTGATAAAGTTGCTAAAAAAGTTACCTCGGGAATAGGAGCTATCAGGAAAATTCGTGATTTCGTTGATCGAGACACTTTGATTTCTATCTACAATGCCTTAATTAATCCTCATTTTGATTATTGCAGTGAGGTATGGGATACCTTGGGTGTCGGACTTTCAAACAGGCTTCAAAAACTCCAAAATAGAGCTGCTAGAGTCATAATGAACTTTGGAAATGATATTTCTGGACCAGAAGCAATAAAAGCGTTAGGATGGGAAACTCTTGAGACTCGACGAGCCAAGTCCAAAGCAAAAACAATGTACAAGGTTTTAAATAACCTGGCTCCGAGCTCGCTTGCGGAACTGTTTGAACAAAAGAGAAATATTACTCAATACGACCTCAGGGGCTCTTCTACCTCGCTGCAGTTGCCTCAACCAAAAACTGAAAAGTTAAAGAAAAGTTTCTCATACGATGGAGCTAGAGTTTGGAATTCTCTACCTGCAGATGTGCGTAATTTGGATACATTGACAATATTCAAAAACGGAATTCGTGCTCATACCTCCTAAAAAAATTTTTTTCAAAATTAAATTCTATTCTTCTGTATTCAATTTTTAAATTTATTGCATGCCTTATTTGTCATACTTGTGTTCAGTATAGCGTATCGTAGATGTGGTTCATTGTACTATTTAATATGTATGTAATGTATATAATATTATGTTCTTAAATATGTTATTCACACGCCCCTCGTGGAAACCAGCTTTAAAGTTGACGAGGCTAGCGTGTGACTTTTAAATAAAGTTTTACTACTACTACTACTCGAGAATTTAGTTATCAGAACACTTGCGCCCCGTTCGATCGCGAATGATGAAGATTTACATTGTGGTGATTCTAAATTCTCTGGTAAAGTTTGGGCATCTCAATAACTTTTTTGCTTAAGATATGTTACGAGGGCGTTTTGGCCACGTACAATGATGAAGTGACGCCAACAGGAGGCAAGAACAGACTGGGACCAAATAGAGGTTCAAACACTACATGTAGGTTTGAGAGTGTAGTGACATGGCTTTGAAGTTAAAATCTTCTTTGCCCGGTTACTGCGCCGCTACTAGCGCCAACAGCTCAATAAATGAAGAGCTACGATAGACGTACCTTGTGCGTTGTTTGGATTTGAGGGGAGTTAACTTACATCACCTGTTCCTTCGAGAGAGCGAGCATTATTGGTGGTTGTTGCGAGGACTGTAACTCCGAGGGCGATCCTAACTCATTCATTTGCGCAACTGTGTTCGCCACTAGACCAGCACGAAATACATTTGATTGGGAGGCACGAGATCAACCCACTGACAATCCAAACGCAGGTGGCTCAGCTGTACAAGTATATTCAATAGTTGCCTCCATTTATAAATATATATTTTCCAACTTGTTTTCTCAGTAAACTGGCAAAAAATTCCTTTCCGATCGTTACACTTTGCGTGCCAAACAACTAATGAACATATGTTGCGCGAGCGCACACAAGGCACACCTCAGTCGCGGCACCCAACTTCCGGAACACGCATGGTTCTCTAGCTATTAACTTTGGTTAATATGTAACCTCATCAAAATGCAGTAGCTTAAAGATAATTAAAGCGTTTACGAAGCCTTTCTCTGAAGTTTGAAGGCAAATGAACGAGCATTTGATACTAAAGCCCATGCATGCAACCTTCACTTGCGGTGTTGTCAATGCGTGTCTTATTGCATGTCTAAGCAATCTAGTGTTGAAGATAGTACTTTTTTATTAACCCAGTACTGATCTCTGTCTATATAGCTTGCCTTCAGACTCAGTGATATACGAAACCGCTTTTGACTGCGGTATGATAAGCCTGATACTTGATAGTAAAGTTAAATCTGAGCAGTCTCACTATAAAATCTCATTCGTTCTAGGGTTTGAATTGTTGTCGTCCTGTAATTTGTATATGGTTTAACGCAGTTGAGCAGTATTAAACTGTAATTTATTAGCAGTGTAAGTGACAAGTTGAGTGATTTTCAAGGTTGCAGAGCAAATGTCCATTTTAATAGCCATGTTTTGGCATGCATTGGGATCCGTTGTCGGACGAATAACCACAGCGTTTAATTTTTGAAAGAACTCGGTTCAGGAGCATACCGGATGTTAAATCCCTGACATCTCTCCGGCTCCGGTGAGGTGACACTTTGTTAAATCACAGCTCAATGTCCTCGGCTATAAATACGTATTGTTAATTCCACGGCTCTCCGCGGCGTACATATTGTTAAATGTGTATTAATTCCCCGCTTTGGCCTCGCTACGTTCCCGCCATGTCCCGGGGATTGGGGGGCTGTGGATTCAAATGACTGATGCAATAAATTAGCAGTGCAAGTGTACTTCCGGCCATACATATTATAGAAATATCAAAAGCAGGGCAATCACTGCCTTTTTTTAACATAGACTAGGGGGCAAGACCCCCATGCCCCCACGCTCAGTTACAGGCTCGGTCCATTTAACAATTAGTCGTCGAAGGCGAGGTTATTACAAAATTATGAGAAGAAATTTGGAAGGGCTTAAATACAAAATATATAGAATGGTTATAAATATATATCACAGTAAGGGTTTTGTTAACATAACAATATAAATGAAGAATAAGCGAAGAAAGCCGCGATATTGATCACATCCCCGCCAACCAAGGACAATTGTTAAGTAACACTAATACCTTGCCCAAAACAAGAGTAGAATCACTGCACAAATCTCATTTCTCACTGCACAAATCACAGGAGGCCCAGCTCTATATTTGCCCGCGCCCGCCTGTGACTTCCTTATAACGAGGGAAGGAAGGAAACATTAAGACCAAAATAGCCCAGACTTAACTGTTCTACTTCCAATCGTCTTAAATTTAAGTTCTGTTGCTAGAAAAAGTCTGGAAAAGTCTGGAAAACAAATCGAATGGATTCAAATTTTAAAACTTTTGAATGGCGAGAGCAATAATTAAAAATAATTTAAAGTTTGAGTAAGTATTATAGCACTAATCGTGATACAGTCATATGTCATACGCCAGAGTAGGGCGCTTTCTTACTGTTCTGCTTTATTTCAAACTGTCATAAGTGACATAAGTCATTAGAAATATATCACAGATATAGAGCTCACTATATATTCCTTGTTCGGCATATATTTACATTGAATGAATATGTTCTTACACTGCAAGCCAGCTCCAATCAGTGAAGGAAAACCTGGCCAACCATCGGGTTTGATTAATAATGAAGCAATAAAATGGCCTTGAAACCAGTTAATATACCCCGGCATATCCCAAAGCGAGATCTTAGTCCTGGGTGGGCTAATTGTCCTCTTCTTTCAAGCAAGTTCGATACAATTCGTCCAAAGCCCTGATCATAGACGTAACAAAAATGGTAACTATACTATACAAGCAATGTCGCCTGTTTCCATAACGCTTTTTGTGATGAGATTAAGCTCTCGAAATTTAAAAGTGTGCATGTATATAGGGGTTATCCGTTTCACATCCATGAGTCATCAATTACGTATACATGCAACAAGATTTATATTGCAAGGTTCTGCAATCCCAAATAACACAGAGCTATATTATAATATGGTTATTTTACCATTATTTCTTCATTCTACCGTATTTGTCTACTTTTACCAACTTAAAAGCGGAAATGTCATAAAGCATATAGTATAGTATATATCAATTGCCTATTGGTTAGTCAGTAACCGAGCGAAAACACAATTATTGGATTGAATTTTTAATTTAACTCGCTATTGAACTTTTTGAGCTACCACATTCCAGCTACAAAAACCACTATAATACACACGTTCTCAGTCCACGAAAATACTTTTTTACACAAACAGTATTATAACAAAGTATATATATATATTTAAGCTTTCGTGGAGTGTATCATATCGTTCACCTCGAAAAAACAGTATCCTGACTTAATCTCTAAAAAATCTGGCTTACGGGATTTTTGAAAACTTGTACACTAATAACTTGTACACTAATACACACAATTAAATTTCGAGAGCTTAATCCCATCACAAAAAGCGTTACGGAAGACATTACATAGAATAAGGTAGAAACAATAGTGACAGAAGTTCCGAAAGCGACATGGCAACCGACCTTTCGAAACTCCGCCATACCTGACCTTAAAATCTGACGCCTACAGTGCTCCTCTATTGGAGAGACTCTTGGTTCTTTCTCAAAGGCTTCGATGAATGACGTGGTTGCAATATGACAATACCCAGAACAAATTACAAAGCAAAAATTTTGTTTTAGTAAGAAAGATCTGACAAAAATTCTGTCCTTTATTGTCTTCAAGTCGTTTAATCTGAAACGACCCGAATGGAGATCACGTACACTGGAGATCACAAATAGGAACACGGTCATGTCTTATAACATTTCCGCTCATAGCGAAAACCTATATAATTTCATGAGAGAATTAAAATTGTTTAAAAACAATTGCAACCACGCAGTTCATCGAAGGCGGGCGGCTTTGAGAAAGCACCAAGAGCCTCTCCTGGAGGGAACACTGTAGGGTCAGACTTTAAACATGAGAAGTATGCGGAGTTTCGATATGTCGGTAGCCTGCGTGGCAGGCGTTCTATTGTTGGGGAGGGAGTTTTGTTTAGAGCGCGCTCTATTTTTTTGAGAGCGCGCGCTAGGTGAGAATTTCGCTTTTTCTCCTCCCCCCGCTAACTTCTCACCTAGCGCGCGCTCTCAACAAAACTCCCTCCCCATAATAGAACGCCTGCCACGCAGGCTAATATTTCGGTTGCCAAATTGCTTTCGGAACTTCTTCCACTATTGTTTCTACCTTATTCTATGTATATGCATTTTAACATACACTGCAGGCATCCAAGGTTAATGTTTATAAAAAGCATTTTTAATAAAGCATGGCGGCAAACACAAAAACCGACTTAGACATACTTCTTGACAATGTTTGCTTGCATGTCTATATAGGAATGCAATTACTCTTATACAGGGTGTCCCAAAAAAAAGGCTACCTTTTCAAATTCAAATTAGCATGTTAATCAAGCAACCTATTGTAGTTCTTTGAAATTCATTATCGCTTTTGAACTACGAATGCGTAAAAACACACAGTTTTGATACACATGGGATATTGAATACAATAGGTTGCTTGAATTAACATGCTAATTTGAATTTGAAAAGGTAGCCTTTTTTTTGGGACACCCTGTACAGGGTGTCCCAAAAAAAGGCTACCTTTTCAAATTCAAATGAGCGTGTTAATTAAAACAACCTATTGTGTTCAATTTCAAAGGTAGTGCATGCACACAGGGGTGATTAAGAATAACTTCAAGTCTGCGTTTGGAAAGCGTTCAGAAGCGTTTTGTATTTGTTTAAGTCCGTTTAGATGTTGAATTTGCGTTGAATTTAACTTGTCAAATTTTATATGAAATGTCTGTTTGAACGCAATTAATAATCTAAAACAGGTTTTATAACTTATTCATCAATTGGAAGCTTTTCTTAATATCCCATGTGTATAAAACTGTGTGTTTTTACGCATTCGTAGTTCAAAAGCGATAATGAATTTCAAAGAACTACAAAGGTTGCTTGAATTAACATGCTAATTTGAATTTGAAAAGGTAGCCTTTTTTGGGGGTTTACAGCCTGCATTGTAGTCGATAACTGCAGTTGAAACGTTTTAAAAGTCATGAATAAAAAGCTGTGAGCTAAAACAAGAACGTTGTTCATTCACGGTTCTTTATATTCACATATTTATATGACGTTGTCGACTGCCGCGTCGTCGTAGATCTTAAGGTCCCTAATAACTCATTATCAACGCCCTCGTAAACCAATTGCGGCTGGGCAAACAAGCAAAAAATATAAAAGGAGCAACGGAAAGGTAGAGTTTCGTATAACGTGTGAGGTTGATAATTGCACACGTACAGACAACACAATGAAGTTCAAAAGCAATAATGTTTTTTCCGAATATTGTCGGAAAATGCTGCGCTTGGCCCCCCCTAAAACATGGGACCCACGACGCCACTGACTGTAATTTTCTGGTAACTTTCGCATTGACCTTCTCTGGTGTAGGCGAGTGTTATAGACCTACAGCTACGTATAAATTGCATAACGCTTCACAAAAATACCGCGAATGGTATACGGTTGATCAAGTTGTCTTTTTTGGATATCTCAAAGCGAGATCTTAGTCCTGAGTGGGCTAATTGTCCTCTTCTTTCAATCAAGTTCGATACAATTCGTCCAAAGCCCTGATCATAGACGTGTACCTTATGCGTTTTGTTGTATCAATGGGATGAACATTATTAATTCCTACCCTGCAGAAACGAAACAAAAATGGTAACTATACTATACAAGCAATGTCGCCTGTTTCCGTAACGCTTTTTGTGATGAGATTAAGCTCTCGAAATTTAAACGTGTGCATGTATATAGGGGTTATCCGTTTCACATGCATGAGTCATCAACTGATACGTATACATGCATGCAACAAGATTTATATTGCAAGGTTCTGCAATCCCAAATAACACAGAGCTATATTATAATATGGTTATTTTACCATTATTTCTTCATTCTACCGTATTTGTCTACTTTTACCAACTTAAAAGCGGAAATGTCATAAAGCATATAGTATAGTATATATCAATTGCCTATTGGTTAGTCAGTAACCCAGCGAAAACACAATTATTGGATTGAATTTTTAATTTAACTCGCTATTGAACTTTTTGAGCTACCACATTCCAGCTACAAAAACCACTATAATACACACGTTCTCAGTCCACGAAAATACTTTTTTACACAAACAGTATTATAACAAAGTATATATAAAATATTTTGTGCAGTTGAAAAAAATACGAACTTTCAGGATATGGATATTTATTGTAGAAAACTAAAGTAATCGAAGGAATAAATGGAATACATATAGCTTCAATAACAAAAGCAGTACCAGAATTTCTCATAACAAACTCAACAATATAATTTTTGTTGACAATTTTCAGCATCGTTTCTATTTGTAGGGATGAGAATCAGTTAATGAAAGTTTAATAAGAAAAAAAATGGTGCCATTTGCGCGAGTTGAATTTCATGCTATGACATGTCGCAGGGCCTTTTTTAATTAATATACTGGGGGGCCAAAGCCCCCCCAGCCCCAATGTTAGCACCAGTAAACTATCCTCCCAGTGAAGGTCCCTTTTGTCCAAAATCTAAGCAATAGTTCTTAAGTGAGGTCAGAAGAAAGTTATGATATTCTCATAACAAAGCATTGCTTTTACACCAAAAGCTCAGTCTGTTTAGATGGGATATTTCAAAAATGTCTCTGAAAATGCAGGAAATCAAGCCACAGAAACTCAAAAATACAAAATTTTCTGGGAGGACCCCAGACCCCCAACCACATCCACACACCCTCAATATACCACATTCTTGTTAGGTCCATTTTCGTTGATGCCCCCCCCACTAACCATTTCTTAAAAAAGGCCCTGGCGTGTTGGGACAGTATGACAAAATGTGCAGTTCTAAATTTTTCTTAAAAAAACCCCTGACTTCTTCCACTATTGTTTCTACCTTATTCTATGTATATGCATTTTAACATACACTGCAGGCATCCAAGGTTAATGTTTATAAAAAGCATTTTTAATAAAGCATGGCGGCAAACACAAAAACCGACTTAGACATACTTCTTGACAATGTCTGCTTGCATGTCTATGAGGAATGTAATTACTCAGTATAGATACCGGAAAACTACGTGATTAAAATATGGTCTGTTTTGTATAAGCCGTCGCAAAACGGGAATAACTCATTATCAACGCCCTCGTAAACTAATTGCGGCTGGGCAAACAAGCAAAAATATAAAAGGAGCAACGGCAAGGTAGAGTTTCGTATAACGTGTGATAATTGCACACGTACAGACAACACAATGAAGTTCGCGTACCTAGTCTTGATTCTGGTATCTTGTCTGGGTTTCTTACCCACCAATCAAGGTATGTGCTGAATTGAATATTTCAGTTTCGACTGCTTGAAAATCAAAGGTTCCGCATAGAAGTTTGAAGGACATTAAGTTTGAATTGAGTGACTTCATTGGCTGACTTTAAATACTGTTAATATATTTTCAAGTTATACCGCTATAAATAGATAGAACAAGTTGTAACTATGTTGTAAATATCTTGCTCAATTGCATAGTCATTCTATTGGGCCTTGCAAAGGTAGGGGGTCCGGGAGCATGCTCCCCCGGATTTTAGTAGGCCAAAAAGGCCTTTTCGTGCCGTTTCAGGGTGACATTCTTGCAAACAGAAAAACAAAACATTGTATCATTTTTTGCATGGCCCCCTTTTTCCTCACTATTTTTTCGCGTGGCCTATCATTTTAAAGGCATATTTTTTGGGATGGCCCACCCCTTAATTCTACCAGCCCCCCTCCCAGATAAAAAATGAACGGTCCTTTAATTAATGCATGCCGAGATTGTAAATCTTTGTCAATTAGCTTAATTTTTCACCATATAGCTACATTACAATTATTAGCATGAACATTCTATAATTAAGCATATTTTCCACCGTCAATGATAAAATAAACTCAATTTAAAATTCTCACATAAAATAGCTAGATGGAATATTCCAGCTCAAACTATACGAATTCATAGGCGTAAGAGGCGGGGAGGCTGGGGGAGCGGTACCCCCCAAATGTCAACAGAAATGGTAAAGTCGGGCAATTTCTACTCGAGAGTCGGGCAATTTGGTCGGGTTCACATCTTACATGAATACATAATTATGTCATATAATAAACAGCATAAATTTTAATCTGAGTAATTTACTGGGGAGCTTGATATTTTCCCGCAACCTTTTGTGGTTTTGCGTTTATTTTCCGCGCTTTTTGACAAGTTCGACGGTTTGTCGATTATGACGATATCCGAAGAATTGAAGACTCTCACTATGATTTTTTTTCAAACAGGATTTTGCATAGTTTTAGGGATTTCTGTGAGAATTTATACAATTTAAGAGATTCAAGATTGACCTTAGTTGATAATTTAGACTGATTTCCCCTGTTTAGAAGAAAACAATGTTTTTGTTTTTAACACCTTCTGTCCCTCCAGTGAAAATTCCTTAAAAAAGGCAGTGGTACTTTACCCTATGAAATACAACTATAAAGAGCGTGTTGTTCCTCCTAAGATGTATTGTTAGACATTTAATAATGTCAGGCAATTTCTGTCTTCGTCGGGCAAAGTAGTATCATCTTCTGGCCCTCATAATCAAGCGAGGAATCATAGATAATTCCCAACCAATGGTACTTCCCCCATCCTCGACAAGTCACCTGTTTAGCACATGGAAGATTGTACAACTACTTACTCTAACTGCCCACCTACATGTACTCTTACCTGCCTTTTACCTATCGCGTATAAGATATATCCCAATATATCTTGGTGTTGATTGAATAATGGTTAACATACGGGGTTGTCGTGGCAACAAGTAGTGACACCGGTGAGAGGAAGCGACAGACGGCAGACAAAAATTGGGAGGGTGGGCTTAGCTATTTATACGCTCGGTTACCGGGATACTTACTCAAAGACTAATCGCCGATACTGTGGTTAGCGAAGCGATTCGGCTTACACTTTTAACTTGTTTTTATGTTATAAAATACATTTAACAATTCAGTGTAATGTTTAAAAATTCAACTGTAAATATTTGTATAATTTATTCTTCTTTCTTTGTTAGCAATCCTTTTGTATAGTTTTGGAGCAATCCTTTTGTATAGTTTTACCAAAACATGTTGAATACATACAAAATTTAATGTCCGTTTTTAAATCATTACCACGAACCAGTTTAGCTTTCTAATTTTAGCTTTTTCCAGTCTTATCTTTACTGTTTATTCCTAAAATTTGGTTAGAAAAGTAAAACTGAGTTAAAATTGGCATACAATATCATAGTATCTGATTATCTATTCGCTAGCTGATAGAAAATCTATTAGCTCTTTGCCACTATTGTATTTCCCGATTCTAGGAACAAAAATCATGATATATACGTACCTGGTCACAGAAGATGTATCACTTGGCCCACTTGGAAAGATCGAGCCTCCTGAATCCAACTGCCAAACCAGTTTTAAATGTGCTTCGTATCAGAGCTATATATCTGTTGATCCTCACAACGGAGGTTTAAAGTTAAAGATGAATCCTTGTTATTTACCAAAACAGCCCAACGCCGATGGAATTCGAAAGCTTACCATAAAAATAGAAGTCAGAAGTGCATGCTACAAATTCCATCATGTTATTGTTACAGTAAATTTATATGTGTTTCCTTTCAAAGTTGGTGACACTATTCTGAATAAATACACACACGAGAAAATACTAGAAAGTATAGTAAAAGTAAACCAAAAGTTTGACACAGGTAAAGGTATGGCAAGTTCTTTACACAGGATAATGCGAATGGTCACGAAAGATAAGAATCCCAAAGCATTTAATGAAATTATGGCATCTGTTAGAGTTAAGACCGTGTTGGAATATGCAACAAATGAAATCGTGGCAAAATACGTCACTACAAATCCAGGTAATTATACTTAAAAGATATGAAAATCTATCTCCTGTAAGGCTTTAACTCTGACACTGCTTAACATTTTGTTGCCTCTAGTTGAATTCTAACTCGCATGAGAGAATTCGCATTTTTACCCCCGTCTATAGCCATTCAGCTATTGCTGCCTTATCCACAGGCCCTCGTGCCTAATGGAACAGGGAAGATCACAATTTCTAGAGGACCTGCGGAATCTTGTAACGCCTATGCCACTGACCTACGCTTGTCCTTTGTCACATGAATAACAAGTTTTAAAGCAATTTTAAACACATACGTTTTGTTTGGGGCCTAAAATTAGTGCAGAAGAAGTGGGAGGGGATAGCTTTTGGCCCCCAAAAATCTAAGAATATACCATTATTTAATTTATCATTAGAGCTAGCTATAGTATTTGAAGAAAAATATAAACAAGGGAGAAATCGTATTGAGAACTATGAATCAATTTCATTGTAGGTCATTTTATTATTCTCCTTCGGTTACGAAATAGAATTATCGACGGCTTGCGTAGTATTACGATAGAATTACGTATAATTACGTTTTATTTTGCATTTCGGAGTAAAGAATGTTGTAAAATTGTAAAATTGTAAAATTAATGGTTTAATCCAGTTTTATCCTTTAGTTGACTAACTGTCAAATGTTTCCCAAATAACACTCCAAAATAGCAGACAATGCCGTTTCAGAGGGTCTCCATTTCAAAATTTTCTGAGGGGCATGTCCCCAGTTCCCCCTAGTTGGGTGGTGTCACACCAATTACCTTTTTGTTTTGTTCGCCCCATATCCCCCACCCACCAAAAGTGATGAACTTCCTACTAATTCTCTGTGCTGAAAAAGCTCAAATTAACTGATAAAAGGTCATAAAAGGCATTGTTGCTTAAAAGCTCTAACGTGATTGGCTGAACTGGGCTGAAAAGATCCGGCTAGTTAATTCTGCAAATATACCGGTATATTGCAAATATATAGAGCAGATTCCGCAGGACCTGAAGAGGGCCTGTTGAGGAGGCAGAAGCTGTTGAGCCTAGGGAGATTGGAAGCGAGATTTTATCTAATTTAAATGCAATTTCGTACCCCGATTTAAATTGAGCGTCGTTCTGCCAAACCGTGAGACGTGATATACGCTCTGAAATCAAATAGTATTCGTGATTGATCATCGAAAGGACCAAGCATTGACTTAACGTACTGAGCTATTAGAACAAAATCCTGCAAAGAGGTTCTGTAACGATAAATATCTGATCCAAAAATGTATAAAAATAATAACATACACATGCATGGTTTGCGTCAGGGGTATCATACGGAAAAAAAGAAATCATTTAGTTCATGTGTATGCATTTGAAAATAAAAAGTCATAATATGGTTCCAAAACATCCAGCCCTCCTGTCAAATGTCGAGTGGTTAGCAAAAAAGAGTGAACGAAAATAGATTCATGTACGTAGCATTACCTTTTTTATTTTTCCCCTTCAGATGAACAAGTAGTGTTTCGTTGGTCACTGAATTCACTATTTTCAAGTAATGCTTTGGAATCCTTGGCTCGCAAATCAGGCTGTGATAATTCAGTTCCAAAATGCCCCAGTAATGCGGAATATCGAACAATCAATGGCAGATGTAATAACATCAACAATCCTTTGTTCGGTTCTGCTTCGACTACACTCAATCGTTTACTATCTGCAAAATATTATGATAGTGAAGGACTGAATGATCCTATTGGATTCCCAGGGCAAGCCAATGTCCCAGATATTCCAGCAACATTTGAAGTAGTTCGTGAGTTTATTGCAGAGCAAGAGAAGCCACAGAGACTGAACACTAAGTTCTCTCATGCGCTGATGCAATTTGGACAATTTTTGGACCATGATCTTGATCTGTCACCAGAAATTGAAAATTCTGACAAATGCATGAAGACAAGGTACGTGCCCTCTTCTCCATCGTTATTATCTTGCGCTTTACCCACATCACTGAAAGTAAATAGTCACTCATATAGAACAGTCACTCATATAAAAATCCAAGAATCAATTTAAATAAATACACTTTTGTCAGGGTTATCATAGAAGTAGTTACAGTCTATAAAATACTAAAAGTAAACTAATAACCTGGTACATTTGGGCATGCTACCGATGCCTGCAAAATGTCTCATGATAGAACCTCATTAAGATAACCTCATTAAGAGAACCTCATTAGGAGAACCTAGATATTCTTATTTAAATTTTGTACAATTATGGCTGCATGAATAGGTTAATCAGTCTTGGATAATTTTTTCTTTTATTTATTATATAGATCTCTTATCTGTAGAGGTACATATCATGATAATTTAAAACGTATTCTTTGCATGTTTTAAACAGTATTTTTGGCATGCATGTGACGTCACAACATTCCAAAATAGAAGCGACATGAGTTTTAACTACTTTGGCTGACGTGCATTTAAAACTATGCAAAATGGATTTAAAAATGCTTGGTTAGTTGAAACATGACTCCTGATCCGACTTTAAAAGAATTAAAATATTTTAAGTAAAACACGCCGCTATTTTAGCATTTATTTTTTTGCCGCCATGTTGGCTGACAGAGCATACCAAATAATATGCATTCAAATAACTCACTTTTTATAATGACCATGCAGTTGCAATCACATTTTTGTCTAAAATATTTCATTAAGGAAACAATTAATCCATAATTAATCTTACCCCTGTTTTGTAGGTGCGATGGATCAAAACAAGATTTTGCTGTACCATGCTACACAATTCTACCACTGAAATCATGTTTTAAGTGTATTCATTTTGCAAGATCTGCGACTGTATGTCAAATTAAATATGGTCGAATAACGACACGAGAACAAATGAACGTCAATACAGCATTTGTTGATGCTTCACAGGTTTATGGATCTGGCGATACACTTGCGAAAAACTTAAGAGATTTGAAAAGTAAGTATAGCGACCCTGCTAGCAGAGGTTTACCAGTGAGCTCTATATATGGAGCTCACTGAGGTTTACTAACACCTTCAGTGCTTCCACTTTGGCAAAGTAAAATTTCTCGTTTTTGTCCTTTTTTTCGCAGAATTTCCTTCCCAAAATCCTAAATTTCCTTCCATTTTTCCTTCCAATTTTTTTTAAAATAGTATAATAAATTTTGTATTGTACTGTACTCCCGATGTAAATTGAAGGTGTACTGCAGTATTTTTTGCTCTTTTCGCAGCTGCTTTTGGACCAGGCACTTGTCCTGCACGCTTTCTACCCGTTTGCAGTTGACAACTACTTGAAGCTTCATCTTCTGATGAGCTTGACTCAGAAGTTGACTCAATATAAGCCATCATAATTTACAAATTTTCGACTGTTTGTTTTTAGTTTATAAAAACCCGCGAAAAAAATTGAGCCCGCGTTATTCATGTACAAGTACTCTACTCACCCACTGAAGACCTGTTAAGTCCCAAATTACCCCCATTCATCCTTGATGGTTATGTAAATATTCGATGTATTATTTTTATACATGTTTTTTAACTCAAAAGTTCATAATAAAGTGTTTAACCATTATTAAATTACTAGAAATTACTGAAAAAGTTTAAATTGTAAAATTTCCTTCCCTTTTCCTTCGAAATGGCCAAATTTCCTTCCAATTTCCTTCCAAATCTCATTTCCTCTTATTTTTCCTTCCAAATGCCAAAATATCCTTTTGGAAGGAAATTTCCTTCCGAGTGGAAGCTCTGAACACCTTGTTTTATCAATCATTCTTTAAAACGATACGTTATCCCTTTGAATCCATCAAAACAGACCTATATCAGTTCGCAAAATAATAAAATTTTATCAAAGTCCAATAGTCCAAAGATGGAAAAGCCGTACAAAATTTCGCATTTCTCAAATTGTACGGTTTGTTGTCGCGATTATATTTCGCTAAATATGTCGTTATTTTTGTTCGATACATCTACGTCACGCTGTGACATAAATATGATTATTGGTATGTGTAATATTTGGATCATTCTGAGAAATGTAATATATCTTTATAGTAAAAATCCTCATCTTGACAAACTTTTTCACCATCAAAGTCATCGGACATGACGTGCTTGACGTCATTAGGTGAATTTTAACATAAAAACAAAGAAAACTAATTTGCATGTCTTCTTGGATCGATTTCAAATAGCGATCCGTGAAAGTCCGGATCTAGAATGGAACACTCTGGGACCGCACATGATTATTTTTCTTCCTTTGAACATGTACCATTTACATGACAAATTTGTGTCATATTTGTCAAATTTGTGTCATATTTGTCATATTTGTGTCATATTTTTTAAACTGTACTCTTTCAAACCATAATATGCAAGTTTCATTACTAAAATTTCATAATCAATGGTGTCAAAAGCCTTTTTTTAAATCAAGAAAAATCACATATCCAAAATGCTGTCATTGGTAGTAAGAGTGCAACGAGCGGCATCCAGATTCACCGGACCGACGCTGACGGTACAAAACTTAAGTGTTCACACTACACTGGATAGATTTGTGTAAAGGCCAACGGAAATCTTTCCAATATAATGTAAACGTAATCTGAGTGATGAACTATTGACCAACCTAGATTTGCACCCCCAATATTTTCCAAGTCCGCCACTGCTTTACACTGTAATCTGTAATCGAAAAAGAATTCCGATAGGACTGCCATGTATCTTTCTGTCTCTTCAAGGTAAGAATGGATTGCTCAAAACAGAGAAAGGAAAACATGGAGATTTTCTACCCACAAATAACAGTAATCTTAAGGCCCCTAACGATTTGTGCCAAAAGTTCGGCGGATGTTTCCTAGCTGGTGATGGTCGCTCTAGTGAACAAATAGTCCTCGCTTGCATGCACACATTGTTTCTGCGAGAACATAACAAAATTGCTCGATCTTTGAGAAAACTCAACCCACGCTGGCCTGGGGAGAAAATCTACCAGGAAACAAGAAAAATAGTTGGTGCTGTGTTACAAAAAATCACGTATGAAGACTTTCTACCAATCGTAATTGGCCCCGACACTCTTCCAACATATATAAACTATGATTCAAACGTTAACCCAGGCATTCTAAATTCTTTCGCTACAGCCGCATTCAGATTTGGACACAGTTTGATAAGACCAACTTTTGATAGACTGGATAAAGGTTTTAATCCGACAGGCAAGCCTTTACTTTTACGACAGCTATTTTTCAACAACACGTTTATAAGGAAATATGGCATAGATGAATTATTACTTGGTTTACTTGGAAACGAGTCACAAAGTGTCGACCGTGAGCTTGCAGTTGGAATAATTAATCATTTGTTTGAACGTCCACAGTCTCCTGGCCTAAACCTAGCTGCATTGAATATCCAGCGAAGCAGAGATCACGGTTTGCCTGGTTATAACGCATTCAGGCGTTACTGTGGTTTGAGAAATGCAGACTCGTTCAGTGATACAGCAAAAGAAATCCAGAGCCCCCTTAACAGAAAGCTGTTATCTCAACTGTATAATGATGATCCAAACTTGGCTGATTTATGGGTGGCAGGTTTAGCAGAAGCCCCTGCTGCAGGTGGGATCGTTGGAGCAACATTTGGATGTATCATTCGAGAACAAATGAAAAGAATAAGAGATGGAGACAGGTATTTCTACATGAACAAGGGAGTGTTTTCACCCCAACAGTTGAAAGAAATAAAAAAAGCAACATTGTCCAAGATAATGTGCGATAATTTGAAAAACATAGTCTCCGCGCAGACAAATGCTTTTATGACTGGTTCAAACAAATATCGTCGAACAATGTGTGATAAAATACCTGGCATCGACCTCAATGCATGGCAAGGTATGTACATGACTTCTAATAAGTAATTATAACTGCACGTAAACGGCACTCAGTCACAACATGTCATGGCAAGGAACTAATAAACTCACGACAAATTGCATGAATTATTTCTTAAACACTGAAATGGTAAATGCATTGATTTTACATTGTAGTGGATGTAATACTGCATCCAGATGAATAATTATGGAATTCACGGAATTCGAACCTACAGATAAATAAGTTACCTGCTAGCACATTACTCAGTTATATACAGCAAATTTATAGATGTATAAATTCAAGTTAATGACACAACACGTTATTGGCTCCAAAGTCAGTTTTGATATCTGACAAGCTGGAAAGGCTAAATAGAAAGATAATATTCATTCGATAAAAGTTTAAAACATTTCCGGGCACGTGCAAATTAAATGCAATTTGCGCAACCAATAAAATGACTCTCCTGACACATGGAGAAGGCACTGATCAATCATATAAGGTAATCAAGTAATTCCATTCAGGTAATGTCGGAGGGGGTCCGTATTCTGAGAGCAAGGCTCTATCGGGGTTTTTACCCCTAGGGCATTTAGTCTTTCATAACGGGTCTCGTGTATACCCCCGCGGGATGAAAACATAGGCTATAATGAGTCCTTGGGTTGACCTGAGTTAAATATAATATATAATTGGTTCACTTCACCCCGATCCCATTCTCCCACAATAATTTGGCGTGTGTTGTTTCTGTTTTCCGTATTTTCGTATATAACGTGCTTGGATCGTTGTGTACAGGTTATTGCAACCGAAAGCGTGTTATTTCGATGCACAGTTGTCGAACACTTCTGGCAGCCGCGACCTTGCTCAAGTTTCTCCATGACGCAACACTGCTCTATTACATCTCATATTTTCTTTTTTTTCAGCGAAAACCAGTCGTAGCTGCGCAGTGAAAACCAAAGAAGGTCATTGTTGTGTTTTCCCATTTCGTTATCGAAGCAAGTCGTATAAATCATGTAAACCATGTACGCGTTATAAAAATAGATCATGGTGTGCAACCACTGAGAACTTTCATAAAGACAATAAATGGGGATATTGTCAAGGTAAACGTTACTTCGATAACTATATAATACGTAATATATTAACATAAGAAGGAGTTAATTACGTAACGTATCAAATCCGTTAATGAGCACTTTACCGGTAATGGCGGTTTTTATACGACATCTAAAATTCACATATGAATCAGTATTTCAGAGAAGTTAATTTAAAAGTTGACGAATTTTATGCTAATGTAGCCTGCGCCTACTACGCAGGCTAGTGGTAATGGAGATCTCATATCCAGTTGCAATCAATTGAAAACAATATGTGACTTTCTAACGTTGTTGGGGAAATCTTTCAAATACACTAATCAGCAGTTACAACTGCGTATCCAACTATTAAAATTTGACATAAAATGTATCGACTCTACATGCAATTTTATTGCAACTCAAAACGTGTCATTTTGATGCACCGTCGATGATACTACTGGAAGCCGCGACCTTGCTCAAAATTTTCTAAATTTCCTCCAAGACGCAACATTGCAGTCTATTATATCTTTTCTTTTTTCAGCGAGAACCAGTTTTAGCTGCGCTGTGAAAACCGCAGAAGGCCATTGTTGTGTTTTCCCGTTTCGTTATCAAAGCAAGTCGTATAAATCATGTAAACCAAGTACACGTTATAAAAATAGATCATGGTGTGCAACCACTGAGAACTATGATAAAGACAATAAATGGGGATATTGTCAAGGTAAACGTTACTTCGATAACTATATAATACGTAATATATTAACATAAGAAGGAGTTAATTATGTAACGTATCAAATCCGTCAATGAGCACTTTACCGGTAATGGCGGTTTTTATACGACATCTAAAATTCACAAATGAATCAGTATTTCAGAGAAGTTAAAAGTTGACGAATTTTATGCTAATGTAGCCTGCGCCTGCTACGCAGGCTAGTGGTAATGGAGATCTCATATCCAGTTGCAATCACATTTTTTTACTGATTTCGTTTGTTTACGAAATACAAAACAATAGTAACTCAGAAAACCATAAACATTTTTAAATTGATTTAATCTATACGTCATAAAAATATTCAGGGTTCTCGCAATTTATTTTGTTTACAGATCAGAAATATATTCATGAATTTGAGATACTAATTTAATTTAAAAGCCGAAAGGCGAAAAGTGTGTGGTGTTATCATGACATCACTATAATAGTAGACGACGTTGAGTATATGATCTAATTTCCCAAACAAACCATTACTAAAGAGAAATTCAACATAATAGGTGAATTAATTAATGAACGCTTATTGTCGTGGTATCGATGCGGTGATGAGTTATTTTTCTGACGTTAGCAGTCAGAACAACACCAACATGAAAAATAATTTTCCTTACTATCTCCATGTGCAATGAGTCAAATCAACATCACGTATTTGTGATCCATACGGACTGACAAAATTTACGTTCGCAAGATGTCGGATTCATTGTACAACACCGATCCACTCATTTCATCTCGTTATGCGCAGACAGTCTTCTGCGCGGTCTATTTATGCGAGGGTCAGAAACTCCTCTCTCATTTCTACTATCTTTGGTTAACTGACTGCACTTTTTATTTGGGATGCTGACTGGCGTAATTAATTTGGTTTATAAGTTCTTACGGCGATAGTTTATTTAAAGCACTGATGAAGACCAGTTTTACGGAGCGAAAACTTTACAAGACTGAGAGGCGCGCATGGTTTTTTACACAAACCAAAACAAATTTCTCCATTTTAGGCCATGTTACACGAGGTGATTTTTGTCTCAGCTTGTATCACAACTATATTATATTGCGAGCAATATTGTCTCGTATGATACACCTAGTTTTCAACTAGCGTGGCAAAAAATAATTGCATTGAGAGTTGCAAAGAAACTTGTTTATCGAAAATGTTTAATAACAATGCAATGACATATAAAAACAATTATTGAATTCGGTTTTTGTGATATTCGAAATTATATTATCAAAGTCTCGGTAAGTGTTATCAAGTCTCAGCCTTGATCTCATCCAATTGTTTATTATCAAATTTTCATCACTATCATTATAGATTTGCAGATACGTTTATGCATGACAATAAATTCGATGATTATAGAGTAGTTGAAAATTATTCTGAAAATTCTCTATTGTTTTGCATAATAATATATATGTTTAGAGCTGCACAAATGTATTATAGAACTACTATTTGTGTAGAACTGCGCGTTAAAAATACTCTGGATTGGGCCAAGGCGAAGCGAAATATTTTCAAAAGGCGCCTTATAGCAGATTTTGGCTCCTATACTCTATAGTCCTTGGTGTTGAAAATAATATGTGACACTAATTAGCAGTTAAGCCCGGCGCACACTAGTGCAAGTTGTACGCACAGATGTCATTCGTGACCAATTACGTGCGACGAAAATCCTAGTGTGCGGGGAAAATATACAGGATTTTTGTCACTCGTGTCGTGAACAACAAATATCAAACGTGTTTGATATTTTCTGTCATTCGTGACAAAAATTCCTCGCAGCAAAGAAGTGCGCATGCGTGTTATTTCCCAAAACAACATGGCGGATAGTGAACAAACACTTGCAGCTAGCGATAGGAATTGCGGCGGGCATTTGCCTGACTATAGTTAAGTCAAATACTTATAAAATAAACCTTTCCCACCTCCAACCCTTAACCTAACCCTAACCAGAAATGTCTGAAAAGGAATTTTGGGGTTAAAACAAGTCGGAAAAAATTATTTGAAAGAAAAAATAATTTAAGTGAGAAAAAAGTTTTGGCCGGGATTGACCGGGCTTGAACAGCCGCTCTAAGAAACTGTAGCCAGCGCACGCCCTAAACCACTACGCCACCGACTAGCTCGCTGAATGCAATTGCAATAAACCACTATATATAATGCTAAACATACATTCTTTGCTGCGAGGAATTTTTGTCACGAATGACAGAAAATATCAAACACGTTTGATATTTGTTGTTCACGACACGAGTGACAAAAATCCTGTATATTTTCCCCGCACACTAGGATTTTCGTCGCACGTAATTGGTCACGAATGACATCTGTGCGTACAACTTGCACTAGTGTGCGCCGGGCTTTATGTATGAGTCAATTCCAACTGCGATCAGCCCCACCCGGGCGAACCTCCGGGATTTGACCAGAGTTTAATTCCGCACAGGCGGGAATTTTGCGCGAAACCGTTCCCACCCCGTCGGGCATTTGATTCATTTCGCGGTCGTGCAAAATTGTTCAGTGGTCGCGCTTATATAACTTTATAATCGACTAATTATATTGGCTTGAGAAGTTTTGACATGGAAATGTAAAATTTATCGCGTAAAGTCCTGCCTTGAAAGTTTGGAACCGCACCAGGGATGTTTATAGAACAGCTGTAATATGCGTACATAACTTAGCCGTTTATTATGGTGTCAGCAGTTCTTGCTTGAAATCAAGAATGGTAGTCATTCTAATTTCACGTTCGTGATGTCAAACAATAACGGCAGTCACCATCTATAACGGCTCAATTTACTTCCGGTTGGCGTCCGTGAAAATCAAAAACGTCGTTTGCTTAAGCTCTCCATTAAAAAGATCACAACCCTCTGCATGAGTTGCAGCTTGAAAGGTGTGGGCAGCAAGTATACATGCATGTATAAGAATAAAATGTTTGGTTTGTTTTGTTGGAGCACTATAAATTTATGTTCTTCACGTGCACTTTAAGAATTTATAAACGGGAATCTTACGAGGCAGATGGGTATATGACTATGTTTTTTACCCGCACCGTGGGGAATTTGACGATGATTTTCACGCACACCGTGGGGAATTTGACCAACCTTTTTTCGAAAAGTCAAATTCCCGGAGGTTCGCTGGGGGGATGATCGCAGTTGTAATTGACTCCTAAATTGCAATTGCGTATCCAATTATTAAAATTTGACGTAAAATGTATCAACGTACATGCAATTTTATTGCAACTCAAAACGTGTCATTTTGACGCACAGTCGATACTACAAACACTTCTGACAGCCGCGACCTTGCTCAAAATTTTCAAATTTTCCTCCATGACGCAACACTGGTCTATTACATTTCCTATAGACACGCATGTGTTTTACACATACCAAAATAATTTACTCCAGTTTAGGCCATGTTTTAATGGGCCAATTGCGGAATTGGCCCATTGCACGAGGTGATTTTTGCCACGAGCAATATTGCCTCGTATGACACACCTAGACTTGGAAAGTCGCAAAGAAATTTGAACAAGCTTTAAAATTTTCTTTTCGTTGCGACGCACTGCAGGATTTAACCCCCCGCCATTGGAATTTTTCTCGCAGATTGTTTAAAAATCAACAAATCACGAAACACACTATAGTCTTCAAAAAGAAACCCCTTCCTTAATTCAAAACCCATAAATGTAATCGTATTCTCACTGCAACTTGCAGCGATAACTTTCAATTGCAAGGTAGGTAATTGCCTCGTGTAGCTTATATATTATGTGGAATTCATTTGTTATTTCTTAAACACTATACAGTACATTACTCCTCACGCTATAAGCGCGCTGTAACGTTGGAATTGATTAACAATTGTATACAATTTGCTGGAAAAAACCTCGCATTATTGACCTGATTAATACTAGAGACGGTTGACCGTCTTTAGTACAAATCGAACCAGTGTTCTATTTCTGCTAATGCTTCATTTAACAACATCTTATTCTATTTTACAGGTTGACCTCCGTACAATTGGTAGACGTTCCGGCAGGGAGACAAGAAATATAATTATATATACGATATGGGGACAAAATGATGGTTAGAAATAGAACATAATTATGATTGTATAATGATTGTCGCGATATATAATGGTTTTGTTACATTAATCTAACTTTTTTCTAACATTATATTATTTACTTTAGGGACGGGTCATTAGAAAAACTCGGAGGGGAGGGGGCAGAAAAAATCCGTGCTAGACTTCAGACTAGACCTCTTGCAGCCGGATATTTTTTCACACAATTTCTCCTTGGAGGAATTTTTGGGGGGAATTGTCACCTCTCCCCCCCCCGGTTTTTCTAACGGCCGCCCCTTACTTGGCCCAGCCGTGTACTAGAGTAGGCGTTTAATTTGAATTTATATTTTAATATTATGCACCACATCGAAAAAGACTAAATACTATAATTATAATGTTCACTTCATCTGTTTCGATGCTTTTTCCATTGTCATCAGTCTGTAAATTGTTATGACTAAATATATAGCAGATAGCAGTGATAGTAGCCTGGATTTCAGATGGTCACTGAGACATCTCAACAGTGGCCGTCTGAAATTCAGGCTACAGTGATAGCGGAACTATGGGTTTTGAGGTGAGGATTAAAAAGTGGGGGGATTAGGACATCGGTCGGTTGGGTTCAGAGATGGATGCAGAATTTGTTAGGTTCAGAGAAATTTTGTTGTAAAAAACATGAAAATTGCCAAACGCCATGTTGATTATCTTATCGAACTGCAGTTTATCGGCGACAAAGCTTCATCTTCGTTCAGATCGATGCGGGCAATATGACGGTGAAATATCTTCAACGTTCTCACAATTGTGAGATATTTACATAAAAGACGCTTCTGACGTCTGAAAATTTCTCCCCCGAACATTTTAAGGGTGATGGCCCCTACTAAACATGTGCAACAGGTAATTATAGTCTGTCAAACGTACTACAGGGGAAGTTCTTACTAGGAGCTTGGTAAAATTTGTTCAGATTTGTAATGATTAGATATAATGTTCTTTCTCCTCGTGTTTGAAATTTTACTTGTTGTTTCAAGCAAAAGTATTTTTAAGCGAAATTAATTGGTTGATTTGATGACTGTTAAAAATTAAGACTATTAAGCATGGTGGCTGCTTTGGGCGAATAAATTTCAAATTGTGAATGAGAAAAATGAGAGTCCTTTGGGGCGTAATTTACACCATTAGACTATCAATATTACATCTAATTAAACGAATCACTATTTAAAGAGAAAATCGAGGCAAGGTTGGCTTAATTTATGTAACTTCCTCCGATATCCAAACACCGAGACGCCTATACGGTGTTAATGTTTTTTTGTTTTTGGCTGATGAGTGATCGAATTTGTCTAATTTCCTTCGGCAAACTATTCATTTAGGACTTAAGGTGGTCTTGGACAAATTGGGTGTTTGTATTTTCAAACATATTTTGGATGGAAAGAATAGGATACCATTTCCTGCATGTGTACTGATATCATGCTAACCTAGAAACGCCTCCAACATGCTGATAATTCAGGACGCTTGTTCTGGACAGAATAGCAAAAGAAGTGAAGAATAGAAAAATGTAAAATTAGGTTTAAAGTATAGCCAATACGTATATTCAACATATAAACCTCAAATATATAGATATTTGTAGTTTATTATCTCTGCAAACGTTTAATTTTTTTGAAACGATGGCAAAATTCGTTCAATTATATTCGCTTTGCTACAAAATATGTTGCTTCTATATGATTTTGTGAGGTTCACATCATAGCCTTATTAGTAATTATGCAACACTAAAATTTTTGGGCTGATTGATTTAGTATTAAAGTGAGTAGAGTGTTCGGCGACTTGTAGAATGATCACTTGAGAAAACCGAGTTTAATTTTTTTGCATATATTAGAATAACTTACATATAGGCGATCACGTGATAAAAGATAAACCAATCAGATGGATTTAATCAAGACAAACTATAAACAAAATATGGAAATCACATCACAGAATATATTAGCATATAAGGAGCAGCGAACAAAGCAAGAAAGACAGAAATTGAGGAACTATATATGAGAGGAGTTGAGATGTAGAGTATCTGCTGATATCAGTTAAATGTAAGAGAAGCGCTCATTAATGCCGAGAGGATGAATGGTGCCAAGTTGGGAAATGAGAAGCAGTTCTTGCCTTTTGCGGCTATCATTACTACCAGAAATGGGACACAGAGCTCGAATTTTCATATCTGAAACACTGTGATTGCCAGTGTTGAAATGTCTCGAGCAACAGGTTGTTTAGCATCATTGTTTACGACAGCACGACGATGCTCATCACCAAACCTTATCCTTAAATATCTACCAGTTTCACCAATATAGAGCATATTTACTGCATGAAATACAGTATATGAGATGAGAGGAGGTGCACGTGAAATGTTGTTTAATAGTGTACTTAGATTTTGGTGCCGAAATCAATGTACCTACATTAATGACTCTCTCGGCAGAGCATCCTGTTCCCGCGGAGAGTTGGAGAAGTTTATTAACTTTGTTAATAACTTCCACACAGCACTCCAGTTTACGTGGGAGATCAGTGAGACCAGTGTATCGTTCTTAGATATACTTGTATCTATCATTGGCAATAGACTTGTTACTTCTGTGTTCTACAAGCCGACTGACTCCCATAGCTATCTTCTATTTACTTCTTCCCACCCCAACCACACTAAAAGGTCTATTCCCTTCTCTCAGTGCCTTCGCCGCATTTGCAGTGAAGATGAGGACTTCCATACAAAAAGTCAGGAAATGAGAAACTTTTTTGTCCAACGCGGTTATCCAACCCCTCTCTTAGATACTGCATTTTCGAAGGCCTCCAATATTCCCGATCCGAAACCCTTAGAGACCCTGTGTCTAATGTTCCCAACAACAAAATACCCCTAGTTCTCAGTTACCATCCCTTCAATTTCAGAGTAAGAGATGTCATTAGGAAGAATTTTCATATCTTGAAAAACGACCCTGAAACATCTTCCATTTTCACCGATAGTCGCTTAGTCTCGTTTCGACATAGTAAAAATATCCGTGAAACCCTAGTCCACAGCTCTCTACCACGGGACTCATCGTCACCTAACGGCACGTTTCCTTGTGGTGTGAAGCTGTGTAAACCTGTAAGTAAGCAACATTTCACGTGCACCGCTCATCTCATCTACTGTATTTCATGCAGTAAATGTGGCATGCTCTATATTGGTGAAACTAGTAGATATTTAAGGATAAGGTTTGGTGAGCATCGTCGTGCTAACCAATCTGTTGCCAGACATTTCAACACTGGCAATCACAGTGTTTCAGATATGAAAATTCGAGCTCTGTGTCCCATTTCTGGTAGTAATGATAGCCGCAAAAGGCAAGAAATGCGTCTCATTTCCCAACTTGGCACCATTCAACCTCTGGGCATTAATGAGCGCTTCTCTTACATTTAACTCCTATCTGTTTAATCTATGGTTTAATTTATATCTGACATCAGCAGATACTCTACATCTCACCTCCTCTCATATATAGTTCCTCAATTTCTGTCTTTCTTGCTTTGTTCGCTGCTCCTTATATGCTAATATATTCTGTGATGTGATTTGATTAGTTTGTTTTGATTAACGCGTGATCGCTTTTGTATTCACTATAAAAGCACATGTTTTTCCCCGACCCATTCTACTCACTTCCAGACGAAGGGCCTTCGCTCGAAACGTCGAAGTTCTTACTGTATTTTTATGGTAGTTTACACAACAGTCAATCGCCTAGGAATACATGGAAGTTACTGCCATCTAAAGTTGATCAGTTTGGGTTGACGCTGGGAAAGGTTTTTGTTGTGCATTTCTTCTGGCTTGTTAATATTTGAACTTGTGCATTTCAATGAGAGTGAAACAATGAATAATAAAACACTCCGCCTTCGTTTCGGCATCGGATTCGGGCAAAACCGTTAATAGGGAAAGTATTTGTATAAATATCAAAGATTCGTTAGTAGTTAACTTCCAGACGCAGGGCCTTCGCTCGAAACGTCGAAGTTCTTACTGTATTTTCAGGTAGTTTCACACAACAGTCAACCGCCTAAATATTTGTATGTTTGAACACTTTACTGTCGTTCCAATTGAAGTGTTCCTCAAATATTGATTCGATACATTACCTCGCCCAGTGTGACCAGATTTTGTCAGCGGTATTTACCAAATGACATGCTGAAATTTTACCAAATTGGATTATTTTTTACCAAAACGTGTTAAGCAGATGTTTTACCCTTTTTGGTAACAAAATGTGCATCAAACCATCAAAGAATAATTTAAGCACACTTTCAAACTCTTTTCGTGGCGTCGAAAAAGATCTTGTCAATAGTATTGTGAAGAATGCAAGGATAAGTACAAGATTAAAAAACTGATATGAGAACTCCTGATGAGCAATGATTTCGACAATAGTTTTATTTATGTTAATTATGTACCTTTGAGCTACCCGACATACGGCTCATTAATGAAGTAAGTGTTTCGCACTTTTTCCATGTAGGCGAATTGTAACCAAACCCGCTTGAATTTGACATCGACATACATAGTAAAACGCAAAATTTTCCGTTGAATCACCAGTTCCAAAATTCTGGCTTCAACTCCCACTCAGAGCGATATTACTGTCCGATAGTACTGTCCGATTCAGTCATTGTCGTAACAAATGCTTTTAGCATAAAGAATGCGATCACTGAATATGAACATGTCAAAAAACTGAATATACAAATTTCCTGCCAAGGCGATATACGTGACCATAATTAACCCGAAATACCTACAAATGACGTATTTTAGGTGCATGCCCGAAATTGGGGATTTCAGGCTAGACATCCGGGGGTAACTTTAAATTACGAGGTATCAGTGAAATGACAGCAACCACAGCAAACTAAAGCAAACTAGAATTTACCAAAAGAGTACTAAATTTCTCCATTTTTGAGAAATTTTACCAAAAAATGTACCAAAATTTTATTTTACCAAAACTTTGTCAAAATTTACCAAATTTTACCAAAAGTAAATTAATTTACCAAATCTGGTCACACTGAGTCCTCGCCACAGAATACTATACAGAAGGTCATCTCTAGATTGTTTTTGCGTAAGCGCTATTCGTCACTCAGCAAGTGCCCTAAACAGAAGTAGTCACCCCCCTGGACATATAGCCATTTTGAATGTTTCCAGGGTGGTGACTACTTCTGTTTAGGGTACTTGCCGAGTGACGAATCATGACGAATAGCGCTTACGCAAAAACAATATATAGATGACCTTCTGTGTAGTATTCTGTGACCTCGCGCTGACCAATTCATTTGTTCAAGTTCCTCGAGATATTCATACACTTCCTGTGAAAGTTGACCAATCACAATCCGTATGTGATTTGAATACGAATCAACTGACCAATGAGGAACTGATCCTGCATTGTAGGAAGTAAACAATATTCAAAAATCAAGAATTCGGTTGTTTTCATCATTCATGTAACTGAAATTCTTCAAATGTGTTTACATTTGGATCTGATCTAAAACTCCACACGAGTCAGAACACGAGTGAACACGAGTGAACACGAATGAACACGAGTGAACACGAATGAACACGAGTGAACACGAATGAACACGAGTGGAACACGGGTGAACACGAGTGAACAAGAGTGAACACAAGTGGAACACGAGTGAACACGAATGAAATACAACTAAAAATACCATTTAGGAACTATAAATATATAGGAATCAGGAAATAAAACCCCAAATTTCCAGTCATTTATTGAAAAAGGCTTGGAAACGTTAATTTATTGCGTGATGCTGCTCAGTGTTCTACTCGGGATTTATTAGAAGCATTTTCTCTGACTCTGGGCTAAACGACAGTGGACTGCACAAGTATTTTTTGGGCCCGCAGTAATTGGCAATTACGCTGTTGCGGATTCCCTGCCACGATAGCCAGCCACTATGTAATATGTACAAGATGTACAAGGCGAATTAAATAGATAAATAAAAAAATATTTGGAGTTGGGTGAGTTTTGGAGTGGGGACATTTGGGCAAGTCTTGGTCTATGGTAAATGGATGAAAGCATTTTTATTCAAATGATAATTAGCAATAACACAACGTGGACTCACGGGACTGAAAAGTGAAATGGTCAATGTACATTATATTTCCATAAATGGCTTGCGTTTGGCTAACAATTAACGTTATTAATATTACTCCAAATAGTTGTGTAGTCCACTGTCGTTTAGCCCAAAGAAAACGCTTGTAATAAATCCCGAGTAGAACACTGCAGCTGAGCGGCAGCGCGCAATAAATTAACATTTCCAAGTCTTTTTCAATAAATAACTGAGTAATTAGGGTTTATTTCCTGTTTACTAAATATCTATAAAACCTAAATGGCATTTTTAGTTGTATTTCATTCGTGTTCACCCGTGTTCACCCGTGTTCCACTCGTGTTCACTTGTGTTCATTCGTGTTCATTCGTGTTCATTCGTGTTCACTCGTGTTCACTCGTGTTCATTCGTGTTCACTCGTGTTCTGACTCGTGTGGAGTTTTAGATCAGATCTTACATTTGTGCTCAGAAAAACGTTTAATTGAAATACATGTATGGCTTCTCAAGAAAAATGTCAAAGTGTTGAAGATTTTCTATGGTTTAGAAAACGGTTTAGAACCAGAATTGAATAAATATGCAAAGCCGCGTTGCGAGATCAAGGTTTTACTTCAACAAATATAACAAATATTCATTTTATTTTTAGAAACTAAGCGACAAACGTGGGTGTTTTCTAATCTATATTTCAAAGGAAAATGTCACTTTCATCTGTTTACAATATATATTTTTTCCCGTTAACTCTTTTAGTACAGTAAAAATAATGGAAGTGTATGACAAAAATGACAGGCGTCATTTTATAGTGCAATGAATGTCAGTGGCAAATTTTGGTTTATAGACCAAATAATTTATTGTAAAGGTACGAAGAAAGTTTTTTCTAAATTTCAAATTTGTTCTCTGTATGAAATTGTAACAAACTTTTTACTGTAGTATAGTAATATTATAAACAATATAGATTATAGTACAATTTTATAGTTTTAGAACACAAATATGTATTTATGTACTTGCTTGACAACTTTTTATTTATTATCGTATTATATATCAGAATCGATCCTCAAAATAGTCACTGTTTGTCTAAATTCATAAATGTCAAGCAAGTACATAAATACATATTTGTGTTTTAAAACTATAAAATTGCACTATAATCTATATTGTTTCTAATAATATTGCTATATTACAGTAAAGTTTGTTACAATTTCATACAGAGAACAAATTTGAACAAATTTCTTCATACCTTTACAATAAATTATTTGGTCTAAAACCAAAATTTGCCACTGACATTTATTGCACTATAAAATGACGCCTCTCATTTTTGTCATACACTTACATTATTTTTACTGTACTAAAAGAGTTAACGGGAAAAAATATATATTGTAAACGGATGAAAGTGACATTTTCCTTTGAAATATAGATTAGAAAACCGCCACGTTTGATCGCTTAGTTTCTAACAATAAAATGAATATTTGTTATTTTGTTGAAGTAAAACCTTGATCTCGCAACGCGGCTTTGCATATTTATTCAATTCTGGTTCTAAACCGTTTTCTAAACCATAGAAAATCTTCAACACTTTGACATTTTTCTTGAGAATCCATACATGTATTTCAATTAAACGTTTTTCTTAGCACAAATGTAAACACATTTGAAGAATTTCAGTTACATGAATGATGAAAACGGTAGTTTGGAAAACACGGAATCCGGAATATGCCGGAATCCGGAATTTGGGTTAGGGTTGGTTAGGGTTAGGGTTTTCCGCCGCTGTTTTAAATATATTAGTATTATAACTGTTTTTAAGTTAATTTTAACAATTCCGGCAAATTCCGGATTCCGGCAAATTCCGGATTCCGGCATTCCGTGTTTTCCAAACTACCGATGAAAACAACGGATTTTTGATTTTTGAATATTGTTTACTTCCTGCAATGCAGGATCAGTTCCTCATTGGTCAGTTGTATCGTATTCAAATCACATACGGATTATGATTGGTCAACTTTCACAGGAAGTGTATGAATATCTCGAGGAACTTGAACAAATGAATTGGTCAGCGTGAGGTAATGTATAGAATCAATATTTGAGGAACACTTGAATTGGAACGACAGTAACAAACTATGACAAATACATTGTATTATTATTCACATAATTATTTTCTCAATCTTAATTGGCTAACTTTCCTTCAAATAACTGGGGCGAATAGTGCGTCACTGCAAATCACTGGCGAAATACTTAATTATTGAGCATGCGCACTTTTACTGTCGTTCCAATTGAAGTGTTCCTCAAATATTGATTCGATACATTACCTCGCGCAGACCAATTCATTTGTTCAAGTTCCTCGAGATATTCATACACTTCCTGTGAAATTGACCAATCACAATCCGTATGTGATTTGAATACGAATCAACTGACCAATGAGGAACTGATCCTGCATTGCAGGAAGTAAACAATATTCAAAAATCAAGAATCCGTTGTTGTAACTGACATTCTTCAAATGTGTTTACATTTGTGCTCAGAAAAACGTTTAATTGAAATATGGCTTCTCAAGAAAAATGTCAAAGTGTTGAAGATTTTCTATGGTTTAGAAAACGTTTAGATCCAGAATTGAATAAATATGCAAAGCCGTTGCGAGATCAAGGTTTTACTTCAACAAATATAACAAATATTCATTTTATTGTTAGAAACTAAGCAATCAAACGTGGGGGTTTTCTAATCTATATTTCAAAGGAAAATGTCACTATCATCTGTTTATAATATATATTTTTCCCCGTTAACTCTTTTAGTACAGTAAAAATAATGCAAGTGTATGGCAAAAATGACAGGCGTCATTTTATAGTGCAATGAATGTCAGTGGCAAATTTTGGTTTATAGACAAAATAATTTATTGTAAAGGTACGAAGAAAAGTTTTTTCTAACTTTCAAATTTGTTTTCTGTATGAAATTGTAACAAACTTTACGGTAATATAGTAATATTATTATAAACAATATAGATTATAGTATACAATTTTATAGTTTTATAGTTTTAGAACACAAATATGTATTTATGTACTTGCTTGATATTTATGATTCAGACAAACAGTGACAGTGTTTGTTTTTGTGGCGCTATTTTGACATTCGATTCTGATATATACGATAATAAATCATAAATGTCAAGCAAGTACATAAATACATATTTGTGTGCTAAAACTATAAAACTATAAATGTATGCTATAATCTATATTGTTTATAATAATATTACTATATTACAGTAAAGTTTGTTACAATTTCATACAGAGAATAAATTTGAAATTTAGAAAAAACTTTTCTTCGTACCTTTACAATAAATTATTTGGTCTATAAAGTTAAACCAAAATTTGCCACTGACATTTATTGCACTATAAAATGACACCTGTCATTTTTGTCATACACTTCCAATATTTTTACTGTACTAAAACTGTACTTTTACTGTACTGACATTTTCCTTTGAAATATAGATTAGAAAACCCCACGTTTGACGCTTAGTTTCCAACAATAAAATGAATATTTGTTATATTTACTTCACCAAAGCGTGAAATGGGCATGAGTAAATCGATATTTCGCAGTTGAGAATTGTTCTTACTGTCGTTCCAATTGAAGTGTTCCTCAAATATTGATTCGATACATTACCTCGCGCAGACCAATTCATTTGTTCAAGTTCCTCGAGATATTCATACACTTCCTGTGAAAGTTGACCAATCACAATCCGTATGTGATTTGAATACGAATCAACTGACCAATGAGGAACTGATCCTGCATTGCAGGAAGTAAACAATATTCAAAAATCAAGAATCCGTTGTTGTAACTGAAATTCTTCAAATGTGTTTACATTTGTGCTCAGAAAAACGTTTAATTGAAATATGGCTTCTCAAGAAAACTGTCAAAGTGTTGAAGATTTTCTATGGTTTAGAAAACGGTTTAGAACCAGAATTGAATAAATATGCAAAGCCGTTGCGAGATCAAGGTTTTACTTCAACAAATATGTCTCGTTTAGCAGAGTTGTCCGAAAACGATTTATCGTGCGAGTTCGCTTGACCAAATATATGTCGAAAATACAAATGAGAAGGGTTTTTTATTGTGCATTTGTGCTGGCTTGTTAATATTTGAAGTTGTGCATTTCAACGTGAGTGAAATAGTGAATAATAAACAGTGTTGTAAATACTCGTTACTAAAGTAACGCGTTACTAATTACTTTTTGAGTAATTTTTCGGTAATTTGTTACTTTCTGTACGAAAGTAATTTGTAACGTAATTAATTACTTTTTGAAGGTAACGAGTAACATTTTTCAAAAGTAATTTTGCGTTACTTCTGTGTACTTCTTCTTATTTTCCAACCTTACAAATTCCGCATTTAGACGATTTCGTCCATGTTTAATACAGTGTAATTCAGTGTTGAAAATCGTTTTATTCCCTTGAATTTCGCTTCAATTGTTTTTACTCGAAGAGGCCTGCGGTGTTACTGATCAACGATCATAGAACATGGTAAATACTTCATGACATTTATTGTGTAGCAGTGCGAAAGCAACATAAAAAAATAAAAATAAAAATATTATCATATCTTATAAATAAAAAGTAATCTCAAAGTAATTAGTAATTAATTACTTTTTAACAAGTAATTAGTAATTTGTAATTGGTTACTTTTGAAAGAAAGTAATTAGTAATTTGTAATAATTACTTTTTCGGTGAAGTAATTGTAATTTTTACTCACTACTTTTTTTTGGTAATTTTTACAACACTGATAATAAAATATTTTGCCTTCGGCATCGAATTCGGGCAAAATCGTTAACAGGATAAATATTTATCGTAACTTACGTTTAGTTCACTTCTCTTCATTATCTTCTTCGTCATTTTCAGTTTCTTCTGTCAAATCAAAAAACAAACTTTGATTTAAAAATACAATAACAATACAAACATAAGTTTCTTGCAATCTTTTCACCCAAATTTGTAATTTCAAAGGCAAATGTTCCTCATCCAGCATCCCCCAAGCCCATTTTTTCCAGATCAGGTTTTCACCAGGAAAGTCCTAAGCAACTTTTTCACCGAGGAAGGACAATAAAAATCCACTGAATCATGTGAATAAAAAATAATCTTCATAATTCTCAATGAGTTCATCTTCTACAGCAGGCTCGTCTTCAGCGATCTCCTCTTTAGCAGTGGGAACAGCTGGGATTATTTTAATCACATTATTAGTGCATATATATTATATATTAGTGTATATCTTGATATTTACCCACACCTAATACTGGCATCACTCCCATCATATACACCGATTGTGGTTAATGCTCAGCAACTGGACTCTGTAGCTCAGTTGGTTAGAGCGCTGCACCGGAATCGCAGGGCCGCAGGTTCAATTCCTGCCAGAGAGCCTAAGTTGCATTTTTCGCAACTACTCCTGGCTAGGTATAAAAAATGTACATAAAATTTCGTTCGAGTATTCCATTTACAAACACCTTGTACTATATATAAGGTGACCTACGATACAATAGAGTTTAAATCGTTCATGCACTTTAATAACAAAGGACAGATCGGATGATGATCACTGCGTAAAATATTCAATGTACCTTCCTTGGGTAAGGAAATCTTACACAGAATGTTTTACAAATGGAAAAAGTAGAGAGGTAAATCATTATAGTATTATTTAAAGAAGGAATTACATTAAATGCAATTGAAAAAAGAAAATATACTGGAACAGAACCAGCATGAAAGAAAAGACAAGAACGAGGTAAACTGAGATGAAACTGGAATCTTAATCAACTTACCATAGATGCATGCCAATCCAAAGCAAGTATAGTAGCTGTCTTCATTGTTTAATCTTAATATTCAACTTGATGCTTTCAATATATGGAAAACCTTGTGTGAAGATCTGCTGTTCAGCGTCCCTTTTATACACTTTCTCAACCTTGCATTCTTTACATTAAGAACATGTTTCTATGGTTTGTTACGTTGTTGTCCTTAAACAACGTTGTTGTCTTTAAACTTAAAGTACTGAATGAATGGAACAAAACCGAAACACGTCACTTGACAGTAATTCATATTTCTACGTATAGGAAGTGGACAGAAGTTGCACTTTTATGATGTATGGGTGATCAAATATACATAATTATTGACAATATACAGAATTGATGTTTCATTCATGAAATGATGCATGGAGATGCATCAACTAAAACTGACGGGCGGACTCGAATTAATACTCTCCAAATCATTCCAATATCATAAAAAATCTGCCTGACGACGTCAATTCGGTGTCGAGAGAGTGTAACAAGATGATACAAGTTCAATTTATAAAAAAAAACAGAACTGGACTGTGCACAGCGAGAGGAGCAGCAACGGTAGTTTCCCCTCACTTCTCGGAAAATTTCAAAATAGGCTTCTTTTCCCGCAAAAATAGCCAAAAGGGGCTTATTGCTGCCTTCCCGCTGCATACGAGACTGGTTCAGTTCTCCCCACCAAAAAATTCCGCCTGCGTACCGCCCTGAACCGTAACTATAAAATACATGCATGTAAAATTTGAGAAAGTGAAATAGCAGTAATACAAGGAAAGCTGCAGTTACATGGTTCTTATTGACCATTTTCAAATTCCTTCGATTAATTTGGTATATATTCGAATATACTGAAATTTCCCTAATCATAATCTTGGTGTTACAACTTTCAACTCCAGAAATAGACCACCGAGGGGATCCACGGGCGAAACTGAACAACATTTCACTGAACACTGTCAAGGTTGGTGATTCCATGTTTAAACATATCGAGCCTGCTAAGATTCAACATGGGATTAAAACCAGAGTAACATTGAGAACTCTTGCAGGACCTAAAACTGATGACACGAAACACAAAATGCCACCAACAAAGATGCAAGATACAAGATACAAGATAATTTGTTAATACTCTTTGATTACCTACTTGATGTTACAAAAAACATTTAAGGACATAACATGTAGAGTAAAGGCTACCTAGAATCGAGCTTTTTACCTTATCAAAGACTGGAGAATAAATAAATAAAGACAAAAACAAGATGGCAATTAGAGACATATACAGGGTGTATAAAAAAAAAGTGAACCCTTTGAAATTTAATACAATAGTGAACCTTTTGAAATTGAACTTCATATTTGCATTTTCTTTCAAATAATCTATTGTACCCTATTGTATTTCATTTCAAAGGGTTCACTTTTTTTTGATACACCCTGTACAGGGTGTATCAAAAAAACTGAGACCTTTAGAAATTAAGCTATTGTTGGTTAGACCAAGATTTTATGCTCCTGGGAATTTAAAATAGCTTCTAACCGTATGAAGGAGCATAACTTCCCACGAAAATGCCCAAATTACTAATGAGTCGTACTATATCAGTTCGAATAAAAATGGCTCAACTGACCACAGAGCAACGAGTTTTTTATAGCATCGATAATCGTTGAATTTGACAATTTACGGCAGCAACCTGGAATGATTCGAAATGCGATGCGTGCCATGCACAGGCGAACAATTCTTTGTGTTGAAAGAAATGGGGGACACGTTGAAGGGCAAGGCCCATAGCTTGAACATATTGTTGTTACATGTAAATAAATATAAAACCATCTCTTTTTCAAGTCAATTTGTTTGGCTAGAGCGTCGCGTTCAATTATTTAGACGAAGCGAAAAAGTCTTGAATATTCATTATGCATACAATGTAATTAAATTCCCAGGCGTATAATATCGTGCGTTTAACAACAATACCTCGATTTCTAAAGGTCTCAGTTTTTTTTATACACCCTGTATTACCTGGCTATCAATAAAGTATATTAAATACTTAACAGCATACATAATATAAATAAGTTATTTACATGGAAATATGAAGTTGTATCTGTAAATGCTAAGCCTATAGTCATTTTATTATTCATGTGGAACAAACGACCTCAGTGAGAAAACACCTGAAAAGATTAGTCTGATCATATAAAATGTTTCTGATTTGAGGAAAGCTGCGATTGATCAAATCGTGCCATCAAGATCAGCATATCTGAAAGTCTACTTTATTGATGCAAGTGCACATAATAGCGTGATGTACGGTTAAATTTACCATTATTGGGGGCCTATTATAGGGGGTCGGTCTTTCCGCAAACCCCTGTGAATTTTTCTCCTTTACCGTTAACTGCCAGTATTTTTTTCGAAAAAACTGTAACCGTCATTTTTCATATACAGGGTGTATAAAAAAAACGCAACACTTAATATTCTAAAATATTCACTTTGTTTTCAAGCACAATAGATTTTAGGCCCCTGGGAATTCAAAATAGCGTCTACTCCTATTCAGCGTAACAACTGCATGTTTAATTACTGCAAACTCGAGTGCGTAAATCAGAACTGAATCGTCAATTTATTTACAATTTATTTTACAATTTCAGCGACTGTTAAACTTATCAAGGGCCATGTCCTTCGACATGCCCTCCATTTCTCTCGACACAAAGTTCAGCTCTCCTGAGCATAGCACGCACCGCTTGTCTAACAAAGTCAGGCTGCTGTCGTAATTCATCAAACGTGTTCCTTATGCGCTGGCGTAAAGGCCATTTTCCATTACGGTCGTTTTGCCCGCGCGGGCGAAGCGACCGATTCGGATCACGTGAATAATTAGTCGCGCGGGCACGCCAAGAAAGTTGAATTTAGTTCAACTTTCAGGCGTGTCCGCGAGGTGTAAAGCGGACAAAAAAATCTCATGCTAGACACCTACAGCGGAAGTTGAAAGATGGTCGCTCCGCCCGCGCGGGCAAAGCGACCGTAATGGAAAATTGCCTTAACACATCGACATCTTGTACGATTAGAAGCCATTTTAAATTCCCAGGGGCCTAAAATATTTTGTGCTTAAGAACAATATGAATATCTTAGAATATTAAGTTATTAGCGTTATTAGCAATAGAAGCTCACAAACAAGAAGAGGTCCAAAATATGTTGTTCACAGACTCTAAACTCAGCAGCCTGACTTAATTGACATATTTCTAGATTTACCCTCCATAGGAGGGACAAGACTGAGAAATAATCTGCAGAATTTTATTTTTCTAAAGTTGATGGCTGTTCTGAGGCCTTCAAAGGTTAAACAATATGCTTGTTTGGTATTTCAAACCGTGATCCGCGTATGCAATGCATAACGATTTCCCGTCACCGTGACCGAGCGATAACTCCTTCACCTTTGACCGCCACAAAACTGATAGAGATATATCCGAAAACCGACCTGTCAAATGGGCTAAAATCGCCTCACCGTCAGACCATAGAATAGGAAATGACTAGAAGGGCCACTTGAGGCCGAACCTTTGAAGTTTTTGACGCTGCGCATGTCGCATTACGCATGTTCATTACCATTATTCTAGCCAGTCAATTGCATTTTCTGACCAATAAACACGCTGAACTGGCTGGTCCGCCATTATTCTGGCCAGATAACTGCATAAAAATAGGGTGTCACGTTGCACTGCTGAGTGGCCTTTCTGGTCATTTCCTATTCTGTGGTCAGACTATAATAGTCCCCCATTATTGTTATATGTATATATACATTATTTATAGAATCTAAAAGACAAATTTTGGATCCAAATTTAGGAAACAATTTTCCGGGTTTGGTTAAGAGAGTCCAAGACACTACATAACTTACATAAATATTATATGTTTTTAAATCAATCTTTGTCTTTTAATTTGATAGAAGAAACTGAAAATGACGAAGTACCAGATGAAGATGAGTCTCCGTAAGTCTCCGTAAGTTACAAAACTGATAAGTCATTCCGCGGTCTGAGTTAATCTGCCGCGTTTATGAAGTTTTTACAAAGACGAATTATCACCCAAACTATCGTCAAAGTTCATAATATCTGTCTCTATAGTATATTAGTCCAACTGCACGCAGCACAACTTGTATAATAAAGGCCCGTTTACACGGTAATAATTTTTGGACCGGCACTCTAAAATTTGAGCACGCGTACTCATTTTTTTGGGTACGGCACTCTTGTTTTTTGTCGTGTAAATGCAAGACTGATTTTTTTTATGGGTCCGCGTACCGAAAATTTTAAGCGGGCCGAGACCGCCAAAATAGGTGGTCTCGACCCGCTAAGAAGCGGCACCGTGCCCAAATTTTAGCTGATCTCAGCGAAATTAGTAGGAAAAAAGCAGGAAAGGAGAGGGATTGCGGGAAAGTAGCGTACGATAAACAAAGATGGCGGCGACTAGAAAATGTCTTTAACTTTAGTATGTTGAACAATACATAATATATTGATATTAATTGTTTACACCAAAAGTCTCATAAGTGCATGTGAACACCATACGTCAGGAAGGCTGGCGTGTGATTGCTCTTGGATCTTACGTTTTTGAACCACATTAATTTCCATTTATTTGCCCAAACATGAAAATTATGAAGAACAACTGGCCTCCCCTGCAACCCAACCTCATATATCTGTGGAAGTGTTTAATTTAACATTGTTGAACTTTAATATAACATGAATTTACAGCAACATGCATTGATGCATTTTACAGTGTAACTGTACTAATCATGTTCTGATCGCGATACAAATGTTTGGAATCTTTCATCCTGACATAAAAAACTCAGCTAATATTTATCGAATGTCTTCTCCATCTTCTTCTACTACGTCATCGGTTGGCACTGCAAGTTCTTGGTTAACATTTTCTTCCCATTGTGGCAGAAAGTTTGCACTTCACAAATGTTATGTAAAATGCACGACGCCAAGACAATAATAACCAAGTTTTTTACCTCCATATCAACACGCTTGACAAATCTAATAAAGCGGCCTTTCCACTTGCCAAATGTGTTCTCGGTCGTCATTCGGGCACGGCTTAAACGATAGTGAAATACGCTTTGTTTTCTAGTTAAAACACCTTTCATAGGAAACCCTTTCATGAGCCAAGGCAACAATGGATACTCGGGATCTGCTAATATGACTGGGGTATTTCTTCTCCGTTAATTTCTTTTGTGAGGTCTGTGGGGAAAAGTTTGCCTTTGTTTCCTTGCTCATAAATTGCAGAATTGGAAAAAACCCGTGCGTCATGAACGCTTCCAGGCCATCCAACCACCACATCGCGAAACAAGTAGTTACAATCAACACAAGCTTGCATGATTATACTATGGAAGCCTTTCCTATTGACGTATTCTACATAGCTCTCAGTAGGTGCAATTATTGGGATGTGAGTACCGTCAATCGCCCCCGCGCACATCGGAAACCCCCACCTTTGTTCGTACCCATCAATAATTTGCCCTAAATCTTGTCCGCGTGGAAATGTAATGACCTTTCACCTTTGACAGTCGTTTGGTAATGGCACAGCATACTTCTCTAATGCAAGCACACACAAACGATCGGGAAACTCCGAATAAGTTTGCTATAGTTTATACTCGCTGTTGATCCAAGGTAATATAATGTGAGCGCAAGTCGTCTCTTCGCCGTTATTGCTAAACGGCAAATGCATGACAGTATCTTTGTGCAGTAAATCATGTCTTACTTCATTTAAAAGAAAATTGAATGTTTCTCTTGTTACTCGGAAATTAACATACCAAAGTTCATCGTCAAAATCTCTATCAACCATATCAAGCCAAGTGAGTGATCTTGGAATATGTATCCATAGAGCCCTCGTTCGGGGACTGTTAATGGCCATTAAAATCGCATTCATAAAAGGAAGTGTATATTTGTTCCTCGCATCAGTGCATGACTTGCTATTCAGCAATTTTGTTTTGGGTTTTTTCTTTAAATCCTTACGACTTCGGAGATACATCAACCAAGCCAAAATCCTTTTTATTTTGTTTCTCTATTGAAAGCCGCCATATTTGAAAAAACCGCGAAATATATAGCGCATGCTATTTGACGTCGCTTACCGCAACAAAAACGTATTGCTGGCACGCTTTTAGTAGTGCCCATATAACATGGCCTGGCTAACAGAAGTACCCTGAACAAAATTTTGTGGCCCGACAACTTGACAAAAACAACTCGTGTAAACACAAATGACGTACCCAAAAAAATGAGTACGCGTGCCCAAATTTTAGAGTGCCGGCCCAATAATTATTACCGTGTAAACGGGCCTTAAGTATAGTGGGGCTTCGGTGGCGGCGTGGCGCAGTCGTCAGAGCAAGCGCCTTTCACCTCTGAGTCTTGAGTTCGATTCTCGCTGGGGACTTTACTCAACACACTCATGTGAAAAGAGTAAGGCCTGGTACAAACGTCGCGCTACTGCCGTGCCGAACGCATTACAAACAATAGATAATGAGACATTTCAGCTGATTATGTATTGTTTTTAATGCGTTCGGCACAAGAGAAGCGCTACGTTTGGAACAGGCCTAAGTCAACGCTCTGCCGAAAGTCGTGGGTTTTCTCCGGGCACTCCGGTTTCCTCCCACAGGGAAAAGGGAGTTTACGATCTACGACGCGACCAGCTCGACGACGCGTCTGCAAAACAAAGATATACGTCATGCACGACAAAAAGGATGAATAAGTTGTGGTCCCAGGGGTTTCCTCAACAGCGTTGCCATTCTTATCACATCGTCAAATGAGGAATTTTCACGTCTTCCGAGTGATATGAAAGCTGGTTGCGTCATGAGAGCTGTTTTATAACGTTGACCGAACGGCACATTTCAGCTAAACATCGGAGTGTTTTAGCCTAATTTAAACGTTTGTAAGGTTGTTAAAACATGCTTTAGACAATTAAAGCAGCATTATACAATTACTTTATGGTTTCCGTGTTTGGATGGCCTGATCCAAACACGCGGGAATGTTGCGAGAGTTAAGAAAAGCGCGCGAAATCTCGAGCCGAAGGCGAGTGATTTTGCGAGCTTTTCTTAACTCGAGCAACATTCCCAAGTGTTTGGATCAGGCCATCCAAACACGGAAACCATAAAGTAATTGTTTTATAAAATAACAACACGATAGTCTTCCGTGTTTGGATGGCCTGATCCAAACACGGGTTTCGACCAATCAGAGCACGCGTTATATACATGTTATTTTATAAAGTTAATTCCTGTGGCTTATGTCAAGCATAAATTGACGTGGCGTCGTCGCGGTGACCGCGTCGTAGTTCGTAAACTCCCTAATGTTGACTGGGTGGGTTAGGATATACAGATTAGGAAAGTAATTAATATTACAATTGTTGTAAAATAGATAGTGTAGAATAAGTACGTAATATAGGTAAGCGAGATACTTGATGTATTCGGTCACTGAAAAGCCCCAAAATGGGGAGTGATCTGAATAATGTATGAATATAATATTCATTCTTCCAGACATCAACCGTAACTATCTTTGTATCTTCTTCTCGTTAAGGTAAACGTCGCTGCAGATATTGTAAGAAACGAATTACATACAACTACTCATACCTTCACAAAAAAGTGATTCAACAGCATTGTACCCAACATTGCTAGTGGAAAGGGAGTTGCCACTGAATATGGGCGATGTTACCATGCACGGCTATAATTAAGTGCTGTAATTGCATATTATTTATTATTAAAAGCTTACATACGGTATCTCACTCACTTTACATGTTCTTCCGGAGAGCCGTTTACACATATACATACATAAAATTATAACATAGCCTAAGTATTACAAAATTCAAATTAAGGTAATATTTACATGCATCAAAGAAGTCATATTTGATCTAAGTTATAAAAGAGATCTTTTAAAAGCTATAAGTGTTGGTTTAGCTCTGATCTCACTTGATAGGCTATTCCAAGCAACCGATCCTCGATAGTGAAAACTACGTTTTTTAGCTTCGGTTTGTGGTCTAGGAATGAACAGATCATTTGAACTGTTTCTCAAATTATGAGAATGTGTGTTTGAAATTGGTTGAAATACAGAGTGTACCAAAAAAAACGCAAACTATTGAAAATAATCTATTGTTAGAATTTCAATGGCCGAGTACTAAGCTGAATGTAAAGGGTGCAAAATATTGACAGGGTGCATATATTAAGTATTGACTTATTAAGAAATTAAAATATCTTTGTCATTTTCTGCCCTTGGGAATTTAAAGCAGCTTCGTAAATAAAAACTGTTTTGTGTGATGCACGTAATTTTCCTGGCTGAAACAGCACATAAGCACATGTTGGACGAATTCAAATAAAATAATTGCCATGCATAAAATTTGATTCCATTGCGTTTACGAACCCATGGGTTTAGTTCATTTTGTCTAACATAAACCGCTTCGTTATGCATAATATTTACTTATGTCAATAATTTATGCACTCGTGGGTTTAACTTAGTGCTAGGCCATTGAAATTCTAACAATAGATTATTTTCAATAGTTTGCGTTTTTTTTGGTACACCCTGTACAGGGTGAGTCAGAAAAAACGGACACTTTGCATATATTCAAATTAGCCGCGAACGTATAGCTGGAATTTGTCAATTCCCATGTGACAACAGGACGTGGTTTATTAAATGCAAAAGTGCATGTTTATTAACTACAGGGTGTATCAAAAAAACTGCAAATACCATAATTTGTATGCACGAGATCATACATTAGAATTTCAATGGCTGTGCAAATAATTACGCTTCTGGGATTTGAAAATACGTTTCCACGTGCAGTACTATCAAAATAAGCACACAAAGTGAATTAAAATTAGTTCGATTACGAATGGCTCAGCTAACAACAGAGCAAAGAGTATTGCTTGTTTTGATACCCCTGGGAAACGTATTTTCAAATCCCAGAAGCGTAATTATTTGCACAGCCATTGAAATTCTAATGTATGATCTCGTGCATACAAATTATGGTATTTGCAGTTTTTTTGATACACCCTGTATGTTGTTGATACTATCAGGCAAATGACCATTTTGGGACTTGTACACACAAGTTACTAATTTGTTAAAGCGTGTGTGGTCAAGAGTGTTCCAAGGAAGGTAAATTGTCAAATACATACTCAATACACAGTTTACACTTTTATATCTATAGAGGATGGCGTAAACCATTGTTTTTTGGAAATACTTAAATTTGTTTTATCAATTTCTCGTTTTAGTGTTCCCAATACTCGCACCCAAAATGCCTGTGCTCCTTGAAAAGGCTTAATCTGGAAATTTATGCGTAAAATAACTTATAGTATAGAACTGATAAAGATGTGATTAGGAGGTGCATCCTCGTAAAGGATCAAAATAGAAATCATTAAAAATACTGTATTGTGTGTTTGGATATTTTAAGGTGGAGTATATGTAAACAAAAGTACCAAATTAAAATAGTGATCATGTATTAGCCTACTATACTAGTTTAAAATACGATACGATTTAAAATTGCCGGTCGAAAACGCATTTTTCCACCATTGGGAGTTGAGTGCAAAGCTATTGTCTGCCTATTGAAATTATTCTTATTTCGGTTCAAATTTAAGAATTTTAATAAGATGGCGTAACCATGGGCTTATCAAGTCTTGGTAAACTTAAAGAAGGTTCAAATCGCGATTTAACATCAATATTTCGTGGTTGAAAAATTTTACGAAATAGGAAGTTTTCAAACTGAACTGGTAATACTGAACGTTTCACAAATAGGCAACCGTCATTTGGGCAAATGGTCGAAAATTCGAAGGACGTTTCATTCCCAAAGGTGGAAAATGTGATTTCAATACTCTTTTCATCGGATCGTTTTGGGCCATTATTGATCGCAGTGATACAAAAAAGCCTGATCTTTGACAGCTAAAAACCTGATCTTTATTAGTGTGAAAAAGGAAAGTTTATAAATTGAATATTGATTGCTTGCCAAAGTTGGTTACCTTTTTTTTATACACCCTGTACAGTTCATTGCATATTTAATTGTCATAAGCAACCAATTTCAAAGACTGCGGGTCGAACAAATATTTTACCGAAAATATGGCGAAATGACAGGACGCGATCGAAAGAGTTGTAAGATTACACAGGCTTAATTTCGCTGATATATAGGTTAATATGCAAAAAATAATAAAATAATGATGGTTTATTCACAATATTCTTGCACACATAGTGTGAAATACAATATGTTTACAATTGATTATAATAAATTATTAAAAAATTCTTATTCTTATTACAACAATTGTCAATAGAAATCTAAAACGATAATCGTAGTATGTATAAAATTAGATAAGACTATGTATAAATAAGAGAATGTTGTCAGTATTTAAATTTCAAAAATCCGCATTGGATTTACATATATTCCATTGCGGGGGAAAAGCTATTTTTATACCTACCAGTGCGGCATTTAGGCAGGGATAAACTAGCATTATTTCGAAGGTTAACCGAGTGACACTCCTGACGCGTTGGAGGTAGCAGATGGTGGAGGCGTGATTCAGGATGCTTAATGTTCTTAAAAACGTTCGTACACAGTTCCAGCCTTCTTTCATCGAGGCGACAACTTTTTGCTACAGTCAATGCTTCACTGTAATGAAGCCCAGGAAAAACAATACGCATTACACGTTTTTGGACCATCTCTATTTTATTGGAAAGGTAATCCGGGATACTATGAGACCACACTACACAACAATACTCCAATATCGACCGTACCAGGGCAAGGTAAACATGTATCAAGTCGTTCGATGGGACACCCGCACGTTTTAGCACTCTTATGATATGTAAACGTTTGGATGCTTTTGTAACGATCTCCTTTTTATGGTCGTTCCATTTCGAATTATTCATTAGAGTTAGCCCAAGCACTTTGTACGACGAAACTTTATCAAGAGTAACGTTGTTAACGATCAGAGGTGCGACCTCTGGTTCCTTTTTTAATGGACAGATGATCATTTCCTTACACTTTTTCGGGTTAAGGTTCATATTATTGTTTTTGGACCAGGTCGAAATTTCATCGAGATCAGACTGTAAAGTGGATGTTGTTTCGATTTTAACGACCTCCGACAATGAAATATCGTCGACATACTTCCAGTGGTTTGCCTTCAAAGGTGACTTCAATGCTAGATCGTTAATCATAATAACAAATAAAATTGGTCCTAATTTAGTTCCTTGGGGGACACCAGCGTTCAAAGACTCCCATCCAGATATGAAGGAATTGAATTTGACTGCTTGGCGTCGACAGCTCAGGAAATTGCAAAGCCAAAGGATAAGTAGTCGTCTAACACCTAAGTTGATCAACTTTTTAACCAAGATATTGTGATCAATGTGATCAAAGGCCTTGCTGAAATCTAGGAAACAGACTCTGAGGTACTGTGATGGTTGGTCTAAGGATAAGAGCCAATTTTCCAACATGTCTAGAAGGCAATACGTGGTAGACGATCCTTTGATGGAACCAAATTGTTGCGGGTCTATCTCATTCTGGACGTCTTCTATTAGCCATTTCACAGCAAAATCCTCTTGAACCTTAGATATGCATGGTGTAAGAGATATGGGCCTGAGGTCCCCGTCGTTAGTTACCGGGGTGACTTTAGGTACTGGTGATATGTATGAATCTTTCCATAACGTGGGGAAAACACCAGAAGAAAAAGAGATATTAAATATTTCTGTTACTGGTATTGCAAGTTCAGGTGCAAATTCTTTCCAGATGCGATTCGGAACGCCGTCAGGGCCAATAGCCTTTAAGGGACTTAGATTAGACAGTTTTTTTGCGTACTTCATGCGGTCTGATAACAGGTAGTTCGTACTGGGCAGGTAAAAATGCTGGGAGTGCGCTACTGTTTAGAGGAGAAAGATCCGAAGCAACTGATATATAAAACTTATTAAGTCTTGTGGCTAGATTGGTCGCAGATATAACATTACCAGTTTCATCCTCGTAGCAGATCGTAGTCGTATCGCTAGCTCTACCAGACATTTTATTTACAATGTTCCACCATTTACGTGGGTCAGTACTCCTAAGATGCTGAACCTGTTCACGATAGAAAGCTTCCTTCCTTTGCGCAATGGTTTTACGCACTTTAGTTCTCAAATGCCCGGTGTCTGTTCAGAATCAGTTGCTTAATTGATGCAGTCATCCACGGCTTATCAGTGTTATGGATTCGCACCGTCTTCACTGGAAAGAAAAGGTCAATAGCTGATTTAAGATCATATGCAAATGATTCTGTCAGTTTATCGACGGAAGAACTTTCCCCCAAATCACTAAACCAACTATGCTGACAAATCCATCTTCCAAAAGCGTCCATTGATGATCTGGGAAAATGTCTTACAGAAAGTTTTTTGCTTGAAAGGTGGTCTCCAGGATTACGACTTGCGTTAACAATAGGGTTCCAGGTAATGATGTTATGGTCAGCAGATGGTGGGTGCATTTAATATTGGGCTACTATAGAACTTACTGACGTTAGTAATTATAAGATCCAAAATAGACGGGCCACGGGTGACACTTCGAACAACTTGTTTCAAGTCATGATGCGATATTAGGTCTGAGATATTAAGTTTGTTGAAATCCCCAAAAATGGCCACACCACAGTCCGGGTAACGATTTCGGGTTAGGTCGACTGAGTCGACCAAATACTGTAAAACACAATACCAATCATAATACCCGATAAGGGACGCGGTAATCGGTGAGGACGAAGCCATATCCACATATACATTCAAAGAGAGGATTTTCCAAATCAAATCTGCATTTCGAAGGTATTGCATGGGAAACGTATGCGCACACACCCTCACCACGACCGTTCAGTCGGTCTTTCCGTTGCAACGAGAAACCGGATATGTTGATTATATTATTATCATGCATTTCATGAAGCCAGGTTTCTGTTATTACTGCTACTTCTGTAGACAGTACGTCTAAAGTGACAGCTAGTTCTTCCACTTTTGGCAATAAGGAGCGACCATTACAAAGCAGAAAACGTGGTAGCCATGACGTCGAACCCTTTAGACCTTTTCCCGATAAGGGAGTGGGCAATAAGGTAATATTAGCTAAGTTGGTAGGATTTATATTAGCTTTAGGAGTTGAAATCAGACAGTGTCGAGGCGTAATTCTAACTGGGGATTCGGTGGGATATGTTGCATCCTGCGTTTAAATTGAGCAGAAAACATTTCCAAAATGTGAATGTATAAATCTTCTTTGATACAAATTTATAGCATGGAACAAATTTATAGCGTGGACGTAGACAACAAATAGAAATAATTGCAAACTCTGAATAAATGCCCATATAAAGATCGGCTGTCCATATTTACTGTTAAGTACTTAAAGTTAACATTGTGATAGAAGTTACTATCGCAAGTGAAATGCTGCCTATAGCTATTTCCAGTACACCGATATGTCGTTCAATGATGATGAATCCCATGCATTCACATTTGTTATATGACTATATACTATTGAAGTCAAAGACATGGCTACACAGTGTTTACCAGCATTTTGTCGAAAATTCGTATCGATCGCCCTGGTTAAAGTCGGCGGAGACTGTTTCACTTGGGTCAACCACATGATATACTGTGGGTCCAGGATTTTCCTCAACATCATTTGCCATTCTCAACAACTGCAGTGGAACATACACAAAAATGTGCAATATGTTCTGCCAATTTTTGTGTTGGCAAATAAAGTATACACAAGTGAAATATTTGCACCAATATTATTAATACAATGATGTTTATAACCAGCTGAAATAACATCAACATTATATAACTAAAGTTACCTTCCAGTTGGGTTGAATACTTTTTTATTCCCACATTATTATGTGCTCCTATTCGGGCACGATATTGCTCAATTGTTACCCCCATTTATACAGTACTCTACAGTCACCTTTCAATATTTGTCACAAGCACAGCGCTTCGTTTAGTATTTTGTACAGTTGCAACTTTCTGTTTGTTCACAGCCAACATATATTTACAAGTACACAACAATTATGCCTTCGTCTGATTCACAGCCAGCAGACACAACAATGATCTTCGTTTCTATTGATTTTAACGAGCACAATGGCTTCGTTTGAATATAGTTTGAATATAGTTTGAATATAGTTTGAATATAGTTTGAATATAGTTTGAATATAGTTTGAATATAGTTTGAATATAGTTTGAATATAGTTTGAATATAGTTTGAATATAGTTTGAATATAGTTTGAATATAGTTTGAATATAGTTTGAATATAGTTTGAATATAGTTTGAATATAGTTTGAATATAGTTTGAATATAGTTTGAATATAGTTTGAATATAGTTTGAATATAGTTTGAATATAGTTTGAATATAGTTTGAATATAGTTTGAATATAGTTTGAATATAGTTTGAATATAGTTTGAATATAGTTTGAATATAGTTTGAATATAGTTTGAATATAGTTTGAATATAGTTTGAATATAGTTTGAATATAGTTTGAATATAGTTTGAATATAGTTTGAATATAGTTTGAATATAGTTTGAATATAGTTTGAATATAGTTTGAATATAGTTTGAATATAGTTTGAATATAGTTTGAATATAGTTTGAATATAGTTTGAATATAGTTTGAATATAGTTTGAATATAGTTTGAATATAGTTTGAATATAGTTTGAATATAGTTTGAATATAGTTTGAATATAGTTTGAATATAGTTTGAATATAGTTTGAATATAGTTTGAATATAGTTTGAATATAGTTTGAATATAGTTTGAATATAGTTTGAATACGTGTAAACACACGATATAAAAGTCTGATCAAACCGATCAGCGCGAACATTCAGCGAAAACAATGAATTCCTCGTCGCCTGCTGGTTTAGAAAATGCCGTCGCCGTAATTGATGGGTGTTCGGACTATGTTCGGATACTTAATATTTCTTCCGTAAACAATCTGGAGTATGTAACTTTAAACTTCAGAGTAAACATATACGTCACAGAACGCGTCATCATTCCATTGTTTGTCAAAATCTGACATCTAAAATTTTTCATAATCGAGATTTAACCACGCTATACATATATAGTTCGGGAGGGGACTGGCACGAGTTATGTCAAGTTTAGTGTGCTGCCTCGCTTCGCTCAGCAGCAATTATCTATAACTTAATATCCTATATTATATATCTTAGCTGAGTAAGAGCAGAGATTTAAATTTTGTGAACATTTGAAACAACAGTTTTGTGCGAACTTTGTGGCAAACAACATAAAAATCTCATACTTCATGTGCCCGTTTTACAAAATTCACATTTTGACAGGAAGCGAATTGTTGTTTAACAGTCTTTGCGTGGTGTTGAAATTATCTTTAGAAACATGTTTAACGGGAACGTATTTTAAGTAATTCAAAATGTATTTAAAGTATTTAATTTTACTACAATGGCTAATGTCGCAAAGTGTGGCATAAAAATATAGTATCTCCACTTTAATTTTCTGGCCGATAGCCGAGCATCCCCCCAGAGTACACCAGAAGCCATACTGGCTACTTTTCTTCATGCACTCCCGATAAAGAAACTAGACTGGAGTGCATGGCGAAACGTTGTGTCGTGAATGCAACTTAACGTTGTGTCGTACATGCAATTTACTTAAAATAATCATATGATTAAAAATTTATCGGCTTGTTGTTTTACATTCATAAATTGCTACGTAACTGCCAGCGGGTTGTAGATTGTTATTTAAATGATCGTATAGAAATTGTGTTGCAAGTTGCAGAAAATATTGCCCCGTGTAGCATACGATGTTTGTCGGTTCGTTTGTCGGCTCGTGGTGGATTCAATAAAAAAACTTTCCATATATTAAAATATGAGGTGTGACAGCTGCATGTTATGTTGTTTTATTAGCGCAATATACATATAAAACATGTATAATTATATAATCATGGCATTAAGTTTGTACTATAATTTCAATATACCAAAATCTTATTTGTAATGGCAAAAACCTCAATATATGCTTTGCTTTAATGGCTTTAATAACGTGCATGCGCATCTTAATAATTATTTTTTCCGTTTAATTCCACTCATGAATTGCAACGGAATTGCTAGCAGGTAAATTTGAAAGGATTAAATTTAAATGACCAATCAGGACACAGCAATTTCTCTCATAATTATGTAAGGCACTTCACGACGGTATGCCTTAAAGCAATCATTTTCAACGCTCGAAAAGCCATAGCTTTTTTGCAAAGATATAATTATGAAGTTCAATCTTGGAAAAGTTTTCTTTGCACTAGAACTTTATATAATCTTACCGTCTCCGAGTTCGGCCAAATCGCCGGAAGGTTACTGCAAGCTCGACAAACCGATTTTTAGATCGCAAGCATTTTGTTTGCTGCATTCTGGTAAGTTCTCTTATTTACATGCTAAATTAAATTGTTTTCTTAACTTGGCTTTTACGGGAAGATGTTAAGTCCTCCTTCAAAAGCAGTTTCCACAGTATTTTCGTGTATTGCGGGGTAAAATAAATTTATGTTTTTGCATTCTAAGTAAATGAATGTAATCCTGAAGAAACTTACATTCACGAACTATAAAGTTTCAACACTCCAATTTAGTACCTTCATCACAGGTGATCGCATTAGAACACCTCAAGTAGTGGACGCACATACTATATATATACGTACATACATACATTATAATTCAGCTCACTCCCCGTTGGGGATTTTCAATGACCGATTCGATTATACATCAAGTATCTCGCTTACGTATATTATGTACTTAGCCTACATTATCTATTTTTACAACAATTGTGATATTACTTTCCTAATTTGTATATCCTAACCCACCCAGTCAACTTTCCTTGTGGGAGGAAACCGGAGTGCCCGGAGAAAACGACCTTCGGCAGAGCGTCGTTACTCTTTTCACATGAGTGTGATGAGTGAAGTCCTCAGTGAGAATCGAACTCAAGACTCAGAGGTGAAAGGCGCTTGCTCTGACGACTGCGCCACCGTATGTACGTATGCATGTAACATGACTCTATATTAAGTTGAATGAGTGTATGAACGTATTTGTAATGCCAGCATAGTTAAGTTTGGTGTTCAATGAATGTGTATTGACTTGTTTACTATTTCGAAACGTCCCATGACTAGCGTAAAACATCTTTTCAAGATCGTAAAAATAAAAAAATTGTTATCCCCAAAATCCACCATTCTTTTTTCGTTCTTTATTTCTTTTGTTCAAAATATTGACTAAACCTGTAAATTTTTCTCTTAAATAGGAATCAAAAATAATTTTTAAGTCAAATATTTACTTAAGACGTTTCTTTGTGTTTAGATATCTGTGGGTTAGTGAATGAAATAGTCTCGGAAGTTATAGCTGGCACTCAAGAATATTGTGCTCATAAATGCCTGTCAGACATATTGTGCGCTGGATACAACTTTAAGAAAGAACAAAAGAAAGGAAAAGAAAACTGTCAGATAACCAGCACACTGGATCACGACTTTCATAAAGACGTCTGCATGAAAGAGGACAAAGGATGGAGGTTTTATCAATCTGTGGGACCAAGAAAGGTAGTCAGAAAACTATAATGAAAATTAACATATATACTACTCTGTTACTCGAGCTTGGAACGGCAATAGTTTAGTGAAATGTTAAACGTTTTAACGACAAGCCATTAGTGGTGCGAATTCCGTAAATCCTCAATTATGTTTCCTCTCAAAAATGCTCCCTCTTAAAATAACCATTCCTATTTGTTTAAAAAAATTCCTATCGTCATTTTTTTGTTTGCTCTGCGGAGAGTAACATTGCTCATGTAGAGAACACATTGCCTTAATTATATTGTTGTACATATATAGACAACACCACTTTCAAACGTCTCTGAAATCTAAGCCCCCGGAGTCTCTATGCAGGATTACGGTTAAATATCGTAGGTTAGATTCTATTTCGGAGCAACGTATATTGTACGAAACCGTGTGTTTATCATAACAGATTTCATTGCATGTCCATCGTTTTTCAGGTTGACTGCACCATAAAAACATGTGAGAATGGTGGTGTATTAGTCCAGGATAACGCTGCAAGATCAGATGCTTACATGTGTCAATGCGCTGAAGGGTACATTGGAGATTCGTGCGAGACTGCAGTACAGAGCCGGGAAGGTAAGTTCGAATATAAAATAAAATTTAACAAAAGGTTTTTTAAAGTTCCTGGCACCCATAATTCAATAACGTCAGAACTGATCCAACATCAGGTAAACAGACAAATGCCTCTTAACATAAAGACGAATTATTGACTAAAAGCGTTTCTTAACTTCAATTTGTTAACAAAATTACGTAGCAAGAGGGATTTCATTGTACTTGTTGTTGCTGTAAAGCACTGAATTAAATATTCTCTGTCACTGCTTAGCACATTTACACTTGCATACACAACACAACTTAATTTGAAACTGATCAACAAAGATTTTACACTTTGATCAGTGTATATATGACTAGCAACACCATATGCATCAATATATACCGAAAAATCCATTTTGGGTGATATAGGCACTTCCAATTTTCATTCTTATGTATTTTCATATATTATTATAAGTGTAGTTTGGTTCATGAAATGTCGGAAAGTGCTAAATGCCATAAAGATGGAAGAGTAGATATAGTATAGATTGGCTTACCTCAAAACAATAGGTCAATGGCGATATTCACCATTACAAAACAAGAAATGCTTCCCATCTTCACAAAATGTATAAAAGCACAAATCATGTCAATCATTCTCTTACTAGTAAAGGGGTTGATATTTGGAATAACCTTGCAATTCATTCAAAATCTATCAATTCATTCATTGTCTTTAAAGTGCATATGACACGAACGAGCTTTTTTTGCTTTTTTGGTAGATAAATATGTTTTTATACATCTATCAATGTAAAACGGGCGAAAAAAATTAGGAGGGCAAATATTAAGCGCAAACCAAGTAAAATATTGTTAAATTTTTGTCCGGGGTCTGGGGACTAATTTGTATGTGTCGTGACGTCATTTTGGTTGCATGTTTCTGCTTTCAGCCAATCAGCCATATTTATTGCTAGACATTGCAACCAAAGTGACGTCACTAGCCGCGTCATTTTTAACAGGTAAAATGAGACCATTCAAACGGCTATAAAATTGTTGGTCTTTATTGAAATCCTCTAAAATTTTGAATAAATACTTTAGAGATATTATACTTTGAAAACATATTGAAAACAGTTTCATGTCATATACACTTTAAAAACAAATTAAAGAAATATCTATAATTGTAAAAGATAGCTGGATATAGAGTGTAATTGTTCTCCTTAATAACAACAGTTTTATACGGTTATTTTATTCTTACTTAATTTTTTTTATCAACTAGGGGTCTTAATTCAAAAGCCTATGTAGGTTTATAGTAGACCTCTAGGCCATGTAAATTACTACTCTTGTATATATTAATGGACGAGTGAAAACCAAATAATAATAACAATCTGATGTCAGTTTCACGCTACACGTGATAATCAGTTAACTACACAATTCCGATGTCAGACACCAGATGATTGCACTATATAGACATGGAACCGACATTAGATAAGAAAACCTTTTTAAGAATTATAGCATGAGCTCAAGTCTTACATGAACTGATTGCCGACGACTAGAAACGTCCATATAGCAAATGGTATGATTGTTTTATTATAAGACAGCGACTGTCTTTTTATCTTTTCCATCAAGCAATACAGTTTGACTCTTTGTTCAGAGAATTAACATCCGTGTTGCAACTTGGCCGAGTACTTTTAAATGGTTTTTTTTGTTGAAAACGTCTATTCAAACTGGTTTGGAGTTAGAAATATTTCTGCTAATCTGTAAACAATCTTTGGCAGTTTTTTCGACGTGTTTTATTCCCATTTAGGCTTTATAACTCGCTGTGTTTTCTCGTTCGCAAAGCCCTGGAAGTTTTTGAGGCACAGTAGAGAGCTAATAAGATTGCAGAATAGCTAGAATCCATGCAGTGGTCATCTTTTTATTATTAACTTTATTATCTTATTATGTATTCTTATGAAGAATGCACTAGATGGACCTGGCTTACAGACAGTACTCGGAACATAAAATATGTATCCTCTACCGTGTTATGTGACAAAGATATTTCAACAAGTTGGTACAGATTTGGTGTTGGTGCCGGAACACAACTGTCCACAACATGTATCCCTCAAGGAAATAAATGTGCCACACATGGTGTATCGTGGTTAGATGGTACACATCCTACTGTCGTTGAGGGTAAGGTCACACGTGTGGTGTGTTTCAGTTATAGTAGTAAGTGCTGCTATACACAGAAAAATATCGACGTAGTCAATTGTGGATCGTATTACATTTACAAACTGGTTTCCACAGGCAGTTGTCATTTTAGATACTGTGGAACTGATGTGTAAAAGAAAAATATACGTAACCAGAAACTGCTGTTTATCAAATAATTTTACAAGTTCGCTCCGGAGTAGTTTTAAAACAACACAGTCACAGAAAAGTTACAGTTTAGCCGTTGCGTTCAGATAGTACTTGTTCATGAGTATCTGAAATCTTTATTATAACCGTAGAAATATGATTTATCGAAGTTTGCTTTGTATTTGATTATATATTTCATGATGCTTCTAGACGTTTCCCTTGGGGTGGGAGTGGAGTTGGAATTTTATACAGTACCTTCTGCCCACAAATGCAATGCCTGAGTACAGTACCTTAGCTTGTTCTGTGTAATGACAGTATGAGTACACACCATTTGGTGAATACTGCTATGCTACTGCCAATATGAGCGCCAGCTGTCCTCAGTTCAAACACTCAGGACATTGTTTTTCGACAATCCTCCCCTCGCCATACTTCTGGACTAGTTCGTCTTCTAGAAAATATGAAACAAATACGCCCATATTAAAGTCAGAACACAAAAAGGAAACTTCAACTATAATCTGGACAACCTAAGCTTAAATTTTCAACATTCTTACCATAGCATCTCTGAACCAGAACACGAAGTCATAGCATCACCAAATGTGTCGTTGCTGTTCTGTAGTCCATCAGGCATCAGCTTCTGGTCGGTCACCAAGAAAACCGTCCATTATATAAAATTTGGTCTCTTTGCACTAGAGGTGTGCATCGGATCGGATTGGACGTTTATAATCCGACAATTGGCTAATGTTTAAAATCCGATCCGATCCGAAATTGTCTAATCCGAATCCGATCCGATCCGACTTTTGATAAAGAATTTCGATCCGATCCGATCCGAAGAATCCTTTAATAAAATAATTTTCTCGTTCAAGTGGAAATGTTTAACCAAATACTATAAAAGCAAGAAATACATGTCAAGAAGCTGACAAGGTGACGTCCAATTGAAGTATCAAACGAATAATGCAACGACAACCGCGATAATGTTTTTACTGCTTAACAAATTAAAATTAGGTTAACGTTAATGTCAAAATTATTTACAATGTCATTATGGCAATATAAATTGTTTACTAATGTTTAGTATTTGCAATATTATAGTGCAGACTGCAGACATCACGGCAATGGGTTCAAGTTTCAAAGTTCAGACTGTTCAAACTTCAGGACTTAGCTTCTACAGTCTACACCTTCTGATGTTTTGTTTTTGTCGTAATTTATTTCGTAATTTATTTCGTAATTTGTATTATCGAAATCCGATCCGATCCGATCCGACTACGAAACAACTTTATCAATCCGATCCGATCCGAAATGAATATTTTTGGGCTATCTTTAAAATAGGGAACGGGAATCGGGGAATCGGGGAATCGGGGAATCGGGGAATCGGGGAATCGGGGAATCGGGGAATCGGGGAATCGGGGAATCGGGGAATCGGGGAATCGGGGAATCGGGGAATCCGGGAATCGGGGTATCGGGGAATCGGGGAATCGGGGAATCGGGGAATCGGGGAATCGGGGAATCGGGGAATCGGGGAATCCGGGAATCGGGTCCGATTAATAAATGTAATCTGTCTTTAAATTTCTAGAACTTCAGCGAAAGAAAGATGCATGAAAAAGTGCGTTGAAAGGAAATCCACGGGTTTTTATTTTATTAAATAAATTTTGTTAATTAGATGTAACTTATACACTACAATTATAGACTGAATTCTTTGTAACTAGATAAACGTAACTTTCGTATAAGTGTACATGGCAGAACGGACTTGACAAATAGTTTTAGTATACATTTTCGTATAAATACAAACAATTTCTTCTGTATAAAATATAGATAAATATAATACTATATGATATAATTATGTCAACAAAATATATAAATAGAGAATATTACATGGTTGCGCGAAAATATGGAATTTATTTCGAGTGTTGAAGAGAATATTGCTCACAAGTGAGCGTAGCGAACGAGTGAGCAATATTCTCTTCAACACGAGAAATAAATTCCATATTTCCAAGCAACCATGTACTATTCTGTTTATTTTATAAACAAACGACAATTCATATAGAAATTCAAAAACAAATATGTAAATAGTATACAAATAGCAATAGGTTTTTGATTGGCTGGCAAAAATGATATTTTCACACGTAAAAATATCGTATTTTTTACGTGTGTTTAAATACGATTTTTCTCAGTGGCATAAAACTCTATATAACACTTATGTTTATATAATAAAAAAACTTATTGAATGTAGTTATGTACAATTTTACTTCTAATATATACGTGTTGGGTGCCTGCTGATCGGTTTCAAGCAGGGCGCTTATATATATATGTAAGCGCCCTGGTTTCAAGCATGCTACGACAATTTTCTTAAACTTAGGAAATTTGGACCTTTTTATTAAGGATTTGTTAAGAAATAAAAAAATTTTAAGGAATTTTAAGGTTTGATCCAACACTTGACAATATTCAGTCAACTTAGGTGCTACTTATCCAAAAATATTTCTCAGAAACGCAGGAAAACAGTCTAAAGCATTCAAAACTGCAAAGATTTTCCACGAGAAGACTGAAGAGAACCATACATGTTTAAAGAAATTTTACTAAATCTAAGGAATTTTTACCGAGAAGCTAAGGAAGTGAGAGCCCTGCTCAGTGAACTCTAAGTAAACTGGAACGCTAACTCCTATGATCAAGTCCTATGATTCGTTGAAGCCAAGCTCTAGTTTTTCTGAGTTTTGAGTTGAAATACTTAACGCCGAACATTGGGCTGTATATGAAATTGAAGCTATTAAAAAGTTATATTTGATATAAAAACTTCAAGACTTTAGGTAAAAGGGAAATACTTAAAACTTTGAGGGAAAATTTGCCGTATTCTACAAAATTGCGGTTGTTTTTGTATTTTTTAAGTATTTCCCTTTTACCTAAAGTCTTGAATTAAGCTGGCTTCATTTCCCCCCCCTGCGTTAGCGTTCTAGTTTACTTTTAGAGTTCACTGAGCAGGGCTCTCACTTCCTTAGCTTCTCGGTAAAAATTCCTTAGATTTAGTAAAATTTCTTTAAACATGTATGGTTCTCTTCAGTCTTCTCGTGGAAAATCTTTGCAGTTTTGAATGCTTTAGACTGTTTTCCTGCGTTTCTGAGAAATATTTTTGGATAAGTAGCACCTAAGTTGACTGAATATTTTCAAGTGTTGGATCAAACCTTAAAATTCCTTAAAATTTTTTTATTTCTTAACAAATCCTTAATAAAAAGGTCCAAATTTCCTAAGTTTAAGAAAATTGTCGTAAAAGTAATGCTTGAAACCAGGGCGCTTACATATATATATATATAAGCGCCCTGCTTGAAACCGATCAGCAGGCACCAAACACGTATATATTAGAAGTAAAATTGTACATAACTACATTCAATAAGTTTTTTTATATATTTTGTTGACATAATTATATCATATAGTATTATATTTATCTATATTTTATACAGAAGAAATTGTTTGTATTTATACGAAAATGTATACTAAAACTATTTGTCAAGTCCGTTCTGCCATGTACACTTATACGAAAGTTACGTTTATCTAGTTACAAAGAATTCAGTCTATAATTGTAGTGTATAAGTTACATCTAATTAACAAAATTTATTTAATAAAATAAAAACCCGTGGATTTCCTTTCAACGCACTTTTTCATGCATCTTTCTTTCGCTGAAGTTCTAGAAATTTAAAGACAAATTACATTCATTAATCGGACCCGATTCCCGGATTCCCCGATTCCCGGATTCCCCGATTCCCGGATTCCCCGATTCCCGGATTCCCCGATTCCCCGATTCCCGTTCCCTATTTTAAAGATAGCCTTTTGTTCCGAAATCCGAACGAATCGGATCGGATTCGGATCGGATTCGGATCGGATTTGCACACCTCTACTTTGCACCTTCCAGCGCCAGACCGTGATAAGTTATCTTTGTATTTCTTATATTCTGACTTCAAGTGTTTAAACTTCGTTCTGCATTGTGTCCAGTCCCGATGTATTCCTTTCTTTTTCATTGTACAAACCTTTAAATTAGTTTTCTTTGAATTTCTTCAGTCCCCCCCCCCCTCCCACCCCGCCAGAAGTCCCAAGCATTCTTCGTCGGACCATATGTCTTTTTTTGACATTTTTCAACGAAAAAACACTCTTTTCTGTTGAAATTGAACTGTACACACGTAAAAATCTCACATCTTGTTGACAAGTTGTTGGCTTAACAAGCTTGTAGCAAGCTTGTTAACAAGTTGTAACAAGCTTGTCATTTTATCAAGCTATAGCAAACTTGTGTCATCAAGCTTGCTACAACTTGTTGGTTTGCAGACTTGTAGCAAGTTGTTGGAACAACTTGAATCAAGCTTGTTGAAACAAGCCATATCATGCTTGTTAGAACAACTTGTTGACAAGTTGATGTGGTCGTGAAGTTGTAACAAGTCCGTTTCAACAAGCTTGTAGCAAGACTGTTTTAACAAGTATGTACCAAGAGTTGCGAACAACTTGTTACGGCATTGTTAACGACAAGACTACAAGAGTTTTCATACAACAGCTGCACCGATTTGAACTTGGCAAAACCGTATTTTATTGGTGGTTGCTAAGCGTTGTTATGCAGAATGAAAGTTATGGCGAAAGCAAGAAAAGCTGACTTTCAAGACTTCAAGTTTCTGTGGTTTCAACGGCAAAATCATATGGTTTAAATTTTCTTTATTTTTGAAGTTTGAAGAGAAAAATATCAAAAAAATAGCTGGTAAGTCCGTAAGTGTTATATTTTATAGCTATTAAAGATTTAAAGTTAGTGCGCTTGAGTAGATTTTGTAAAATTATCGCCTAAACATTACGGTTTTTTGTTTTAGTATTTATGCTGTAATCTTTGTATGCTAATATGCTTTATTGCTTTGGCTTTGAATACAATATATTGCCTTCTGGTGGTAACTAGCAAAATGAAACCGTTGATTTCTCGCATTTACCCAGGCCCTGACTTAATTCAGTTAAACAATATTCATTATTTATAAATTTAGCTCAAACTTCTGTACTCAGCAGCCTAATTTAACTGCCCCTGTCAGAGATAAAACTCTGGACAGGCATTTTACATGCATTGATCACTGAATATTTTGTATTGAATTGTAAAATATATATTTTAGTAAACAAAATTCATATTAATTTGAACCCTTCTAGCATAAAACAGCTATCATATTTTTGCTGCTGGGTGAATTGAGTACTGATTGTCATGGTCTTTTGGTCTAATATTATTATTATTATTAAAAAGCAAATTTAATTGGGGTATGGGATCTGCCTTGCCCATAAATATCAACATATATTGTCGTGGTCAAGGCATTTCAGACCATAAATCAATTGAAAGGCATGGCACATGCAGAACCTTGGGGCTGTATGACATATTAAATTTCCAAACAGTAGCCAAAAATAGGCATAACTTAAAAAGAGGGGGTCTAAACTCAAGAAGGGCTCTACTTGATTTTGACTGGAATACTGCTGCCATGAATATCCTGGGAGCCAGGTGGGTCAGGTATAACAGGTTTATTATTACAATATACAGAATAAGAAACATGATATGTGGGGCCTATAAACAATAGAACAGGCAAATTTATGAATGACTACTAACTGGGTATAATTTTATATTGGTACAGTGGCTTTAATTAACATGGTATCTGGAGGGAAATTATGGCAGATCCACAAGAATATCATCAAATAAAGAATTTGTGGTTCTTCATGGAAGGAGTGCAACCATCCTCAGAAAGGAAAAGAAAATGTTTAGTAAATAAAGTGACCGAACTATTACAGACAGAAGATTGACACAGACAAGTAATTGAAATATACAGGGATTGGCCAGTTTATTTTCATTAAATTAAATTTTTAACACCGTTCTACTCTTTAAATACTATTCATATACATATATAGTACAACATATATCCATATCCTAATAATCCTATTATTATTCTCCACATAAACCATAATTTAGGGGTGTATAGGACATGGGCAGTCTTGATTCCAATAATTATAATAATTGAACAGAAGCCCTGAATCTGACATAAAAATAGACATACAACTACTGTTATATCAAAAGCATTTAAATGTCTGAGTGTTTAAGTTTTGTTCTAAAACAAGCAACTTCAAGTTCTAGTTGCATGATTATCTCTTTGCACACCAGTCAATGTAAGCCTTGCCCACCCCAGGGCACAGATAGGCAGGCCAGACTGGATTTTTGAAGCTGGGGAAAGCCTATGTGCAGTCAGGGGGAGAAATTGACTGGTGCATAATATCTTTGTAACCAAATTCTTCCTACAGATTATTTCCATCTTGGATTTATACCTAAATGACAATTAAGAAAGGTTGCATTAATGTTTCCTAAAAATGCTGCTGTGGGTTTGTGTTGGAACTGCAATAAAGTCTGAAAAGTTCAAAAGATGCCAATGTTCAGAGAAAAGGCCATTCCCATGCTACTGCACGACCGCCTGAGTGTTTTGAGTCTTTTTAGGTACAGTAGTTTCAAAAAACCCATGGCAGCTGATTCTTACAAAAGTATAAAACCCTTTATTATAATTACAGTCAAAGCCGGTGTTCTGTTACGAGCAACATTTGCAATATTGTCACACACAATATTGATTTGGAGATTGCTCTGTGCAATTCGCAACCGACATGAACAAATTGCATATTGAAATTCACAACCAATGTCCTGATTTGACTGTAATAAAACTGGTAACAATGACATATATATTGACATTGACATGCAACCCTTGTCCCTTGATTTGTATTAATGAAGGCAAAAGAGAGACAGTTTTGTAATTGTGCCATGAGAACATAATCTATTGTACAGTATTTCATTTTTGAATGCCTGTATCACAAGGCAAGGACAAAGGTTGCACTGTCAGTTTGTCAACTCCATCAAAACACGAATTTGAAATAGAATACTCTGAAAAACCCCACTTTAATTGCATGCAAAATATGTAAATGATAGTTTTACCTTTGTATTTAAATCTGTAGTTTATGTATTTACTAATCTTTGTTCTCTTCTTTCAAAATAATATGAAATTTTAAGCAAAGTTTGTGTTGTCTGTTTTTTGTATCGCTTCCCCCCCGGAAAACACGCGAAGTGAAAATCACACGCGTGTTTTCTGGATAATATTCGCGGGCTTTTGCGTGGGTTTACGCGAGCCGCCATGTTTGATGTTTGTTACAAACTTGTTGAATCGAGCTTGTCACGGATTGATTTCGACAAGCTTGCTACAGCTCCGTGTCAACAAACCTGTACCAAGTTGTTGACAAGCTTGCTACAACCTTGTTGGCAACAACCTTGGTACGGCTCTGTCACAACAACCTTGCTGCAAGAACGGGAACAAGTTGTTACAAGGCTGTTTCAACATCATGGGACAAGCAGTGCGAACACATCCTGTTGACAAGATGTTGATGCAGACTTGCTACAAGTCTGCTGCAGGTTTGTTACAACTTGTGCGTTTTTACGTGTGTACGTGGAGCGCGAGGCGAATTCCAATCCTTCCGGATGTCCATGCGAATGGAGGGGAAACGTCTGGGGAGTGGGAGGTAGATACTTGGTCAGGCTCGTGCGAACTCAGCCCGTTTTCCGTTCACACTTGTCCTCAGACCGCCTCTTGAAGCGAGCTGACTCAGATCGATCCGAGATCGATCCCAAATTTTCAGCGACAGTTCACACCTGGCACGCTTTGCCTCAGATCGATTTCAGATCGATCTTACAGCTGTAGTATGAACGGGCCCAAATAACTGTGACCCGTGCACATGGAAATCTGTGTATGTTTTAATGGAAGTCCCTTAATGGAGTTCTAAGTTGTTGTTATTTTTTGGTTACGTCGATTGTAAACTTCTCATATAATTATTGTAACATTTTTGTAAATTATGGTGTCGCCGTAATTGGCAAAATCTGTGGCGAATCCCTGGCGCTACATTGTATATAGATATAGTTGCCGAATTAAAACATACATCCCCGTACGTATTAGAGAGATGACCTAAGGAGATGTGCGTCCCAATCCCACGTTTCTCCAGTATAATGGAAGGGAGTTCCAAGTTGACGGAGCAGCATGTGAAAATGCTCTGTCCCCAAGAGTCTTGGCATTTGTTTTAGGAATCTGTAGCAAACAGCATTACAGCGATCATTTTATATGACCTTAAACGATGGTGGCCTTCGGGTTTAATTGACATGAAGAGTGATGAAGGGCTTTATACGCGCTAGGAGTTCAATCTTAAAAAGAACACTCGAAACTTTATTGATAAGAGTTAATTCATATAAAAGGTTCTTACAATAATAATAATTAATATTATACAATAATTTAACACAAACAAAATGTGTTAGGACGACGAGGGGCCAAGCTAATGTGGGGCTTACGATGGCCGAGAAGGGCCAAGCTAAGGCATAAACAATCGCCGTTTTTTATTGAGAATTATACGCTCGCCATTTTTTTATTGAGAATTACACTCGCCGTTTTTATTGAGAATTACACTCGCCGTTTTTTAGAATAATTACACTCGCTGTTTTTTAGGATAATTATATACACCTTGCCGTTGTTTTAGAATTATACACTCGCCGTTTGTTTTCTCATTTAAACACATTATTTTTACACATTTATTAAGCGGTTATTTGCTGCATATATAGGTAGTTATATATACACGTGTATAAAACTTCAAACTGATTATAATTATATACTGATTATATATACGTTTTAATCTGAGGGTTTCACTTCACATGACGATTGCAGCAGCCATGAGATCAGTACACCTCATCAATACAAAAAAATCAAGCGAATACAATGCGCAATTTTGCTTTTCATTTGATTATAAACATAATGCATTGTTTTCTTCTGTTTCCTGTTTGTACACGTTCTTTTAGTAGCCGATACTATTTCAACCAGCGTTTCAATGTGCAAATTCCTATATAGCAACACCATGAATGACTCCGTAACACAACACAACCGCCATAGTTCTTGTTCGTTTTTGTCGTAGCACTGTCGGAGTATACGATTATATATACAATATACATTTATAGCAACAAATAAAACAAGTAAATTAAAATGATCACCGAAACCTGAGGAAAACACAAAACATGTTTTGTTTGATATTTAAAGCAAAATTTCATATTGTATTCGTAGGATTTTTTTGTATTGATGAGGTGTACTAGCCTATAACCTTGATATCATCTTCATGTGAAGTCAAACCCTCAGTTTAAAATTAACGTATATATATATATTTCTAAAATTCATTAATTATTCATAGGCAAAATACAAAGGAAACTCGTGACCCGTAGCGGATCTATATATTTGATATAGACTTGCTCAAATTTTCTCCTTCAATTTTTACAGTGTAGATAACATCAATCTTCAAAATTCCAACGCCAGTGAGCGTACAAGACGAGTCATTTTAGAAGTCATATACAAACCTTACAGTTCGGTCTTTATCTGATCTAAAACACTCGGCTGCGCCTCAATGTTTTAAATCTGATAAAGACCTCTTGTGCGGTTTGTATATATTACATATATATTAATCAGTATACATATTCAGTTTGAAGTTTTAGACGTATATTTAACTAGGCCTACGTATATATGCAGGAACCGGCACTTTACATAGATGAGAAAAAGTACGGCGAGTGCAATTTTCTAAAAACCGGCGGGTGTAATTCTGATAAAAAAACGGGGAGTGTATAATTATTTTAGAAAAACGGCGAGTGTATAATTCTCAATAACAAACGACGAGTGTTTATGTCTTGGTCCTTCTCGGCCATCGCAGGGACTGATCAACTTATAACTTATATAAGTTTGTTAAAATATAGTTCTTTATTCGACATTTAAAGGGATATTGCTTTAGGGAAGCACGGGTGGCAGGTGCGGTTAGTGTGCTGCCCGTTACCTCTGAGCTATACAGCAGGTCGAAGTCACGGATTTACTTCGGTTGGGTAACATCCCTTTGCTTGATAAACTCATGTAAGTTGATATTGGTTGGTTCTCTCAATCTCTCCTGTGGTTCGAGGGTTTTTCTCCGGGTACGCCGGTTTTCCTCCATCGCTAAAAACTAACCCTGAGGCATTAACCTTATTATCTAACTAACCCTCGGATGAAAAATCATTCATGTATATGGTGAATGACAAAAGTGATAAAATGGCACCTTGAGGTACGCCCCGACCCTATACGAACATACTAGCTGTAATCTACTGGACAAATAACTAAGGACTCAATTAATTGTGTCATGTGACGCACCAATACTACGTTTTGGAACAGAACGGTACGACTGTTGCTGTCAAACGCTTTAGAAAAATCCAATCAGTGAGAAATCGTTTTTGTAGGACATTCTAGATTGCTGTTTTTTTCTTTTCTTAGGCCTGCTCCAAACCTCTCTCTAGTTTCTCTGAATTCATATCCCTCCACTATGGCGGGGTGGGGCAAACTCAAAGTCTACTACGAAGGGACTTTGCTCGAACCTTGAATCATTTTCAGGCCCCGTCCACACGTATCCGCGAAGACGATACGAACACGCAAGAGTCTCTTAAAGACCAAGCGCAACAGGGCAACCAACTCACGAGCGTGCTCAGGTAAACTGGATTCCATACACGAATCGCGAAATTCGGCTGCGCATCCAAATGACGCGTTCTGAGTCGGGCAAAAATCGTAGTTAAAGAAAAACATGTGTAGCCGTGACTCGTTGATTTAAAATATGCGTATTAAAGTATTCAAATGTTCAGTCATGCATTCGTGTTTTTATTGTTGTGATATGTAATCACGAATGCATGACTGAACATTTTAATATTTTAATACGAATATTTTAAATCATCCAGTCACAGCTACATGTTTTTCTTTAACTGTGATTTTTGCCCGAATTTCGCGATTCGTGTACTGACTATTAGGTGGTCCTCAAATTTCACCCCCAATATACATTTAATATATGAAATCACACAACTAACTGCATTTTTAATGATTTTAATATACTTTTGGAGGTTACAATAAGCGCCTCCCTACAACCTCCCTTTATTTCTATATTTTGTTACTTATTTCTCTGTTATCCATTTTCAGCCGTTTGTGGTAAGTTTCATCGCAGTCTCCGTCATCAAATTAGTAACGGCATTTTGGGTACGAATATCGGGAACACTGGTAAAATAAATGGATAAAATATATTTGAATATTTCTTTAAAATTAAGAGTTTAATACTTTTCTTATAATAGTTAGCAGATCCACCTTAAACAGTATTTAATGTCTGATGGGGAAGGAATGAATTTAAAGACGCAAGAATATCCAAAATGTTTGCATAAAAATCAGTGGCGGATATTCACTTTTTCTGGAGTAAAGCCTTCTGAATTTCCGACAAAACCTTCTCAATTTCCGACACACTCCCCTTTTACACTCCCAATATTTCACCATTCCCAATATTTACGTAAAGGTTTGGAGGGGGGGGGGGGGGGTTCAATTGTCGAAATTTCCACCACTGATAACACTTAGTATAACCGCAATAATGACATTCAGTCACGTTTCAGTGATGGAATGTTACACTGTCTTTTGATTGTTTTGAAACTGTGTTTCAAGTCATCGAGTCACTCATTAATTAGATCAATTTCATCAAGGGCGTCAATCCTGGGCGGGATGGAGGGGACGAATCCCCTCCACTTTTTGGGCAGAGGGGTATTAATGTGTAATTATCACACACCCCCTCCCACTTTTCCACTTTTGCTTAAACGACATTTTCTGTCCATTATAATTCTGGAAAATCTTTCCCCAAGTGCATGAAATGGCGTTTCAGAGCCTAGATTTCAAAATGTTTTTGCCTATATGCCCTCGTGCTTTCGACATTCGATACCCGCGCATTTCTCCTATAGACAATTGGGGTTCCTATAGACAATTTTGGTTTTGGCCGACCACTTTACGTTATGGCCTGACCGCCCTTTCGTCTGGCAAAACGAACTCACACCCTAATGCTTAGACCCAAGTTACGCTCCTGTTGAGAAGTGTCTATAAATGATGCGAAAATGCTCTGAAAATGTTAAACGTGTTCCATACCTCCATAACTATTAGCAGGCTCCACCCTCCCCTCAACACACACTTTTTGAGATGGATTTTCGTCCTTGCATTTCATCATTTCCATACGTCAAGAGTAGACCATGTATTAAGATATATTTACGACGATACTTACCACATATCTACTGCATCGATAACCGTGGTAACATCGGTTATATCGGCAAAGACCTCTGCACCAGCAGTGTTGGGTACAATAGTATTTAACCCTTTTCCCGTAAAGTTTCTTGTACACAATTTTTCTCCTACAGAATCTGCAGCGGCGCCGGTAAACTTAACGGAAAGAAGAAAAAAAAGATAGTTATGATATTACAGAGAGTACTGTATGCAGTTGAACTGAAGTCCGATTTATACTACAGTAATTCATCTGATACGTCGTCTTTGTAGAAATGCGGCAAACAAACGGATCATTATTAGTCTTCACCGAAAACCTGTCCAGTGCCTACCAACTGAGATACGAGGTCAAGTCTGTTCGAGTAGGTGATATTTCGGAACTTGGTCTTTTCCTTCGATATAAATATATATTATGATCTTACATCTAATGATTGTGTGATTAGAGTTGGTCGCAGGTTCGATTCCCACCGCGGTCAAGCAATTTTTCAGCCAGTCGTGGAGCCACTCGGAGTTACGTCATTCAATATGACCGATATTGTTTGAAACTCGTTCCAGTGTACTTTTTTATCCATTCCCTGGTTTGGGCAAAATCGTTAACAGGATAAATATTTGTTGTAACTTACGGAAAGTTCTCTTCTCTTCGTCTTCTTCTTCGTCATTTTCAGGTTCTTCTGTCAAATCAAAAGACAAACTTTGATTAATTAAAACATATTAAAAATTATATAAACATCTTGCGCTCTGTTCACCAGATCTGGGAGGAGTACTAATCGAATACTGATTTCTTGTGCAATACTGCACGTTATTGTAGGTGTATACTAAGTATGCTTAAATTATACGCTCATAAAATATGTGCGAAAAATTGAAAATGTTCGTCACTTCAATTTACCCTTGGAATTTAGGAGAGAAATTTCTGATTTAATATTGTTTTTTAAGTCAAGAAATGGACTAATATCCATTGACGTGAATAATTATCTGAATACTTTCGTCTCTCGCTACCAGACACGAAATTATGACCCTAATAATTATAACCTAATTATTAAATATAATCAAGATTATTATAGAAATTCGTTTTTCACCAGACTGCTGAACTTTGGAACACCTTATCTTCTCATTTAAAAGCCTGTGATTCTATTTCTTCATTTAAGACTCAAATTACTATCTTGATAAATTAGCCAGGTATTGCTTACCTGCGTGATTTATTTTAACGTATTGTATTGTTGTATAGGGGTAGGATGGCAATTGGGACATTAGTCCTGTATCCAACTCCTGCCAGTTACTTGTTTTGTACCTTTGTAATTTGTAGTATATATTGTAGTATATATATATGTTTGTAATTTGTAGTATATATATGTTTGTAATTTGTAGTATATAATGTTTGTAATTTGTAGTATATATATATATGTTTGTAATTTACTGGCAAATTCAATAAATTCAAATTACAAAAAATTCAAAATTCAGTTGTAATTACTATATAATATAGACAAATGACAAATGTTTCTCATCTACGTTTCCCCCGATTCCACTTCTTTCCAGGTCAAGTTTTCACCAGAAAAGCCTTAAGCAATTTGTTTCACCGAGGAAGGACAATGAAAATCCACTGAATCAACTTAATAAAAAATCACCTTCATCATTCTCAATGAGTTCGTCTTCTACAGCAAGGCCGTCTTCAGCGATCTCCTCTTCAGCAGTGGGAACAGCTGGAATTATTTTAAACATATTATTAGTGTATACATACTGTATAACTATAGATAAGGTGTCCTACGATACTCAACCATAGAGTTTAATTAAATGTTTCCACATTTCCTATATTGCGACAACATTGGGGTATTGAAGAGGTGAATCTGCAAGATCTGTGCTGTTACGAAATAGAGAATATGCTATGACATGTTGAAGATCAACCTTGTTCAGTGAAGATAAAACTGGAATGAGCTGATTTTTCTAGATGCTAGTTTGTTGAATAGCCTTGTGAGTTGTATATTTTGTTGAAAGAACAATCTTAATGCATGCACTTTAATAACAAAGGACAGAACAGATGGAGGCACTGGGTAAAATATTTAATGTACCTTTCCTGGTAAGGAAAACTTACATAGAAAGTTTTACAAATAGAAATACTGAAAAAGTGAACAGAACCAGTATGAAAGAAAGACAAGAATGAGGTAAACTGAGATGAAACTGGAATCTTAATCAACTTACCATAGATGCATGCCAATCCCAACAGTAAGAACGCAAGTATAGTAGCCGTCTTCATTGTTTAATCTCTTGAAAATTTCTCAATATTCAACTTGATGATTGCAATGAAAAACTTTGTGTGAAGATCTGCTGTTCAGCCGTTCCTTTTATACACTTTCTCAATTAACCTTGCATTCTTTACATTAAGAACATGTTTCTATGGTTTTTAGGTATTGGACGAGGAGGTACTCTTCAGTACTGAATGAGTAGAACCAAAACCGGAACACTTCACTTGACATTCACTGATCTTCCTACGCTTAGGAAGTGGACAGAAGTGGCACTTTTATAGTATAGGGGCAGACCAAATATACATATTAGCAATATACAGAATAATTTTCAAAGAAGACTCGTTATAATTAATCGAATTACAGATTAATCTCATATATTCACTATATTGTCTTATTTGAAATATATATTTTATTCAAGAACTGCGTGCTATAAAGTATAACGAAATAGGAATGCCAATAAGAAACAACCAAAATTTCTTTACAATTTTACAAAGTTTTTAAAAACAGAAACCAAATTTTTCTCTTCGAAAATAGTAATCCATGTCTACTGATAGCATGGTATATATTCTATATAGACTATACTGGTATATATAGACTCACAGTATCAATAATTATTATATAATTTGATTGTTTTTATGATAAGTGGCCTATTAAGAAGGGGCTCCACAGTAGGAGTGGAACAGTTTGGCTTGATTAAGTTTGCCATGAGTTGACAAATTGTGAATGATTATACAGATTTGATTATTTTCATAAGTTGCATGGGACGATTGGCACTTGAGTCAACAAATTACCAATATAAAGTTTGGCCCCAGATACGCAATATCGCCAGTTGGCTGCAATTATGTTCAAATGTCATTTACCAAAAAAAGATGGGCTTTCAAGGTTATACTGCGAACCGGGTTTACCTCTGTGTATTTAGTGTCCACTCTGGTTTTCAACTGAATAATAATTGTGTTGATTCTTGTTAGCCCCAAATTTATAGGAGGAAGCGACCACGCAACAGTTATCAGTACCATGGATAGTGTGAATATACCGGGGTGTAGGAAGTGGGTTGTGGTGTGTGTGTGGGGGGGGGGGAGGGGGCGGTGAGTGCAACAGCCCTGTACACTGAAAGATCTGTAATATCAGGTAAAATATAGTATATATATATATATATAGTAAGCCCCCACAGAATATTGTTGAAAGCACGTTAGAAGTGGGGATTATTGTAGACTGGGGGAGGGGTGAGACTGATAGGAAGATACACAAGATATATGATATGTTAACCTTATTTAACATTTATTTTCAACATTTTACTTATTTCAACAAGTATGATTTACCATTATTGTGAATGATAAAACGATAACATGGTAACATGAACAAATCGGCAAGCTAACTTGGACTTCGAAAACATTCTATCAGTATACACGTCGTGTTTCTTTGTTGCGGAGCAGATAGTGAAACTTAATAAACTTCTTACTCTAAAAGTGGGGTCAGAAGGACTGAAGGAGCTTATTAGAGAGGGGTTTAGCAGAAGTATATTGTTTGAGTATTGTCCAAGGCAATTTAACTGATTTTCAAAAGTTAAAGTTCTGCATTAAAACACTTCTCATTATATATACAACATTGTTCTTTTCTCCTTATATTAAATACCTCATGTGCATCTCATACATCTTAATTTGAACTACTCATATATGCATTGGCATTTAGCAACTTTGCCATAATCTTTTTTGCAGGAAAATTTAAATTTAATACAGCTAGTCAGTACTCGAATAGCTGGAACAATTAAAATCTTCTCTATCAGCCGACGCAATGTTCTCATTTTCATGCAGGTCAAGTATAAACTTGGCTCAGTTGCATATTAGCCTGAGTAGCGGCAAGAAGTGTATTTGCGTGTTGGGGTGGGGGGGGGGGGGGACGAGATGCATCGACTAATGGATAAACGGACCCAAGTCGTGAACAGTCCAAAAATGGTGTTTTGATGGGTGCAAAATATCTGTGCGGACAGATAGCTAAGGACTCAATTAACTGTGTCATGTGACGCACCGATACTACTACGTTTTGGAACAGAATGGTACGACTGTTGCTGTCAAACGCTTTAGAAAAATCCATTCAGTGAGAAATCGTTTTTGAAGGACATTCCAGATTCAAAACATTTCTGTAGATTGCTGTTTTTTCTTCCCTTTGGCCTGCTCCAAATCTCTCTCTAGTTTCTATGAATTCATATCCCTCCACTATGGTGGGGGGATGCAAACTCTAGTAGGAAGGGACTTTGCTCGAAACCTTGAATCGTTTTCAGGTTGTCTTGACCTAAGTCATGCCAGCTCAACACCCCAATATACATTTAATATGCGGTAACACAACTAATTCTATTTTTAATTATTTTAATATGCTTATGGCGGTTACAGTATAAGCGCCTCCCTAAAACAACTCTATTTCTATTTTGTTTTAAGTCATTTTTTCCGTTGTCCATTTTCAGCCGTTTGTGTGAAGTTTAATCGTAGTAGTTTCAAAGCAAACGCCGACGTCTTAGTAACGACATTTTTGGTACGAATATCGGGAACACTAGTAAAGAAATGGATAAAAATATTTGAGCATTTTTTTAAAATAATAGTTTAATACTTTTCTTGTAATAGTTTGCAGACAGACTTTAGGCGGTATTTAATGCCTGATGGAGAAGGAATGAATTTAAAGACGCAAGAATATCCAAAATGTTTGCATAAAAATCAGTAGCGGATATTCAATTTTTCTGCATGGGGAAATCTACGTCGAACGACTGAAGCAATTGAATCTGTTACCCCTGTGCTACGATAGAGAAATAAAAGGTTTTCTTCTATAAAGCCCTCTATGGTTTCATTTGTCACCCATAACCGCTCTCGTCTTACTATGAACCCAAACCTGATGCTCAAAAACTCCTTTTTGTAAAACTACCACATATCAGAACTCGTACTTCAATAGAATAGTAAATTTATGGAACAGCGTTAGCAGAGTAGCTCCACCAAATACTTTCTCTAGTTTTAAAACATTTAAACATTACATTTGTATTTCTTATTCTATGTTAGTATCTACTGTATTTGATGTAAATTGTTATGTACGTGGTCAATATCACGTCATTGTCCTTGTCACAGGAGTTAACTGTCTTAATAAATGAACTCACTGTTAGTATGTAATTAAATTGTAAACATATTTGTATATATTTAGTTGGGGAGATGCCTTGCATGGTAATGTAATCTTTTTTACTTCCCGTTCGCATCTCTTCCATTTTTGGTAAACTTGTTGTTCACTAATTATCTTAAATTTGTAAATGTTCTTTTTTTACCCAATAAAGTGTAATAAAAAAAAATAAAAAAAAGTCTTTCCAACAAAACCTTCTAAATTTCCGACAAACTCCCCATTTACGCACGAAATTGCCTATTTTTATAGTCTTTTGTATGTCAATATTTCCGACAAATTGTCTATTTTACGTATAGTTTCGGAGGGGGGCGGGGGGATTGTCGAAATTTCCGCCACTGCATGATAACACTTAGCATAACCGCAATGGTGACATTCAGTCACGTTTCAGTGATGGAATGTTACATTGTCTTTTGATTGTTTTGAAAATCACACTGTGTTTCACGTCATCCAGTCACTCATTATTTTGACCAATTTCATAATTTCATAATTTCCACATATTTACTGCACCAATAATTAACCGTGGTAACATCGGTTATATCGGCAAAGACCGTTGTACAGTGTGGGGTACAATAGTATTTAACCCTTTAATTTTTCCGTAAAGTTTCTTGTACAAAATTTTTCTCCTACAGAATCTGCAGCGGCGCGAGTAATCTTAACGGAAAAAAAGATAAAAAGATATACAGTTATGATTTTACAGAGAGTACTGTATGCAGTTGGACTGAAGTCCGATTTATACTACAGTAATTCATCTGATACGTCGTCTTTGTAGAAATGCGGCAAACAAACGGATCATTATTAGTCTTCACCGAAAACCTGTCCAATGCGCTACCAACTGAACTACAAGGTTAAGTCGGTCCGAGTAGGTGATATTTCGGAACTTGGTCTTTTCCTTCGATATAATTATCACTTGTTTACTGAGACCGCTGAAACAGTGTGTTTTCCGATAATGACCTTTTCCAGGTCAGGTTTTCACCGAGGAAGGACAATGAAAATCCTCTGAATTAACTGAATAAAAAATCACCTTCGTCATTCTCAACGAGTTCGTCTTCTACAGCAGGGCCGTCTTCAGCGATCTCCTCTTCAGCATGCAGTGGGAACAGCTTACAGCTGGAATTATTTTAAACATATATTATTAGTGTATATATAACTATGTTTCCACATTCCCTATATTGCGACAATATATGCTACATAATTATGCCTGTGGAGTATTGAAGAGGTGAATCAGTAAGATATGCCAATGGAGAATATGCTATGACATCATGAAGATCAACCTCGTTCAGTGGAGATAAACCTGGAATCATAGACGGATTTTCAGATTTTGCTGTGAGGGGGTGCCGAAAATTTAGGGGGGGTGCCAAAAATTTAGGGGGGAGGTGAGCGACAGGGTGCGTAGCGCCGCCGAGCAAGCTGCAGCAGGGGTCTGGGGGCGCAGTTGCCAATGGGGATAAGGGGGCAAAGCCCCCAGAAAATTTTGAGATTTTTGGTCTTATTCAGTTCAAAATCCCTGTTTTTAGTCTTACTTAGTTCAAAATCTTTATTTCAATCACACTACTGTCATTTATCCCAATGAGCATTTAAATTTGTTTGGGGGGGGTGCAAATATCTCTAGTCTTTACACTAAGAACTCAACATGTTTCTATGGTTCTTAAGTATTGGACGATCGAGAAGGTACTTTCTAAAGTGCTAAATAAGTCGGAACAGAACCGAAACACTTCACTTGACATTCACTGATTAGGAAATGGACAGAAGTGGCACTTTTATAGTATAGGGGCAGATCAAATATACATATTAACAATATACAGAATAATTTTCAAAGAAGACTCGAATATAACTCGTTATAATTATTATCGAATTTATACTGCCAAAATCACTCCAAGATGATAAAAAATCCATTCGGTGTCGACAGAATCCACATGCATTAGACTTAAGGTCATAAGATCTATGCTGATATCGAAGGAACTAGACTCGGTTCCGAAATATCAACAACTCGAATTAACCGACTGAGTTATCTCGTAGCCCAGTTGGTGGAGGGTTAGACTAGCAAACTGATGGTCGCAGGTTCGTTTCCTACCACAGTCAAGCAATATTTCAGCTTGCCTGGTGTGGGGTCCGAGTAGTGTCATGTTGTTTCTAGACGTTCTGTAATTACCATTGTCCAAATTTTGTTTATCATGTATTATCAAACTGTGTTTTGTTCATTGTTTCTGTACTATTGGGGCCGCAGTAATTGGCAATAGCTGTTGTGGTTGCCCAGCCAATTGTCCAAATGTTTATGTTATTGTTTAAAATGAAATGTAATGTGTATACGTATGGTGGCAAAGTTAATAAAATTAAAAAAATAAAATCTAATATAATTTACGTGAGTTATAAACTCTAATTCCACAATCATTGGACTTATGATGCATGTATAATTTTAATCCAGAAAAAAGTCGTTCGCAGCGAGGGGAGCAGCAAATAGCAGCGAGGGGAGATATTTTCCCCTCTGCTCTCCAGCTTATCGCTGCCTTCCTACTGCGTATAATATAGGGTCCTGCTTTCTCCCAACCACAAATTCCTGCGTACGGTCCTGAACCGTAACTATATAATATATAAGTTTGAGTAAGTGAAATAAAAGTAATAGATAGAAAGCAGCAGTAACGTTAGTTTGTTTTCATTGACCATTTTCAAATTCCTTCGATGGTTTTTGTTTTGTTCATATAGGAAGTCAAAATATTACATCCCACTGATCCCAGTTTTTTATTTCTAATCTCAGGCACTTGGATTAATCTTTAACATCGCCAACCAATTGTTGAAATTTAGAAGTTAAAATCGTTGAATGCTGAATTGCTATCTCATATAATGATGATGTTGTCTTATTTGAAATATATATTTTACTCAAGTGTCAAGAACTCCGTTTTAAAGTATAACGAAATAGCAATGTCAATGCCAATCAGAAACAACCAAAGTTTTTTACAATTTTACAAAATTTTTAAAAACAAAAACAAAATGTTTCTCTCAGAAAATGGTAATCCATATCAACTGGTATATAGTCTATAGTCTATATAGAGGTATATAGACTATAGGTATGTATATATATATGGACTTACAGCTTTTGTATCAATAATTATATAATTTTATTGTCTTCATAAGTGGCCTATTAGGATGGGGCTCCACTTCGTGGAACAGTTTGGCTTGATGTTGACAAATTGTGAATGATTACACAGATTTGATTATTTTCATAAGTTGCATGGGAAGATTGGCACTTGAGTTAACAAATTACCAATATAAAGTTTGGCCCCAGATACGCAATATCGCCAGTTGGCTGCAATTATGTTCAAAAGTCATTTACCAGAAAAAAGATGGGCTGCGAGCCGGGTTTACCTCCGTGTATTTAGTGTCCACTCTGATTTTCGAATAATAATTGTGTTGATTCTTCGGTTAGCCCCAAATTTATAGGAGGAAGCGGCCATGCACGCATGCGCAACAGTTATCAGTACCTTGGATAGTGTGAATATACCGGTGCGTAGGAAGTGGGTTGTGGTGTGGATGCGTGGGGTGGGAGGGGGCTGAGTGCAACAGCCCTATATACACTGAAAGATCTGTAATATCAGGTAAAATATACACCACTTTCATAATTCAGATGAGTTTAAATATTCTTTTATGTGCATCTTAATAAGCCTTATCAGCCTCGTTTCTGTGACTAAAATTGAATATAATTTATTAACCTGAACGAGGTCAATGAGGCTTATTAAGATGCACATAAAAGAATATTTAAACTCATCTGAATTATGAAAGTGGTGTATATTTTACCTGATATTACAGATCTTTCAGTGTACAGGGCTGTTGCACTCTCCCACCCCACGCATCCACACCACAACCCACTTCCTACGCATCTGAATTATGAAAGTGGTCTATATAATATATATATATATAATATATATATGCATGCTATCTAAAACACGACAAGGAGAATTTAATGAACATGACTATTTGAACGTCATGTAAATAAGTTGATCAAGCTGTATATATATGCAGTGTTTATAGAGAGTATATATTACCCGGAACTGCATGTGTACGAGATTTATTGCCTAGCACACGAGATTTGCTGCGAGGAATAGAAACGATATTTCTTGAGATTTGGGGATTTTTGTTGCTTTTATTGCCACATTTTGCTGTGAATTTTGAATTCAAAGGAGCTATAATGAACATAATTTTATAATTTTGGAGAAATCGTTTAGGAATTTCGATAAGGATTTTGCGATTTTTGAAATTATATTAAAACTTTGCTGATTTTTTGGACTAGCCTTTAAGGTTTTATATTTCAATTTGGGCTATAGAGGATTTTTCGAGTTGAACACGCCCCTCGCTGTAGCTACTATGTATCTAGCAAGGGCGTAAATCCTTCGGGTGAGGCGTATTCCCTCTTTTTGGACAGAGGGGTAATACCTATATACAGGGTGTATCAAAAAAACTGCAAATACCATAATTTGTATGCACGAGATCATACATTAGAATTTCAATGGCTGTGCAAATAATTACGCTTCTGGGATTTGAAAATACGTTTCCCAGGGGTATCAAAACAAGCACACAAAGTGAATTTTAATTCACTTTGTGTGCTTATTTTGATAGTACTGCACGTGAAACGTATTTTCAAATCCCAGAAGCGTAATTATTTGCACAGCCATTGAAATTCTAATGTATGATCTCGTGCATACAAATTATGGTATTTGCAGTTTTTTTGATACACCCTGTATTTACGTCTATTGACTGCATGGGTCCACCCCCGCACTTTCTGGATTGCACTGTCACTCTTCTTATGTAGTGTAGAATATTTGGATGAACGTCGTAAGTAGCTTTTACACAAGAGGTTTTTGATGCTGCACATCTACGTTATGATACATTTTGCTTTCTATTTGTTTTGCAACATTTTCTATAGCAACATGCAGTCCCCAAGGGCTGTATACCAGAAGCTGCATGATTCAACTTTTCTAGAACAATAATATCGTAAAAATCTCTACTTTAAAATTACGGTCGTTTGTTTTCCATTGGGACTCAAGAAACGTAAAAGATAGTCATATATCAATTCACGTAGATATGTTTATTAGTTCGTTAAAAGCCTTTTATATCATGTTCTAAAACTAAGCAAAAACAGATATTCACTGAATTACCCACAAGGCTTGTTCAGTTATACCCAAAGACTTAAAGTTAAATTCAGAAGTTATATAATTGATTAAAAATTAACATGAATTTCGAATACAATTTTACATAGATCTGTATAATCAGTACAGCCGCACGTCGTGTTTCTGGTTGTGAAAGGGCAGAGAGTCGAGCTAGCTTAATTATAGATTTCTTACTACCTTGTCCTGTCCTTGATAAATGTCTTACTTTAAAAAGGGGGTTAGAGGGAGAGCTTGCATGTTTGAGAGGGGTTTAGTAAACGATTTATGGTATATAATTGTTTCACTACTGTCCAATACCGATTTGACTGACTTGCAGAAGTTAAAGTTCTGATTTAAATACCTCATGTGCCGTACGATGATTTTCAGGTAGGCGAAAACGCAACTGTCTTGTTTATCCCCTACCCCGCCCCCCCTCCCTCATATATATGCATCATATGTATTTTGAAATTTTCCAAACCAACATTTAATATTTTCGCAGAAAAAGTGTAGCACTAAGAACATATTTTATAGTTTGAGTAGTTAATTGAGAAGTGAGTCAGCACTCAAATAATTATACAAAGTTCTCTATATCAGCCTACGCAATGTTTCCGTTTTAGTACAGGTCATGCAATTATAGATTTGGCTTAGTCGCATATTAGCCTGCGTAGCCTGGGGAGGGGGAAGGATTAATCTAACAGCATTAATGGATAAACGGACACGAATTCACTGATTTAGCAGTTCGAAAAATGTTTTTTCCAGCGTGCAAAACCAAACATAAACATAATGGATGCGTCCAAAACCAATTCAGACGTACTCGTTGATTTAGGGCTCAGGAAAATGTTTTTGGATGTCCTCAAAACCAACCATATATTGATAAATCCAAACAAATTCAGTGATTTTAATTGGTGCTTTAATAGGAAACCACTCTTAAATAAACGTAAGCATCTACTTATTGATCTAAACACTCAGACCAATGGTTTTTGAGGGACGTCCTTAGAAAAACCCATTTAATGATATTCATAGATTCTGGCACTCAGGAAAATGGTTTTGGATGCGTCTTAAACCACTCATAAAGCATGTTATTGTCAGAATAAGACACATGTTAAACTAAATATCTCTATTATTATTATTAATATATTTGCTATACACATTATTTTTACACTGTGATAACTCCCAGTGGAGTATTATCTGTTGCTGGACGAGTGAAACACACCAATACCAACCGCTGACACAACTTTGAATCGTAATGTATTTCTCAGTACCAAAACCTATATTCCAAATGAAATATTTTATGATAGAACTGCTCAAATATCCTAGTAAGTTGACCTGAACCTGAGATATATATAGTAACAAAAATAGCACAAATTAAGTGGCTTGATTTATAAAACTGTGATTAAATTAGCGATTTTCCTGGGGGCATACAATGCATGTCTCGATATCGCCTTTTTGGAGCTTGAATCGAATCGAAATCTAGGCCGGAAAAAGGCACCTGCCATAATCGCCTGCATGCATAGACTGCAAAGTATATTTAAAGTCCTCAAAATAATTAATGGCTTTCATGACTATATATGTTATGCTTTATGCATTACTGAAGTTGGCCTTTTGGCCAGGCCTCCACTATTGTGGTTTCACTAAGCACTATCGTGCAGCAGATGGTGATTAACTAGCAGTCATGTAGAGTGATAAAGTAATGTTAATTTCATTATATTCAAGTAGCTGTTTCCTATTTAGAGGCAAATGAGGGGTGTTTTGAGAATTGAGACAGGGCTGGGAATGAATACGTCAGTGATGAATTTTTCCAAAACACGGCAAGCGTAATAATGGGAACACAGCAACCACATACATCAGCAGACTTACTCAAAATAAGGGACGGTTTAGGTTCTATTCCTGAACTAAAGAATGCGATGAGACATGACGATGTAGCAAGAGATCCGCAAGGATAATCGACGACGTTCGACCCGCGCAGTTAAATTTTCCTGCTCCTAAATAAGAGTCAACACTTCTGAAGTTGACTGTTGATCACCACTGTTCTTTACTGATCACCACTGTTCTTTACTTTACGTGTATTTAAAGAGTGAGAAATGACATCACCTTTCTTCATAGGTACAGCATATTCATAATGACTCATTCAGTATATATCTCTCGATTTCTCATTATTATTTACATGTTTGGAAATTATTTATTAATATATTCATTGTTAACGCTAAAAGCCATGGGAATACTAATAAATTTTAGAAATAGGAAATAAAGTTAAACTTTGTTTAAAGCTATCGATATCTGAGATGCAATGAGACGAAGGTTCTGTTACAGGAAGCAGCGTCCAAGATTGTTCAGATATCTCACAATTTACGTCCATTCCACCATCTTCATTATTACTGGCCCGCTTGTGGCCCAATATCTGTGAATATAAAACAAAGAATGATGAGTTATCAATTGAAGGATTTAACTTTTCCTTTGGTGTTGCTCATATGTCTTAATAATTTGCCAAATATAAAACATTTATCTACAAGTACAAATATTCTTGGTGTGCACGTTACGTCACGGACGCCATGTTGGATAAATTTGACAACGGATTTTGCTTGTTTGCAATTCAAATTTCATCCAACATGGCGAAAATCTCGTTGTCCTTTAAATCTCTTGAGATTGGTTGCACCTATATATAGAAACAAGCGAGAACCGGCATCAGTCTGAAATTGATAAGTGGAGGATTCTGAAGTTTAGAGCGAATGCGTTTCGTCAGGGGAGTCAGTAAATGCTACTAACTCCTCCCTGACCATGGAGGACCTCCCGTCGAAACTTCGGATTCCTCTAAATCCAAATCGCGCCCGATTCTGAGCCCCCAAGTTTATGGGATGGAAATTTTATGGATTAGATCAAGGCAGAGCTAATATAATGTTTTCACACAATTTCGATTCCTGCTAAGCTTTTACAAATGTTTTTGTAAACACTGGGAAAGCATCAGATGCACACGTTTACAAAAATGATGAAATACACCTTTTCGATAATTACGTCACCGATCACTCGTTGGCGCGGGAGCCTCGTTCTCATGAATCGTGAGCGAATAGCCTTTCCTCTTGATTCACGAGAGCGAGGCTCCCAGGTCAAGGAAGTATTCGTGACGTAATTATCGAAAGGGTGTATTATATAATTATTCTCTTTACTCGCGCGTTATCCTTATCGTTGCTTAAATGAATCTATTAAATAAAGTCATTTCTTTATCAAGAGAAAGTTTAATTTTCTTGGCCGTTCTTGGTCGAAATCGTAATTCACTTGTGCAATTTGTAAATTATAGAATGACCATATTCCTCACAATTCATTTATCTCGCCATGCATCAGGGAATATAATTTCTACATTTACTAATGTCTTTACTAACACATCTTAACACAACAATAATCTTCTGTTTTAATAGATTAATATAAGACAATATATTAATATAGGATTAGCATGAGATAGCAAACCTGCATAAGTTACTACAGTAAAAACACTATGTTCACATTAATAATTCATAATTAACAGACATGCATTATAAATATCACCAACGTGTTCTTACTTGAACGCTGAGTTTCTTTGAAAAAAGATTTGAAAGAGTGTTTTTTATCCATTCAAGAAATGACTCTTTATTTAGCGCTTGTAGAAACAGGACCTGAAATAAATAAATAATTTGTAAAACATCAAGCCTCACACTCGAGTTCAGGAAAACGCTGAAACGATCTGGTATGAGAATACTGAGCAGAGTCTGGTAAAAATATGTACAAGTTAATTGGCAAGGGATAGCATTTCGCTGTTGTTGATGCATGCAGTTGCCAACTTAGCCTGTACTATGGAGCTTCTTTTCCTTGACTGCATGAATATATATATATATATACTTTAGGTACAGAAACTCCGGATAAATATATGCATATATAATTATTCAAAAAATGCAAGGTAACTGATTATTCACGAGGTTAAGTCTCTTTGATTTTCAATGACTGCATGCATGTACTCACTATTTCTAGTTGACGTTAAAATGAGCTATTACAGATATATATATATATATATATATATATATATATATATATTATAACTTCCGCCAAGCAATTCACTCTATCAATTATAGTTGCTTTAAACCAAATACCAATACAAATAGGTCACACAACAATCTAGTACCCAGAGACTGCGATCTTTTTGTCCAAAAGCCAGGATAAATATTGGGTCACACAATTACAAATGATATTCTGCATCAGTATTCTTCCTTTTGATTATGTTGTAAGAGATATTATCCGCATATTTTTATGGCTTCATACCTCGTTATTTAACCGTTCAAAACTGTAGGTTTCGTCGGTTATTTCTTTCCAGTTTCGATAAACTTCTTCAGCCAAATTTAAATCTTCATGCTGCTTTATTTTTATCATTGAAGAAACCTGCATTTGAAAATATTGCATATTATCCAATTATTGATTAATCAGTCTCAATTTATTGTCTTATTTTATAACTTATTCTATAATTAATGAACAATTATAAACTATTAATATTTTGAGAACCTTAAAGCACTTCATTTTAGGGCCCGACCATTTATTTAACTCTCGAGAGGAGAAGTGGGTGAGCACACTCCTGGAGTTAACAATCTTAAACCTCAATCCTCTTATTTAAATTTGATTGTTATATTAATTTATTCAATCTTTTCTTCCAAACAATATTTAGGTAATATGAATAAAATCATTGAAGAAAGTAACAAAACCATACATGATTTTTGAAAACTTCAGGATCGATATTCTGTAAATTTCGTAGAAAATCATCCAAGAAGTGATCCATCCTTTCCTTAACAAAGTTGGCACTAGAGAATGAAGGAATTTAAACACTCAATATCATTCATTAAAAGAATGCCACAAAATCTTGATATTAATAATACCTGTACTTTTCAGCCTGCGTCTGAACTGTTAGAGAAAATCCTAAAATACCATATGTTACTCTGCTGGCACAAAACACAGAGTACCTATAATAATTTTGAAAGTTTAGCGCCTTAATAATATACACACACCAAATTCAAGTTGAGGGTTGTCAATGTAGGCTGAAGCATTCAAATAGCTATATAGCTTAGCCTGCCTCGTACCCAGGCGTTTTGGTTTGCTATCCTGCTGCGTCATGAGCGCACGGGACAACACGCAAAACCGACCAAATAAAACAATGCATATATAACATTGCACATCAAAATAATAACAAACATCAAACAAATACCCAAGTTGTTCTTTTGTTCTTAAAACATCAAAGCAAGGTTCTTCCATGATATCCTAAATAAAGATAATCATGCAGCTAAATAGGTAACTGTAGGTAAGTGTAGTTATTAAGATTTAATTCACTTAAATCAGACTAATACCATCAACAAATCTATATAGGCCAAATCTTTTCCACTAGCAGGTCCAATCTAAAAACATAGTTGGTTAGCATGTATATGTAGTAATTATACAGTACATTTAGGTGTAAAAATGCCATAAACGTCCCTGAGCCTCAAGAAGCATACATTTGCTTTTTAGCAATACGTTCAATCTTAATATAACATGTAAAGTCCGTTCTGCGCATGTGCTATGGGGGGTCCCGCGATGTAAACAATGCCAAAATTTCGCGTTTTTTTCGACCAGAATTCGACATCTTCTAAATCAGAAATTCGAATCTGTATTTATTTAAAGCATAGCGAACCAGAACACATCATAATTTTTTAAATATAGCATGTTTAAAATGTAAACAAACGGACGTTGCCGGTTTGTTTACATCGGGACTTTACATCACCTTTAATATAATATGGACAGTAGCTCACCAGAATATTTACCTGATAATAGTTAGTTATAACAGTATTCTCATCTTTCTTATTGAATCCTTCAATTTTACAAATACTTTCATAGTGAGGAAGTTGCACGACCCTGATCTATATAGCAAGACACAATGCAAGTACAAATTTAGAAATGCCACCAAATGACATATGTTATACCATTAAATATGGATCTGTATAGTTGATTTGTATAACCGAGTTTCAGTAAAGGTAAATAGAGGGCAGCAGATACTGGTAAATGAGACTAACCTAATTTATACAGTGGAACCTCCATATAACGTACATGCACCTTAGGACAAAAGCGTCCTGTACGTTGTTTGTGAATTAGCAACAAACGTTTCTCAGAACTTCAACTGGTTACAATTGCTGGGTAGACTACTGGTTGCCCAGTGGCGAGTTTGGGTTTTGGTCGAGGGTCAGAGGTCGAGGGTGGAAGGTCGAGGGTGGAAGGTCGAGGGTCGAAAGTCGAAAGTCGAGGGTCGAAAGTCGAGGGTCGAAAGTCGAGGGTCGAAAGTCGAGGGTCGAAAGTCGAAAGTCGAAAGTCGAGGTCGAAAAATTGATTTCATTGGTACTGTTGAATTTGAGTAGCATGCTGAATGGTGTAAAAACTTTTAAAAACTATCCTTTGGTCAATTTACATTTAAATTAAAAAGGCCGTGGTCATAACTATTTTTGAACTATTTTCATAACTATTTTTAGTTATGACCGCGACTTTCGACCTCGACTTTCGACCCTCGACCTCGACTTTCCACACTCGAACCCTCGACCTCGACCCTCGACCTCTGACCCTCGACCTTCGACCAAAACCCAAACTCCCCACTGGCCATCACTTTTTTCAAAATGGCTTCTTCGCGAGCTGCTGAATTTATAACAAAAATTAGTTTTTGAGCCTGAATCGAAGTTTTACTATTGACATCAAGAAGGATATTGACATTTTTAAACGTGAGCGATAACAAAGGAGTTATTGGCGCGCCAATAAAGTTCTTATTAATTCCGGCAGTTAATTATTATTATTAATTATTATTATTTAATTTATTTATTGTTATTTATTGTAAGTAGGCATGTCACGCACGTGTGTGAAATTGCTTGATAAACAAGTAATTTCACACATGAGTGATTTTCATGTGATGCACGTGATAACGGGCTATGACGTATAAAAATCCAGGTTAGCCGCATGATCGGTCATTCTGCTCAGCACGTGAAAGCTCAAGCTTCATCTAAGTCATCTCTAATTTTCCCATACATGTCTTAAGTTGTTTTTTTTATCTGACGCACGGAAAACGGAGTTCATCGTGACAAGAACCTCGCCGGAGGTTACATATAAATAAAGGAAGCGATAAACACACTATTTTTCTTCACAAGGCAGCGTTTTTCCCTGTTGTCTGTTGAAATGTACATGTAAACTTTTTCCGTACGGCCCAATCGGCTTAGTTTGTAAATTATTCGTTTTATCCTCATTTATATCGTTTGACACTCGTTGCGATCATTGCTTTTGCCGGCATGTTAACCGGCCGCTGAGAAAAGCGCTGAATTTTGTACTAAGCATTTTCAACTGACCTCATAATTTTCTATTTACCTATAGTTCTATAGCTTATTGATGTGCAATAGCTAATTTTACTCCTCTTCTCACATAGTTTTCATTGAAATAGTCCACTATGTTCCATGGCAGAGATTCTCAAATTAGACACTCAAATTCTTTACAAGAGATTCTCAGATTCAGAAAGTATACTATACCCCGTAATAAAATTCCAAGAAATTACATTTTCGGCACCGGTCAAAAATTCAAACTTGGTATCCAGTTCAAGGTTTGACAAATGTTTGGCGCTTTCTATCCACTCTGCACAGATCTGGGTAAATTTTTGCGTTAAGCGACCGACGGCCAGGGTAATGGTTTAAATACATGTTTTTCAATTACCTGAGGGTGAGAATCGTCTGGGAGAGGTTTAAATTTTAAGGTCCTACAAAGAAAGAAAGATTTATAAAACATGCGAGGGAATAATTTAAAGTCAGAATTGAGAAGATAATTACCTGTACACGAACTTTTGATGAGCGATTGCATCCTTTGTAGAAAATAATATGTATTTTTAGAAAAAAGCAAAAGCAAAAACAAACTCAGAATACTAAAATCCAACTACGTGAGAAACTCAATTAAATATCTCCTTAGACCTGCTTCAAGCTCATTCCCCCGCATAAGCTAGAGCGTCCCCGATGAGGAAGTACATAAGTAGGCATGGGCTTCGGAAGTAGATAGAGCAAGTAGGCACTCACGCCCAATAGTTTTATGAATTCGAGTTTCTGGATTTCTTGTGATGATAAAGTGTCCTGTAGACATTAGCAGGGCCCTGATGAAACAAACAAACAAACAAACAAACAAACAAACAAACAAACAAACAAACAAACAAACAAACAAACAAACAAACAAATTACAATTTGTTTCATTTCAATCACAAAAATGTTAATAAGTCCACAAACCTGGGATGTAATATTTCCTTGAAACAAACTTTTAACATAAAACGTAGATTTCAATTCATCACAAAAGTACTGAAAAGTTTTTTTAGAAATAAGTTTCTCATTACACGTCTTCTTTCCGTGATCGCAGTTGAATCAAATAAACATATTTATTATTTACTTGCTGTAATTGCATATATGAAAAGATTAAGAAACGTCTTGTGTTAGTCCTTTCTGGGTTTTCAAGATGTTATTTATTATTATTATTCGTTTTTGTTCTAAATTCTATTCTTTAAAACTTTTGGCTGGTCTTACTCTAATCAATATTTTCATTACTAAAACAAACCTTGAAATGATCCAATGTTATGTCAGAGATGACTGCTCGTTTGTCGTTCTCCGTCCATTTTCCATCTTGAAGGATTTTCAGTCGAACAGCACTATTATATAAATTGATCATGATGTCAGCTTAGTGAATGAGCTTTATTGCCCTAGAGGGCCAAAACCCGAGGAGGCATATATTGAAGTCCACGCAGGTAATATGATATCGTGTATATTGGGTATATGGCAGAAAAAATCTGTTTTTCAGTTTTAGCCCGCAAAGCATTGCTGGGTAATAACCGCTATTGGTGTCGGGAATGGATTCGATTTTCGACGGAATCGTGACGTGTGATTGCCCAGAAGTTAAGTGATTTAGTGTCTTTTTGCATTGGGCTTTTAGTCAAGTGATTGTGCTTTTAATAGGCATCGAAGCCTGGTTTTTAGAGGATGTAGATCAGACTTTAAAGACTGAATCCGACAAATACCGAGAAACCGTTAAAGCCAGGTTAAGCAGTAACACAGTCGCGAGATTGAAAGACTCAGTCCAGCAACTACGATTTATCAGCCACAAATCATACTGAAAGGCAGTTCACTACAAAATAGATAAACATAGATCGAGCAAAGCTCTATAACGAACAAAGTATACAACAACAGGTTTTATCGCAAGACGACATCTTTTCAGTATTACTATTAATCATTGTGCGAAAACTAATGCTGGCTCTATATACGGATCAGTTTACACGTGTTGACTGTCTTTACAGGTGTCTCATTTGATCTTTATAATATTTGTATTTATAATATTCGCATTTATAATATTCGCACTGTAATATGGTATCATCCTTCTAACCGTTTGTAAACTAAGAAAGAGTCGCGTCAAGGACTCATAGTGATAAGGAATGACATTTTGCTTGTAGAATGGTCAATTATGCGACAAGCCGCCGCTTGCAATTCATTTAGGGACCAGTCATTATTAATGCCGGGTGGGGGGCTGGAGGATATTTTTCTGAATAGCAAAATTTTTTCATGACCCCTTATTCTTAAAAATAATAATTTTATGGGCCCCCTAATTGAAACAATTGAAACATTAATATTTTGAATTCAATGACTATTATTATTGACATATACTGGAATCATACAAAAGACTCGTTCATTGTTGAGTGTAAAACACTGCGATCAAACTTGTTTGATAAGGAAATTACTGTTGTATACTTTGACCTTTTTGATAATATATATTTCAAACTATTTCATAGCCATTATTTCGTGCCCCCCTTTCATACTCAAAATATTTTTATGCCCCCCCCCTTCATTATTCAAAAAATTTTCATGGCCCCTCAAAATATCCTCCGTCCCCCCACCCGGCATTAATAATTCAGTACGTGTTTTCTCACCCAGGCCCAGGGGCATATATTCATGTGCAATTGATTGCTTTTTGGAGTTGTTGCGATATCTATTTCTGCCAGCCTCACATAGACATAGTCTATGATTTTTAAAAGTTCAATTGCGAAAACATGAACAAAGCACGTGAATTCCTGCTCCGTATATATACCATGCAGTCACTGATCTCAAAGACATAGGATACCATCATGGGATACCAGCATTATCTCATATCCATAAACTGCCGCGGGCGGGGGCAGTTTTAGTGTGAACTATTTATAGTTGGTAATCATACGATATTGCTCGTAAAATCTAGGATTTAGCTCTGCGAGTAATATTGAAGTTTCTAAAATTTACGAGGCGTTACCATTTTTTTTAAATATCACGATTACGGTTATTGGAAGAGCAATGTTTACGAGATGATTAATCTTTAAAAAAATGCGAGACATTGAAATACTGGCCAAAAGCTAGGCTTTGAGCAAAGCATTGGAATTTTTCTTTGCATATTGGCCACTTTGACGCAAAATTTCCAATTTTGTTTTGCATATATAAGTGGGATAAGGGACCGGTATATTGCCAGCAAAGTTGTTGCTTTCTATTTTAAAACAGGTGTTCTTGTTGTATCCTAAACTTTAGTAAACCTAAATGTAACCACCAAGTCGAATATCGCATATGGGTAATAGCAAAACAGGAACATGTCATATCCACAAGAATTATCGACAGTGTGAAGTCATCTATATATTGCATCTATTGATGTATGTTACATGGTCAATTTCTTGTCGTATGGTTTCAACAACCCATTTCAGGTAGCACCCTGGCACATATTTTTGGGTTTGAGGCCGCCCCCATTCAGGCTAAAAATAATTCAGACCACCCCCGTTTTCTCACTCACCGCCCCCCCCCCCTCATTATAAATGACCGGTCCCTAAAACGACGGTACGTTGGTACCTTAGTGGCAATAGCAATGAAACAAAAGAATAATAATCATGCTGATATATATAGATATATATAGATATATGTATATTCTTACCGAACAAGTTTTTGTGGCTTAATAATACGATTGTGATAAGCTCTCGTTGCTTGTTCCTGTAAAGATAATTATACATAAACACGATTAACATGCGTGTACGTAATCAAACACAATATCTGTAATGGAGTGCTCGTACTTCCGGCGACGCATTATTATGCGCCAGACTAGTCCCTAGTCCTCTGTGTGCAGCGAGTTGCTAGGAATGGGACTTATTATACGGGGTTTGATCAGTAAACTATACGCGTCTTTTCATTGATGTTCAATCAAGAATAAACCAAACAAATGTTAGGATTAATTAATGGTGTAACATTACATGCAGTTCCTGTACATGCTTCAGAATAAAGCTAGTCATAGCAACTTAATAAGAAGTAAATAGTTTTATATGTAACTAATATACAGCATGAGCGGCCGTGTTGCATCAGAGATACAAACACGAGTGATTTGCAACAAAGAAGCTAATATTGTATTATACTTTATAAATCGAAGGAAAAGTTTATGCAAAATAAATTCTGTGTAAAGGAGCTGGTTTATATAGTTAAAAATAAAGAAACCTAGACTTATATACATATTGTTTATGCAACTTATCTTGATAGCAGTCCTTACCTTAACCATATTGAACTGAGTTTCTTTAACCTGAAACTTAACCATATGCTCAATGACTTTTTGAAACAGTAACTATGAAAGAAACAAGAACATTCCACATATATACCGTAAATCTTCTTTAAGCTTCTATGATACGATAAAACACTTTTTGAAATATTAGGAATTGAAAAAATAATCTTTACTATTTACAAATGGAATCCAGTCCAATTTTCTTTACATTTCAAAGCTCCACAAGACTACATCTCATACACTTACATGTAATTTATCGCTAAATCCACCAAATTCCATTAAGATGCCAGTTTGACAAACTAAAATGCAGTAACTATAAAGGAATGTTTTACAAACAAATGTTTATGTACATAGAACTCCATATCATGATATATATTGGAATTGTAAAGCATGTTTATATACATGATGACACCGGGTCGGAAATTATTTACTAATAGGTTCTTTTTGAAAATGCAGTCCAGAGTCAATGTCGTTAATCTTGTCTGTACATGAGTTTTAATATGTCATCTCATCAGCGTTGTTCCAATACAGAACTCAGGTCCCGAATATAATTTTTCAACCCGGTCTCGTGTAAACAGCGACTATACAGAGACAACACTATGACCGAATTCGTGAACATTCTGTGGACATTCTGTGGAACAAACTCTAATGTACCACAGAATACCAGTGCAGAGATAAATAAGCAACGGTTTATCAAATTGTACCAGGATTTGGTGTGTCATGTGTGATAATACTGTAGGATATTGCCAACTTAATTTAGTGAAAGGTAAATACTAAAATCAGTACAGCATACCAGTGGTGTAATTGATTCCTCGGTGTGATTCCTGTATAGTATTAATGTTGTGTTGCATAGAAAAAGTAGTGATCAACATAAATTATACTGGTTTGCAAACTTATTTTTATACTTTCGAATTTTACAGGCATTATGCGGGAAAAAAGTATCAAAAACATAGAATGTTATTTTTTGTTAATCCTGATTATTTTTAAGAATTTTAATGAAAATATTATTTTTTTGTCAATTAAAACTAAAACTAATATATATTCACAAAAATAAAGTATATAGTATGTTTCCTCCAAAGATCAATAAATAAGACTGGTATTCTGTGGTACCGTGGTATTCTGTGGTACATACACCTGTATGCATGTTGGAGATTTGCTTTTCAGATAGAGAGTTTTCACAGCTTGTAAACCTTTTTAATTTAATTATTTTCACAATAAATCGCTAGTTTATACAGAAATATGGTTCCTGTTGTCACGTGTGTATTGTATTTTCGCTCAATCAACCAATAGCATTATTTAAAATAACCAATTGTTTAAGTCACGGGTAGGTAATTAAGCCAAAACATTGCATGCAATAGGTTATATAGTTGGGCGAAAATACAATATACACGTCATGAACAAGAACCAAATTCTCGACCAAAATCTTGAATAAAACACACAAAAACATAGATAACGAGTTTTATTGCACTTCCACAGAGTCTCCAAATCTCTCCAAATAAGGTATTCTATGACAGGGAAGGATTTACTGGGGGGTGCAGGGGGGGTGCGCACTCCTCCTATGCTTGGGCAAGGGGGTGCAAGAGGAGTGCAAATTCCATATCAAATCTGAATTTTTTATTTGACAGGGCATTTATCAAACAAAAATCAAGTATCTGGCCATTGATAGGCCTTTTTGACCATCAAGGCAATCATATTTTTCCAGCAAAAATGTTCTGACAAGATGACCCCCTTGACCCTGCAGCGGGGCTGCAGGGTGGCCTTAGTGATGCTTCGGGTGCCGGCCACACCCTGCTTCATGACCAGCACCCACTTAGCACCCCTCCTATCAGATCATGCTAGATCCATGCCTTTTCTATGGAACTATGGTCAAAATAAGAGTTGGCTCTTCAAATAATAGTTATATCAATCATGTTTATCTAATGAGTAATGGTACATACAGTAGCACTCAGTTGTACACTACCTTAATCCAGCCACATCTGCTGCATAAGCAACATCTTTTAAATCAAATTCAAGCAACAATGCAAACATTTCTGTAAGTACCATACTAAATAACAACACATTAACGGCAATGAGGAAACTTCAACTATTAATAAATAAGAAAGGCTATTTTTAACTTGGCTCTATATTAATTGTAAATAACTATATGTACAGCAGTCAATTTCCTGCAGAATAGGAAATTATACCAAAGATGGCAGGTTATATGAACAAAGGACTTTCACCTCTGCGATCGGCATGGGCTAGATTAGAGAAGGCTTTATTTTAAGAAGATAAACGCATAACAGTGTCAAAGATACTGTTAACCCACAACCTGACAAACCTTCAGGGTACAAGCGCCCTGTTTTCGGTCAGGGGAAACCTACCGGACTCAAGAAAATGTGTGTTTTTCTAATGGAGATGTGACGATAAAACGTCATGCTCATTAAACTTTAATTGTATAGATTATAGTTCCTGCCGTTTGATGTATGTGATTTAAGACTTTTGAAGTATGTAATTTTAGAAGTGTATGACCGCACAGAGATAGCGTAGTGAGATCGGAAGGCAAAGTGTGTACTTTATATGAGGAGATATTTTAGATGAGAAGTTATTTGTTATGTTATATTTAATAAAAGAACTATATCAGGAAGTTTTAGAGAGTTGTAGAGCAGGTTTCGTTACACAGCCTTAGATAAAATTTATATTAAGATGAAACACACTGGGCCTACTGCACTGGGCCTACTGCACTGGGCCTACTGCACTGGGCCTACTGCACTGGGCCTACTGCACTGGGCCTACTGCACTGGGCCTACTGCACTGGGCCTACTGCACTGGGCCTACTGCACTGGGCCTACTGCACTGGGCCTACTGCACTGGGCCTACTGCACTGGGCCTACTGCACTGGGCCTATGGCAGTTAAATGTGATTGACATCGCATGCAAAACTTACTTTTCAGCAGTGAGGTTGATCAGCGGAGATTTGAAATAGAAATTAAGGCTTGCTAAACAAAAAATGTATAGATATGTAAGAATTCCACGTGCTCATCAACTAGACAACACGTGCTCATCAACTAGACAACACGTGCTCATCAACTAGACAACACTTGCTCATCAACTAGACAACAAGCCAAGGTTTATTATATAGCCTATATAGGTTAAGCTGGTCTGGTTATATTTTTTGTTTTTTAGTCACTACTGTCAACTATTTCCACAATACCATATTCATATAAACGGAAATTCACAAGAATTTTGTACCCTGCAGTTGTGGGCAGTGGAGTAAAACTGGTGCAACAACTGACAAAGGAAGTAATTCGGCTCCATGTCTCCCTCTGTCACATTTGAGAGTTATAAAGAGCGCGCGAAAATGCGGGTGGGAGGAATTTAAAGGCGGGCGGGCGGGCGGCGAGAAAATTGGGAGAGGAATTTCTCCCGCCCACATTTTCGTGTGCCCTTTATAACTCTCAAATAGAAACTCCTTTGAGAGACAGACTTGGATTACTTGGATTATTTAGTTCATTACCTTTGGGTAAAAAAAACGTATCATCTTGTTTGTGCCATACTTTACCACTGGCACACTCGTGGATGATTACTGGGAACTAGTTAAGAGAAAAGTAGATTATATTCACAATAATAATCAAAATGCTTAGGCTTTTCTGATCAAAAGACAAAGCCAGCAATAAGCAGACATAAACAACTTTGTATTATGATCGTAGCCGTAGGGCCCCGTAAGTGCATTAGTCTGCTATTTGCCTGCTATTAGTCTGCTATATCCGTGCACTCTCCTCGGCAGAGACTTGCGAGCTTTAAAAAATTATTTAGTCGTCTTACCGCGGAGTTTCGTGAAGCGTGGGGGGAGCGTGCGGTCTCGGGCATATTGGTCTTGCACGACGTTTTGAAAGAATAGGGCGCGCAAAGAATGAAGGGAAGGAGGAAAGTGGGGAAGCCTCTGCCATATAATGTTTTCAAGATGTCAACATCACAGGCGGCCCAATCTTGGATAGAGTTGTATTTATACAAACAACAATTAGGCAAGTCTATTAAGCAATTAGACAATTGACAATCTTATATAGTATACTATAAATACAACTCTACCCAAGATTGGGTTACATTTGATCAATTCGAGACTGAGTTGTGAATAATGGATGAAAGAATACTAAATAGCATATTGTCGACAACTCGACATCAAATAGACCATTTCAAGTCGACCATTTCGCGCGCGCCATTTTCAAATATGTTTTAAACGGAGAAGTGAACAATACGAGAAGGACAAGTGCAATGTGAACGAGAAACGTAAAAATCATACTAATATTTGTCACGCACTTTGTAAAATATTCGACATGCTTCAGTCTATATGAGGGATATTATAATATTATATTTCCAACAACAACATTTGTGCCTTCAAGACTTGAAGACAAATATGATATTATTAAAACATAATACTCTACAATAGTTTGAGCGAACCATACGTGGGTATATATTTGTATTCAAATAATTTTTCTGTGGGAAACTAAAGAGAATCATCGTTGCCCTCAGAGCTGTCTTCTTCGACCATAAATTCGCTACATTCAGCCAATACCCGCGAAACGACCGCACAAAGGCTTGAAGGCAAAGGCTTGAAGACTTCCTTCGTTTTTTCTCTCCATTATCCATAGTAACGAAACATTTTAATAATCTTCTGCGGAGGAGAGTGATATCCGTGCATCAAGCTAAATCAATAGCAATGCCAAGGAAATGAGCAATACCAGGGATGGCAATGCCAAGGAAATGAGCAATACCAGGGATGGCAATGCGAACTTTTATAGAGACAAGAGTGAAGAGTATGGGATTATAGTTTTATTAAACTTATATACATAAAAACATTCATTTGTGTAATTCGAGTTCGCATCTTTATAATCTGATACATATAAAATCCAACGTTATGAGCAATGCCAATGACCTTAGCAATGGCCAACCCTAACAATATCTCATTGAATCCGGCTGGTTTGGCATTGCTCATATATTGACTGTCGTCTGTCGAGCATAGATTATTACAAAAATATAGATTATGGTAATTTTGGTGAACAGCGTGGGATAATAGTTATCTTGCGTTTGATTGGTCCCACTTCTACAACTCATGTGATTGGTCAAAAGCAATGATAATGAGGGATAACCAATTCGATCAAATGATTGGTCAAGCATAATGCGGACGTCTGAGAAGACATCGTGATCATTATAATCTCATATTACAGATGCACAAAATAATCCTCTCTTGAGTATAAATATCGCTAGAGCATCTGCTTGCTTCATTCGCAAACTCTCTTCTCTCAAGTCTACAAGTCAAAGAAAACTACAAGAAAACGTGAAAATGTCTGGACGTGGAAAAGGCAAAGCTAAGGGAACCAAATCTAAGACCCGTTCATCAAGAGCAGGACTTCAATTCCCAGTCGGTCGTATTCACCGTTTGTTGAGGAAAGGCAACTACGGTGAGCGAGTTGGTGCTGGCGCTCCGGTTTACTTGGCAGCCGTTCTCGAGTATCTGTCTGCTGAAATCCTTGAGTTGGCCGGCAACGCTGCCCGAGACAACAAGAAAAGCAGGATCATCCCAAGACATTTGCAGTTGGCTGTACGAAATGACGAGGAATTGAACAAACTTCTGTCTGGTGTGACGATCGCACAAGGTGGTGTTTTGCCAAACATCCAAGCTGTCCTCTTGCCCAAGAAGACCGAGAAGAAAACGTAAATTCGTCCGAATTTCAAGACTTAACAAAAAAAACGGCTCTTATAAGAGCCACCACATTTTCACAAAAGAATAAACGAAATCGCATATTCCTTCCACATTATTACTCGTAATCACCAATTCACTATATACAATATAGCCTCTATAGTCTTTACTACACTTATGTCATTGACTTAATTTACTTTAGTCTAGCTCGAAAGCGTGGTGCTCATCAGTGGTGGTGCCAGTGTAGGCTACTAACTTCCAGACGAAGGGCCTCCGCTCGAAACGTCGAAGTTCTTGTTGTATTTTTCAGGTAGTTTTATCCTACTCCACCGCCGAACCTTACTTTAGTCTATACTGTCCTTAACTTATATTCTTTTTATGAAGAAGTTCTTACCTTAGGAGTTTTCTCGCAGGAACATATATCGAAATATTTGGCTGTCAATAGAAAATTAGACAAATTATAGTCGGTAATTTTTGGTACTCTGCTACGCAGGCTACCTATTTTCGTAATTTGATATACTTGTGTCAGTTGACAAACCAATTCCGAAGTAAAATAATCCCGTTAGGCCACGTATCGTTACACATATGTTGGATATATGAAGACTAGAAGCTTCGCATGAAACCATTTCCTTTTAAATATATCCACCCGTATCGACCTATTTACAAATCGGTACTCTAGTGGATTTTAAATATATCTCGAGAGTTCTTCCAAATGTATTTGCAGTTTTCTTTATACAAACCTTGCAATACCAATGGAGTGCATTAAAAAGGTTAGCTTACCAATAAATGTATTTCCCTCCGGTAAATGTAAATCCGGATTGACTTCTAAAATAGACAAATATATATAAAACAAATCCAGTATTCCAGTTCAGTAATTCCACATGCACAACGCATGTAAAATGTAACAATTATCATCATAACAAAAGTCAAAAACATTTTTTCGCACCTTTTAAGCACTCCTTTAATTTCACATCGATATCTATAATTGATGAAAGTGCGCTGTCATTAAACGTATTGACTCCTTAATCGTATATGATTCCTTGAAGCACTGATATATTTCTACATGGTTAGGGTTGCTTAGGGAACACAGAGAACGCATGTATGTGGGAATACACTGGCAGACCAAAAAAATCATGCCAAAGCCGTTTCAAAATCAGATCATATCAACTCGGTGGCAAACGGAAGAATTACGCAATATTTTGTACAGCAAGAGGGCAGTATAAAGGGGTAATAGGCCATGGGACATAACAAGGCTCCGTGCGAATTTGTAATGCTTTTATAACAAGAACGGAGCCTTGACTCGGTGTTACTGTTCTTGAACATCTAATTAGGGAATTAAATGTAAAATATTCACGGTACATTACGTGCAGGACAGCATATTAAGAACACGCCTGTTATTAAAGTTAAATACTATATGGTAAAGTATAAGGAACACATGACAAACCTTGAACACAGTAATGTGTATCAAACCATTTTTCCTTCTCAGTACATTCACTAATCAGCGTCTTTGATATCAACATTATATTTGCTTTATCTGGAGTTAAACTGTTTTGTATATCTGTAATTATCTGAAAATATTATGAGACAATGTTTTTCTAATGTTCTGAAAAATAAACTTGCATGCTCTATCCTCGGCCCTATCAATCCTAGACAAGAATAAAAACGAATGCTTAAAATTTACAGCCTAATAAAATGAAAGCTGCATACCTTTGCATCGAAGTTCCACATTAACTCGATTCCTGTGAGATAGTCTTCTTCAGGATAAAGCTATATTTATATTATAAACATTTTTAAATTTGAGGGAGTGGTAACTAGCCTGTACACAGACCTTACCGTATAAATATAAGGTAGGCCTATATGCACATGCAGGCTAAGTGGTAACAGGCAAGGCCATCTCTTACTATACTATTGTTTGAGAGTATATCAACAATCTGACGTTTCCAGCAAAGGCTCCAATCACCATGCACGTCCAATCTTTGCCGGATTTCTAACTGGTAGTAGGGACAAAGTTCTTCAGTCGACTGCATGGTGGAATTGTTTACAAATATTTCAGTTTTTAATTGTTCAATTGTTTGGGTAATAAAGTCGTGTTTTCAATAAAAGCCTATAGGCCTGACCTTGGCCAGGTTATTCTTCACTCATTGGCCGACTAGTTTAATCAACAAATCAGCGTAAGCCAAATTTAAGCCATGTTAACACAGCGAGCCTTGGCCTAGCCTGTGCTCCAGTCCACTACACCATCGTTAGCCTACGCCTGACCCAAACCAAGCCTTGTGCCAAACGTCATATTTACCTTTGCCTGACCTTGGTTGGCTTGGCTCGGGCCATGCTAAGGCTCGCAATGTAAATACGACTTAAGCCAAAGCTAGGCCTAGTCAAGGTTGTTTGGGTTGTTCTCAAACTCCTGTCTTCGTTATTAAATTACCAACCTGCATACATTCAGCAATCTCTTCAACATAATCCAATGGATCTACCTAAGAAAACAATTAGTATAGTGCACGATCATGACTTCAGTTTTTCAAAACTTAACAGTAATAACAGAATATATATGTGAGCGAAAGACATCAAAGGAACTGGTATACACAACCTCTTCCTTAAATCTAAAATTATTGTCTTCAATACTTTTTATTTCGTCGAATATTCTGAAATGACATAAACCATCAATGTTATCATCCCGTACAGCAGAAGCAGGGTGAGAAAAGTAGGTTGGGCAAACGAGCCCAGAACATGGTGTCTTGTGGTGTCGTGGTCTTGCCTTTCAAGCTGGGAGACCCGAGTTCAATCCTTGGTCGGACCTCTACCCATGGTCTTAAAATAATTGAGGAGAAAGTGCTACCTTTACATTGACATCAGTAAATGGTTAGACTTTCGCGTCTTCTCGGATAAGGACGTTAAAATCGTAGGTACCTCGGATCCCCTATCAATTGGGCAATAGCCTGTTGGGAAATCCGCTCACCAATGAGTGATAAACTCAATAAACTCAAAGAACATATATGAACATCTATAGGTGGCATGCTTCCCTCTATATGTCGTATCTGGCAAATAATGCAGAACGATATAGTTACGCTGCTTCTGGCAAAATAATGCAGTTATTATCATAGGTGCATTAAATACAGTATATTTGCAAAATTTTTCGAATAAATTTCGCACACATGCAAAGATGATTCATTTGTATGAATATTTTGGTACAGCAATGTCCCACTGCGGCCCTCATTATACTCAATATATAGTAAACGTGGCTGGAAATACCTGGAGTTAGGTCCGATACGCCGTAACATTTCTAAATACTGAAATATAACTGCAACAACCTAAACAAAATAATAATTATTAATAATATATGTATGGTATCAATTCCATACAACATATACATGCATATCCTAACACAGGATTATAAAATTGTTAACTTATAATCGAGATAACAATAATCAATATACTCAATTACCTCAATATAGTGCTCCAATCCACTGATCTTAAAAACAAAAACAAGACATTCGTTTGAGTATGATTTACAGAAAAGCCTAACAATGGTTCATTTCATGTACACGTTACACAGCTATAGGATCCTGTCCACGAGGGTTGGCGAGGTAAAGGTAATGAGAGTTGACCGAGCTTAATATCTTTCGAAATGGGGTATGGAGAAGAATGTTATAGGATTTTTTGTAAATATCAGTCATTGGATTTCTTTTCTTCTTTATGTTTTCTGCGTTGCTCTACATTTGTTTTTCACTATTCATATAATACGCGAAATATTTTCTGTAAATATACTTACTGTTAGATAAACTTCACAAGTAAACAATGAATAAACTGTGTTAAATTCTTGACCAGAACCAGAGTTACCAGCACACAGAGCTGTAGCCCATCCTCTACGTAATTAACATATATAAACATCATTATAATTAGTGTATATCTCAAACGTTGGGTCCAGTAAAGGTAATACTATTCTAAAATAGACAGTCTTCATTTCGGTCGTCACTACATATGAAAGATTAAGAAATAATCGACGTTTTGCTCGAAACTAATTAACGTCGCTCGGAATGAGTCGTCTCGAGGTGTCTTTATCAGGTAGTTAAAGTACGACCAAAACGAAGACAATATAAGATGTACATCTTGGCCTGAAATTTTACACGTACATATCACAGACTTACCCTGCATTAATATATTCATTTGACAGAAGTAGTGCTCAGGGCAAACTGTATTGCAAAAAATTAATGGCGATATACTTCGGTGATAATACGTTGACTGACGGAAGCCGGAAACACTATCCAGAATATATATACAGATCACTGGTATACATTCACACTGTAGAGGAACATTGGCGGTACACTGCAGAGGATATCGCCATTTATTTCTGTACCGTCATTTCTCCCCTACAGTGTAAATCTATCACTGGTCTGTATATATGATCTGGATAGTGTTTCCGTCTTCCGTCAGTCAAATCGCTATCAAGTATATACAGTCATTAGTTTTTTGCAAGATACTCTGTCAAGTAATACGGTTTAGTTTGGAATGTTACAAAATGTACTTATCCGGTCACTGTCATTTACTTCGGGGCTTATCATGGTAGAGGGTTTAGTTTGGCTTATCATGGTAGAGGGTTTAGTTTGGCTTATCATGGTAGAGGGTTTAGTTTGGAATGTTACAAAATGTACTTATCCGGTCACTGTCATTTACTTCGGGGCTTATCATGGTAGAGGGTGGGGGCTTTCCCTATAGCATGCCAAAAGGTCTTAAATAGTTCTTACTTTTCCTTTAACCACGCTAGAACGCTACCACGACCTTCATGACCAAGAAGCCAAGATATATAATTCAGTGGTTTTGTCCTAAAAATATATACACGTTTTTCTAAACAGTGTATAATCACTATACATATTTATTCGAATGTTATAGAGGTATGTTCATGTAGACAGACTTAATGTAAACTAAAGTGCTTATGAAACGAAATTTTCGAACAAGATAATCAGAAACTCTATCACATGATCTACTTCACTTTACCTGTGATCTACTTCACTTTACCTGTAATGTATTTGCAAAGGAGGAAATACCCAAGTAACTTCGACATGATGAATTTCTTTAACAGGAACAACTACGTAACAAAAATTTATGTCTAAATCACATACAAATGGTCTCACATATTACTTATCTTCCCTACATTAGAGATTGAAATTTCTATTTGTTTTGTTCAATTTTCAACCTATGGCAGACTATTTCTAAAAACACTGTCTATTTAATCGTAAGTAATGATGGAAAGTGAATCATAGACAAATTTTCAATCAAATGGTGGACGTCAGCCTTAAAGTGGAAACGATCTTGGACATTGGAGGGAAAATTTCAACCTCGCAAGCCATGCTCTTTACCTCCGCTTCCCCCCGAAAACACTCTCTTTGTCGTAGCGTGTGTTTGGTGGGGGGGGGGGGAGGGGAGCAGAGGTAAAGAGCCTGGCTTGCAAGATTGGGAAAGTTTTTCAATTGTTTGAATTGAGAGTCGTAGTACAGCAAGTACTAAAGTGGACAAATTTCAAGGGCGACTTAAGGTTGGGCGTGGTCAGTGGCATTTTTTTCAGCGCTGTGCCCCTTGCCCCCACCCAACCGGTCCTTTGAGAAGCCACGCACAGTTAAGAGCCCACTGCTACGCAGTTTATGTGCAACCTAACTCGTAAACAGCGAGACATGAATCTATATATCCTCAGTTTTTCTTAGGGTATAAAAGGCGCTTAATGGAGCTTGGGACCCACACGCTTTTGTATCCTGGGCATTCTGGGGCCCAACCAAATAAAAAATACGCAATACGTGCGCAGTGGCCCACGACGCATATGTCGTTTCTGTCATTTGGTTGTAATACGGCATTGCTCATGTCATGAATAAAACTAAAAATCACGAATTAGAATTTTATTCTTATTAACGCCTTGTTTTGTACAGAGTATGCTAGTCTATATACAAGTATGGGAATGTACAAACCTTTATATAGTTTATGAAACTTTTGTGGTGTAAAACTGTATGCATTCTAAAGAAAAGTATTGTATATTCGGTTAGTATATGATTTATTCAGCTTTATACATGTTCATATACGAACTCACATATCTCTAAAACTGGCAAAAGTTTATTTGCAATTTAGAGCTTACATTTAAATCGGATTTATCTGAATCTCTAGAAAATAGAAAAGACATTGAAATACGTCAATGAATACTTGAATAAAGTAACACCAAACATGCAAGTAAAGAAACAGCAAAAACAATCGCATAATGTTTTACATGAAAACGTTATGTTTGAAAATAAACTGTACAGACTCACAACAGTACTGCATGCAACAGTGAAAGAAATATATGTTATTTAAATCAAATTTGTACTACAGGTATGAAACTGCAATGAATTTCATTCATTCATCGTCCAAGTTGTTTTCTTTTTCCATCTCGTCTGGGTAATAGAATTCACTTTCACTGTGACTATCGTCTTCACTGTACATTTTGGTGTAAAGTTTATAAAACAATCATAAATATTTTTTTAAAAATAGCATTTAAAACCTTGGAAATTTGCAAGTTTTGTTTTGTTTTGCCATTTAACTGGATACCGGACCGCAAAAAAATAAATGATAATATGCACCCTTACCGCTTTGGAATGAAGCTAAAAATATCAGTTATCCATTCCTCTAAAACGTCTAAAGTCTCTGAAGAAACAAATTGAAAAAAAAATTGAAACTCACTTAAAGGGATACCGTTGCACCAGCCCCTTCCCTTTTAAATGATATTTGGTCCCTAAACTATAAACTTAAGTTACTCCCTTTTGAACATATGACAAGCTTAAGTACAAGATAAATGTATTACTCTGGACGAAAAATGAACCTTAGGATGTCAACTACCAGTCAAGCAATTTGGACTCAGGTGCAAATAGATTCAAGCACAAAGTAATCACAGCTTGTGCTATAGCAAAACATACAAGGCATAAACTGTCAAGCTACTGTAAAACGAACAACAAATATCAGGACGTATAATTTTTACCATTAGAAATGACAGCCAATGTCATTTCATGTGACGAATACATTTTCTTCCAAAATATCTGCAGATAGTTGTGGACGTCAATTCCCTTAAATTGGAGATGCAGGTTAGTAATATTCTACAACGTATTCCATATGTACTGCAGCTCGTTCTATAGGATGCCGTCCACTTATCTGGCAGCGAAGATGCACACTAGTTTACATGTTAACTTCCCTTTATAATTGTAAGGTGAACAGATAAACGTTACAATTGTTGCATACAATGGAATTGGGAAACGTATACGAAGATCGACAATTCAACATCCATATTTGAGAAGACTAAAGGTCAAATTCAATCTCAGTCAGCTTTTCCAACCAACGCCCTTACAAGTAAGACTGAGACCTGCAGTAAAATACTCAGCTTTTAAATACTCGGCTACAGATAGACAAATATAAAGTAAACAACCTACTCTAAAATAACTTAATATTTACTTCATTTTTCTTACCAACTTTTCAGGATTAGTACTTAATGATTCTTCATTTCCTAAAATGCGAACGCATTTAAAATACAATTAGGTCAAATATTTTTGTCGTCAAGTTCAATGAAATAGTCCTGTGTATATAACAGTGTATAAACAAAGTCAGTAAGCAGTAGAAAGCTCAATCTAAAAGCATATTTTCGAATAGTGAACCTAAAAGAGGGTCTAATGGCATTTGCATCTCGCCTCCAAAAAGATTTAGTACAAACCCATTTAGAAATATTCTGCATGCATCCAATAACTGGAGCATTCCCAAATTTTAAAACAACTGCGGCGTTAGTACTGCATGCCCTCTGTGAGATGGGTCTTGATCTGATCCTGCTGTCAGACGTTGCGTATTTAAAAGGAAGGTGAACTACATATCTGCCAACATGATTTATACTTTGGTTGAATTTTTATCTAATGTGAGTGATATTTATCTGCGATCAAGCTCTGTTACTGTAGCTAAATATGGCAAATACAATGAAAGCTAACGACTCACCCCAAAGAAATTTTCCAAAAGGATGACCGGCTTCAGTTGTCAGACTGCCAAAAAGTTGCATTTTTCTTCCAATGTCATCTTGGTAACTTGTTCTAAATTCTACAAGTAGCGAATGTGGTAAAACAAGAACTGTCTAAATAAAAGTACACTGAAAAACATTCATTAAGGGATCAGTTTTATTAGTTAGTCTTTTTACATTTAATCACATTTGTCCAGGTATATTTATAAATAATGGATTTATTATATAATGTGATGTTCCTATTACAGACTGTGTGCAAATCATTACATTTATCCTGTGCTTTTACATTATTTAATTTTGTGTATAGTCGTAATTATTAATTTCAACTGCTTTAATATTTTAACTTTCTCCAAATCTGACACTCAGTTTCATTGCCAACGACAATGAATTCGTCGTCCTTTTATGGATTTGGACCAAAGTAGAAGGTTTCCAGTAGTCAGAGTAGAACAGAAAAACGACAATTATACAAAACAACCTACCACTATCCACTGCCTTAATTTCGCGTTCCATACTGCTCTTGTTCATCAATGGTGATATAAAGAACTGGGAGAACCTACGAAATTAATAACCTACTTACAGTGTAATTTAGCCACATATATTTATATTCTATGCCTCAAGAAATACTTGGAAAGTCTGACATGGTGAGTAATAATTATATAGTATTCTGTCTAGTGCAACTGTAAAAATAGTGAAACGGTATAGTACAGTACCTGTCTAATGATTCCTTAAAGTACTTGGGACGGACATCAAATTTGAAAACTGTCTGAAATACATTAAAATCTATAAGTCAATTAATAATATTAATTACACCAGAAATAATATACAATGTATATACATAAAATGTAACTCCATGTCAAAATGTGATTCGATGGAAATGTTAAACTTATACTCACCCTTTCACAATCTGTGAACGCATTTGTACTCCCACCATGTTTCTTTATGAACGCATCAAATGCGTTTTCATCTGGATACTTTGCACTTCCCATGAACACCACTATTGTTGAAATATTACATAAAAATATCATATAAATTTTCAAAGGGTAAAAAATCAACTCACACATTAGAACATTTACTCATAACTGATACTGCAAGTGCAAACAAACACATCTGATATACTGCTCAAATTAAGGTTCTAAAAAATAATCAACTTGAAACAAGTTTTTGTACTCAGAAAATGTATTTATTATCACTTTCATATTATTTTGGCTGTTTTCATGCATATAGGACAAATAATCCGCTTGCAGTACACACAGGCCTGATCGAATTATCTCGTCACATAAGACGAGTTTGCTGGCCTAGTTTGTCAGATATGGCTGATACGTTTGTTTCATATCTTCATGCAACAGATAAATTATAAACAGTGAAGCTGAACTCACTGTGCTCTAGGAAATGAGCAAGACCAGGTAATTCCTCTGGGTCGCTGAAACTTCCAACACCAACACAGAGAGCACCTGCTGCCTAAAATATTTTAATTCGTCAGACACTATTAAAAGTAAACCATTATTTAATCATGCAGTATATAGAGCATTCCACACAACCACAACGAATTCTTGCGTTTTACTGCAGGCAGAGATGCACAAGTAGAGGATACATAGCGAAATTGAGAGACATATAAGTGTATCCCTAGATTAAGGTACTGTATAAAACTGGTTTATATCATGATTGGGGAGATTTTCTTCAAGGAAAAGCTGTTACGCCTGTGGGACGAAAAATCTGGTTTAGCACGCGAACTTTATCAGTCTTTAATGTCGTTCATGATGCGCACTTTGTTATTTAACGTCCCACGAGTGAAACAGCAAATATTTTTATACAAATTTCAGACTGGCAGGGGTTAATTTGCGGCCACGCTTCGGTTACCGGATGATGACCTCAGACATGACTGGAGAGCATTGTCTCTTTCTTGTCTACAGACATACCGCGTTATCCAGTCGAAAATTAGATGAGGGGCTTGACTTTTGGCAACTATACAAACTCAAAGCTGAAGTCTCTCGTCTGCTTCACTACTACGTAGAAGGTCCTGGAGGGGAGGGGCGGAGAGGTTCAATCCCATCTTCCCGGTCAAAATTTTATCTGAATCCCAGTAACCCAACCCACTAATTTGCCAAATCCCATTCCAAGCAGTAAATTGATGGTGCAAATCCCATTCCCAGTGGTCTAAATTCCATTTCCCAGTGAAAAAATAGACAAGTTCCAGCTCTCATTTTACCCCTTCAAGACCCTTGAGGTAAAGAATACGTCTCTAAACGAGAAGGAGACAATGTCGCTGAACTGGTAGTTCGGGGGAAATATGCAATATGCATGGTATATCAAAGAAAACTGACCCAATCATGATAGCAGGCAGGTTATGAGCCTTGATTTTCCCTTGCTGTTTTCATAAAACGTCTTCGAAATACTCACCAGTTTCGTTTCTCTTTTGCTGGACTTTCTCGTAAATTTAACTTCCTCTTCATCTCTTGCCTTATCACCATCGTCATCACCTTCGTTTTCACCATCACTATCACCATCATCATCACTGCTGTCACCTTCATCATCACCATCTTCACTGTCACCATCACTACCACCATTACCATCTATTTCACTGTCCATATCACTGTCAGCTTCATCTAAATTATCGACGTTATCTGTTCCATTTATCTGATGGTCAGATGTTGTTTCATTTTTCTTCTTGTTTCTCTTAGAAACATCTGATATCAACAACGCAGTCAAGCCGTTGTCCAGCTTTAGTACTCTAATATGAAAAATATATATTAGGAAACTGATCTATACTGTGAAAAACGCATGTTTAATGTGTATTTATATTTTGTGTAGAGAAGGTATAGTAAGATTTTATGTGAAGAGGAGTTGTTATAAACTTAGTTTAAACAGTATATACTTCTTGTTGTGGAATGAGTTCAAACACGTTCTGTGCAGCTGCTGCAGCTTAATATTATAACTAACGTCATTTATATAGGACAGCTACAGTTCTGTCTAAACTGTTCTTCCTAGCGGACCACGGTAAGGGTCATCACTCTCCATCCTCAGAGAATACAGAGAACCTTTATTGGTATATACTAAATTAAGTAACCACTTTCCAAAGTACTATATACAAGGAGTTTTCCGGATTTTATTACTGGGTCCTTGTCTTAGAGAAGATTGACGTAGTGGTGAGAGTCCAGATGACGAAGGTCCCGACAACTTCACGATTTTAGCTTTTACACTCCTTTAGAACAACTGAAAATTGTCTGGTTTTGTTGGTAAAGATGGCAGAAGGTTCGCGTGAGGTAAACATATGCAGTAATGCAGACGTTCTTGTTCATGTCTTTTCTTGTGTTGTGAAATGAACGGCATGCAGTATCAGTGTTGATCAACTCAAGTTCAACAAGTTGAAACTGCTAACATTATGGTTTCACACATAAACGGTTATCCAGTGATGTACTTGCTAAACTGGCCCAGTTTCAGTTCGTCGTCAAAGGAAAATATACGACCCAGGCCTGGTGACTAGTGACTGTTAAATACGGCTCCTTTTCGCTGATTTTGCCAAGGGCTTTGATCTAGTTGATCACTGGGTGTTAATCCTGTCCTTCAGAACTGGATTTCGGCCTTCTTGTATGGAAGATCAAAGTGTGTTAGAATCAGCAGTTCTTCATATTTCTGAATTTAAACACCTTAATTGCGGCATCGCACAAGGGACAAAACTTTGCCCGTTGTTATTTGCTTGTTGACCTGACCTCACTTGAAATAATCCCTAGAAACTCTCCGATTGATTTATGCCATGTATAGTCAATGAGGTTAATCAGTATTCTAGTGCTAGACATATGAAATTAAATCCAAAGAAATGCGCATCAGCTTTTTTAGGTATATATAGATTACCAGTTGGAGGACAGCTATTAATTGGTGGTCATCAAGTTGGTTGAGCATTTTAAATTGGTTGAGCATTTTAAATTGTTGGGAGTTTATATTTCAAACGATTTATCTTGGAACAAACATGTTGATTATATTATTATAAGAAGCAAGCGTTTATACATTCTTAGACAATTAAAAATTGCTGGTATACTGGATATGGCCAGTGGCGTAACGCTCATAAGGTAGGGTTAGGGCGAGAACTAAAGGCCCCTGACAGTTGAGGGTCCCCAGCTTGCTGCTGCCCCCCAGCTTGCTGCTACCCCCCAGATTGCTGCTGCCCCCCCAGATTGCTGCTGCTCCCCAGATTGCTGCTGCTCCCCAGATTGCTGCTGCTCCCCAGCTTTCTGCTGCTCCCCAGCTTGCTGCTGCTCCCCAGCTTGCTGCTGCCCCCCAGCTTGCTGCTGCTCCCCAGCTTGCTGCTGCTCCCCAGATTGCTGCTGCTCCCCAGCTTGCTGCTGCTCCCCAGATTGCTGCTGCTCCCCAGCTTGCTGCTGCTCCCCAGATTGCTGCTGCTCCCCAGCTTGCTGCTGCTCCCCAGATTGCTGCTGCTCCCCAGCTTGCTGCTGCTCCCCAGATTGCTGCTGCTCCCCAGCTTGCTGCTGCCCCCCAGCTTGCTGCTGCTCCCCAGATTGCTGCTGCTCCCCAGCTTGCTGCTGCTCCCCAGATTGCTGCTGCTCCCCAGCTTGCTGCTGCTCCTGGATTGCTGCTGCTCCCAGCTTGCTGCTGCTCCCAGATTGTTGCTGCTCCCCAGCTTGCTGCTGCCCAGCTTGCTGCTGCTCCCAGCTTGCTGCTGCTCTAGATTGTTGCTGCTCCCCAGATTGCTGCCGCTCCCAGATTGCTGCTGCTCACAGTTGCTGCTGCTCCCCAGATTGCTGCTGCTCCCAGCTTGCTGCTGCTCCCAGCTTGCTGCTGCTCCCAGATTGCTGCTGCTCCCCAACTTGCTGCTGCCCCAGCTTGCTGCTGCCCCCAGCTTGCTGCTGCTCCCAGCTTGCTGCTGCCCCCAGCTTGCTGCTGCTCCTGATTGCTGCTGCTCCCAGCTTGCTGCTGTCCCACTTGCTGCTGCTCCCAGATTGCTGCTGCTCCCCAGATTGCTGCTGCTCCCCAGCTTGCTGCTGCCCCCCAGCTTGCTGCTGCTCCCCAGATTGTTGCTGCCCCCAGATTGCTGCTGCTCCACAGCTTGCTGCTGCCCCCCAGCTTGCTGCAGCTCCCCAGATTGCTGCTGCTCCCCAGATTGCTGCTGCACCCCAGCTTGCTGCTGAACCCCAGCTTGCTGCTGCTCCCCCAGATTGCTGCTGCTCCCCAGCTTGCTGCTGCTCCCCAGATTGTTGCTGCTCCCCAGATTGCTGCTGCTCCCCAGATTGCTGCTGCTCCCCAGATTGCTGCTGCTCCCCAGCTTGCTGCTGCTCCCCAGATTGCTGCTGCTCCCCAGATTGCTGCTGCTCCCCAGATTGCTGCTGCTCCCCAGATTGCTGCTGCTCCCCAGCTTGCTGCTGCTCCCCAGATTGCTGCTGCTCCCCAGGTTGCTGCTGCTCCCCAGATTGTTGCTGCTCCCCAGATTGCTGCTGCCCCCCAGCTTGCTGCTGTTCCCCAGCTTGCTCCTGCTCCCCAGCTTGATTTGTCAAATGTATTGAAATTGAACAAAAAAAAATTGACATCAAAGGGTTTAAATGACGGGCAATAAAATAAATTTCCCCGTATTTCCGTGAGCGTGTGTTAATCGCATGAGCGTGTGTTAATCACATGAGCGTGTGTTAATCGCATGAGCGTGTGTTAATCGCATGAGCGTGTGTTAATCGCGAGGTAAATTCAATTCATCACGCAACTCACGAAATAAAACATAGCAGCAGCTTCCAGGTCACCATACATTGTTGTGGTTCATTTAATGAACAAAAATTTAATTTTGTATTTAATCCTATTTTTCTTCTCAGCAAATGACACCTCCCAACTCTCCCAACGTGAGCAGTGGGCCCCTATTTTTAAGCCACGCCGCCCCTGAAGAACAAGTCAATTTAGCCAATTTGTAACCATTCTGAACTATGTACTTACGTCTTTGTAATAATATAGGTTTTATATATTTTATCTTTTTAATCTTGTTTAGTACTGTTACTCACAATTCAGTTGTATTTCTGCAATGAGTTATTCAATAAACCATACCAACCAATAGACAATTTGCATTATAGACTAAATTTTGTTCTAGGCAAGGAGAAGGGAATCAATCACAACAGCTACAAAGAACATAATAAGATTAGTAAAATTGCAAAGTTTGGTTGCGAAATGTTGTAAAATGCGGAAAATATAGCCTTGCAAAGTTTGCAAATTTTGTAACTTTTGTATTACGTGCGGAAATTTCTACCATTTTCGGCTCAAATGTGGTAGGAATTTCCGCACGTAATACAAAAGTATGCAAAATTTGCAAACTTTACAAGGCTATATTTTCCACATTTTACAACATTTTGCAACCAAACTTTGCACTTTTAGTAATTTTAGTATGTTCTAATCTTTCCGGCAATATACTTTTTTTTGCCTAGATCAAAAATTAGTCTATAATGCAAATTGTCTATTCAAACATGTAAAGCTAAATTTTTACTGTCCTGAAAGTTTTGATGATTTACAAACTTTGTCATAAATGACAGGTAATCCCTATTAAATACATTATTTCCAACCCATTTTATCTACACGACTGGACAATGTCACTGGACAACAGGAGTTACATTTAACAGAGACAGTTTTAAACGTTGTGGGACATTCAGTCATGGTACGATAATAAGTCAACAGGTAGGATTTGAATTGGCCAAAGGTAAAGATAGCTTCACACTGTTTACTCTTGGAATGTTTATTTAACTTCATTGCATTAAAAAGGTACACTAAGTCCAGGCACTGCTGCACTCATGTCAGTAGGAGAGAGGAAACAAGCCTGTTTTTAGTAGTTGGTCCTTATAATTGGTTTCAGATTGAAACATTAGTGACAGGATGAACATTGTTGCATGTTGTTGAACCTTCTCAAAGTCAAGGAGCAGTGAAACTGACTTAATACAGGTTCAACTATATAAGCTAGACCTGTGATTAGGGTTAGAGTCAGGTTACGTTAGAGTGAGGCTAGGGAAGGTTAGCGCTAATATTAGGATTAGTTCACAACCTTTTCGTTTTTGCTATATTGAACAAAGCACTGCCAACACAACAATACAGCATTCAACGTTTATGTTTTACACCTACCAACAATTTTACCACCTTGTCAGGTAGCCATATAATGTAGCCACATAGCCAAGTAGGCACATAGCAAGGTAGTAATTTATCAATGTATCTATTTAGCCAAGGGGCCAACAAAGTACGTAATCAATTTAACCCGGGCGTTCTGTGTCCCCTCCCACGATCCAGTCATATCATGCCAGCAGTTCACTATTTAGCATACATTAGCTAGGGTTAGGGGTAAGGGTTTGGGGTTAAGGGTTATAAGGGTTAGGGGTTATAAGGGTTAGGGGTTATAAGGGTTAGGGTTTGGGGTAGGATTTAGGGTTAGGTTAGGGTTTAGGGTTAGGAAACAGAACTAACATTCCTAAAAAGTAATTTAGCAAAGGCCATAAATATCCATGTAAGTTATAGAACAAACACTTTATTCCGTGATAAAATAGCACTGAACATCGAGTTGCTTTCGGGCGATGTTATTTAATATTTGTCGAAATACCGTTCTGCTGAGATGATACCATAGAATAGGAAATGACTAGAAGGGCAACTTAAGGCGGAACCTTTGAAGTTTTTGACGCTGCGCATGTCACATTACGCATGTTCATTACCATTATTCTAGCCAGTCAATTGCATTTTTTGGCCAATAAACACGCTGAACTGGCTGGTCTGCCATTATTCTGGCCAGAAAACTGCATAAAAATAGGGGGTCACGTTGCACTGCTGAGTGGCCCTTCTGGTAATTTCCTATTCTGTGATGATACGGGATTGACGTTTTGCAATATTTTTGCCCTTTGGAGCAATGATGTCTAATAGAAAGTTGAAATAGTTATTCCTGGATTATTTCTAAACAAAATAAAGTGGATTCAGGGCGGCAAACTTGTGTATTACGAGCTGGCGGCCTAAATATGTGATTTCGCCGAACTTAAATCAGCATGAATCGAAGGTAATTTGTAATATTTTCCCTGTCAAATTGATGTGTTTATACGTCCACAAGGGCAATAAACATATTAAAAGAAGTATCTTTTCGTGAACGTTGCTGAAAGTGACGTACGTTGACTAGGTCACTTGATGTTTTGACCGGTTCAGCCGCCATTTTGAATTATTCATGTTGGCGCGTGCCATGACCTCGAGCCGGACTGCAGAGTTGGTCAACGCCGCACCCGAGATTTTTGACTTAGAAAATTTTAGCGCACCTATATGTGCTTGATAGCAATTTTCACACTTTAATCTGCCTCAAAAACTCTTATTTCCATTGTATTTTTCTCACTTTTGTTCCTTTGACTGCCACTTAAGGCGCACCTGAAGACAATTTTGCGCACCCGCACCTAGATTTTGAGCAAAATTTTAGCTTTCCGCACCCGAGATCTCGTCGAAAACTGCCCAACTCTGCAGTCTGGACCTCGAGTCAGCAATTTATGTCTCCTATATCTATGGTTTGGACCGCGGACGGGGGGGGACCGGGGACACAGAACGCCTGGGTTAAATTGACTACCAACCAGGTAAACAGCTTGGTGTGGCAGGGTTTTATAGTTTCTATTCTCAACCAGGTTCAAGAGTAAAACCTGCTAAAAGTTTTAAAATGGAAGAACTTGGTTTACAGTATTTTATAGACATGAGTGACGTGACTACGTGAGAATGTGATTTGTGAGAAAATAGAGAAATATTGTTAGATGATTTTTCAGATAATAATGAACGAATTGATTAAAGCTGAAGACAATCAACAACCAGTTTAACAACCACAGTAAATAAAAAACTACACTAAATAAGAAAATAACATTACAGACCTGTAATCACGATGATCATTTAAAGATTTTACAACCTGTCGTTCTTTCACATCAACCTCCATATTTATTTTTTCTTAATACTTCATGTAATTTGCGGGTATTTTTACACATTGGGAAAACACATTATAAAATAACATGTTTACTACGCGAGCTGTGATTGGTCAATACCCGTGCAGGGTGAGACTATCATGCACGGAAAATTTTAGGCGCTTCGCGGGGTTTTAAAATGTCCGTTGTTTCTTTGTCGTTATTTTATAAAATAATTACCAAATGGTTTTCCGTGCAGGATTGTGTGATCCTAACACTTGGGATGTTGCTCGACTTTCTGAAAGCTAAAAAATACTTTTTTACGCTTTCAGAGTCTCGCAACATCCCGCGTGTTAGGATCACGCAATCCTGCACGGAAAACCATTCGGTAATCCTTTAACAAATAAGCCATTTCGGAGTTTAGGAATATGAAATATGAATCATCAGCCTAGTCCTAGGCTCTCTCTCGCGCGTTGTTAACTATACTTGATTCATAGGGGTACGTAGGGGTACCTAGGGTTAGGGAAAGAGAGGCAGCACCTTGAGCGGTGACGTCACAGCTAACTGACGTCATACCTAGGGTCCCAGTCATATCCATTCATGTTGTGCAAGCTGTAGAACGACTAGGACTAGGCTGATGAATCATACGATATATGTGGAATACTGGAAAATACGCGTGTGTTTTCTCGCGGGACCCACGCTAATTCCCGCCATTTTGTCTTTTCTATTTTGTATCACAATATGGCAACTTCTCGACAGTTTGTCAATGTTTATAATATTACTTTTATTTTCTCGTGTTAAAAACAATATTTTACTCACTCGATGCGCTCGTTCGTAAAATAAAAGGTAGCCGAAGCGGCGAGGGCAGGCTGGGCAGCCCTATGAAAAGGGCACGAGCGCCGAAGGCGCAATAAATTTGTAGGGGGGTCCGGGTGTACCTCCTCCCCGGAAATTTTTTAAATCTACTCTCTCTGAAATGCCATTTCCTGCATTTTGACATGATCTAGTTAAACTGCACGGTCATAATCCTTATTAAACCTATGAGGGCTAGTCCGGTCACAATAATAATAATTTATTCATTACAATGCACTTTATTGTTAAGAAAAAGGGCAACCGGTTGCCCACGCGTGCCCCCGTACTATAAGGGCAGCGGGGGCAGCTTCCATTACAAAACATCTTAGCAACATTATCCACATCTGACCATAATATAGTAATATGGAAGCCCAGAGACTCTCGTTATAATTCGAAGGGCAAGGTCCTGAAAGTAAAGCAAAGAGACATGAGGCAGGCAAACATGAATGCTTTTGGATCCGTTTTGGAGAATTATGTTTGGCATCAAATTCTATAGGGGGGAACTGGGGAAGAATTGACGAGAAAGTGAACGGATTTATTACGATTGTGAACTCCATGGTTGAGAAATATTTTCCGGAAAGTATAATTCGAAGGCATGGTAAAGAAAAACCGTTTATTATTACGAACAAAATAAAATAGTTAATAGCTAAAAGGAATAAGGCATATAGTAGTGGTAAAATCGAGCTCTTTAGATTTTTAAGGACACAAGTCTCAAAAGAGATTAAAAAATCTTTGAAGTTAACCTTATCACAACCCGCACACCCGATCACCTATATATACTGAACTTACGGTTACAGCTCAGCAACTGGCCTCTGTAGCTCAGTTGGTTAGAGCGCTGCACCGGAATCGCAGGGCCGTGGGTTCAATTCCTGCCAGAGGACCTAGTGTACTGTACACATATTTGGCACGACAATTTAACAAATGAACAAACACGTGATATTGAGCGTATTCAGAAACGAGCTCTTCGAATAATGCTTCCTGAGTTATCATATAAATAAACTTTATTCCACGCGTTTGAGCTACAGGGCTAAGGGGCCCACTGCTTTAAAATTTCGTGTCTGCATATGGTAATTATGAATACGGTCAATGATTCAACATTTCGTGGTTTTCATAGCAGAAGTTTTCATTAGCACCTATTGGAAGCACCGAGTAGTAAAAAAGGCTAAAATATATTATAATTTGCTGCCTCATTACATAAAATAATAATTATCGTTTAGTTTCTAAGCTGTTTGTTGATTATTTAGTGATTCTGAATAAGAATGAATTGTATCAATAAATATTTTCACTTTTTCAGGGTCCATATCTGGATATATACCATGACCAAGATTCGCAATGTATTTCTTTGTACCAAACGAACGAACCATGCTTTTTGTCGCTCTAATCAGGTCGTCCTGTGCAAAATAGTAAAACAAAGTAGATAAAGATTGTTGAACCTGGTCTCCATCTGGTCGTAACTGTCGTGATCAAGTCATGTTCGATATTGTGAAACAGTCTGGATATATCTTGTCTTTTGTGTGCTGTATGCAAATCAGTCTTTACTGATTGCAGAGATACATCAACACTGACTGTACCCTATGTGAAACAGTCTGGATATATCTTGTCTTTTGTGTGCTGTATGTAAATCAGTCTTTACTGATTGCAGAGATACATCAACACTGACTGTACCCTATGTGAAACAGTCTGGATGGATATATCTTGTCTTTTGTGTGCTGTATGCAAATCAGTCTTTACTGATTGCAGAGATACATCAACACTGACTGTACCCTATGTGAAACAGTCTGCATGGATATATCTTGTCTTTTGTGTGCTGTATGCAGAATCAGTCTTTATTCTGATTGTACATCGACACTCTATTACATCCGTCAGCTTCATATGTTCACGACAACCCCGACTAAATGGAAATCAGGATTTACCCCGATCTACCAAGGATGACGGAGGTACACATGCACCGCCATGCAGTCTCCAGCACACATGAATGCCTCCCCCGTTACTATATATTTATATCATGATAATGTTTGCAAACGTAACATTTATGCTTTTAAAAATACCAAAAGGCATTTCATGGAACAATAAAGGGAACATTAAATGGGAACAAACTTGATGTCAATGTTAGCATAGATATCTCAAATTAACGGACAGAGGGTCCATTGTAAGTCGTATTTTAAAGAAACTTCAACGTTCAACGAGCGGGCTACTAATTCCTGACGAAAGGCCTTGATTATTAATCCTTTTTTTCATGTACAGTACAGTAGTTCTTATAAATATTTGAAGGCCTTGCTTATTTATGTCAAATAGAGGAAGGTTATAACATGAATACGGTTTTGCCGGTTGAAATTGACAACCTGCATATCTCTATTATATAAACTATTGTGTAAATATCACTATTCTATATAAAAGCGTGATAACCGTACAATACCTTGCTGGCGTATAACCCACAAGGGTCAAGATTGCCTTGCAGAACACAGTTGGGTGCTTGTAATCTAAAGAACAAACAGCGAAGACTTGCATACACGTTAAATCTACTAGACATTTTTTAATTTTAATTTAATTTAACAGCTCTATTTGGCACAAAAATAACTACTCATTATTGTATATAACTAACACAGACTAATATAGAAACATAACACTATGTAAGAAGGTGCCAAAAGTGGCGAAGCACAAACGAGACCAGGTCCCATGCATGGTGCTCACCATTAGACATGACAGTACAAACAGAACAACAGAAATATAGAATAGAAAAAAGAATAGAGAATGGAATGCAAGAACAGTAAATTGAGAGAGAGAAGAGATAGAAAAACTGACATGGAAGTATTAGTCAGTCGTGATCAGTGAGTGAGAGCTAGGTAGGTCAGGAGTGTAGGAAGTTGCAGTAAGGTGGAGGTAAGCCGTGTGTAGGTATGTTTTAAAGGTGGAGAGAGTGTCGTAGCAGTTGGAAGGAGCAGATTTACATACATAGTTCCACAGATTTACAATTCTAACAAAGTAGGAGTTTTGGAATGTGGTAGTCTTGCGAGCTTGTGTTCTTAAAAGGCGAGAGGTACCCGCACGTGTCCTGCTTGCCGTAATTTCAACATACTGTGCCACGTCTAAATCTACCAGATTGAACTTGCATTTATAATAAAAAGTTAAGTCCTTCTGTTCTCTGTCGTACACAAGCGAGATAAGGTTTAGTTTTGTTAGACGTTCGACATAAGTTAGTTCTCCACGTTTTTTTCATCAATATCCACAGAGTTGCTCTCCTCTGGACACCTTCGATTTTTCTTGAGAGCTGAATGCCATTTGGGCACCAGACTTCGCATCCAAACGTAAGCTGAGATTTAACCAACGTCAAATATAAGGTCCTCCTGATTTGAATGTTCGTAATTTCCAAGCATGTTCTTTTGAGGAGGCCAAGCATTTTGTTTGCCTTTGCTACCATCTTCGATATATGAAGGCCCCATTTTAAATCGCGAGATGCAAGAATTCCAAGATATTTTTCGACTTTACATGGTAATAATTCATTTCCGTATATATACGGTATGGAAATTCAACCGGCTGTGTTTTCTTGTTACCGTCAACACCTTGCACTTTTCTGTGTTAAACTTCATCCTCGAATCAATGCTCCACTTTCCAGCATGGTTAAATCTTATTGTAAGGATTGGCAGTCGTTTGCTGATCTCATCTCTCTGTATAATTTCGAGTCGTCTACAAACAATGCTGAGTTTGTGCCGGATGAAACATTATCGGGAAGATCATTGATATATATTACAAAAAGTAATGGTCCCAGAATGCTACCTTGGTTGCTTGTGTCAACTGTCGTAATTTGCGTTTTCTTTCTTCTGTTCGTTTCTTCGATATTGTCGTAGAGCTGTGTATTTCTTATTAATTAGATGCTTTACTTCCCGGTCTATCCAAGGTGGTGTGTTGGCGTCTAGAACTGTCTTTTTTTTGTACAAACTGATCTATTGCCGTAAGGAAGAGGTCTTTCCAAGTTTTCCAGCATTCATCTATACCCGAGTGATCACTGGATATGGCGGTGTCGAGAGGGACGTACAAGAGATGTTGACGGGCACCATTGAAGTTTGCATTTTTAAAGTCATATATTGTTCGTCTTACCGCTTTTGCTTTTTTAAAACAAAGTTTGATGTCAAATTCAATAAGGTAATGATCAGATGGAAATAGATTAGTTGGATTCACACAGTTGATGTTTGTGATGAGCTCAGGAACATTGCAGAAAACACAGTCCAGTTTATTCCCACGCAGATGTATCGGACCATCAGCCTTTTGATACAGGAACTGATCTGTAATAATCTCACAGAAAAGCTCTACTTTGAAACCGCCTTCAGAGGTGGGAGAAGGGAAGTCCAATGACCGATTAATGTTGGGTAGGTTGAACTCGCCGACTAGAACAAGCTGACATGACTCGTCTAAACGATCGAGAGAGTCTCTCAACTCCGTGAGTTTGGTGGTCTATAAAAAACTCCTAGCAGAAATTTTGAACAATTTGTAGGATAGAGTTCGATCATTACTAGTTCACTTTGTGGTCCTTCAAGTGACGATCTTCTAGATGAGCGCAATTCGTTCCTTACAGCGACAAGAACTCCACCACCTCTCATATTATCGAGACGATCTTTTCTGTGGATGGTATAGCCAGGTAGAATTTCGTTATCGAGTATTAAGTCATTTAGCCACGTCTCACAGACACATACAATATCATACTGTTCCAGGTAAACAAGGTTTTGAAAGATGGTCGACCCAACTACAAATCTCGCTTGATTTCTCTGAATCTGCTTCCCATTTCTTACTGGCTGGAGTGTCGTGATTTATGCTTTGTGTACAAATACTTAAATGGTTCATTTAATGTACAGCTCGAAGATTACATCCAAATCTCAAGTGGCAGAACCAGGAGCTCTAGTGACAGTTCAAACCTGTATCCAGTTCACCGTTATTGTACTTCGCTATTTAGAGACTCCTTCTTCAATCGTAGTGTGCAACTATGGAACAATCTACCACTTGACATTCGTAAATCAGCTACTTTTAGTTCCTTTAAAACTAGATTATACAAACATTATCTTAATAAGCTAAATAACATTTTTGATACGGACAGACTAAGTACTTGGAAGACAATATGTCCTTATTGTAGGTCTATTGGCAATCCTTCCTGCTGTTAGGAGATATATTGGCTGGTTTGCACTATCAAAGTTTTTGTTAACTCGGTGGTGTTACCTCTTCTCAAACAAGTAAATTTGTCCTTTGATCAAATCCATGAGTTAGTTATACTTTCACGCTGATTAGCTGAATTAGGGAAACTTTGGTGGTGTAAATTAGCTTAAGAGGCAGGCAGTGAAGGGTCTATTATTATTAAGGAGAATGGCGTATTTCGTCCAACAGTAGTTAGATAAACTAGATAGGTTTTATGTATATTTTCTGTCATCATAGACATAGTGTAAATTTAGGTGTTATATATTTGCGGGGTTTGCATTGTTGGGACTTCGAGTCCGTTTGTGAATCCCTTATCTAACTTGCCTTTTGTTGTTTGTAATATCTTGTTTGTTTTAATGTTTTGTTGTAAATTTTTAGCGAGTTTGATTAAAGCTTCTTATTACTGATTTTCTTTCCGCTGTCGTCGGGAGATTCTACAACCGCCTTTAGACTACGTGCGTTTAAATACAGTGTTCGTAAACAATTCAGTTTTGTCCCGCCGTGCTTGCTCGGAGTCGGTCCTGGATTAGGATGTACATCTCCACAAACTAGTATGGCGGTGGTAGTAACGTTGTATGACGCAGAGGTGTTGCTGTAGTATTGAATCCTGGTCTTAAGCCATCTGTATCTTTTTGTAAATGACGCGGGTATTTTATACGACAGGGTGGGTTCTCCGAGAGCAAAATATGACGACGTTTCGTATGTATTTATCGCGAACTCTGTTTGTGGTACGGTTGTGATGTTAATTGTCAAATGAAGCAGAAGACTTAATATGAACAAACTTTGGAGCAGGTTTATTGCACGCAACATATTTCGATGAGAGAAGGTCGAGTGTGCCGCGCACGCGCTCGAATCGAACGCAGTTCGTAAAGTACTTTATTTTTCTTTGAATCACGCAAGAGTACTAGTATCACGTAGCTTGCGCGTGCTTATAGACAAACTGTAATTTTTTGCATTTTGATAAATAATCATAGTAAATAATCCAACAAAATTCAAAAAAAATATTTAAAAAATTTCCAAACTAACTTCACTTTCCCAAAGATAAATACTTTATCCACAATTCTTTGATGATTTTACTCCCCAGAGTGGCAGCAAGAAAGCAAAAACTTGACAGTTTTACAGAGTGATTTGACTCGCTACTCGCGCGTCACGCACGCGCGTCACACATAACCTAGCAATAACATATCACAGAGTACTATATACTTTCGTTGTGCGGCCTATTAATAGGCCGATTCTTTGATGATGAAATCAGAAATCACAAACGCATTTGCAACAAATTTGAAGGAGCCTTGTACCTTGCATCCTCTACAGGAACAGTCCAATCTAATCCAATGATGTCATAACTACTTCGTGAAAGTTCTCGTATGGCATAACTTGCTCCCTTTGCAAATACAACCTGTCGAGGTAAATATATAGAGAGCATTAAAACTCAATAAGCCGCGGTGGATTTTGGTTATAGAACTAGCTGAAAACGATTAAACCACGTCGATGTTTTGAGCGAAGCCACTACGACTCCACGTTAGGAAATTCGAGAAGTCGAAGTATTTTTTCCTTTTTCCCAGCTAGTTCTGACTAAAACCACCGCTGATTATTGCAGAATACTAGAACTACTGTACTTGAACTGGACACGTTTGAGATATCATTATAACTGATCTGATGATCAACATCCATTTGTATATAGATTTAGCATATTTTGAAATGCAAGTTCTAAATGTAAGTTCAAGCATGCAACATTTGGCAAGACAAATCATTATATAGTGCGCGCAAAGCCAAAGGATTTGTAATGTACAAGTCACCATCTTTCTATAGTATTTGTACCGTCAATTTTGACGAAATAAGGAAATAATTTGTCGAAACATTTACAGCAGTTTGAAAAGTCGTTATAAAGTTTTCAGGTGTAATAAGCTTTCAACTTTCGAAGAGTTTGTTCCCAGTACTGGCAGGGCTTTCAAAATAGGCCTGCGACCACCGGAGCTCCGGCGGGTTTTAAAACATTACTCTTCATGTACTTTTAAATCTGAATTTGTCATTGCATTTATGACATTTAACCACTGGAAAGAGAATAGCTAAAACAAACTTAAGGTTACTATTATCTAAAAACCAAAAAAGGCTACAAATACAGTAAGGTGAAGGAGTGATTTTTGTCAGAAATTTCTTTCTGTTTCCTAACCCACATTCATCCAAATATTGTTGTTTTAGCGTCATTTAAATAACACATCTCTTTACAAGAACTTTAGCCTTTATAATTCGCAAAAAGCTGGCTATAAAGATGACAATACTTGTAATGTTGTCAAAACTTATCCCATATTAGTATTAAATTATGAATTCTTCATCCGCCTACTTTCTAACCACAACCGCTTACTTAAAATTATTCTGAAAGCCTTGAGTACTTGAATAACATTTATAAGCATTGGTTGGCAAACACTAGTTCAATTTGCACCACAGTTCTCCTGTTTTCCAAAGTACTCAATTCATGCATAGTAACTCACCATTGGTACTGCATCTTTCCCAAGACGTTGTTTCACTTTGACAGCAATTTCCTCAAGATGAGGGAAAGCGTAAAGTTTAAATAAGTAAGGGCTGAGACATTCTGCGTGTGATTCAAATACTTGCAGTATCTAAAAAGTAGAAATGATAAACATTTACAACTTAGACTTGGACGAAATTGGATTTGGTTATTGACTGCAGGAACAAAATATCTTTGGCATAATTACGTGGGGCCTTCGATCCCATCCGATCTCAATTTTGAAACATGCAGGTTCAAGTATTAACACTCTGTCACTCTTTATACTAACCCCATCACAAGATTGCTTGCTGTAAGCCTGTTGTAGTTTCTATTTTGTATAATGAAGGTCATATGGCAACAAAGAAATGGGCTAGGAGTACTTGCCAAAGCGAAATTCATTTTCAGATTAAAATTACTGTACTCAACATCTTGCGAAATGTATTTGACTTGTCTTCCCAAATTTATCATTGACTTGTACTTTTCATCAGTGAACATATTAATACAAAGTTTAAAACTGTTTCATAAAGGACACATGCAGAAAGAAACAAGTCATTTTAAATAAATCAAAATAGATTTCTATTCTGTTGCTAGTGCCGGGCCCTTTGCTAGTGCCGGGCCCTTTGCTCGCCGTCAGATTACAGTACTGTAACAAACCTGTGCACCAGCCCGCACTTGGGCGACAAGATAATCAACAATAACATTTGTCAATTTCTGTAGTAACAATGATGTAGCTTCACTGTGTTTATATAACCATTTCTTAGCGATCGACATCGTCTTACTGCCTCCTCCTTCGATCATATACGCCATTAATGTCCACTACACATCAAGTCAATAGGAAAAGTTGAAAATATCAATTTATGTAAATGTTGAGAAAATAGGAAATTAGATAAAAATTATTTTTTTACAGCAAATCCTACACACGTAAAAACATTATATCCTGGTAACAAGTTGTTAGCTCACCATGCTTGTAACGCGATTGTTGACAAGCTTGACAACAGCCTAGATACGGCTCTGTTACAATAACCTTAATTGTTACAAATCTTCCAACAAGTTGCTACAAGTCTGTCACAACATGAAAACAAGCAGTGCAAACATATCCTGATATCGGCTTCCTGATACATAATTTGGTACAAGTCTTTGCAGGTTTGTTACAACTTGTGTTATATAATATAGCTTATACGTATATTTGATTGATTCATGGTGATTAAGGAAACTTGTACTGCATGATTACACGATTTTCAGTTGGATAAGATATTTTTAATGTTGCTTAGAATAACATGAACTGCACTGGATGTAGCCAGTGATGACATTCTAGAAACAATCCAATTCATACAGTATGTATATAGCAATGTCTATTAATCACAGTACATACAGTTTAACAGAAATACAACTCTTAGCCAGTCAAAGTCAAAGTCAAGTGTCAAATCCAATAAAACTTACTGGTGCTCCAGAAAATCCAATTAAAGGTACTTTTCCTTCCAGTTTATGTCTTGTCAATGTAATTGCATCCATGACATAACCTAATGTTTCTTCAACTACTACATTTTCCTTCAGTCTCTGAAATAAGATAAAACAACTGTTAACAAGTTCACAACCAGTGGATAACATGATTTCGCTCGCTACTCAGATAAAGTAAATGAACAACAACAGCAGCAATAAGAAAAAAACTATCAACGAAAACATGCATACAGTATTGTGCAAAAGGAAAACATTATTTCACTTTGTTGATTGACAGGTAAATCAGCGTATTGAAAATTAATGACTGAACTGGCCACAGTTTTGTTTCTTGCAACTTTTGCAGATCGTTTGCTGATATCAAATTCCATCCATTGTTTGTTTTTCATTTTTCCTTCGGTGCAAATGGTCCCAGACAGCCTCAATAAAATTTAATTGGGGCTTTGTGTGGCCATTTCATAAGCTCCAAAATTCCTTCATCTTCTTTTCATTTTAAGTATAATTAATTAATATGCTGGTAAATAAAGCCTGTAGTGCTGTACCACTTGTCCGTCTGCCAGACAGGTGGACTGAAATCTGCCCGCTTTCCTTGACTGAAATATTTTTCCGCAATCATAATTCCACCAATCCTGACTTAAATAGCGATGTCATCATATTTCAGTTGTAGTCTTATTAAATGAAGAATGCGTATGACAGTATTGGAAATCACATATTTCCTCTTGTCTAGTAATCATAGCTATGATGAATATAGTGCCTAAGACTTTAGCACAGCACTGAGGGTAACCTGTGTGGTATCGTGTACAGTATAATTATGGAACATCCCCTTGATATTGTTATTAGGAAGACAGAAATACACCTAATGTTAAAACTAACCTTCAGATCTTCAGGTTCTCTCAAAGGCTCAGGAAAATGAGGCCCCTAAACGAAGTGAGAGATATGATGTAAACATGTGTAAACTCACGCACTTAACTATTGTACTATGCAGCCCTTATAATCTTATAACCCAGCTGCTCAAAAACATCAAAACTAGTATTTTTGCGGGTCAATGTCCATATTAACAGCAGCTAACACTAATACTAACCCTAATCCTAACCATACTCCCAATCCTAACGCTAATGCCCTAACTCTAATGCTAAACAGATCCTAACCAGCCTTAAAATATAAGCTGAGAATTCCATCGTTTCGAGCGCAGGCCTTTCGTTAGAAAGTTAGTGGCCCGGTGCAGACGAGCAAGCTTTTCGTGTGTTTATTGAAAAAGGATGACTCTTGAAAAGGAGATTTGTTAAGGAAATTTGTTCTTGTGCAAGGATATGGCTGTCAAGTAAAAATTACAGTACTTGTTCATCGTACAACCGAGCAAGTAAACCATACCAACAAACTTGTCAAGGAAATTTTGTTCAAATATGTATAGGGCTTAACAGCCTTTAGTGCACAGTCATGCGCATAACGATTATTAACTTACTTTACCCTTGACCATTTCACATGTCATGCCAAGAGCCTGGAAACAAACAACACTCAAATTTCATTTTCAATTTTGAAACAAGAAATTGTACAGTCAATGAATTCATACTATAAATGTACTTGTTATGGTAGATACCTGAGGAATGACTAAAATATCGGAAAATATAATAGCAGCATCCAAATCAAACCGTCGTATAGGCTGCATGGAAAAGGAGAACAACAAAGTATGATCAACTTAAATCAGCTATTTTTCACTTTCATTAAGTGGCAATGGTACATCAGGGCACAACATCCAACACGAAACAGGGACAGTAGGGCAGGGGTTGCATGCATGCATTGTCATTAGGGACTCACGTTTTGTGATTAGAGTAATTGTTGGGTATAGACATCAGTTCTAAACTGCTCTCCATTCCTGTGTTACTATACAAGTCAAACTGCACGGAAGCATTTTTCTGACTTGCGACTGAGGTAAAATTATAATGATTGTCAGACAACTGAATTTGGCAGAAATCGAAACCTTCGCCGTAGGGGTTGAAAGACACATGCGCTAAGCACTGTACCAAACACGCCTGGCCCCACCTTAAGTACAGTAAATATAGTTATTAGAAATTGTTCACTGGCCTGTAAACACGCCACTCCGCGTGAATATAACAATAATTCCACTCTTCCCTTGGAAGGTTAATACCTGAATTGTGATTTCACAGGCAAGCTTTGGTGTCTGGACAATATGGAAAAAATCGTTGCCGTGTTCTTCTTTAAACTTAAGAAACTCTAAAAGATACAAGCGAGTTAATTGAAACCTGAAATATTGTAGTTATACTAGAAGTTACTACCGCAAGGAAAGTGCTGCCGAGCGTGTTTTGGTTCACGAAATGCCAAAGAGTGCTCGATATCATATAGATAGAACAAATATATATAGTTTTCCCTTACCTCAAGGTGTCCACTACAGCCTGTTCTGTAGTGGACACCTTGAGGTAAGGCATTTTGAAATCCCAGAAATCCTCGTACGCATCATTCAAAGTAACACAGAGCACAAGTTCAAATCCATATCAATAATTGCGTTTGTAAATTAACCTAGTCTCATAAGCTTCAATGCGGAAAATTTGTGCTCTTCCAGGAAATGCCAGCTTAGTATGTTGGTACATTGAATATAGGGGAAACAATCTGCTTCACTAATCTTAATTTTTACAGTAATGAAAATATATCTTCTCAAATTTCCTGTACCGGTCATGAGACATGGATTCCCGCAAATTAGTAATGACGTAATTCTTAGAATTGACTGTTATTCCTCTAATCACAGTGCCAGAAAAATACAGAAATATAGGGAAAAGGCAAAAGCTGATTTCATTTTAATAGACCACTCAACAGTAAATGTTTGAACTGTAAGTAGACAATAAAAAAATTAAAGGAGGCGGAAATTATATAAACATACTGTGCAATCAATATATTGGCTTGTTGTTGTTGAGGACAGTGTTAGCGACGTTAAATATTACAGTATTAAATTACAGTATTTTTAGATTGGGTACTACAGTGTTTGTATGTACTTTGTATGTGGCTTGGTGAACGCTATGCAAATATCCATCTCGTATACTTGCCACAACAACGTTTACACTGGGTACATAGCAAGTGATACACAAGTATTGATGTGTAAAACAACGTTGTGATATGATACAAGAATTCTTAGATAAGATTGTTATTGTGGTTGCGACTCTTTTCACTTCAGAATCTATACGGCAGTATGTTCAACATTTGCCTGGACCTCCAACTAGCCTGTTCGAAGGTGAAGATTCTAACAATGGCAGAAGTTTGCCTGAGTCTGAAGATAGTGACTGTCTGGGCACTGCACATAACCCAACCGATGACATTGTTGATTTTAAAACGAATTGCATAGAAGATGAATCGGAGGCGAAGCCGAAAGAAGCTTCCGAAGCACATATAAGTGTTGACGATCAATGTTCAGTAAACGCTGCTACATTTAAAGAGTCATCAGAGGCAGAAGAGACTAAGGTAGAACTAAGCAATAATGGCGAACAAGAACCCAACAGTACAGTTTATGGCACCATTCCTATCATTGCTCCACACGAACAACCAAGAACATTGTTCAGTTCTGGTAAAACCAGTTGTTGTATAAGTTTTACAATAACTGTTGCTGTCATTCCTGTCAGTCTGGTAATGGTTTCTGTGTTATATATTGATGTAAATACCTCGAGTATTTGTTACCAAGACTTCATGAACAATAAATCATTGCCTCACGAAGTAATGAAATACGTAATTACTGGACACGATATTGAAGGTATGGCCCTAAATTTCTGGTTTCAACTAATGTTAATCTTGCTGTTTGGTTGGAGAAGATTTATATTACATCATTCTTCCACATTACTGTTGGGTTTTCTTCTTGGTGTGACCGTTGTGGTATTCAAAACAACTTTGTTTCTTGTGCATATAGACTTCACTCAAACGAAGTATAGGTACCCAGGAAATGCAGTTTTTCTCTTTGGAGTGATCTTCTCCAGTTTCCTAGTGGCTAAAAAAGTATGTAACATATTTTCCTCTGATACCAGGCGCTTGAGGAAACGACAAGTCTTCGCTATTGTTTCCACTCAATTCTTTCTAGGGTTTCTAATAGCAATGGCGTATAGATACGCGTTTGTCCCATGGTTCCGTAGTACAAACGACGACATAGACCAGGCAATTATTGCAATGATTACACCAATTTTAATTATTCTACCAATTGTAATATCAGAAAACTTGGCACTAAAAAGTTTACCATTTACTGATGCAGGTCGCATTTTTGTCTTGGTATATTTTGTCAATGGTATTAGTATATTGTTATACTGTATAATGCAAGCCGGTGTAAAAGACCTGGTTATCTTTATTCTACTTTCTGTATTCCGCGGGATATTACAGGTCTTCCAAACAGCAACAGTCAAAATAAGACAAAAAATCGTCACTGGAATTTGGAAATGCCTCGAACGTAAATGCATATCTTGTCCGCCACTTGGAGAATTAGTGGAATCAAGTGATCATCGTCGTTTGAAGGTTGACAAGGAAATTCAGATTATGCTTTACCAAAGTACAGCCATAATACTGAGCCAAGCTTATTTGGCACTATATTTAACCAGTAATTACCAGGTTGAAACACGCGAGATTTTGGAAGAATTTTTCATGAAAAGAGTATTCATTGGGATTGGAATAAGTTTTCTTGCAAACTATGTATCAATATTGATTCACATTCACTGGCACAAGACTCAGCTTACTAAAGTATGGTATAGTCATTGGAAACTTCATCTTCTCGCTGTTACTCTAGGGGGAGTAATGACAATATGTTATTTTACAGCAGTTTTACTCGGTGTATTTGAAACCTTTGCTCACGGGAAGAAATACCACATCAAAGATTGTACTGATCCTTTCAGATAAGGAAATACATTTTCGGATTGAATTATGATATTATGATATCTAAATAATTATAGAGTGTATAGAGTAAAACAGGTTAAACCCGCATAAAAATAGTATTTTGTATTTTCCTTGTGTTTACGTGTGTGAGTAAATTACAGTAACTCAAAAATGCCTTGGACAATTGCATGCTCAGTTAAATGTTATGTCGGTTTTATGAACTTTTTAAAATATGGTTCAAAGTTATTGGGACAATTGCCACAAATGCGCAAATTGTAAAAAAGCTCTATCCCACGTTCCCCCATACAATGTTGAGCACATTATGAGATGCTATTTACCTCCATTATATACAACACTGCCTTGGGAGGGAGAAATAAGGAATGATACACAAAGTAATCAATGTAAAAAGTTGTAAAATCTGTAGGTGACTCAACCACTTTTAACATTGATTGCAGTAAAAGTGAACTTGACTGACTAATTTCACCGTTTTTAAATATAAAAATGTTGGAGCCAGACTCTGTTGTGCTAACCCGCACCATTCTGTTTTTGTAATCTTTCTTTTTGGTGGAAGCAATGTAAATAAATATATAGTTACACATATAACATACGAAAATATTGAAATATATTACATATTGTGAGATTAATGAATAATTACAAGCTTTGCACCCAATCAAATTTCAAAGATTATGTCACATGTATACCCTTATAAACCCCAATTCACATGTAAAGTAGTTACAGACACTAGTGGATATAACTTACAACCAGAAGTGTTAGTAACTACTTTACATAATGATATAAATTGCCATTCATGTTTCATTGAATATATAACATCACTCACCTTTGGCTCGTGACTGTATATTCAATACAACACAGCCATTTATTTTGCAATAATAAAATTACAGTCATACATTTCCGGTGTCACAGCGGATAGTGTCCCCCGGCCATATACGGTTTTTCAGATTTCGCTCTGGGGGGTGCCGAAAATTTAGGGGGGAGGTGAGCGACAGGGTGCGTAGCACTGCCGAGCAAGCTGCAGCAGGGGTATGGGAGCACAGTTGCCAATGGGGGTAAGGGGGCGAAGCCCCCAGAAAGTTTTGAGATTTTTGATCTTATTTAGTTCAAAATCCTTGTTTTTAGTCTTACTTAGTTCAAAATCTTTATTTCAATCACACTACTGTCATTTATCCCAATGAGCATTTAAATATTTTTGGGGGGGTGCAAATTTCTCTAGGTGGGGTGGGAAAACTTTTTGGGGGGGTGCAAAATATTTTTGGGGGGGTGCAAAATCCGTCTATGCCCCCGGCAGATAGTGTCCCCCTCCGGAATCAGGTGATGACAGTTTGTATTTGTTATACAATTTACTGTTTGCAGAAACACAAAACAGTATTGTCACTGCATGAAATGTACAATGTAGGCTATGTAGCAGTACACTTCTGAAAGACTGTGTTTCAAGAGGGTGTATCTATCAAATTAGATGCAGATAAAGCACACTGATGTGTGGGCCTGTTTCTATTTACATTTAGGAAGCTCTTTTGGATTGGAGGGCTGTCAAGATCATTTGAGAGGAAGGTTATATAATTCCCTGAACAGTTTGAAAATCTAATGTCTCTAATGAAATGCACTTTCCAGTATAAATATTCTAGTCCACTTTGGACCAATATATTTGTCACTTTCCTGTCAGCTAGTCTATCTAAGGAACATATGATTCTCTACTTTAACTGTTACTGAAGTGTTTAAATATTGAAAATATTTGGGAGGGGGGAAGTTGCTACGGCCATGTATCGCAAAACCTGGGATTTTATCCCAAGATTTTGGGATCAGAAATAAGACTTGAGGAAAAGGCAAAAAAAATATTGTGAGTTAGTACATTTAGTACATAGTTTGATTGTTGGTTTGACATTCTTTGAGACTCCGAAAAAATGTCATTTTTATAATTCTACATTTTGACTAATCTTCAGTCATGATCTTCAGGAATTATGAAGATGAATAATTCCTGAAGATGACTGAAGGTTAGTCGAAACATAGAATAATGAAACTTTTCGGAGTCTCCATTGTATTGTATTTGATATTCTATAGAGGTTTTGCACCATCTTTTGAGGTGTTTGCTCATACATGTGTGCAACATAAAAGTTTGAAGATTCCTTAAAATTTTGGTGACTTCCTTGACGTGAAGAAATATTGAAATATCAATATTATCAGTATTTTTATTTTGACATTGGTTGTCAGTATTGGCATGCTGCTGTAATACCCTGTGATTGGGTCCTCTATGACCTCAGGGGACACAATAGGTTTTGCAACACATGGGATAGTGTTTACTTTATTTTGGAAACAGGAGGCATAAGGCAGTTAATATCCTAGTTAATTAAATTAAGTGAGTTAATATTCTATGACAAATACCAAGGTCATCAGGATATCTAACCAAGGTCTCTAATTGGACAAATAATGCAAATTGTAATTATGTTTAACATATTTAGTATATTACTGTATACCTCACAATAAGCTTGTCCACTCATAGAACTAGGTTTGTACCACATGACCATGGTATTTTTATAGCAGCAAATACCATGCCAGAGGAATTCGTACTGAGGATATTTTCCACCGGCATGGTATTTGGTGTCAAATACCAAGGCTACAGCAGGTAATTAGACTTTGAATACCATGCTCGTTGCCGCAACATGACAGAAGCAACAGGAATATTATTTACAAATTAAATTAACATGAACACTATTATGCATCAGTCAAATCCAAGCATGCAAACCCCTTCCCCCCTGGGCCAACCCTGGGAAATTTGACAAATTTTGTAAAAATGGTGCTAATGCCCCACTGTGGGGATTGCAAACAAGTGAAAATGCCCCCTGGTGGGGTGACACGGCAGTAGCAAATTCCCCATCCGGGGACCCTTATTCCACTTTTGAAAGAGGATATTATTACAAAACATAAACACTTTATTGTTGGTACAAGGCAAAACAACTACATTGCAAATATTAATAATTTTGTAAACATATACTGTATGTTAAGGTACGTTTACATGCTGTGATTTGTCGGGCCGATTTTAGGTTTTGCTGAATGTTAATGAAGAATGCTTGAGTTGATGATGTCCATTTGGCCCAATGGTTTTATGGTTCAGAATAGAAAATTGTCTAATGCCCCACCCCTGGGGAAACATTAGCTTTCAAACCCCCACCCCAGGGAAGAGCCAAATTATAAAGTGTCAAATGCCCCACATCAGCCTTGGGGAGGGGGGGATGGGCACGCTTGGATTTGACTGATGCATAAGCTAATGATAATCATTTATAGACCTTTCACTCAGGCTTCGCGCTCAGGATATTTCATCCCTCAGGGTAATTGATAAAAATATTACATAATCAAGTTATATAATATATATTCTAAAATACTCCGTATATATATACCGCAGCATCAAACATCATTAAAGCGCAATATTAGCGGTTAATATAAAGTATGTTATAAAAATTATTCTGTTTATTACTCCCACCTGGTAGATATCGTCCTGCTTGCCTCATGATCCATACTGGAACGCGTTCAGTCGTCTCACCTCTGGCTGCGCGAAGTATTAAATCATTTTTCATTGCAGGGAAATCTTTCTGGAAATTGTCATTCATTGCTGTTAAAATTGTCTATGGAAAAGCTTTACAAGTTTCGCACAAACGATTAAAATATTGAAATTGACGAAGTTACAACGCAAATCCCCACATGAATTATGAAAACAATGCATGAATCACTCGATCGAAGGAAAAATAGAAAACCCCAAGCCTGACTTTTGAATTTGAAGGTGAACGTCTGGTCTGCGAACAGGTCACCGGAGATTACGCAATGATCCTTTGGATCGGGGTCAGTGATTGGGGTCAAAGATCTCGCGTTTATTAACCTCACGGGCCACACGGCCACACCTCTTTTTCACGACATGACGAATAACTAAGAACTCATTTTGAAGCGGAAATTGCCTAGTTTTCTATAGAAACATTAGCCATCCGAGAAAGTATCAAGAAGAATCAAGAATTAGAGCTGCTCCCATTGGGATATTTTCTAACCTGAATGTCATTCTTTTTGTCAGCTAGGGCTATATTTTTTCCGCCTTCCACTAAAAGGCGCAAAGAAGAGAGAGGAGATATCACTGATATGTACTAAGACCTGCTGGCGAATTGCTATCAACAATCGATTAATATCGATTTTAAAATCGTATTGAATAAATTAAATCATAATACATCCAAAACGTGACGTAATTAACGAGAAAATTTTGCCATCTACAGTCTCTGAAATGCCAATTCATGCACTTTGAGGGAAGATTTAAGAGCAATGTCACAATAATTCTTTCCAAATCCCTGCTATGTAAACAATAAGCATCAACCTCGTTTCCAGGCTCTTACCTTTGTGCTGGGAACCAGACTAGTCCCTATCAGTGAGCTCTATATATATCTGGAGTAAGAACTTCTAATGTTCGGCCAATAGGCCAAGTGAAGCCAAAGATGGCGGCAATTGACGTCCAAACTCATGAAGGTCATAAACAGTTTTCATACCATTTTTCTAGCTAATTCCAGTTTATACTAACAGATCGCATCGCTAATCAAGTTATTAGTTCATAAAATCATGATGTTATTGTTTAAATCGGAGTAAAAACACGAAATTTCGGCACACTCCTTGCCGGCTTGTGCAAACCGCGCGGTCGAAAACAATAGAAAGGGATTGGCACTGGACGTCAATTTCCGCCATCTTTGGCTTCACTTTTTGGACATAAGTTCTCACTCCAGATATATATATATAGAGCTCACTGGTCCCTATTTGTCCCTATGAGAACGCATATGAGAGGCCTAAGGACTAGGCTGGCTGGGAATAAGGTTGAATAAGCATTAGATATACCAGAGATAATAATATTTTCTTCAATTTAACTTCTTTTATATGGTTGTAGAAAATTCTAATATGTTTAACTATGTGTATTGTATGTATATTATATGCCGAAGACACAAAGTTGACGGACTCAGAACTCCTCCAAGTAGATATCAATAGTTTGGATGAGTGGTCTACACGCTCTGGTCTTTGCTTCAACGAAGTAAAAACAAAGAGTCAATCCATCACACGTAAGAAATCTCCGGTCACGCATACTTACCATCTCCGAGCTAAATCCATCAAAACTTGATTGTGAACGAGATCTTGGTATCTGGACGACGAGGGACCTCGCGTGCAAACTGTTGTTCAGACCACTGCTGCAAACAGAATGCTTGGTTTGGTCCGTCGGTGTCTAAGGGAAGTAACCGACCCTTGCGTGCGTCGCACTGTTTACCTTGCTCTCGTCCGCTCTCATCTCGGCTATGCAACTCAGATTTGGTCACCACAATCGATCGAATTAGTCAAGCGGGTCGAACAAGTTCAGCGTCGAGCGACGAAAGTAGTTCTGAATCTTCCATTTCGTTCAACGATCACCTATAAGCAACGGTTAACATCACTGAACTTACTCCCAATCACCTATTGGCACGAATACCTTGACCTCGTATTTTTCTTTAAGGCTGTAAATTGTTTGGTTATAATTGATCCTAACCTCGTACCTACTCCGTATACGCCGACAAGAATCACCAGAATCTCCTCATCTCCTAACGTTTTGTATTTTCGCCCACGGAAATGTAAAACAGTGACTTACCAACGATCATTCTTCAACAGGATGTGCAGGACATGGAACGTTCTGCCATGTCACATGCGAGAAAAGGACACCTCCCTGAGCAAGTTCAAAGGTGATCTGCTATCGTATTACCAAGCAGCCATCACACAGGTGTACGACCCAGAAGTTCCAAAAACATGGAGAACAATCTGTTTGAAATGCAACTCAACTAGGGCTCTGACAGCAGATTCTATCATGTGCTGCAATTAACAACAACTAATGTTCATTTGTAACTTTGTAATTGTATAATATACCATGTAATATGTAATTGTAAATTGGGACCGCAGTAATTGGCGTAAGCTGTTGCGTGAACCCTGCCACATATTCTTTCCAAGTAATTTTATAGTCCTATATCATTGTTATGTTAGTGGCAAATCTAAATAAATAAATAAATATATTGATATGTTATATCACAATATGTATGACCATATTTAGGTATATTTATTATGACCATATTTATTATGACAAACACCCCACCCCCTGCCCGACGATCCCTGAAAGATCACAGCAGGGCGCTTATCACAAGTTCCGCAGTTCCGCAGTTCCGCAGTTCCGCAGTTCCGCGTTCCGCAGTATGATTTACGTTACCATTTTATTCTTAATTTATTCCGATTTGCGATTGCTTGACGTAAAAAGCCGAACAAATCAGGACTCCATCTTGCAATGCATGATGGGAAAAAGTTGTACTTTGCTCAAAAATGGCGACCAGATTATTGAGAAAGATTCCAAAAAGTTTAGTTACTCAGCGTTTTAACGTCGCTATAAGATGTCTAGCGAGTGAAGCTGGAGCAGCAACAATGCCACTAACATTTGGTTCACCTCAAACGGTAAATATATATCTAGATTTAAAAAAATAACACCATAATATAAAGCATAACACCAGACCAGTATCTGGACAGAAAGTTTTTAAATTATGCTGAACATTTCATAGAAGAATAGCAACAAAATTTAAAACAATAGGTTCAGATGATTGAATACCTGACAAAAATCATTTCTATTTTCATAACATTTAAAGATGTGGTACAGTTACATTTTTGTGTCCGAAAATACAATAGACTTTATAGTTTATAAACGAAGCAATGACAACTATACATAGTTCGGAAAGGGGTTTTATCCAGACTGCAGAGTAGGGCAGATTTCGACAAGATCTCGGGTGCGGAAAGTCGGCAAAATTTAGGTGCGGGTGCGCAAATAGAACGGCGAGCGCACCTAGGTGCGGGTGAAATTGGCCCAAGGTGAGGCTGGGTGCGTGAGAACCTATCAAAAATCCTGCAAAAAAAACAACAAATCCAGCGCTGAGTTGAAAATCTGGAAAGTTGAATCCCTCTTCAGGTCAGGTGAAACTCTCAATCACGATTATCACCCCGGAAGGCGGAAACCCTAAGTAATTGCATTGACTGAACAAGGGCAGATTTTGTTTTGAGCCAATCAGCGAGTTTGTTTACATTTTCGCTCTTGACCAATTAGAATGCGTGAAAGTTAAAAACATAAACAAAAGGAGTGAGAAAATAACACCGTCTTCTAAGGCTTCCGTGCCATTCGATATTATTTTTTTAGACACAAAACCAATGGATCTGAATGAAGCAAGCTTTTATTTTCAACTTCCTCGTGGGTTTCCCCGTTCTACAACGCATAAAATAGCGCCCACGGCAACCATTTAAAACTAGTTTTTCACTCCTTTTGGGTATAAATTCAGGCGGTCGAGCTTCAAATCTTACAGATTCTCATCAGGTTATTAGGTTAAGTGCTTTTGCATAGTCATTGCGTGAAATAAAACTAAAAACCATGTATAGTTTCATTTCAATGTATTTAATTATACCATAGTATTCTATTTCTAAATAGTATTCTATGCCGAAATTTGGTCAAAACGTGAGGGCGAAAGTTGTGAATAAGTTTCCGGCGATCTGAGGGCTTCAAATTAAAAAAAAATTTCCTCCCTGAAGAAAGGTTGGGGGGGTTCGAACTATGAGTATACCATATATATATTCCTGCTTCCAGAGTAAAATAAATTATTATGGTAACACAATTATGCTTTGTAAGAATATAGAACCTAGTTTAACTGTACTGCATCTTTAAGTAGTATTGGACTTCTAAATTGTGAGACAGGTTTTTTGTTGTTTACGAATAACTGAATGACCACTTAAGGTTCTTTTCCACTCGTCGCAAAAACCAACTCGCAAGCTCGCTGCGAGTACTTTCATCCAATCACAATGCTCGACAGTTTATTTTAATTACATGCAAGAACTCGCAGCGAGTTTGCGAGTTTATTTTATTTTTTATTTTACAGATTTTGCCATTGAACACAATACACTCTATTACATAAAATTAGATACAAAATATACTACATGGCTGGAATTACCACACAGAGATTAGTTCTCCAATAACGGGATTCCAAAACATTCGAAATACAAAATAAACATTGAAAAGTACAGTATGACAGACTTTCAGACAGACAGACAGACAGACAGACAGACAAACAGACAAACAAACAAACAAACAAACAAACCGACAGACGTGCAGATCAACAGATCAACGCAAACGAATACAACGGATTACAAACAACGATATGCAAGACAAGTTATATGACAGTAAATTTAACAGCATGTTCGATTCGATAAGTTTTTCAATGGGCGAGTTGTGTTTTTCAATGGGTGAGTTGGTTTTGCGATGAGTGGAAAAGAGCCTTTAGAGTTCACAACATACTGTAGACAGTTCAAAACATGAATATAGCAGTAGATTTTATCATTAGAAATACTGAAACAATGGACAACGTTCATGATCTGTTTGTGATAATTCAGTCAATTTTAGCGCATCTTTTAGAATGAAGTAGTAGAGAATAGTAGTCATCATCAGTTAGAGATGCTCGAATTGCTGGAATTAATCGATTATTATAATTGATTAATCAGAGCAGTTCTATCATCAGTAAAAGTTTCTACCTTCTAGAAATCTAAAATATACCGGATGTCCCAAAAAAAACTGGACAGTGTTTGATTTCATGTAACGTAAAAACTATAAAAGGTAGTCCACTGAAATAAAGATCATTCGATTCAGAAAGGGCTAACTTAGATTTTAATATATAACACTTGAATTTACATGCAATATTGACTGCGCTATTGATGTTTGAACGTTGAACTACCGTTTTTGAAAATGCCAAAAATTAGCATAAAACAGCCTTATAATTACCGATGTAGTTATACTTGTTAAATAATAAATATTTTATTCTGGTAAAAGGAATGCATGAACAACAAGTTTGTTTACAATTTATTCGTTAAGAAAAGGATGTCCTTCAACATTAATGCACCGTCTTGCCCGAGAAACCATGCCATCGAAATAATTTTGGATTACTTGCTGATCCAAGTTTTCGCATGCGGAAACAATTGCTTCACGCAGTTGTCTTAGGTTTGTTAGCTGCTGCTCATGTGGCACGTTCCAAATTTGTTGTTTCAAATAGCCCCAGAGAAAAAAGTCACAAATTGCCAGATCAGGAGAGCGAAGGGGCCAGGGCAATCACCGCGTTTGCCCATTATCCTGCCGGGAAACTGTCCACGAAGATATCGCATCGTTGCGTTGCTTGTATGGCAGGGAGCTCCGTCTTGTTGCCACCACATAACATGCCTATCGATGTTATTGTCTCTAAAATCTCTCTGAATAACATTATACCGAATTACTCGCATATATTCTTTGCTGTCGAGATTTCTTTGGAAAAAATGCGGACCCAGGACAACACCTGTTCTTGTCAAACCAACCCATACCATCACTTGGTCTGCGCCTTGAGAAAATTCAACATAATGATCAGGCGGGTGGCCATCCCCACATACTGCGTATTTTATGACATTCCTCGAATTTATTTCAGAATTAACCGCTTGATCAAAAACCGCTTCATCAGACACAATTAATTGGTCAAGAAAACCAGGATTCTGCCCAACTGTATCCACAAATCGATTACAGAATGCCAAGCGTTGTTCTGGATCGCCTTCTCTTAGTTCATGTCTCCGTATCATTACGTATGGGTGAAACTTTATATCCAATTTAACAATGCGATGGAAAGTGCTTCGGCTTAACCCTACACCGTTTCTTCTTGTGGATCTTAGTCCATTTTCCAGAAGAGACTCTCGGACAAAATCAATGTTTTCTTGTGTTCTTGCTGTTCTTGATCGTCCATTTCGTCCTTTATTTTGATCCAAAGAAGTGCCTTCTTGTACAAATTTGTTCATTGTAGCCTTTATTGTTTTCCTATTGGAGGCAGGAATACCATGCCAACGTTCTGGCCATCGCCTTAAAACCTCTTGAACATTATTTGTCTGAGCGTATTGGATACAAATCCAAACTCTTTGGTCTTTCGTTAAACGAGGCATTTTGAGAATGAAAGTTGAAATGACGCCGTTCTTTCCTTACGAAATTTATAATCCCAAGAGACATCAAAAATGCAGTTTTCCAACATTTTTTATATCAACATGAATTATTGTACAGTATTACTTATTCACACGTGTTTAACAAGACCAACAAAGCAGTAAATTTGCTAGAAAATAATCTCAAATTAAAGTTAATATTATACCATAACAATATTTGTCTTGAAGAGACAATGTTTCAAATTAGTTTAATTAGCCAATTTTTACCGGGTTTTCACCAATTCCTAAAACGCATTCCAAATTCAAACAGTTGTATCTCGCTCAATATTGCATGTAAATTCAAGTGTTCTTTATCAAATTCTAAGTTAGCCCTTTCTGAATAGAATGATCTTTATTTCAGTGCAATACCTTTTATAGTTTTTACGTTACATGAAATCAAACACTGTCCAGTTTTTTTTGGGACACCCGGTAGAATAAAATTTGTTCACTTCTCAGAAACTGGGCAACATACTCTATCTCATGGTAGAAAGACAAAATTGAACAAGCAGCTAGATAGAAGAATCCAGTTCAGATTACCACTAGGATTACAGTAAACGGCGGCTGATACATATTGTCTGGGCTGGATTCCTTCCTCTAGCCGCATGTCAATATTAATTGAGAGTGTATTTTACGTAAAGCTAAAATGTAGTTTGTATTAAAGTCCTGGGGCCGGTTGTTCAAAAGCCGGTTAACGCTAACCCCGGGTTAAATTTTAATCTGCTGTTCTGGTTTGTATACTTCTACACGTTTGTTTATTTCAAAACTTTATAAACAAAAACTTCCATCGCCCAGTACAAGGTTGATAGAAAAAAGTATTCATATTAATATAACCGATGTCTGGAAACTTGTATGAAAGTTACCACTAACCCAGGGTTAAGTTAACTGGCTTTTGAACAACTGGCCCCTGATCATCATTTGTGGGAATAATTAGCAATTGTTACACATGTTTTACCAAGTGAGTTGTCAGCAGCAATTATCAGTGCAGGAATCCAACCTGATAATTGGGTTGGCACAACATCATACCGGTACTGTAGTCACTATGAGTTATGTTTCCTACTGCAGGCACACTACCATAATGTTGATGTAAAACAAGTTGATGTTCCATCTGGTACAGGAACATTTGGTATTCTCCCTAATCATGTTCCAACATTAGCTGTATTAAGACCTGGTGTTGTCACTGTCTTTGAAGATGAAGGAACTAAGAAATTCTTTGGTATGAATAATCATCTCAAATTATTTTGGAGACAATAGTATCAATTCTAGCATTATATATAAAATTTAAAACATAAGTAGTACCAGACAGTATCAAAATATGAAAAGCTAAATACACAATTGCTACTGACAGTTCCTGTATATTATCACTTTATTGTCTGTTTTCCAGGTCTTGTTTTGGTCATGTTTGACGTATTATATGACGTATGTCATGCATTATATGTACAGTCTCAAATATTGGTTGAATGTCAAACTACAATTTTTCTGGACAATTTTGACAGTTATTTTAGGCATTGTTCCAATAAATTTGAACCTGGTTCACATGTCTGAGTCTCCCTTGCAATTGTTGTTACCTAGGATAAGAAATTCCTCCCCACCACCTGCAAGAAAGACTAGCCAGCAATATCTCTGCTTATATTTTTTGAATAACATGGATCTGTGTGACTGTGTCTGAAATTATGTTGCAAGTTGCAGAGATAATGCCCTGTTTTGCATGGCTTTTAGTTAGATGTGATATCATGATAAAAATATGACAATCTGGTCAGCTAGTCACAACAGTAACAATTAATTACAGTGTTTCAAAACACTGTGCAAATATGATCAAAAGCATGATCAAATATCATTACATTTCTCTTTAGTAAGCAGTGGAACAGTGACAATAAACGGAGATTCCTCACTCCAAGTTTTAGCAGAAGAAGCAGTTCCATTGGAACAACTTGATATGAGTGTAAGTTATATTATTGTGTAAATTTACGTTATTTTCTTATGTTCTCTCATTTCTTCATTATAGATAGATTATTTAATCAAATCACAGTGCAGCTATAAGCTGAATTGCTTGAGTTATTACAACCAATGAGAAATTACAAGTATTAAAAATAAGTATGTACAAGTGAGATTAAAAAGTTAAAAGAGATATTAAAATACACAAAGCTAAAGTTTTATTCTAATGCATTATATATATTACTACTAGAGATAATAAAGAAATTTAAGAAACGTTGTGTTTTTGTAAGCGGAACATCAAGCTTTCTTTGGTTCCGCAAGTTATAATCAATGTAATCAATAGTGTCAGGAATTAAACAATTGAGCCTACAGGTGGGATTGCATAAAATTTTCTTGGACAAACGTTCAGTAAGCTCTTCTTGATGTTCGTCAACTGACTTAATTTTGGCCCGAGATAAGGCATCATGATACGGGATGCCTGGGAAAACACAACCCAAGGCTCGCTTCTGCACTCGCTCCAATTCATCACGAAGATATTTCGGTAAGGCATGATGGAAAGCCGGACAAGCATAGTCCAAAGATGACCTGATACATGCACAATAGTAAAGCACTAGTTCAGTTGGTGGTACTCTGGCTCGCTTTAATTGCACCAAGAAGTAAATCTTCCGCGACGCCCTTTTCACAAGTTTAGTAATAGGGTCATCCCATAAAAGTTTTGAATTTATCGTTACAGCAAGAAGTTCAACCTTAGTAACAACGCCGATTGGTTTATCGTCTATATAAATTGGAGGAAATAGTTCTTCTGTCTTCGAGCGTCCATAAGTGATCACCAGCTCTTTTGTTTTTCGCAATTTAATTGAAACAGATTAGACTTTGACCATAGATTTACTTCGTCAGCTGCAAGTTGTATTTTGCTCTGATCACCCTTAAGGACAGTTTTGGACACTGTAGAGACACAATCAGATCATTTATCATGATCAGAAACAACCATGGACCTAGCTTAGTCCCTTGAGGTACACCAGCTGGTACCCTTCCCCATTCCGAGAAGCAGTCATTACCAAGTACAACCTGTATACCGTACTAATTACTCTTCAATTATTTTCACAACATGAGTAATAAGGCGGAGTAAAATGAAATTACTATTTGAAAAAAGAGGAGAAATTCTAAACATTCATTACCAGTACATTTTCATACATATTTATAAATATGTATTGTGAATATTATTCTTCATTCACATTTTCGGCTCTTTAAAGTTTCACAATCTTAAGGTCTTTCACATTTTCACGCACTTCTAAGGGCCTGTTTATATGGAGGCGAGTTACCCGGCTGACCGAGTTACTCGCTTCGCCGGGACAAACAAGCGTTCTGTTTATACGGAACCGAGTTACTCGGCATTTATATGTTCAGTACACTGCAGTTACATGAAGTACCGTACCCCGGCAGCAAAGGGCGCGAAAATATTGTAAATATAAAATGCAAAACAATATACAATAAAAATTGGTTGAAAAAATCAGCATAAGTATCGGAAATGAACCAGGAAAAATGCAAGAAAGTCTGCTCAATGATTTGTTTATGTTTATGTATCATTATGCTTCAAATACAAGGCATTTGCATAATATTACAAAGCTATGTGTATTTCAGAAATGATATTCTGTTGAAAAGTCTATTGGCAAGACGAAATTTTCACTTGAGCAGGCTTAAAAATCAAAACATGTTGCGTTTGGTGCGGAGTCCTCGGTCTGTTTGGTATAACCCTGCAAAATAAGTTTTTGTTCGTTCTTTACCATTGCGGTGTAGCGGTTTTTTTCGTCCTCAGTGAGTTCACCAGGAGGTCTCTCGCTCGCTTCAACCGGTCCAAACGGGAAATCTGAAGTGTTGAATCGCTTTGCCATTGCTTTCCGTAACGTTTTGTATTGTAACGTTTTATCTGCATCAAAATCGATGTTGTTATATTCACAGGAAACTTTGTACTCCTTCAAAGCTTCAATAAGACTCGAATGCATCACATCTGTCCAACGAAAACACTTTTTCTTTTCGTCGTCTTTACGCTTCTTCGCACAAGGTTCGGCCATTTTCACGTGGGAAGAAAACACACGCATGCGCTGTTTGCAAAAGTTCCACGCGGCTAGCCGAGTTACCCGGAAAAATTGTTTACATGGTAAAATATTCATCTCGCCTTGCCGAGATCTCGCCTCTTTTTGCCGAGATCTCGTCAGGGCGAGTTACCCGGTTGCGCCATGTAAACATTCCACCGGGAAACCTGTAATTTTCTATTGTAGGCGAGTTACCCGGCGAAGCGAGTAACTCGGTCAGCCGGGTAACTCGCCTCCATATAAACAGGCCCTAAAAGGTAAACTGCAGTTAAAAGCGAGCCGCCATCTGAATCGTGCACTTTAACTGCGCATGCTCGGCAAGCGCCTGAAGCATAAGCACAGATTAAGGATATACCAGAAGTGTAACTTCATAGGAATTTGTGTCCTCAAATTTCCCCAAATGGCGCTTGCTAGGAACATGGCGGCGTGAAAAACACGAACGTTTTTTTTCTTTCGTGGCCTTTTTAGATCGAAATTTTTGGATAAAACAGTTAAGAGCATCATTGTTAAATGTTTGAGCTGGTTGAAAGCAATGAAGAAGTGAGAAAAGACGAATTGTCGGCTTTGTCGTGCGCCGGCGCGCTTGCTAGGAACATGGCGGCCGTGGAACAACTTTTTACCTGAAGTTACACATCTGTATATATTTCATCTGTGGCATAAGTGGGTACACCCGATACACCTCTGTATGATCTCTACTCTGTGGTTTAACTGTCCGTCTTCAGGCTGTTTACAAACTACAAATTTAAGACGCTGACGCATATCATCAACCGTCATTTTCGCTGACGTAATTCGTTTTTCCGCGCGCGCGCTTTCGCTTGTCTGTCATTTCGAGATAATAATACATAATACATAAGATTTCTATAGCGCTAAATCTGTAGTACTCTAAAGCGCTTTACATAGGAGGATAAAATATGTGGTGTTAAAAATTACACTAAAGTCACAAACCTAGAATAGTACACTTATTTAGTTATAATAATAATATATTTTATTTACCACCTTTGGCAGAAGAATTACAGTGGTATTACAATTAAAGTATTTAAAAAAATTTTTACAACAATTTTTTTACAACAATTTTTAAGATATGTAAAAGCTTCATCGATAATAATGTACATTTTACTAGAATAGAGGAGAGCTATTATCTATGTATACAAATAGTTTTGTTTAGTTAACCATGTTCATTAAATTTTCAGTGTTTAAGATATGTAAAAACTACATCGACAATAATGTACATTTTACTAGAATAAAAGGAGCTATTCCTATGTATACAAATGGTTTTGTTTAGTTAGCCATGTTCATTAAAATATTTCAACCAGGCAGCTCTAGGTATGAAAGATTGTTTATGTCTATCTGTGGATGATATTGGTGCCAGTAGTGGGTTATAACCTGTCCTTAAGTTATGTTCATGCGCGTTAGTTCTGCGAATCAGTCTTTTACATGGGTGATTTTCTGAATTTAGTATGTTATTGTATTCGTTACTTGTTAAATAGTTTCTTCTTGACGCAAGCGATTCAATTTTGTTTCTTGATAAGCCAATGATGTCTAAACAGCGATTTTGTACCCTTTCAATATCCTCCTTTAGGTAATATGGTAAGCCAGCCCAGATTGGTGCCGCATATTCCAGTATGGGTCTTATCTTTGTGCAGTAGGTTGTTAGCCCTATATTGCTTGGGAGATTTGCTTTCCTGCAGACTCTCACGAAGTAGATTTTTACTTGCCTTCTTAACGATATCTTGTACATGTGACTTCCATTTAAGGTCGTTTTGCATGGTAACCCCAAGGAGTTTAAATTTTGTGACTCTTTCAATCGTTTCGTTGCCTATACTGATACTTGGGGGGGCTGGGCTTGATCTCGTAAATCCTATCCACATATCTTTTGTCTTACCGGTATTTAACTCCATTTTGTTTTGGGTAGCCCAGTCTTCCAAAAGATGCACTACTTCTTGCATTTTACTGTTTGATCCAGTAGAGACAAGTTCATATTGGCTACAATCATCGGCGTACTTACATATGGTTGTTGGAAGTTCGTTTGGAATACAATCTTCCATGTCATTGATATAAATGTTAAATAGCGTAGGGAGATAACAGCCCCTTGGGGACACCAGCCGGTATTGTTTCCACTCTGGAGAGGGCATTTAAGAATTTAACTTGCTGTGTCCGATTGGTCAGAAAACTCTGACACCATAACCAAAATGACTTATTAACCCCATACTTCCCAACTTCGTTAGCAGGATCTCATGATCGACGAGGTCGAACGCTTTCCGGAAATCTATAAACAGCGCATGTACACCATCATGTGGGCTGCCTTTATCTGTGGCGTCATACCAATCCTGAGTCATGCTTGTCAAAGCGCTAACTGTTGATCTACCCTCGTAAACGCGTGCTGGTTGGTTTTAATTTTAAGATCAGCTTGGTTTAGCTTTAATTGTACCTTCTCCAAGACTTTTGCGACTTGCGGTAGGATTGAGATCTGCCTGAAGTCAGTACTTAAATCCTCAGGATTGTTTACCTTCGGAACAGGGCTAATCAGAGCATGTTTATAAGGGCTTGGGTATTTACATTGGAGGATACTAGCGCAGATAATTTCGTGGATACTCGGGGCTAGTTCTTCATGGAAACGCTTTAGTACCCATGCAGGTACACCGTCAACACCGGTTGCCTTCTTGGGATTTAAAAATTTTAATATTGTCTTTACTTGTCCGATGCTTGGTAGTGGCGGTTCGTGGTCTATAATTTCTACCTCTGCGACCCTGGCTGCCAAGGAATTTGGAACTCGGTTGGCCCAGGAGCAATAAATGCATCAAGTAACTTATTCGCCGTTGACTTTAAATCCATTTGCGTTGTATGTGTTGGTGTAAAGAGGACTGTTTTCCGGCTCCACATAATGAGTAAATACATGTAAACCACTTCCTTGGATTAGAGAAGCGGATAGAGCTTGCTTTATTCTCATAATACCTTTGTTTAGCGTTCGTAATTAGATTAGCAACTTTAGCACAAAGTTTCCTATATTCATATTTGTCTCCTTTAGTAAATGCTGTTTGTCTTGCTCTTATTTGAGTCTTTATATAGGGCGTCATCCATTCTTTATCGTTTGGGTGCATACGTACACCCCTTGCCGGTGTGTAGGTGTCCAACATGTTTCCGATGATTTCATTAAAACATTGTACCTTATCATCCACATCATTTGCATCATAGACATCCTCCCAGTTTTCCAGATTGAGCGCGAGACCCAGCGCTCTTATATTTTCAGGGTGTAAATTTCTCACGGATCTTGTTGTTGCCTTGCTTTGATTTTCCTGGTTTAATGGTGTAATAAGGACACATTGGTGGTCAGATCGGCCCAAAGGAGGAAGATGTTGTACTTTATTGTAAAGTTTGGGCATATTCGTAAGGAGTTGATCCAGAGTATTTGAGCCACGGGTAGGGGCAAGAACTGTCTTTCGTAGATTGAATCTTTGGCAGATTTGACTTGGGTTCAGGTGATTAAAGTCCCCTGTAACTACTATAGCCGCTGATGGTCTTTCCTTGAGTATGGAGTCAAGACATTTAGTTATATATTCGGTGAATTCTTTAGCTTCATTTGCTGACTTGCTCGGGGGAAAGTATATTCCAGCAGTTACTATGCAGCTATAAGGTCTTCGCATTCTGGTTGGGTTGTGTATAAGCCATAGCACTTCCATATCATTTGTCTCAAGATGGCAGAGTCTTTTAGTAGGTATAGAGTTATGTACGTAGGCTAAAATACCACCCCCTGGAGTAGGTCTGTCTTTGCGATATATATTAAAGGATTTTCCAATATCTACCACCGACGAGGGGATACAGTCTGATAACCAGGATTCCGTTACAATAGTGATATCAGCGTTATTTAGTTCAATGACACTGGCAAGTTCGTCGACTTTATTGGTTACGTGACATGCATTGGTTACAAGAAACGAAGGCAGTTTTGACATGATTTTGGGGCCACCGTTAATATGAATACAGTTCGAAGGAGCATGACCCCTGACCTTATCACTATCATAGTTGATTTTATCATAGGCACTTTTGAATCGGCTAGTAATACGGACAGGTATTATATGTGAAGTTGTCACAGGTAGAGCAGGTATTTGGTAGAGTTGGCGAACTAATTTTCTAGATATTACATTATTTAATTCGTTGTGGTTTATATGGCTCCGCACAGAGGTAGAAAGACAATCGGTTGACTTGGCATTTCGGTGTTGGGGGTACAATTTGTGGTTATTTGACGTACAAAGCGTAGGTGATTTAACCAGTCTTTGGATGGTCGGCGAAGGCAGGAGGGTGGTCTGTTTCGGTATTGAAATTTCCGAAAAGGATTTGTTTTATATTTCGCTGAGTGAGATTGGTTGAGACATTGATTGGCCTTGTCGCGTGTATGGCCACTAGGGAGATTTCGACCAATGTTGCCGCTCTGGGAGGTACCATGATGTAAGTTATCCTTTAATGATTTGGCTAAGGGTGAGGTACTCAATCGTGTACGATGATACATATCAACATTTCCCTTGTTTCGTGTTGATAAATTACAATTTAATTGGGTATTCACCCCACCTTTGGCATTTTGATACGCTCGGCTTACTTTCTGTTTGCGCACTAAAGGAGATGTTATGGGTAGTGTATTTAATATTCTATTGTTTCCTTTGTTCGACTCGTCAGTACTCTGTGTTTTTAAATCGGGATTATCATTTCTATTACTTTGACAGATCTTTTGTTCAGAGCACTCATTAAATTTAAATTTAGGCGGTGTATTTTGGCCGGAGATTCCAGATGTAAGATTTAATGAAGCTCGTTCATCCCCAACTTGTACTAACTTTTCTTGGAGAGTTTTAATAATCTTGTCTTTCTCCTCTATTATCACCGAAAACTCGCGAAGTACCGTTTCAAGTCTTGTGTCATAGGGGATACTGCCGCTTTCAGAACCAGACGGGAACAAGATAACGCTCATGGATTCGATAATGTTGTTAGTCGAGTCCATGATTGTGTTAGTAGATTTCATTTGTCTCTGCAGTATTGCAATGTCTGATTGGATATCTTTCAGGGCTTTACTGCCAATTTTACAGTCACAAACATGACTGGCGTGCACAGATGAATTGTTGTCAATGTTAGTACTATCGACGGTTTTATCTAATTCTCCCAATAATGATTCGGTTTCAGTCGGTGTCGACATTTGTATGGATGAATTATCCGTACTCGTGTCCGTACTCGTGTCTATATTCTTTACTGGGTTTGTTCTTGTTTGTAAGACACTATTGTCAATGTTAGTACTATCGACAGTTTTATCTAATTCTCCCAATAATAATTCAGTTTCAATTGGTATCGACATTTGTGTGGATAAATTATCCGTACTCGTGTCCGTATTCGTGTCTATATTCTTTACTGGGTTTGTTTGTAAGACACTCACCAGATATTTCTTTAAAAATTCACCTTCTTTTCCACGGAAGGACAAAGTGTTTTGCTTTCCTGGGTACCATATTATAGTCAGATCAAGATTTGAGTCTATAAATTGTTTAGATCTGCCACCGGGTGACTTCCATATGCCGTTCAATCCAATAACATTTTGAACAAATTCCTTTAAAGAACAAAGATCTTTTGACCATTTAATGCGAATGCCATCGTAGAGTAAATGAGTTTGATTGTTTAACAACTCGACAGATTCCTTATCGATGTTCTCTGATATAAAATTGGTATTTTTAGGCGAGCTCGATAATACGCGACTGTCCGCCATTGTGACCACTTAAGACAGTCCTGGCTTTAAAAAGAAATGTTTTCAAATGTTTTTTAAAAATATTAAAATTTGTCTCTAATCTTAAATCGTCCGGCAAACTGTTCCACAATGTAGGGGCCGATCGTCTGAAACTTCGTTCACCTTGTGTCTTTTTCTTGACATTAGGGACAACCAAAAGGTTTTTATTATCAGATCTAGTTCCCTTGTTTTGACGTTTTACCAGCAATTCAGTTAAGTCCATATAAGATGGCATTACAATAGTCAAGCTTGGAGGTAACCATGCTGTGTACCATAACCTTCGCTGCATCTTCAGTAATGCATTGTCTAATCTTATACATGTTTTGGAGTTTGAAAAAGCAACTTTTCGCAACACTACGAACATGTTTTTTCAAAGTAAATTTGTCATCTAATTCAACCCCTAACAGTTTTACGGATTCATGTTCTTTGTCATCCATTTTTTTATATCATGCAACAAAGTTTCCATCCTACCGATGGTCTCCAGTCTGCTTCCATATTCAAAAGATAAGTAAAGTTGACAATCGTCGGCATATATATGAAATTGTACATTGTGTTTACGTGCAATATCTCCTAATGGTAGTATGTAAAGTGTAAACAGTTTTGGCCCTAAGACGGATCCCTGGGGAACGCCAAAGTTAAGAGATTTTGAGTCGGAACATTTTCCATTAATAATAACTCTTGCTTTGCGGTCATTGAGATAAGATCGAAACCAACTCAAACACTTTCCAGAAATACCCAACTGATTCTCAAGCCGATGCAACAAAATCGAATGGTCGATCGTGTCAAATGCAGCACTCAGATCAAGGCTAACTAACAGAACAGTTTTATTTGCATCCATCTCCGATAGAATATCGTTATGTAGGCGTACCCAGGCAGTTTCAGTGGAATGGTTCTTCTTATAAGCAGATTGCATGCTTTCATCCAGATTATGTTCATGTATATGATTGCTTAATTGAATATCAACAACTTTCTCAATTAACTTTGAAACATAGGGAAGATTAGATATTTGTCGAAAGTTATTATCTTCATCAGTGTTGAGGGATTGCTGCTTTAATATTGGTGTCAAGAGAGCTTCTTTGAACGAAGCAGGCATAATTGCTTCATGTAGTGATAAATTAACAATTCTCGTTAACATCGGAAGTAAGGTTGAAATCAATTTCTTCAAGAGCCAAGTTGGAATTGGGTCAAGCTTGCAAAATTTATTGTCAGTTCGCAGAATAATGTTCTCAATCTCATGCTCAGAAACTGAACTAAAGTATTCCATTCTTATAGCCGTTGCACGACAGAAATCAACTGCTTCTGTGGAATTATCGGCTGCCAGATGTAGATCAGAGCGAATTTTCTCAATTTTACTAACAAAAAAATTGGAAAACCTGTTCGTAAGATCATCAAGGTTATTGTGTGGTGGAAATTGGCATTCATTCTTGCGGTGTAGAAGCTTATTTAGAACTTGAAATAATACTTTTTTGATCACCGGCATTTGTTTCAATCTTATCAGTGCAGAATTTCCGTCTGGTTGTGAGCAGCAGATGGTTGTAATATTGGGTGTGTTCTTTAAATCGTTGCAAATCATCCAAGGCGTTTGTCAATCGAAATTTACGTTCAAGCTTTCTTTTCCTCCTTTTTTCCATTAACAATTTGGTGTCAAACCATTCAGCCTGCGGGCGTACTGTAATGGTTTTACTTTTCAAAGGAATGTATTTATCTAAAAGGCCCTGTAGAACGCTATTAAAAAACGACACCAATTCAGTAACAGAGTTGTTAACGGTATTTTGAATTTCAATATTAGCAATATCCAGACGAAGTTGGTCAACATCAAGTGATTTCCATTTACGATAAACAATTGTTTTACAAGTAAACAATGGTTTTCTGATAGTAACTTTAAACTGCACGACGCTATGATCGCTTATCCAAGGTGTATAGACACACATATCATTCATCAGGCTGGAGTCATGATTCGTTATAATTAAATCCAGGGTGTGACCAGACTGATGTGTAGGTTGATCAACGTGCTGGGACATATTATATGTATGCAGTAAATCAGTAAGATCACAGGCGTTTTGGTTAGTAACATCAGATACTTCTTTATCGAAATAGCTGTTCAGTAGCTGACGCCATGTCATCAACTGTTCGTGACTATTTAAAATCTCCTTCCCTTGTGTTGTTCTCTTATTGATTCGATTCCTTCTCTCGCTTTCCTTTGTCTTCGTCCATATTCACATGTCAATAAGAGAACAACACAAAGGGAAGGAAATAGTCACGAACAGTTGATGACATGGCGTCAGCTACTGAACAGCTATTTCGATAAAGAAGTATCTCGAAATGACAGACAAGCGAAAGCGCGCGCGCGGAAAAACGAATCACGTCAGCGAAAATGACGGTTGATGATACGCGTCATGAGCGTCTTAAATTTGTAGTTGTAAACAGCCTGAAGACGGACAGTTAAACCGTCCAAAACGTTGCAAAAATAAAAATTGTAATAAACCTTTTTGAAGTATCCTGGATTGAATTTATATTTAGAAATGAATGTTATAAACAAAGGTGAAAGTTTTAGAAAAATAATTAATATTATTCTTAATTGACATACTGTGGGGAACTAAACTACCCAGGGCCATACTAATTCACTATGCCTCTCGTTGAAATGTCTTTGAGATTGGTGAACACAAAAAAAATTAGTAAATGTATTACAAATTTTGTATTTTTGTATATTGATTGGGTTTCACGACATGTTACAGGGCAGCAGATGGTGGTCAATTTCAAAAATGTTGGCACTGATAGCAGCAAAAAAATTAAAATACATCTCTCAATTCTATTTATTTGCATTCAAATACAAGACTACTATGTATAATGAATAAAATTATCATTATTTTCTCACTTTGATAACTGCAGGTTGACCACCATTTGCTGCATGATAATGCTTAGTGAAACCCACCTATTGACCAACATTTCATTTGTTTCCCCTTCTCATTGTATTTCTGTATTGACACAGGAAGCGAGACAAGGATTAGATTCAGCTCAAAATGCAGCAGCAACAGCTACCAGTGAAGAAGATAAAGCTGAGGCGCTTATTACAGCTGAATGTTATGAAGCTATTATTAAAGGCTTGGAAAGTCATTGACATTCTTATAAACATTAGGTAAGTCTTTCTAGAAGAATATATCTATTATTGCTGATAATGACTGTACATGCTCATTTAGCTGACTTGCATTAGAGCTAACGCATGTTTAATAATCTTTCCACTAATTCACATTCTTGGATAATACGACTACTCAACGTCATGTTGCTCTAGTCTTGGCTGAGGTGACGACCTCGCGAGGCCGTGTGTGTATGGGCACTCTCGTGGTGCGTATGGGCTCTCTCGTGGTGCGTATGGGCTCTCTCGCGGTGCGTTTGGACTCTCTCGTGGAGCGTATGGGCTCTCTCGTGGTGCGTATGGGCTCTCTCGTGGTGCGTTTGGACTCTCTCGTGGAGCGTATGGGCTCTCTCGTGGTGCGTATGGGCTCTCTCGTGGTGCGTATGGGCTCTCTCGTGGTGCGTATGGGCTCTCTCGTGGTGCGTATGGGCTCTCTCGTGGTGCGTATGTGCTCTCTCGTGGTGCGTATGGGCTCTCTCGTGGTGCGTATGGGCTCTCTCGTGGTGCGTATGGGCTCTCTCGTGGTGCGTATGGGCTCTCTCGTGGTGCGTATGGGCTCTCTCGTGGTGCGTATGGGCTCTCTCGTGGTGCGTATGGGCTCTCTCGTGGTGCGTATGGGCTCTCTCGTGGTGCGTATGGGCTCTCTCGTGGTGCGTATGGGCTCTCTCGTGGTGCGTATGGACTCTCTCGTGGTGCGTATGGACTCTCTCGTGGAGCGTATGGGCTCTCTCGCGGTGCGTATGGGCTCTCTCGTGGTGCGTATGGGCTCTCTCGTGGTGCGCATGGGCTCTCGTGGAGCGTATGGGCTCTCTCGTGGTGCGTATAGGATCTCGTGGTGCGTATAGACTCTCTCGTGGTTTGTATGGACTCTCTCGTGGTGCGTATGGGCTCTCTCGTGGTTTGTATGGGCTTTCTCGTGGTGCGTATGGGCTCTCTCGTGGTGCGTATGGGCTCTGTCGTGGTGCGTATGGACTCTCTCGTGGTGCGTATGGGCTCTCTCGTGGTGCGTATGGGCTCTCTCGTGGTGCGTATGGACTCTCTCGTGGTGCGTATGGACTCTCTCGTGGTGCGTATGGACTCTCTCGTGGTTTGTATGGACTCTCTCGTGGTGCGTATGGGCTCTCTCGTGGTTTGTATGGGCTTTCTCGTGGTGCGTATGGGCTCTCTCGTGGTGCGTATGGGCTCTGTCGTGGTGCGTATGGACTCTCTCGTGGTGCGTATGGGCTCTCTCGTGGTGCGTATGGGCTCTCTCGTGGTGCGTATGGACTCTCTCGTGGTGCGTATGGACTCTCTCGTGGTGCGTATGGACTCTCTCGTGGTTTGTATGGACTCTCTCGTGGTGCGTATGGACTCTCTCGTGGTGCGTATGGACTCTCTCGTGGTTTGTATGGACTCTCTCGTGGTGCGTATGGACTCTCTCGTGGTTTGTATGGACTCTCTCGTGGTGCGTATGGACTCTCTCGTGGTGCGTATGGGCTCTGTCGTGGTGCGTATGGACTCTCTCGTGGTGCGTATGGGCTCTCTCGTGGTGCGTATGGGCTCTCTCGTGGTGCGTATGGGCTCTCTCGTGGTGCGTATGGACTCTCTCGTGGTGCGTATGGGCTCTCTCGTGGTGCGTATGGGCTCTCTCGTGGTGCGTATGGGCTCTCTCGTGGTGCGTATGGGCTCTCTCGTGGTGCGTATGTGCTCTCTCGTGGTGCGTATGGGCTCTCTCGTGGTGCGTATGGGCTCTCTCGTGGTGCGTATGGGCTCTCTCGTGGTGCGTATGGGCTCTCTCGTGGTGCGTATGGGCTCTCGTGGTGCGTATGGGCTCTCTCGTGGTGCGTATGGGCTCTCTCGTGGTGCGTATGGGCTCTCTCGTGGTGCGTATGGGCTCTCTCGTGGTGCGTATGGGCTCTCTCGTGGTGCGTATGGGCTCTCTCGTGGTGCGTATGGGCTCTCTCGTGGTGCGTATGGGCTCTCTCGTGGTGCGTATGGGCTCTCTCGTGGTGCGTACGTGCTCTCGTGGTGCGTACGTGCTCTCGTGGTGCGTATGGGCTCTCTCGTGGTGCGTATGGGCTCTCTCGTGGTGCGTATGGGCTCTCGTGGTGCGTATGGGCTCTCTCGTGGTGCGTATGGGCTCTCTCGTGGTGCGTACGGGGTTTACTGAGAATATTGCGTCCTCGCGAGGCCGTGAGACAAAGATATATCATGTTTGATATCAGAGTAACTTGTTCAGCAACTTCAGTTATAGCTTGCGTGCACTCTCCTCCGCAGAGGCTTGGCGATTATTTATATAATTTATAGTATTATAGTTATGGCCATAATAATTGCCCCTTTTACCCCCACGCATCCCTACCAATGAACCAATGATCCCTACACATACCCGCTATATATGGCAAAAGCTAAAATACCCTAGAAGCCTCTGCGGAGGAGAGTGGCTTGCGTGGCAGACGGTCTACCCGCGGCGGTACAGTTACACCTGATAAGAATAATTAAGCAAAAACATTACAACTAGCCTAGTTCCTGGCCTTTCACTTCCGCAATGAAACATGGACTTGTAAAACATGGACTGGACTGGACTTGTAAAACATGGACTTGTAAAACATGGACTGGACTGGACTTGTAAAACATGGACTTATAAAACATGGACTGGACTGGACTTCTAAAACATGGACTGGACTTCTAAAACATGGACTGGACTTATAAAACATGGACTTGTAAAACATGGACTGGACTGGACTTGTAAAACATGGACTTGTAAAACATGGACTGGACTGGACTTGTAAAACATGGACTTGTAAAACATGGACTGGACTTGTAAAACATGGACTTGTAAAACATGGACTTGTAAAACATGGACTTGTAAATCATGGACTTGTAAATCATGGACTTGTAAAACATGGACTTGTAAAACATGGACTTGTAAAACATGGACTTGTAAAACATGGACTTGTAAAACATGGACTTGTAAAACATGGACTACAAAATCATGGACTTGTAAAACATGGACTTGTAAAACATGGACTTGTAAATCATGGACTTGTAAAACATGGACTTGTAAATCATGGACTTGTAAAACGTGGACTTGTAAAACATGGACTTGTAAAACATGGACTTGTAAAACATGGACTTGTAAATCATGGACTTGTAAAACATGGACTTGTAAATCATGGACTTGTAAAACATGGACTTGTAAATCATGGACTTGTAAAACATGGACTTGTAAATCATGGACTTGTAAAACATGGACTTGTAAATCATGGACTTGTAAAACATGGACTTGTAAAACATGGACTTGTAAATCATGGACTTGTAAAACATAGACTTGTAAATCATGGACTTGTAAAACATGGACTTGTAAAACATGGACTTGTAAAACATGAACTTGTAAAACATGGACTTGTAAATCATGGACTTGTAAAACATGGACTTGTAAAACATGGACTTGTAAATCATGGACTTGTCAAACATGGACTTGTAAAACATGGACTTGTAAAACATGGACTTGTAAAACATGGACTTGTAAAACGTGGACTTGTAAATCATGGACTTGTAAATCATGGACTTGTAAAACATGGACTTGTAAAACATGGACTTGTAAAACATGGACTTGTAAATCATGGACTTGTAAAACATGGACTTGTAAATCATGGACTTGTAAAACATGGACTTGTAAAACGTGGACTTGTAAATCATGGACTTGTAAATCATGGACTTGTAAAACATGGACTTGTAAAACATGGACTTGTAAAACATGGACTTGTAAAACATGGACTTGTAAAACATGGACTTGTAAAGCATGGACTTGTAAAGCATGGACTTCTAAAACATGGACTTGTAAAACATGGACTTGTAAAACGTGGACTTGTAAAACGTGGACTTGTAAAACATGGACTTTTAGTTTTACTTCTTACTATATGTATGCATCGATTCCGACCATTCGAATACGTTAATCCGGCATTTTCAAAAGTGTGCACTCTGGTGGCGCGAGAACATTGCGTATTCAAACGTATGTCCTATAACGCTATACGTGCGGACTTAGACATAGGCATAGTCAGGTGCAGGTAACGCGTATATTTGCGTGCTATAATTTGCTTGATTTCTGGTTGTTAAACGCGTTTAAATTGAACTATGGGTTTTTAGACAGCCCGCAAAATAATTTTAAGCTTCCTAAACTCACGCAAAAGCAAAAGACCGACCCTGATTTACCAAATAGGTAAATATAGGCAGCTATATATAAGCACTTAAATTTGTAAAATCTACCATATAATAAACTATACTTGACCGTTTGCATCACAACATATAGTTATAATCGAGATATGTTCTGGAAACTCAACAAACTTCAAACCTACATGAGTTAAGATTTTATGCTAATATTTCAACCGTATACGATTATATACCGAAAATTCATTGTCTTCACCGCGCGCACTTGCATAAACATGGACAAAAAGATGGAAGAAAGACTTTGGCAGAGTTTCCACACCGTATATATATCTTGACGGACTGTCATGGCAATTAATATAAATGTTTTTGTTTTGTGAAAAAACCTTCAATGTTATCAGTGCATCTCATTTAGGCAAGCTTTCCTTTGACATCGATAATTGGATATGATTGAATATCGACTTTACTACTACTATAGTAAGGCACTAAGGACAAAGCATGTTTTACAAGTCCACGTTTTACAAGTCCATGTTTTACAAGTCCAGTCCAGTCCATGTTTTACAACATACCAGAACAATTCGCAATTTTCCCCTTCTACGAATAAGACATAAACAGGTCAAATACACTTAAATTGAAACTTACGATACAATATAGATGAATCTTTTCGAATGCCATGTTGAAATAGCATGAAATTAGGCGTTAAGGATTTGCGAAATGTGCTAGGTCTTCTAGCGCGCATCAGTTTGCTCGTAAATTTCACACTTGCATGAGTCTGGAATGCTAGAAACTAGGCTACATTACAACCTGTTTTATCTATTTCTTTTGTAGATACTGTATGTGTGACCAAGTTTTATATGGAAGGACATTTGTTGAATAAAATAAATATATAATTTATGTTGAATTGTTTTGAGATATTGTACGTATTTAATCCCACGTAAGGTAGTTATATTGGACAGTTGCTATAATTTACCATATAGTGCCATAAAAACGTTTGGATTGCTCCCGTTAACAGGACAGTCTAAATAAAATTCACTACCAAAGTAGATCATGCTGGGTGGCCTACTATACGTCATATATAATTGCCTTACTGAATTTATAACTGCTTCCACAAAACATATCAGGCATTACACGTACTCGCATTTATTATATAAAGTATATATAGTGCTTTATAGAGATTTCGAGCACTGATAAAACTGATAATCTCACATGTGAGATTATTTATGATCTCACATGTAAAAATTATCGCTTTTGAAGTTTATGAAAATGGATATTTTATTTTGTTTGAAAGATAGTGTCCTTTATATAATAAACAGAAAAATACATGGTGCTTGGAAATACCAGATTTATTTCTCGTGTTGAACATGATATCTCACTCGTTCGCTGCGCTCACTCGTGAGATATCATGTTCAACACTCGAAATAAATCTGGTATTTCCGCGCGCCATGTATTATTCTCTATATAATCATCAATATCTGTTAATATTGCATGAACATTCAAATGTTATACGTCAGAGATTTAGTTAGTCCTCATTGGATGCATGAAAAGTTGTTTTACTCAAATGACTGTTCTAGTTTTCGCTTATCGTTAAAAAACTTTATCACAACCGAGCCTGGATACAGGCGGTACATTGCAAGAAACACTTTGTCGTTCATTTACTGATACTACGAACAACAAAATCGCCGAAACTTAAAGTGTATAGCGGCTCCAAGAGGTTTTTGTACGTGGGATGTATTTTTTATGTTGGACCATCCAATATCGTGACGACGACGAATGGTGACCTATACGTAGCTGTTGTAGCAAGCACATTTTTTGCTCGTGTGACGTTTTCTCTCTGGGTATATCAAAGAATATTGACAATATTCCGACGAATTCCGGGGAACAGACATTCTGCAGAATTACTGGACCACGCACTTCAATCTTTTTTAATTCTATTCAGACAGTCTTGCGCAATGCTTTTTTTCTCGTATTGTGGTGCCCTGCAAAGTTGGCACAGTTTTATTTTCTGGATGTGAGTTTGTACTGGGTGTTGTTTTGTGAGTTTGTTTGTTCGTTCGTTCGGTCACAGAATGTTTCGGTTAAGCAGCTAAGATGTCAATACTTCATGTATGCCTATTCTTTTGCCAAGAACCAAATGTCAGCTTTTTTTTTGAGGTTTTGAGTTTAGATTTCTCTGGATTTTTTTTATGAAGTCTCCCTGTCAACCCTGTTAAGTGTGATTCAGAGTTAAAACAAGTCGGAACTTTTTAGTAAGTTTTAAGAAAAAGTATTTCGACGGGTTTGAACCGAGAAAGGAAGTCCTAGAATTCGGAGAATGATTATTCACCAGACTGGATGGCAAGTACCGATCAGTAGAAAAGCAAAAGCAAAAGCACATACCTAAGATGATAAGTTCCAGACTTCAGACTAGATAGGATCATGTATATCGACTTGTTATCGACTTAGTTATAATATTCGTTTTCAACATCTTATAAGCTTTAAATTGATATATAACATGCTGACCCATATTCGAAATGTTAATTAGCCACCATCCAAAAGGGCGCTTCTTTCACAAGCGTACAACTGAAGGTAGCTTGCCCCCTTAACCTCCTCCTCCATTCTACGACCCCTGTTACATGCCTAAAAGAAATAAGCCCTGTACGGCTAAATAGAAGTTTTACGATATGTTTCCATGGCTTTGATAGAACTTGTGGACAAATGGTGACAATATAACATGCAATAGAGAACAAAACGCACCCTTCTTTCATCCTTTAGTCTATATAATTATGGACGTTATGTCTTAGGTGGGATCACATGTGGGATTCGGCTGCAAATTTTCATTTGGAAGCTACGAGTTTTTAACACAACTCCACTGACTACAGAATTGAATTAATCTTTACATAATATTTACATGAATTATTAACTATGACTATGTATGAAAATATATACACATTTTAAGTCATCCGTCTGAAACGTAGGAACACCACAATTAGCAGTCTAAGTCTTGGTTTGAATTCGTTTATATACAATATACGAGGGTTCCCATCAGTAAACGTTAAAAAATGTTTAAAATATGTCATTGTAAAATTATAATCAGCGTGTGAAGTTGTTTTCCAAAGGTGACTAACAGAAATACACATATCCTCTGGTTGACACATACTGAAAAGAATATACATGGCGGCCTCTCCGGGTGAAAACAATATTTTACTCATTTTCTTTGGTCCTTCGTGAAATATTGTTTTCATCATTGGATAATAAAAATCATACTTTTTCAGTTTTTCTTTATGCGACCATCCATTATCCTTGTTCTCTGAAATTAGATTTCAGAACCTGAACATTTTTAGATCTGTTTTTGATATTTCTAAATACCGATGAGAACCCTTTGTTATATTTACAATTTTGAGATACATATAGATATTGCTTGCAAATAATTCTTGTTTTGAAAGTGGGCAGGCAGCAGGTAAGAGAAAGTGAGTGCAGTCTTCTGATTTCAAGCATACTGTTGGTCTTGCACACATCACTGCACTGGATAATCTTATTTACTCCCACAGGAGGCGAGTGCACCACAAACAATTCATAAATCAAGTGGTTCGGGGTCATTAGCAAACGGTTCCTAAAAACAAAAAGGATTTCAAACTTTAGTGTGGAGAAATGTACAAGACAAACCTGTCCCAGAATGAGAAAATAGACATGGTAAAGTTTTCAAATGTTTGAGAATTTGGGAAGGTCTGCAAACTTATCATTGCCAAATTTAGTAGAGTGACCATGGGAAAAGATCACGAGAACGAGGCTCCGTCATTAAATTGAATACTACGACCATCACGGGCCCGCAGTAATTGGTTATTCGCTGTTGCGGTAACCCTGTCACATATTATGTAGTTGTTGTATGTTGTTGTATAGATTACAAAATTTTTAAAATTGTCTTGGATCTCAACATGATTTGAATGGATTTTTGCCCGACCAACATGGCAAAATTTGTCCTACAAAATTGCAATTATTAAACATTGGGGGGGGGTCTCGCCTACCCCTAACCCCCCACTAGTTACGCCCCTGTTTTTTTACCGTGATATAACCTGGATATAGTAATCGAAATTTAGTCGCATGCATATAGCCTGTGCTCTCTTCTTGCAGACTATCGGATGCAGCACCTCAGTCCTACACGTGTAAAAATTTCGGTAACCCTGTCAATTGCGGTAACCCTGTCACATATTATGTAGTTGTTGTATGTTGTTGTAAAAATTTCGGTAACCCTGTCAATTGCGGTAACCCTGTCACATATTATGTAGTTGTTGTATGTTGTTGTATAGATTACAAAATTTTTAAAATTGTCTTGGATCTCAACATGATTTGAATGGATTTTTGCCCGACCAACATGGCAAAATTTGTCCTACAAAATTGCAATTATTAAACATTGGGGGGGGGGGTCTCGCCTACCCCTAACCCCCCACTAGTTACGCCCCTGTTTTTTTACCGTGATATAACCTGGATATAGTAATCGAAATTTAGTCGCATGCATATAGCCTGTGCTCTCTTCTTGCAGACTATCGGATGCAGCACCTCAGTCCTACACGTGTAAAAATTTCACAAGTCTCAAAACCTCCAACAAAGTTGTAACAAGTCTATGATCTAGCCGACATTAGGCCGTTGTTGTGACGTTTTTCTTTAGTTATTTCAAAACTAGGACCACATCTTGATGTACTTCAGTTCTATTTCAACGTTATGTGAAGGGGTTAAATGACCTGAAGTGTATACTGTATATAGCGCAGGACATATGTACTGTGCTTTCTGTTAAGCCTATTAAGTAAGAAAACCGGGTGAGTGACGTTACTCGTGAGACTTTCAAAAAGTCACCAATATGCACTTGTCAAGAATCAATATACAACATTTTCTGACCATCAGAATTCTATAAAATCTTCCCCAAAGTGCACAAATTGGCGTTTCAGAGACTCTACATTTCAAATTTCCTGGGGGAACATGGCCCCCATACCCCCTAGTGGCCTCGTGCCTTCAGCACTCGATACTTGTACATTCCCACTAGCGGTATCATCCAACTTAAAGTTTAGGTATCATCCGCTTACGAAAACATTCATCAAGCACTCCCATGCAGGCAAATAAACACTACTACTACAACTACAGTATGAACTGAACGTACCTGTACAGGCTGAGATTTTCTAATTCTGAAAGGTAGAAGTCTGCCTCCGCTGCCACCAGCTTCTATAGGTATCGTCGTCTGTGTGTAGACTGGGTTTTCAAACTTCAGTGTATTAGGACTGTAAAGAGAATCATGCATTTATTTTAGAAAAAAGCAGGAGTCATTCGATTTTGTAAGATATTTGTTCAAGAATTGCCACTAAAATAGCGGTATCATTCTTTTATGCTTATTGGTTTTATTCCAGTCAATTTTCTTCAGAGTGGCCACAACTTAACTTAACTGTCGTAACGTTTTATATATAACAGACAGACAAATTAGCAGGCCATGCAAGGTGTTAAAGGAACTGGGTCATAGTTGTAATGCAATAAGCTATGTAAAAAAGCTCCATAATGAAGCGCACGCAATAGACGATAGTGGGAACAGATTCCGAAAGACGCTTGATTGAGACACGGCACAATCCAAATAGAGATGCTTGGAGAGGTTGTAACAAGATATTTCTTCCTGTCCACTATACCATTGAAAACTATACTTAATTTAATACAATAATGGTTCGTCCCCAAGAAAAAGTGCCATAGAAACCATGAAATAATATCAGCAGGATTTAGATACGCAAACGATTTTGGAAATTTTTCACCATCCTGGTTATTTATACATGTGAAAGAAAATATTGAACTCACTTATATCTCTTTTGAAGCTTTTTATAAACGGTGAAGCCCACTATTCCAAAAATGATGAAGATTATCACAACAACACCCACAGTTATTCCAATAGTGACAGCTAAAAATAAAGATATAGACAATATATTTGATATAGACAAGATATTATATATTCAATTCGATTAACATGCATTAGACGAGAACATTAAACTTGTCTTACCATTCGCATTACTACTGTTATCTTTTATTTTTAGTTTACTTTCACATCGAACACCGGTATAGCCTTCTTTACAGCTAAATTGAGACAAATTACAAAATACAGTAAGGGTGGAAGTTCTATTTGGTTATAAAAAGGCAGATTTCATAAGATATGTTTGTGTTCTAGAAACAGGATGGTACAAGTGCTATTAGTACTGTTGTTCTGCAACAATGTTGTTCATTGTTTTACATCATGTGTAACACTGATATATCAACAACACCAGATCAACCAAGTTCTGCATTGATAACTACATGGTTGTTTCACCTGGTTAACAAGTCGCTTTCAGTAGTGTGCATGGTAAACAGCGCTGTATGGATATTATATTGACAATATTGTTCACGAAAGTAGACCGCATTATTCATCTCTTTTCTAAGTTTCTGAAATCATTGTTACCTACTAACACACCTGTTATAACAAGGTTTATAAAGCACTGATATTTACTGACAAAACCTGTTACAACAAGTTAAGAACTAATACTTAGTAACCTGTTAGTGTTATAACCAGTTTTTAAAAGCACTGTTACTTATTGCAAACCTGTTTGTTCAAGTTGCGCTGATACTTACTGGCAAACTGGACCATGAAGATGATTTCCTTGAGTGCATGTACCATTATTGCATCTTCCCTCTTTACACACTAATACATCTAATGAATTGTGTAATGAATAATGGTGAAGCAATGAAATCGTTTCTTTCATGTTTAAGAAAACATCTCGTTTGGTGTTTCGAAAGCTTTGCTACACAGCCTAGTTTCCATAACAGGGAGCTTCACTACAAACTTGTTATCGCCCTCTCTTTGGCACAGCAGACCCTTATAACAACAGTTCAGTCAAAGCGAGTACAACTTTGAGTTTGTAGTAGCAGACATTAACCAGAAAAATTGTTGTACTCGTACTCGTAGTCCAATCTAAAGCTCTCTAATGTCGCAGCCGACGCGACCAATTCATGGTCACCGTCTCAACGATGTAAATGGCTTAGGTTTAGATAAAGTTCAGGTTTTCGCTAATTAAAATTTCAAATCTTACTTTTCATCAACTCATAGGACGAGTTCTAACTCCTAACTCGACCCTGAACTCTAACCTGAACTCATACTGAAATCCAAGTTTAAATCTATCCTGTTTTTGCCCTGTGCTCTATGCAAATCAGTCTTTACTGGTTGTAAAGATAGATTTGGATATAGGAACACTAACGTGATTTGATCGGCCACCTTGACATGCTTGCGACCGCCATGAACAAATGTAAACAAGCCTTGAATAAATCATAAAATAAACTTGGTGACGGCGGTGTTTTCTATGCCGTACAGTTACAAAATTTGATCTAAAACATACCTGAATCATTACAAGTTTTGTTATCAGGTAACATGTTAATTCCTTCTGGACAAACACAAGAATGCCGTTGTGTCTTCTGAGTCTTGTCTCCTCGAGCAGATAGTAAACACAAATGACTGCAACCACCATTAAAATTTTGACAGAAGTTAAACGCTACAACAGAAATACCATTCAAAATTCAAAAACCAACGATCAATTGAGAACAAATTTATTTTAGTACTGAAGCTGGCATACACAAGCATACACTAGTTGCATGGTTATTTGGCATTAATTTACAGAGCAGTTACTCTTGGATAAAGTGTCTATTATATAACTTATTAATTTATTTTACTAAGTTACTAACTGCAATGGCTACAATTTTTTTTTTACATTAGAAGTATTTTCTATATATTATTATTTAGTACTCAGGAAATAGCCAAACTCGTACCCAGGCTCTCAAAGCGTTGCTCTTGTTCAGATTATAGAGATTAGGGACAAGGCTCAAGTAGGCTCGACTATGGTACTTATATTGTTTTTACTGAGTAACTGTAAGAGTACTGCCTGTTTATTCTGGAATTTTACTTACATGCTGGTTGTCTCTGAGGATGAATCATACTTATTCCCATGGTATGTGCCAAACCTTGTTTAAGAATTGTCACATTCTGTCCAGTAAATTTATTCGCTTTGTATATTGCAGTTTTATACCAGTCACTCCAGTATACATGGTCCTCAAATACGGAGATTGAGAATGGATGAAATATTTTATCTTGAGCTAGAATCACACGTCTATTCTTGCCATGTAGATCACAATGTTCAATCAGATCAAGCTTAGCATCCACCCACCAGATACTGTCTATAGTATAGTCAATAGTGAGAGCATTAGGCCACAGGATCCGTGTTGTAATTATTGCTTTTCTACTTGTAGGGTCGCCATCCATTCCGCATTTCTCAATTTTCGGCTTCGCGCCCCAATCCGTCCAAAACATTTCCCTAAATTAATGGAGATTGAAAATTAATATATTACAGTTTAAAATAAACAGACATGCAGCAACACACAAACCAAACAATAGACCATTTGCAGAATTACTGGTTTACGCAGCCTGAATAATTCTGAATGAAAATTAATTAAATCTTGAAGTTGAGGCTATCCGTGTGTAATGATATGCTCCAATAATTCTGCAAATGGTATATATGGATCAGACAGGTATATACAATTGAAATACACTAACCCACAATTGGGATGTAGTACTATAGCCCTTGGCATATCAATATCAGTTTTGATCAAGGCACGGCGGTGGTTACCACGCAAGTCAGAAACTTCAATTCTCTTTTTCCAAGCATCAGTCCAGTACAATTTCCCAGTCACCCAGTCAACAGCGATGCCGTCAGGTGCTTTAACATCTGTTATTATTGTCTCCTTCTGAACTTTCTCTCCACCACCGTGCAAACTGGTACGTTGAATAGATGTATTCTTCCCATCTGTCCAATACATTAAGTCTTCACCGAAATGATAATCTACTGCAATAGTACCAGCCAAGTGGGGAACTATACCAAAGAATTGAGACTTGTGCAACATCAATTTCCGGATTGAATAATGGTCGGAAAATACAAGGTATGGGTGCCGTTCTAAATAGAATGGAATACAGAACTTAGAAAATACGTATCGTTAAATTAGAAAATCATCAGATATTCCCTAAGAAACAGGATACATTTTTCAATAAAACAAACGAAATGGCCCAAGTCTATTTGACATATGTAAAGACACAATTCACACAATTTATTAATAGTGTTACAACTGTTAAGAATCAAAACCATTCAGAAACAGACAGCATTGTACAGTATTGTACTTTTTGACAAATAATTACAAATGATTCCTGTATTTCGTTGTGTGTATAAACGAGCAAGGAAAACTGGACGGGTACTATAATCGCTCCGTGTGAAGGACAGGTCACGTTGTAGCTTAACATAAAATGTTCAATGGTGTACAAAGATTAAACATCTCAAATAATCTCCACAAACCTATAGCTTTACATGTTCTATGATCCTTTGTTTCCAACTGATAACCAGCTACACAGCTGCACTTGTAACCATCACCTTTTATATGCTCACAGATCTGGCTGCACTTTCCAAATTCTTTACATTCATTTATTTCTATGTGAACGTAAAGATTCAACACTTATTTAAAATTATTTAAAATGAATATATTCTATATTGAAGGGCACTAAGCTTCTTGTCCCGGATAATACTGTCTTCCATGTAATAGTAATGTCTAAATATTATTACCGCTGCCTTAAGTAACTTTATATTATGCCACGAAAATTGGACCATTGCCACCAACTGTGAAGCTACTGTACAGTAAACTCCCTAATGTGCATTGCAGGTGTATTACCAAGTTAAACTGAATTACTATTTCCTACAAATGAATATATGTACCTTGACAAGTTTTGTCATCTTTAAGTTCATATCCAGTATAACACAAACAGCGACGACCAATCTTTAAATCATGGCATATCTGATCACATTCACCTTTATTCTTTTCACATTCATTCACATCTAGAGAAGAGAATTAAATTATGGCGTCCACATGAAGTTGAAGGCTCCAGCTGACTTCACCCATAGAGGGACGAAAATATAGCAAATTTTTTTTACATAATTATTTACTCTAAATTGGGTACTAAATTATGGTCTCTGATCTGCTAGAGCTCTAACCACTCGGATCCAGATGACTTCGCCAAAACTGAGACGCCAAAATTGAGACATGCACGATCAAATATTTCTTTACGCGAGTATGAGAGAATGTACAGTCTAATATAAATTATCACACCGTAGTTGAGACCATCTGTAGCTGTTTATTGAATTACTGTTACATAATAGTAACTCATTCTTGAGTCAAACACGAACAGCAGAAAGATTTGGAGCCATTACTTACATGAACATCCCGAACCTTTACTGAGTATACAATATACAAATAGAAATCTTTTAAAAATCCAACCTACCGTATAAGATCAGTCAATTTCACTCAGTAGAGGGAACAACAAATTATCACTCGATGATTGATAATTAAATAGCTATACAAACTCGTTTTCTTACCACAGAGTTCTACTTCATCAGTACCATCATCACAATCGTTCTGACCATTACATACCAATGAATCATTGATACATATTTTAGACTTAATACATTCAAATTCATCTTCTTTGCATTTGAACAATGTAGGATCTGGAAATACAAAATAATCATAAATGCGAAAATATTTGTTCAATTCATTTGTGATGTGAAATATATTAGATAATGTACAGTTAACTTGTTGTTGGTATGGTTGGAGTAGATGCCATATTAGCCACAGTAAGAGCAAATTGAGCAACAGCAATGTGTGCAAAGGCGAAATGAGCAACAGCAAAAATAAGGAGGTAACCATGGCAACCAAGCCACGGGTCAAGCCCAGGCACCGGTCACACTGAATGATCAGTGGAAAATTGCCATATACTTATCAAAACAACCTTTCACCAGAGGAGAGGTGGGTGGGGCAATTGGTGTTTGTCGAAGCAATGAGCAAAGCAAATGCGACTTCAAACCTGAAAACATGCAAATTAACACCTCACAAACGGAAATCATGCCACATTACACCGCACAATACCTGCGCAATCATTAAGGAGAAGAGCCGCTGGCCAGTAACCGTCTCCCAGTTAATTTTGATTAATATTAATCACATATTGAGTAACTTAAGTGAAGGAATTAGTGAAAACCTCACAAAAACAAACATACAAACAAGAAAGAAACAACAATCACCAACAACAGCATAGACGGATTTTCATATTACTACTAGGGGGTGAGCTGGTGAGGTAACACAAGGCGTCACCAAACGTTGTGCTGCAGGGCTTAGCTCCCAGTGAGGTCCAGCCGTTGGTGGGAGGCTAGAAAGCAAAGCACTCCCGGATAATTTTGAATAAGGTTTTTGAAGTTGTCAAGTCAATGAATTTGGCAGGTCCTTTGAGAGAGTTAAATGACCCTGTAAATCCCCATAGGGTTCTATAGGGTTGCATGTTGGACTATTTATTATGGAAAAAAATTGGGGGGGGGTTGAAAAAAGTTTTAGAGGGGTGAACGTTTCGTGCTGGTTTTTTTTGTTTTTTTTGGGGGGGTGAAAACAAATATTTGGGGTAGTACACCCCCAGCACCCCCCAGAAAATCCGTCTATGAACAACATCGACAACAACAATATAACCAAAAATTTAAAATCCTGCAACTTAGGTAACAAGCAACAACCACTACCATCAACAACAAACAATAACATAGAAGCAACCAACAAGCTGTTGCCATTCTAATAATCTAATATTGAAACACACAAAAACAACAAAAATATTACCACAGCTACTTTCATCAGAACCATCATCACAGTCTGGTTTTCCATCGCACTTTAAAGACTTTGGGATACATTTTTCAATTCCACTTCGACATCTTATCTGATCCTTAGGACAAGCTATATTTTTAAAACACAATAGCATACAGGTGATCATTAATCAAGGATCACAACCTCGATGTAAGCTCGTACTTGTACAGTAGTTGTATACCCAGGAAATAAATCACATAATTATGATGAGAATAATTTCAACTTTCCGAAAAACGTTGGCAGGACTACTTTAGGAATTTGTTTATTAGGTCAGCAAATCTGTGGTAGAGCCTTCCATCCGAACTACAAAACTTATGACTTGATATAGGTTGTTAGAAAGTTGTTAGTATAGTTTATAGTAATCAATTTATGAAATTTAATTAATCCATTATAACTAAAAGAGTAAGGGTCCATTCACAAAGGATGTCCGAGCCGAGGGGGGAGGGGGGGGAGGCGGTTGGGGAGGGTTTTTAGCAATCTGGACGTCCGGATTTAAAATAAATTCAAAACCAAATTTCTTTTTGCCTCTATTTTGAACTCTCCTTCCCATTGTGAAATTGGCATTTTGAACACTTCATAATATTTATATCTATTATTCTTTCCTTCAATGATTAATTCAACAGTGTCGTGAAGATTGTGTGAATTTTTGCGAGATATGGCGGATGTCGGGGGGGAGGGGGGTCACTAATTCGGACAATGCCAGACAAGGGGGGGAGGGAGGTCTGAAAATCCATCATTTGGCCGGACATCCTTTGTGAATGGCCCCTAAAATACCCAATCAATGTTGTATACTCTATATGTCAGGGAAAACCAGTTCACAACCTGTCTTATGCTATTGACAAGCACAGTGGTTGCTTACCATGCACACACTTCAGGATTTAAACATGCCATAACATATACCACAACATGCCATAACATATACCACACTCTCAAGTAAGAATAAACAGACTGTAAAAATTTCATCATCTATTTTCATAAATGTCAAATTTTAACATACGTGAATTATGACAATACTTTTCATCATCTCCAGATGGACAATCTATATCACCATCACACTCCCAATTTTTGATAAGACAACTTCCATCTTTGCAATCAAAACGGTCTGCAGGACATTTTCTTTTATGTTTGATATTTGAAAGGCATCCATGTGGTTCATCTGAGTTATCATCACAATCATAATGATTGTCACAAAATGCTTCTTTTTGGATACATCTTGTGTTGTTACATTGAAATTCCAACATTGCGTTACATGGCTTGTAGACTGTAATGGTATATATTTGAATACATTTGAATTGAAATGAACTAAACTAGTATTATACTAAATATGTCATTATCCTGCAGTGACTTACAGTACAACTTTAATACAAAACATGCCCTCTGGGGGGGGAGGGGACTTATAACAGAGCAGGGCTTAAATCAAAATGCAGGAGGTAATTAACGCAGTAAACTAACATGAACTTCTGGTCATGTAAAAAATCTAATAGGTATACATGTTTTTTCTTTGTTGTCAAGGGGATGGGGTGAGGCTTAAATTAATATCTTCCTCAAGAAATGGGGCTTAGCAGAGAGGGGTAGGCTTAATAGAGGATTTATGGTATGTACATAAAAATCAAATGGTATGCTTTAGCATATGTGAGACAGAATCCAAAGGTGTACTTACAGCAATTTTTTTCATCGGAATTATCCTCGCAATCATTATCATGATCACATCTCCAATTTCTATCAATGCATTTGTTGTTTTCACATTGAAACAATGTTGATGGACATAGATTTACGGCTAAATAACAACATTGGCACAACATTAGTCACTATTTACAGACTAAATACTGCGTTCTTTTATCTCTTAAGGATATTTTAAGGACTATTCATTGTGTAAATATGAAATTTTATAGACCAATTGCCAGGTATTCCATCAAAAACTGATACTACTAAAAATAATAGTATGTGAACTGAAGCGAGGTGTGTCTGGAGAATGTGAACGAGTACATTTACCTCTTCTTCATTCTGTATAAATGTAAGGTTCATCAAATTTAAGGAATTTTCATGAACTAATGTAGTTTTATTTATTTAACTTTGCCAATGAACATGCTATACATTTACATAATATATACACAAGCCTTTTTAAATATTGTACGAATATCCTGCATTATTTCGATAAAGTTCACTCATAAAAGTGTTAAAATAATGCAATATTTATTCTCAATTCTATTTGGGTCAAAATCATCAAATCGAATTGTCATTTCGATAGTCAACCTTATACTTTTGATATTTAATTGGTAGAAAGATATAAGCACAGTTTGGCATTTCTTTCCCAAACTGCTGTGACTACGGGGACTAAATGAGTTGATTGTATGTAATATTTATATGTGGTGTGTAAATAGTGCTGTTATATGTGACAGTCACAAACGATATCCTACTAAAAATGAATTCGCAAGAAGTTACTCTGTTGGTTACACTTGACCTAAGCTCTGCCTTTGATTGGTGATGGATATTCCGCTGCTGCAAGATTGGTGATGGATATTCCGAAATACTCTCATATAACACCCGTATTATACGCACTACACTGGCTCCCAGTACGCGCAAGAATACGATTTAAAGTCTTACTATTTGCTTTTAAAGCTATACACGATCTCACGCCATCTTACATTAAGGATCTCATAGAAATTAAATCGAAGTCCTCCTTCAACGTAAGATCCAACAGTGGTACTCTACTAGAATCCCCAAAGGGGAAGATGCTTACTACCATTGGGGCTCGATCCTTTCATGCGGCAGCACCACAACTTTGGAATAGCCTTCCTCTTAGTATATGTTCACTCACATCCATCGACGTGTTTAAAAAATCTATTAAAACGTATCTTTTTAGGCAATCTTTTACTGACTCTTTTATAGGATAAGGACACTAAATTTTATGAATATTAATATCAATTAAACCTATAATTAACACTGTAACTATTTATGTAATCACATAATTACTAATTGATAATTGTAAATATTTTATTTGTATATAAATTTTGTAAAGCGCTCTTGATCTGTCACTGTAAATAGGGCTATATAAGTAATCATTTTTTTATTATTATTATTATTATTCTCAAGTATAAAAGACTAAAATCTGAAGGTTTCACAATTGTTTTAAACATTGGTCCTATGGGCTATATAGGCCCTCATCCCGTTTGCGCACAGTTTTTAAAAGCAATATAAACGTTCATACCCTATAAAACCCAGTGGCTTAACCCCGCATATAAGCGCACTGCAGATAAAGGCGCATGCGCTTATATCCGAATATAGGCGCATGCGCCTTTAAACCGTCAAAATTTGTGAGTTAGACAGACATGAACAGAATACCTTTTTTAATGATACAAATACTTTTTATGTTTTAAATTATCAACATCGTCTATTAGAAATTGTAGTTATATGGTTAATGATAATAGTTATTCCTCTGAGGTATTCTTTTATTACACACTCAGCTTGAATCACCTTTGATCTAGCTTGGTGCTTTTACTCGATATTCGGCTTGTGCAAGTGACGTCATAACTCGAAATTGTGTGGTTTCCGGGTTTTTTAGGGGGCAAATTCCACCATTTTCAACATGGCTGACAATTAAAATCAAATTCAACATGGCTTACATCAATACGTACGCCAATTTTCCTGAATAACAGGTCATAGATGCTGTTGATGCGTGCTGTCTGGCGTGCTGTTGATGGTGTTTCACCCAGCTCATACAGTTTCTTGATTTCATCAACAGTCTCAGCTGACAATTCCTTAAAATTGGATGATTCCAGAGAACATACAGAATGGTTGTGCTCCCAGTCAATATCAATGACACAGTTATGTTCTCCATCTATCTTCACTGCAATTTGAAATGGACAGTTTGTATTTTTGACCCTGGATGCTGGATTTATTTTCACTGGGGATCTTTACTGGGACTCCAGCGTCTGGTGTCATGCTGGCATCGGTAGTAGTGTTGGACAGAATAGCCTTTTGTTTCCTTTTTCTTCGCCTTTACCTTGAGTGTAACACTATTAAGAGCTTGAAACTCAGCAAGCCATCCTCCCAAGTTCTCAGATGAGAAATTCTCTGTAGTTACCTCTCTGTAGTTTAAACTTCGATTCAGTGCCATAACATTCACCGACTTCATAAACATAATCTTCGGGAAGCTTTTCCAAAGCAGAAATTTCAAACTTCTGTTTCTCTTCTTCTGTCAGTCTCTCACAATTAAAACGGCTGTCGACCTTCTTTAACGCACTCTCTAGTAAATCGTCAAAGCCCTCGAAATTTAAATTGCTTTTCGACGACATTTTACATTTTGGAATTTGTTTTACACGCAAGAAAATAGCGCGCGTGAACAGCGTGGTGAAAAGTGGTGAAAACTCGAGAGTTCCCAAGATGCAATTTGGCCAGGGATGGCAAAGACTGTCAGGGATGGCAAAGACCGTTTACGAAAGGGAAAATTGCGTCGACGACGCGGCCCTTCTATTAAACAATGAAGTTTTTCGCTTGTAATAAAGCAATGGAAAAACTTGTGGTCCCAAGAGAATTCTCGACGTCGTCTCTGTCTTGTTCACGACGCCAACTAGAGCATTTTTACGTCCTCAGGACGACGGCAAGTCAGAAGGATGAATAGCTGCATTTCACGTTTGTTTTTACACCCTGCATTGTAGTCGATAACTGCAGTTGAAACGTTTTAAAAGTGTTGTTCAATCACGGTCTCTTTATATTCACATATTTATATGGCGTTGTCGACTGCCGCGTCGTCGTAGATCTTAAGGTCCCTATTGACGCCCTTCGGACGGCTTCTAAATATAAATAGCCATCATGTACTTGATGGCTAGTGTGCAGCTAGCGATCATATACACAATACTCAGTCAATAGATCTTTATATTACAATCTTATATCTTGTCATTGTCGAAAAACTTTGTTATCTCCATTATCATGGACAGTCAAATTGGAGGCAATTCCAACAATATACTTACGACAGTCAACTTCGTCACTTCCATCTGGACAGTCAGGGTCGTGATCACAAACCCATGACTTCAAAATACAGTGTTGGCTTTTGACACATCTGAACCCACACGATACGTTGGCTAAATAAAGAACAAAAATACTTCATCAAATACCTAAACCTCTTAAGGAGGAAATTTGCGATGTCCAGATAGGGAGGGGGGGAAATTGACTAATCATTATGTAAATGTTCAACCAGAATTGGCTTTTTAACTTTTGAACTAAATTTATACACATGTTTGGATATTTACTTTTAAATTAAAGTGCTGGAAGTAACAGATGTGAGATGGGGGCTTTGAAGTCTGGGAAACAGGGAGGAAGGAGTTTGAACTGTTCAACAATGTCAGAGGTTAGGGGATATTTTCTATTTCAGGCCAAACTGGCCTTGTTTATCTTTACCCAAATTTTGACAGCTGAAGCTTACCACAAAGTTCTGGAGATTCATCAGACGCATCTTTACAATCTGAGATGCCATCACAAAGCCACTGTTTAGATATACATGTCTCATTACAAGTAAACTGATTATCATGACAAATATCTGCAATACATGAAAATATGATAAAAATAATTAACATACAAAGACCAGTGAGCTCTATATATATCTGGAGTAAGAACTTTTATTCGGCCATTACAGGGCCGGAAAGAAGCCAAAGATGGCGCTGACGTCCAAACTCATGAAGGTCATAAACAGTTTTCATACTTTTTACCATCTTTCTTCCATTTATTTATACTTAACAGATCACAGATCAAGTCATTAGTTTAGTTATCATAATCATGATGTTGTTATTGTTTACATCGGAAAAAAACACAAAATTTTTGGCTTGCCGGCTAAACTGCGCAAACGGTCGAAAACAATAGAAAGGAAAACAATCGACATTGGCAATTTCCGCCATCTTGCTTTTTCACTTTGACATATATATGGGTGATATACTATGACAAAGACAGACCTAGTACGATTACCCATAGGCTGATTGCTTCAAAAGGCAGAGAAACATTAGTTGTTTGCACTGGAAAAGCTACATATAGCAAGGATCGTTGAAAGACAGTCAGTGGTACAGTAGGTCAAAAGAAAAATATTTGTTTTCACTAAAATATGAGGAAAATTATTGCACACAGTTATCGCTTTAGCAATACACACAATCAGACCCTACAGTACAATGTTTATTTGTGATTTAGTAACGTTGGATGTGTGAATTCAGATCCATGACAAAACCCCCACATGACGTCAAAAACCCTGCTGACAATATCCCTGGCAACAAAATCTCCAAATTACTTAATTGAGAAAAAAACACATTTCTGTTTATTCACTTTTTAGTTTTATTTATCAGAATAAAGTTTTAAACACCATACAACTTCTATAGAAAAGTTGTTGAACAGTAGTATGCAGTACCCTACTCGCAGTACCCTAGCACTTACGAGTAAAATCATCTGGCGTTAGACAGAGTAAAATACTAAAAAATAGCACTCATCTGGATGCATTGCAAGCTAATGGGTTAAATAGATAAGAGTTAAAGTGCTTATAAACCCAAAATGGGTTTTTATTGATTCGGATAAGGCATGAAAAGTTAGTTAGTAAGTTCTAGATTAGTTTTTGGCTTAGACTTTTTTTTTTTTCCGGAGATAGCTCAAACAGGCAAATTTTTTTTTGCCATTTGAAAAAAAAGTAGGCGCGACAAAAATATCACCAAGGCCTGGATCCAGGAACCCAACTTTTGATAAAACACTAAAAATATATGGCGAAGATATCGATATCTTGTGTTTGCATATTTTGTCTAAACGATGTTTCGTTTGTGCGCATCTACTTACACAGAAACCACCAGCACAATATATATCTGCTATCGGCACCTTTTTTTGATTGATAAATCACTGTTGGCTTTAAACCCGATAAAAACGGGCAAAAAAACTCATCTGATGAGACAATTTTGAAGGCAGGCCACATAGTTATCGTTCTCGATCTATAAACAAAGACAAATCATGCCCAGTTGTCCCACAGGAGGAGGGAATCAACATACAGGTAGCTGTGGATTTAACAAATGCAAATGATGTCTGTTCGCGCGTATGAACTGGATATTATTTAACGTTGAATCACATCTAAATGGCATATTATGTTGTTAGTATACAATGTCATTGAGCCAGTATGTGATGAAAGGTTCTGCGCCGGACGCCAGACATGTCCGGCGTTGTTTTTTGACACTAAAATCGATCAAGTGTGCTTCTACCTCTGAGAGATTACATACTGCTGTTATAGAATAATATATGTTTCAATGTGGAAATTATCACAACTATAACCTTTATGGTATATAACTTTAATAAATTAATATTAATGGCCATTCTACTTTACTTCAGCCTACTTTTTATGTGCACTTTGTCTGTCTGTATTATTCCACACATGTGGTCAATGTCACATGTTTTATATGACAGTGAGATGAGATACTGATGATATTTTTGGTGATGCACATGGTTTTGGCAAAGTTAGTGACCACAAGCTGCACTGTCCACCCCACCCTAACCATAGTAACCTTATCAGGCATTTTCTGCTGCAGCCTTGCCAAGCTAAGCCACCCTATGAACCTGAAGAACCCTAGAGGCAGATAGAAAATCCCAAAGAGAGATACACACTTACATTGTGTAGCATTATTAACTATTATATGTGATTTCATCTAGATTATCAGTAGAAGTAAACTGGAACCATCAGTGAATTTTTATTAACATTTTTAATTAAATATTTATTAAACATCTTTATCAATTATGTTATGATGTTATTGAGCTTGTCTCTTGAGGGCAGATTTTCTTTTAATAGCTCAGCCCTTGATCGAGATTAGATTAACAACCATTTTGGGGCAAATTTTACTCAGGTGGTGTAGAGTACTGCCAATTAATGGGTTATGCGCTGATTGGATCGGCTGCTTTTTAGCTGCTTTTTGGTAAATGGGTTACTAGAAAGACCCAGACTCCCACTATGGAAGAACTACCCATCCTGGAAGGAATTCACTTCTAAAATGTGCAAGGACATCTGTCTGGTACGGGAGGGGTCACATCCATTTCCTCCCATGGGGAGGAAGTCGGGTTTACCTGCAGAGAGACCTTTCTTTCGAGCTTAAATCAGCTATGTGGGCATGCCAGAAAGTTGGATGATGTGTGTATGATAAGGCATAGCATACATCACACTCATACCACACATCTATCATCTAATATGAAAGTTGAAGCATGTTTGCTCTGCACACAGGCAAAGCTATAGACTGCATCATAAAAGCCAGAAAGTTTTAAGTATCACATACTGGGCATTTATTTTATTATATTTATTATTTTAACCCATTCAAAAAGATGAAAAAGATTCTAAATATTTATATAGCAATTAATGTTTGATATGTGTTTAGTGTCATCCTACATCCATATATATTCTATATATATTATTTATGATATATATGTATTGATCATCTCATGTTCACATGGACAAACAAAGTGACAAACCAACAAATCTTTTTCAATGATCTTTCTGAAAGGTTCTGGCGAGGGATATTTCATTCCAATTTCATTAGTTGTGGGTTGCAGTTAACAGCAGTTATTTCTTGAAAAAATGTGTCAAATTTCCAAATTTGAAATTAAAATTTGAAATTGAAACAAACACCAAGTGAGAACCAACAAACACAAAGGTGGTGTGAGGAAAAAATGCGATTCCCATGTCATTCCAGCATGAAGAGAAGAAAATAATAAAAAGGTTTTTAAGTTTCATTTCCAATCCATTAAACTTTTATTCGTTCATTTTATTTCTCTTCTTTATTTCTTCTTTCATAAAGAAGAGGCAAGTAAGAGGCATCTTATAGACATAAATTCTGTCATCATTAAGTGTCATGAGTCATGGTCGCCTCCGACTCGACTTTAACATCGCAATTAAATCCATTCCTTCGATTCCACGATTGTGATGCAAACCACCGAAAGGGTTACTTTACACACTCAAAAAATGTTTGAAAGTTGTTTAAATGTCATTTTCCTCAAAAGTTCACGAAGATTTCGCCGAATTTTCCAAAATTGTTTTTATTATAATGTTAAAATACACAAAATGGACTAATCCCCCCGGACGCTACTTTTTTCAAAATGGCGACTTTGAGCCTGTATCTCGAAGCTAAAAGTTAAAGCCAAAAGTAATCTAGAATTAACTTCTAATTATGTTTTATACTAATCAGTAATTACCAAACTGGGTTGGGTTTTCACTTTAATAAAAGTATTATAGAAATTATTGTTCATTTTACTAACAAATGCAAATGTTGTAACCAATGGCGATGCAATTTCCCTTTTGTAAATGGTCAGCTCATCCTCTAATAGCATACTGGAAAAGATAATCCTTGCATTCTCATGCATGTGTAAATTTTAAGACAGTGTAATTGCAAATGGTCAATTGGCTGCTTCTTTTACAAATCAAGACAAGCTGATTCAACTTTTCTAACGAATTGCTTCCACACAAATGTCACTAGGCAGTTGGTGGGATTCGTTGTCATCACTGTAGTGTTCTGTGAGCATTTGTTCCATAACAAAACTTTGCTCAGATTTTTTATATATCACTCAGGATCAAAATATGTGGTTTCTGTTTGAATTCAGTAAATCAGGGGTTTTGTCCCCAGGGATATTGTTGTCAGGGGTTTTGTCCCCAGGGATATTGTTGTCAGGGATTATAGCAGTACAACATATACCATTTAAGTCAGATTCCCAAATATAGATTCTAAAACATGGGTCATCTCTAAGGCTAAAATATATATATAATCTGTTTCTGCTCAGCTAACGTGTCATTTTCAACTGTGCACCTAACTTTTTTTGCACCAATCTAATAATTTTTGCAACAATGGTAGTTCTCATTTTGTTCTATTTAGACCTGCAAATTTGGTGACTCTTTAATATTACAAGCATAAAAAATCATTATAAAAACTACAGGGTAGCAAAAATAGTCACCCATTTCTGGAGAAAGTGCCCCAATATAAACTCTCAAGAAAGAAAGAAGGAAAACCAACTGACCAGAAACAGAATACCTATTTTTTTGCCTAATAATTGAACAAGTCATTGTATATATAATAATATACATAGAAATGTTTCTTGGAAAATTTGATTGGCTGATTACAGTGCAATTAACCCCAAACAACAGTGCAAAAAGTTGAAATCACAGTGAAAATCTGCAATCACTATGAACCAATCAAATCTGAGCTACAGTATGTTCAGGGCAGATTACTCAAAATAAAACAACATGGCAACCGCTCGCCTTGCTTAAACTGGGACATTCCATTTAATATCTGAATTGCAGAGGTCATCCATAGGGGGGGTGGGGGGTGGAGGGGTTCTCTATATTAAATGGAACGTCCCACTGAAACTTAAAAGTTATTTTATTCATAGGTGGAGAATCTAGTTTGGTTGAAATATAAGAAATCCACATAGTTCAGTTCACTTTAAAATGTTTAAATTGGCAATACATACAGAAGATATATAAAAGGAGCAAAAACTTTATTGGTGGACGGTTCGCCAAAGCTAGTAAAGCCTGTTCTCCACTAAGCAAATTTGTTCGCGCTACGTGAAAATTAATTTCGCAACCTGATTGGTTGGAAAAAAAACTTGGCGAATAATTTTCCCCCTAACCAATCACGTTACCGAAATTCGGTTTTCGCTTCGCTTGTCTCGAACATTGATATCTTGATGATTTTGATATAGGAAAAATATCACCTCATATTGTATACAACATAGATATTCTTCTGTATAAATGCTATTCATCCGACACAAGTATTTTCCTCATTTTTTATCATGATAAAATGATACCATGCAAATCCTGTTAGTTTCAAGCAATCTCCCAATAGCTGAGTGGTATCAGTGTCCGCCTTGTATTCTTGTAAGTGCTCACACATAATTATATGATAGGGTTAAGGTGGGGGTTGGGTGAATACGTATACATCATAATAAAGGTGTGCGAATCCTATCACAATCCGTGTCAGAACCAGTCTAATCAGATTCGGACTAAACTTTCATGCTTTCAGTCCTCGCAATTTTGATAAATCTTCGGCGGCAAAAAATTGCTGCCGATATTTCGAAGTTCGGCGGCAGTTCGGCAGCAATTTATTTGTCTCTTATAAAATGACACTAACTTTGACAGAGAACTGAATTATTTTATAGTGTTCTCTTGACTCTACTGACTAAAAGTGTTTGATATTCGAAGAAACGTTGTTTCACACACAATAACATTGAGACCAGCTATCAATCTTTTAGTTTTAACTTTGTTACACTACGGGCGTTGTTCTAAAATTGTTGCACATGGACGAAACCAAACCCGTCGTTACACGTGGCCAGCGGTGTGTATGTTTGGTGGAACTTGAAGTTACATGAAGTATATCAGAACTACTTTCGATGTATTTTAAAATAAGCCACAAAAATAAAAGTGTTCACAAAAGAATAGTTCACTTTCCCAAATTATTTTCTGTGAAGTGAACTACAAATAATTAAAATCATAATCATATGTTCATACTTGGAAGAATTAATCGAATTGAGAAGGCAGTGAAGCATCATCAGTGACACAAAAATTTGTCGGCGGCAAAAAATTGCCGCCGATAATTTAATCTTCGGCGGCATTATCGGCAGCAATTGCTTTTTGCCGCCGAAAATTGCGAGGACTGTGCTTTTGGATCGGATTTTGTTCGTTTTTTTCTCGGATCGGATTTTGTTTTTATTTTTTCGGATCAGATCGGATCGAATTATATTCATATTTTTCAGTGTGGAAAAAGCTTAACAATCAAAAAAGCTTAAAATTTAGCGAAAAGATCAGCCAAGCAAAGGGGGGTCTCAGCTTTCAGCAAGTGTGCCTCGCATGCTTTGGTTATTGATTGTAAAACATTAACATACACTATCTGACTATCATAATTTACACATTTTAATGATATGTTAAATATATTTGCTTTGTTTTGGCTTGGATCAGATTTAAACAATGTTCCAAACGGGTCGGATTGGATCACAATTTTTGTGCCTCGGATCGGATTCAGATTGACAATTTCGGTAAAACCTTGGATTATAAGACCTCAACCCAATCCAAACCTTTACCGCATATTAAACATTGTGTCAGAATAATAGCAGTTACACATTGGGATTTGGTGTAACAGGAATATCCACTGAGTATTCCACTCAAATCTTAAGTCCACAAGATGCTTTTGTTTCGAATATGTTTTAGAATTTGGAGTTGTTTTGTATTATATCTCTCACCTTACATTCATCAATACTTTATAGGCATAGTAAGCTTATTTTGATGTTTCCCAAGGAAAAATTCTTAGGCCCCCAAAAATATATTGCAAGCCACCAAGTTACCAAATATATACATTTTTTATATATAGATAAACTTCAGTTGGGGGGAAATATACTACGGCTTTGAAAATCCACTAGATCACTTCAAATAACCTACCCCTTTTATAGTATAATGCTACAAGACTTTGATAACATATAAACTTGAAACAAATATCGCGATATGCCAGTGAGGCGCTGAAATATTTTACTCTACGCGACATGAATTTATTATTCAAAGAAAACGTAAACAAATGATGGATTGCTATTAGTGACATGTTACAACGGGTTTACTATAATTACAGTTACTACGCATTTACTATTACACTGAACAAAATTACACCTTAGTCTGAATCGTATAATTTTTAGTACACTAGCGGTTTATAGTAAATCAATAAATTGTGTGAAGTGTAGAATAGATATATACGTACCACATTTCATTTCATCGGAGTTGTCTGCACAGTCACTCTCCTGATCGCATTCCCAATTCTTTGGAATGCATCTACCATCTCCTTGACACTTAAATTGTACTTCGTCTGGTTTACAGATATAGTCTGTAGAAAAACAAAACATCAAGTATTAAAAAATAAGTCGAACAAACTGCTGTTCTCGTCTGTTACACTGCCAGACATCATAACAAAGGGAGTTGATACGCAATGAAAATTACTATATGGAAAAATCTGCTTGAATAATGAAAACAAATACTAGACAATATATTTCACGATTTCTTGCCCTGAATTTCGGTTTAAACTTGTCACATAAAATGAATTTCGTTTTAACTTAATAGTACAAGATTCATAAAATGACAAACAGTTGAAATATATAGGAAGATGCTGGAACACAAAACAACAGCAATATATACGTAGAAATTTACGCACCGTTTGCCTTCGACCACTGACAAACCACAGCAATAATGATAGAATAGACCAAGGTATATATTCCTTTACTCTTTCTTTTCATCAACAGCATTGTAATGGTTTAAATCAATCCGATTGTCACACTGGAAGAAAGAAATGCATGTTTAAAATTCGTTAAATATCGTACTTGTAAAAACCAACATGGCGCGAAATTTTCCAAACAAGGAGCAGCGGCCGAAAGTAAACATTTCTCCTCCCGAATATGGTAATTTCCGTGGTCACGTGGTATAAAATACGCGCGCTGATTGGACAAAGGAACTCGAACGCGCGTAAACAGATGCTACGTTTTCATTCATCACACGTCGAAGTTGTCGATCGGTAATTCGACAACAAACGCGCAAACGTGCAAGAAGTTTATTTGCAAATTTGTGATCAATGTCTCAGAACAAAATTTTTCAAGACCAAAAAGACATTTGTAGTGGACATGTAGACAAGTAGGTAATTACATAATTTGACATTTTGACCCGAGTTCGAGTTGCATTGAGCGAGTCTAAATTTATATTGTTTTTTAAATGTGTGTCCCCCCTGAAAAATAACTTCTAAGAAATTCTGTGCGCTGATTATTCCGTTTAATTCGGTGATTTCGGTCATTCTATATTTCAAAATTAAGGCAAAGTATGACAATGTACGTACGTTATTTAATTATATAATATATTCAATATTCAGAATATTTGTTATTCAGAATATTTGTTACTAGCAATTTTAACTGTTAACCATGGGTGTTAATACTTTCACACTTTTAACACTTTCACATTTCAAGCAAACGACCTTTGTTATGAAAGTTAGTGGGAAGATACAGATAAACATGCTTCTCTTAAAGAACACCATGAAAAACCGGGGGATTAGGGAATGGAAGAAAATATGTGACATGATAAAGTGGTGGTAGTGTGAGATATAAAATAAGATAGTATTATGTTTGCTAATACAATTACCACCTTATCATGTCTCATATTGTCCTTTTTCCTTTACATATTAAGACAATTGCTTGCTATAGACATTTACCAAGGAATGGCTGTGTACTCCTACCCAGGAGTGAGTGGGCCACGCCTATAACTAAAGCAACTTGCCTGCTTCGGAAGGTTGCTTTCTTGCACCCTGCATGCATAGTGATCAGCCTAGCATAAATTCCTAGAAAATGCCTGGGTAAGAGGCAGGCCAAGGGTAGACACTTACAAAGAGTTTAAAATATTTGATGGCAATCTTGGTACTAGTATAAATACTGTATGCAACACATTTTCCAACTATACATAACTAGCTCTTTCATTTAACTTTAATACACCTCCAGGTTAAGAAAGCGACCTAAAATCTTAATGTCTGTATGACTAATTTCCTTTCAAAATGCTATCATTTTTTCTAAAATTCCCCAGATGGTTTTGCTCAATGCCACCAAAATCTTTATCTCTGAGTGACCGCGACCATAGGGCAAAACGTGTCATAAAACTTACAGTGATGAGCAATATGTTTATAGAGCAAGCGATGTTATTATGATACAATAAGTGGGCTGGTACTGTGTTTCATCAATCAACGATTTAGTAACAGTAGATTATCAATTTTGGCTTATAATATTGTTGTCCATATGATGCCAACTTCGCATGCAAATCTGGCATACCAAGCGCTTATAAGCGGTATACACAAAAATATATAATCCTTGGTTTAAGAAGGCAAGAATCAGTGGGTTTTCCACACCCGTATTTTATGTTCAAGGGTATATATAAGTATTTTATGTTCAAGGGTGTATATATATAAAGGTATATAATGTACAAGGTCAATAAGTTACGAATTACAATCAGGCATCAGCTACATGTAAATGTATACAATTAACATGCACATATCTATATTTCTGTGACGTTCGAAAAAGTCATTATATAAATACAACAGATAATAGCGATCAAGTATAAAGCAAAAACAGCCTCTTGTCGATAAAAAATCATAAATATTTCACACCGGAAAGAACGGTTTGAAAAACCCAGTACTTCTTGCGAAATAATGACAAATTCGAGGAAGACAAATTTGATATTCATCAGAAATATTCAAAACAATACTAGAATACGTGGTCGACGTTCGAGTTAAAAATCTCGCTTACTGTTTCGTATCAGTTTTGAATAGTACATTACAATAGTAAAGTGTATTATTACTAACCGTTATTCTATGTCTTGATGAAGCAAAATAACAAAAAAATGTCTTTTTAAAACCTTTATTTCCCGTCTCGTGATATAATTATTAAACATGCCTGCTTGCCATGTGGTATTAATACGACACAACAAACCCAACGCAATAACTTCGACTTACCTTCGTATTATTTCAAATTGAGAAGTTTTATAGCAATATATAGCCCAGATTCACCAAGTTCCTGCCTTTGTGATAATAATTTGATAATAAATAATTACAATATTAGTACTTGAGCCAAAATCCCAACGAGTAAAAACCTTTGGCTTCTATTCCGGCTCATACGTCAACGGCTCTGAAGTGTTGTGCGTGGGCGATAGCTGAACCTCATTATTCTACAAGGAAAAGATGGCTGAACGCCTGAACCTGATCATACGCTGTGTTTTGTGTGGGATTCATAGGCGTACCTGGGGGAGGCTGGGGCTGGGAGCCCCAAGTACGAGAATTTATCTATTTAGGCAAAAATTGTCTTATCATTCTTGTCATTCGGGCAACGACGGTGTTTATTTTATTTATTTATTTATTTAATTAATTTGCCTTTAATAATAAGTTCATAGAATGACAAATAAATAGAAATTTAGTTTATGCTTTTTACAATTTAAAAGCATATCAATTAAGTAGCCTCTAGTATAGTTTAAGGTTTTTGAATTTCACCCGCCCCCCTCCCCCACCACACTCCGGAAAAACAAGGAAAAAGAGCAATTGTTTTTCAATCCGCATGTTTGCTTCCTTCGACCAGCGACCCTTAAACCATGGTACCACCACACCACATCTGCATTCGGGCAAATTCAGCAAAAAAAAAAAAATGTGCCCGGTGGGATTTCATAAAATATGGCTAAACTTCATATCTATAGCATTGAGAATATAAAATTACTCCGCAATTATCATGCAAGCATTAATCTGTGTCAATGTCAAAATCCAGTTGTAACTTGCAAGAATGGGTTGCGTTTTTTCAACCTTGGTAAAAATGCCTGAATTCAGAAAAGCTGTGAAACTACGCTCGCGTGGACCCCGCAATATGTATAGAAAACCTATATAAACTTTAAATTTGGCCAGTATACCGATCAACGGCAACGATCATTTTTAGACAGATCAGGTGCGCGCTATCTGGCCCTCATAAGCCTAATCTAACAAACAAGTTTATTTTCTTGTTTTAATTGTTGTTCTTTTCAAGAAGATATAAAAGCAGTGCAAACCGGAAAATAAGCAAACAAGTGAATAGTATTGTGCCACGGGCGCCACCAAATCTATTACCAATTTAAGGCTGTTTTCCACTTCAACCGTATCGTAGCGTATTTCTTTGTTTCCTGAGCACTCGGGTAGAACTAATGACTTCGACACAAAGGAAAATGCTACGGTACGTTACGATACTGTTGAAGTGGAAAACGGCCGTTTAGAATTTCTAGCGCAAGCTACTGAGGGAAACTGAGGGGCCGATTATAATACCGATTTGAAATTTCCCTGATTGAGCTACCCGCAGTGAAATCTCAGCCCTGGGTTGAACTCAGCCTTGGGCTGAAAAATTTGCCATGTAATCGTTTCACCCCAGGGCTGAAGTTATTCGAGCATGCGTGGTAGTGACTATTTACGATGCATGACAATTGTCGTAAATCGAGCAAAAACATTTCGTTGAGACAAAGACAACAAAGTTAACAACGTCCAGTGTAATTGAAAAAATATTCAGCCCGGTTCAGCCCCGGGGTTGAAAATGCTCCATGTAATCGGCCCCTGAGTAGCATGATACGCATTTTTTCTTGCAAACAACTCATATTGCAAGTGATAAAATTCTATTATACTATTATAATTTTGGGGGCTAAACTCGCTTTGATATGGCTAAATTTGATGTCGTGACCATGCGTATCCGGTATAGTGTAAACGGGGCACAATAAGTCTGATTTTAATAGGCATTAGACTATTAGTGGAAATTTGATATCAAGCGATTCACTACTTTCTTTGTCTTTTTGAATAGTTTTGACTTTTGCATTTTAATTACACTTGGCTGGTTTGAGGCCGGACTGCAGAGCTGGTCAACGCCGCACCCGAGATTTTTGACTTAGAAAATTTTAGCGCACCTATATGTGCTTGATAGCAATTTACACACTTTAATCTGCCTCAAAAACTCTTATTTCCATTGTATTTTTCTCACTTTTGTTCCTTTGACTGCCACTTAAGGCGCACCTGAAGACAATTTTGCGCACCCGCACCTAGATTTTGAGCAAAATTTTAGCTTTCCGCACCCGAGATCTCGTCGAAAACTGCCCAACTCTGCAGTCTGGGTTTGAGGGGAGCATTCTAGAATGCGCGAGTGTAAAGTACATTTGTTACGAGTTGCGCGGGGAACGTAGACCACCTAGACTTGGAATTTCAAAGTGTTCTATGTAGCTACACACGATATTGTCTTTATTAAGACATTATTTCATTGTTTCTTGACCTCCACTCAGTAGGTAAAAATATAAACCACATGTGCTTGTGCGATGAAACATGAAACGATAGACAATACTACCGCATGCAGAGTACAGACGTGACCCAGTTCTGGGCATTAGGGTAGGACGATTCACACTGCAGATAAACGTGACAGCTTTGTTTTAAGTAAATATTGATCACGTATTAAATGAAACAGTAAAAGTGAAATGTTCCGAATTTGTATTCACTATTAGTATATTACATTCGATTTACTAATATAAAATATCTTCATTTATCTTTTCCGACATTGCTAAGCCTATAAGATCATTGGATTTTAACTCACATGCCCATTACATGTACTCTGACATTTGTATCAGTCTATATAGTTCATAGACTCTTGATCAGTTTTTGGTTTCCACGCAGAATGCTGAAAATAAGTCAAAATATGGACTGAAAGTCATGGAAAACAGTGTTGATTTTCAATCTTTTCTTGACTTACGGTTCTGACGTTTCTAGGAATCAATCATTTAATAACGATTGAACTATTGAAATGAATCTTACATTTACGACGATTTTGAAAGTTGACATCGTTTTTGAGTTTGAATAGTGGAGCGGGTGGGAGGCAGTCTGCGTTCGCAGATTACTAATAGAATATTCAAGGTAACTATAGGCAGTATATTGTGTAAATATTGTTGTTTTCTACAGCATATTAGCAGAATTAGCTACAAATTTAATTAATTTCCAACAGGAACAAGGGCCAACAAGGACCTATGATAAAACTATAAAAGAGCTGAAAGTTCTGCCATGCCAATGGGCTTATGTTTGTTTTAAAATTGCGAATAACCCTTAAATCAATGAACTATTGAATCTATTGACCAGTTAACCGACTTATATAGTCAATCTATCCATCAGTCATTTGTTCCAATGTTCCATCCATCACAGTAGTGAGTATGTCAGTTGAAGCTGAAGAATACCATGTGCTTTTCTGAGGGATGGTTGTGCCTCTATATTTTTGAGACACATTTATAAGACCAATTACTAATTATCAGTCAACTGTACAGACAAAATATACTTTTATGCATGAACAGAATCTGTCTTACCGACCAATCAATCTCAATCCGTTCCTAACATTTCCCTCTTCGAAACAGGGAATCATTAAGCAAAACCAGCACCGCCAAAAACCGGCTCAACCATATCTTCCACAATAACAACATTAACCACTACAATAATAACTCTACAGATACGACGAAAACTGTAGTCAACAATTACATGCAACAACATAAACAACAAAACACTGGGGAAAATTGGAAATGATATCTCCATAGTATCTCCCTAGTGTTCCATATAGTGACGAATAATGCCAATTAGTCTGGAGTTAGTATAATTTCCATATTAATTGCCATTTCCATATTAATATAATTTCCATATTAATTGCCATTTTTATACTATTTTCAACTAGGATCCATACTACTCCCTGAAGGATTTTGAAGAAATTTCCAGTGAAAGCATGTTTTAGCAGTTTTAACATCTATGATCTATACGCTAAAGGCTCTTTTCCACTCATCGCAATAGGCAACTCGCAAACTCGCTGCGAGTTAGTTCGAGTTCTTGCATGTAATTAAAATAAACTGTCGAGCATTGTGATTGGATGAAAGTACTCGCAGCGAGCTTGCGAGTTGGTTTTTGCAACGAGTGGAAAAGAGCCTTTAGCGTACCTATTTTTAATCTACCAGTGGACTTGTTTTAGTTCTTTACTTTCTAGATTAAAGCACTTTCGGCAAGGTTTCAGTCATTTGTGATTTGAGTACGAACGTATATAATGGTTCATCAAGGCAATTCGACGACAATCAACTATAATCATTAGTTTCAACCAAAATGACGTATGAGGGCTATCAGGCTATGCCTATGGCTATGTCTTTGTTTGTTTCTGACACAGCGTCCAGTGGTAAGGCAAAACCATGCATACAGGCAGGGACGTAGCGAGCGGGGGGGGGGGGGTGTAACACCCCCAACCGTAAAAGGTAAAAAAGAATCAGGTAAATTTGGGGGGTATTAAAAGTCGTTATATTTTGTAAAGTGATAACTAAAATTGAATGTTAAATGACTTGAAAGAACCTGATCTCTTTAAAAACCTCCATATAACTAAAATATATATCTTGTTTAGATAAAAAGGTTGTAAAGTTAATAAATAAAAAAATAAAGTGTACCTGCATTTGTCATTTCCAAGCATTAAGCTTAAGATTTAGGTAACAATATTGTTGTTATCAGTGGGTTGCAAGCAATCCCTTGAGTTTTTGAAAGATGTATGTTTTGGCGAAATGTCAGATGTTTATTTACATATGACCCCACAATTAATGCGGGTAAAACCAAAAGCATGCTAATTGGAAGCCGGAAGAAAGTAAAAGTTGCACAACCTCTTAACTTAATACGTATGAACAACAAAAGTACTGATAAATAAACATTTATGTGTAAGACTCCTTGGAGTTGAAGTTGATAATACCCTAAGTTGGAAGCCACATTGCGAGAATCTCCTCAAAGAATGCTCTAAATGTCTTGGCCTTTTATACATATTTAAGAAGTACATACCACCAAAAGTTCTAAAGTCGATTGCGGAAGCGTTAATAATTCTAGACTGAACTACTATTGTACTGTTTGGGGTGCTGTATTAAACCAGGACTCTATTAATTATCTGCAAAAGCTTCAAAATAAGGTCGCTAGACTAGTTTTAAATTATAAAGTTACTGAAATCTCCCGGAAAGACCTAGATAGCGAAATGGGCTGGCTAACTATCAGACAAAGGATTCATCTCCAAACTCTTTTGATGTTACATAAATCGTTATACACTGATGAGCCTTCCACCAATTATATGCATCTTCATGTATTAGAAATTTTACATGAACATGACACAAAGCTTTCAGCAAGGTGTAGGAACGATAAATTATTATTTAGAAAACCTAAATATATTATATAAGAAGAAAACATTTTTAGCCCGGGCATTTAGAGTTAGAGGAATTGAAATATGGAACAACCTTGATAGTGAAATTAGGAATATAGCTTGTAAGTCCCGGTTTAAATCTGCCGTTCGTAAGAAGCTTGAATGATTCATATAATGTTTTAAATCTAGTTTTATATATTTATCATATATTTATCCATAATTCTATAGAACTTCTATAGTAATAGAACTATAGTAAATTGTTTATATTATTTATTACAACTAGACATCGTGTAAACTAGCTTTGGCTAACTGAGGATCTTATTAAATACATACAAATACATCACGTACCCCACTTTGTCGGAACAGGGTGGAGACCAAGATTAAGACTGATTGAGACATAAACAAAGGTATTTTTCTTTTTCACTGATATTTGAAGAATACGTGGCAAACGTCATCTGACGACATCATTATCTAAAAACATTTGTGATTTGTCATTAACATTCAGCAAAACCTAAAATATATCGGCCCGACAAATAGCAGCGTGTACTGCTTACCTTTAAACAGTACAAAACAGTCAACCTTCCACATGCAGATACTACTGCATGTATCACATGATTAAGTATATTGAAATGTACATCAGTAACTGTATATGCCTATGTGTCGGTACAGATGAACTATATATGTGTCATTGACATATTGTAGTCAAGCAACTGTGTTATTTTTTCCCCAAAAGTTTTTTATCTTATTTATATGATTGTACTTATAGATAATATCCTAATTATGAATTACGATAAAAATTGCAAATTTGAACATAATCTATAAATCTAATTCAAAATATATGCCATTTACCTTGTGAACTAATTCCCTGAGGTGTACTTGATGTATGGATCATTGACTCATTGTCATTTGCCGTTTCCTTTTTTGAAATCAAAACCAGATTAATGTAAGCATGTAAACGTGATGCGGACCTCTTCTGAGTTTTGACCCTTTTCGTGTTAAAAGATGTGTGTTGGTGTGTGTTGGTATGTGTTGACTACGTAGTTGGACAAAACTTGGCAGAATATGCTGGCGGAAGTATGCAATCTCTGAGTGCCCCTCTAGTTAACTATGTGTTTGTTTTATGAAGAATATGGTCTTCAATGTCACGCATAAATTATATACATGCATGTACTTAACAGCCCGCAAAAATAGGAGTAGGACAAACATGTGTAGATTCCTTATCCATGCAGTTTGGCAAGTGAAACCGAAATTTAATCGATCTGTCCTTAGGCTACGGCCATTCGCTCCACAAATTAATATGGAACTGTTAGTTTGAGTTATTCCGCCGTGACAAACAAACCCACACACACATACACACGCATGAAAACATAGATAAGACATAGTGTATTTTCATCGAGTTTCCTATCCTTTAAATAACTTAAATTGAAAGTTTCTGTACATTGGCCAGGGCCCAGGGGTTTAACTTATTTGTTACATTTGAACTACTTAATGAAGAACTGCAAATACCTCATAATGGAAAATTTCAATGAAGGTCAGCCGACATGACATTGAGTTACTTGCATTGTTGTTTTCGGTTATAAAACGTTTCAACATGACGTATGTCCGATATTGTCCGTATATATTTACTAGGCCAGAAAATCTATAATGAGAAGACTTTGGCATATATATAAATTTCACTGAACCAAATATTGCAGTAAAATCTTTGAACATTATTAACTACTTATTAACCTCAAACGTTCGGTCTTTACGGTAAAATATTAAACCGAGGTCTTGCCGTATTGACCGAGCGATAGCAAGGTCAATACGGCAAGACCGAGGTTTAATATTTTACCGTAAAGACCGAACGTTTGAGGTTAATAAGTAGTTTATTATATGGCACAACCATAAGTAGTAAAATAAGTAGTTTATTATATGGTTTGTTTTTGTTGTAGGGAATTAAAAATTTCGTGATTTTCCGGACCGCTGATTAGCCAATCATATCGAGTAAACTACAGGAACTAGCGCTTGCCATATAATAAATATAATTATAGACACTTTAATAAGACACAAAAGGTGTAACGACGGTCGACCGTCCCCCAATGGTGCTTTTACGCAGTCAAAGGAACGAATTTACCTTCAACATGTTCATGGATCCCAGTTCAGCCTTACCGAGGCTCTTCCACTTACTTTGTTTTTCAGTATTTTTTCCTTTCGGAAATCTTGGGTATTATATCTCAGACTTAAATGTCAGGTATTCTGCAAGTATTCATGCAATCTCATGCATGCAGAAGCAAAACTGCTGGAACTGCCTGTCAATATGCCAGAAACAACAGCAAAGATTAAGATCATTAAATTAAGTGTTATGTTTGAGATATTGCTAAAAGATATACGACTGCAGATCCTGGAGAACCGCCAGATTGTTTATATGCTAACCAGATGAAGTATAAAACCTTTTTAACAATTTTGAATCTCAATACACTTTGAGTGTTTGTATCACCGTTTTTGTAGATAAACTTCTAAACTACATTTAACCTTTTGTTGGATCTACACGGGGCCTATACTATTTTCCATATCTTAATATCATCTCCATGCATCATCAACCTGAATGTATACTGTATAGAAAGATCACGCAGCAGGACAGAATTTTCAAGTGATGTAGAGTGTCAGTGACGTAGTACATTTAAGTCATGGCTGAGAATAAATTATTAAATATAGTTCCACTCGACCCCTGCGCTCTGTAAAGCATTAAATAATTGTGTATTTTTCACAATGTTAAGGGTTTTCACGTATGTACTTTTCCCTCAGATTTCCATCCAACATATTTAAGACCTAACCGGAAGCTGTTACGAAAATGGCAAATGCCAATTGCCAAACTAATATGACTGAGTATAACAGAGCTTGCTGTTAATGTGGACATGATCCTTCAACTAAAACGGCATTCGTGAGGTTCATATCTGACAGGATAGTCCACATTAGTTCCCGTGTTTTATGTCTGTTTCGTCTATAGGCATAGCCTCGTTACGAGGTTTAATAGGCGAAGGAGTTTTGGTATTGGTCAAAGTGCACAAAACGACTGCGAATTACCACAAACGTTCGGAATATTTATATATTACATCAGAATATTTATATATTACATCACACCCATCCTACTAACTAGTAGTTATATACATGAAGTAGTTTTATAAAATTAGTATAGGTCTTTGCTTCTATTATATGTAAGCAGTATCCTGCATTAACACGGACCAATAAATCCCTTATATGCCCTCTTATTGGACTTCTAGAGAGGAAAGTCAAGAACTGTATGATCTAATTTTGTATAATAAACAATTATTGGACGAGGTTGAGCATGATATTTAACAGTTATTCTACCAACTCGAGTCGTCAGTATATGAGCTGTTATTATATACACAAGCTCTGGATATGAGGTATTCTGCAATCTGATTGGTTCTCTACTAGCAGGATATTTAACAGTTATTCTACTCACTCTCGTCGTATATGAGCTGATAGCCGATGAGGCGCGATCGCCGAGTCGGCTATCAGTCATATACGACGAGAGTGAGTAGAATAACAGTTTTATTATATAAACAAGCTCTGTATATGAACAGAACATTTTGGCGTCCATTTTTCTACTTTTCTCTATATATATACTAACAGGATATGAGCTAATATCCTGCTAGTAGAGAACCAATCAGATTGCAGAATACCTAGAATCCAGAGCTTGCGTATATAATAACTGTTAATTATCCGGAGCTTTTTTACCAATCAGAAACGAGAATAGAGTTCGAATGTATAATAATAGTCATTATCATAATTACAATACCCGATATAAGAACAAATTAAGGCTTCCTAAGGTGCGCAGAAGGGTTTGCTATCATGCGATCTCACTCAGCCTGGAAAAATCTGGATGATTCGATTAAAAGTTCTGAGGCCATTTTACTAGTTTTAAATTGAAATTCTTAAATCGTTAAATTAATCTATAATTGTAATATAAATGAATAGTTCTGAATGCCGTGTGTGCATGTATATAGAATATATAATTATATAGGGACCCCTTTTAATACTTCTAATTTCTTGTATATTTAAATGTTGATTTGTCAGGACCTATCTGAAAATCACGTATTGTGAGTATAGTTTTCTTGACCGGCAATAAAGATCTTTACTACTATCCAGTATAAAGAAAGTTTAGTTTAGTTTCTTCTGCTGTAGTAGCAGTAGACCACTGAATAGGAGATTGTCTTTACTGAACCTCTAAGGAGAACAACTGATAAGAGCTATCTATGCGGTCTAAATAAAGTTTGGTATAAATATAACAATTACTCATTCTCTTGTGAGTTATGCATGCATGTAGTAAAGAAAAATTGAAAAAGTTGTCCCATAGATCGAGCTCAGTCATTATCATACACACAAGTTTTATGGTTACAAATCAATATACAAAATTGAAATACTATGAATTCTTACTACAAACCCTTTCTAAAATTCTAATTCAAAATGTTTCTTCGATCAAAACTTAAAATGTACATATTTTTTGTGTTGAACATGAGCATCCCAAATTTTGCGTGAGGGATATCCAGTATGACTGATTTGACTGATATTTATGGCTGTTGATGGCTCAGAAATAATATCTTTGGAAACGCTAGCTAGGTTCTTCTCGTGTTGATGGCTCAGAAATATCATCTAGGGAAGATTTGGGAAGTAAGCCTGGGAAGGTGTAGGCACACAATATATATATAGGAAGAGATGAAGAGACGTTGTGGGGTGGTAGACAATGCAGATGAGGTAAGGGAAGCAAAGCTGAGATGATATGATATGGGAACATAATAAAAAAGATTAAAAAAAACCGGTCAAAGTACGTCATGAAATGAAGAAATTAGAAGAAGATGTGAAGTGGTAGATTTTGCGAAAGTGACGGCCGATGCAAGCCTCATGAGATGGTTTTGACACGTAAGAAAAAAGATGAAGGAGAGCCGGACAGAGATTTTAGAGCATCAGACATTTCAAAACCTTTTTGAAACTGATATAATGACTAAAGTTATTAAAAAATAACTTATAGTTAGTATATTACAAAATAAATTAAAGTTATTATAAAAAAAAGGTATAATAACTAACCGAGTTCAACGCCACATTAGAGATTCCAGATTCTTTTTAAAGACGTAACTAGTTTTTTGCAAAAATTATCCACTATGGGGATAAGTAACTACAAGAAGTTGTAAATACCACCATTTAAAATTTCCAGAAAGAAAATATAATTTTTAAACAACCATGCACAGGGATCGAACTCGCGGTCATGCCATTCCTTTGCAGGGCTCCAACAACAGAGCTACTGTGTCCAGTGGCTTAACCAAGGCACTTAGGAGTGGATTAAGGCATTTACATGCAAGGAGTTGTATAGTTACCATCATTTAACCTTTCCAGAAAGAACAATCATAAAACAACTACAGGGATTGAACTGGCGGCCTTCAACTGGCTGCGACAACAGAGCTACTGTATTCAGTGCCTTAACCAAGGAATTTGGGGTGGGCTACTAGTTTTTTTGCAAAAATTACCGACCATGGTGATAACTGCAAGTGGTTGTACTTACCACCATTATGCCTTTTCAGAAAGAAAAAAAAAGAATTTTATAACAACTACAGGGATCAATTCGGCGCGGCATTGTGATTCCTGTGGAAGGCTGGGACAACAGAGCTATACTGTTCGCAAGAAATATATCATGTTTAATTAGTATATGTGACATGATAAATATTGGAGATATGAAGAACTTAATATTTTTGGAATCCTTATTAAATAAGCTTTCTGCATGGTGATATATAGTTTTGTATACTTATAGTAATAGTACTGCTCCAATCTTAACTCTCTAATCCTTTATAACTCCCCAATAGTAACTCCTTTATAATTAAGAGACAGACTTGGAACTCCCCAATCCTTTAACTTCCAAATCCTTTATAACTCCCCAATAAAAACCTCTTTAAGAGACAGACTTGGAGCAAGTCTATAGTAATGCCTGTCTGCAGTGGCGCCGGCAAGGGGGGGCGGGGGGGCCCGCCCCAATGATTTAGAATGGGTTTCTTCTATATTCGTCCAAATCTGGTGACAAAGGGAGTGACAGGGTGTATAGAGAAACTTGCTGCTGCGCAAGTGCTCTCTATTAGTACCTCCAAAACGCAGGAAATACCATTTAGACACCCAAAATTCAAAATTTTCCCCTTTTCCCTGACCCCCCCCCTACAATTTTTTTTGCTTTACCAAAAAATAAATCTGGCAGCGATTCACTGGCAAGTAATACCAATAGGCTTGCGAATGTTAGCCTATCGACCGGAATATTGTAATTTCAGGTAGACCCCACATTTTGCTAGTGAAGGTATGCAGTCTCTGACTCCAATTTTGTGTACTGCCTAAAGTAGCTTGTGTAGCAAGCTTGTCAACAAGTTGTAACAATGTTGTAATTTTATCAAGTTGCTACAAGGTTCTCACTCATAACTTGTTAACAAGGTGTTCAACTGCAGGACAATGACAAGTTGTTGGAACAACTGGTAACAAGTTTGTATAGGATAGACACCCATATCTCGAGTGTAGGCAAAATTCAATGATAAACTGCTGTGGTAAGCTAAATATAGAGATAACATTATAACAATACTTTGACATCTCGAATGAATGTCCTTCCTCAGAAAGTTAGTAGACAAAGGCGGCTATGTACCAGACGAAGTGACTTGTATGTAGTCCTAAGCCAAACCACAGCAGCTTATTCCTCTCAATATACATTTATATTATTATATCGCATTACTGTATTTTTAATGATTTTTATTAATATGCTTTTGCATATGCGTTTCTTTCTCTTTTTTCTAAGCTAATTTTTTCCGTTTTTAGTTCATATAGTGTCGAGTTTCCAATTAAGTCTTTCAATCATCTTAGTAACGACATTTTGGGTACGAGTAGCGGGAACACTGGTAAAGGTAATGGATAAAACAAATTTAAGTAGCTTTAAAAACAACAGCTTAATCCACTGCTATATTATAGTAGTTTGGAGACTCTTTGTAATATAAACAGTGTTTGATGCCTGACGCATGGGAAGGAATAAATTTCAAAAGAAAGCAAGAAATTCAAAAAGTGTACTAAATATAGAGAGATAAAGAAGACCTATATTGAATGGCCCCTTGGCTTTGTATAGAACACTTTAATAGCATAAAAATATTGCAATCCTACAGGCACGATTGAGTAATCGGAGTGCTTCATCGTCTTTTGATTGGTTTTGAAAATCTTATGAAAATTTTCATATGAAAGAAACTCGCATTCACTATTCCAAATTCTGAGTAGCGACTTCTTTCAAGTTGTCCTCAAGATCTGATGTCATGCATGAGCTTATCGTAAGGTCAACTGCAATGGATCTATTTGATAGTCTCCCATGCATGTGAAAATCTTGTATACGACAATGCTTACCACATATTTACTGCATCGATAGCCGTGGCAACATCGGTTATATCGGCAAAGACCTTTGCACCAGCAGTGTTGGGTACAATAGTATTTAACTTTTCTTCCATATTGGTTCTTGTATATCCATTTATTTCTACAGAATCTGCAGCGGCGGTAAACTTAACGAAAGAAGATAAGAAGAACGGTGAAAAGTAAAAAAATATTTAACTAAAATGAAATGAAATGTATTGTAACTTACGCTTAGTTCCCTTCTCTTCGACATCTTCTTCGTCATTTTCAGTTTCTTCTGTCAAATCAAAAGAAAAACTTTGATTTTGATTTGATTTCATCCCGAAGGGTCATTTTTTGGGAATACTCCGAGTGAAAGGTCTATAAATGATATATTATACCGAACCTTGTATGACTTTTACTTGTACTAGATACTAGAAAACAGGCGATGAAATTAGACGACGGCCTGGGTACGAGCGGGGTATTCAAAAGTCGAATTCCCCGCTCAAGCGTGGTATTCGACTCGAATACCATGCCCTGGGGAAACGACTCAGGGTACAAGTTGCTCGGGGCATGGTATTCGCTGAAAAATGCCACGGTCATGTGGTACAAGCCTAGTTCTCTGATTGGACAAACTTATTGTGAGGAATAATATATATATATATTGCATATATATATATAGTATGAAATACGATTCCTTAGTAAGATTATCCTGTAAAGCATTGCAACTTTGTTCTTTAAATTAGTTGATATATAAGGCAACAGCCTAGCTACGTCATCAGACCATACTCGATTCCTCGTCTTAGGATCTCGAGATCTCAGATTTTCCAGGTGTGCTTCTCACCGGGGAAGACTTAGAGCAATGAAAATGAAATAAAATAATCACCTTCATCATTGTCAATGAGTTCATCTTCTGCTTCAGGCTCATCTTCAGCGATCTCCTCTTCAGCAGTGGGAACAGCTGCATGGAATACAATTATTATAAACATATTAAACATACTGCTATTGTCAACACAATTGCTAATTAGATAAGGTAACTTATAGGATGCAATAAATTTTAACTCGTAGTGCATGCATTTTTGTATAGTTTGCAGAAAATGAGTCATATATACTAAATGATCAACTTTTTGTGCAGTTTCAAAGAATTAATATGCCGTTAATTCAGTGTACAGCATACATTCTGTGTGGACATCTCTTTTACACTATAGTGAAAGTCATTGAGCAGGAAAGAGTGTAAAGGTCGTTAAAACTACATCTGAACAAAGAGTATATATATTATCACCTATATCCGCGAGAAACTATAGTGATGATGAATTAGCTGTTGCTGCTGTTAGCAACACTATCTTAGTGCGAGATCTCAGTGCTGTTTTCAGATAGAAAACATATTATGGATGCATGCACTTTATATAATCAAAGTCAAACATGGCAACTGGGTGTATTTGAAGCAAACATGTAGACATGCACTGAAGAGAACATATATTTAATGTATCTTTCTTGGATAAGAAAAATTGATATAGAAAGTTTTTACTATTGGGCAAAATAGAGACTGGGAATTATATCATGAAAACGATGAATATCTTCAGAAATGTAGTGAGATTCAAATCATTTACAGTAAAGAGAAGAATTGCTAGAGGGAACGTTGACAGAACTATAAAAAGAAATGAATGGAAAAGAAAAGAACCAAGAATTTAGTATGAGAAGGACCATTTATGGTCAGGTTTGATGAGAGAAGACTGAGACGACATCTTGTGATGCATATATCTGAATGGTTAGGGATAGACTGGCATGAATATATTAATTGGGGTGAGAGTACATCAAGTGAATGATTGATCCTACGAGAAGGTGTAATAAACTAGAACAACGATTCATCAGATTAAAAAGAGATTTTTGTCAACTTTACCATAGGTACATGCCAATCCCAACAGTAGCAAAGCAAGTAAAGTAGCGGTCTTCATTGTTTTATCTCTTGAAAACTTCTCAATTTTTAGCTTGATGCTTGCGGTGAAAAACTTTGTGTGAAGATCTGCTGTTTAGCATCCCTTTTATACACTTTCTCAACCTTGCATTCTTTACATTAAGAAAACGTTTCCATGTTTATCGAGTGACCATCAGTTTTGAAAAGTACTCGAAGTTGTAAAGTACTTTATTTTGAATGACTACAACAACCTCATTGACCTTCACATTCAACGACCTTCTTTTAGCAGATCTAAAAACGGTACTTTGCCTTTGGTATATTGAATAAAGTTAGAATATCAGAAAATAGTTGTCTGTGATAGCTGTATGTGAATCTATAAAAATAGGTTGACATTCAGTGATCTTCCTGCGCTCAGGAAATGGACACAAGTGTTGTAGTAACAGATTTACAATATACAGACTGAAAGTCTCATTTACAAGGTGCATAAAAAAACCCGACAGAGTCATATACTCTTAAGCCAAAGAAGTTGTTCCAAACTACAGGGTGTATATAAAAAACGGAGTCCTCTCTTCAAATGTAAATTTTGAAAAGACTACTAGAGTAAAATGTTAATGTTTGCCATTCAGCTTTCTAACGGTGCATGGGTTTCGGTTTTGAACGATTGGTTTGCGAATAATAATATTTTAAGTGACTGTGATTGGAGAATCTAAAATTTGAGATGTGATAATAATTGTATACTAATATATTTTTATCAACAAATCGATAAAATTGAACATTTTTGCAACGAATTGTCAAAACCAAACCACTACGGCTTTCCATGCACTATATACTTTGAGTTCATTTACAAACTTTACATGCCTTAAAGGAATAAAGGTGGTTTAAAAGCATAAAACAACTTGCCTGAATTGCTGTTTACATTGCCGTACGACATCAAATTGTTTTTGCATGCCTTATGAGTTATGGTAATTTGCATTTGTGGATTGGATTTCGGAGTATCAATAAATAAAACTATCGAATATCTTGTAAAAAGTTATTTAATTGTTTTTAATTCTTTTTCTCGTATGGCAAGGACAATATTGAAGTTTAAACAACAAAATTCAAGGTTTTGACACGCGACTATGTCTATGCCTATGGTAACATTAGAAAATTGCACAATTATGCGGCATCTAAAACTGATAGGTTCTACAAACCTTTTTCTTGTTCAGTTATTACTTGCGCTAAGGACACCAATGACGATAGGCTTTAAAATAAGACCTAAATCACGTTATATGGTCCAGTATTCCGAATATTATTAAGTATAAAAGATGGACTCCGCTTTTTTTATACACCCTTCATGTATATAAGTCCTACTTTTAGTATATAAGACTTGGCTTTAAGACTTTTAAATAATGGCTATTATAAATTGAAATTGGTCGTATTAATTATTATACTTCTTCCTTTTTTATTTCAATCGATAAGTCTTTTGTGCAAGAATGAAACGGGATGAAATTTGGCAATATCATAATTTCTAAAACATTTTAATTAACAGATATAGGAAATCTTAACTTCTATATCAGGGGATGATAGTGTGTGTTTAATACAAAATGCTTATCGTTTCATTCCAAAACAGTGATTCGTACGTACAGAAAGGTCAGCGTGGAGACCTCCATATAACGGACACCTCTCTTCGGTATTAAAGAGAGGTTCGACAGTATAAACTATGGAATTAAGAAGTTTCATTAGTGGTTCGTGTTGTCAGTTCTGTGCTTTAAATAACATTAAAAAACTCATTAATAATTCATGAGGAAAAGACAAAGGAAATCACTACCGTGTCATGAAGTGGTTTTATATGTGATAAAAAATCATGTTAATTTACATAAACTGCAGCTTTGATTTTCTCGGCTTAGACAATGTTTATTTTTAAAATTACTTCGCCAATGAACTCATCAGATGGGTCGTTTTTTAAGCCATTTAAAACACTCGCAGTTCGTGCTTTATCAGATATAAAACACTCGTGCTGCGCAGTGCGCACTCGTGTTTTATATCTGATAAAGCACTCCTGCTCGTGTTCTAATAATACAACATTATTACATCATTTACTATGCTTGTCTTCATCATAGTTGCTAGTAGTTGCACACAATTACCTATATAGCTAACACAAAACATACTCCAAATAAAAGCATCTTGTGCGCTCAAGATTTGAGTACAAACAAGAACAGTACACTATTCGGAGTATGTTTTGTGTTATATTTCTAAATTTGTCGGCTGGAAATGGACTCTGGTATATTTACCTATGACTATATGTTCAAATTATACCACTTGTTTCAATTAAGTATTGCGGTTTTCTGGTGTTCACAGAACAATGTTGAGTTAATTAGCTGCATAAAAATAATCATTAAACTTACACCTGCTCATGTTCAACATACACGTCGTGTTCAATAAGCACACGTGACCGAATAGATTACGTAATGAAGAATATAAAGAGTGGAGTCGAAGTGGTTTTCGCCAAAATATCGATCTTAGAGGTTTTTGGCTTTAATCTTAGAGGTTTTTGGCCTTAATCGGTCTAACCCTTCATACAATACCTTGGCTATCCACGGTACTCGACTAAATTGAATAATTGTCAGACTCAAGGACTAGAAACAACATTGCCACTCGGTTTGGCCACAAAGACGGTTGTTCGAAAGTCGGTTAGCTTAACCCTGGGTTAACGATAAACTTCAAGCAAACTTCCCAACAGCTTTAAACATGGCAATATTTTCCCAGAAATCTTGCCTGGATCAAAAGAAGTTCTATTTTCTAAAGTTTGGAAATAAACGGATATGCATGAGAAATACACGAACGAAAACAGTGGTTAAATTGAACCCATGGTTAGCACTAACTGGCAAACTCGTCGAACAATTTGTCACAAAATGTTTTATACGCAGTATCACTCAAAATTGCGCAATATGCAGAATTTCTGTATGACAACAGATTAATCATATAGCATGACTGTATTTTACACCTATACAGGAATTTCTATACGTTTCAAAGAAGTTATATACTTATTTATATATGGATTTCTAACAGCAGAATTATCGTAGAGACATAGAGATTTCTTCATGGGAAGTGCTGACGTATGGCATTTACGAAAGCGTGAATTTGTTTGCACAAAGCGAACGAACGAGGACAACGAGCGAATGAATTTTGTGAAAAGAAGGTAGCTAAAAACTGCGAAAATACAACACAAAAACACATTACATGAACAAATTTGTTCCATGAACAAATTTGATTATATTATAGAGACTGATTTTTTATCCCATTGGAACATGTATTTAATATTGTCCAGTTAACGTATAGTCTTTTTCTTCGGAAAAATAGTATATTATCTAGTGAATGATGTATAAAGTCATATATATACAACGAATATACATGCACGTGAGAACAATAGCTATAGCGATTAAACAAATTATTATTATAAGTTTATGTTCAGTTTCGACTTTCGAGCGAATCACTTGATCACTATTCGCATGTGTGATTAAAGTAAATCCATTCTTAAAAATCAGGATCTATATAATAATGCTATTTTCTGATATTTAATCCTTAGTCAATGACAATGCCAAAGTACGTCTTTAGATCTGTCAAAAGAAGGTCATTGAATGTGAAGGTCATTGAATGTGGAGGTCAATGAGGTGGTTCTACTCATTCAGTCACTTTTAAACACTTAAAAATACTTTATACAACGTCGAGTACTTTTCAAGATTAATGGTAACCCGAAAAAAAAATGGAAACGTTTTGTAAATGTAAAGAATGCAAGGTTGAGAAAGTGTATAATATATATATAATTTTTGTATGGATTATATTAATTTTTATTTTTTTCGGTATAATATATCATTTATATACCCTCTACTCGGGGGATTCGGCGAAATATTACCCGAAGTGACGATATTTCCCTCAGAGCCAATTTTATGTTTAATAAAGTCTTCAAGAAATTTAAAACATTATAGCTAAACAAAGCTTGTACCGAAAAAGTTTGATCTTTGGGGGCTGTGAAGCGCGATGGAGAGAGATTTACACGCCATTTGACGTGATCCATGACATATACATGAGAACATTGTGCGTCTGTGCTATCAATACATCATGGCTCTCGACCAACTGAACATTAATTCAGATCATTATATAAAGTATCTTCTCAGGTGCATTAATATCTGGGTCTCCATTTGGCATTAAGTGAAAATAGGTTAAAAATATCTTGAATTTGACCAATAGTTAGTTCCCATGGCAACAACCACGTGATATATATATGGCTAAAAATAGCACATTAAATAGGTAGCCTACTTCAGTGGCTCTGCACTCTGCAGCAGTATAAAACATTCCTTAGAAGAAGCAAGATATATATTATCAGATGTATTTGATACTAGTGTTTACCAAGGCAATTCGGAAAGTTGTCACTTGATCTTGGCTTGAGCAATTTTTGAGTGGATATTACGCAGTTTGTCAGGATAGGATCGTTTATCTGAACATTAAAAGGTGTTCTCTGTCTGATCGAACGGTTTCCAAATATTCTTAAGACACTTCAATGTCCTATTGATGCTTTTGGCCCATAAAATAATGTTCAAACATATGATTTACCCTGCTTTGCAAGTCGAACGCGTTTTTCGCGCGATGAATTCGCGCGCGCCATGATGAATTCAGTTTAATTGCCTGGTTCCGATATTATGAAATACATATTTCATTATGAATATTTGCCAATATATTCAAAGACTGTTTTAAACGGAAAAGAGAACAATACGATAAGTACAAGAGTGTCTAACAGAGTATAATGTGAACGAGAAACGTAGAAATTCCTGTTTCTGTAGTCCCTGAAGAGTATATCATCTCTCCAGCTCAAGTCCATGAGGTGCTATCTAATATCAATGTTCAGAAAGCCTCCGGTCCGGATGAGATACCTAATTGGCTACTTAAGTCTAATGCTGACTCGCTTTGCTCTCCAATCGCATCCTTATTCAATGCCTCTCACTTCCTCCTTATGGAAATCAGCTGATGTTTTACCTATCCCAAAGATCAACAACCCCAGATTGCCAGAGAAGACCTACGACCTATCTCATTGACACCAACAATCAGTAAAGTCTTTTTAAATGGTTGTTTAAACAGATCTCCTAATATTGAGATCAATATGGAAACATTAAGAATTGTTCTACCACGCACGCTCTAATCCATATGATCCACAATTGGCTCTTCTGGATCTGTAATTCGTGTCTGCATGATTGATTTCTAAAGCTTTTGATAGGATTGATCACAACCTCCTCATCAGCAAATTGCAAGTACTTGGTGTTCACCCCTGTCTAATTAACTGGTGCGCTGATTTGATACTTAAGAGTCAAATTGAGATCGATCAAATCGTCTTGGAAGCCAATAAATGCAGGAACCAAACTTGGTCCCCTGTTGTTCCTTATCATGATAAACGATTTAAAAACACAACATCCTTTGTACAAATACGTTGACGACTGCACAAATTATGAAGTAGTTGTTAAACCCTACACTAGCTGCATACAGCACGACATAGATGAAATCAAAGACTAAAGAACTTCAAATAGCGTTTCCTTATTTGATAATCTAATCGCCAGTAATAATGTAGTGGAAATCGTAGGTCTCATAATAACGTCGGACTTATCCTGGGGTCAACATATCGACTATATCTGTTCGAAAGCCAGTAAACGCAAAGTTGTCCCAACTAATAGAACGGATTCAGGAAAGAGTTGTTAAGATCATCTTACCCAGATTAAACTTAAAACCATTGGCGGAACGCAGACAACAACTTTGCTACAAACTGTATAAGTCAATTATCCAAAACAAGTCAACTAATGATCCAAGATTTCTACCGTTGATTAACGCTAAAACTGACAGGTTCGCGAAATCGTTTATCTGCCACTGAAGTGATCTAATTATTTTAGTGATATTAATCTAATAGTTTTTAGCTTATAAGAACGTAATTAAATATTTAAATTTTAAACTCTAGAATTTTACTTGTTTATAGTCTATTTTATGTAAAATCAAGGTTTTTTTTGTCCCTATATTTAGGTGACAAACAAGTTGATTAAGCTTATTAATAAAATCTTTAATAATAAATCTTTAAGAAATCATGGTAATATTCGTCGCGCACTTTATAGTAAAATATTCGACGTAGAGGCGTATTACATTTCCAACAAGACATTGCGTCTTCAAGGCTTGATGATATTAAAGCACATCGCTCTAAAACATCAATCCTCTATAATATAGTTTGAGCAAACAATACGGGTTTTTATTTGTATTCAAATAATTTTTTGTGGGAAACTAGAGAAATTAGAAATTAGTATTGAATATAATTCAGACATATAAAACGCGCAATAACAAGCTTTATTTATTAGAGTTCAAGGATCAGCTGCCGCATATTCTATATAATTATTAAACTGTAAAACAGTAAAAGGGTAACTTTTACACGAAAACCCAAGGGCTTACTGCCCCCTGTACCTTGCTATATGCCAAGATAATCCACCTATACCTCCTAATTATTATATTTCGATTTGAACATGCAGACTCAATACAAGCCTTAACATTCACATAAAGAAAACTCTCAAAATATAAAAAACTCGTAAAGAAAACTCGTAAAGAAAAAAACTCGTAATAAAACTCGCAATAAAACTCGTAATAAAACTCGTAATAAAACTCGTAATAAAAAACTCGTAAAGAAAACTCTCAAAATGCAAGAAGAAATTCAGGTGGAATAACTATTCCTGTTAAATCGTCTCTAAAAAAGGGAATAAAATTTTTAGATAATGAGAGCAATGAGGAATTTGTGTGGTGGAAATTAGAAAAATATTTTTTCGGCCTCATAAGTGATATTTTGTATGCTCGGTTTATATACCCCCGCAAAACTCTTCGCGGGAAATTCGAATTAATACTGATCATTTTGAGCACTTTCAGCACAAGGTATAAAGTTCTGTTATGTGGCGATTTTAATGCTAGGATTGGTAATCTAGATGATTTCATTCTTGATCCTTTTGCAAACATAGGAAATTTTATCCCAGCTAACATAAAAAAAACGACTTTCAAGAGACACACATATAAATTCATATGGGAAATCATTAGTTGAATTATGCATTCGGAATATCTTGGTTCCTTTAAATGGTAGAACTAAGGGTGACTTAATTGGCCAATTTACTTGTAACACATACAACGGGGCAAGTGTTGTCGATTATCTCACAAGACCTGCTTCTTTTTATACAAAGTCTTTCGGTAAATAATCCTACAGAATTTACTCACCATTCTTGTCTGTCTGTTGTGATGAAAATTGAAATTCCTCAACAATTAAAGGATGCTATGAAGTTATCATCTCATCCTACCTCTTTTTTATGGAATGAAAATAAAAGAGAAGAGTTACAAAATACTATGTTTTCAGATGATGTCAAAAATAAATTAGAATTATTATTTCCTCAGCATACTGCCAACAAGGCAAATTTTTCCAGAAATTTTGCGAGACTCAACCAAAAAAGTTTTACTTATAAAAAAGCAAAAGAAACCGACAAATAAGAACATAAAATCAAAGCAAAAATGGTATGATGAAAATTGTTATGCACTAAAGAAGAATTTGCGGATGTTGGGTAATTTACTAGTAAAGTATCCAACAGATCCTTTTATACGCGTCATACATTTTTTGCAAAAAGAAAAGAGTACAAGAGGTTAATTAAAAAACTCAAAAGACAATTTCAAAACACTATATTAAATAAAATTCAAAATCTATCTGATAGTAATCCTAAGGAGTTTTGGAAATTAGTCAATTCGATTAAAAAACATCAATCTTCTGCAATGCCAAATGAGATACAACCTTCTGAATGGTTAAATTATTTTGAAAATTTAAATGGACTGCACTTCAGCAGTGAAAAGAATAGTCATGAAGCTCAAATTATCAGAGATTATGATAGATGGGCAGTTTCTAATAATGACATACTTGATGTATACGGAAGTATGTATGTAATTTTACGTGTGTATGTAATTTTGAGCTCCGCTCTATACAGTGTATGTTCAATTTTAAAGTTGGCAATTTGAAAACTTATATATTTTGGGGAGAAACGTGCAACAGGTTTGAAGCTTCAATTTGCATAATAACGACAAATTTATTGAAGCGATTAATGACTTCAAGCTTCAAATCCAACAGCTTAAAGCTGTTGTGGAGCAAAACAAAACTGGTATAACAAACCTCATGTCAAATCTATATGTCAAACCTCACCGTAAACGAGGACAAACGGCAATTAATAATGGAAGCTAAGTGCTTAGGAAATGATTATGAACAAATTGGTGAAAGTCCCCGAGAAGGATAATGGCAGTGTGTGCGTGACACAAATAGTTTCATCCATTTTCATGGAGCGCACATGTTCGTTGCAGCTGCTGCAGAAACCACAATCATTTCCGGATAAAGAGACACAAATGCCCGCCCCTGGGGAAGTTTTGCAAGTACCAATGCCCGCCCCTGGGCAAAGAATGTTTGCAAATGCCCAGGGGTAGTCCGGGGGGATGGCCAATGCTAGAATTGATTGATGCATTATGAGCTATACACAGTAATACACAGTACTATTTTGACCATTATTTTGGAACACAGATGTACTTATATTATATATATACTCATAAATTATAAGCCTCTATATATATAAAATTACAAATACATTACATGAAAACCTTTCCAGATATCAATTTAATATAATTCAAAATATACCATATATGACACTTGCAAAATACAGCTTGATATATAAGTTGATATAGCATGTGGATTCACATAATAATGATACATCTGGCTATATAGCAATAAACATTGAGAACAATCCCTGACTACAAAAATCATCATGTTTAGGCGTTAGCTGTTTACTAAAATATTGGAAAGCTCTCATAACTCCCAAACCACGTGAAAGCAAAGCATGCACAACTATTCAGCAACTTTCTCAATTCGCTGCTTTTGGTTAGCTGGAACTGCTTCAACATTGTTATATATTTTTATAAGGCCTGGTTTCCATTTAATTTGGTCATAAATCTTGTGAATAAGTCTTGTTCGACTGTGGGATTTATCTTATCTTTTGTCTGTCTGTAAATCGGTCTTAACTGACTGTAGAGATATATCAACACTTTATTACATTGGTCACCTTAACCACACGGACAGTTGCTACTAAATGCAACCAGGTTTAACAAATTCTGTGAAACTTAGTACATTCAAATAGTACAATCTTTGTGATTGCATTCTTTGTTTTATATAGGTATCTCCAGGATGGTCATTGTGATCGAATGTTACAACATACCATACACTATAATCTATATCTGGCACTGACAAAATAGTGAGTAAATGAAAAACCTGTCTACAGAGGTGAAATAATAGGTCATTGCCATAAATAGGTGCACTTTCATGTGCAACAACTATTATCTGTGATGAATTTGAAAGATAATTTGACTGTGATACTTGCAGATGATCATCTACCATTCTACAATACACAAACTGTACAACATAAATGGTTACATGGTCATGCACATTTTACACTGAAATGACATACAACAATTCATGAATAGCAAAGGCGTACGGGCGGGAGGGGGGGGGGGCAGATAACATTTCCCCCAACTAACACAGAAAATGTTCGACTTTTAATTCAACATTACTCCACCCCCCGACATAAGTTCCTAGTCAATAATACTTTTATTTCCAACTTGCACAGAGACTAGATTGCATTGATTACTTTTTTGCCTTTCCATTTATTTCCCCCCATATTTTTTGCCCGACTTCGGTTGAAAATGTGCCCAACTTATTGACCTTTTAATCTGTACTCGCAACGTTTGAAATTGTTGAATGCATTATTGACGAAGATGAATTTTGAAATATGATTTAGAGCTTGAGGAACCATGGTATAATTAATATTCTCAAAAATTCTCAAAAGTTGTAAACAAACTTATTATACATATGGACTACTGCATGTATATGGATTGAACAAGATAAGTATAACATATTTTTGAAGTTATTAGTGATTATGCATGCCAGATGGCTAGTCGTATTCATACTAATTGTCTTTCCCGTCGTATTGCATTGATGCCGGACTTCGGCAGTACTTACCTTGCGGTAGTGACTTCCAATTACATGCACACCAGATCAGCGAAAGGTAGCGGCAGTGGCGGCGAAAGCCAAATCCCAAACTCGCTAAAAACAACAAGAGATTGGACTAGCCAGACTTCGAGCCTTGTTGCACTTTAGGCAGATAGATTTCCATGTCCGTGGATTATCATGTTCATAGACTAGATTTAAAGCAGTACGGTAATAATTAAGTAATAAAGATTTAAATTTGACTAAGCTTCAAGATTGATCTCTCAGTTCATCAGGCAGAATGTTCCATATCCTCGTCGATCTGTTGATGAACGAGCGTTGAAATGTCACCGTTCTGTATTTCGTCTCACGGAGCAGGATGCTTTCTGGGTTGCTCGTGGCTCTTGTTCTTCTCATGTTCCCAACGTTCCTTTCTGGAATAATGTCATCGCTAACATGCACCAAACCATACATCATCTTGAATAAGAACAGGAGGTCTAGATATTCGTGCCAGAAACTAAGCGGTAATAACTTGCTTGCCTTAAGCCGATTCTTGTCGTTGGTTTGACAATCGTATGGAAGGCTTAAAATAAATTTGGATGCACGACGCTGGACTCGTTCTACTCGTTTAATCCTTTCGATCGTCTGAGGAGCCCAAATCTGCGTGGCGTAGCCGAGATGAGGTCGTGCAATCGCTAGGAACAGGCATCTTCTTGTTCTAGGGTTTCTTATCTCCTTACATGATCTCTTGATGAAACCCAAAAGTTTGTTAGCTTTTGAGCTCTGTTCAACAACTTGCTTTTTCCAGGTCAGGTCACTATCAATCCACACACCGAGGTTCTTCTCCTGCTTCACAGCACCAAGTAGTGAGCCATTCATAGCGTATGGATAGTTTGAAGGTGTTTTTCTCCTCGTGATGCGCTGACATTTACATTTCGAATAATTTCGAATCATTAATTGAGTGCGGTCCAAGAGTTGAGGTTGTCGATGTCACTTTGAAGATCAACGCTATCTTGTTGACTTCCAACTCTCTTCAGGACTTTGGTGTCATCAGCGAAGCAAGCTTAAGCCACTTTTGATGACAAAACGACCTTGGGTAGATCGTTCACATATAGGAGAAAAAGTACTGGCCCTAGGATCGAGCCCTGGGGAACTCCCGACGTTACCTCACGTTCTTGAGATGTTGCACCAAGTACTGTCACTCGTTGTCTTCGACCATACAGATATGAGGTGAACCAGCTCAACAAACTACCGGAGATGTTAAATTGCCGCAATCTGGCAATGGCGAGAGAATGTTGAACCTTATCAAAGGCTTTAGACATATCATATATTTAACGTATTCACCGTTATTGGGGTTGTTTTTGGTATATAAAAGTGTTTAAAAAATGGGCTTCAAATTCTACTAGGGGGTCCAATTCTACTAGGAGTTTTGGACCGGGGAGTCCAAATCTACCGGGCGTCCAAACCGCTGTGACACCCCCAATAACAATTTGCTGCCGATGGCACTGAACCAAAATGCGCGACGAACTAGTAACGTTGTGCGCTCGCTGAGGTTTAGTAACTAACATCGCTTTTTTTGCCCTGCGTCGTCGGTAAATTTCGGTGAATTTCAGCCCCCCCAATCCGAAAAAGCTTCAATTCTACGGCTCTGGCGAAGTAAGACGTTTAGGCGATAGGTTTGCTGAGCACTTGCGTGATGTTAAGAACAATGTGCACAACAAACCGGTTGCTAGGCACTTCAACAGTGCCAACCACTCCTTTTCTGATATGAAAATATGCGCCATTCATCCCATTATTGGTGGCAATGATACCCGTCGGAAGCAAGAAAAGCGTCTCATTTTTAAACTTGGCACCATTCAGCCTGATGGTATCAATGAGCGCCTCTCCTTCATCTAGCTCATTCTTTTCTCTTAAATACTTCTTATATACCTTCCTCTATATCCCCTCTTCCCTTCCCTTGTACGACATTTATAGCGCTTTGGTAAGTGTAACGCCTGTGCGCAGGCCTTCGACCCTATAATCGGGCCGAAGCCTGCACGCGTCTATATCTTTACATATTAACTCTATTTTGTTATGATTGTTATGACTACTTTATTTTCATTGGTTAATATTTTGTTCACGTGACAGCTTTTATGGCGTTGCTATAAAAGCTGATGTAATGTGTTTATCTGTCTACTAATTTTTCCTGACGAAGGGCTTTAGCTTGAAACGTCGAGATTTTGTTTATATCTTTTAGGCACACGCGAAGCAACCCTCAATTTGTTCTAAATTCATTATTGCTGTATATCGATATTTGCAATGAATGGCGGTGTTAAATTACAAGGCGTGTTCAAGCCGCTATATACGAAAATGCATTGGAACTGCACGCACGCTTCTGTTCATGATTTTAAGTAAAAAAATATAAAAAGTCTTCACAGTTCCGACATGAGATGAATTGTTTGTCACTGCGTCAGCACATCAGCATATGAATGTTAATTTATGCATGAAATAGGAAAGCTTCACCCCCTTACTTTAATATGCAAACTATTTATTAACTACACATGTCATATTACACTCCCTACGAGTTCAAGCTTGCATCAACATGGCGAGCGAGAGGATGAAAACGAAACGCTTGTTCGTCGCTTTATTTCTCCTCATGTTCATTCACACAACGAAACAGGAATCGCTTTGTAACAGTAAGTGATTTATATTATAGCCAGAAACGATTGATTACGTTTGGGCACATTGTGTGCACAGTGACATGGCTTCTTTCGCTTTCCTGCTTGCATTCCATGGTATGATTAGTATCTCCTGCAAAGTACACATTTTTCAAGCATCAATTCGGTTTCGGTTATCAACAACTATATATTCGCGAATTGCTATATACCACGTGCATGGCGCGTGTATAGGCTGCAATCATTTAAGAGTGTGTACTATAAAGGGAAAATGAAATGATCTGTGAATCTGTGCTAACTTTTTGTATTCTGCTTTGTGACTTAATCTAGACACTAGCGACTTATATTCGAAACAGTCCACTAGACAAGGGTGCATTCTGTGCACAAAACTTGGAAGATCTCCGGCGTGGAATTTATACGATACAACGTGAGATTTTCTTGTCTAGCCAGTCTAGCGTACTGGCTACGTACTTTTCAGCGTTTTGGCATGTTCTCTATACCGACCTTTTTCATATAGATATTTACATCATTTTTCATATAGATATTTATATCATTTTACTTAAACTTGAGAGTATCTCAAAATCATCCGAACTAGCAATACAATCTAAGGCACGCAGAGATCGAACCGATGTAGAGTAATAAAATTCATGGAATATATATATACAGTAGCCTTATAGGCCGGCACTATAGCTATAGACACATTCTTCTGCCCTATTCGGCTGTTTGCCAGTCCAGAATAATTTTCAGGAGTATATTTATGATTTTTTGTCATAGACGATTTTGGAGTATAAAAATACTCAAGTAGAGATGTTTTCCGACTGACCGCGAACGAGTAACTTGATAGGCGCTAATTCTCGTAAATATACTAGCTGAGTCATCGCCTGCTTCCAAACGTTCGAGCAGGCTAGCAGAACGAACGATAACAGAATGAGTGATAGTGCAATGTGTCTTGTCAATATCATTGTTGTGGAACAGCTGAATACCCGTGCTGGGAATAAAATTTTAATCAACGGATCACACGAAATCAGCACTAAACACCGGATATTAATGCAGCACCGACGGCTCAAGTGTTCCTAGTCTCTGGCTCCTAGTATTCTATAACAGTATAACTTATTGATTGTTATATTTACAAAACATAATTTGAAATACTGATAAGTTGTGTCAATCTAGACTGGTTTATTCCACTGGTCCTGTACAACTGCCCATTATTTGAATATTCATGCCATAGCTAGAAACGTGTTTTATGTCAGTTGATGATAAACGCATGTGATATGATGATATGCCATACACAGGATATCAACCGAAAAATATTTAATGTATCAAATAATCATATCGGACGATTCGGACCGTTTCGGTTTTGAGGACTACATGCAGTAGTTATTATTATACATATGGACTACTAATAAACGTCCACTTAACGACAGTGCATTTCTGAAGGTTTGAATAATTTAAATATTCAAAAATGTGCATAGCAGGACCAGTTGCCATGGCTAGCTTCGATCGCCAATAGTACTGCACGTAGTCTAAATATATTAACGGAAGATGGCGTTTAGAAGCCAAGTTTTATAAACTTTTATTCGTCTCAGAATTTACGCGGTAAGACAAGAGCGATTGTCATAATTCCGTGTACAACAATGTGATCGAGTTGTACGGTTGCAGCAAGTCCCAATAGTCTATAGTTCTCGGTCGTGGCATAGAAATGGTCTTGACAAAATAGTATGCAAACGCTTACTGACAGGAAATTTTTAATTTTAATAAAATACTTCCCCATTTGATATGGACGAGGTCCTCCCACGCAGGATTTCCTGTATTCGCTCATGCAGTCATAGAACTATAGTAGCCGTTTGAGACGAGAATAATTGAGATAAAACCGAAAAAACACTGAGAGAACACTAAGACTAAGAAAGCATGCCTGCTTTAAATTTACGTTAAATTAATTCTCATATTCATTTTGAAATCATGGTGTTTCTTGCAATCTGATTTGTCAAAAATAATACTATTATATCCATCTTATTTCAATCTCAATTGACAATCTGATTAAACACTCTTTTCAATGAGATGTAATCATACTTATATAGATCACCCGCCTTTGTTCGTAATATCGAACTATTTCAGTGGTTTTTTCAACCTCTCCCAGTGATATTAGTTGAAATGCATCTAAGACGTAAACGAACCGAAATAGCCTCATTAATCTCATTAACGAGACGAAACAAATGTAAAATTGCTGATCACTATTAGGCCGTAGGATGAGCATCCAAAAGATGCTTAGAAAACGGATTCCGTTGCACCCCTCGTGGAACTACATAATTTTAACATGAATCAATAGATAAAAACTTACTTTATCAGAATCCGTTGCTCCCCAAGCGAAACAGGTGCACAATTGGGGAAAAAATCCCTCCAAAGTTTGCTATTTTCGCGCTTCGAAATATTCGAACCGCCATTGTTTTGGTAGCAAATACGCATGCGCAGTCAGCAAAACTCGCACTGCGCACGCGCACAAACACGCACATGCTTCGAAGTGGAAACACGCTTAGTTATGCAAAACAATCATGGCTGAAGATATTTATAAAACTCGAATATCCTCATCTTTTATGCATTTTTATGGCGTTACGGAGCAACTTTGCAAAGTTACACGCCAAAGGCTTAAGAGATTTCTTGAGTGTAGGTCTAAATAGGCCAAACTTAAATGTCAACAAGCTGAAATAGCTAAGAAATCGTACGAGAACATCGATGACGGATCTGTCAATTCATAGAATGGTACAATCATGAAATGCTCGAAGAGATTTTGTGATGAAGAGAAGATCCGTAGACAACAGAGAAAAGAAGAAAAAGGAGGAGGAACTAGCTCTAAAACTGTAACTTCTACCGAAGAACCACATGTGGAAGTGGAGCCAAATAGCCAATAGAACCAAGGCGAAAAATTACACGTCAATCGACTCAATCAGTCGTAGAACCTATAAATAAGACCCTGCCTAAAAGAAACGAGCATGTACTCCCAGAGATATGTATTATTTGTGGAAGAGACGTCTCTTGGTTCTCACTAGACAAGGTATGGTCATTTTGACAGGTATATACTAGCGCAATTTGCACAACATTCTCAGGTTTGGTTTTAAAATATCTTGAATTGTGATCAATTAAGTTTATTTAGGGTAAAGTAGTTTCTAATGCTACAAACATCCAACCTTGTTATTAGCAGATATTTAGTTTAATAATTTTGTTTTACACCAGGTAACTAAGAAGAGAAGAAGAACCCCACTCATGTTGGCAGAAACAATTGATGCTGGTCTTCTACGTACAGCTGCCGAGAGAAAGAATGATGAACGGATACTTGTGCAAATCCAGGGGAAAGACTGTGTGCGCTATCACAAAGTTTGCTACTGCAATTATACAAAATTTCTCACCAGAGAGACGAAGAAGCAATCAGAGACTGAAAGATCTACATTAGTGTACGAGAAGTCTTATGATGTCTTCTGTAATGCATCAGTCAAATCCAAGCGTGCCCATCCCCCGGGCCACCATGGGGGCATTTGACACTTTGGCTCCTCCCTGGGGTGGGGGATTTGAAAGCTAATGTTAGCCCGGGGTAGGGCATTAGAAAATTTTCTATTTTGAACCTAATAAAACCATTTGGCCAAATAGAAATACTTCGGCTTTGTGGTGCCAGTGTAGGTAAGTTTCGAACCGGGGGCCCTTTGTCTGGAAGTGTAGGCCCTTTGTCTGGAGCGGACGAAGGGTCTCCCGCTCGAAACGTTGTAGTTCTCGTTGCTCAAAGCTTAGACTTAATTTGGCTGCAATGTTCCACATTATTTTGCTCCTAACAAAGCATGGTTTGTTCATACGGACACAATGCCAATTTGATATAGCTTTTTAACATACAGTACATGTGTAAAAAATTATTAATATTTGCTATGTAGTTGTTTTGCCTTGTACCAACAAAAAGTTATATTTTGTAATATCTGCTTTCAAAAGTGGAATAAGGTTCCCCGGGATGGGGAATTTGCCACTGACTTGTGGCCCCACCATGGGGCATTTTCACTTGTTTGTGACCCCACCGGGGGGCATTAGCACCATTTTTACAAAATTTGTCAAATTTCCGGGGGGATGGGCACGCTTGGATTTGACTGATGCGTAAGAAAGTAATCGAGACGGAGGTCATCGGAAATAAGCAAATAAAGTATATGAAAGATTTGCTGGAGAAATTTGTTATCATTGCTAAGGACACTGAGAATGTGGATGCATCTAGATATAGAGCTTTTAAACTCAAGCAACGACTGATGAAAAGTTATCCCCAACCTCCCCAGATTGTATAATTATGTGGAAAATTTGGATTCTTCTGAATTGGTTGAGGAACATATGTCAAATAAGTCTGAAAACAACAATGAAGAGAGCTGTACCATTGATAATGATGATCTGAATTCCAACACAGAAACTGAGGGAAATTCTAAATCATTCCTTGCTATTCTAGATAGTGGCTAAATACCAACTTATGTCACAATATAATATATGTAATAGTTCAAATACGAGAAGTAGAACTTTACCAGACAAAAGCCAGGACAGCTTATTGTAGAATACATGCAATCTCGTTTTGAGCGTAGGCCCTTGGCCAGGATCCAATAAGTGGGATTTTATTGCACTGATGAAAATCTGGGCTCAAGGATGAAAACATTTCTTTCAATTATAGATAGTTATGATGAAATTATGGATTTTATATTTCCTCCCAATTGATCTTTTTTTATGATGAATTTCGAGTTGGTGCCCGGGACATGTTTCTTTCAATTAGAGGTTTCCTAAGAGTTTATATAAATATCCCTTAAAGCCCGGGACCAACTGGGAAACATTGTTGCGCAAAGATATTTGTCATATTATTTGTCTTACCAATGTTTCGGTTTGTCATATTGTCCTACCAGCGTCGGCAAACGGAGAAAGGGTGTTTCATCAAATGTTTCTGAATTTGGTAGGAAATATTTTTGCTTTCTGGGAAGCAAATTTTGTTTCTGCAACAAAAGCCAAATGTTTCCAGATGTGGGAGACAGGGAAACATTTGAGCAAATATTGAAAATCACGAATATTTCCGCGACAATGTTTCTTACGTTTGGCCAAGACTTTAGTTTAGTGAAATATTTAATTTGTTCCTTGATCGTGTGAATTGTATGTAAATTTATATATTCTCTGTCCTGTTTGATACAGGTGGCTTTTTTACCTCACACAAATTTGTATTGAATTAGGATGTTGATAAGTAGAATTACACGTTAAAACGGTATTTTGAAACAACAGCCAATGAATTGAAGTGATTTAGCATATGAGCAAGCAAAATGTACAATGTGTTTTAAACAATATTTAATGTGTGTGTATTTATTCGTTAATATTACAAGGTTTTATCTCTATTCCGTGATTTTATTTTGTTGTTTTTACGGGGGAAATCGGGGAAAACCCACAGGGAAAATCCATTTTTCTGTCTGCGCGTGCGCAGTGCGAGTTTGGCTGACAAGCGCATGCGTATTTGCTACCAAAACAATGGCGGTTCGAATATTTCGAAGCGCGAAAATAGCAAACTTTGGAGGGATTTTTTTCCCAATTGTGCACCTGTTTCGCTTGGGGAGCAACGGATTCTGATAAAGTAAGTTTTTATCTATTGATTCATGTGAAAATTACGTAGTTCCACGAGGGGTGCAACGGAATTGCATCTTTTGGATGCTCATCCTACGGCCTATATTGGTCGTTGCTATTCAATTCGTTTGGATAATGTGAATAAACGCGATATACGTCTTGTGTATTTGCATTGTATTTGGATCTTAGACTTTTCAACAAATCGGAGACAACGGGTCGTAGTAGATGGAATTGTGACGGATTTTTAGACATCGGAACCGTTATTGGTCCTTTGTTAATGATATCAATCTTGAAGATCCTGAGAGTAATCTATTGATTAAGTTTAAAACAACTGAACATTCAGCAGTTGGCGAAGTCAGGAACATTAACGGATGGGCGAGTAAAAATAGGATGGCTCTTAAGATGGCTAAAACGTGGGAAATGGTTGTGCGTGGCAGAACAGTGAAGCCATTACCGCTCCAAATGGATGGTATTGAGCGAAAAAACTGGTTAAAACTTCTCGGTATGGTTTTTCAGGATGATCCTTGTTGTTGGGATTTACAAGTCGATACCCTCCTATCGAAAGCTGTAAGCCGTATGTATATTCTCAGAGTTATGTACGGGCTCATCGATTTGGATATACTTTGAAAGAGTATAAAATATCGCAACTGGTTGAGGAGAAAGACAAATCATTATTCGCAAAAATTGTGAATGATCCGGATCATGTTTTACATAATCTACTCCCAGAAAGGACATCCAGAACTTTAAGAGAAAGAAAACACTCATTTATCTTACCTATGATCAGAGCTGAACGATTTAAACGCTCATTCTTATTTAACTTATGAATCACTGTAAAAATAGCTTACATTTTGTAAATTATTTTTTGAATTGTAAAGGCCCACGTTGTTGTGCCTCCTTTTTAATAATAATAATAATAATAATAATAATAATGGAAACTTTATTAATTACGATAAATGTTTACATACTACAGTGATAAACCTCTCTTTACAGGTAGTTTACCAGTGTCTACTTGAATTAACTCTATATATATGACAAAAATATTAGTATGACATTAGTTGTGGGTTATCCCATTCTTTGTTACGTTTACAGAATATATAATATGAGGACCTGATACAAGTGTTAATAATTTTCCTAACAAGATATTTTCTACATTGCTCATCAAATTTCAGATCTTTCAGCATTTCAACAAAGTCTAGTGAGGCGGATTGATTGAAAACTCCTAGTGAACTGATAGATAAATTGACAAATTTGACCTTATCATGCATATTTGTTGTGATGTTCCTTGTCTTTTCCGGGTTGCATTAGTTAGAAGATTAGATTCAAATCCGACAGTAAGTTCGAGTATGTAAATACATTTGTTTTCAATAGTTATCAAAAGATCAGGGCGTAATCTATCTCCAGTGAGAACAGATGGACTAATATAGCCTGGAAGGTCAACATAAAGGTTAGCATGTTCTACGGATTTAAGTGTGGATGCAATAAAGTTTAGAACAGAATCATGTCGCCAGGTAAAACGTCCCTCAGTTAGGTAGGTCTTGCATCCAGCGACGACGTGAAGTAAAGTTTCGGGTGCCAAACAGAACGAGCATTCAGATGTAGATGATATTCCCCATTTTAACAGGTTTTTGCGAGTCGGAAGCGTGTTATTTATGTACCGGATGGTGAAGTTAAATATATTCTTTGGAAGTTTACTTTGTACGGAGGACCATATGGAGTTAAACGAGAGCGTCGAATATTTAATGATATTGGAGAAGAATGAGCCTTGTGAAATGAGGTGGTGCTGAAGCTTATCTTCGTGTTCGTTTCTGATAGTGCTTAGTACGTCCTTAGTATTTTTATATGTGTCATATTGAACATTTTTGTAATTGCTAGTATCCTTCCATAGGTTATTTATGTCTTCATTTGGCGATGATTTTAAAGCATTTCGAGAGACAGTTTGACATTGAATGAATTTAGTTGAGGGAAGAATGATATTTAAACCAAATTTGTTATGTGGAAGTAGAACATTACTAAGAGTTGCAGAAATAGGAAGTTCCAACCATTTTCGGATATATTTCGATGCCATATTATCTAGTTTTTCATTTACCCAGGTTTTACCTATATCAGAAACAGTGAAGTGCCAAGAAATTTTAGAAAGTACATAGCGACTGTACAAAAGAATCTTGTTTCTCGGATATATTTCAGATTTGTGATCTTCGTCAGACATGTTGAAGTCAAAATAACGACCTAGGTAGCGGAAAGATTTACCGATTTCAACACGTGGCACGAGGAAGTTATTTACAAATAGTTTGGGAAGATATTGAATGGATTTTGTTACATCTTTCTTGATACCAAATGTTGAACATTTATCTACACGTATGATCATATTGGCCCACTGACACCAGATCGTAAAGCGGTTAAGAAGCATCTGGTTTTCTCTTTCTTGGCCACTAATAACGGCCGCATCATCTGCAAACTGAAACCAATGGAATGGATTTAATGGAATGCCATTCTCGCTCAATTTCCAAAATCCAAGTTGGCGGTATTTTTCTGATTTAATGTGTTGGATGAAAGTATTGAAAGACATATTAAATAAAAGAGGGCTGTGACAATCGCCTTGGAGGACGCCACGACCAAATGTGATAAAAGGAGATAATAATAATAATAATAATAATAATAATAATAATAATGGAAACTTTATTAATTACGATCAATGTTTACATACTACAGTGGTAAACCTCTCTTTACAGGTAGTTTACCAGTGTGGCAGTGTCTACTTGAATTAACTCTATATATATATGATAAAAATATTAGTATGACATTAGTTGTGGGTTATCCCATTCTTTGTTACGTTTACAGAATATATAATATGAGGACCTGACACAAGTGTTAATAATTTTCCTAATGAAGTACTTTCTACACTGCTCATCAAATTTCAGTAATATAAATTGTTCTGTCAAGTATAAGATCGGCTAAATTTACAACCCACTTGGTCATATGCAATCTATATATAGGCCACAGTTTTAAGCCTTAATTGGTGCATGTAAACTTTCGAAGAGATACTTCACTTTTCCAGTTTATACTAAAAAACTGTGATTGAACCAATTTTGACACAGTTTATGTTAGCTTATGCATATACTTAATATCATAACGTTTTGCGATCAACTTTGCTTTTCGTCCATCATAGCAAATAGTCTGCTGATATAAGGTCGTTATTAGCATATATTTACCACGTAACCAATCAGATTTCAGATTTTTACCGTATCGTCCTTAGCCTTACTGCCTTAGGCTTAGATGCATGTCAACTATTAGCATAGACAATCCAGAAGATGACTTCTGGATTGTCTACTGCTATTAGGGAGTTGATATGGAACTTTTTAATGACTTCGAAAATTTCTTTAAAAAGATTGACAGTGAAGACAAAGAAATAGTCATAACGGGTGATTTCAACTGTGACTTCTTAGAAAGCGATTGTAAAAATAGTAATATCAAGCGACTTCAGGGCCTAATAGATTATTATCTATCAATTACAAGTTCACAACAAAACATTGACAAGCCAATCCGAGCAACCGAATTAACAAAAACATTGATAGATATCATAATTACAAAAATTGACGACACCAAAACTACACTGGATCGGGTGTAATAGAGCTGGAAATAAGTGACCATGATGTGGTATATATATTTGTAGAAAAATAGGAATACCTAGGGAGAAGCCGAAGATAATATAAACAAGGCAATTTAATGAATTTTCAAGGCATTTCAATTGAATGAAACTGAATTTCAAAATGACTTAACACAAGCGTTCAGATACTCACGTATAACTCAGATCCGAACATTGCATGGCAGGAGTGGCAGGAAATTTTTCTTCAGATTTCTGATGCTCATGCTCCAAACAGATCTAGGAAAGTGAGAAATGAATATTGCCCATGGCTGAACAATGAAATTAAAAAATTATGTTTTCACATTCTGCTACATATCATGAAGCTTATAAAAGATGCAAAATCCAAGTTACCAAACTTATATAAGGAATGCAAAAACATATTATTACAAAACAAATCTGGAAAACAGCAAAAACAGTAAAGATATCTGGAAACATATAAATGAATTACTTAATAGGAAGTCGAAAACAACAACTATAAACCAGTTAATGAGCAAACAGTTACTGGCAATGAAAATATAGCTAACGAGTTTAATAAGTTTTTCTGTGGGATTGGACCCAAACTCGCGGAAACCATACCTACAAATAATCTAGATCCCCTTCAATACGTCAGTCCTAACTTTAACTTGGTCTTAGTCACTGATATTTTTCCAGACGACTTAAAACAGGCCAAAGCAACTCCAATTTATAAGGAAAGTGACAAAAGCGAATGTGGGAACTATATAGACCAATTTCTGTAATATCGGCTATTGCAAAAATTTTAGAAAAATTTATTTATGATCAATTAATCACTTTTCTGAATGACACGAAAATTATCTCAAAACAACAATCGGGCGTTCGCGAACGCCACTCTACTGAAACCGCTCTCTAGCAAATAACAGACAAATATTTAATGAATATCGATAAAGGCTTAATAAATGGTGTCTTGTTCCTTGACCTTAAAAAAGCGTTTGATACGGTTGACCACAAAATCCTTCTAGCAAAACTAGAGCTATATGGATTTCAAGGAGTAGCTCTGAGTAGCTCTGAGTAGCCAACAGAATGCAAATATGCACAGTTCAAGGAACTAAGTCCCAACTGAACAGAATAATATGCGGAGTTCCCCAAGGATCAACTGACTTAGGGCCATTGTTGTTTTCGTTATATATAAATTATCTTCCAACCTGCCTTGAACAAACGCAGGCTTCAATGTTTGCAGGTGATACAAATATATCAAGTAGACAAGTACTGGTATTTCCCCTGCAGATATAGAAATGAAGATAAATAATGACTTATGTAACTAAGGTCAATAACTGGCTGGTGGCAAACAAGCTAACTTTAAACGTTAAAAAAACTGAGTTTATGCTGATAGCCTCTAAAAGGAAATTAAAACAATTCACAGAAAACCCGCACATATTAATTGGCAGCCACACCATTAAACAGGTGACAAATAAAAAAGTACTGGGGATTACTATAGACGAAGAATTGAAATGGAATGAGAATAATAAAATTCAGTGCAAAAAACTTTCTAAATCTATTGCTTTATTGAAACGAGCGAAGAGATTCGTAACTCAAAATGCACTAATTAATATGTATAACGCATTAGTTTTACGTCACTTTACATACTGCTCAAATGTGTGGAATGATGGCAGTCGCACTCATATTGAAAAGCTATTCAAAATTCAAAAAAGGGCGTCCCGAATAATCACGGGATCAAATTATGAAGTAAGATCAGAGGATATATTTTAAAGCTTAGGCTGGGAATCAATTGAAAAAACGCTTAAGAAACGTGAAATGTTAAGGCCTTACAAGGCGAACTACCAGAATACATAACGATATGTTCAAACTTAGCTACAATGACGTGTATCCGCTAAGGAGTAATGACTGTAAACTTTATTTAGAAAAACCCAACAATGACTTTATGAAGAACTTCTTTTCATACCGGGGAGCTTCCTCATGGAACAATCTCCCAAATGATGTTGTCAATGGTTACAAGTAACTCTCCGCAAGACATTTTAAAACTTTAATTAATATTACTTTAACGAGTTGGACAGGGATAGTCAGTGACAACATACAGTGTCCTGTGAGAGTTAGTATGCATGCATGCATTGTAATTATAGAAGCTGTTTTCGTTATGTTACGTTTTAATATTTATTTTTAATATCTGTATATAGACTAAGGGCCCCTTGAAAATCAGCACTGACGCTGAAGGGTCACCGTTATCAAATAAATTGAAATAATAATAATAATATGAGGGATAACGGACATAAGGGAAGTTGCGCATGTAGGACGACAATGCGATAACGACGACCAAAACAAACTCCATATATTTTATTTGTTGTAACCCTGGAGAACCCAAGGGGTCATATATGACCCCAATACATCAATTCCCCACTGCAGTTAATATATTTATTTATACAAAATAGTTACTCTTTTAACCCAGAGTCCCATATATGACCCCTTAAATGGTAGAGATCTGGGGCCGAGATAATTAAACACGTCAGCATAATTTTATAACAAAGATGGCGGATTTGCCAGCTAACACCACTGATCTGAAAATATAGTACCTGGATCGAGCTTCTATACCTATGAAAATTGAAGCCAGTTTTGGATTTGGCGGCCATATTGGAGTGACCACCAATGGCCGTCGTAAGTCGAAGCAATTTGAAGGAAGTATTTTCAATTTGCGCTGTGTTGGGCGATGGAATTATTGAAGTTTAATTGGAAATATGTGAAGGAGTTTGTATACTGTTAAAAGTCAACGATTTGGTTTGATTTCGGGCGTTTCTTGGCGAAAAAACTGTTCGCGTGTGTATGTTGTTGTCAGCCATGAGTGGGCATATTCACGTGAAAATTTTGGAATAAATCGCCGTACTGTGCCTCTCGGCGTAGTAATCAAAGAAATTACAAAAAAGGAGACAGTTTCACATGGGAAAGTAATACTGGGCAAATAGTGATGGTGAAAGATCGGCCTTAAAACGGGTTTTTGTGACGATTAAAGTCGACGAACTTTGCATGTTGTAGCTACAATAATGACAATGTTGCCTTCCGCAGTAATAGTAAATCAAGAAACGAGACAGGACATCTTGTGGGAGTAATATTGCGTGTATAAATAATGAGGAATCACTGATTCAGGCCTAAAACGAATGTGTTAACAGAAACTTTACGCGTATAAACTGTAAGTGGCCGTGATGCACTGTCGCCATATAGGATATATAGAATTTATAGTGCTTGTAAATATTATAATAGTATACTTAATACTTTCTGTGCTGAGTTGCTTCAAATTTAGTATTATGTTTGTAGTGAAGTCATAAACTATTTTAATTTTTATACTGTATATTTCTTGTAAAAGTATGTTTTAAATTTCTGTGAAAGATTTTACCTGTCTGAAACATTCTGTATCTTGTGAAGAATTTTGCAAAAAACTGTATGCAATAAATCAGTATACCATAATTGACAAATGTTTTTATTAACTGATTTCTTTTTAATAAGTCTTTAAACTAGATTTATACCATTAGGTTCCTAACCTACTTGTCAACTATGGTGTCATCAATTCCTTGGCACAGGAAAGAACAGGGACTAAATATATTAGGCCATCCTTTTAAGGCAAGGTCTGAAATTTGCAGTATCCCAATATCCACAAGATACTAAAATTTGGTGTTGGATACTAAACTGTGAATGACTAGTATCCTGACTGGATACTACAAAGCTTCAAAAATTGGTATAACATTAAATGTCTTAATTGATCAACATTCAAGACAGATGTACAGAAGTTTGCTTAAGGTTTATGTGCATCTTAGTGTATCATAAGACCAACTTATTTAGTGTCTAGTTGTTGACTGTTGTGTCTTATGTTGTTATTGTTACTTGTAACAGTGAGATGGGTCAGGAATGGGTACTCCAGTTGGAATGGATACTGAAAAATAATTTAAATTTCAGATTCTGGAAAGGGAGTTGATTAATTTTTGAACCAAGACTTAATGCATATTACATGGTTTGTAGCTCAAACATAGTAACTGAATATGACAATCCCTGATATATTTCCCCAATGGAGCATGGGGTTTCCAACAGAGCATGTATTCCCCACTAGCACCACCCCTGCTTCCTCTGCACAGATTCAAGCTTCAAATACATGTTGTAAATAAATTGTTCACTTAATTCATAAGGAAACTAAATGCCACAGCATGATGGTTTATATAGATGGTCTGTAACCAATCTCTTGAGACACAGTAGACAAATTTGTAGTGGTACATTCTGACAAATTCTATCAATCTGACCAGTATAATTTAGTAAATACAATGAAAAATGCATAACAGCATAAGTACTTTTTATTTATTTTGCTTCAGCAAACAATGAACTATTTTCTTGGACCTGTTAACTATACTGTCGTATTTGATACAAGTATGAACAACGTCTGTTCGCCGGGCAACAACAATCAACTATTAATTGTAGCTACAACACGCAAAGTTTGTCGACTTTAATCGTCACAAAAACCCGTTTTAAGGCCGATCTTTCACCATCACTATTTGCCCAGTATTACTTTCACATGTGGAACTGTCTCCTTTCTTGTAATTTCTTTGATTACTACGCCGAGAGACACAGTACGGCGATTTATTCCAAAATTTTCACGTAAATATGCTCACTCATGGCTGACAACAACATACACAAGCGAACAGTTTTTTCGCCGAGAAACGCCCGAAATCAAACCAAATCGGTGACTTTTAACAATATACAAACTCCTTTACATATTTCCAATTAAATTTCAATAATTCCATCGCCCAACACAGCGCAAATTGAAAATACTTCCTTCAAATTGCTTCGACTTACGACGGCCATTGGTGGTCACTCCAATATGGCCGCCAAATCCAAAACTGGCTTCAATTTTCATAGGTATAGAAGCTCGATCCAGGTACTATATTTTCAGATCAGTGGCTAACACATGAGGAAAAATGAAGGTTTTTAACTCGTAATCGAGCCTTGTGTGAATAAGTTCTGCCGATATGAAGGGATAAATTCAAAGGTTTAAATCTCAGGGAATCATTTGAGAATATTTTCAAGTTGTTACTGTGGAATTTAGCTGAAGTAAAAAGTTTTTAAAATCGATGGGTCATATATGACCCTCTGGGTCATTATGATTAGGTATAAAGTGTCACTTAGTGATTTTACTACTTAAGTAACACATGTAACCATTTGTTTTTTATGAATGATAAACCTAGCTATAGCTTATAGATCAATTTTATGTTGTGTTTGTGTGTTTCTGGTTCACTTTTTTTTTATATTTTATCAAAATGCAGTGTATATTTTACATCAAAGTTGTCAGTTAAAGCCAATCACTAGTACCCAATGGGTCATATATGACCCGATGGCTAATTTTGTGGCGGATACATCAAATTCTCCAAAAATAGCATTTTTGTGTTTACCAGGTCCAATATGCTTGTCTTTAATTAAAAAAATAATTTTTTTAACTGGAAAAGGACATGTTGGGATCTCCAGGGATGTTGTAAACAGAACCTGAACCAAAACTCTCGTGAGACTAAATCATTCATTTCTTTTGTGCTATATATAATTATATGATGATTTTCATTGTGCTGATAGCTGTCGTCTTCGCGTTGCCCTCGGCTTGCTGAAGCCTGTCGCACACGAGAGCTCTTGGCTGAGGTCACTGCCACGAGAGGTCGCAGCCAAGCAAGTTATAACTCAGAAAAAACCACACGCACGCAAGAGAATGTGTCTGATCAAACCTCCTCGCGAGGTCGGTACCGCAGTCAAGAGCTCTCGTAGTCTCGTGCGCGGCAGGCTTAACTTCTCTATTCACAAATTGATCTCTGCCATGGCCCATGATCTCTGCAGATAGCTGGACGATAAGGTATCAGAAATATCATTTCAAATCGTGAATATTGTTTCAAGTTTGCAGTTTGGATTTCGTCTGTACGACCTGGTATCCAGAAGGGCATATAGGGAGTCTTGCATATTTCCTTGAGCATTCTTTCACCCTAGTAATCGAGGGGCATTTCACTCCAAAAAAGTGTACGAGATTTTTTGGACTTTTTTGCGGATTTTTTGAACGAAATTCTCATGGATTTTTTTTACTCTTCCTGATCTTTTTAACTTTTCCGGATTTTCTGGACTTTTCTGGATTTTCCCAGATTTTTTTCGGACTTTCCCGGACTTTTTTCACGCCTCATTTTAACGCTAGTCATTGCTCAAGACACTTTACGAAGAAATTACACCAAGTACTTCGTTATTTTTGCTGATTTTTGTAGGATTTTCCGGTCTTTTTAAGGATATTTGTGGATTTTTCGGACTTTTTCCGGATCTTTTGGACTTTTTCACAAAGTGTACAGGGTTTTTTAAGTGAAATGCCCCTCGCTAGTACTCAATAGCAAGTTTACGATTGACGACACGGTGTGCGAAGACGCCGCAAGAGGACTTCACTTTTTCCCGCGGCGTCTTATTGCACTAGAAAAACAATTTTTCCAATTCTACGTCGTGTTGACAACGTAGTATGTTTTAAGGTGAGTTTTCATATTTTTCTTTTTGGTTCTACGGCGTCTTCGCACACCGCGTCGCCAATCGTAAACTCGCTATTACTACGACCTAAGTGACTGTTCATATATGAGCCGGACTGGCTCGCTTTGCCGGGCCAGTTTGTCATTTCCTTCACATGAGGACGGCTGGCATGGCCGTCCCCACTGCCACGCCTCCGCGGTCCCGAGACATATCCCACGCGGACAAAGCGACCATAAGATTTTAATATTCCTTTGTTTTACAGAGAGTCCCAGACTTCCTCCTGGTGGATGCTGTCCAAAGAAATATATCAAACAATGCTGCCCGAGGGCAGGTGATAAAGAACCTATCGTTTCTTGTCAGAAATCACCAACATCCTCCCCAAGACGCGGATCAGGTGATCCTAATGTAACATTTCCCACAAGATCTGGATCTGTTTCTCCTAATGTAATATCTCCCTCAAAACCCGGATCAGGTTTTCCTAATGTAATCCCTGGATTAACCTTCAACCCATTAATTGACTGTGTACACAGCTGGCGTACTCAGGCATGTGCGGGTGGATTTTACCTGGATATGACTGGAAAGACGCCACAGCCAAAAGCTTGCCCACCAGGTATGCGTGTATTTTAGCCAATATACATATATGTTACAGGCTTTACAGTGTGTTAAAAATATATAGGTTTACCTACAGTTTACAACGTATCTGCAGTAAGGAGAACGATGAGTGACCTGCACTGTAAAACTGGTAGAGAATTGTCTAACAAACGCCAATTCATGCCCTGCTAGTCAGTAAGGTCATTTAATCAAAAGGGAACTTTTAGTACAAGGGTTGGTATTTTTAGAGTCGGGCCCATTTGCCAACCATATACACTCAACAATCAGCATTCTATATGTCAAATCGATAAAACCTAAATATATACCTTCAATTATTTAAATATAGGTTTCTTTTGCCCCGCTCAACTGCTGTGTATTATTCCCTGTCCGTCTGGTGCTTATTGTATTCCGAAGAAGAAGAAACTTGAAAGTGTAAGTATATTATACAGAATGCGATGACGTTACTGAACATACAGGTATAAGGCAAATAGTTTGTTTAATTTGGAAGAAACATTGAGAATATTGAAAAATCTTTGATATTAAACTTATACAGATCTACTTTTGTATCCCTCTTGGGACAGAAATAATATTCAACTTCATTTTAAACAAAAATGTTGCATTCCGCCATGTTGCGGGATATATGTATCCATCGTTGGGTTACTTGGGTATGCATGCCGTCATTGCCAGGGTTAAATTATTTTGTATATTGCGGAGATAATTATATTAAATTATCTTGTTATTTTGCTAAATTCTAGATTTTTTGCTAACTTTAAGCACCCTACTTGCATGCGACAGAAGTAAAATTACTTTCAGAAATCTATATATTTATATATGAAGAAACCGCGGTTTTCTATTGTCATAACACTGGACCAACAAGGGTTGCTCTTACTTTTACTGTACCTCTAGCGAGAACTGATGGAGTTATCCAGTTCTTGTTACGCCCTGTTACTAGTATTATATATTAATATAATACTCCACAATGAGACGAATTGAATAATATATTACATTCCTTCACCATTAAGTAATATATTTTATATCTTGCAATAATCGACAACACATTGCAATACAACACTTACAACGAACGAATATTGATAATATGCTGCATGCTATGGCGGCAAAAGAATAATTTATGGCGATCAAAGTAAGCGAAAAGTTATGCCTCGCATGGATTGGCGATTTTGAATCGTTAAAGAATTTCGTAAAGGCAAATCTAAAACTTGACGGAACCTGGTTACAACCCGGAGGAGATAAGAAGGTGTTTACTTCTGAACACTCTAACATGGAGAAAGAATAAGAATCTTTTGTCCTTTGATGGGGAGAGAGCGAACGACATTACGAAAGATTTGTGCAAGCTGATGTGTAAACACGACGTGTTTGGTCTGGAAACTTCTACTTTAGATGCCGGGCAGTCAAGCATACAACCGTTTGACGTTCGTGAAACCTTCGAAAGCCTCAAACTTGGTCAGTCAGTGAATTCTGAAGCGATTCAGGCATTATCGGGGACGATTTCTCACTTAAAGTCTGCGATTACTCAATTTCAAAGCTTTATGGATAAGAACCAAAAAGATCTCGGCCATGGCGACGAAACACGGGTAGAGCTAACGAATACTGCGGACGAGTCATTTGAATATGGTGATCGTCTATTAACTATTCTTAGTTCCATGCTTAGTAATATGCCTAGTATAATCTCATTTTTGTTGTCATGAAAATGTTGTCTATTATTGTTGTATATAAATATCATAATTCATATACCGTTCATATCATAATTCATAGCCTATTCAATACCTGTTAGATTTCCCTTCGCGATCGTAAATACGGTCCAAGGCAAAATAGACGGAATGTAAATAACTTAATACCAGTAAATACCACTGGAAGCAGAGCTAACTCTGAACCGCCAACGCCGACTGCCATTGAGTTTGTACCAAGTTTTTTGTTATCGAACACTATGTCTTTAGCCCCCAAAATAGACGAAGTTCGCCACTCAGTAATACACGCTAATGTGGACTTTGCGTGTTTCACTGAAACATGGCTAACTGATTCCATTCATGACAAAGTGATTCATATTCCGGGATACCATGTCATAAGAAAGGACCGTATTGTTGGTCTACACGTTGGTGTCTGCCTCTATATAACCAATTCAATATCCTTCGAAGTACTGAGTCAAATCACAACGATCAGTTCAAAGTCCTGTGGGTCAAAGCTCGAACACTTCATCTGCCAAAAGGTTTGTCTTGTATTGTAATTGGAACAGTTTACCACCCACCTTCAGCAAATAACGAATCTATGATCGAATATCTAATTGATCAACTCTCTCTCATCGAATCACTGTATCATAATTGTGGAGTTATTTTACTTGGTGACTTTAACAATCTCAATTGCTGCCGTTTACGTAATCACTTCGGCCTGAACCAATTAGTTAAATTTCCAACTCGTGGGAACAACATCCTCGACCTAATAATTTCCAATTTGGGTATATTTTACCGACCTCCCATAAAGCTCCCACCTTTTGGTCTATCTGACCATTTTACTATTCTTATGATTCCTAAACAAAGAGTCCCTGGAAGCTAAAAAAAAGAAGTATTCCATGTTCGTGATTTACGTACAAGCCACAGATCAGCTATCACTTTTATCACAGAATTCGACTGGTCAGTTCTTGATATTCACCATCGTGCGAAGATAAATGGGCGTCCTTTGAATCAGTCATCCGGACTGGCATGGACATCCTTTTTTAATGAAAGTGTCCCAACGAGCCACCATGGATGACCCACCACTTAAAGTTGTTAATCCACAACGTCAGAAAGCATTAGCAAACGGCCAAGACCAATTATTTAAAAGTCTTCGCAATCGTGTCAACCGCGAAAAGACCCAAATCATAAATTGCACCCACTACTGCCAGAGTTGAACTCAGATACTGGATACTCCCTGAGAACTACGAGAACTTTTAACATTCCTAAAATTAAGACTAATAGATACATGAACGCATTTATAATTGCAAGTTCTAAACGTTTTAATTCATAGTTCACAGTTTTAGCATTAGTATACTGTAGATATATACATTTTTAAATTCCAATTATTGTAAATATAGAAGTATAGTTTACCTAATTTAGTTGCATTTTTGAATCAAGTTTGTAAATTTTATACCTTTGTAATTCAGCTCATTTATAGCTGCAAGATTGGTATTACTATTAAACCATTAAACTAAACATGGTAAAAATTAGGTTTATTAAAAGATGACCGGGTTTATTAAAAGAGTCTGTGCCCGAGGCTTGTGAAGTCTAATCGGGAACAGAAGTAATTTGCACTCTTGATATTCCTTGCTGTGTTATATAGTGTTTACAGAGAAGTGCTAGAACATCCGAATACAACACAACGCGAAGGCATTTTGCCCTCGAAACACTCGTAAATGCTGCACACTAGCGCAATTACTTTAGTTGCCGATTGATGTCACAAGCACAGACTCTTTTCTCCAGGCCATTTAATGTTCAGCTAGATCGAGCCAAATACCTCCGGAAATATTTATCGGATGAAGGAATGAAATATATCATTCAACTCGCGTACATGTATCATTGCGGAGAGTTTTCAGAAAAAAACTATATTCTTTCATTTGCACTTTAATATTTTCTTTATTCCAAATTGACAGAGAGAAGTTCAGTGCAGAGGTTTCGGTGTATGCTGTGGTAAAAATGACCCTCCTCTTATATTAAATACCACAGCAAGAAAATGTGATGGTCTTAATGATACAAACTGTCTCTGTGGTGGTACAGACACACCTAAACCTTGTCCTGGTGGTTATTACTGTCCAACGCCTGATGTAAGATTACCATGTGGTTCTGGTGATTATTGTCGTCCTGGAAGCACTGAACCTGATCCTTGTCCGGTAGGTACAAAACATAATGTAAATAGTTAACTGATGGTCGAGGGCGAGTGTCGAGGTTAAAGGTCGGGGGTCGAGGGTAAAATGTCGAGTGTCAAGGAAACACGTAGAAGGTGTTTACCTATCCTATCCTATCCTATGCCTATACATAGTTACCACATCCGCTCATTCATTTACCGTGCTACTGAGGACGTTTGATTTGGTATTTCAAAACGTTCGCAGAATTTTGCTCACGAAATTCAGTCAATTATTTAAATCTATGTCTCTTCAGGTTTTCCACTTACTCTTCGTCTGAAACACTGCAGACCTTTGAGTGCATTAGTACAACTTGTAAATCAGTGCACATTTTTGCTGTTGTTTGGAAACTGACAAGGTGCATGTTTACCGGCTTTCACTGAAATTGGTTATAATTTTAACCTTCGCAGTGCTAAATATGCGTCGTTCCCTTACAAAAGACGAACGTGATGCATGACTATGAGTTATATATGTAAGATTGATCTGGAATCGATCTGAGACAAAGGGTGCTCAGTTTCAGATATCGACCTCGGATCTCATGGAGAGGTGGTCAGCTCGCAGGCAATGGAGAGGGGGCCTTAATTACATTGCTATGGTGTAATTGAGCTTGCAACTGTGTCGATATCATGTTGGTATTAATTTACACCAAGAAACTGGTTACACATTTAAAACTTTCTTCACTGCTTTGGTGTAAATAATCTTGTAGCTGTGTGGACACTGTGATAGTGTTAATACAAAAATTAGAATTATGATTAAGAATTTATAAAACCACATGTGCATGGATGAGATTGCTTATTAACAATTAAGCAGTCATATTTTTCATTTTTGTAGTGGCTTACAAGATGTAAGAAGAAAAGTTCAGCTCCAATCACCAACTTTATTGCTCCCTTACTGGATGTCCTCGTGTTATTAATTTTCATTGCTCTACTCATACTTTATCACAAATGGCGGACAGTCAAGTTTTACTGCAATTTATACTACACAAGATACACTGGTAGGGAACGCTCTTCAACCAGGACTTTCAGTGTGGATGCAGGAGTAGCTCACAGTACCATCAAACTTGGCGACTTTACAGACAGAGAGAAAGACATTAAGCCAAAGTCGTATACAATTGATATTAGCTTTGAAAACCTCGGGCTGACTTTGAAAGCAGTAAGTTTTTATATTTTTTGTCAGTTGTGAACGGGTGGAATCCTAGCCTTTCCGGTAATCTTATTGGCTGTAGCAGCGGGCGGAATTTTAATCCGGAATCCTAGGCTAGGGGACTGTCAAAATTTAAAGGAAAGACAATTTCGAAATCCAAAACCCTCCTAAAACATGCTTTGATTATATAAAGATTGACAAGAACGAATTTTAATATTACCTAGACAATTTCAAAGCATAATTTCAACTAAAAGTGCATGTTAAATGCGAAATACAGGTTTGCATGCGCAAATATTTTCCTGCCATGTTCCCGTCAATATTTGGCCAATATTTGCCAAAGGCAAAGAGATGAATCCATAATCTATAAGGAGAGGAATACACTCAAAGACTTGAAGAACACGCGCTGATATTAAAACCACGTGGACGACTTAATTATTTTTAAAAGGCACGGACAGCAGAAAAGTTCGAAAAATACCAAAAGGAAAAAATTTGCGCAGAAAAAGAACATTTTGAAATTCAATATAATTATTATGAACTATACAAGGCGAGGTTTTGAGACTGTAAGTTTTCAACCTTTTTCTTTGGAATTTATTTCCTTTGGTGTTATTCCTTCTAGCTCATAGACAATTTTAGAATTTATCATATTAAGCAAATGGTAAGTTGATTTCATCGCGTCCGCCTGGAGAAAATAACTTTTTTACTTTAAAGAGCAGTTTGCACTCCTGCGAAGAGCTTGGGGTACGCATTCTCAATCTAGATTTTTATGTAATTTACAATAAAGATTGCTAAGTGTTCTTAATAAAAGTGAAATAGAGGATTTTTTCGGTTTAAACCCTGAGAGTTTAAAGGAATTCGTTTTGGAAAAATTTTTAAGAGTGTTAAAGAATTTGTTTTTGCAAAAGATACAAAACATTTACCATAACAAAATATTTAATACACAACAATAAGTTCCATTTGAATAAACGATGTCATTTTGTTTCCGTTCCAGGGAGCTAATAAGGGCAAGGTAGTGTTACAAGGAGTGACAGGTCATGTACGTTCTGGTGAAGTTACAGCTGTCATGGGACCTTCTGGTGCTGGAAAGACAACATTCCTTAACACACTGAGTGGCAAAGCTTACTACGGGGTAAGTCTTCCTTTGTTTTCCTTCCCCCTCCCGGGCATATCGAAAAGTGGAATGCCTGAACTTATTTCGTAAAAATTTAATAGATGCAAACGCTAACAATTGTGAATAAATCCGCACCAATCCATTGATGCAATGTGGCAAAACCAAGGAAAGTCAAAACTTAGGCTGTTCACCGCCTTTTGGAAAGTAAAATTCAAAAAAGTGAAGATGGGCTAAAGGCCAGGAAAGCGACAGTACAGTAACTCATATATTAACTAGAACATTTAACACTGTAATTTTTTTGTTTCACTTTAGGATGCAAATGGAAAGATATTGTTCAACAATGAAGTGGTCAAAGGAATAAAACAGTTTAGATCAATAACAGGATTTGTTCCCCAGGTACGGAATTTGTGATAAGATTTGGTCTTATGGGATAATCTTAAGATTTGGGATGTCATCGTTGTTAACACCCTTTTATTTCACAGGAGGACACGATGCACAGGAATTTAACTGTTCATGAGGTTTTGTATTATCAAGCTATGTTGCGCTTGCCTGCTGGAACCTATACTCGAACCATCAATTACAAGATACGACAGGTAATTTGATTAATACAGTGGCATAGGATAGAAATAGAATCTTGATAAATGATGACGTACGGCTATAAGGAGATGTTCTTCACGTTCATTGGAAGTAGTAAATGAAAATGGCTCCCTTTAACGAAGTGAGTCTTAAATTTAGACTTCTGCATGTCTTAAATATCTGCATTGACCCTATTCCTTTATATTTTAATGAAATATAGAATACGTTCCTAACGTCCATTTGCCCAATATTTAAATTTACTTGCTTCTTCTCTACACCCTACATTTTTATCTGCTCAATTAACTTACATTTCTTCGCGTTTTAGACACTCAACATCTTAGAAATCTCTCATGTCGCAGATTCCCTCATTGGTGACGAGGTATACGTACACTTAATACGTACACTTATTTTAAACTTGTTAATAATCTTGTTATTTTAAACTCGTTAATTTTCTCTCGCAGAAATCGAATATAAGTTAAATTCCTACCTGTGCAATGTAAACACATGGCTCGTAGCCAACAAATGAACATTAAACATTAAGAAAACAGAATTTATGCTAATAGCCTCAAAACGAAGATTAAACCAAATACCAGGCAACCTCCAAATGACAATTAATGATTCACACATTAAACAAGTCAAACAAAAGGAGGTGCTAGGAATCATAATAGACGAATAATTAAAATGGAAGAAACAAATCAAGATACTCGCGACTGCTATTGCCCTACTAAGAAGGGCCAAAGCATTCGTGTCTGAAAACGACCTAATTCGTATGTATAACTCCTTAAGCCTCTTACAGACGAGCAAGTTTTCTATGACAAGTTTTTATATACACAAGTTTTTATGTGTACGTACAACAAATTTTCTATGACAAGTTTGTGGTTTTCTGACCGCAATGATAGCTAATACAACAATAGATTGCTGACCAACCGCACCTAAGTGCTCAAATTACTTTGACAAGTTTTCCTTGTTGACCCTTACAGACGAGCAAAATTTGTACTTTGGCAATTTTTTCTATGACAAGTACACTTGTTCAAAAGCTAGCATGCTAGCTTTTGAACAAGTGTACTTGTCATAGAAAAATTGCAACATACCGTTCTGTTAAACGAGCAAATAAAACTTGTCATATAAAAACTTGTCATAGAAAACTTGTTCGTCTGTAAGAGGCTTTAGTAGTCCCATATTTTACATACTGTTCAACCGTCTGGAATGACGGCAACCACACAAATCTCGAGAAACTTTATAAGATGCAAAAAATGGCTGCTAGAAAATGCAAGATTAACCTGGAAGCACTCTGCAGGATCCCCTAAATTCAACCAGATTCAAACTGTACAATTATGGTTCTTTCGTTAATGTATAGGAAACAAGAGGTATTTCTGGTGGACAACGAAAAAGAGTAAATATTGGTATGGAGTTAATCGCGGATCCAACTTTGTTATTCCTTGATGAACCTACAAGGTTGGTTAAACATAGACACAAAGATTTCTATTGAATCATGGTTTTAAAAATCACTATAATAGATTACGTGCTGAAACGCGTTTTTCTGTTTCAGTGGTTTGGACAGTACATCAAGTTTATCTGTGTTGAAGTCGTTGAGAGCTGTGGCTGAACAAGGAAGATTGACTGTCTTGTGCGTTATTCATCAACCACGTTTTGAAATATTCAGTAAGTGAAAACGTTTTATAAATATTTATGAAAGAAAAATGACTGCACAGAGGGAGAAACAATTTACTAGAAAGCATGACCTATAGAGTTCTTGTTAATTTTAACTCGATACATATCAACAGTTTGGTTCCTTCTGCAATTTCACTGGCTTCGAACGTCGACCTGCAAATTTTATAGTTCTGTATTTTTATGCTCACCTTAGTTTATGGAAAATTCATGCACTTTCACGGTTACTGAACGTACTCCACTTTATTAACCGCGTGACCTTGTGCATCCTATCCGATGTACAACCCTTGCAAAAATACACCTAACAAAGTCTTTGTTCAACTGATGAACCTCTCGACATTTCTAAGAGAATTATGCCCAAACATTCGGGACAATTTCCATGTGAATAACCTCAATTTAAGTATAATCCCGATCCTAATCTTAACCGTTATTCTAACCCTAATGCTAATCCTAACCCTAAATTTTTGTGACGTCATTTCGAGATAATCGCCTAAAATTCCATCTTCATATAGATATGTTCCACAACATCTTACTCCTTGGTCCTGGTGGTAAAACAGTTTATCAAGGAAATGTGCCTGATGCTGTTCCATATTTCTCATCTCTTGGCTTCAATACTCCTGCTAATGTCAACCCAGCTGACTTCTATATGGATGTTATCGGAGGGTCAGTCAACACAGGAGATGAAGAAATAGATCTATTTGAAGCCTGGAAGAACAAATCTGGCGCTGAAGAAGGAAGTACCTCTCAAGAAGAGGAGCCAAGGTGGTCTAGTTCTGGACCTGAAGGTGGGATATACAGCTTGCATACATGGTTTTGCAGTGTATTGCTCTGCTAAGGCTAAATTACTACTACGCGATTGTGAGAAGATTTGGAGTGTTGAAACCCCTTAAGCAACAGATAATTCCTAGAACTTTGGATAGTAGGCCTAACATCTTCCAAAATCAAGGCAAGAATTCGTAGAATTAATAAAGCGTAAAATTCATGGTGATATTTAAAAGTCCTTATCAAAATATAGTCAAAATATCGTCTTGAATTTTGTTCTTATTTTAAACAATTCATATTCATGATTTCACAATATGTTGTTACTATTCGGAGGATGTTTTTGTATCTGAGCATGCGCAGATATATTGCGAGCATGTGTATCTGTCAGAATGTGGAGTATTACACAGTAAAGATACTTTTAAACTCTTCCCCTTCCTAAAGGGCAAGTAAAATAATCGAACAGTAAAATGATAAAAAGTAAAGTCGAATGGACTTTACAACCTGTCACGGACAAAAAGTAACTCAATGATTCTTAACCTGTTTAACGTTATATTTTTGTAGAAACACGTAATCTACCTAACCCGCTTTCTCAATTATTTACGTTCACTAAACGAGAATTTCTGCTTCAAATCCGTCTGGTAAAAACTTTGCTTATCGACGTTTTCCTCGTATTCTTTGCTGGTGGTGTTCTTGGAGCCTTGTACCTTGAGGTAGGCCCGTTCTTTATATATATCATTCACAGTTGGCGATTCTATATGAAGTTCCAAACCAGCTTGAGTCAATTTTATGTTGGCGCATATGCGTACGAGACAGTGGGCAGGGGGCGGCGCAGTTGCCAAAAATACAAAAATTAGAAAACCAGGGCAGACCGCATGATTACAAAATGTGTTCTTTACAATCTTCCTTAAAAATTCGGGCAACCTTTCTAGTGACCCCCCCCCCGAAAATGATCGGCCCCGTAGGTTTACTACTATTATTATACGTTGTAGTCACTACGTGTCTTCTGATTGGCTAATTGCTTACAGTTAAATACGGCAATCACGCAACCTACAGATAACTGAGCAGATAACCGAGCGGCAGCTTTACATACAATAATAAAAACAAGAAAAAGCAACATGAATATACGATGTTTTTTTGCGTAAAAAAAACACTCTTTTGAAACTTTTATCAGAACTCTAGTAAGTAAATTAGGTTTATGATATTTTGTCGTTCTTGTTTTAATTTTATAATTGGTTTTTACCCCAATATTTTAGAATTGTTTTGTGCGACAATCGTTGTTTGTACAATTGTAACCGGGGAATTATTTTATAATTAGTTTATAGTAAACTTATTTTATAACACCATTTTACTTTGCTAAATTGAATCATGACCGATAGAAGAGATAGACCTGGCTTAGAAGATCAACCATGTAGCGAAACATAGCGTGCGAACGAGAATCAAAATCGAATTCCCGAACTAAGACTCTCGATCATGGTCGGGAGACCTTGACTCGCTGAAAACGTTTGTTGATAACGTTTTGAACTTGGAAGGAACATGGTCGTCACCCGGTGGAGAAAATAAGTTATTTGTGAGCGCCGAAGCTAGTATATATTGGTGGAAAAATAAGAAATTTCTCATGGTTGAAGGGAAACAGGCAAGCAATGTTGATCGTTTACTTACGATGCATATAGTTGGTGACTTCGACGGTCAAAACTATAATACTAGTCCGTCTCATAACTCGTGTAAATGTTCTGATGCCGTGAGAAAACATTTCGACAAGTTTACAAGCGAGATCTCGCCATGAAAAGTTACACTGCGTTCATATGAGACGAAAAGTTTTCCCGTGTACCGAGATCTCGCTTGTTGACAGGCGAGATCTCGGTGACCGGGATAATGTTTTCCCCACATGAACACAACATATCCACAACCTTCCCGCTTAGCGGGAAAACTTTCATTTCCACAACATCAGAATTCCTTGGAATTTAGGAGTAAGTACAGAAAATTGAACAAGGTTGTTCACGATTAATCCAACTACGTAACGTAAGTTCAAAGCAGCCATATTTGTTTTATCAGCCAATGTATTTTATAATTACCATTTTTATAATAACCAGCGCAGCAATCAACAAATTCACAGAGCTAACCAACACAAGAATACCTTTCAAAATGCCTCATTAATTAATCACATCACTACTATCAAAATAAGGTGGTTGAAGTAAGTTGAAGTGGAAAGAGTAATGGCACCTTCAGTTTCTCGACGACAATATGGATATAAAGGTCACTAGTTAGTAAGATCAATAACATATTTGTAGGTCGTACGGATCATTTTCCATCCATGCTTCAACGAACCCCACCTCTTGATGTCCCACATGAACTCCTCGTCAAAGAGAATGAGATCTACAGAGCATTATCATCGCTTCAAGTAAGTAAGGCGATCGGACCAGACAACATCCCGAACAGACTTTTGAAAGAGTTTGCGTCGGAGTTAGCCCCTATCATCCGGGACATTTACAACCAATCAGTGAGGGAAGGGTTCATTACATCCCTCCTCAAGTCTTCTATTGTCACCAAAGATGACCGGTTTTAAGGCCATCGAAAATGATCTCCGACCAATTTCTCTCACCTGTTCAGTGGTGAAGATTATGGAGGGCTTTACGTGTACCAGACTTTTGCCCCAGTTAGAAGACAAGCTTGACCCCCGCCAATATGCTCGTAAGGAAAAACAACAGATGCCCTTCTCCATATGCTGCAAGCTATTTATGAGGCAGTAGATAGTGGCGAGGCAGGTGCCCGAATTTTCTTCGCAGATTTTAGCAAAGGGTTCGATCTTATTGACCACACCATCCTAATGCAAGAACTGAATTAACTACAAGTCCATCTGCGCTTCTGAGTTGGATTGCTGCAGCCTTCCTAACCAACCGGAAACACGCTGTTAGAATCGGAGGAGTTCTATCAGACTGGCAGACTCTGAAAGGTGGAGTACCCCAAGAGACCAAACTGGGAGTTATTCTTCTCATAGTCATGACTAACAATCTGCTTTCTGACTGGCACCTTCGCACCAGTCGATGATACGTCTGCCCTGGAGATTATTCCAAGGAACTCTATTAGTCTTCATAATTTCGCCATGGATCATAACATGAAGTTCAATTCCATTAAATGTAAAGAGATGCTTGTAAACTTTCTACACAATCCTAACTTCTGACTTCATCCTATTGAAATAGATAACAATGTTATAGAGCGTGTGAGGACTTATAAGATCTTAGGTGTTATTATGGACAGCGACTTAAAGTGGAACAGTCACGTCGATCACATCGTTAAGAAGGCAAGTAAGAAATTGTATTCTCTAAGAGTATTGCGTAGAGCTGGCGTTAACCAGGGTAATATTCTCAAAGTATATCTAAGTACAGTACGACCAGTGCTAGAATTTGCCGTTCCGATGTGGCAAGATATTCCGGATTACTTATCTGATGCAATTGAAGTAGCAAAAAAGGGCACTTAAGATCATTTATCCAGAGACTGAGTCGTATACAGAGGCCCTAAATCTTGCGCAGTTATCAACTTTGAAGGCAAGAAGAGACCTGTTGCGTGTTAAATATATGGACAAGATGAAGTGTAAGGACCACCATTTGTTTAATTTATTACCAAAGCCAGTTGTTTGTGATCACCATTTTAACTTAAGGAGGGTCTCAGAACAATTTTATCTATTTAATGACACTACTGCTTGTAGAACAAAGAGAGCACAATCCTTTTTTATCTTTAGATACTTTTATTAGCTTAGTAATACTATTGCTATGTAAATATTATACTTTCATATTGAGCCTGTAATTAGTAATTTTATATTGTAATGTATTAAGCTCGTTAATTCAGTCATTGTAAGTACAAGAGAGTTTTAATAAACTACTATTATTATTATTGAAGGATGTTAATAACAATGCAATGTATAATAAAACAATTATTGAATTCGGTTTTTGTCACATCCGGAATTATCAAGGTCTCGGTAAGTGTTATCAGTCGCAGCCTTCGGTTCGCCTGATAACACTTTACCTTGACCTTGCTAATTCCGGATATCACAAAAATCTTATCCAATTAATTGTTTATTATATGGTATGACTCTATTGAGATCATGCGTAAAATAAGTAACTTTCGAGCAAAATAAACTTTCGAGATGTCAGTGGTGCTGTCTGTAAACCTATTTGGGCAAGAACTGCATGTGGATTTAATTTCAATTTTCTATCAGCTAATTCTTTCACTCGTAATTGTATATTGATACAGGTGAAGTTAGAAAAATTCACTGGGCTTACTCGTATGAGCGGAATGGCTATAGGACTGACTGCAATGTTGGCATCTTTGAGATGTTTTGGCAACCATAGAACTACATTTTGGAGGTAAATAGACTGTTATATTCGGCGGTTGAGTTGTGTAAAACTACCTGAAAAAATTGTTGTAAACGTTAGTAGGCTACCGAAGTAAGCACATGCATGCTTTGGAAGTTTTTGCCATTTCGTTTGAACATCGAAAATAGCAATTTCGGCATTTAACTTACTTAAAAACAAACAAGCAAACAGTATTTTTTAACTTTTAGAGAAAGCGCTGCTGGTGTGAACCGTGTTAGTTATTTTCTGGCAGTAAATTTTGCTCAATTGCCAATCTTGGTTATGATGCCTCTGGTCTATCTTAGTCTTCTTTACACGCTGACGTCACCACGATGTAAGAACATAATATATAATATTATATAAACTTTAGAAAACTGTTTGAAGCTTGTCAGCCTTGAAGATTCTAACGTTTTGGGCGTTTAACTTCGTCGGGAATTTACTAGTAGCTTAAACCTCAATCCGAGAAAAAAATATCATGTTTGTAACATATTGCTGGAAATCTCCCATATTACATATATAGCCTATATACCGCTCAATTTGCCAACACTTCGTTTTAATTCCGGCTGAATATAAGCCCGCGTGTACTGCGTGTGTTTAGTTGCATGGGTAAATCAATATATTAATTCCTATTTTTAATACAAGATAATGTAAAAAAATTGACAATGTTTTAGGATTTTCACGGCAATATTTGTTCACTTCTATTAATTAAATACATGCAAATACAAACCACAATCCTGGCACTGACCAAAGATGGTGGCCAAACCTCTGCAATTTGAACAGTTTAGAACTGGAAGAGCTATCCAGTATAAATAAAGATAAAGAAGTTCAATTTTTATATCATGATGTCGATTTTTCGACGCAGTGGGAACTAGGCTTACATATATATATATATAATCAGGAGTTAAACACAATATTTGCTAATTATGCCTTTTTGTTTTATTTTAGCATATTTTTCCGCTCATTATACTGCAGTGTTTTGTGCTCAGCTATGCTGTTCTGGTCTTGGTTACGCCATTTCCACGATCTTTAATCCCAAAAGTTCTCAAATGGCGTCTGTCGTGGTAATTTTGGTAATGGCCATGTTGTCAGGTCAGTATATAGCTGAACAATTCACGATATATTAAATTCCCCAAACAATTATTCTTTACTTCGTTTTAGTGTTGTTTTAGTCAACTAGAACTAAAACTAAAACCCTCTTTTAGTCATGCCTAAATAAATTAGTCAACTAAAACTAAACTAGAACTAAAGCAATTTTAGAGATAAATACTAAAACAAAACTTGAACTGAAGCAAAATCAACATCAACAACTAAAACTAAACAAGACTAAAATTATTCTGCTGAGAACTAAAACTAAACAGAAACTAAATATTTATAACTGGGACTAAAACTCGAATTTATTCAACAGATTATTTCTTTTGTATGAATTATTTTTGAAATTTTCGAGATGACGTACTTCGGAAATATTCGTGCACGATCATAAACTGTCGCCGTCGCTTCCCGCCATTAATTGCAAGTTCCAATTTAGGAATTTTGAATCTCAAATATAAAATTTCTGATGCCTTTCCCTCAGACGAGCATTTGTGTACAATACATACTGAATTTGAACTATAGAAAACTAAAACTACAGTAGTTGTTGGCTTAAACTAGAACTTAACCAAACCAAAACACAGTTCACTGGAACTAAAATTAAAATGAAATTTCTCTTTCAAACTAGAACTAAACTAAAACTAAAACGAATTTCCTGTTTGAAACTAGAACTAAACTAGAACTAAAATGAAATTCCTGTTGCAAACTAAAACTAATTAAAACTAAAACTAAATTCAAATCACCATACTAAAACAACACTACTTCGTTTGTGCCCATCAGTACCGTACGTACAATTTTGCGTGAGCTCGCTCTCCGTTCGCACGGAGTGCATGAAACCAAACTAATTCGAGGCCCTATAACCTCATGGGAATTCGAAACAAAAAAGTTTGGTCTCGTTTTTGCCGCAAGTGCTCCTCAATTTGACGGCGGCATTTGAACAGTGGAACCGGTGTTTTTCAAGAAATATTTAACGTAATGGATAAAAATCATGGAATTTGTGGGAGTAAAATGCTGTTTTACATAATAGAGTTTTTTATGACAATGGCTTGTTCAAACTTTAACTTAGACTTTTATATTAAAACTGTGTCTTCTACACGACTGTAAGAAATTTTGTTCAAACATAATTTGATAGTGTAAACCTCCCTCAACCTTTTCTGTACTTTTACAAAAATACATGTATATCGATGGAACTATATAGACTCATGCAGTTCCAAAATATCAACTAGTTGAAGTAGTTCAGTTGTTATAGAGCGTTAGACTATATAGCGATTTGTCAGCTTGCACGGTGTGGAGCCACTCACGGTAGCATCACCTAAAATTAATTTACCTGAGTTCTAACACAACAAGTCATAAGATTTATCGAAAATCTGTCTTTATAATATTCGCGAAAGAAACAGCATTCGGCTCGTACAATCACGCGAGAATATTACGTCATGCTAAATAATCCGCCATTTTGGGTAGCGTTATCGTGGATTTCAACGAAATGCCTTTTACGCTTATATCCTGCGAAATACTGATAGTTATAAAACAAGCGATATCTCGCTAGAATCCTTGAACAACGAGGAGTATTTTGGTGTATAGTTTGTTGTTTAGCATGTTTATAGAACTCGAGTTATTAAGGAAGTTTGCGTACGTATTAATGTCGGCCATGTTGGATTTCATTTTAATTAGTTTGAATTTGCCCAATGGAATTTTTCACCCAAAATGGCGGAAGCCAAACAATTACGATGGTGTTGGGCCAACAATATTGTTTAAACAAGCCTTTAAATACTACTTATTTTATAGAAATAGTTGCTCAGAAATCGTACATTTACTAGATTCAAAGAATAGTTGCATGGGAGCCACCTTAAATTGTACATATCCCAACTTACCAAAACAAAAATAGTGGTGTTATCATGGAAATATCAATATATTATCTAAATTATTTTCATCCAGGTTTTTCTCCAACATTGTGTAAACTTGATGATTTGGATTTCTTTGGACCACTTGGTTATAACCTGTCCTACGTCCGTTGGTTTGTCGAAGCTCTATTTGAGAAAGAAGCTTTACGTTATCCAGATGTTGATCGTCCATTACGCGATCGCATTGCTTTCCCTGACCACTATACCTTAGATGGAAATTATGCTTTCTGTTTGGGAATAATTGTTATCATGGCTGTGGTGTATCGTTTGATTGCTTTATGTTTCTTGCTTTTTACCAATCGTGGAAAACAACAGTAGAGATTTATAGCAGTTTATTAGTAGTCATGATTGTAGTCATGTTTATGTTTCTTGCTTTTACCAATCGTGGAAAACAACAGTAGGGATTTATAGTAGCTTATTTGTAGTCATGATTATTAATCAGTTATTATAGCAATATTAATTAATTCGTATGATTCTTGCTTAGTACTAACCGTGGAACTTGTACTAATATTATTGCTGCCGAAGGCAGCCTCCTATTCTTGACGATGTGTTTTTCTCGCACCAGTCCGTTTCCGGTTGGCTGAACTATGTAGAGCAAACGACAACTCGATTTTATGTTTGTACGTACGGATGATCAGATTTATGACGTCACAGAAATTTTTAAAAATAACGTACTCCAGATCGCGATTTGACTTTCCGAATACCCTGGTTGAGACTCGCGAACACCACCATGAACCATTACAATTTGTAAACACGTTACGCGCGCCTCGTGCCTGTTGTTGCCTGTTGTTTCTTACGTCTGGCTGTTTATCGAAAATATTTTTCAACGTAAGAAAGATTTGATCACAAATAACAATGTGTTTTGGTCGAATTATTTTACCCATTGAAACGAATGAATCAACTGTATTTTTATTAAACTTTTAGGTGCTGCCATACAACTCTTCATATAAACAAGTGGAGTAAAAAATCTGTTTGAGCTTGATAGAACATCGTACTTCAAGGTATAAATAATCACAGTGATAGTTTATTATTAATATCGTTATTATGGGAATATCAATTGAGCAATATCGTGCCCGCATTGGAACACATAATTGTATACGAATGAAAAATTACCCGACTTGTTTGCAAGATAGCTTTCCTCGTATATTGTTGATGTTATTTCAATTGGTTATAATAATGGTCATTATGTTAATAATATTTGTTCGTATATGTTACTTGAGCATATTTTGTGTGTCACCACTACATCCGAATTTAGCAAGCCATTGTGCCTCTGCTACACAAATTGAGCATGCCATTGTGCCACTGCTACAAACAAAATCGGCAAGCCATGAACATTATGCTGCCATGCATGTTATATTGATTAATACTAGTTATGTTGTGTTTATGTTGGGCTATATATTTAATAAAAATTTGTGGTGCATTCTATTATTGTTTCAAACTTTATTTTGTCTTACCTGTAATCCCTGTATAAATATAGCTAAAGCATGCTCATAGGTGTTACACTACGTCCCTTATTTAGCATTCTTGGTGCTCACATGTTTTCTGAATGATAAGAAATTTCCAGTTCTGCAATAGAACTGCCGTAGCGCAATACTAAGCAAAATAAGAAGATATTTTGCAATTGTGTACCCAGCCCCGGGTTATTTACTTATATGGGTTAAAAGCCTGCATGCATTTCACTGGCTGGCTCCTTGTCAGTGAGTGACGATAGTTTATAGATTCTTATAAGTTCTGGCCTCGTACTCAGACATTTTAGTGCTGTGCACCGGAGGCCGGAATTCGGCCGGAGCTCCGGCCTTTGTTGTCTGCCGGAGCCGGAGTTTGCTGTGCTTTCTCTCAGCTCAGACTGGAGAGTCAGAATGACTTTGATTCTTTGAATTTGTTGAAAGTCATAGTCTGTCGTATTATGTCTTGTATAATATATTGCGTGTCTTTTCGCTGATGGGGAATATCGTGTCAAAGAAACGTTGCGTGCTTCTTCCAGGCAACATTGCTCGCTTAGCGTTTATTAAGGTTACTCCATATGATGAAAACACTGATTCCATCATTTTTTACATTTTTATATATTTGAATTGAGGGGCTGAAAATCTTTCGATCCTCACAGATTATTTTCAAAAATATTAAAATGCGACCGAGATATAACTGAAAATGTTTTAAATTCGAATAATTTTGCAGCGAAAATAGTAATTGTAATTGACATTCTGCTAATTGGTGTTAACTCAATACCGGATGGGGATGCAGGTGAGAAATTTTGTAGCACAAAATAAGAAGTAACGCACATACCCAATAGCTCTCATGTCCTGAATTTCGTTTTGCTGATTTAGCTTGCTCCTTATTCGCTTTGCTCTCCCTACATTTGCGTTTTGCCGGCATATTTTAATGTTTTTGTTTTGCCTGTTACGCACTTATAACAAACTAGATAATCAATAAATGACGCAGAACCACCTTGCCCAGAGCACCTTGCCAAAAGTACTTTGATGAGGTTCGATCTGATTGGCTTACAGTTTGAAGTGAGAACAGAGGGCGGAGAAACACAACAGGGAGCGGAAAACCCCGGCGAAATCTCTTTTGGCCTTTTACACAGAATGAAATATTCTCAGATTGTCCTTACAAAAAGAGAAATGCACCGTGCACGTTTTATCCGATTCCTTCCAAACTTTGCCACAATGTAGAACAATAGTTAAGGAGCAAAAGTGTGTTCGCGTTTTTCGTTTAACGCCATACTTTTCGAGTTATAGGCATCCGTTCTACCGTGTATACAAAATTTGTGTGAGTCAACTTGTCTGCTTTATATCAAAGCAAATACAATAGCTGTCAAAAAATGCGAACACACTTTTGTTCTTTGATTATCTGAGATGGGAAATATGATGTTTTGCAGGTCCTAGGGTTAAATCGGCGGCGTGCAAATCTCGTGACGCGAAGGAGGTCAGATTTTCAAAAGTAGCCCGTAGCAACCACAGTGTTTTAAAATATAGCATTTTTGTTAAATTGCTGGTTACAACAATGATTTATCATCACGTACACAAAATTTGACGGCAAAAGCGTAAAAATTGAGCGCGCGGTGAGCATTTTTGTAAAACGCCATTTCATAATGTGGAGTAACCTTAAATTTAATCATAAAAAGTTTTAAAAATCATTGAGTTTGTAAATTTGTACTTTGTACGTTATTATTTGTAATAAAGTACTATATTTAGTATTTCAGTTTTCCTTGTTTACGGTAACCTGGTAACAAAATTGAGCCGAATAATATCCTTTATTATCCAGAAATAGACTTTATATCGTGAGTTGCGAACTAACCAGCCGGAAACAGATATTTGAGCCGTAAAACAGCCGGAGCCGGAGTTCAGTCGGCCGGAGCCGGAGCTGAAGAACCGGAGATTGCACGCACAGCACTAAGACATTTCTTGTTTTTGCGTCTGATTCATTTCTTAGCTTGTGCGTCTTTCTTGCAACCAATTTTAGGCTATCTTTTCCATGATTTCACGTCGTCACTTGCCTCTTGCGATAATTGTCGTACTGCCATATCGAACGCACTTTTTAATCCGTGATTATTACTAGTAATAAAAATATTTCTATTGATGTTTAGAAAGATAACCATAATGTGTATACAGTTGCAGTATAAATGCGAAATCATGGACATTGGTACCTACCGTTATACCTCCAACCTTCAAAATATTGCATTCTGGGCAAAGACGTCAATATCCATATATGTTACAATACAAACAACATATTTATTCAATTAGTGCTTTGTTGTTTAGTCCTGGCTTTTTGTTTACATATGACATATCTATATCAGATAATTGAATTTTCAGTGACACAGTGACAGTGATTTTAATTTGTTTAATGAATGAATGAATGAACAACTTTATTTAAAGAGGGTAAAATAACACATGACAGCAATACAGCTGAAAAACCTGTGGCCCTCATACAATATATACAAAGTTATAGATTCTATCTACTTTAAAACGATAAAGCTATTTAGGAAGAGAACTATAGAAGAGATCTTAGGTTTATATATATACATATCTACAATTTACTGAAGCTTTACTGATCACATTAACTGTTCAAATCGATCAATACCCTTATATGAGTCCAGGAAGTGGTTTTTAAGGGCAAACTTAAAAGAAGTAACGTTAGATTTTCTCTTGATCTCTTTGGGGAGATTGTTCCATATCTTAATGCTACTGACTGTTACAGATTTCCCTCCCTCAGTTACATAATTAAATTTAGGACAAACTAAATTGTATTCACCATGTCGAGTTTGTCTACCGTTTATATCATTGTTTGTTCTAAATAAATTCTTGATATACTGCGGAGCCTGACCATGCAGGCTCTTATAGACTATAGTACATTTATTAATTTTTACTTCGTCATAGAAAGGGATCCAGTTCAGTTTAGTAAAATTGACCGTTGACCTGGAGGAGATATCTGTTCCTAGAATTATACGTGCTACTCTTTTTTGTAATTTGAAGACTCGAAGAATATCACTTTGCGAGCAGCAACTCCAAATTGAACTACCATACATCATAACCGGCTTGATGATAGCATTATAAAATAGCTTTCGTTCAAGCAGTGGCAAATATCCTCTAATTTTTCTCAGGAGACCGATTTTTTGACTGAGCTTTTTACAAAGTTTGTTTACATGCTCTTTGAAAGCTAGATCTTCGTCAATGATTACGCCAAGTAATTTTTGTGAGGAGACCGATTCAATATTTGCACCATTTGCAGTAAGAGATAGAGAAGGAGTTTGTAGGCGAGATTTAAGGCGTTTACCGGTAACCAGAATTGATTTAGTTTTGGCAGCATTAAGTACCATTCGATTTTGGTCTGACCACTGGCATAGTTTGTCTATATCCTTTTGTAGGCTAACTTGTAATTCGGTCGACGCAACTGAGAAGTGGGAACTAGAGGAGAAAGTGGTGTCGTCTGCATATGCATCAACAGTAGAGTTTGGGATGGTTGATGGCAAATCATTTATAAATGCAAGAAAGAGAAGAGGACCAAGAATACTACCTTGAGGGACACCATGCGTTATACGTAACGGACATGATTTCAAGCCGTTGATTTCTACAAACTGTGTTCGTTCTGAGAGGTAATTCTTGAAAATCCCGAGATAAACATCATCCACACCATAAGCGCTTAACTTACGCAGTAACAGCTGGTGGTCAATCAAGTCAAACGCCTTACTGTAGTCTACAAAAACAAGTCCAGTAACATTGTTTTTATCAAGGTCAAAAAGGAGTTGGTCTAATAAGCGAATTAGAGCAGTTTCAGTCGAGTGGCGTCGGCGAAAACCAGATTGTAGGCCATATAGGAAATTGTTGTTGGACATATGTGAATAAAGTGCATCATAGAGATGTCTTTCATACAGTTTCGAGAGGATCGGAAGAACAGAGATTGGTCTATAATTTTGTTTGTGTTCAATGCTACCTTGATTCTTGAAAATGGGGGTGACTTTAGCCATTTTCCACTTGGATGGAAAAGTGTGGGTGGATATGCAATGGTTTATGAGACGTGCGACTGAGTTACATATAGATGGAGCAGCGATTTTCAGTAATTTAGGACTCAATTCGTCAGCACCTGTTGCTTTATTGGCTGGCATAGACTTTAGCATCTGAAGTATCTTTTCACTTTAGATTTCGGTATTTGAGTGATGTGTGTTGCGTTCTATCGCTTACTGAGCCTTGTTCGGTAGTTTTCTTGAAGCACCTAAGAACAAATACTGGGAGATGATCTGACAAGCCAACGTTTAATGCACTAACATTACGCATTCTATCTGGATGACTTGAGTAAATGTGATCTAAACATGTATTAGACACAGGTAATACCAACAATTGTGCAGAACTACATATAAATCATAGTCATACTGTCTGTAAGACCTTGCCAATTGATATATTCACATATTAAACATGTTAAGCGGTAAATGTTTTTAATGATAACTGTAATTAAAAAATTTTTAATTTTACATAAATTATTTTGGGTTTATTTTCTTTATTTGGGGAAAGAACCCCCCCCCCGACTATATGCATGGTAGCACTTCTCTTGCGATAGTAACGTCTAGTATACTTTATATACTGTAGTAGATCATTAAGAAATTATTATTAATTATTATACACTCGAACCGTACTCAACTTTCCACGATTTGCGGTATTAGGTAAGGGTTAACCTCTCAATTTCCTTCAGGATATAATTGTTAATTATCTTGAGAAATAAATGGTATGATATGGTATTAGCTTTGTGGTATTACTATTCAACTTTTTTTAATCCATATCTCATAGTTCCTGCATGCATATCTCTATCATCAGCAGACATTGATTTACGTAAACTATCTACATTTACACATGAAGTCTTTCAAGTGATCTGGTGAGTAGTACAATGAAATCATTAGGGACTTTAAGATATGCCTAATCTACGACGCGGACGTGACGAAAAAACAGTCGCTAATGTTTGGAAACCAGTTTTAATTTGTTTTTCTCGCGTCTCTGACTTTGTTTACCAGCCGGAGTCCATAGTTTGACCCGTGTGGCTGAAACTGTGAGAATAGCGACTGTTTTTCGGTACGTCCGCGTCGTAGAACTACAACGCAGCGGTACGCCGCGTCATGACACGTTTATACGCTAACAATTGCATTATAGAAAATCACTCTGCACACAAATTTGTTACTTTGCCTGATCATTCGTGCGGGGGGGAAGCATTTACTATATTTTCATTAAGGCTCGCGCTTTTTTAGTTTGTACAACTTTTAAGATTAACACCCACGCATACTCCACCCCCGCCCCATATTTTTATTTAATTTATTTGTATATTTTATTGGTTATCAGTATTAATCCTTTCAAAGCTTAAATTCAATATTAAGCTAATATAAACAATTTCTTGAGTAGGAGACATTTCAGTGACTTGTAAAACCTAAATATGTAATTAGCGAATGACACAGAGCTATAACGTCTTGTAATTGCTGCGAGTAGCGCTGCGAGTTCGTGCACAACCTTTCCACATTCTTTTGCACCTGATTACAAAACTCGTTATGAGAGGATGATATAAATGATCCCAATGTATGGTTGACGTCTATTTAAATAGTTCAGTAATTTGAATACACGTAGACTACCTTAATGCTAGACACTAGTTCACTTTTGTCCTGTCTCTTGCCTATATTCGTATTATTTCCAAAATAGGCGTATATAGATAAGCTATACTTAAAGGTTTAACCCAGAATCCTCCCTATCGACATGATTTTCTATCAGGCAGAATTAACATTCCATTAGGACAACGACAGCTGTAATATGGAGGTCTGGGATTGAGTAGACATAGATGACTGCAACCTTTTTTCTTTCTTCCACAAGGATTGATTTCTGAAATAAATATACACAGGTGTAAATCAGGTTTGTGCTGTGCTATGTTTGTACTACGGTTTTTTGTTACTCCAATCTTTACAAGGCCTGCCATAGACAGCCCAATGGCTATGCTGGTTTGATAGATAATGGACTAAAACATTCAACTTTTTAATAAAACTATTGTTACCTTGTTGAAAATGACGAAAATATGATAAATTTTCAGATTTTGCTTGACAATAATGCAATTTTCAGTTCTCGTTGCCTGTGACGGGTGACGTACGTCACTGCATAGTAATGAGTGTAAACCACTGATGTAACACAGGGTGCAGAGGAGTCAATTTCGATTAGAAAAATAACCCATTACCTTGCTGATTATAATCTTTGATAATTATCATATAAAAACACATAAAATATCCACTTGTCGTCGAAATGGTAAATCGTACTTCATGTTACTTCATGTAACAAATGTAACATCCACCAAAATTAATATACTCCGCTGTCTTGCATTACTGTGGGCTCGCGCTTCCCGGGATGATTGGCTTACAATAATCCTTCGGGCGATGTTCGTTCCTTTCGGAGAATACGAGTCTGCAGTAATGCGGGCAGCGGAGTATTTATTAATTTATATATTTTGGAAATATTTTTTATTATTTTGGTTTGTTTTTGTTGATTTTCACGACTTTAAGACATGTTTACTGTATGTATTGGAATTTTATCGTACTCTGCTATCAAAGATTATAATCAACAAGGTAATGGGTTATTTTTCTAATCGAAATTGACTCCTCTGCACCCTGTGATGTAAACAGTGTATAGTTATTCCTAACGTTGGCAAGTAAATCAAACTTTGGCAAACAAAACAAGTTCGTAAAACAAGTTAAATACGAAAAGTTTCTGGTAATTTGTTCAATTTTTGATGGCAACATGCGGGATGCTGGTTGCCACTACAAAGCAGCGTTTCGAAATACGAAAACACAATCTCATTGGCTGTCAGAAAACCGTCGAAACAGCATACCGGGGGGAGGGGGTAAATCGCTAGCGTGGGGAAAACAATTTGTATGCCGAAAAACAAGACAGATATTTTATTGAATCTGACGGGGTGGAAAGATGAAAGATATGGAAAGGCAGAAGCAAAAAAAACTATGCAATTAGTGATGTTTACCTTTAGTAAGTTTAATCTATTTTTCTTCTGTTATTTTGTGTTTTGTTTCGCTTCTTCCGACTTCCGCGTGTATATTTTTATCGCATAATTCCAAAGGAAAATACCAGCAATCACTATTTAAAGTGTATCTTTTTATCAAACAGTACTTTATACAGGTAAAAGTGAAAGTTAAAGAGAAACAACAATAATATAGTGAAGTATTATTGTCACAAATTCTTGAGATGTTACCTAATTCTTTATGTTTTATAATTTATATTATTGTTTGATTATTAATAGGATACCGTAGTTAATTAGTTAAGATGGTGAAATGAACATGATATACGATGACCATATTAGGCGTTGTTATTGTAAATTTGAGAATGATTGACAGGGTGTGATATTGGGGAGTGAGGTGATTTTGAGAAGGAAGGCGAATTCTGAGAGAGGGTTTTGTATTATTTTCGTTTATAATTATATTTTATTACTATCGTGTGGTGTTTTAATGTCTTGTTACGCTCGCAACCGATCACAAAGGAACTTCTTAACAATTATTAAAATATCTCACAAAAATACAAAAGTTGTGACAACTTACGGCAGATTTTCATATTAAAGAAGCAAATATAGATACACAGTAGTACAATGATTAGAAGTTCCTACCAGGAACCTAAACAGGTTTCAGCAGCTGGCCGGAGACCACGTAAATTTCCGCTGTACACTATCATCGCTGTAGGTTGCATTAACTGAATTTAAATTACACGCACATATTAGTAAGACTACTCTTTCTCGTAATTATTAGGACCATGAGACAATGTCATACGCATCATTCACCAGGATTTTGCAACGTAATTGTTTCAAAGTGATAAGCGTCGTTTCTTGCAAACATGTGCATCATAGATAGCCTAAAATTTCAACTGATTATTAGGATTAATTAAGCTGCTAATAGAAAATCTAGAAAATCGAGGGCCACAAGCTCATTAGCTCTTTGTAAACTATTACGTGTTATCCTCTTTAAATAAAAACTTCGCTTCAATCTTCCCTGCAAACTGAACCTGGATTGGCCCTTGTCAAACACAGGCCCTCACTGCATCATGAGAAGTACACACACAATTTCTTCTTCTAGAAACCCTAACCTTCCCATGATGCAGTGAGGGCTTGTGGAGGAGGCAGAATTTGCCCCAACTAGAGAGATCTGGAAAAAGTCATGATGTCAAAATGAAATAATCTAGTCACCACATGGCTTCCCTTATTCATATATATAATTATTATATAGATTATATAAACCCAGTATATCTGTTACAGTTCAATTCAACGCGAAAGTTGAGTTAATTTATGGGTGTTTATTACCGTGGTATCAAGACAAGTATAGACAACGATACGGTGGTGATTTCCTTTGTGGTTTGCTCATGAATTATTAATGAGTTTGAGAAATACATTTATTGCTGCGGAGCGAGCGAGCCTGAAGCGAGCGAGCGTAGCAGCAGCCTAATATGTGCAGAGAGGGAGTTTTGAAGTAAATTTTATTTAGCGCATGGAATTGTGGTCGTGCGCGCTTGCTATGCGCAGAACACAAATTTTAAACTCGCTCAGTTCCATGTGCTTTTCGATTTTGACGGACGGAGTCAATTTCTAAAGCTTTTTCAAGTCTATTTTGACCATTCAAGGTAGGATATTTTGTCTTTTGTTTATATGTTACGTTTACATTTGTTTACTCCTTTTTGGAAAGTTGGCAATCTCAATTTATATATCTATGAAAGCTGAAAGTACACAATCGATCGCAGCTAGATTCAGTGTCTGTTTATATATAAACTATATATTCTGCTAATGTGCTATCGACTTTGCTTGAGCTGTTAGTGCTGTAAAGCATGGAAGTCTTACGTAGAGATGTCTTTAAAAGGTTTTTCTATCTATTCGCGTTTGCTTTCTCTTGCTGATTTCCATATTTTGCATCAAGTGATGTTTCGTGTATGCCGCTTGAGTGCTTGACGATTGTGACTCCGTGTGAACTTGACACAAAGTCACAGATATGCAATAAATAGGCTACTGTAGGCATATAAATATGTTTTTATTCCTATTTTACAATGGACTTAATATTTTTGTCTAGTCGCGTTCACATATTGTCAGAACAGACAGGGTCTCAGTTCTGCGCGCACAGCACTAAGATAAATATTCGAGTGGCAATGAGTTGAAATGAGTTGTGCTTTACATGTAGGTGACTCGCATATCCAGCAAAGTAAGAACAGAATGATGGAACAACGCTTTCGTTTATAGCTTTCCAAATGCAAAATTATTTTGCGCACATGTATATACCTTTAACGCTTTTATACACTACAAAAATATGCAAATTTCCTTGCGTGGCAGTGTCAAATTACTCATCGCAGTAAACATTGGTTTCATGTGGGAATTCCATGTGGAAGAACGATACATGGAAAATATTGATATTTTGAAATAGATGTTACAAAATTTGATGTCTTTCATGTTTCGTGATATATTTAGCTTGTGTCATCCTGCAAACTATGCTAGGGTATGCATCTACTGACAGCGCGCAAGCCACTGGGTCAATGCCAATAATTACCGTCTACTGAATATAATTTGTGTTGCATATTTGTTTGCATGTTTGTTTCAAGAAGCTAAAGAATAATAACAGTCCCGCAGCATTCCCTACCTTGCAGGTACCCTAGTTATATGAATTACATGATACCGTTTCTTGATTTACATGTATTTTTTATATAACATCTTTCAAGTCTATAATAATAAAAAAATTGTGAATTATTTAGTCTAACGTAACAACATAATCGGACAGTCTATCTGCAATTATCAATATCGATATTATTAGTGTCAACTTCGTTTTGAACTTTCAATTTCGCAAACAAGAGGGATGATCTTTTCTTCGAGGGAACAAGCGACACTTCATTTTCCTGGGCCATTTAAAACCGTATGTTTTCATGATTTTTCTACAACCCCTTCTCGCGTGCTTGCATACAGAACGGCATGGAACTTTATCATCATTATTACACACAGGAGCGTACAGTGAACACAGGAAAAATTTCAACTTCGGAGAACATCCTACCTGAATCAAAGGCCAAAATTGGTGAATCTCTAACGCTGCTTCCTGTTGGTCTTCGTGTAGGAATCGATTTGGAAAGTATGTCATGTTGTAGCGAAGGTTTTGACATGCTGGGATTGTGATTTTCTCACATTTAGCGCTGTTCGTATGGCTTGATTGATTAACATCAGTTGGCTTAACTGTACTTGATTTTATAAGATCACTTTTAACTATTGGTATATTTGTACTGGGTTTACGAGGTGCAGTGTCATTGTCCAATTGTATAACAGATGTTGGGAAAGCGTCCTGAGTTAAGTCATCTTCTTTTGCCATACACAAGGGATCGTCTTTCCTCGTAGGGAACAAATCACAGTTTAATTTTTCAGGCCATTTATATCCAAAAGTATGCATAAGTTTTATACAGTCTTTTCTCGCTTCCTGGCATACAGAACGGCATGGAACTAACTCTTTATCATCATTATTACACACAGGAGCGTACAGTGAACACAAGAAAAATTTCAACTTCGGGGAACATCCTATCTGAATCAAAGGCCAAAATTGGTGAATCTCTAACGCTGCTTCCAGTTGGTCTTCGTGTAGGAATCGATTTGGGAAGTATGTCATGTTGTAGCGAAGGTTTTGACATGCTGGGATTGTGATTTTCTCACATTTAGCGCTGTTCGTATGGCTCAATATGTCCGTAGTGGGCGTACTGAGATCAGTTGGCTTAAACGTGCTTGATTTAATTATACCACTTTTAACTATTGGTATATTTGTACTCGGTTTCCGAGGTGCAGTGATATTGTCCAATTGTATAACAGATGTTGGGAAAGCGTCCTGAGTTAAGTCATCTTCTTTTGCCATACACAAGGGATCGTCTTTCCTCGTAGGGAACAAATCACAGTTTAATTTTTCAGGCCATTTAAATCCATAAGTATGCATAAGTTTTATACAGCCTTTTCTCGCTTCCTGGCATACAGAACGGCATGGAACTAACTCTTTATCATCATTATTACACACAGGAGCGTACAGTGAACACAGGAAAAATTTCAACTTCGGAGAACATCCTATCTGAATCAAAGGCCAAAATTGGTGAATCTCTAACGCTGCTTCATGTTGGTCTTCGTGTAGGAATCGATTTGGAAAGTATGTCATGTTGTAGCCTAAATTCTGACAAAATGGAATTGTGAGATTTTCGCATTTTACTTCGCCTGCGTCGGTTGAATAATACACCATTAAATGAAGCAAGAAAAATAACAGGCACCTCATGAAAACAGTTCTCATACCTGCAAACATTTTGCCGAGATGTACTCTCCTATTGCCCAGCTAATGCGAATTCAATTGAATTATGAAGACTTTGACTTTTTATAGGCTCTGATTCAGTGTGGTTAGGATAAAACGCGGATACGGACGGACGGATGAGTGGTGGACGGACGGATGGCTTCTGTTGTCATGAAACGCTATTTAAAATAGGCCGTAGGATGAGGGTCGAAAATATGCTTAGAAAACAGATTCCGTAGCACCCCTCGTGTAACTACATAATTTTTACATGAATCAATAGATTAGAACGTACTTAGTTAGAATCCACTTCCCCCCAAGCGAAATAGTTGCACAAATTGAAGTACAACCTCTCCAAAGTTCGGGCTTCCTCGTGTTTCGAAATCATGAACGGCCATTGTTGTGTTGCAACTACGCATGCGCTTGACCACAAAACACTTAATGCGCACGCGCAGATAGGAAAACTGATCTCAATAAAACACGCATATTCAAGATGGCTACTAATGACGATATGTCGAATATTCGAATATCCTCATGTTTTATGCATTTTGAAGGCGTAACCGAGCAACTTTCTAAAGTTACTCGTCAAAGGCTTAAGAAATTTGTCGATTGCAGGAATAAATGGGCGAAACTTAATTGCCTGCAAGCTGAGATAGCGAAGGATTCGTATGATAAGTTTGATGACGAATTCGTCAATTATTCATACTTGGCAGAGAACACAAACGAAAGTTTTGATTTAGAATGGTACCACCACATGAAATGCTACAAGAAATTTAGCGATGAAGAAAAGATCCGTAGGAAAATGGAGCTAGTACAAGCACGGAAAAGGTCGCTAATACCGTAGACCACACATGCCACATGGAACCAGCATTTACCAGCCGTGGAACCCAGAAGAAAGATTACACGCAATTCAGTCATTTCAGTGGAACCAAGTAAGACCTTGCCTCAAAGAAACAAGCATGTACTACCAGAATGCTGCATTATTTGTGGAAGAGATTCGTCTTGGTTTTCAAGAGACAAGGTATGATTATGTACAATTTCTTGTGTACAGTATCTTTATATTCTATGGACCACCTTTTGGTGGAAAAGTTGTCATATTGTGCCTTACTGTCTTGTGCATATACCTATATGGCTATATGATATTTTAGAGTACCTATTGGGTGCGTTGGATCTTAATGGGTTAATTATCCAGATAATAAGTTTATTTAAACAAGCATAATATAAGCTACTCTGGATTGTAAAGTTTATGAACACAATGTTCATAAACTTTACAAACCAGAGTAGCTTTATTTAATACCTGGTTAATTTGTCAAATTCACCCTGCTTTAGGGCTGTTTATATGAAACCTGGGCTGGCTCGCTGACCGGGCCAGCCCGTAAGCGGGATGAATTTGTCTTGTGTTTATATGAGAAAATTTCATCCCAGCAGGCAGGATGATTTTGTTGTTTTGACCTTTGACATTGTTTTGACAGTTCTTAAAAATAGCTTACACACAAATTGGTGGTGGCGTCTCTTTCAACTTTCATCCCGGCAACCGGGCTGACCCGGTTAGTGAGTGTTTATATGGGAAATTTTCATCCTGGTAGCGAGATCTCGCCTTTTTCAAGTGAGATCTCTGGAACCGGCCAGCCCGCTTGTCCATATAAATGCACAGTAGTTTTTACTATAAAATCAATTACATGGCGAGATCTTGCTAAGCGGGCTGGCCGGTCAGCGAGCCAGCCCGGTTCCATATAAACAGGCCCTTAGTTGGTAAATGCCATTTTTAAACAGGCATTCTAAACTTGTATGTTTGTGTAGAAAACACAAAAGAGAAGAGGAACACCACTAGTGTTGGCAAGTACAATTGATGCTGGCTTATTACGTACAGCTGCTGAGAGGAAAAATGATGAGCGGATACTTGTGCAGATTAGAGATAAAGACTGTGTTGCATTGGAGGTCCGCTACCACAAAGTTTGCTATAGCAACTATACCATATTCCTTGCAAGGGAGGCAAAGACGACCACAACATGTGCACCACCAGTGTATGAAATATCTTACAATGTATTCTGTAAAGAAGTCATTGAAACTGAAATCCTCAAGGAAAAGCAATAAAGTACATGATTGAGAAATTTGTTGTCATTGCTAAGGAAACTGAGAATGTGGATGCATCGAAATACAGGTCTTCCGAGCTCAAGCAGCAGCTAATTAACAGTTATCCCCAGCTGGTATTCTATTTGCCTAAATCTAGAAATGTTAGTGAAATTGTGTATGCTGAGAACTTGGATACTTCTGATTTAGTTGAGGAACATATGTTGAGTAAAGCTGAAAATAGTGATGAAGAATTTGATGAAGGGACTGCATAAATAAACAAGGAACCTGGACTAATAAAATTGATGGGAAGAGAGTTAGAAAATAAATAAGATTGTGAACACCGAGTAATACTTATTTATGGCATATCGTAATTTATCTATTAAGCACCCCCCTGCCCCTCTCCTGTAAGCAATTAATTTATAAAATTGTGAAGCATGAAAGTATTGTATTTTAAAGATAATTATGATATTTTACTGATACTTTGGTACGTAACATCACTGTACCCGATGTTGCGTATTTATAAAGAGAATCAAACGTGCAAACAGACTCTTTGTATATATTAGAAATAAGCCCCCCCCCCCCCCAAATTAATAGAGAAATTACGGTATGCGTGTTCTATAATGTTTAGGATTGTGATAATATTTAAAGCCTGAAAAACAGATTTGCTTGCAAAAACGTCATGCAATTGCTGTAGTATAAAATTTTTTTACATCATATTTTTAATAAGTTATTGTAATGTTGGCTTGGAAGTGTTCCTGGCGAGGGCTTGACACGGTACATTGCTCAGAATGTTTGGCGAACTCCATTAAAATGCACAGAACATAAAAATATCATATATTTTTAAAACAATCCGATGTCATCTTGTATTACTTCAGCCATGCTTTCGCATTTCATAATTTTTTTCTTGTCCAGTTCTGCGTTGAGATCAGTTTTCCTATCTGCGCGTGCGCATTAAGTGTTTTGTGGTCAAGCGCATGCGTAGTTGTAACACAACAATGGCCGTTCATGGATTTCGAAACACGAGAAAGCCCGAACTTTGGAGAGGTTGTACTTCAATTTGTGCAACTATTTCGCTTGGGGGGAAGCGGATTCTAACTAAGTAAGTTCTAATCTATCCATTCATGTAAAAATTATGTAGTTACACGAGGGGTGCTACGGAATTGAACATTTTCGACCCTCATCTCACGGCCTAAAAGTCATATCCGCGTTTTTACCGTTTTATCCTTTTTTTTTGTCCAAAAGAATAAAACGCGGATACGACTCTGAAAGGCACGAGAAACGTTTTTTATACCATATCCGCGTTTTAACTTTTGACATAAAACGCGGATATGACTTTTAAATAGCGTTTCATGACAACAGAAGCCATCCGTCCGTCCGTCCGTCCGCCACTCATCCGTCCGACCGTCACTCATCCGTCCGTCCGTACCCGCGTTTTATCCTAACCCACATTCAGTGACCTTGCATCAAATACTGACGTCGCAACTTGCCTCAAATTCCTTAAATCTTATAATCTGCATGTCAACACCGCGAGCTAAGTTATGGCGAAATCTTGTTTATTTCGAAAGTTCGATGTCGTTTGAGTACTTTTTGTGTTGAAAAGATTTATTGTGGTTTCGATATTCACAGTGAAGTGGGCATGTGTTGTCATTTCTGCAGTTGCAACTGTTTGTGTCTTTGTTATACGTGCCTGTGTTCCGTGCTTAGTTTATTTCTAGACCTAACAAACCTAGGCCGGTTAAGTTTATTGGCAACTGCATGGTTGAATTTACGTAAACAGTAATTGGATAAGACATATGGATTAGAGCGTGATGATTATGGACTTGACATTGTTCATGCAACTGTAGCTTTATTTTGGTAAATAGGTGCAGATTCTCGAAAATGTCTCTTCGCCAGAAAAGTGAAGTGAAATGCGCTTGTTGATTGATGTGGGTAGCTGTTTTGTGACGCTTGGTGGGTGATTTGAATGTCTGCTAATGTATAACGCATCATCATTGGGCTTAATACTTAAGCGACTTTTTTTTGCCATTTTCCGAAAATAGAATCTGCAATCCCCCCTGGTATGCTATTTTGACGGATTTCTGACAGATTGTGTTTTCGTATTTCGAAACGCCGCTTTGAAGTGGCAACCAGCATCCTGCATTGAACAAATCGCCAGAAACTTTACTTGTTTTACGAACTTGTTTTGTTTGCCAAAATGTTGTTAGTGTCGTAGAAATGGTTACTTTATAAGTATATGCCTTAAACTATAATATAGAACTTAGATATCAGTAATACAGCAATTATCAGTCAAGGGCAAATTTGTATCAATGCCTACGCATGGATTTTGACGTGTTCTTCCTTTGAACGTAATAAATGCACATTCATTTCCCGTAGTTAAGCTAAAATAAGTTTGATGATGATTGATCAACGCATAGAAAGAATACAGTCCTAAAGTTAACAAGGATGGAAGACCTATATTCGCGAGGTTTCCAGACTTTCCACAACAGTTAGAATATAGTAGAACTATGATAGATTTAACTTCTGTTATTTTTTTAGCGTAGTTTTAAAAGTATTTAGAGTATTTTTCGATTGTTTAAAGGTATATCTATCCAAAGTTTGATTTACTTGCATGCCAACCTTAGGAATAACTATATACTCATGTTTACACTCATTATTATACATTGTAGTCACTGCGTGTCTTTTGATTGGCTAATTGCTTACAGTTAAATATGGGAATCACGCAACCTACAGATAACTGAGTTATCTGCTAGCAGATAACTCAGTTATCTGTAGGTTGAGCCAGCAGTACGTACTTTTTTAGCGAGCGGCAGCTTACATAAAAGAATAAAAACAAGCAAAAACAAGCAAAAACAACATGAATAAACGATGTCTTTTTCAAAGTTTTTGCGTAAAAAATACACTCTTTTGAAACTTTTATCAGAACTATAGTAAGTAAATTAGATTTCTAATATTTTGTCGTTCTTATTTTAATTTTATAATTGGTTTTTACCCCAATATTTTAGAACCAAACCAGGGTTCAAAATAGCGGCCGGCTGCCGGCTACAGCCGGCATTTTCACCGCACCTACCGGCGATTTTTAAACGGGAAAGGCGATGTTTTTTCGCATTTTAGTTATTGATCAGTAACTATTTGATTTTTGTGTGCAGCGTGTCGCTAGAAGTTCAGTACAACTAGAAATCAAAAAGTTTCTATCAAGATTTGTTTACGTCGAACCGTCAAACTGTTAATGGCTTTATGGCATTTTTTATTGCAGGCCTTCTTTCAAGGTCAAAGGGCACTGAATGAAAGATTTAGTCACTTTACTCAATTAGCCAAAATAGCAAAAATACAAAAAAAAACATTCAAACGCGACAGTTTATAGCAGGTGAGTGAATATTCAAGCAATTTAACAAATTTATATCGTGGTCGTAGAGTATAAATAACAAGTTGATTATAGATTTATTAGATTGAATATTATAAAACTCACCATGACGGTGTTATTACAATAAAAATAAAATATTTTAGGCTGTTTACATCACTTAGTAAAATAAAAATTAAAAGATAATAATATTTGGCGTTTTGTAACTTGCCCAAATTTCAAAGCTTTCCTGGTAACCCTCGTGTCTAACGGCGCACGCTAACACTCTCGTTGTCAAAGATGAAAACAGCCGGTAAAAAAATGTACATGTACAAAAAAGCCTACAAAAATTTCAATACTTAAAATTTTTATTTTGAACCCTGTCAAACGTTGTTTTGTGCGACAGAACTTAAATCGTTGTTTACCGAAGGAGTTTATTGACAATGCAATGTATAATAAAACAAATTATTGAATTCGGTTTTTGTGATACCGGAATTATCAAGGTCTCGGTAAGTGTTATCAGTCTCAGCTTCGGCTTCGCCTGATAACACTTACCTTGACCATGATAATTTCGGATATCACAAAAACCTCATCCAATAATTGTTAATTATTATGCAGTGACGTACGTCGCCCGTCACAGGCAACGAGAAATCGAGAACTGAAGAATTGCGTTATTGTCAAGCAAATTTATCATATTTTCGTCATTTTCAACAAGGTAACAATAGTTTTATTAAACATTTGAATGTTTTAGTCCATTATTTATTAAACCAGGATAGTCATATATTGGGCTTCCTATGGACACACATTATGCAGTACCAAACGCAGACACATTACAAATTTATCCTAGTTACACTTTATAGGGGCGACATCCATACTCATTTTGCCACGCAAAATGTCAAAATGACGTTTTCGTTACAACCCACCCACCCACTGCTGAAAACGTCAGCCGTGAATATGAATATAATATCAAATAAAATACCATTTTTCGTCACTCTTATCTTAGACATACTAAGGAGTGTTAATATCAAACTACACAGATTTAAAATAATATATCATTACAAAACTTTTGCGAAGCCATTAATCATTAACTGATTACAAAGGCGACATGATGTGTGTGCATGAATTAATCTGATATTTTCTGTCTCTTTACTCTATACAAGTTCAAGCTGCCACGCCTTAAAACGTCAGACCTTCTCTAAAAAACCCACCCACCCAGTCAAAACGACATTTTGACGTTTTTCGTGGCAAAACGAGTATGGATGTCGCCCCTTAGCCAATATACTGTAGTTTATCCTCCCTGTTATTTCAATAGTGACCAACTTTTCGCGCTCCCCAACACGGAACAAGAGTTTATGTATGATAATTGTTATTTTATATTGCTGATCTCAATATCCATGGCCTTTTGTCACTGTTTGTAGCTGAATATCTGAAATAATACTTAGAATATACAGGAACTTGGGCGTCGGAGGTATCTCGACGGAGGCGAAATGAATTTTATTCCAAGGAAGTGTACGAGATTTTTTGAGCTTTTAGATCTGCGGATTCAATTTTTTCACGGATATATATCGAAGGAATTTTATGGAATTTCAGTTGGAACAGATTTTGAATATAACAAATCCCACCGAATACTTCCCCAATTTTGAGAGGATCGAGTTTTAGTTTGCGTTTGGGAGTTCTAGCAAGAATGAAATGCCTCTCGAGCAGGGAAATATCAGTAATCTATTTTATTTTTTTTATTATCGAGAGCGGGCGGAATCCTAGGCTTTCCTGCAATCTGATTGGTTGCAGCAGCGGGCGGAATTTTACGATATTTTTACCGCGGTCCGGAATCCTAGATAAAATTGAAAGTTTGTTTACTTTCCCTACATTTTCAAAGTTTTATTCACGAAATATTATAATTTTAAAAATTTATGAATAAATTTGTGATTCTTAAAACTTTTTAATCTGATTGTTTCGTGCGACAAAACAATTTAATGACGAAATCGAATATTTCTTCTTTTCGCATGCACCTTTGGCTTTGTCAACTTGACAAAAAAAAACACGTTATTTACCGTTTTAGTCGGTCCGGATAGAAAAATATTTTCCCTCGGTCTCAAAAACGGCCCTCGGACTTCGGTCTCGGGCCGTTTTTGAGACCTCGGGAAAATATTTTTCTATCCGGACCTCCTAGCCGGTAAATAATATATATATATTTTACAGCACCTACCTTTAGGGTACATCTGTTCGTGCACTACTCTGATTCCAGTCGGTCGAAACGATCCAACATCTTTTGAGAAATATATTTTCCCAGCCAATTTATCAGCTTTAAAGATCGTATTATCCACCCAGTCCGTCCATATTATAGAACTGTTATAAACAATCAAACCAAATGGATGAATTGATTCCTCTGCCACCACAATTCTTCTTAATGAACCGTCCAAATTTGATGTTTCAATCTTATCCAACTTGGCGTCTGCCCACCATAGTTTCTCTTCTTTATAATCAATTGCCAGTCCATTGGGAAAACCAAACATTCCTTTCACAACAGTTTCTCGTGTCGTTAAATTACCATTCATTCCGCATCTTTCAATCTGAGCATTCTTACCCCAGTCAGTCCAATACATGTATCTAGGAGGAAGATTATTTTGTATGAAAACAAACATCCTTAGAATTGGATTAATTGTTACCTCCGCCAGAGCCTATACGTAACAAGCTTTATTATCAACCAGATAATTTAGAGATGCTTGGATTTTGGACCATAACGCGAATGTAAACAACACATCAAAAGCTTCGACAAATAGAAAACGTGGTGTTTTACAATAGTAATAACATATGATCTGTTGACGTGTGTGAAGAAACACATGAGTGACGTCAGAATATACGTCATTTTTGCTTACATGGCTATAAAATCAGGGCAGGATTTAGGAGATATTTTTAGTGAAAATGAGTGCGAAGAATACAAAAGCACAACAGTCAACACTAAACACTCATTGCCCAAGATATAATTTATATTTGATCAATATTTCTCGATCTAAAATTTTTGTCAACAACTCTTACCTTGTTTTTGGATGTAAAACAATCGCTCTAGGCTTGTCAAGACCTTCATCAATCAAAGTCAATCTTGAGTTTGGTTCTTCAGGATCAGCAACTTCAATAACTCTTCTTCTGCCATCTGTCCAGTACAACTTTCCATTGATCCAATCATAAGCTATCCCGTCCACTAACTCTAAATGATCTCTAATTATTGTCTCAACTGCACCAATATGACTTAACGAAACACGTTCTATGGTATCATTGACCACATTTGACCAGTATAGATATTTATTCTTAATATCAACATCAATTGCGGCGGCACCACCAGCGATTCCTGCCAAAACTGGACTGATGTGTTGCAAATCAACATCTGAGTAGAATATTCCTGCACTGTTGGCGAACAATAAGTATGGCGGACTGTCTGTTGAAGTACAATACAATCAATGAATAGTGATATCTTAATGCATTATGATCTAGCCCAGCAAGAAAGTTTGACTAGAAATTGATCGTGTTGTGTTAAAGTACAGTTCATTGTCTGGACACTTTATCGCCAGTAATGACGACGTATGAATCAATTTTTTGAATATTTAATATCACGTTCACACATATGATAGCTATAACTCATCCATTGGATCTATGCAAATTCAGTGATAGTCTTGCATGTATTTTCCCCAAATTGCACCGCAACATGCTGTTACTTAATACTAGAATATATATGAAAAATTTAATAGATGAAAACAATCTTCAGGAAAAAGTGTCATGCGAATTTATGAATTCTCATCCTTTTTATGTTTTTCCGATTTTTCAGTTTAATCATTACTAATCAGACACCATACAGTTACCGCCGTTTTTTTCCTAATTAGATTTGCCTTCTGAATATATTGCTGTATAATAATATCACAAGGCATTTCGATTTGAAAATTCCCGACTATGGACATTTGAAGTAATGAACAATACGCACGATTATTGACCAACGTACAGTTATTTTACCTTCTATTGTACAAGTTCTCTTGTCTTTCCATAATTTCATACCAGTAGGACAAAAACACGAATATGGCTGATCTTTGTTTGGTGACAACAGACACAGATGACTACATTGACCATTGTTTAAGCCACAAGGATTTAGTTCTATATAAAGAAGGCATTTGATTCATCACGATTATGTCATTCCGTTTCAGAATACCTGTTTTATATTAGGTACCTTTGTAATTTGCTCATGCATTTTTAATTAATTTGAGAACTGAGAAGAATATAGCGTTACTGATTAGTTCACGTTAGTTTATTGCGTCGCTTACCTACAACATTTCGGCTAAATCAATACCCCCATCTCTATGAAGTCCCTGCCTCTCCAATAACCCCCACCCTCAAGCGTTCCTGAACTGAATGAATAAGCCCCTGGAAGCCTTATTTAGGGATGATTTATGGTGATACCTTTCAGTTGTTGATGTGGATGTACAATCTTTATATCCATTGGTACGAAGTTTTGTACACGTTTAACAACTGTTATCGTTCTACTAGAATCCTTCTTTGTTGTTCGATATATAAATTTCGGTCTCCAATCAGTCCAGAAAATACTTTGACCAAACACTGCGACAGAAAATGGATGTCCCAGTTCTCCGTCAATCTTGCCAGTTACCTCTGTCTTTCTGTCTGTTCCATCGAAATTCATACTTTCAATTCTTGCCATCTTAGCATCCACCCACCACAGACGTTCTGTTTGGTAATCAATAGTCAAACCATTTGGCCATGTGATATCCTTACTTACTAAAACCTGGCGTGTATCGGGATCGCCGTTCATTCCACATCGCTCAATTTGTGCGCCTTTCCCCCATTCTGTCCAGAATAACAGTCTTAAAAGATAAATGATATAAGCATGTTGATGCCGTCCTTTCATGCATCAGAGGTATAAAGTCGTAACATGGCTCCTTATCATCGAGGGATGACATCATCGCCCAAGAAGGTGAACAGACTCTTGTGGTAGAAGGCTACCGCCATTCCTACTCAGCATGATGATTTTTGGTAGCGTGTTTGAAATCAATATGATCATCAAGATTTCAATATATGACGGAAGCTATCTTCTACGACAGTATCTCCACCTTGTTGGAGCCACGTTGCGACTTTAGATTATCCCTGATGAAGACACTAGACTGCGACACTAGACACTGAAATGTTGGGTCGTGAATGTAATTATCTCGGGGATTGCATTCATTTTCTTGAACCAGAGCAGGGAAACATGTCTGCATTATTCTTGTCATAGTTAACTGTTATAACAACTCCGATAAGCAAATATGCAAAGAACTTATTAACTCCAGTCAGTAAATTGCGCATGCCACTGAACAAGATAATTCAATGATGGTGGTTTAACTAAGTAAAACATAACATACGTACAAATGTCTACCTGTATTTAGGATGAACAACGATCGCTCTTGGTCTTTGTACATTTTCACTGATCAACACAGCACGGTTTCGTCCGTCTAGTTCCGCAACTTCAATCTTTCCTGAAGTTCTATCTGTCCAATATAACTTCCTCCCAATCCAATCAACCGCTATCCCTTCGGGACTGTCCAAATTGAACTGTATCACAGTTTCAAAAGAATTATTATGTGCTCCAATCTTAGCACGATGTACACTATCATGAGCTATATCTGTCCAGTAGACCATCTCTTGTTCAATGTCAATATCAATTGCAACTGCATTGGGTAGTTCATTGATCAGAACTCTGGAAATGTAGTTTTGTAGATCTAGTTTGTTAATGCTGTTTTGTGAACTATACAGGATGTATTCTACAAAATCAAGAAGCACGCATTATTTTGGAAACATAAACCCCAATTTAAAATCCATTGCAAGTCAGGTCAAAAAATTAAACCATATAATGCTAAATACAGGTTATTAAATTCACCTGCATTAAATCATTGTCTTACTACAATTTCAAAATAATTTTTACATCGAAATAAGGTCACTGCAGTTGTTAATTGATATGCAGAAATTTTTTTAACCAACAGCAAGTAACTAAAAATCGCGACCTTATGTAGTTATGCAGGGCCCAGAAATAGACAAGAATATGGCGTAGTCTTATATCAGCTTTCCTAAAGAGCTATCTCACAATTGGAGATGTTATATGTATCTACGCAATGCACTCTATCTTTAATTCGTGCTTATATTTTTATTCTTGAATCTATTAATGAGTTATTTTTTACTTAAGTTGAAATTCTTCGGGATTATAGTTGGGGAACTTTAATTGAATGGTTAACGCCTAATACCGGGTCGACAAAACTTCTGGTAACTGTGAGGAGGCAATAAAGGCACCATTCAAGTTATGATCACTTAGATATGAAATATGCATTGCGTTTGAATATTCGGAAAATCATCACTTGCAATCTTCCATTTGGACAACTTCGTTCCCAGAGTTTAGTGTTGACGAGCTTCCTATCTTGACTGTTTAAATACAAGTATACAAGTATACAAATATACAATTTGAAATATACCTTCAAGGCTCAAACCCTTTTATGACTTTCTAGTAAGGTTCAACACTATACGGTCGGATCCTCAATTACCTTGGCATGCATTCTCATCAGACAAATCAAAACAATCAATAATTCCATCACAGATCTTATTTCCCGGGATGCATTTCTCATCACATTCATGTTGATCTTGACGACATCGAGAGCGCGACATTGGAGAGGGACCTTTGGTAGATGAAAAGAGAAAGGTTAAGTTGTATAATTTAGAACTTAAATCTACTGAGACAGATGATGGGAAATCGATATCAGGACAACATTGCAAAAAGAATACTCTGTAGAGATTAGATAATAATGTATTCATAATTTGTTATGCATAAAAATACGAATATATAAATACTAGGCGCATGTTGTCACCATTAGAGATAGCATAGATTTGATACAAACGAAGAAGACGAGTTATTGACTGAGTTCATAGAGAAATACTTCATAGGTCACGTACTTCAAACTCTTTTCTATTCCGTTTAGACAAGAGAATTAGAATATATTAACAATTAATATGTTAATAATGTATTAATTGATATATTTACATTGCCATCAAAACACTGCACCAGACTACCATATCATGTAACTTGTGGAACATAAGTTCACAGACCTTCCTCCGGAGAGCTGCCGTAGCTTGTGTCTAAACTACCAGCCATTGCAGCAATAGCGGGCTACTCATCTCCTGACGAACGGCCTCGCTTTTAATCAGGTATAGTTCAGACACAAATCATGGAAGCCTTTTGTGGATACAACCTATCCCACATTATCTCTCAATATATCTGCATTCTAAACTATATTTAGCCTGCGCTTGTGGGCGGAGACTATACTATATTCTAAACTATATTACATACCACAGTTTCTTTCATCAGAACCATCTCTACAATCTCTCTCACCATCACATAACCACGTGCTGGGTATACACCACACACCATCACACCGGTGATCATTCTTGTTGCACTTTGGTGACGTAACTAGACCTTCAACTGGAGATTTTGCTGCATGTATTGAAGTAAAGAAATAATGAGTATAATTGCGGACACTCGTAAGGAGTGGAATGGTACTAATTCTTCTGACGTAGACGAAAATGTCGGAATTCTTTATCTGCAGAACACGGTTAAGGTAGCTGCCAAAGAGAGTAATTAAACTTTAGGAACCGGTTGTACGAAGGCCGGATAACGCTATCCACCGGATAGTGATTTTTCAGTTAAGCTTTCTAAAATTGTCCGTTGTTTGGTATAACCCAGATTAAACGTTAGTATTTTTAAATAAAAGTTTATTTTTATTAATTGTGAGGTCTATATCTGTAGTTTTATAGCTTTTCAAGCATTTTTACAATGGTTGAAAAAATCACTATCCGGTGGATAGCGCTATCCGGCCTTCGTACAACCGGTCCCAGATGTTTACATCCACTTCAACATGCAAATTAACCGCCTCGTGCATCGACATGTTTGATGTAGCCAGACAGTTAAGAGCTCTAGTTAAAGACTGATGTAATCTTTGGGATAAAACTTTCCAAGTTTTGGAAGGAAAATTTAACCGAGAACGAATTCAGAGAACGAATTTTTTATCATCAAGCGCCAATATAGGAGTGGAATCTAAGAGCATATCCATAGGACTTCAATTTGCAATGTAATAGGTACGTGAGTAAAATATATCTTTATTTCTTCAGTTTGACATTTAGAGTTGGTCTTACATCTGTAACTCATAGAGTTGTATCCTTATGCCATTCTATAGTAAAGACTGTAAAGTATAGTATATTACTGTTCTTAAAAACTATAGTATGCCATGGGCGGGGTTTAACAGTTCTTTCAAGAACTCTATATATCTAATGTATGGTATACATTGTCTCTGATGATCAACCATGGTTTCTAACACGCCATTTAAGGCTATCTTTAAATTCTGACTAGCTGAATATATTTTTACGGTATGCATTTGGTTTGGATTTTCGTTCGACTATATTTAGTTTCACCTCATGTATTTTTACTTTGGCCTAACATTTTGTTCAAATGTTTTGGAAATACTAAATAGCGTAAAATTTTATATAAAATGGTAAGTTCATTAGTATTCCTTAATATATAAAATCTTACCTTTACACTCAATTTCATCTGATCTATCACGACAGTCATATTCGCCATCACATTTCCATGGCAACGGGATACACTCGCCATTATGACAGGGAAACATGGAACTATCAGCACCACATGCAGCGTATTCTGAAATCACAGTTTATGAAAATGTAATATCCAAATCACGTAATACATGTATATTCTATTTAACCTAATGTGGTTTACTTATTCACCTATCAAAAATGATCTGTAAGCCTGTAACTAGCCATAGTGCATAGCGTTTCTTAACTTATTTATCACAGGGCAGTTTCTATCAAAGTAATATTCCACTTAGGTCATTTGGAATTTAATCGAAAGAATATACTTGAATAAATACACCAATTGTTGTAATGTTCAACTAGTGGACTGTAACAAACGAAAATGCAATTTTAGTATCTCAAATGTGGCAAATCTTTGCACGATTACATGTACATTCGAATTCGTTCCCACCTTCCCAGCGGCCAATTAATGTAGCTGACACTTGGCCGATAATGACGCTAGCTGACAACAGCGAAAGTCGCAACAATTCACTATTACATGCTTTTATATCTTACTAAGTCACATTACTAAGATATCATATAAGAACATCTACGGCTAAATAAATACGGTACACACACGGTATTTTGTGACTAAGTTATACAAAGATTACTTAGTCCGCTATTTTCAATCAAAAACCTTAACAACGTAAATTGTTTTCCATCTACCGAGCACGATAATTTCGTGCTCGGTATAGATGGAAAATCTGAATGCACCATTGCATTCGCCATAAAATTCCAAAATGTTTCATACCAAAGACTCGTTATTCATTTTGAAATGTTGGGAACAGAGGGACCGGAGAAATACAATCGGTGAAATATACGATCGCTGCATCATATACATCGATCATATACAATCGGTGAAATATACATCGGCGCTGCAATTTTCCTAGACTTGCTACAAGTCGACTCGAATTACTAGACGCGCGGTAAAGCACAGACGCGTGGTAAAGCCCAATTCAACAAAAGCGCAATCCGTATTAACCCAGTCATTATACTTTAAACAATTTTTAATGCGAGTTGACTTGTAGCAAGTCTAGGAAAACGGTCAGCTCGTCCCCCCTCCATGCTGAATTACACTCGCGAATCGCTCGTGCGATTTTGACTACGTGTTTTGATTTTTGACAAAGAGTAAATTGGCTTATACAAGTCATAATAAATAAAGACACTAAGTCATAATGCATAAAGTATAGAACTTTTTGTACAATTTTTCTTGTATCGCGCACGTTATTATGTTGTGTTTCCGGTCGGATAATGCGCAATATAAGTATTAAACATTATTATTATTAAATGTTCTTATATAATATTAAAAGCTATTTTGTGTCACATTTCAAGCAAATTACCAGAAAATTCTGTCAAATATTTTAGTTATTTCGTCTTGGGTTACTTTTTAAAATCATGCCCATGCCTATTTCGACCAAGTGCCTAGTGACACTTGCGTGGAAGCAATTCGCTAGAAAAATTGAATCAGCTTGTCTAGATTCGTAAAAGTAGCGGCTAAATTCGCAGTCTTTGCGACACTGTCTTAAAACTAACACGTGCGCGAGGATTTTCTTTCCCAGCATGCTATGAGAGATGGGATGAGCTGACCGTTTACGAAAGGGAAAATTGCCGCTATGATTAAGGTCAGCATTCAATAAGTTATGTGCACACTGTTGAATACACTTGTATCCTGCTCTGTGTTTTCACCTTGTCTGTCAGCCATCTTGGTGGTTGTGGTCACATGGGTATACAGCACAAGTTAATTGTGTATAATTTATTCGATAATCTATTCGTTGGAAACCAATCGGACAAGGACTGCTGGGATGCTTGCCGAATGACAAAGTCTATAGCCGAATGACAAAGTCTGTAGCCGAATGACAAAGTCGATAACCGAATGACAAAGTCTAAACCCGAATGACAAGATCTATAGCCGAATGACAAGATCTATAGCCGAATGATAAAGTCTATAGCCGAATGACAAAGTCTATACAAAAATGCCATTAACCTGATCGCCAATTTCATATGACGAAAGATATTTTGCCAAACAATTCAGATTAGCGAATATAGACAATGAAAATGCACCATATTTTAAATCTTCTTCAGGTACTACGGCAGCTTAATTCAATTTAGCATCCAAATACATTTTAATATTGATATAAATTACCGCAGTTTCTTTCATCAGATCCATCAGAACAATCTTTATCTTTATCGCAGATCCAAGATTTCGTGATACATTTCATACTTTCCTGACATTGAAATTCATTTGCTAGACACAATGCTCCACTATCTGCGCAGAATTAGAAAAGTCTTTCTCAGGCAGGTTTCTCTACTCTTCCTTTCGTTTAAAGATCAAGTGAATGAATGTAATTCCCAAGTATGATTTGATATGAATGGAATTTGCTCGGGAATAACATGAAGCACTGTTGTGCAGCAGATGATGTCTACAGATGATGGTCAACCGGTATTTATCAGAATGAGATCTTAATCTTTCTCATTATGTGTAGTAGTCTTGAGTAGCGTTGTATATTTGGAGGAAAATAGATGGAATTGAGAAATGCAACAGTTTTAATATGCTTGCTCATTGTGCTGCCCTGTAACAGTTGATGAAACCCACCAATTTTACCTAGTTGTCGTGACCTTATCGATTCGTAAAATGTGTTTGTTGAAAGGAGTAACAAACGTAACACATGAACATGAATATGAATTATTTCAAATCTCGACTACTTTTTGTCGAGACAAGATTAGATTCTTTTCACATTAGTGCTGAGACGACGCCGCTACTCCCTAAACTAATTAGGTCCGGGGAAATGACAGTTGTTCTACGATGCACATGCACATAAGACGGGCGCTTATTTTGCTTGATTCTATACTCACCACATCCCATTTCATCACTGCCATCTCCACAGTCATCATGATTGTCACAACGCCATAGTTTTGGAATACATTTCCAATTTCGACAGGTAAAGAATATTGAACTGTTACATTTGTGAAAACCTTAAATTAAACAGAAATTTGATTAACTTTAGTCTAAAGTTCAGGATTATGAAGTTCATTATTTTATTAAAAATATAGACTTTATACGAGCAAATAAAACAACTTACTACGTATCAAACTGCAAATACAACAACAACAACAACAACAACAACAACGACAACGACAACAACAACGACGGCAACGACGACAACAACGACAACGACAACAACAACAACAACAACAACGACAACAACAACGACAACGACAACAACAACAACAACAACAACAACGACAACAACGACAACAACAACGACAACAACAACAACAACGACAACAACGACAACGACAACGACAACAACAACAACGACGACGACGACGACAACAACAACAACAACAACGACGGCAACGACGACAACAACCACGATAACCTGAGACTTACATGAATCTCGATGTTCATCTGTATTATCTCCACAGTCATTATCACCATCACACGTCAGTCTCCAGGGAATACAACGTCCATTTGTACACGCGAAATCATAGAACGATGAACATTGTTTGATATCCACTATAAAAAAAGGAAATTAAGAAGAGCAGTTTCGGGGAATACAGCGTCCATTAGTACATGCAAAGTCATAGAAAGTTGTCATGTTAAATATCCGCTAAAAACGAAGTTACACGTCCTGAGGCTGTACCTAGGCTTGACCCCTACGAAGAAGAACGAAGGTGAGCGCTGAATAATTCGTGATGATGAATTAGATGAAAAATAGATGGGATGAAGCTAAAACGTATCCTCAGCAGTTTCAGACCATATGAAACGAATGAGGAATTTGAACAAAACAGTTTCTTCATGAAGCTATAACAACGAATCTCTTGACTGTATGTGTTATCCCTGTGTATACATCTTTAACTATATACATTATTCTGTATTTTGCGTTGTTTACTGTAAGTTCATTTTAATATTACGCACCCAATGGTTGCAACCTAACGCTGCGCAAACTTGACCAATAAGAAAGGTTCCATTGCTCGGTAGGAGAAATTGCGTTGCGAGTTGCCTCATTTAACATGCAATAATTTTACGGCATATAAATATGTTTAAGGGCCTGTTTATATGATCCCGGCTAGGCGGGACGGGACAGTTGCCGAGATCCCGCTTGTAATATAAACTCTATTGAGTGTTTATATGATCCCGCTTCTATCCCGCCTAGACGGGATCCCGGCGTCTGTTGCCGGGATCCCGCTTAGCCGGGACGAAAATTTCCCATATAAACACTCTATCCCGCCAGCTAGCTGGGATGAACTTTTCTTCTGAGCACGCGTAAATCCCTTTCTGCAAGAAAATATGACGTCAAGCACTTAACTGGCTTCATCCCGGCAATGTATTTTGTCCATATAAACACGCCATCCCGCCTAGGCGAGTTTCCCGGCTAGACGGGATGAAAACGTCCCGTCCCGCCTAGACGGAATCATATAAACAGGCCCTTAAACAGACTTGAAACTTACCACAATTTAGTTCATCAATATTATCAGCACAATCATTATCCATATCACAGACCCAGGCCTTGGGAATACAGTGAGCATTGTTGCCATGGTAACTACAGGTGAACTCGCGGGCACGACACGCACGGCCTGGAAACGTTAGTGATACCATTAGTGATACTGAATTTTCAGTTCACATGGTATACGAGTAGCCTTGAGTGCATGCAAGCTATTTTTCGTGTGCACGCAAGAAAATTCGGAAAGAGTCTATTTGCAGACTAGCTACAGTACAAGATCTGTTTTTCAATCATAAGATAGGTATGAAGCAGTAACGGTTGCATAAGGAAAATAATTTAAAGGCTATAAACAAGATAACATTGGCAGAATAACCTAATATAATAGGGAAATATTGAAAACTATCTAATCTTTATTTTGAATTTCATGTCAAAGCTGTTGCCTTGAATCTATCATCTCGATGCGCTGTACAAAATTTTAACAGATCTCTTTAGATTGCCATGAATGCAGCTTAATCATTTCCTTCTTATACATTTCAGGCTTTTCAGCATACTTAATAAGAGATCAATTGACATGCTTTACACATCTATTTAATACAAACCGAGAACTTGATTGAATTGAGGAGGTTGTAAGTGAAAGACTTTTTCACTCATTCACACGTGACGTTGAATTTCGTTGAATGATTTATAATCGTGCTCCCGTTGTTTTATAGCACCCAAAAACAACGTTTTCAAGCAGAAATAATTTCAATACCAGTCTGGGCGGTTCTTACTATAAGTAACGATATGTCACCGGTCATGGGTTTGAATCAGTGGGTAGAGAACAACAGATTTGAAAAATTTATTAAGAATATAGTTTTCAATAGATCAGTCCAATGAAAGCGTTCAAATCTTTAAATAGACGGCAAAGACGCATTTAATAACTTGACATTGACTTCTCGACACAAAGCATTGATCAAATTGTATTAGGTAACATATATACGACCTTTTTCTCCCAATTCAATTTAATATATTTCACTTCCAAACAACGTCTTCCATTTTTCGCTTACACGAGAAACCTTGCGGAGTCTCGGCTGACCACGTCAGTTCCCTATGGCTATACAGAATATTTTAAATGCTCTTCGCTTACCTTGAACATTCAAAAACAATTCTTTTCTCGCCGTGCCAAGTTTATTTTTTGCTTCACAGATAAATTTCCCTTCGTGACCATCTTGAACATTAGCTATATTCAAATAATGCATTCCATATCGTGTCATCATCTCAGTATAATTAGTTTCAATATTTTCTTTTGTGATCCAGGTGACAGTCGGCATGGGATAACCTTTCACTTCACAATGTAAAGTCATCCTGCTATCTTTAGTTGCAGTTGTATTACTACTCATGTTTACAATGATAGGTGGATACATCACAGTAAGGCTTGCATCATTCATCAGGGGCTGGCTCATGTTATTGATAGCAATGCATGTGTACACGCCTTCATCTTTGGTCTGAACATTACCAATCTCAAGAGTACCATCCTCCAAAATCTGAATTTTACCAAAGCTCTGTCCTGGTGTTAGATATACATTGCCTCTCAACCAGGATAATGTAGGTTTAGGACTACCATCAGCGAAACAGTAAAACGTGGCGACAGAACCACGACGAACAGTTACATCGACTGGATGTTGAACAAAGTACAAAGGAACTATAAAGAGTAAAAATATTGATTAGAAAAATTAGACTTTGGAGCTGTCCTAAATCCTGTAGATTCTGAATATTAAAAATTTATTTTCGGTAACGCCAACGGTGTCTTAGAATTTTCTCTCTCAATTAAGCAGTTCTGATGAACCGTTTAACGACGAAACAAGTCTGCACATATAACACTAACAGCTCACCAGTGTGGCTTAAAGGCTGTTTTCGATTACGATCCCTTAGCCCGCGCGCTAGGAGAGACCTATTCGAATCACGTGAGTAATCAGTCTCGCGGATACACCATGATTTTTGAATGTAGCAACAACCTTCACGGCGTGTCTGCGAGCGCCAAAGCGAACTGAAAACTGTCACGATAGACACCTACAGCGCATGTTCAAACTGGTTTGCTTGTCCTGTGTGAGCAAAGTGACCGTTATAGAAAACGGTCATAATTGCAACACTGTTCTTCCTCTCACCAAGCGCATGTGGCATAACACGGTGACACCATCTCACCGTCTGCGTATCCAGATATGCTTGATGCTTAATGTAGCCAGAGTAATCTGACAAAGGTAATCGTGTCGTATTGAGCTTACAGTGAACTGTATTTGGTTCTTTCTTAATTGTGATCAGAGATCGATCGCTTCTCTGGTTTAAGTAAAAAAATGCAATCCGCGAACAAAGTATGCTCACGACCCAAAGTTTCGACACTCGAATCTAGTCGGTACTCATAACAGGGATGATCAAAATATATTCAGAGCATCATATTTTGTTCGAGGATTGCTTTAATTAGTAAAACATGTCTGATACTATATAGCGTGTTGCCGTGAATTCATAAACTTCAGATCGAACATTAAGCATCTTACCAAACAGGATCAGAGCCACCACTGGACTTTGTCTGAATTCTCCTCTATACGTCTCACATTGGTAATAACCCTCATCATGTGGCCGAAACTTCATGATAGTCAATGACCCATCATTATTGATGATCACATCATTATTATCCGAGACAACGATCACGTTATTATGGTACCATAATACTGACATAAACTTAGACTGGTCAGTGGTAGAGACGCAAGACAGAGTAACATTCTCGTTTTCTTGAAAATAGCCACCTTCTGGAAGAACTTTTAAACCCTTGCCTAACCGGAATTAAAAAACAATAAAATATCCCGTTAACTGAGCCCAAAGCAAACTAGGAAACATTGTTGTGGAAACATCATTTCCTAGCGACGTTTCCAAAGGTGGGCAAAACCAGGAAAGATTTGTCAGAAATATTTGCCTTAAGATCAGAGTAAATTACTTCTGAGCAAAAAGCCTTAAGCTGACTAACAAAACAATGTTCGTGAAATTTCATTGACATTTTTGTGTCCTGGAGCACAGGCGGCCCAATCTTGGGTAGAGTTGTATTTATAGTATACTATATAAAGATTGTATTATGGTAAAAATATGTGGTGAAAATATATATTTTAAATAAAATTTACTTGCCTAACTTGTTGTTTGTGTTCTCCTTTTATCCCTACTTTGTTGAGCTATGAATTCATCGAAAGTTTTTGCTTGATGCCTGCGGTCGACGCCGAATACTTAATAGGAGTTAAAGGCTAATTATTCGCAGCCCCGGATCTGTCGAGACAAACATGCCAATACGAATATTCTCAAAATTGGCCAGCATGCATGTAGAACAAACACCGATCTTTTCATATATAACGATACTTTAACATCTCGGGCAATTTTTAAACAAATTTTTGATCAATAGAAATCAAAATCCCCACTGTTGAACTGACAACGACCGAAAATGGACACATCGGCAACTTGGCCACCTGGCCTCCTCTACCGTTGAGATTTGCAGGGGGGTGCTATGCCAATCCGCGCACAGCATGCAAATACCAAACAGATATTTCCGGTTACAGCCAGCCAATCACGACCGCACTTGCAATATAATTGTTTACATTTTTCAAAATCTGATATTCAAAAAGACTACATATCAAGATGTTGTCGTCGCACCCCCCTGCAAATCTCAACGGTAGAGGAGGCCAGGTGGCCAAGCTGCCGATGTGTCCATTTTCGGTCGTTGTCAGTTCAACAGAGTGGGGATTTTGATTTCTATTGATCAAAAAATGGTTTAAAAATTGCCCGAGATGTTAAAGTATCGTTATATATGAAAAGATCGGTGTTTGTTCTACATGCTGGCGAAGTTTCTTGGAGAATAAAGCAATTTAAGAGGGAGAATATTCGTATTGGCATGTTTGTCTCGACGGATCCGGGGCTGCGAATAATTAGCCTTTAACTCCTATTAAGTATTCGGCGTCGACCGCAGGCATCAAGCAAAAACTTTCGATGAATTCATAGCTCAACAAAGTAGGGATAAAAGGAGAACACAAACAACAAGTTAGGCAAGTAAATGTTATTTAAAATATATATTTTCATCACATATTTTTACAATCTTTATATAGTATACTATAAATACAACTCTACCCAAGATTGGGCCGCCTGTGCCTGGAGAGGCGAAAATGGGGGAATATGCGGTAAACATCAAATTTTTCACTGTTGTTCTGTTAGAGCATTCCCATGGATCATTGCGATTTGGAGGGATAGTACAAAGAGATGCCGCCTTGAACTATTGTTAGAAAGTGACAAATTGACCAAATATTCCCGGCAAGCGGGATAAATATTCTTATATAAACATAAAGTAAAAATATCTCAAACGTGCGGTGCCAGTGTGGGTAGAGTATAGCAAATACGGCGGTTGACTGTGGTGTAAAACTACCTGAAAAATACAATGAGAACTTCGACGTTTCGAGCGAAGGCCCTTCGTCTGGAAGTTAGTCCTACGTCGAAGTTCTCATTGTATTTTTCAGGTAGTTTTACACCACAGTCAACCGCCGTATATTAAAACATAAAGTAAAGTTCATCTCTCTGCAGGATTAAAGGGATCAGCCCGTCTCCATAGTAACAGCTCCTTAAAAGGTGAATTTTAAACTCTACAAGAATTAAACTGGCCACGTTTTAAATTGTAACCTACCTTGTGCATATATTGTATGTTGTGTGATGAGAAAAACGATAGCCATTAGCCATGACAAAAACATCGTGCCAAATGCTGAAAAACTGCAGAAACAACGAACCTATGGGAATAGAAATAATAAGTAATAGACCAAGTTTAGATTCAATTTTGTCTAATTTTGCGATTACCATAAGATATAGAATTGCGTTGCATTTTTTGCTTGATAATGATCTCTTACCGTCTTGGTTACATAATTGCATTTTGTCACTTCTGCAGTTACCCATATAATTATACAACCAATTCATAGCTGCAACTACTTCATTATATAACCAATTCATAGCTGCAACTACTTCTCTAACTTTATATTCGCATTTTTTAAAACAAAAACAACAAAACTCTTTATGAATAATATTATTATTCTTTAGCTTTGCAAAAAGTGGGAAGCTGTGGCTAATCAATATATTATTAGGTGATCTCTTGATGAGAATAATATGATTATACTGTAATCCTTCCCTATTTTCGTTTCTCAGGAGTATCATATACAGCTTAACACTCTTGTCGGCAGGCACTTTGCTTTTCTTGTTCATGTCTTCATAATATTGAAATGACGAACGAGGGACAAATCACTCATAAAAAGTGTACTAGATAACTTGGACTTTCAAACGACTGGGAATTTTATAGCCGGACTCCTGTACTTTTGGTGACTTTCTTGAAATTTCCTACAGGAAATACAACAATATTTCGATCTTGTTCTCAATGTTCTCGTGAAGTTATGCAGCAGTATAAGGCAGTTATATAGCTTTTTCCCAATACATGATTAAAAACATACAAGAAATACTCATACCAGAGCTGTCGTCAGAATCTGTATTTTATTTCAGGATAAAGTTCTGTGAAGAATATCACGTATTTATAACACAGAGTCACGGACAGGGTGCTGGCGATCTGTCAGATTTTCGAGGGTTTTCATTCATTTCGGTCGTATACTTTAGATTTTCTTGACTTTAAATATTCACCAAGTACATTTACATGGATATTATTTGGACTTTTACAGACTTTTCGTCGACGTGCAGGAGACTTTTGAAGTGATTTAACCTCTCAATGACGCATTCTGATTGCCAATTGATTGACATTGTCAAATTTTTCCAATCCATGGAGCATGTTAACAATTTCAACTATATTGGCAAACTGCAGATACTTTTCAAATTCCAAACAGAATGCAGAATACGGTGGTTGCCTTTCCAAGACTGTCAGTTTTGATTTTATTCATTTTTGCCAATCTTATACTGAGTACTATAACTGTACCTCTCTCTTGCGCAGAGCTTTCTCCTGTACTGTACACAATGTTATAAACATTTTCGCTCGCCAAGTCTCAAGACCAAAAGGCTAACGCGACTATAAATGCCGAACATTGGAGCGAACATGTTACTGTCCCACTATGAACACTTTATCGACTCTTTAAATTATCGACAAATATTGCCGTTTTATTTGAGAATTTGACTGATGTACGATATATATCTTTGATGTAGAATCCATGTAGTTGATTAGAAATTTGGGGATTTTGCCTGGTGGAAATTACAACTTCGTTTCAAAAAAATATGTTCGTAGTGATCAAGCAGAAAAAAATATCTTGATAGCCATGCATGGGCGACGTTTGAGCAGGATATGATCTTGAAATCACTGTGTGATACTACAATATCGACTTACATGTTTCATCGCCCAGTATGCGGGATTCCTTGACGGTGAAATTCTAGCGACAGGCACGACAAATTTTTGTTTAAAACAATAAATAATATTTATGGTATGTGCCAGCTGAATAGTAAGAAGCCATATACAATATTCGCCGATGAATAAGATAAAGTGTAATTATCAAATAACAAGAAATCATGAAAATAATTCCACTTCAAATTAACCTATTCTAAGATCAAAGAGAACGATGATGAACAAATAGCTCAATGACCTTTCTTCAAGTATAGAACTGTGTGTTCGCACCTCTTTTAATTACAATACATTCTTTTTAAACTATCTACCTAACTCTGTGATACATCTGGAAATTCACAGGGATAACTTAAGCATGTTATTTCCTAATGCAGGATTCAAGAGCATTACTCACTACCGTAAATAAACAAAAATGAATTTTCGATTGTATTCCGCCCGTTTGAGCTTTTATTCCCAGGCGCCAACCTAGGTCGTCATTAGCTTAAATCTTACAAAAGAAATGTACGTATTTTGTCAAAGACGTATTTTATTCAAGAATTGATCGCGTTGTTGGGTCATATGAACTCTATCAACAAATAAGCTCACATTTGCCCTTAAACATGTGTTTAAAAAAATATAGCCTTTAGAAATGCTAACAAATACGTGTTTGCGCAAATAATTCTAATTACATACCTATATTGAATTGCGCGTTATTGATGCTCCTTTCACGTTTGTGTTGACATCTGTGCGTCCTGATATTGCTTTGCGCAGGTATGACGAGACTACAGAGTCTACAATGTAGCCAGACTGCTGCGGCAAAGTGCACCCTGAGTAGCGTATTGTCAATTGATAAGCATCGACGCGCTGGGATAATCCGGTCCAAGTCAATACGATATTCTTTCCAGTTTTTCTACTCCTGTGTGTCAATACTAAAATACAGGTTATCACACAGTTGTGTTTGCTAGGATATAGCTATATATTATTTTATTACTATTCATACAAAGTAAACCCAATTTCCTCAAATATTCAAACACAAATAAGATCTTACTTACTATGTTGTTTCCAGCAGTGAATAATTGCAGCAACATTTGGTTGTCAAGCTCGCAGTGTGAGGTGGTTTGCTGATATTCACCATTAATCAGTACCTCGGTTAGGGGGTTAATAACCGTTCAGTATGAGTTACAACGAAAGTGCGTTATTCTCATGACTAAAACTGGACCTCACCTCACGCAATTTGTGACTTCCTAGTAACAAAACGGAAATACATTACAGATCTGATGTAAAACATATTTCGTTTTTTATTTAATAAGTAAATGAAGGTAATGCCCAATCAATGTTTGTCATATTTTTGCCATTACATTCCTATGGTGACAGGTTTATACTTTATAGGTGGCAAAACATGAATGACTTGGCAAACATGAATGCATGGTATTTGTGCTTAAATATAGTGGAATTCGAAATGTGCTGCGACTGCTGCCCCATCCAAGGACATAATTTACCAAGCAGTAGGAAATCAAGGAACTGATGCTGGTTGTCCTCATGCGGGGTTGAGTTTTGATTAATTGACAAGATTAACTTTACTGGGAAATTAAGACTTGTGAGAATGTTTTTGATGCACTCTCATCGTTAAACCTAATTAGAGAAATGCATCGTTTGATCGTTATCTTAAAACGAGATGGCGAATACTGGTACTCCTATTCGAGTTCCTGTAAGTAAAATAAAAATAATTATAACGCAGAAACGAAATGAATAACTGAAAAGTCCCAGTGCCCACAAGAGATTACAACTGATATTCACCGGCATCCTGTATACCCGTCCTGCGGCATTTTAAAGCGTAAAAATGGTTACTTTGACTGACGGGGAATGGATGCAACGAGGTAAGAAGAGTGTTAGTTCAGAATCAGAAAGTTGCTGTTAAATTCAAACGTTGAGCCTTGCACACAACATGCACTAGTCTCCATTTACATTCATCTACTTCAAGAGTTTGTTTGTTCGTTGTTTGGAGTACAAAGCAGCACAGTTGTACATTGTACGGGGTTTGCCTGCGTTACATGTTATGATTGTTATCATTGAGCATTTTTCTGTTTTGTAGGAAATTATTGTTTGCCCCCGGTATTAAATTTACAAATACATTAACTCGAAAGTTTACAGTGTTTTAACTTCCTTTTAATGTAGCGATAAATATATACATTACATAGATAAAGCCCTTTCTCTCTTCTCTAGTCTCGATTATATTCGCTCAAAACATAATATAACCTCGCCCTTGTTGTTTTTGTCTCACGAACGCGTGTTCTGTTTTTGATTGACAGTTTATTAAATATGAATATTAATTATGTGACGTCAGTCTTCGACACACTCCCATATATCTCAGTAGGAGATATACTAATGTCTAACAGTAGACTGACTCTGTGAATGTCTAAATCCTTGCAATTTCAAACTCAACAATACATGATTTAGAATGATTAACGTCTCAATCATCGGCCATCATCTGGTTACGAAGCCTCGCTGCAACCGCCGCCTCTCTTCTTAACCGCCACCTCTCTTCTTGGCCTGAACTCGGTGGCCTCTGCATTCAACTCGCTTTACCGCTCCTACAACACCATCTCTCCCTTGGTGTAGTTGCTCTACAATTCCCAGCGGCCATTCTCCTCTATTTCGCTCATCTGATTTGATTATAACTACGTCTCCAACTGATAAGATAAGAGGCTTCCCTTTAAGCATGACGTGTCGTTCACGTAGCCCTCGCACGTATTCGTTTGTCCATCGTTTCCAAACAGCATCTTTGCAACATTTTAAGAACTTGGCTCGCTTCCTAAGATCCCTCTCATCTACATGGTGTGGTTCCATTTCCGGCAGGACATTAGATGATATGAACATGAGAGAGTTTGGTGTTAAAATTGCAACAACACGTCTGCTAACTCTTCCCAGGTTAGGCAACCATTCCCGATACTTTTATATAGACAATTATTGACCAGCCCTACCATACGCTCGAATTGTCCGCCCCACCAAGGGGCACGACTAAGGTTGAACTGCCACTTGATTTCCTGACCGGCCAGGAAATCCTGAATTTTCTCATCTGCCATCACCGTTCATATCCACCGTGCTGCTCCCACGAATGTACGGCCGTTATCGGAGTAGATCTTTTCGGGTCTCCCTCGTCTTGCAATTAATCGTTTCAAGGTGGTAAGGAACTCTCTTGTCTCCATGGTTGCTGTTAATTCCAGATAAAGAGCTCTGGTAAGACTGCAAGTATACAGAACTATATACACTTTTCCCTCCTTCCCAGACTTCTTACGGTATTTCAGTGGACCAGCGTAATCGACTCCAATGACTTGGAACGCGTGGTTTCCCTCGGTACGCTCTCTTGGCAACACTCCCGGAGGCGGTTTGACCACAGCAGTCGCTTGGAACCTGCGACAGCCATGACAGGATTTGATTTGTCGTTTAGCCAAACTTCTCAACTTAGGTATCCAATACCTCTTTCGAACCAGCGCCATAGTTAGTCCAACTCCCCCGTGGAGAGTGCGCAAATGCGCTTCTTGTACTAATTTCTCAGTGAATGGGTGAGATTTCGATAAGTAGACTGGATCCGCTCCTTGGATGCGACCATGACATACAACTAACCCTTGGTCGTTTTCTTGTAAGTTTAGTTGTTCCCGATCTTTCTCAATGTCACTGTCTCGTTGGACTCGCTTGATCCACCACAGACGAGTGTTTTCAATCTCTTGGGTTGTCAAGGGACCCAGTTGTTTCTCTTTGGTTCTGCAGTTGTTTGTGAATCTCAGGATCCAGGCACATACTCGTAGTGTACGATGAAGGTCGTGCTTTTTCAATAATTGATTGTGCTGTACATAAAACATCTCGAATCACTTTCGCTTCAGCTTCAGTAGCTGTGAATGGTTGAGTCGCAAGGTTGTCTGGCCATTTGTCAAGATTGTCCAACCATTCTGGACCGTTCCACCACAAGGATTTATCGGACAAAGGTCCTCCGTGACTGGCTATATCTGCCGGTTGTCTTTGGTGGGCACGTGTCTCCATTCTATTTCTGGGTGTTGCTTTATCTTGGATACTCGATTTGCGACGAACTGGCGATATTGTCCTTCTCCATGAATCCAATGAAGCGCGACAGTGCTATTTAACCACCCATAAATCGTTGGTTCGGGAAGGTTCTGTAGCGCGTTTTGAACATTCTTCACTAGATTGGTCGCCATGTGTGCAGATATCAACTCTAGACGGGGAATTGTCAACCGTTCTTTGGCCAATCTCGATTGAGCTGCCACCAATTGTTGTGTAGTTCCAGATCGTTGTCGCACTACGGAGTACACCACTGCTCCGACACCCTTTGTAGAGGCATCACCGAAGGTGTGAAGTTCTACATTCAATACTGGCTCTCGGTAATTCACTATCGTACGAGGCACGGTTTCTTCTTCTGGCAACGACTTTTCCCATACGCTCTAACTATACCTTTTCCAACCGTTGATAGTAACTCTACCACAACGAAACGCACAATCCTTAGCAAGCTAGCAAAAGTCTATGACCCCCTAGGTTTGGTGATCACTTTGGAAGGAAAAAGATCTTTCGGGACGTGTGCAAGACAAAAGTACCGTGGGACGCTGATATTCGAGAACCGTTAAATCATCGCTGGAGTGTCCCTCGATTTGTTCCATTTTAACCCAAGCATTGTTGTCTCGGTTGAATCACCACTTAGCTGCTGTTTGGCGTATGTTTCCTCGTAACAAGGCTTTCGAGCCGGCGTTGACTTCCTCGCTCGTTCGTTGGTAATGTTGGGAAATTCCCTTTCCATGGTAATCCCGTCTCGTACCAGCCTTCGGGGCTTCTGGTGAGCTGTTCTTTGAACTCGTTGTATACTACCCGTTGATCGTGTTCGGGAGCATCTTCTAATCCAAGAACGTCAAGGCGACACAACTGTTCGTAATCCAACTGGTTTGTTTGTGTGAGCAACATTGTCTTCCTGTCGAATTCTTTCCCTGGAGACATCAAGAACCATCATGGTTGAGTCAGTTCTGCAAAGGTTCCATGTCCTTTCCAACTCTTGGCCGTGTCTCAGTTTTTATTCTGGAGTAGCTTCCACTGCCAAGAACGACATGAACAGGAAGCTTTGTTTTTTTGTCTCGATCTTCTATGGTCACTCCCTTCAAGTGTGGATATTTTTGGATAACGTTTTCGTAGTCAGGATTCTCGAGGAAAAGCAATTCAGGTTTATCCACTTTGATGAAATTTGTTGCCATGGCGAAATCGCTGTTAGTTGATTCAATCTTAACTTCATATGTCTCTAGGCGTGCTTGTTTTGAAGACATCAGCATGTCGATCTTCTTTATTTGGACATCTATGGGTTTAATGTGAAGTTCGTGTATTAACTTGGCTGAGGCATATGAACTTCCTGCTCCAGAGTCTATCAAAGCTCTGCATAAATTTCGTTTACATGCACATTAACAACTGGGAAAACGCCTTCGCTAGATTCGTTTGCATGTAGTGTAAAGTTTTTTACTAGCACCGTCCCCTCCGGAATTTTCTCCTGGTTCCCAGTCCGTTCACAGATGGATGTGTGATGACGTCGATCGCATTGTTGGCAACTTCTCTTACTTGGACACTCCGCTGCCCTGTGGTTTCCCCCCGTGCAATTAAAACATAGATGGTGTTTTGCAAGTATCTGTCTTCGCTCCGAAACAGTTGTCACTTTTGAGCATTCACTTGATTTGTGATTTTTATCTTCGCAATACACGCACCCTCGTGGTTTCTCTTGATCACGTGTATGATATAATTTGCCAGGGGGAGGTGACCGACGATACTCACGATCCCGGGGTCTTGTTTCATTTGACTGTTCGATTTCTTCGCGTCCAAAGATGTAGACCAATTTGACAAAATCCCAACTTTCCCAATCCTAGTCGGTTCTTATAAGATCGCCACGAATTCCCGCTAGTTTCTCGAGTGTTAAAGCGACATTTCCATTTACTTGCTGCAAACCCAGGGTTTTTTTTAACGTGCAGTTCTACACAAAATGTGCAGTTCTAAATCAATTTGTGCAACTCTAAAAAATATTTTGTGCAGTTGAAAAAAATACGAACTTTCAGGATATGGATATTTATTGAAGAAAACTAAAGTAATCGAAGGAATAAATGGAATACATATAGCTTCAATAACAAAAGCAGTACCAGAATTTCTAATAACAAACTCAACAATATAATTTTTGTTGACAATTTTCAGCATCGTTTCTATTTGTAGGGATGAGAATCAGTTAATGAAAGTTTAATAAGAAAAAAATGGTGCCATTTGCGCGAGTTGAATTTCATGCTATGACATGTCGCAGGGCCCTTTTTAATTAATATACTGGGGGGCCAAAGCCCCCCCAGCCCCAATCGGTTAGCCCCAGTAAACTATCCTCCCAGTGAAGGTCCCTTTTGTCCAAAATATAAGCAAAAGTTCTTAAGTTAGGTCAGAAGAAAGTTATGATATTCTCATAACAAAGCATTGCTTTTACACCAAAAGCTCAGTCTGTTTAGATGGGATATTTCAAAAAATGTCTCTGAAAATGCAGGAAATCAAGCCACAGAAACTCAAAAATTTTCTGGGGAGGACCCCCAGACCCCCAACCACATCCACACACCCTCAATATACCACATTCTTGTTAGGTCCCTTTTCGTTGATGCCCCCCCCCCCCACTAACCATTTCTTAAAAAAGGCCCTGGCATGTTGGGACAGTATGACAAAATGTGCAGTTCTAAATTTTTCTTAAAAAAAACCCTGTGCAAACCTCCCATAGTTTCCAACGACTGCACGGCATACATCAAAGTATCGTAAAACTCGTGAATTTTCTTAATGTTTACATTTGGTATAACCGGAAGTTCGAGAATTTTCTTCGTATATATATATGCCTTAATAATTTCACGATACGATATGAGGATTATTAACACCGTAATTTGACAGTTTGGAAATGAGAATGTTATGGTCGATTAGGTCAAAAGCTTTTTTGTAATCAAATGCTAGTACTCTCACATCGCTACCAGTGGTTGATGAATCAGGAATACTGCCGTATTGGTCACGTCCTATATTCCTGAGGACAGCTTCAAAAACGTCTCATTAATGTTCTTTCAGTATAAAGAATAGTAGAATACTAATGAAGATGACTTTTATCAGGTATATGCCTCGCCATACATGCATGAAGCTTTCTACCGCGGGTTCGCAGGCAACAGGTACGAGTGGACATTAGATATTTTACATATTTACATATTGCTGTTTACCATTCAATTTGCTCGTGCTCTTGAATAAATACTTTTTCTGGCAGTGAACAGTTTGACTTGTCGAATTCGAAACATAATTGCTAGCGAAAGTATTAAACTATATTTTTTACGGATCCAATAATACGGAGGTCAGAGGGTCGAGCAGCCTAATTTTAAACCCATGCAGTCGCATTTTTACCGATAACCGGATTACTGTCTATGTTCGTAAGCTAGAGGACAAACTCAAAGATAGAGATTTGTAGTCTAAAAAACATACCGATTTTACACCTTCAGCACTAAATATTTCTATTTGAAATGGTCAATAGAAAACAGACTCGTTTGCGTTAGCTAAAAGTAAAAGGTACCTCAAAAAATGAATTCATATTATTCATGGTATCCCTATTTACTACAGGGTAAACATAAATATAGGAGGCACTAATGTCATAACTACAATTAATGCACGATATATAACTGCTTGTGTCCCTCGAACGACACGGAAGTCAAAGAGCCACCACGTATAGTCATAGATATTAATGGAAATGGAATGATGTGAATAGGAAGATCTCCAGTTGTTACGCGACATTATCCGTTTTGAGAAAATTAAAACGTCTGGCACCATTTAAAATCAGGAAACAACTCGTGGAGTGTCTAGTTGTATCAACAATTGATTATAATTTGTGTCTAGTCCAGCTCCAGACTACCTACTAAAGTGCCTACAACGAGTACAGTTAGCTGCTGGTGGTTTTGTATTTAATAAGTGTGCAAGTATGACTGATATCCCATCACATGGCAGGGACTATCATCTCGCGAAATTGATATATAAAGCCATGAATTGCAACAACTGACCCTCCTACACATTGGATGAATATCAGCCTGTAAGGACCTTGCGATCATCGCCTGCCCGGCAATTAGTAGTTCCTCTTGTTTCCGGTACCTTTCAAGATGATGTTGCTCGAGTTTTCAACAATCTTCCTGAGAATATACGGAACTGCAATATTGCAGAAATTCTTCTGCCTACTTCAAAACTTTAGTTGAAAACAGAATTACTAAATATGCAGTACCGCGTCTTATGCAGTAGTGATAATATATTTTGTATAATTGTACCGTATTGTACCGTATTGTATTGTATTGTACTGTACTGTACTGTACTGTACTGTACCGTATTGTACTGTACCGTATTGTATTGTACTGTACTGTATTGTATTGTGTTGTATTGTATATTGTTTCGTATTGTATGGTATGGTATGGTATTGTATTGTATTGTATTGTATTGTATTGTATTGTATTGTATTGTATTGTATATTGTTTCGTTTTGTATTGTGCTGTTATGTTCTGTAGACAGTATTGTATTAAGTTGTATTATATAGATTGTATGGTACGTATATTAGCTAAATAATGTCTGTTTAGTACATTGTAAAATGTAAATTATGTTTAGTTTAGTTTTTCATTGTATTTCATTTGTAGCATAGAAGGGCCACTATGTGGAAATGCTATTAAATCATTATTATTATTATTATTAATAATAATATTATTATTATTATCAACTGGTAACTGTGACCAACTATTCGCAATGATCTACATTGCTGTCAACATTTCAAGTCAATCAAGTGACAGAAACTCGAGTTAACGTCACTAAACTAGTAAACTCTAGTGTACACGCACCAGAGTTGATGTAAATTGCTTTAGTGATGTAACATTTTGCTATTAGAAGGGGGATTTCCGTCCAAAACAGGAAACTCGTTTTCAGCGTTGAAACTAGTGTTTTCAGTCTGGTGTAAATCCGAGAAAGTAACGAGTTTGACGTCTTTAATTTATCCGTCCATTTTCCCGTCTATTATAAGAGCAGCTATATATATTAGTTTTGAGAATTAAAATAGCACTGATTTGTGCATGCCAGAATATCTAAATGTCCTTTTCCAAGGAGATGTCCTTTTCGTTACTTCATGCAAATGATACACTTTTCACAAATTTGACCGCGTTAACCAATCAAATTCCTAAAAAAGAGAAATAAAAATAGGGTACTTTATAGCGTTTTCGTTATGACTGCGTTCTGCTCGAGTGCTCAGGAAACAAAGAAATATGCTACGTTTCGGTACGATACGGTTGAAGTGAAAACAGTCTTCAACAACATTGTACTGCACCTGTTGTTTTCTTTGAGAGAAAGGATCTATCATGACATTTATGAGTGAGGCTTCGCTTGTTTCTTCAAATGCATTCTTGAGAGCGACGTTTAGCTCTTGTGGTGTTTTCACAAAGTATCCAGTACCACCAAATGCTTCAATAATTTTCTCATATCGAGCTGATGGTAGCAGAGCTGTTGGAGGAGCGCTAAATGGTGTAAAATCTGATCATATAATCATATAGACGGATTTTCATTCACTGCAAATGTCAAAATCTTTATATACTAATGTAGTAATATAATGACAATAACTTTTGGATATGGAGCCACCTGAAAAATTAATGCCGCCTGCCTAAAATTTGGGTTCTTTTTCATTTTCCTCATTAAACTCCTATATTGTCGAAAAACATAAAATTTTCCAGGCTTTTCGCGTGATTTCGTCGCATTTTCCCCATTTTGGAACAGCAATAACTCGAAATCGGTTGGGAAAATGAAGGTAACCGCTTAAATGACCTATATATAGTTTTTTGTAAGCTTTCCAATGATGTAAGTCATTATCGCTTAAAATGAACTTGGAATTTCACGTTTTTACAAGTATAGGAGTTTAATGTGGAAAATAAAAAAGAACCCAAATTTTAGGCCGGCGGCATTAATTTTTCAGATGGCTCCATATCTAAAAGTTATTGTCATATCAAAGTCTATACTTCCTGCAGATATGGTGCTTTTATCACAAAACTCACAATTGGCTTGCACTTAACCGCCTAACTAATGAAAGGATCAGTTATGCACTGCTGGTGACATATTATGGGTATATACGAGCCTATATGAACCTATTTAACGAAAGCAATATGAGGCAATTCCTTGTAGCAAATCGAATATTCAATTTATTAAAACCTTCTTTTTCTTATGAATGTGGGAGCATAACAGATTGATTGAGCATGCTCGATTATGCCTAAACAAATTTGGTCCAAACTTTTTGTAGTATAAAGACGTTGTTTTGTGACCATGATTGCCGATTGCAAACAAATGCAAGCTAAAACCTATAGTCACTGTTGTCGCAAGGACTATTCATCTGTCTCTTCCAATAATGACGACGAGGATATCTTCACGGAACTGTTTGAAATAGGAAACCGTCGCTCGTAGTCTAACGGTAATGCATTGACCCGCCAACGCAAACGCTCGAGTTCGATTCTTCATAAGTGAATCTTATTTTCACTCTTTAATAGTTTCAGGTCTCAGAGATGTAAGTTTTTTTCGATGTCTCTATGATGAGAGAATGATGTTTGTGATAAGGTTTTAGTTGTCTGTTAGAGAGAGCATTCCTAAAATTTAATTTTCACTTCCAGACGCTCGCCGCCGGCATGTTGAATTATCTGTGTTAACTATATTCCGATTTACATAAGTTTACCGTTTGTGACCATCCACGGAAATTGCACATTGCAGATTGCCGACAAATGCAAGCCGAAACCTATAGTCGCTGTTGCCCCAGCGACTAATAAAATAAAATAAAAGGACAAAGGCGGGTCTTTTCCTTACCTAACTCGAATTTTCAAAAAAAACGCTCATACAGGTGAAAAAGAACTCAGTATTTTATCGTAAGTCGATTTACAAACCTCGTTGCTGCTCCTTCAGATGAACTTACAAGATCTTTCCAACTTTCTTCATCCACGCCATTATAAATTCCGTTGTTGTTTAAAATAATGAAGACTATTGGTAGTTTGTGCCTGAAGAGAAGTATAAATGTATAGGTGTTATATAACGTTTAATAAACATTTCTGATTGGCTAACAGCCATAGGTGAAATCGTCTTATCAACCCAATGGGTGCCTAATATGGAGTTGCAACATCATATCACACAATTTGACGTCAAACGTGTGATATGAAAAAAACAATATCGCACGTTTGACGTCATGATAACACAAACAAAAGCAATATGGCGTCACCTTCGGCCGTTTGCAGACATTATAGAAAAGGAGAATATAGAGACTAAACAAAACCAAAACAGCAACGTTTCCTGCAAATGGCAAGAAGAACGCGTATGTATTTTGAAAAATTCAACCCACAGGTGCGGATATCTTTTATAATGGTTATCGGTTTTAGGTCTTGAGGTAAAACAGAAAGAATTGGTAAGCATTGTTGTCAGGTAAGAATAGAGTCTAGGTAAAATATGGTGGCTAGGTAAGTATGCATGTGATCAGAAAAAATTGTGGTGGTCAGATATGTGTATGCATGGTGGCTAAATATGTTCTTCAGACCATAAGGTAAGTACGGTGATCAGGTAAGTATGGTGGCCAGATAACTATATGGTGGCTGGGTAAGTATGGTGATCAGAAAAAAATTGTGGTGGTCAGATATGTATATATGCATGGTGGCTAAATATGTTCTTCAGGTAAGTATGTTGGCCAGATAGGTAAGTACAGACAAGTGATCAGGTAAGTACGATGGCCAGATAACTATATGGTGGCTAATGGTGGCTAGATAAATAAGCATGCTTTAACTGACCATACGAAAAAAGAAAATTAAGATGGAAATCTTTAGTAAGGTTTGTAGAGAAAATGAGGACAATGTGATTTGTAGAAACAGACTGGGGGGAATATTTAGAGATTAGCACCACAAATATTTCGTAAAGTGTCCGCCATTGTATTCACAACAAGAATAGGTTCAAGTAAAACCAACCTGAACACAGTTTCCAGTTCCATTCCTGAGAAACCAAAAGCACTATCACCTTGAATACAAACTACACGACTTGCTGGAGGATGCAACTTTTCATCTTTATATTTTAGCAAGACTGCTGCGGCAATTGCAAAACCTAGACCAACTCCCATTGTGCCAAATGTTCCTGCATCTAGCCTACAGGGAAAAAAATATATGTAGTTATATAATAAATATTCTTGAAGCTGTACATTAAGCAATGTTCACACACTGCGATTTGTCCCGCCGTTTTTAGATCTAACATTGAACAAGACCTGAACTAGGCTCGGAGAATGGCAGCTATATATAGTAAGCTATAGCAAGTGTAAACTATAAAGCAAGTGGGCAGCTATATAGTAAGCCATAGCAAGCTATAGCAAGTGTAAACGTTCCTTTGTAATAACCAACTAAAAGCTAAATAATCTTTAGGGCCTGTTCATATGAGCATGGTTACCTAGACGCCCTCTTATACCTATGATCTAGCGTCCTATAGTTATTTTTAATGCTATAAAATGCTATATAACTCAGTTTGTCTAATATGCAAATGTTGAACATGTGACGTAAAAATCAGGATGAAAACACTGCATGAAATACCAAAAAATCTTAACAATAATAACTTTACCATCCAAAACCAGATTTGCATTTAAAGAACGGCTTCTGAAACGTTCATGCATGTCCCGTGTTATGCGAGTCAAAATATAACTTATATATTGCATGGGTTTGTAGCCATAGTCTATCATAGATTTAGTTAAACATCTTACTATACCATAATCAACAGTATACCTATGTCTTGGAAGATAACTTGGTAAACTTGTTCTGCCAATGTCCATTGTGTTTGCTCCTTCACTAATTAGAATACAATCTTGTGGTAAAAATTGCCGGATCTAAAAATAGTTTCAATGCACATGATCATATCTTTAAGACGAATACTTCTCTAAGACAAAATTCTCCTTTTTAAATGGACATCTCAGATAAGGCAGAGATCTCTCTTTAGATACAAACATCTCTTCTAAGAAAGTCGTCATCCCAGGACAGACATCTCTCCTTGCTTAATATATAGATATCAATAATGCTGAGTTGCTGACACACTTTCAACACCAATGTGACCATGAAAGAGTACAAACATACCTCCTTGTACGCTCTATAAAAGTTCATTGGAATGGAATCATCATTCTCAAGTTCCTACAAAATATCAATGTAAATCTAAAACACATCAAATATAAGACACATGTGCTAACATTGTACAGTATAACAATTTCAATACATTTATAGCATGTTATTGTTAATCGGTTTTGACGTTGGTAAATTGCATGTTGCGGTATATATGCATGTGAGCTCACTCAGCTCAATGTAGGCGAGTCTTCGGACCAAGAACTGTGTAACCTCATTAGTTAACGCATTTAACAATTCGTACAATTCAATTCGACTGTGACATGCTTCCTCAAAAATGTTTTAAACATATCCCGAGGCAAGAAACACAATATGGCCAAACTTTGTTGGTATATAACTTACTTTAAGTCTTTATTACCTTTTTAGATTGTAGGTTGGCATGAATCTTTTCCCTCAACTCTTTTCTCCAGCTTGGTGACATTGAAAATCGAGTATCTGTGTCTGTTTGGTGTTGTGTAGAGGAGTTGAGCTGAAGGGAAAATTATATTAGTCATATATCGCTGACATGAGTCAAAATTGAAAAAATAGAAAAACTGATATCACTCCAATAATTGAGGTAAAACTCCAATCAAAAGCCCTATTCAGGTCGCCTTTTGTACCCATTACAGATCAACGTCTTGTTATGCTGACCTCACGTTTAAATATTTGCGTCTGATCTGAATGAGCATTACAGAGGCTTACTTACCATTGTAATTTCCCATACATATCAGGCGTAGTGGTAAAAGGTATTCAAAATCAGGACTTTAATTACGAGCAGGCTCTATTCAGTAGTTGAAATAGAGCACGATAAGCTAAGAAAAATGCGTCTGTGCGTCTCAAATCATGACGCGAATTCCCATTGGTTGAAACTGAGTAGTTATAGTTATTAAACGGAAAATATTAATGAAATAATATACAACTCGAAAGGTGAAGAGCGAACATACAAATCAGATCGAGATGGCTGGATGTCCGAATAATAGTCGTTTTGCAGCACTCAAAATTGTTTTAGATGAGTTATCTGATAAGGGACCGTTCATTATTTAAGGGGGGGGGGGTGGGCCGGTAATTTTGCAGCATTGATTTACAATATTTTCTTGACCCACCCATGAACAACGGTTAAATTTTTGTGGCCCACCCCATGTCATTGAACACAAATTCATGGCCCACCCCCAATATAGTTTGATTAATTTCCCCCTATCAAGATTTGAATAAAAATATTATTGTAAAATGGACCAATTGTTTAGAAATAGAAACAATTATCGAAATTTTTTAATATGAAAAACTTCATTTGTACTTTTTACTTTTCCCAGATGGCTGCATTATTAAACATAGACGGATTTTCATATTTATTACTAGGACGCCAGAAATTTTAGGGGGTGAGCTGGTGAGGTAACACAAGGCGTCACCAAACGTTGTGCTGCAGGGCTCAGCCTCCAGTGGGGTCCAGGGGTGGAGCCGCTGGTGGGAGGCTAGAAAGCAAAGCACCCCGGGAAATTTTGAAAAAAATCAAGGTTTCTAGAGCAGATCAGAAGGCATTCGAAGCAAAAAACTAAGGTTTTTGAAGTTGTCAAGTCAATTAATTTGGCAGGTCCTGTAAACCCCCATAGGGTTCTATAGGGTTGCATGTTGGACTATTTATTATGGCGAAAATTGGGGGTGGTTGAAATTTTTTTAGGGGGTGAACGTTTCGTTTGGGTGGGGGGGGTGAAAACAAATATTTGGGGGTTGCACCCACCCGCACCCACAGGCTTTGTGCGATTTTACTATGGTCCTTAAAAATTATTTAAAAATCAGGTAGGCCCACCCCCTTTCCTTAGGTATAATTACCCTGGCCCACCCCCAAAAACCATTTTTAAAACTTTGGCCCACCCCCCAAATCCACCGGCCCACCCCCCCTCATAAATAATGAACGGTCCCTAAGTTCAATTTTCGCGTTAAATTGAAAGCTCACGAGCATCACATCTCTTAACATACTCAACGGAATTGTTACGGCAAAATATACTCCAACTATAATAGTCCTTGTGTCACAGCGAGAATGAAAACAATCTGCTCTTTAAACACTTCAAAAAATGTTACAAAAAATTTCTATAATTTCTAACCGTGATTTGATAAATATTGTGTCGGTTATAAGGCTATTATGTTTTTGACGTGAGAGTTATCAGACTATGTTTACAAACGCGCGATGGTGTAATTGAATTAATTATATTTGATAGATTTGACATTTGTTAAACCAACGCATTTTGCTAGCCTCCTCCGCAAGCATGAAGCATCTCTTTTGATATTGTTAATATTGAGTTACCTAACTCAATATTAACAATATCAAGAGATGCCTGCGGAGGAGGCTAGCATTTTTCTATGCTAATCGTGCAGGCTATTGGTGCGACGTGGCTTTGTGAAAAGGCTGGGAAAATGACACTACAGGGGCACACTTTATAAGATTGCGAGGGCATATTTCTTAATTAAATATACTGGGGGCCGTTTGAATCTGACAATGAAATCTTATTCCAATCCAGTAACGTATAAATAGCATCAAAGAGTTTTTTGCGAAAAAGAAGTTTAGTAAAGTACAGCAGGCCTACTCTTGATACTGAAATTATTTCTTCTTAAAATAATCATTATTGTTTTGTTTTGTGGAAACAATACGTATATTTATTTGGGAAAATTCCAGGCAAAGATTTCTTCTTAATATGAGCACCTATAGCTTTTTCACGGTAGTCAGGTTATTTTTAAATCTGTTTATATCCCAGTCAATAAATGTGTAACTTGCCTGTTTCATAACTGAACATAAATCACCAAACAAAACAACAGCCGGCTTGACATTGTTACCTAGCTCTTCGGGAGATATATCAACCTAATAAGATAAATAGAGGATATTACACGGCGGCGCGAAGATATGAATTTTATCTTCGAGTGGTGAAAATGTTTTACGAATGAGCGCAGCGAATGAGTAAAATATTGTTTTCAATACGAGAAGATAAAATTCATATCTTCAAGCCACCGTGTAATGTTCTTTTTATTATATAGTCATCGTGACAACTTCAAAACACAAAGACATTGGCGGGAAATTATCACTGATCGATATCCTCACTAGTGAAGATATGGAAAATATGTCACGGCATATTTTCCATATCTTACTGTCTACTATATAATAAATTGTTATTATGGAAAAATCCACCAATAAACCTAATTTTTGATGTAGATCAGCCGTGTACGTGGTCCCTCGTGCGTGACTGTCCCTGTCATAGGAACTGTACATAAACTTTGTTATTATTTATTCCATGGGGAGTGCCCTGCATGGGACTTCGTGTCCCGTTCGCACCACTGATCTGAAAATATAGTACCGTTTGGGTTATCTTGTTTTATACTTGTGTATGTTCGTCTTATTATTTGTTGTCATATAGATATTGTAAATATACTAGTTAACCCAATAAAGTTCTATAAAAAAAAAATAATGTTCTATGACTATATTCAGGGGGACACAAGTAACGAGAAAATTATAGAAATATTGAATATACATTATAATCGAGTTACTCTCATTTATTGTAATTAATACTATTCATGCGTGTTCATCATCGTTTCACGCCCAAACTGATGTCATAAAAAAACTTTCTCAATACAGAAACCCTAGATTAATCTAACCTGAATAAGTTTGACTTGAGAATTAAATCTTGGTGGAAGACCAAAATGAAGAATCCAGTTTAATCTTGCTCCAAGTAATAATATAACATCAGCTTTTAGTAAAGCTCTAGAAGGTAAAGAATATTCTATGATCTGTGAAGTTCTTATAATTTATCTTCCATAAAGATGGACATGACTAGAACGTTCGGTCTTCATTGTCAAGTATGTGGAAACACAATACAGTAGAAGCCCGCTAATCGCTATGTCAAACTCGCTTATCTCGAACTCCCAGCTATCTCGAACTTAAACCCATTGCTCCCCTTGACCGAATTTACCTGGTTCTCTCGAACTTTAATGATTTCTGTTCCTGTTTATATTAGGGAATACATGCCGTAGTATGCACGTATTTGTCATTTGATTTTGCAGCGTAAGCATGCACGTAAAACGGACTATAATAGAGAATGCACTCTTTCAGTTTAAGATATTTACAGAATACAGCACAATTGATGAATAAACTACATTGACAGTGTTTATCGTATATTTCGCAAATTACAGTCGTATCAATGCATGGGTCATTGGATCAGCCACGCGTTAATATAATTTATTTTAATAATTATAATAATTATCTTTTTGTAATTTGACAATGATTCGCTATCTCGAACGTTTTGTTCAGTTTCCCTTTGCTGTTCGAGATAACTGGGTTCTACTGTAAATCAACCCAATCTTGTCCCCTGAGGCTCGGGGAACGAGATTAATTGTAAATCAACCGTACTGTAATAATTATCAACCTCGTACCAAATGTATTTCCGTATGAGATATAATACTCTGGTTATTTGTGGTCATGTGACTCCCCAAGGGCAAGGGGAACGGGGGCAAAGGGTATGTTTTGTGGCTCCGAGACCACGTAAATATCACGACTTCTGGACAGCCACTCATCAGACTCACGGGCCGGCTTTTTGTGCAATGAAGGAGCAAAAGCGATCTTTGAAACTTGATAACTGTACATGTTGCCTGCGAACAGTTTCAGCCTGCGAACAGTACCAGTACATATAGCCTGCAAACCACTGCGAACAGTATTTAAAAATAGGTACGCTAAGCGTACATGTATCTGCTCATGGTGATTCAACAATTTCGCAATTACGGGCGCCATTTAGCAAAGTGCCAAAGAGGGCAAACGCAATAAAGCAACAATGAACAATAGCATGTCTCTAGGCAAGTATTCCCAAACTTGCTCTTCCACAGCTCACCCAAGTCACCGCACAAAACGCAATTTTCTTGAAATTTCTAAGGGTCTATTGAAACACAAACAAACATTTTAATGCTAGTTTAAGTCTCTTAAACGTTATATATGTTTATATTTTCAATATAAAAAGCAGTGCACATGCGATTTCCAACTTGCTTGGCCGGGACAACTCAGCTGAAAATGCGATTACATGGACAGAAAGTACAATTTTCAACTCGGCTAAGTGAGTTGACCAACAAGCGACAACCGCGGTCCCGGCTAGGTGAGTTGGCCCGGCTGCGATATAATCGCAATATTGTTTTTACCTGTATCTACTATAAAATGAATTAGAATTCAAGGGTCAGCTGTCACATATTCTTGATAATTATTACACTGTAAACGAGTCAAGTTTTTACAAGAAAACCGAAGAGCTTAGTTCTCCCTACGTCTTGCAATATTTTAAGATGATCCTATAGCTCCCAATTATTATACTTCGATTTGACCCAAACGCTTGAACAGACTCGATATAAGTATTCTGCGAGACGCATTCCTCACGACAACAGTGCAATACGCAAGGCATTTAATCGCGCGCACGGCGCACGTATTGGTCAAACGTTGGCAGACCCATTCAAATGAGTAACAAATATATATATATATATATATATAGGATAGTTATGAGTAACAAAATTTAAACTCTATAGGTTTTAGGCCAATATGCTACTTGCTAGTTCTTATCTTGCCTCCTGACTCAAATGTTATTGATATTCAGCAGGTCAGGTCAAGTTTGCTATGTTCAAAATAGTATAGAACATAAAGATGCTGTTGATTTGATGCATAATTTTCATCGTAAAATTCAAACTTTCTCATGTTTACAAACAATGCTCGCCCTTCAATAATAAAAATAAGTAAATAAATATAACCACTAAATGTGGAATTGATGCTCGCCTTTCAGTAGCTAATCAAATAAGTAAACAGATATAACCACTAAATGTGGAATTGGTCACAAAGTTTAAAGGTGATGTAAAGTCCGGATGCAACGTCCGTTTGTTTGCATTTTAAACACGCTATATTTAAAAAAATATGATGTGTTCTGGTTCGCTATGCTTTAAATAAATACAAATTAGAGTTTCTGATTTAGAAGATGTCGAATTTTAGTCGAAACAACGCGAAATTTGGGCATTGTTTACATCGCGGGACCCTCCATAGCACATGCGCAGAATGGACTTTACATGGTCTTTAAAATATTAGCTAGTATTCATGGTAGTTAAGTTTACTTTAGTATTGAAAACCTATGTATACAAACAAGATGCTATTTACAATTACACAATGTTTTATTTTAATATGTTGTAGTATTTCTTATATACCTTTCTTATATACATTAATGACTTAATCTTCGACAGTTTGACTATTTAACTGTTTAGCTTCTCCTTCAGAAATAGAACAACTGCATTTGAATTGGCCACATATTTTAAAGCATTCGTTCTAGTCGATATTTTCGTATTGAAAACCTTCGCATTTCCACGTTTTTATAAGAATTAACGACGTTTTGTCAATATATTTTTACATTTCAAAACATATGCGCCATGTTGAATTTAAGATCTAGCCTGCGAACAGGCAAAATGCATTACGTCACTGTTGGTTGTAAGTCGATTGCTGATTGGCTAACGTTGCCTATTTTATGTAAGCTCGTCGCTGAATGGCTAAAAGCTAACACACATAAACATTAACGACATTAACGTTAACGACATTAACATTAAGTCATTAACAAGTCCATAGCCATTATATCTGCTACGCAAATACAAAAATGTATTTATTTTCAACTATAAAAGTCCCCGGATAGATAGGGGACCAAAAAAATTGTTTTTATTAAAGTCAACAGGAGAAAAAACCAGTCGAAAGACCGGGTGATTCTTGCCAAGTTGGATCTTGTTTATATTTAATGAAATCCGTTTCGATGATTGTGGGGAAGTTTAAGCGGAACACAATGCATGCGCGCGCACGTTTTTATCATAGTACAAGTTTGTAAATAATGTGTTAAATTAAAGAGACTGCAAAAAGTGCCAGTATGTACTCCAGGACTTACAACCCCGCATATAAGCCCCCCCCCCAAATATTGGCGCATGTGCTTATATCCGGATATACGTACATGCGCCTTTAAGTTATCAAATCTGAGTGTACGAGATTGTTCAACAAACAACGAAAATAAGCACACAAGGATGAGTTTAACGAGTAATTATAGTTCTAGCTTACGTATAAAAATATCACTGGCATACGTTATTGTTCGTTTATATTCTTGTATTGCTATGATTTATTATGATATCGATTTGTCGGGCCGATTTTAGATGCACGATACTGATATTTGAAAAATACGTGGCAAACGTCATCATGACGATACCATCAACTCAAAACATTCGTCATTAATATTCAGGAAACATAAAATCGGCCCGACAAATCGCAGCGTGTAAACGTACCTTTATAGGCACATGCGCTTATATGGGGGGGGGGGGGGGGATAGGGTACTACCCTTAGTTACTTCTCGCATACGTACCCTGGGTTACGATGTTCATTCTCTATTAGTGTTATGCCTGTTATATACCTTGATATACAGCTCAGACGCGATTTATCACTATATATATTGGTCACCGTTTTGTGGTGATTGTTACGTGAACTACGTCATTAACTTTACGACCAGTAAAGATGATGTCAGAAGGAGGCTTTCGTGTGGGACCTTTGTTTGCAGTATATATAGAGTGGGGGGGGGGACAGGGAGGCGGGAACCCGGGAGAATAAGGGCGGGAGGTGGGCGGGAATCGGGAGGAGCGGTGGTGATTGACCTTTGTTTGCAGTATATATAGAAAGGAATTAATACCAATTATAGTCTAGAGGTAACACCTAACATAATGTTACCTTGATCTTGCGGCTGCTACACACAGCGGATGTTGATCTGAAATGACGCCTTTCCCCATGGGCGTAGGTAGAAATGGCAATCGAAATTTCTCCACGAACTTACATATTTCTTTTTCCGCACGACCATATCCTGCGCCTGAGTAGTAAGAGTAAAGAATTTTGGAATATAAATAATACACCGTTCCCACACATAAGTGCACGAACTTAACGCTTGTCTTAAAGGACGCGCCGTGTTTCAATTCTAAATTTGAAAAACTTGTTTCATATTAATCTTTAATACACTGCAGAAGTCAACGAAAAATTCGTTGTCTCGAGCGGGATTCGAACTCGCGTTTTCGGGTCTATACATGGCTATATTTATAACCAGCGTAACGAGTAAATGTTGTATACGCAGTATGACCCCCATACGCAGTATGACCGCATACGCTGTTTGACCCCATCGCAGTAAGACCCCATACGCAGTTTGACCCCATCGCAGTATGACCCCATACGGAGTTTGACCTCATACGCAGTATGACCCCATACGCAGTTTTCTACACATATTGCGACAACTACAAGATAACGACTATAACTCTAACAATTCATCCTACAACAGCTAAATCATTAGTAAGATATGCGGTTATATTTATAATACATTTGAAAGGAAGAAAATAGCTAAAATGCTAATGCTGACCAATGTTTCTACGCTTGTGGCTATAGGAAGAACATTCCTTATTTTATATTTAGACCAACTATGGGAAACGATCAAAGCCAGAGGAAGAACAAGTCAAAGGAAGAACATGTCAAAGTCAATGCCTTAGCCTGCGGTGCAGACGCACATTCCCGCAATGTTGTAATACTTAGGCATTGCTACAAATTTGCCCTTGAAAAATAATAGCTATAGTCGTATCTAGATTATATATTACTCTTGCTACATATTATAATTATGCTTTGTAAACTATCAATTTGTCTCGTGCATGATATAACTTCACACTTTATTTGAACACGGTAAAATATGTACGTTTGAAAGATATTGACATTATAAACCATTACTCTCTATATATACAATAGCTTTTGTAAACTGGGCTCAGTGGCTCAGTAGTCAGTTTTTGGTAATTCGCGCACGAATATATTTCTCTTTGATCTTGACACCAATCACAACCCTATCCTCAACCCCATTGTGCATTCCCATACGATCTCAACTTAGCGCGCTCTAAACTCAATCTAAACGCAATCTTAATACATACTCAAAACACTATAAAACACAACTAACACATTCAAACACATTTTATTAAAATACAAAAAACATTTTTTACTTATTCTATTTTACAAAACTAGGAAAGTACATAGTTTAATTCACATGGGTCAAATTCCATTGCGTTACCGGCGTGAGAGAAGAAATGAGCACGAACGAATATCAGATCTGATGTCCAAAATCGAACTCTTGCTCACACCTGGGAAATTGCTGTCCTGTTATAGAACAAGATCTTTGCAAGCGCAAACTTTCTTACCGAACGCTGTGTCCAATTAATGTGGGTAAAATTAAGATTTTTTATAACCTATTTGGAATATCTCATTTTCCCTACCAATAAAGAAACATCTATAAAGCGAGTTTCGCAAATGAATTATTGGCCAGGTGAGGAGGCCAGGTGCTTAATCAAACATTTAAAATCTGTGACATACTGTCGGGGTTACCTAATTGGCTTTGATACCCGCGAAATTATAACTTCTCCCCATTTCAAGACAATAAGCTTTTCTATATTAATTATCGGTTGTATTGTGATTCCGCGTCAGTCGTTATTCTGTTGCAATTTTCCGGTGCCATTTTTACCGATGCCATTTTCCCCTAAATTCAAAATATAAGATTGCCGCGCATTGACGTTGTTTTGAAGATCAATGGCGCGATTCTTTAGCGCTTGATTTAATTTTGGGTTTCTAATGCGATTATTCGCTCTTGAAATTATGTGTTAGTTTCTTTCCTTCTTTACGGTTTCTTTCTTCATATCGTTTATCTCAGCGTAAACGAATTCAAGAGAACTTTTAACCTGCTTAACATCTTCTTCAATGTAGATTTCATGCGGTCTTCAATGCCTTCGAGCTTGTCAATATTTCTCATTTGGGTCATTATGGTTAAATTCGTATTTGTTTCTTGTTTCTCCTCATCGATGTCAACTGCTATGTTCGAAGGGCATTGACATGTTGCGTCGTGTAAAGCCATATGTTTCAACTGAAACTCTTAAACATCTTTATCAAGCTTTAGTTCAACCATACTTTGATTACTGCTCAATGATTTGGGGTAACTGTGGCGAATCTTTAAGAGGCAAGCTACAGAAACTTCAAAACCGAGCTGCAAGAGTTATTACTGGCGACTCATACGAAATACGCTCTATAGATATTTTAAAGAAACTAGATTGGAAAACGCTAGGTGAAAGAAGGAAGGAGCAACAACTAAAATATGTATCAAAAGCACTTACATGCCAATGTCCTGAGAACATTTCGGACATGTTTAAATTATCCAATTCTGATCGATATGAATTAAGAAGTAATAAAAATAAGCTGATGTTGTCGAAGCCAAAAACAAATTCAATGAAACGAACTTTCGGTTATGCTGCTGCTAAAGTATGGAATGAAAGAAATAAAAACTCTTGAATGATTTTTATCTTATTTGGGTGGGGTTAGAGTGAGAATAATAAAACTTTGAATATCTTTCTTATATTATATGGGTGGTTTGGAGAGGGTGGGTGGGAATTTCTTATACTGTCTGTAACTACACGGCCTAATGAAAAGCAACGAAAACCTTGTAAATATTTGATAGTTGATTAGCTACCGTGTTAAAATATGTTTTTAATAATAAAATAAAAAATAATAAATATGTTGTTAGGTTTTTTATTCTTACCTCGATCTGTCTTAATGAGTGTACTGTTCTATTGCCTGAATTATTTAAAGTTGCGCATTGTGCTTTGAAGCGTGTTTACTTGTCGCCATTTTATCAATTTGATTTAAAATTGCGCGTTTTGTGTGTGAGGGTGATTCGTTTCCTAAGTGTTCAAGGAGCATTTATGTGAAAAATGTCATTCAATGTTCACTATATCTTTACAGCGATCGGCTATTGTAAGTCCAATCTATGCCACTCCAATGCTATTTGTGTCAGCCATTCTGATTCCTTCTAGTGTACGTGAAGGTATATCCTGAGCCAGTAAACTGGTTATACTGGTTGTCTGGTTCAGGACTGGAATGTACAGGTACTAATAGAAAACGTTTACTGTAGACCAGGTATAGATGTTTACTGTAGAACAGGTAAAACAAATTTCGTTATATTGTTACAGAGATCGACCATTGCAAGTCCAATCCATCACACAAGAACCATTGGAGTGGCATGGATTATCCATGCCACTCCAAGTCTCCAATGCTTCTTGTGTCAGCCACTCTGATTCCTTCTCGTGTACGTGCAACAATACTGAAATGCCAAAACATCTACGAGTATCGCGATCAATAACACCGCCACGTCAGCATGGATGCGAAGGCCAAGGGAATACAACAGAAAGTCATTATATTGTATGCGCTCCAGAGCTGCTGCTACTGAATCAATATTAGTTTAGATTGGAAGATTGGAATATGCCCGGCGAAGATGTATTGAGAAAAGCTGGATGGCGAACACTCGAAAGCACATACAAGTATAGATTACTATGCCTTGCGCATAAGTGCTATTATGATCAGGTTTGTGAGGCTATGATTCAGAAGGCAGAAAGATATGAAATACGTCTATGGAATAAATTCAGGTTAATTGTTACAAGACCAGAAACTAATCTATATTTCTGAAGTCAGCAAGTTATAGATTAACTATTGCATGCAAGTGATGGAACTGTCTGCCGGCGGACATTACAAGACAAGGGAAGCTTCTTTTAGAAGGAAATTGAAGGATTTCAATCTGGAAACAATCAATAGATTTTGACACGCCTTATACAAATAAGAACACGAACTATGCGTATTTTAAATAAATTACATAGTTTAATATTTCGAATGAACGGTTCAGATTTAGCGGCGGACCATTTGATTTTTGATGCGAGGGTGGGTAGAATTCCACAATAAATATCGAGCAAGCACTTCAACTTAAAAAAATAATATCGAGCAAGGACAAACGGCAATAAAAAAAGATCGAACAAACCTTTCCAGAAGACTGAATGATTATTTAGTAACTAATACTCTGAACCAGTGTACACAATTTTGAATGTATACTATCTGGGCTCAGTCGATCAGAGTGGTCTCAGAATGCACGAAATACCATTTGAGAAGCCTCAGATTTTCAAAACTTTCCGGGGGAGCATTCTACCAGACCCCCCTAGAAATTTTATGCCACGGGCTAAATTTTAGCGGCCTAAATTTTAGATGTAACAAAGTTACATCTCATCACAGGGATTTCATATAATATATACATTTAGTAAAATTACATAGGTGATTATTGAAAATTCTCAACGCTGATTGGTTGCGCTACCTCGGATTAATACGCGATAATCACCTAAAGCGTTTTTAAGCGGATTTTATCGTAAATATTCAATTAAAATATTTTGAAATGTGCATTTTTTATTTTTTTCCAAATAATCACCTATGTAATTTTACTAAAACAATTATTCGCCTCAGGCTCGGTGAATATCGGTGAATAAAAACCTCGACTTCGTCTCGGTTTTTATTCACCGATATTCACCTCGCCTTCGGCGAATAATTGTTAAATACTTTATATGCATGTGCACACAAAAAAATATCGTGCGAGAGCCTTGAACAACAAAAAATATCGAACATCCTCAGGAGGTGAAGAAACAATATCGGGCTCAATGAAAATCTACCCGCCCCCGCATCAAAAATCAAATGGTCCGCCCCTTTATAGATAAGTTTTAGATAAATAGGAATTTAATTAATGTTTAGATATTAACTTTATTAGATTAAATACACGACCACATCAGCAGATTTTGCTGCATATGCATAATTCTTGTATACAGTATATACTATCGTGTTTAAATAAATGCTTTTAATTGATTGATTGATTGATTGATTGATTCCCTTGCTTATCACAATCAAATGCAGTTCTCTGCCAAGGATAATGACAATGATGGTGTTTTTAGCGGTAATTGTTCTGTGAACTGCAAATTAGGAGGTTGTTGGTACAATGTTTGTACCTGGGAGCTGGTCGTTATGAGGTAACCGGAATGCGATGGAACAAATAGCAAAAGTTTATGTGTAGCTGAGGATCAATCGATCTGATATGCTCCCACGTTTACAAGAGAAATAAGTTTTAAATAAACTGAAGCATCAACTTACTACATGGAATTACCCCAATACAATAAGCGGGACAGGTAAATATTTTCGAAGAATTACCTGGTACTCGGTTTTGATGGTTGTATTGGTCGCTGGGTAGGGCATATGTGCTCCCACATGCAGAAGAGAAAGAACTAGTTTAAATAGATTTAAGCATCATTCGGTTTATTACATCTAAATAATGATTTAATATCTCAGGGAGCACGCTAGGCCATTCTCTCTATCCCTTACATATCCCCAGCGACTTAACGCTCCATAGAGCGTCTTGTTTCAAATATCTTACACGGCGGCGATCTAAAAACCTGAAGATGCGAGTTCGAATCCCGCTTGAGATAACGGATTTTTCGTTGTTCTCTACAGTGTAAGATTAATATGAAACTACCTTTTCATATCTCTGAGAATGATTCCGTAATTCTATCACTAATTACCTAAGATTTTGTCAATTAAACTGCATGGCATACATCTACGCACCTTTTCCAATGATCACTAACGGTCGTTTTGCTGTTTTCAAGATGGATAAAGCTTGTTCAACAGCACTTGGGTCAGCCATAGCTATTGGGGGAGGAAGACAAGCTAGGACTACACTAAAATAGAGATCCCAAATTGTGAATTAGTTCTGTTTTGTTCTAATAACTAAGACAAATGTTTATCTGGACTTTCTCAACGATATTTTGAACCTATTTCTATGTGTAATATTTGTATCATTCTGAGAAGAAATGCAATATATCTTTATAGTAACAATCCTCATCTTGATCAACTTTTTCACTGTCAAAGTTACCGGATATGATGTCATTAGGTGAATTGCAAATTAGTTTTCCTTTGTTTTTTTTTATGCTAAAATTCATCTAATGACATCATATCCGGAAACATTGACAGTGAAAAAGTTGATCAAAATGAGTATTTTTACCATAAAGATATATAATTACATTTCTTCTCAGAATGATACAAATATTACACATATACAAAAATAATTTTTGGGATTAGTAGCACTTTAATAGTTTTAAGGTTCCAGGCCAAAATTAAAATATCAGGCTATAACACTGATCGCTTCACCCGGGCGGTACGAGTGACCTATTGAAGTCACGTGTGTAATCAGTCTATTAAATCAGTCCCGCGTTTCAAAATGGTTCGCTCGACCCGCGCGGACAAAGTAATGGTAGGAAGACAGCTCTAAACACAACAAAGACTACATCTCTCATAAACCTCATAGCATCTGTCGTTGTTCCAAGTACCATATCACCTGGAATGTCAATATAAGACACACCTGGACGACCATAGATACTGTTGCGAACAGCCTAGAAATATAAGAGTAGAGATCAAGTGTTTTAAGTTTGAGGAGTTGATTTTCAATGTCGATAAATGCCTATACGTTTTATTTCAAGCAGATAAGATAACTATACATGCACAAGTGCTAGAATTCTTATATAGCTATATTTTTAACTAAATGAGAAATACTTGTACCATCTTTTAATATACTGCATGTTTAGATTTATATACCAGTCTATAGAACATTAAGTAAAACATCGAGTTTTGTGGCTCTGTCGTTTACATTTAATAACTTTGTGACGTCATATGTTAATAAATAATGCTTGATACCATAAAAATCATGATAAAAATATAGATATTTCGTCTATAAACTCTACCTTTTCCACAATAAATGGAATGCTCCTAACATCGTTTGGTCTACAAGCGTACTTAGTGTATAAACGTGAACTTTCAACCTATAGATATAAGTTAGATGTAAGTAAGAACCTGTACGAAGTTTGCAGGAGGAAATAGAACCTGATGCACCTTTGCTCGTAATGCGGTTCGGCAATTAAGGTACTGGTACACGTTGTTGGTGTACTGTTAGCGAGTGCACGCTTCGCACGTTGCCTTTTATGGTGGTAATGTTGCTTATTGCACTCCGAGAATTTTTCTAATATACAGATTAGTTGCGAGGGATGAACCAGGCGATAATCTTAAACGTATTATGAAAACCAATGCCCAGCATAATATACGTAAACAATTCATAACAAAATAGATTTTGAAAAAATTTAAGAACTAACGTTTCATCTCAGACTCAAGACATCTCCTGAGTGAACTTCTACACTGCAAAAAATCCTTGCGTAAAAATTACTCAAAACATGAGTAAGAAAATGCGTTCACAGTGACACACAATACTTGAGTAACTTTACCGCTAATGGTTGAGTAAAACTTACTCAAAATTTGAGTAAAACGAAATGCGTTCACAGTGACACCTAAAACGTGCGTAAAAGGCATACGTTACCAATCTATTTGAGTAAACTTGTACTCAAATAGATTGCGTAAAACAAAACGCATCGACAGTAAATCCCGCGCAAGATTAAAAACAATTCACGATACACGGCACAAGTAGTGAGAAAAAATAATATATTACGAAGTACAAGTAGGTTATATCTATATACAGTAAGGATGTGTTCATTGATCCCAATGCATTAACAAACGTAATCACAGACGTTGGAAGTTTCCGTGCATCAGGAATTTGGAAGATGCACTTTTGCAAATATACAAAAAAATTGTTCATGGAAGCGGGTATCGGGGTATTCATACATAAATACGTAATAGGTTGCAAATAATGCCATTGTTGCATCCATCATCTCGCCATCCACTTCAAATAAGACTTGTCAGTCTGCCACAATGCTGAAGGTCAGCATTCTTTCCAAATCACCTTTCACAACAATCACTGGGAAAGGGGACTCTAGTGTTGATGCAAAATCTTCTACATCCTGATCCTCCTAAATTAAGATAGTTAAATGAGAAATAGAATACATTAGATCGTTGGGGGTGCAGGAGTCAATTTCCTATCAAAGTCATAATTTTTCAATTCCATTCTACAGAACACTGCTCCTGATGACTATGCGATCATTGGAGTTCTTTGCAAAATGCTTTCAGATGCACTGCAATATATGCATTATAATTTATGAAATAAACTCTTACCGAGACAAAACAAACTCTTCTTGGTTGGCCTTACTCCTCTTTTAGTTCATCTATAAAATTCACATAAAACAAATGTGTACATGAGCAATTGTGTGCATGTACCGTGAAATATAGACTTAATTAAGGCTCTATGCATTGCAAGATTATATCTAACAAAGTTCTAATGATTATTTTAAGAGCATCTACTAAATTAGGTAACTTACTTCAGTAAGTCCAAAAATCTTTTCATTTCGTTTTTGAATTATGCTAGATGCCACTTTTTGATTTTGGAGATATTTCAATGTGTTCAATATACAAATTATGACATCACAAGCTGGGTATGTGTTCATAATATTAACTATTCAATTCACCAAATGTTGAACAATCAGCACAACATAACTGATATTTTTTATGTCTAAAAATCTTGTACACAGTTTACATTGAACACATGTATTGAAATAGCTCCAAGCAGATATATAGAAATATCTCCTTTGTTGTATATACTGTGGTTTGTTCTTACCATAATATATTATTATCAGTTACATGTGAAGGGACCAATATTAATATGTAAATTCTAGTTTTTGTCTTTGTCACAGCTATTTTACATAACTTGTAAACATTACAAATACCACAGGTTCTCCTGGAACTGTCTTCTATTGAAACATTACACTACCCTTGAGAAGACAATAGTCTGGCATTAGACAGGAAATTGTTGACCAAAGGCACATTACAGCACAATGGTTTAATGAGAAAAGTTTCAAATACATTTAAACAAAAGAAAACAAAACATACCTTCTGTTCACCTCAGTCCTGAGTCAATTTGTTTCTCCGTTTACTTTTAACTTCCATCCCCAACACAACAAATGCTGCAAGAAATCAATGTACTAAATGAATGATCTAATGGAATCTGTAGAAGAATAAGTACAGTATAATATATAATATTAAATATTTCAACAACTATTCGGTCAAATACAGGACAGCAGTTGACTTAAAATGGGTTAGCAAGACATTGGAAGGTTGCCTGGTTAAAGGTTCACATGCAACAATCTCCACTTGACAAGTAAATTAAACTGTCTAGCAACTAGCATTAGAATGACTGAAATAGTGTAGTATGATGCAAAGATGTGCATTGCAAAGATGGTAAATATTCTAAACTTTGCAAATTTGGGTATCTAAGCTACACAGTACAGTTGCCAAAAGATAACCACAAGTACACATTGGCATCAATAACACAAATTGGCAACAATAATATACAATATTTGATCATATACTAGAGCATGTTAATTTGCACAATATAAATATTAATTATTATTATTATAATAACACACACTAGCATTATCCTGGTAAATACACATGAATTTGTACTTTTCATTTTTACAACTGCCTCTGTATATATACACAATTTTTACTAAACATTTAGACCAAACTTGGTTAATTGTGTGAATTAGTAAGGCACAATGGGTTAACCAGAAACAAGAGCACATAATCTGGTCAACCATTGACATGAAATACTTTCCATTTGACAAGTATAAATGCCCGGTGTTATAGACAGAGTAAATTAGTAAGGTGCATTGGGGCACATTGCATTATAATCCAAATAATACTGCAATATAAAATGTTTTGAAGTAACAATTTCCTGCAAGAGCACAGAATTTTCTTATACTGTTTGCAGTTTACATGTTGTTTGTTTCTCAAACCCCCTGCCTTGGGACAATTTGTCTTTTGTTGTGGCATAGTGATTTGGTTGAAAATTCCCTGTTGGGATATACAATATAATGAATTACTAATTTGTAAATATAACAACATTTGGGGATTATTTGTTTCAGACTTTTTAGGTTGTATAAAGCATATATTTCATCGCCTACCTTGACTGAGTAATTTATGTTTTGTTTCAATCTTGAAAGATCTCTGTATAATAATTTATGTGGGTTACAATGGTGAAACTTGTTCACAAAATTATGATTTCAGATTCATTGGAAAATTTTTATATTACATAAGTCAGCTGAGGTGTTTTGGCTCTTTCTTCTGAACAGTTTCATGTAAACACAGGTAAAATTCTTCTCAATTGAAGTGTAGAAAAACTAGCAAAAGAAGAAACCAATCAAATGCTTTACAAAACTGGTTGTGAATTTCAATTTGCAATTTGTTAATCAAAATTGCAATATTGCATGACAATATTGCAATATTACAGAATACCCGTTTTGACTGTCCTTACTTGATGTCAGTGCCATTTATTTATAAGGTTTATAAACAATTGCCAAAATACATTACTTTACTACGCAATTTGGTATGGAATTCCTAGAGATCAATTCAAATTGATGTTTTAATCTTTCTTTCGGTGTTAAGCGATAGTTCGTTGGTTTTATATGCAAATATAACGCGGCTAATTCAAATATTTAACGGAATTTCACAGTGACAATATACACAAAACATCACTGCCGATATTTTACAATTAAAAAACATAAAATAAATCTTACCTGTGAGTTCTTGAATATCATTCTGCACTTTGATTCTTCATACAATAATAAATCGGAAAATGCCAACCATAAAATATTTCAGATGCAGCAAGTTTATATATTGACAGTAAATTTAGTTAGTTTATTCTTTTACTCTGAAGATGTCCTGAGGACAAAAAATTAGTTCTTAAATAGATCTTTCTTAATGTACATTATGTTGGCATTGATTTTCATTTTATAATCAATAACGCAGATGATTAACCTGAGGAAATTCTTGAAAAGCTCCTTTGCCCTCCTGGTATCTGTCACTACTACCACCAATGACTATCAATGGCCTGGGAATGAAAATATTTCATTTTACTTCTGATCAGTTAATCATAAAGTGGTTAGAAACCCACGACAGAGGCGATTAGGTCCCTGATGTTCATACAACTTTCTCGAGTATTGTGTGTATCCATATCTGGGCAGACATGCATCCCCAAAAATATAACTAGTTCGTTGATATACAAATTGAGCTGAACAAAACTACTTCTTTCCAAAGAATAAGTCACAAACATGTTTTTTCAAGGCCAAAAAAGACATGTTTTTTCAAGAATACAAAAAGACAATTGGTATATAATTCTTATATGAATAATACTTCTGTTACACATGTTACATTTACGATAAGATGAAGTAATGGCATTTGTCTTTTCATTTCAATAGATTACATATTCCATTGATCACCATATTAATTAAGAGGGCACAATAAAGACGTTAATTACTGCTAAACGTTTGTAAGAAAATCACAGGACTTGGCCTGAAATTTATATTAAAAATGAAACCATCAGTGACAGTGTAATACTTGTTATAACACACAATATTTTCATCAGTAATGAATTAACATAATTATACCAGCAATTAACCATCGCATTCGCCATTCCTCCCAATGCATGAAGTAAACCAGGACCAGACACAACAAGACAAACTGCAGGTCTACAACAATGAAACTCCTTTTCAAACTTGACAGCAAATGATAAACTATTATTATATAAGTTACTGAGGTACATCCATCAGTGGGCCTGCACGCGGGCTAATTCTTCTGTAGTGTTGTAAAGAATTTGTTTCGATAATTTAACCGTACCTTTGTGTTAAATATCCAACAGCAGACGCCGCATAGCATGCCTGGAGAGAAGAACAAAAACATTTACATATTTGAAATTATCTAACGAAAACGCCTCAGGTTATGTCATGCACACCATGTTTGAAATTATTTTTTGATGAATTTAGTGCTCACAGACAGCTTAATTACGAAATTGCACTAAATTATCGTAAATGCTGCTGTCCCGAAAACAGGTGTCTGTTTGGCGGAGTGTTTGGTGATGCATAATATACAGTACGAAGACATAGCTATCTAACAGAAACTGATTATATGAGGCATTAAACTGAAATAGCAAGTTGTTGAGGTTAGAATGTAAACTACTCTGTAATGTAGGTCATAACTAATATGGAGATCTTAATTGCGATGAACTGCTACCAGAGATACTTTTCCCTGTCAGGTATAAACGGGAGTGACAATCTCCCTAAAAACGAAATGTCCGATATAGGCTGCCTCATCGTCATAGACATAGGTAATTAAAATCACATGTTTATCTTCCATGCATGATGAAGGCCTGCATGTGGAAGAGGCAGTCCGTTGTTTGAGAGAGGATGAAAAGAAGCTGAAAATGAGAAATTGTGTTTTTGAGGCAGCACATCCCAAGGTTTCTTACCGCCTGTTCATTTCGCATGCCAAAATATTTTATTCCTAAAGCTTGAGCAGCTAGAGCAATTTCAATTATAGGTATTCCAACAACTCCAAACATATACTTCACTCCTTGTTGCACAAGAGCTTCACAAAGAACTTGACATCCTTCGATGGAATCCATCTTGTCTACCTTGAAGGCTTGAGTCCTTTGAAATAACAATTAATAATTACATATGATGGTTTTATTGTCTGAAAAATGTTGAAAACCATTTATTAAAACTGTTTAAGGTCCCTTTATTCAATTCTAGCTTCACCACGTCTGGAAAAAGTGTTGAATGTTCCTCGCATCCTGAATCTACCAAATGTTCCTTACAAGTGTGTGAAAACAATAAAAAATTTGACAAAATATACTTCACAATATCAGGTGACTGCATGATAAGAAAGTATGATTCATTAAGATTTTCCCACATTATATTAATTTGCGTTTCCAAGGAAATATACATCAATCTTATAATTTCTCACAGACTATAACAATCTCCCGGACACTCTATAGCGATCTACAACGATCTGTACCAATCTAATATACAATTTAACTGTTTTGCTCTCATGCAGTATAACTTCCGCTACAAATATTCCTTAATGTTATTAGTTCTTAAGGCAAATGTTCGTCAGGATCCCGAAAGCACACATTATCCAGGTTATCTAGCCTCTACTATAGTCTCGTCTAGTCGTCTCTCTCTTCTCTTTTAATTGGTGGATGAGAAACCATGCAATTATAACGTAGATATTCTAAATTACCAAGACCAGCAACAAAAAGGGGAGATGGAAGAATGCAGGTATATCTCACAGTGAAGAAGATAACAGGGGCCGGTTGTACGAAGCCCGTTTAGCTTCAACGGTGGATAACTCGAAAATATAGATCAAGTCTATACATTCACCGAACAACCAAGCTAAAATATTTCAACTTGAATAGAACAATTATATTTGCAACTACATATTACGGGCATAAGATTTAAGTTCAGTCATTCACCAAATGTGTGAACGTGTTTTTTAATGTGGCTTATCCACCGTTTAAGCTAAACGGTCTTCGTACAACCGGCCCCAGATCTCTAGCAAATATATATTACTACCACTAAGTCTGAGTAGCACTTTCTGACGGCAAATCTGTCGTTATTGTTAGCATAAATTCTGAGCGCACTTGACAGTGCTGAATTTTCTCATGTGATTAAGGTGGCTCAATACAGTTTTCAAAAAGTTGAGTGTACAGCAGTTTGAGATTTTTAAACTTCGTATTAACACAGTGGCATGTAAATTAACATGTTAACACAGTGGCATGTGTAGTAACATGTTTAAACACAGTGGCATGTAAATGAACATGTTAACACAGTGGCATGTCAACACAGTGGCATGTGAAGTAACATGTCAACACAGTACGTGGCCTGTAAATTAACATGTTAACACAATGGCATGTGAACTGTGAAGTAACATTTTAACACAATGTCATGTAACTGAACATGTTAACACAGGGGCATGTGAAGTAACATGTTTAAACACAGTGGTATGTAAATTAACATGTTAACACAGTGGCATGTAAATTAACATGTTAACACAGTGGCATGTGAAGTAACATGTTTTAAACACTTACTTGCAAGTTGCAAATGGGAACATGATCTTGGAATTAATCATGCATGATTGTATTCATTTGGTATGCAACTACTGTATATCAGAGCCAAATGAATGTAGTTAAGTTTTGAAACAACAAACAAATTGGGTTCAATGAGATTAAAATTGTTGAGCTGTTTGAGCAACAAGTTTGTTTTGGAGCCAGACTGCATTCTGGGTACAAAGGTTCGGAGATCTCAGGCATGGAGTTAGGATACAGCTTGGCGTAGCAGCCTGGAATTTTATTCACTGGCCGGTCTGACATATTGTTTTAGCATGTTCTCTACTATGCATTTTTGTGCTTTCATTATCAGATCTCATTTTGTAAAATTATGTGAGAGTTTGGTACAACTGTTCAACTGGTGTGATAATGTCCTTTGTATTGGTGCCAGTGTTTTGAATAATAATTGCAATAGCAGGCTGCATTTCAAAAATAGGAACTTGTCAGGGCCTTTTTAAAGAAATCATTAGTGGGGGGGGCATCATTGAAAGGGGATGTATCAAGTAGGTGGTGTATTACAGGTTGAAGGTAGTACTAGTACTGTAGCTCACACATTTCCTTAAAAGATTTTGATGGTATCCCGGTATACCGCGATATTTTAAAAATACCGTAACCGGTATTGAAATTTCAATACCACCCAACTTTAATACCCATCTAAACGGAGCCAGGTTTTGTTGTGAGAATACCATAACATTCCTCTAAACTCAGTTTTTTCCCTTTTTTCCTTATATTTTGGACAAAAGGGACCTCCACTTGGGGGCGGGGGGGATAGCTAACTGGGATAGCTAACTGGGGCAACATGGGGACTGGGGGGGGGGGCTTTGGCCCATCCAGTACATTAGTTAAAAGCCCTGGAACCTGTGCTTAAAATTTTCAGATGAAAGGCAAATATAATAAATTTTGCAAATAAACAACTGGTAACTGCATATTGTTTCAATGGCATCCAGACTGGAAACTTTGCAAATGGCGCGGAGAAGAAAATTGGACTATATTTTTTGGCGCGGATATATATTAAAAAGACTAAAATTTGCACGTATGGCTTTTACTTTGTCACGACGTTACTTCATCTTATAACAATGTGATGTACAGTAACTTGAATTTATAAATTACTATACAATTGGCGCGGATTTTAAGCCCAAGAGAAATTTTAACCGCGTATGGCAAACAGTTTTTACAGTTTTTGCGCGGATGCGGATGATCTCACAAGAAATGGCGCGGGGAAGTTCTTCTCCGCGCACTACTAAGATTCCAGTCTGGATTTATGGCATGGACCCTGGGTTTGGAGAAGGTGTAATATGCAAATCCACAAGGGAAGGTGTACTTTGTCATTATTCTGTGAAATAGCTCTATAGAAGTGAAATATATATTGCTGACTGATCTCCCATCTGCTCTATGACTAAGGGACGGTCGACAAATAGATTTCGTCCTGCTTCACAGAATTGTTCCGCTGGGGGAGGGGATTAACACAGAATCTGCGATTGCTAAATATTAAAATGCAAATATGTGAACTCACCCGCCCTCAACATGATGCACCCTTAATATATGGTAATTATTACAGAAAATGAAGGGTGATAGTTCAAATGCAACTTACCCTTGGTCTTGATAAGTCACTATTAAATAGTGAATTTGCTTACTTGTCTTGTCTTGTGACTATGTGTTGTACACTGATCTTCACTGATCTTAAATAGTTAAATCAAGGGAGCACGCCAGAACTATTTGTGAAAATTGTGTAACCTTAGACGTGTTGTAATCACTGGTTGTAATGATATAATGCTGTAATGCATTGTGGGATAAATGCCAATATGGCCGCCGAATGCAACGTCAAAACATAAAATCCTGAATAATAAAGAACAATTTCAGTAGTTTCATTCAATCGAAAGTGTTAAATATTTGTCAATAAATCATTCTCGTTATCTAGAGATGGCAATAATATCCGACTTTCTTATTTTTGGGTAAGTATTTTTAACTTTGTCCTTTTAATATGTTTGAACATTTTTATGATTTAATATAAATGGTTTCGAATGTTGTGTTTATTTGAATTTTTACTAATTCAGAGTTTAATATAATTGTACTTTTATTTAACAGAACTCTTTTGGTAAATGCCTGCGCTGTTCTTAACTTTAAACTGTAAGTTTGTGTGATATGAATTGGTATTTCATTATGTATAATATAGTCGATACTCGATAGTTATATCGATGTTACTAGGGTACCTGCAAGGTAGGGAATTCTGCGGGACTGTTATTATTCTTTAGCTTCTTGAAACAAATATGCAACACAAATTATATTCAGTAGACGGTAATTATTGGCATTGACTCAGTGGCTTGCGCGCTGTCAGTAGATGCATACCCTAGCATAGTTTGCAGGATGAGACAAGCTAAATATATCACGAAACATGAAAGACATCAAATTTTGTAACATCTATTACAAAATATCAATATTTTCCATGTATTGTTCTTCCACATGGAATTCCCACATGAAACCCATGTTCACTGCGATGAGTAATTCGACACTGCCACGCAAGGAAATTTGCATATTTTTGTAGCGTATAAAAGCGTTAAAAATATATACATGTGTGCAAAATAATTTTGCATTTGGAAAGCTATAAACGAAAGCGTTGTTCCATCATTATGTTCTTACTTTGCTGGATATGCGAGTCACCTACATGTAAAGCACAACTCATTTCAACTCATTGCCATTCGAATATTTGTCTTAGTGCGTGCAGAACTGAGACCCTGTCTGTTCTGACAATAATATGTGAAACGCGACTAGACAAAAATATTAAGTCCATTGTAAAATAGGAATAAAAACATATTTATATGCCTACAGTAGCCTATTTAATAGGTCAAACCTTGCACAAATCAAAATGATTCAGTCAGGCAATTTAGACGATCAATTGCATATCTGTGACTTTGTGTCAAATTCACACGGAGTCACAATCGTCAAGCGGCATACACGAAACATCACTTGATGCAAAATATGGAAATCAACAAGAGAAAGCAAACGCGAATGGATAGAAAAACCTTTTAAAGACATCTCTATGTAAGACTTCCATACTTTACAGCACTAACAGCTCAAGCAAAGTCGATAGCACATTAGCAGAATATATAGTTTATATATAAACAGACACTGAATCTAGCTGCAATCGATTGTGTGCTTTCAGCGTTTCATAGATATATAAATTGAGATTGCCAACTTTCCAAAAAGGAGTAAACAAATGTAAACGTAAAAAATATAAACAAAAGACAAAATATCCTACCTTGAATGATCAAAATAGACTTGAAAAAGCTTTAGAAATTCGATAAAAATTCGAATACTGAGCGAGTTCTGCGCATAGCAAGCGCGCACAACCACAATTCCATGCGCTAAATAAAATTTACTTCAAAACCCCCTCTCTGCACATATTAGGCTGCTGCTACGCTCGCTCGCTCGATTTGTCCATGTGGTTGGACAGTGTATATGGAGGTGAGCCAGCGTGGGTACTCACCTGTGTTTACATGAGACTGATCAGACAGGCTGGCTCACCAAAACAGCACCCGGGCTAAATTAAATAATGTAAACAAATTTTCCGACAAACCTGAGATCATACTTTAGCAAAGACGTTTTACAGTTATAACTCACAGAAACGATCAGAGAGACCTTTTAAGATCGAAATCTGTCGAGAAAATGTCTTTAACAACAATATATTCGCGTAAACACAGCATTTATTCTCACCCCAGGTAGCCGAGCCAGCTCGGATCATTGCGTTTATATGGAAAATTCCAGCCAGCTTAAGCGAGTTCTTGGGTCAGTCGAGGTGGGATCTTGCTTAGTCAGGCCAGTTCCCATATAAATACAGTACTGTAGATGTTAGCATTTTTCTAATTCTTATGGTTATATTAATAGCAAAAGAAAAGATCCTACAGAAAATTTTGGAGAGGAAGAACCAAGCCTAGGTAAGATATAGGCAGGACAGTGAGGCAGCCATCGGAAATAGCGGCAGCATACAGCAATTTCTGCCAGCAGGGCCTCCATAGGAAATGTCAGTGGCTGAAATTTTTTACCTCCACCTCCGTTTCTCGTTCTTAGATTATATTTAATAATATTTTCCCATTGAAGTGAGCTTAATTTAAAAATGAATATTAGAGCCCAGCAAATTGCTTTTAAACCACATAACAGACAGAAATATAAACATATTAGAAGAAAAAATATATTAATAGCTAACGTTTAGTTGTGTTAAATTTATTTACAATAAAATGGTTTTAAATTACAAAAAACGCTTACAACATTAAAAAATTCAAAAGAACAAATAAACAATTAAGAAACCAAAACAGCTTATCAGTATATGTTGTTAGTGTCTGGTTAATGTTAAGTGATTAGTATTTAAAGGTCAATATTAAGACTAGAATAAATCCAGAGGAGTAGATATTATATTTTAAGGACTGAATTAATTTGGGATATTAATAGGCTTTCTCGAATAAGAAGATCAGATTCAGAAGTTCCAGATGAAAGGATCTTAAAGTCAGACACAGTGACTGCTTGTTTATTAATGTGTTTATGAATGTGTTTATGAGCGAGAATAGCAGACATAGTTGAAGGCGAAAGCCTATTAATATCCAAAATTGACTCAGTCCTTAACGCTAATATAACATCTACAGTACTCCTTTGGATCTATTCTAGTCTTAACATTAACCTTTAATTACTAATCACTAAACATTAACTAGACACTAACAACATATTTGTCATTTTCTGATAAGCTGTTTTCGTTTCTTTATGTTCATTTGTTCTTTTGAATTTTTAATGAATTTTTAACATACCATGTAAATTTGTTTAAATGCTTTGAAGATGTTGTACTGTAAACAACGAAACGTTAGCTAATAAATTATTTTTTCTTCTAATATGTGTGGTTTAAAAGTCATTTGATGGGCTCTTATATTCATTTTTAAATTAAGATTTCCGCCTAGTGTATCAATAGTTACTATATTGAAGTGAGCTTAATTTATAAAAAACATCACTTGCACTCTACCCTGGGTTCCAGAGGCTTCAGAGTTTCCTTCTCATTTTCCCCTTTCTTCTCAAAAACCAAACCCTCCTGAAAACCTCTGGCACCCAGGGTACTTGCACTCCTGATTAAGAAAAACCTACGTAATTGTCAAACTGCCAAATTTCCCAGACGCAGTTGACAGGTTTCAACATCTTATATAATAATATATAATAATATTATATATATTTCAATAGCTACCAAGCTAAATTACAATGTGTTACAATGTGCAGTAATTTATTAACTACTTTAAAAAGAAAAATTATTTAGTAAAAATTGAAATATTCAAAAAACTTATTAAGTTACAGTATATAGAATTAGCCAAAAGTCAAATTGCAGTCAACGCATAAGTTGTAATATTGCAAAGTTGTAATATTCTAATCCGTTTGTCGTTGCCTTCCTCTCCCTCACTTGTGAAACTTTCCTTGGCAGTAAATGATGAAGTTTATGATCAGGGTTTGAGATCTTTTTATCAGTTTCACGCACATGTCGTCTGACTTATCTCTACGATCCTTCAGCAGTTTTAAGTTGGACTCACGTTGTAGCTCAACCCTGGAAAATTATCCCTTATTTTAGATTCACTCGATATCTTTACTTTGTGTTGGTATTCCACTTTCAGTCATCATCTACCCAAACACCGATAATTTATGCAACTGCTCCCCAATTGTTTATGGTGGAAGATCAGTTTTCTTCCTGGAGTCAATTAGCATTTCCTAACATTCTTTTTCTAACATTCTGTTAAATTGATTTCCATATTTTCTGCTCCTGTAAACTCTTTTCAACATTACGTTGAGAATTTCCAATCTAAGAGCTAGGAATATGAGAAGCATCAATGACTTTGGAGAGGGTTCTAAACATAGAGACGTCGTTATTTTGGGAATCACCAACGAAGGTTATTAATCAGGATAATAAAAGCGATAGGGCGATATTTCTGAATCATTATTTCCAAACTTGGTTACTTGAGTTCTGCCCTGCAGATACGATCCTATCCTGATTTTCACACAATTTCCAATAGCTCTTTGTGATCGACCAAGTCAAAAGCTTCTTTAAAATACAGTAAAAAGAACCGTCGCACCGTATGCAGGAGGTTTACAAGAGCTAACACTGCTGATGACCTTGGTAAGCACCCAGATTGTGATTCAGTCGCGTTCTTCTTGATATCTTCATACATCCAGGCTATACGGCGTATTAGACATTGTTCTAATGTCAATTCGTAATTCGCAACGTACTTTGGAACCTAGTTTTGAACTTAGCAACCTAATTTCGAACTTAGGTTGCAAATTTGTTGTGTAATTACATTGGAAGTTGGCTAATTAGTAAACAACGTTACGTAATTTTGAACTAATATTAGAATCGCGTTTTGAAAAGCAAACTGAAACCGAGAGTAAGATATGAATAAGTAGAATAACGAATGGGGCCGATTCAATGATATGTTTAGCTGATCAGTAAAGTCATAAAAGCACATTCCTTGCGTCTAGATTGAACGCTAAATAGCTCATCGCCTTGATGTATATTAGCAGATCGAAAGAAATATAGCAACACTCACCTGAGTTTTTCTAACATTTTCAATCTTTTGCATTCGTGGTTCCGTACATTAAAAGTTTGTATTAAATATTTTGAGCACAGAGAATTGAAGGAAACATGCGTGCGCATACAATTACAATATATTGTTCACTCCCCCTAATTTTAAAAGTGACTTGAAGCTCGACTCTTCCCCCGGAAAAGCGACATCCAAACCGAGACGAAATCGACTTCTCGAGAATACATAGATCCGCGCAAAAGACTGGGTCGAGTGATCTCTGGAGAAACCTTGTACGTCAAGAATAGTGTGCTGCCTCGCTGAGGCTCAGCAGCAATTAATATTTAAACTTTTAAAGACAAACCTGAGGGTAATGCATTTAGTAAACTAAAATAATTTAATACAGTCTTCTCAATGGAAGAGTTCTAAAAAATGTTGATCATCCTCAGTTAATCCATAACTAACACTTGGCATAAAATTGCCAATCCAGGAATCCAGTCCTCTGTGTAAACCAGAGCTCTGTGTATTGCAAGCCCAGTATTGGGAGGTTGTTTCACTGGTCCTTTTAGAAACTATAGATTTTGTTCTTATCATTTTTGTACTTATGGTACATTCATTTTTATTATTAATAGTGGACAAAAGTCGTGATTTTCTCCTGAATTTACGATTCTTCAGAACATTTATTGGCATCTGGAATGTTGCAATGATGATATGTATGATCATGTGAGTGTTGTCTAATTTGATATCAGTGGGTTCATGCATTGTTTTATCACGGGTATAATACATACTTTTATACCCTGTCTACACAGGACCTTGATTTGATATATTGAGTTCATGCATTGTTACATCACAGGTTTACCTATCGCGCAGCAGATGCTGGTCAATCTGTACACCATTATATTATTGTATTTGGTTGTAAATAAATACAGTAGAAGAGCGATATTAAGTTCAATTTGATCACAGATTTGATTGCTCCTATAATAAACACTTCTGCAGTTGACCAGTCCTGCAATGCTCACTAAAACCAACCAATATGTAAGTACAGTACCTATATATAATCTATTGTAAATTGCTTTTCTTTCTGATTTGTTTTTCTTTTTTCAGTTTCTTTGGTTCATGACGATATCAATAGTCAAATGACAAAGGAAATCAGAGAATGTGATGTAACAGAATGTAGTATGGCAGTATATAGTATATTAGATCCTAGAATTAGTGTTTACTAGAGAATGTGACTGTTTTAAGATGTCATGTATTTAATTTAATGGTCTGTATCAGTGACTTAGCATGACTGAATGGTCTGTTGTAGTGACTAAACTCGCTACTCTGTGTAACATAGTCTGGTTGTTATCATGCATAGTACACGCAGTATAATATAACAATAATTATAATAATACTAATATTTAATCTTTCAATGAGTATATGTATTGAAATGTTAATACTATAGTAGGTCATACTCATTGAAGCCATAGTTACTGTATATATATATAGTTACTGTATTGTAAACTAATAAATTCAGTGTACAGGTTTGCATGATCGTGATCATGACGACGTGACATATTGATGCGTAGATGGACAGCATGTTATATTCAAACAAACAATAAAAACTATTTTGCAAAAGTTAATTTTGACAGTGAACCATTATGCACCCTAATGCGATCATTAAGGCTCAGCCCGCGGTCAGCTGAAGTTATGCCGCTATCTACACACAGAACCAATCATATCCAGGGTGGGACGGATTCGGAAAGGGATGAATGTAAACGTAAAAAAAATTAACATAGGTATGGATTTTGGAACAACGATGATAATATAAAACGGCAGACAAGATTAACAATATTTCGTGATTTCGAAATGCGCGAAAGAAACTATAAATTTATTTCCAACCCGGTCTCATACAATAATATGTTGTTTTTCCAACTGAAATTTATTTTCACACTAAAATTATGTCACGAAGTTTGTTGACGCCAACATAAAGATCCAGAAATTTTAGTACCCTGTCTTCTAATTTATTGCATAACAAATATAAAGTGCCAATTTATGAAAAATACATAAATTGGGGTTAATAAGGAGCAACATCCTTAGACAGGAAGGGAAACATATGCAAAGAAAACAGCAAGTTGCCAACAACTCCCAACTTCTGTCAATTCGTTGGGATCAGATTATCATTCTTTAGTTATCAGCAAAAAGCTAGCCAAAACTTCAACTCAGTTCATTATGGTTTCAACTGCCTGTGAGAAAACACAAAAAGAAAACTCACCCTGCACCCACACCTTTAGTTAAGAAAAAACAACTATTAATCGCACGTTTTAATTAGGAAAATGCGAAATTCAATTGAAATCATATCTATGTAGATATATACATACTATATTCCTTGTGATGCACAGTAGATCCTAATTAAACCAAGGGCAAGGGCAAAGTTGATATGGTCCCCAAACTGTTTTAAACTTGTCTTCGTTGCCTTACCGCTCTCCAAGCCTGTCTAATCTCTTTGTTAGCCCAAACTAGAACAAGACAATTTACTGTTGAATTAATTGTAACCAAAGATGTTGTCCAGACTTTAATATGAACCAACGCATTCAAAGTTCTAGTTTGCCGAGTATAAATACCGAACATTATAGCATTGGGGAGATACAATATAAAGCAACAAGCAACAATACAAAAACACGTCTTAGCGAGTTTCACTTCTTTCACAAACATAGCTTGTTGATTTCTTGCGTTATTCAACATCTTTCTGGTAGCGGTGTAATATATTGCGACGTAAACATAAGCAGACACCAAACAAACTATAATAGTCATTCCTGTTATAAAACTCTGGATATCTGAATCAAAGAAGCGGGAAAACGCCAATGCAAAGGGTATAAGGCCCAGAATAAGAAGTACTGCCACACAACGTCTTTTTGTGACGCAATTTCGATGAAACACTGGGTGGTGAATTGATAAATATCGCTCAATATTTAAAGTAAAGAGACTCGTAGCTGACTGTCCGGAGAGAAGAAGTTGTGCATTTTGATAAAACAGTTTGTATAAACAGTTTGCTGATCCGGTGATCTCACTCATTGAGTTGAGAATGTACAATGCATGCACAATGAAGGCTGCACAGAGATCTGTAAATGATAGTACCATTATGAGAAAATATGCCACTTTATTAGTCAACTTCTTTGATTTCCAAAATACATATACCACCACGGTATTGAGCAGTGTTCCAGTGATTGCGAAAAGAGCATTTATAACACATCCCGCGATACTATTGTTGATGTAGAATGTTGAAGGTTGATCGACTACATAAGCCATGGAAGGACAGACTTTAATTTCACTAAGATTTCCTGATGTTGCCATTTTATTATTTTCTGCGTTTCTGCCTGTAGTGAAGGTATATCCTTTTTCTATTGCCCGGTATATGTCTGTACAGCTTACTCCGCCATACCTAAAAATTTCGTTCCATTTGTGTTGACTGTCCATGCATCTGCCGAGCTCTAATTAGTCTGTCATAAAATGTCAATGTATATAAACAGAGCCACCTATGTAATATTATTCTTATGTAATTTATACAAAACTAGCTCGTGTTAGACTGCGCAGGCGTAATTAAATTAGTTTTTCCACGTAAAGTTTGCAATATAGCAGGGAAAAAAATATTTGAGAATCCGACTTCTCACTTCAAATTTCAAACATCAAAATACAAGTATGAAACTATTGGTTTTCATAAAAAGTATATCTTATTAATTAAGGGCTAACAATTTGGTTTGCTCTGCCTCCCAGAAATGTTCAATCACATACTATCATGAATATATATCTAGTTTTGTCATAAGGCTAGTAGCCTGATCAAACAAAATGTATTGTCTTTTTAAATACAAATTTTAATTAATATTAGGAAGGGAATACGGGGGCTTTGAGGACAAATACTGAATATATATTTAATTCGAGAATGCTGATTATTAGATTGGTTTTACCAACTAAGACGATTTGCGTTCATTTACTTATAAGAAGTCTTACCCCAGCACGTCTTTGGCCTGAATTCCTTATATGCAGATTTTATGTCTATAGAAGTGAAGTAGTCTTGTACACGCACTCCCTCGCGCACTACTGCATTGAACCAGAGCGGTGCAGGTGTTCGTCTTGGTTTTTTCCAGAAATTCACGAAGTAAAATACACAAAATTGTTCAGAAAAATCAATAGTTACTCTACAGACTAAATCTCAACGTTATCAGACTGTAATTATCTTGAGACAATTGGATCAGTTTATACAAAAGGGAATGATTGTGGACATTTAATTACTAGTAATCACTAATACTAATAGTTTTTAATTAATAATACTCGCAGGATAAAGGTTAGATGTCTACTGCTTATTTTGAAATATATCAGTGAATGACAAATTGTATAATAACACTTAATCACGATATGTATTCAACTGCAGCTAACGCCGATGGGGTCGTGAATTTATTTCTATATTTAATCTAACCCTGCACCCAGTAATCTTTCCCTGTGGAGGAAACTGGAGTACCTGGATGAGTGCCTTGGATTTTGGGTGTTGAATGAGACTGACTCAACCCACAATCTCAGAGCCGAATACTTTTTGATCATTTGAAGATCAGTTAATTACGCGGGGTGTGTTTCGGTAAGAAATTACAGCTCCGCATTGTGTTTTAGAGTAGGTTGAACCTCGACGCGTTTCGATATTACGACCTTCGGGAAATTGAGGCGCTGTTACGATTGTAGAGGAGAAAAAAAGGATAAGATAATGTGTTTTAGCAATAATTGATAGAGTAAATTAAGAAACACTGTATACACTGTACCCCACATTTTCCGGCCTCTTTAAAGCTTGGTATACAGGCGTACAGGGCTCCAGGCATACAGGGCTCCAGGCATACAGGGCTCCATATATTTAATTCAGCTATGCTAAATGTTTAAAATATTTCAATAATATTAATTACGTCATCGAGAGGATTTCAGTATTATTGAATGTTAGAATCGAACAGCACGAGATGTCGCACGACGAAATGCGTGGTGTTGTTACGAGAGACATGTCTCTAAGTTGATAAAGTCCATTTTTATCATGCAATTCATTGTACAGTATTAATTTGTTGATCAACAAGGCCAGTCGCACGTTATAAACTGGTGTTACTGTGTGGATACCATGCATAGACTCAATCTAAATATTTTAATTAAGAATCTTGTAAAAATCTTGGTGCTTAAAATTTAGTCTGTTCATCATATCACTGATGTACGAGAAGTCGAGCAACACTGTAGAACTAGCCATACCAATATACGAATACCGTCGCAGGACAATCATTTCATCATTGCTTTTTGTCTTTAGACATTGCGAACTGTAGTGGCAATCGTATCCCTACTACAGGACCCACAGCACTAAGCCAAGTTGTTAGATACAAACTGACATCTCTAAATGAAAACAAAACAATATACTGTGCGCATACTTTGCGTGCGTGCTGCGGGGCCAAAAGAGTTGTAGCAAGGTATCGTCGTCCCCATCGACATTGTCGTGTGCAGGGAGTCTACTTCACAATCCAAATAAACATAAGGTATACGCAATTCAATGTGGGATACATGTACGTCAAATATTAATTGTTTCACAGTGGCGTGACGTAAGGACTTCTTAGGTCAATTGCTTGCAGGGACGTAGCCAGAGCTTTTTTTCAAGGGAGCCCTGTGAGGGGATTAGGTAGCTGTATGGTGGGCATAAATTAATTCCTTTTTTCTGGTAGTATTAGCACTAAATATTACCAAGGAGGAGCTATGGCTCCCTCCTCCCTACTACTGATTTGCTTGTAATTGTTTGCTCTTTGATATGTTTCCTAGATAAACAACCAAGATGGCACAAGTGATGTACATGCAATACTATAAAATTAATTAGTCAGGCAGATAGAGGTGAATCGAGGGGCAATTTCTTTTTGTGATAGAAATGTTCTTCTAAACCTCCTCAATCCATTTCCGGATGTTCGCCGGTCCAATTTTCCTTGTGGAACTTTTCAAAAAACTTTTCTGTATGTTTTTCGCGGGAAGAAACGAGCCCTCGGTGTTTCTGCCCAGCGCTAACGGACAGTGCTACCAAACTCTGCCAAACATTCTGCCAAAAACCAAACAGCCAAACAGAAGATTTTACTTTAGAAATTATCGCGAAGATGTAAATTTTAAAATTATTTTTAAAACAAGAAACATACAACAGAATTTGAAGTTAATTTAACAGGCGGGGATGGGGGGGGGGTGAGACAACGTCCCTACTGCGTAATATTCTTATTCTCAACTATGAATGATTGCATATCTTACAAAACCAATAGGGGTCGGACAACTCTATGTGGTCATGTGGTCTGTGGACAACCTAAGTTTGCACTGCTGCAGCCATATTGGCTGGAAATAAATAAGTGTTTTTAAAGACAACATTAACGACAGAACTACTTCTCCTTATCTGGTGCACAAGTGCTTGCGGTTAATTATTATCTGACCGAAAATTACCCTTATATATGTTGTGCTAGTATTTAAAGCTTATTATTCGCTGAACATTGGTCTCGTATCTGCTGTGCTATTCAGGGGCGTAATTGGTGGTTGTGGATAATTTTGCCCGTCTAAAGATCAAGAAATAACGTAAAGGGGCCGAAAAATGTTTATGGGGACCCTGGTGACGCTAGCGAGAATGTACATGCATGTATTGAGTGCTGGGAATGTACATGTATTGAGTAGGCCCCATGGGGGCATGGTCCCCTACAGTCTCTGATACGCTATTTTATGCACTTTGGGGAAGATTTTACAGAAATCTGGTGGTCAGAAAATGTTGTATCATAGTAGATTAGCAAATTTTTCAAATTGCATAATCTTCAAGGCTATTTGTTCTTACTCAACATGATTTAAATGCATTTTTTCTTGACCAACATCAGTCAAAATTTGCCCTACAAAATTGCAATAGTTAAACTTTGGAGGGTGACTCACCCTCCAGTAACCCCCCACTTGTTACGCTCCTGGTGCTAGTGCTTAACAAAGGTTTATAGTTGAGAAAATATATAGGTACAAGGCTGCGCGCACACTATGAAACTATTATTGAAAATTTAGTGGGGCTATGAAAACTTTGCAAAAATAATGATCGGCTATGAAACTTTTTTCAGGTTTCCAGTCAATGTTTACTTGTACTTTATTATTTAGTCAGAACTATTGATAATGTGTAAAGAATGCAACCCCCTGCACTACCCAAACTAATTTTAAACATGTTGTATATAGCGTTGAAATTCATCCCTGCATACTCCCCCTCAACTATAATTTTAGGAACTGTGATTTTAATCTTCTACACCCTAATAAATTATACCAATCGTATGACATAATAGAACAAGGACGAGTTTTCAACCAACTTTGAGATGTCTGGATAGAAGATGACACTGTCTTTAAGTGTTTGATCCAGCTTCTCAAACGAATCAATATTTTAGAGGAAATTTGAAGTAGAAATTGTCAATAATCATGATATTAATAATCATCTTTATCCACTTGCGCAGTATATACATGAAGGTAATTAGAATGTCCTGTTATTAATCATCTTTACACTGTAGTGCATCAGATATAAGACCAATGTTTAGTAAATAACCAACTTGAAACAATAGCTAAAGGGAAGGTTTGGTTAATTATTTCAAGTTTTTTTCTTTTGTCTGCAAACATTGAACCACAAATGTTCACCAGTTTGCTTTATCTAAGGCCGTTGTCTTAGCCCGGTCACAGGTGTACTGCTGTTCCTAAGTCTTTTTCTTTTGTCCTCCTTCATGTTGTTGCTGGTCGTCCTCTCTTCCTCCTGCCCTCTTGCGGATTCCATTCATTTGCAATCTTTGGTAGTTTGGTTAATAATCAATCATGAGACCAATGCTCAGATAATAATCAGTAACTTTAAGCACTAGCGCATCCATCAGACGAGGGGAAGTTGTTTCAGAATATCGTCTTTAAACACTTGCGCACCAAATACGAGATCTATCTGCCTGACTAAAGGTTCCGTGTGACTAACATATGTTGTTTGAACCAAATATCTCGTACTCATTAATTACTCATGAGGACATTACCCAACCATATCGCTTTATTTTGGTAAGGGATGGCGGAATATATATAAGGAGCTAAGATGCGACTTCAGATCACCCCTGAAGGAGACACTAGACCGGAGTGCCTGAACGTTGGGTCGTGAATGTAATTTGACCGTGCTTTGCATTTATATACTTAAACCAGAGTAGTGAGCGAAAACAAGGATGATATTAAACCTGGTTGCCGTAAACGAACAAACTTTAAAAAATAGAGCTTGATAATTGATATTCCTCACATCATTCTTTTCTGTTTTTGGACAATTACATCCAAGTCCTACATTGCTACAATAAATGTAATGAAAAACAAAGCAATGCACTTACTTCTCATAAGCAGATGTATTCATTAGCAATTGCTTCATTAACTCAGCAGTATGACAAGGATGGACAAGGAAGTAAGGTCGTTGTAAAAGAGGATGTTCCTGTGGGAGAAACACTAGTACTTTAACTTCAATTGACAAGTTTACGGTGCATCACGGATAAGCCTACAGATGGGAGGTTTTTATCGTGTTTGCCTATAGCCAGTGAGTAACTGCTTCCAATTGTGATGAAAGATCAGAACATTCCACAGATACAGAACAGCTAAATATGCTGTTCAAGATTATATATGTTTAAGAATGTTGGAAATAGTCCAATTTGATAGAATTCTTTATAACTCTATACAACAAGTTCTTGATTTTACAACTTTTATACTTTATTCACGAGTTACTTTATTAAATATATTTATGACTTTTCAAATGTTGTCGCAAATTCAAAAAAAGATTATATTTTATCTTGACACCCTATATCTTTCAAATTGAACCAGCGGTTCAGTCAACATCATATACGATGCAAGAATCAGATTGCCTCACAACTTCTCACAATCAATGCTTTCAACTCACCTGTTGTGTTATAAAGGACCATTTATCATAATTCAGAAAATCCTGATGAATTTCTGGCACTTGTCTCCAAATATCATCTAATGAAAGTAGCTTTCCATCTAAAGAAATAAAAGGAGAATCCAGACGAACTAGATTTTGAACGTGTATTCAAACATGGAATAAATGCATGGGGGAATGTTTAACCATTGATCTGATGAAATGAAATAATCGTGTTATAAAGAGTATTTAACAAAGTACCTTGTTTCCAGGCAGAGAAATACAGAACAGGAACATTATAACTGGGACTGTATACCACGTGATATTCAAATGTTAAAATCTCTTTTAACTGTTCCGTGTTACTTAAACACACCTATAATATACATAGATAGATAATGGGTAAGTACGTCTAAATAACGAAAATATTTTGCTAATTTGCTCGAAGCGTCCGATTTGCCTTTACAGACAGTTCCTACAAGCACGGAAAAACGACTTCGAGAAATATAAGACGACGATAAACAGGTTTTTCTGTGGCATGAAACAAACTTTCTTAAATCAATCGGTTCTATATTCAAACTAAACCTAGCTAAACTAAACTAAATAAATGTTACTACTAACGCTCCTAACGAAGGTCCTTTGCTCGAAAGCAAATTATAACCATAAATTAGATCAGTTCTTGAGTGCTTTAATACGAGTTCTAGAGTATTATTCCTAGAGATCCACTAAGATCATCCCGTCCATTGTAATTACAGGAGAAAACCAGAAAACTAGCAAGAAAACCTGCAGTGTTTGGTAGAGTCAAAATGGAAACATTCTTCTCACATGCGACGGAGCGAAATTATAATCAGACAAATGAAATCTAAATATTTCAGGAATCGAACCACGGGAGCAGACTAGCAGAGCAACCTCTTAATAGCAGATGTGAAATGCAGGTAAGCACTAACCACTGTCTCAAGATTTTGGGGATCGTTTTATGTAGATTTTACATCCTTACATGCAGCGTACTGTATCTGAAAAGAAGTAAACAGCTATAAAATGTTCCATATACCCGTTCGTATCAGACCTGGTGAAACCCGACCCATTGGGATATTTTTGCCTTCACGAGACCTGGGCAGTTTCTAGACTGCCCTAGCTGTGAGGAGTTGTTCTCCCTGGTGACTGGATCATTTGATGGGGGGTTGCGCAAATCCCCCCAAAATATCGAGCAAGCACTTCTGATATTACAGTAAGACTAAAAAAATATCGAGCAGACATCCAACTTCCCACCCTAATGCAGCTGTCATGTAACTTCTATTGTCACATTTTATATGCATTTCTGGGCTTTCTAAGGATCCAATTTTCAAACTTTTCTCAGGGAGCTCCCCCGAACCCCCCTAGCAAACTATCAACGACCGCATTCCGTTTTTTTACTGGCGTTGTGCAAACTATACGCTGAAAAACCCACCCGGCGTTACTTGGATGTACTGTGAAAAGATATCTAAAAATCAACCATATCTCAACCATATTTAATGTATTTTCCGAAAAGCACCTATAGGATTACGATGTATAAATTGGGATAAAAAGTTTGCTGAGAACACAGAAAATCACATTTCCAAGGTTTTAGATTTCAAAAATTTTCGGGTTCGGAAATTCCATCCTCCCTCGGACCCTCTACAAATGCATGTCCTAGTCCATCAGTCACAAATTCTGCTCAATCTGTCCCTGCCCCAATGATAAGGTCTCAGCAAACATACATGTTGGCAGTGTCAGTGCAACATTCACTTTATAAAATTTATAAAGTTTGTTTTACTATCTAATTTGACTCTAAAAGTTTGCAGAAAAAATATCGTGCAGGGATACAGAGATTAAAACAAAAATCCTACACAGTTAAAGGACCACAAAAAATATCGAGCACCAAAAATTCACGCAACCCTGTTATATATAGCTAACTCGGTACCAGACTCTTTCGAACAGTACATACGGGACATATTGATATTAAGGCATGCTTTTAAGTTGTTAGTTGTTTTATAAAGTTTATACTTTTGTATTGTTATAATAAATCATAAAGGCCGCTCTGACGGGACTCAACATTGGCGACGAGGTATTAACTGAACCGACGACAAATAGATAAGCTTATTTTGCGGTGATTATTACAAGCGAGGATGGCCGAAGAACCAACAGAACCACCGACGACGGCACGCGTTATTACAGAGACAAGAAATCTACGATCTCAGCCGTTTATTGCCCCCAGAAGAACCGTGTGCTACGGGCAATGCCTGGGAAGAATGGTTGGAAAGCATCGAACGAGAATTTAGATATTTTAAAATCACCGATCCACTCGATAAAAAATATGCACTTATTATTTACGGCGGCAAAGAAGTGGCTAAACTAGAAAAGAGCCTATCACTACTTATCGAAGAAGAACAAACACTATGCCCGATACCAATTCTTAAAGCTAAGACGAAACCCAGGGGAATTAACCAGTAGCTATGCAGCGAGACTTCGAGAAAAAGCGACCGAAGAAGAGACAACTGCCAAGCCTTTGGGAAACGCTGCAGAAATTGCAATAAAGACATCCACTTTGCATCAGTATGCAGATCAGCAGGCAACTTGCGAGGTGACTTCCAGAAACAAAATGCCAGACCAAACAACCAAACGGGGCGAATCAAACGGGGCGAATCAAATCGACCACCGAGGAGGACTTCTCAATCAGTTCGGACGACGACTATTTCGTACAAGCAGTCACAAACAGCTTCCAAGCGAAGAAAATTACCGGGTCAGATTACACAGTGACTGTCAGATTACACGATGTCGATATTCGGATGGAACCAGACAGCGGGGCCGAAGTCAACCTGATGGATGAACACCAATTCCAAGCATTACTGACCGAACTAACCACAAACCGACATTAGAACACTGCCAGGTCAGACTCAACACACTACAGCACCCTCTCAATGTAAAATACAAATTTGAAACGATTATCCGCAATCAAACCTGCGGAAAGCCAGCAACATTCATTGTAGTGAAAGGGAGGATAAACTCACCACCGCTTCTTAGTAAAGAGACCCTGGTCGAGTTAGACATGCTGAAAATACAGCCCGATGGAGGACTGAAAACCCAAAATGCAATGCGGATTGAGAATGAGGAGCCAAAGACTGTCAATTCAACTACGAAGAACTCTAAGCGGCTGGAGATGGACAATATTATTGCCAAATATGACCATGTATTTCAAGGCATCGGAAAGATCACAGATAAGAAAAGCAAGAAGGAAATACATGGACAATTCCATATGAAACCGGAAGCCATACCAGTCACCCAAAGACCTCGCCCTGTACCCTATCACCTACAAAAGCCGCTGAAGGAATGGTTGCAGCAAGGAGTGGAAGAAGACATATTTGAACAAGTCCCTGAGGACGAACCAGTTACATGGTGTTCCCCGCTTGTGATACAACCCAAACCGAGATTTGCGAAGACACCCAAAGAAAAAATTGGCCCATATATGATCCGAGCAAGCGTTGGTCTCCGGGTTCCCAACAAATACATGGAACGAAGCCGAATTACCCAAACTCCTATTGTAGAAGACTTCATCCACAGATTTCATGACTGCAGCATTTGGACCAAGATGGACGTCCGTCCAGGCTACCACTAACTTGCCCTCGATCCAGCATCACGAACCGTTGCTACTTTTGCCACCCCATGGGGGAATCATCGACCAAAACGATTAGTTTTTGGAGCCAAAGCATCGAAGATTTATTCGATGAAGTAATGCAACGAATCTTTGGGGACATTCCCAGATTTCCTAAACCAGAGAGACGACCTTCTGATCGGCGCACGAACACAATGCTACACTTGAAGCTGTTCTGCAGAGAGCTGATGACTATGGAATCAAACTCAACAAAACCAAATGCGAGTTCGGACAGCAAAAATTGGAATTCTACGGCTATAGATTCAGTCAACAAGGACTGACACCCACACCAGATAAAGTGAAGGCCATCCGGGAATGCACGGCACCAACATCGAAATCGGAAGTACGAAGTTTCCTTGGCATGACAGGATACCTAGCGAAATTCATCCCCAGATATGCCTCCCTGACGCAACCATTAAGAGAATTAACCCGCAACGAGATGAAGTACCACTGGGGTCCAGCAGAACAAGACGCATTCGAGAAACTGAAGCACAGCATCTCCAATGATGATACCATAGCATTTTTCAACCCTGAACGACCCAACATGTTTAGAGCAGAAGCGAGCTACAACGAAGGCCTCTCAGCTGCTCTGTTTCAACGTACTGAGAAAGGATGGCAGCCAGTTCACTTCATCAGCCGTACCCTTACCGATGTCGAACGGCGATACAGTCAAGCCGAGAAAGATGCGCTATGCGTAAAGTAGGCGAAGGATCGGTTCAGCATCTACTTAATGGGAGCACCAACATTCACCATTGTCACAGCGCATAAACCGCTGCTCCCTCTGTTCAACAAAGCCACCGCGAAGCTCCCACCACGTATCGAGAAGTGGGTAATGGACATGCAGGACGTGGATTATGAAATGCGATACGAACCAGGAAAAGATGAAGCTGATCCCATGGACTTCCTCTCGCGACACCCCCTGCTGGAAACAGGAGAAGACGAGACAGAAGAAATTATTAAGAGTGTTACAGAAACAGAACCAGCCATTATTTTAAATAAAATCAAAGCCGCAACAGCCCAAGATAACACTCTTCAAGAGCTTAGTCAGATCATACACGAAGGAAATTGGATGCAGTACAAGAAAGATCCTGACATTTTACCTTTCACTGCTATCAAAGACGAGCTATACGAAGCTAAAAGTATCATCTAACGAATGAATCAGATTGTTCTTCCTGACAAATTACAGAAGAAAATGATAAAAATTGCTCATGAGATGGGACACTTCGGGAAAACCAAAACTAATCCAAATATTGGTTCCCAACCATGAACGCGATGATTGATCAACTCATCGGGCAATGCTTCGAATGCCAGGTCGCCACTAGACAGCATACGGAAGAACCCATCAAGCCAACAGTTATTCCACAGAAACCTTGGGAGGAGATCGCCATTGACTTCGGAGGACCGTATCCAGACGGTCACTACAACTTAGTGGCTATAGACAAAAGAACTCGCTACCCAGAAGTCGAAGTCACCAACTTAACATCATTCAAACCGACCCAAGTGAAACTGAAACGAATATCTGCGCACCATGGCGTCCCACAGCGCGTAGATTCAGACAACGGCCCTTCCATTCAATTCAGAAGAATTTGCGCAGTTCGCTGAACATGAAGGATTTACGCACCACCGGATAACACCAGAGCACCCAAGAGCCAATTGGGTTTTCAAGCAAATTATAGTTGTTCATAGTTAAAACATGATTCAATACTGCCGGTGTAACGGAAATGGACGGTGTAGAGGATGTATTTGTGCTAAGAACAACCGGTTTGTACTAATTGTAAGCCAGGAAAAGACAAACGATGTGAAAATCAAATAACAGTTCTGCCAAGTCTAACACAAGATGGATACCCAACTACTCATGGAAACGAGCCAAGCCTAAATCAACATCAAGTTCTTGATAACGAAAGAACAAGTATGGGCTTAGATGACCAAAATCAAAATGTACGAACTGCCGTTGGGACAGAAAATTTAGTGTTAGAATAAGAACAGCTGGCAGATTTTGTTCCTGTACAGCCTGCATCGTTTAAATGGGGAGAAACCGAAGGGGAAGCATTTTGTCAAGATATTCAAGAAAGTTATAACCAAATAGTCCACTGGAGGCGTAACTTGTTTAAAGTTCCATCTGGACGAGCAGGTAAATCGTTTGTGCGTGAGCTTACTCGAATGTTTGATCCTATGCTGATGCATTCGCACTTGAGAGTGTGGCTTTACAGGCTGCAATGGTTATGCCGGCCCTTTTACTCCAGAAACCACATCCCAAATCCAAGGCGAAAGAACATAGTGCACATTTAAATCGTAGACATAAGCAATGGATGAATGGGGACATTAATGGTCTCCTAGATGAGGGCCGTACTATTCAAAAACGATTAGACAGACAACATAAGCAACGATCCTGTGAGCATACTGCTAGAGTTTTTGCGAAGTTGATGATTGATTTCGGAAGACAACAATGAAGGGATTTTAACCTTAGATAGTCATGTTCTTCCCGACAACCATGAGACTGTCAGAGAATCCCTTTTGAAAAAGAATCCACCTGGTTTACCTCCCGTACCATCAGCTATAGTTAGTGGAGATGTCAACGTAGAAACACATCCAGTCATATTTGATAGAATTGATGAAGATTTAATACGGAATACAGCCATAAAAACAGAAGGAAGTGCAGGGCCATCTGGTCTTGATGCAGTAGCTTGGCGACGTCTTTGTACATCATTTAAATCATGCTCTACTGATTTATGTCACGCTTTATCTATGGCTGCAAGAAGAATCTGTACTACTTTTGTCGATCCATCAGGCTTGGAAGCACTTGTTGCCTGTCGCCTTATCGCGCTCGATAAATGTCCCGGAGTACGCCCAATTGGAATTGGAGAGGTAGCTCGTCGTATCATAGGTAAAGCGATTGCTAGAGTCCTTGGTCATGAGATCCAGGAAGCTACAGGTCCATTGCAAACATGTGCTGGACATTTGTCAGGCTGTGAAGCAGCAGTGCATGCGATGCACCAAGTGTTTGAAGATGGTGACGCTGAAGGTGTTATTTTAGTGGATGCTACCAATGCCTTTAATTGTTTAAATCGTCAAACTGCGTTAATCAACATCAAGAATCTTTGCCCTGCGTTATCGAAAGTATTGATCAATACCTATAGACAGCATATTCCACTGTTTATGGATGGAGAATCAATTTTGTCTAAAGAAGGGATTACACAAGGAGATCCCCTGGCAATGGCAATGTATGCTGTTGCCATTACACCACTGATCTATCACCTAGCTAGGACGACCCCGAATATCGACCATTTGCTAGCACCACTTGAAGAAGTTATACGATGCAAGTTCCTACCCGCCATCACAGGGCAAAGTGTATTAGATGATAACCTTCGTAATTGGATGGGATTACCAGCACGCCTCGGGGGACTAGGTGTTATTGATCCTTCCCAAAAATGCTCCATCTACTATGAAAATTCTAAATCAATTACAACGGCGCTCGTTAATGTCATTCTGGATTAGGCGAGAGTTAAACAGCATTATTAATAGGAAATCTTCAAGACCTAGATTGAACGCTGTCTTTAAACGAGATGGAAGGGAAATATCGAATCCTATAGAAATTGCCAATAATTTTTGTGACTATTTTAGTAATGTAGGACCCTCGCTAGCTAGGAAAATTCCAACATCCCCGGTTCCTACTGAATCATTCCTTTCCGGGGAATTCCCAAATTCTATTTTTCTCCAGCCTGTATTAGAAAATGAAATCAGACTTATTGTCAAAGCCTTTCCATCTGGAAAAGCTGCAGGTTATGATAACATTTCAATGTCTGTCATTAAATTATCTATTGACTTAATTTCAAGACCTTTAACACACATCTTGAACTTGTCTCTGTCGAGAGGGATCGTTCCGGATAAAATGAAAATAGCTAAAGTTATTCCTTTGTATAAGGCTGAGGACAAATCCATTTTTAGTAACTATAGACCTGTTTCCATTTTACCTGCATTTTCAAAAATTTTAGAGAAAGTATTTTATAATACGTTATTAAAATATTTAAACAAACATAACATTTTATGTGCTAACCAATATGGTTTTAGAAAGGGCCACTCAACGTTGTTGGCTCTTGTTGATTTGTACGATAAAATTTCTGAGGCAATCGATAAAAAAGAATTCGCTGTTGGAATTTTCCTGGACTTATCTAAAGCTTTCGATACGGTGGACCATAGCATTCTGTTTGCAAAACTGGAATGGTATGGTGTTCGTGGCATAGCGCTGAACTGGATCAAAAGCTATTTTTCTGACCGGAAGCAATTTGTTCAGGTTGATGACTCGTCTTCTACCATGAAGTCTATAACATGTGGAGTACCACAGGGATCAATCCTAGGTCCGTTGTTGTTTTTGATATATATTAATGACATATGCAATGTTTCAAGTTTGGCAAAATTAATTTTATTTGCTGATGACACAAATTTATTCTTTTCCCATGCAAATCCGGTGCACTTGATTAATGTTATCAACCAAGAGCTGGAAAAAATTTCGATTTGGCTTCGAGTGAACAAATTATCTTTAAATGTAGATAAAACCAAATTTATGATTTTCAGTCCTAGACAAAAAAGGCTGCAATCGGACTTCAGGGTGGTATTAAATGATAGAGAAATTAGTCAAGTTGAAGAAGTTGTTTTCCTGGGGGTTGTTTTAGATGAACACCTTTCCTGGAAATCTCACATTAACCATGTGTCAAATAAGATTTCCAAATCAATAGAAATCATGCGTAAATCTAGTTTCTTTCTTTTAAAGCATTCCTTGTTAACATTGTACTACTCAATGGTGTACCCATACTTACAATATTGTAATATTGTTTGGGCGTCCACATATTCGTCTAATTTATCTCGTTTGGTGATTCTTCAAAAACGTGTTGTTAGAATTATAAATAATAGTAGATTTGACTCCCCTACAGGTTTGATCTTTAAGAATTTTCAGCTATTAAAATTTAATGATATCCATAAATTACAAACAGGACAGTTTATGTTTTCGTATGAACATAACCTGTTGCCAGGGCATTTCGGAAGTATGTTTTACATTAATAAGCAAGTACATAATTATGACACTAGGAGAGCCAATGAATTTCACATTATAACACCTAGAACAAATATACGACAATTTTCAATAAAGTATCAAGGTCCATTCCTTTACAACAGTTTGGATAAGTACATTGTAAATAGTAAATCGCTTTCTTGTTTTGCAAAGAAATTAAAAACTCACTTTTGCTCACTGTATATCAATTAATTAACATATCTGTATTCATAACTTTGATAATACATATTATTTTTTTCGTAATTAAAAATTAGAAATAAGAGGAGGTTTGATATTAAATAAGCCTAATGGTTTCAAATCAAACCTCGTCACATGATACTATTTGTAAATTATACTTTATTATAACTTATCTTATATACTATTGTAATTTACTCTATAATTTAATGCTGTATATAACAATTTGGTGACAATTAAATTCATTCATTCATTCATTCATTCATTCAGAGTATGCACTTCTGAAATTACCAAAGCTCAAATCAACGCGAAAAATCATCTGCGTAATTTAAGAAGACAGCATGAGAAAGTTGATGCAAGTCAGATAATCGACAAATTGTCCCCAAATTTACAGAGATCGATAGAAATATCTTCTGAGAAAGGAGCCTCTACATGGCTTACTACGCTTCCGTTGTCTGACCATGGATTCACTCTTCATAAAGGTGCCTTCCGGGATTCTCTGTGTCTGAGATATGGATGGCTTCCTCAACAGCTTCCTTCTCGCTGCGTTTGTGATCAGAAAGTTTCACTAGAACACGCTCTAAGCTGCTCAAGAGGTGGTTTTCCCTCAATCCGACACAATGAGATAAGAGATATCACTGCTTAACTCTTGACTGAGGTTTGTCACGGAGTTGGTACTGAGCCATGCCTACAGCCTATAACCGATGAAGTGTTTTCATATAGAACAGCAAACAAAGAGGACGGTGCTCGACGTGATCGGCAACGTGCATTTTTTGACGTTAGGGTTTTTAACCCTTTGGCACCGAGCTATCGCAACACATCTCTCTCCCAGTGCTATCGTAGAAATGAGCTTGAAAAAAGAAGAGCGTACGACGAACGAATCAGAGAAGTAGAGCATGGGTCATTCTCTTCCCTTGTCTTTTCAACCGCGGGTGGTATGGGTACCACTGCAAACGTGGTGTATAAGAGAATTGCATCTTTGATCGCTGATAAACATGGTAAACCGTACAGTAAGACAATCAACTGGATGAGATGCAGACTCAGTTTTTCACTGCTACGATCAGCAATTATGTGTTTACGCGGGGCTAGATCTTCTCTTCATCGTCCAATTTGCTCCTTTGAGGGAGAGATTGACCTAGCCTTGGCGGAAGGACGAGTGTCTTATTGAGAAACTCTTTGTTACAATATATTTATAACATGACTATTTTACTGTAGATACAGACTATTCATACAAACATACAAACAATAATACTGTTTATTATATGGATATGGGTGTTTTACCGGAAACTAAAACACTCATATTTTTGCGTGTGTTTCCTCGCGCGACCGTTTCCTCGCGCGGTTGTCAAATAAAGACTGTTCTTATTGAGTTTCAATCAATCAATCAATCAATCAATCAATCAAACTTTATTTATCCACGGTACTATTTCACAAAGACAAAAACTAAAATATTTACAAGATGTGATCTTCCAATAGGCCGTGCTATGTATGATTAATTACATGCAAATATAAAAATAATTTATTAAGTTAATACAATAAGATTAAGAGGAAAAAAAGAAGATAAATTAATTATCAAGAATTATTACCACTATTTGTCACTAGAGCCCTTTTGAAAGTTGACAATGAACCCAAATTTTTTATGTTAGGTAATAAATCATTCCAAGCTACAGCTCCTCTGTACGAGAATGATTTTTTACAAAAGTTGGTATTTGGCCTCGGGAGTGCCAAGTTAAATTCAGCCTGCCTAGTTTCATGATTATGAAGTGTACTGGTTTTCGTGAATAAATCAATTAGGTAATCAGGCACCATATTATTATTTACCTGATACATAGTAGTACCTATGATTATTTCTTCTGAGACTTAGATTAGGTAAATCTAATTCTTTAAGTATATCAGCTGACCTAAATTCATACCCACGCTTTGTAATAATACGAGCTGCTCTATTTTGTAAACGTTGCAAGTGGTTTTGAAGGGTAATTCCAACACAACCCCATACTTGCGAGCAGTAGTCAAAGTGTGGTTGAATTAAGGTTTTGTAAACTGTTACTAAAGTCCTTACATCCACCAGATCTCTTAATCGTCTAAGGACGTAAAGACCCTTGTTTACTTTCTTAGTAATTTGATCTGTTTGAGAATGCCAGGTTAAGGTCTCATCTACCATCATACCCAGTGATTTAGTAACGGTTACTCGTTGAATAGGCGTATCTCCAATTTTTATTTGAAAGTCGGAGTTACACTGCTTAAGTTTTTGATGTGATCCAACAAGCATATATTCAGTTTTGCTTTTGTTTAGGCTCAGTTTGTTGGCCGCCATCCAAACTGAAATATTTGCTAGGTCATCATTTAACGTTTCAAAAATTGCTTTGACATCCTTACTTGCCGTTCCTAATTGAGTATCATCAGCAAACATATCACAATCCGCATTTTTTAAGCAATTTGGCAAGTCGTTTATATAAACAAGAAAGAGTAAGAGTCCAAGAATTGACCCCTGCGGAATACCAGTAATTATTGTTCGTGGTTCAGACAGTTTGCCATTAACTTGACAATACTGGGTACGATTAGACAGATAGGACCTAAACCAGTCATGGGCCCTTCCTCTTACTCCACATAAATATAATTTTTTTAATAAAATACCATGGTCAACGGTATCGAATGCCTTTTTTAGATCTAAAAAGGCAACTCCATTGATCAACCCTTCGTCCATATTTTGATACCAATGGTTTGTCATTTTTAACAATGCAGTAACAGTGGAGTGGAGAGGTCTAAAGCCATGTTGTGCATTTGTTAGTATATTTGCCCATTGTAAATAGGAATAGACCTGGTTATGTGCGAGTTTCTCCATTGTTTTGGCAATTACCGAAATAATAGATATGGGTCGATAGTTATCCATATTAGATTTAGGGCCACTTTTGTAAATTGGAGTGACTCTTGCAGTTTTCCACTCACATGGAAATATGCCGATAGATATAGACCTATTAAATATTGTTGTCAGAGATTTAGCAATGTAAGGTGAGGCCAGTTTAATAAGTTTTGCTGGTAATCCATCTAGGCCTGATGCCTTAGTAGGTGATAATGATGACAATAATTGGCAAACTTCCTGTTTAGTTATATCACAGAAAATAAATTCCTGCATTGATTCACTGATGTAACTCTCCGGACGGTGGAATAGAGCAACTTGAGACGTTTTGCGAAAGAATGAAACCAAGATCAGTGAAATGATTATTGAATACACTTGGTATGCCTGGAATATTAATTATTTCTCCATTCTCGTTACGGATCTCAGTTATATTATGAGATTTTTTGGATTTATGAATCAAGTTATTAATAGTTTTCCACATGTATTTCCTTGATTATCCCTAATCTCAACACTATAATGATGACGAATGGACGACTTAATTAATTTATTATAAGAATTTCTAGCTGATTTGAAGATTTGCCAATCATTTTCATTTTTGGATTTCAAGGCCTTTTTCTTTAATAAGTTCTTATTTCGCATACTATGAAGTACTTGTTTCGTAATCCAAGGGGTACGCTTCTTACCAATTTTACGGGTTGTAAGCGGTGCATGTTTATCAATAATTTCAGTAAATTTATTTTTCCATATATACCACATTCGGTTAGGATCCGTGTATGAATCCAAGTTATGGGTTTCGGACCATGCTATATCGCGTAGGAAATTATCTTCATTGAAACTTTTGAAGTCACGGAACTCCAAAATATGTTCCACTCCTTTTAGCGATGGAAATGACAAAATGCCATATATTAAATAATGGTCACTAATCGTTATCTTGGAGACTCCTGCTAATATAATATTTTCCTTTTTATTGGTATAGAAATGGTCAATTAAAGATGTCGAATTCTTAGTTTCCCTTGTAGGTTCGTCTATCAATGGCCATCAATTGTTTGTATTGATATAAATTAGTAATGAAATTGAGTTCTTTTGTCATATGATCTAGATCTTTGTGTAAAAGATCACAATCTATATCACCCAGGATAATGCTCTCTTTCTCTTCAATATCAATAAGCCGCAGAATGTTTTCGAATTTTATTAGCAAGTCAATGGGTGAATTAGGTGGTCTGTACCACGTTGAAACTAGAAAAGGTTTGGTTTTATATTTATGAATTTCTATCGTAAGAGCTTCAATATCATCATGACCCAAGTCAGGTCTTATCAGAAAGTTAATTGTATTTCGTATGTAGAAACCTACACCCCCACCAGATCTATTCCTATTCTTAGAGACCCAGGTATATCCCTCCAGGGAAATTAAATCCAGGGGTACATCAGAATCCATTTTAGTTTCATTAATTGCTAAAATATCTAGTTTTCATTTTTGTCCATATAATAAAAAGAACATTACACGGCGGCTCGAAGATATGAATATTATTTTCTCGTGTTAAAAACAATATTTTACTCACTCGCTGCGCTCGTTCGTAAAATATTGTTTTTACCACTCGAAAATAATATTCATATCTTCTCGCCACCGTGTAATATCCTCTATATATTATTAATTTTACTTTGTTATATTATATGGACTTTATTAGACACCCAAGAGCCAATGGGGAGGCAGAGAGGTTCATGCAGATCCTCAGCAAAACCGAACAGATTGCACATCTCCAAGGAAAGCATGCATCAGAAAGAGAACTAGCCGTACACGATATGCTAATAGCTTATAGAGAGACCCGACACCCAGCCACAGGTGTCACGCCATACGAAGCCATGCAGGATAGACCTGTACGTACTCGTCTAGACCATGAAGCGGCTCGAAAGACTGACCAAAGAGAGAAAAACAGAGAAATTGATGAACGGGACAAAGAATACAAGAAACGAATGACACAACAGAAAAGAAACGTAAAGAAACACAAATTTGCACTGAGAGATTATGTATTGCTGAAGCAGAAGAAGGCCAATAAATGGTCGACGGCATTTGAACCAGCTTTTTACACCATCACAAAAATTCAAGGATCATCAATCACCATCAGACGCATTAAGGACGGAAGAGAACTGTGTCGTGACGCAAGTCACCTCAAACCTGCAAATTCTCTAGTGGGAACGGACAACGATTATCCAACGCAACCTGCTGACAAAGAAGAAGAGGAATCAACGTGGGTTCGGGAAACAGACGACGAAATGGCAGACGGTGATGTAGAACATGTGAGACCGGCAGAGAACCAGGATACAGAAAACGAAGGAACCAATAGACCAAGAAGAGAAAGACAATTGCCGCCGAGATTGACAGACTATATCCTTTCGTAACACGGAAACAAATGACAAAAATAAACTCTAAGATATCCAACAAACTGAATATTTATGGATCACCAGGTCTGTTACAGAGGGGTGTTTTTACAAACTCGTTGCATTACCGATATCAGACATGTCATTTTGCGGAGTTAATTGGAATCGCAGTTTTGACATTATGTCTATGATGTACATGTCTACGTTGAATGAACTTACAGCACTATCGAACGTGTTTTCCTCCACATATTCTTCCGTATCATCGGCCAGGTTTTCAAATTTTCTCTTGTTTTCAACCGCTGCTGCAATCGTTTGTCTTTTTACCAAATATCTTTCATCAAAAGCATTCTACAAGATCGATTTATACTTGTTTGTGTTGACATTCAGATTTAAGTTTATATAAATTTTGTTATTTTATTTCGACTGATAGACTTCCGTAACGGAAATTGAACTATTATCATCCGAACTATTATCATCCGTTATATTAATAAACTCGCATATAATCTCGCATATAGTTCTGAGTCATTCGTCATCTCTCAAAATCCTTCACCATTTTTTGAATTTGCCGCGTCGTAGATCTTAAACTCTCTATTAACAATTAAACGGACAGAACCGTCGCCCCGTATATTTTCATATTTGTCTAGTACAGTAAAGTTACCCCTCTCAGTTTAAACATTCACTCATGAACAACAGAGTTCATTTAAGGTATCTTCGTCTGCATTGTGTCGTATTTCAGCTTGTATGCCATGCATTCCTGGAGTCTCATTTTTTTTGAACTTCTTCACAGCTTCCTTAAATTCTTTCACGGTTATGTCTTCACAAAATATTTCTAGGTCTTCCACTCCATCACGGAATGTGAAATTGAGTCAAAAGGCAAGGGGTATATTTAGAGAAGCACCTCCTGCAAGAATTATGACAAAAGTTCGTCTTTATTGGTTGGGCGAAGTAAATAATGAATTTTACCGTTTCGAAACGGACAACCGTGAAAAGCTATTTTACTTACGAAGACAATTGATTGTGTGTATAAGGTGAGAAAATATTACGTTTGTCATACACTACTTCAAAATACTTCATTTCAATAATATAAAACCATAATCAATTGTTAAATCAAAATAAATTAGGTGTGTGAGCTATTGATATATATATATATATATATATATATATATATTAGTCAATATATATATATATCAATATGTTAATATTTACACTGATAAACGCGTGGCTCTCAATAAAGATACAATAAAAATACATCAACAGTCTATATTTTCCCTCTTGTTAAACGAAATATTTTCCAAGGAGCAGCATGTATTTATTTTTCGTACAGCACCGTAACACGTAATGATAAAATGATTTAAATACTTTACTGAAATCACATCAAATGTACCGCCATTCTGTGTGCTGGGAAAAAGAGATGGACCAATAAAGGGCGTTTTATTCAACATCAAAGACAATTGCATGCCAGGATTGTCAGACTGACAAGAGTTAATAATAAATGAAGTTTCTCTCTAGTTTCATGAGTTCTTTCGTTTATGTCAGTAAACAGTTTTATATTATTTGCTCCTCTACAAGTTCTTTCTCTCATTCTTTTTTATGGCATCTTCTTCTTCTATTCTTCTTTTCTCGTTCTTTCTTCTTTTTCAAACTTTTTCCATACATTTTCCTTCCATCTTTTCTTTCAGTTACACTTTCCTCATTTCTTTACATCTTGTGTTTTAATGTATGCATTTCATTTCTTTCACAACATTTACCAGATACTTTAATGAAGATTAACAGGCCACTGGTATAGCTCAATTCTGTCAATATTGTGTAGACTTTTAAAATTGCTTTTGTACTATATCTATTTCTTGCAGAGCCAACCAAAATCAACTCATCTGTAATAGTATGTCGTTACATAGACATTTTGTAAATATCAAAAAGAACAAAACCAATTCACTGATGGTTGTAATTGTATACAGAGCGAAGTATTTAGGAATTTACTTCGGAATGAGGTTGTAAAATCCGATGAAAAAGTAACCTGCGAGGCAGGCTCTTTGGATTTTCGGAGGTCTTAAGAGCCTGATCAAAAAGTGTCTTACAAAATCTTGAATTCCTAGGATAATCTACTTCAGAGGCTTCGAAAATGCAAAATTTTCCTGGAGGAGCATGCCCCAAGACCCCCTTTTTTTTCTTTTTTATTTATTTATTTATTTGCCCAAAAAAACAATTCAATTAGCATTATTTACAGTAATTTATATAAAAGTATAATAACTAGGGCTAGGAGCCTTTTGGAAACCCTTTCAGGCTTTTATATTTAGGCCCCTAGTTAAACAAATATTTATAGTATAATTAAAAGATAATTGAGAAATATCGAATAGAATATTTACTAAAAGTTATTTACAAGTGATATTGGTAAAGTAACTATGGCACTCTTACAGGGCCTTTTTTTAAGAAATCGTTAGTGGGGGGGGCCATCATCGAAAGGGGACGTAACAAGTAGGTGGTGTATTACAGGTGTGGGAAGGTGAAGGGGGTACTGGGGGTACTCCCCCAGAAAATTTTTGTATTCTTGAGTCTCTGTGTCTTGATTTCCTGCATTTTCAGAGACAATTTTTTATATATCCCATCTAAATGGAGCCAGTTTTGTTGTGAGAATACCATAACTGTCCTCTAAACTCAGTTTTCCCCTTTTTGCTTATACTTTGGACAAAAGGGACCTTCACTGGGGGGGCCAAAATAGCTTACTGGGGGGGCCAACATGGGGGCTGGGGGGGCTTTGGCCCCTCCAGTACATTAGTTAAAAAAGGCCCTGCACTCTTATGCAATATATATATATATATATAAAGATAATTATTAATTTTCTAATATTATGCATAATTGCATATTCCATATTTCAACTCCTTTGTTCTCTCCTCCCCACTCCAATAACAACTTGCTTCTGATGCCGGACTGCATAGTGTTCCAATCAGTTGAAAAAATGTGTTATTCAACCAAATGATATAGCATAATATATATCCTACAAAAGATCACCAGTAGTGCAGTTCCCAAATTTTAGCAAACACTGACGCTCACAAAAAAAATTATCAGTCTAAATAGATGCCTTTTTTAGTTTGTCTGGCCCCGCCGCTTCAGATATCTTCCAGTGCCTGTCTGGAGATGTCTAGATACCAAGCAGCTGAAAATTGTTTGATGATAGTTGAAAGTCAAAAGTGAAACCTGCAACTTTATATAACCCATATTAAGCTGCAATGTGTCTTAATGTGCCCAACTTTTCTGTCTCACACCACATGATTTTACTTGCCAAGGAGAAACCTTTGGACATCTTAATGGCATATTCAACTCTCAGTTTTATTAGATTGGAATTTTACCATTAACACCCAATTCCCTTGACATGCAAGTAAAATCGCATCTGGCGATATTAAAACAAAATATAACAAATTACAGTCGAACCTGCATGTATTAAGCAGTCCTGTATTAAGCAGTCCTGTATTAAGCGGCCACCCTGTATTTAACAGCCAGTTAGTGAAGTCCCTGCTATTTACTCAGTAATATTCTGTAAACACTATCTCTATTAAATGGCCACCTCTATTAAGCAATCGCGGCCGCTTGTACGTAGTCCCACTGAACGGATTAATTATTAACCTGTATTAAACGGCCAGGCATTTACATGGTGTTTTTTATAATGTTTCAATTGGTAGTTTTGACAAGAAAAAGGCCGGCTTTTACCGAAAAGGATTCTGTAATTTGTTTTGTTGTTACATTGTAATTGTTTCTGTTCTTCGCTTACTCAGTTCATTAATTTTAGTTTGCTATCTTTGTAGCTATCTCTTGCACCTACGCTGTATTTAAATACTAAATAAAAAAGAACGATAATTAACTTGGCCACGCCCAGAGTCTATTCTTAGTGAACCTGCATTAAGCGACCACCCTGCATTAAGCAGGTTCGACTGTAGGGTGCAGTGGAGCTTAATGGGTTAACAAGAGACTTCGCCAGATAATCTGGTTAAGCTATTAAGACCAAACACTCTCGCCTTCAGAAGCTCATTTAATATTTTCTAAATATTTAGTATTAAATATTAAGTTATTAACAAAGTAGGGTGCAATTCAGAATAATGTGTTAACCATATTTACCTCAGCATGATGTACACACCAGTTTTCATTGAAGACTTGACATATTTCAACAAACTTATCAATACCATTATTAAACTGTTCTCTTGTTAGACTGACCATCATTCATTCTGCATTACCTATTTACCTACCACAGCTGTACTACAGCTTTATACCACAGCTAGACAAGCTAGTGTCCAGACTGTTCTGTGGTTTTTACACACAGGATGACAGGAAGTTGACTGGGACCTAACAGGCTAAAACGCCTAAAAGTAAAAGTGCAAAACCGACAATATAATTATGCACATGACTGTGTATTTCGGGTGTTTAATATAATTGAACCTCCACCATTATTATCAATAAGAGGTCAAATAATATGTTGTAAATCTAGATAACCTCTCAATAAATATAAAGATAAACAAATAAACTGTAATCTACAGGTAATTAATGGTCTGGTTCCTCCTCCACCCCCATATTAACACTGTTGGAACGGCTAGCTGTGGTATTTAAAGGACCAGTTAGAATTTATAAAATTCTTGCACTGCTAGACAGTCTCACTTCATACTTCCTTTGCGTACATTCTCCTGTTACATCTAATGACAATTAATATGATAAATTATTGTACAATCAGTACAAATCGAGGTACAAATACAAAAGGTATTTGAGAGTTGAGACGTACAGTTTCGGCTTGATCCTACTTCCTACGAGCGATATGTTATCGCAATAGACTATCGGTCATCAATGTGTGGTAACACCCCCAGGGTTTTATAACAAAGAATTATTTAACGTATACAGTTTTTGCTTACTTTACGCCATGTTTTGATTCGGTGCACGCCGATAGTGGGCGACCTTGTGGTATGCAGGTCAAGGGCAGCTCATGCATCATTTCTTATCGATAATTATTGTAAAAAATCTCGGATTTTTAGTTTAAATATCAAAACATTACTCTTGAATGTAATATGTTGTTTAGAGACATTAGACTACGTTTTTTCCAGTTGTTTTGTCTGATAACTTTATTAGTATTTATATTTTGATATTGTCAGATATAAAGATATTGTTATAAAAGTCAGCTTAAAATAGTCTGTTAGTTAAATATTAACAGCAAACGGTCAAACTGACCCAAATATTCAAATATTGCAAGCTTGTATTCAAGATTCTTACAAAGACACGTTTCTAACACAATTATATGAATATCGATTACATTTTTGTTTAAATTTGTAGTTGGCATATCTCCCACTTGCCCGGGGAAGCCACTTGAGTGCAAAGTTGTAAATTTCACACTACTTGTCGATTTCAAAGGTGCCCGATGTTTGCCCGATGCTACAGTAAAATACAATTATTTATAAAAGTTTAGTGAAAATCAAAGAAATAAATAGAAGAGAGCTTTGTTTTACTCAAGGCATTTCGTTTTGTGTTCGTTTTTGACGGAAGCATTTTGTGTGTCTTTTGTTTCGAGATCACGATTTGTTCGAATGAACCAATTAGAATGTTTCTTTTGACAAGCGATCGTGATCGTTGTCATGGTAGATTGGCCTTGGGTTCGGCGGCGTTCGTTTCGAGCATGATGGAGCTATCAACTGATCCTACGTTGACAGGCAGGCACAGCATGTTCTCAAAAGGCAAGACGAATACTGTCCCGTCAGACGCTCAGGCGAGAGAAAAGTAAGCCGCATTGAAATTTTCTAATCACTTGAGTGAACAATTTCGATTCTGCAACATCGAAAACACTAGATGACGTGTGGTTGATAGTCGGGTTTTGTGAATTATATACTCTTGAGTGGATCGAATTATTCCCGCCGTATTGTGTATATTTGAACGCCGCGTACTATATTTCTACTGTAGTGTATATTTCGTATATATTTCTTTAGACTTGCACTGTATGTCTACGAATATTTACTACATGTTGGCGCACAAAAGAGTGCTCAAACATTTCTCAGCGAGGTTCGTATGACTGCTAGTATTGCAAGCATCTCTGTTTGTATTTGCTTTCTACTCACTTGACACATTGTGAACCATCTATATTTGTATTTTAGATAAGATGGGAAAAGAATATAACATTAGGAGAACCGCCAGGATTTCTTCATTCATGGTGGTGGTAAGTTATAAATTTATTTGCTGGCAATGTGTACAAGTGCCATTCGATATGTGTAATTGAAACATGTTTAATACTACGATTTCATATGCTAAGCCAAGGGCAAGTACTAGTAACAATGTATAACAGTTCATGTTTATAGTGTGGTTTTAGTATATTGTAAACTTCCAGTAAATTTCTACAACAATATATTTTCATTCATTTTATTTACAACATGGCTTCTGTTTCAGTGTGTTTTGGGATCTGTACTGTGCATCGCCGGAACGGAGAGAAAGCTATGATCATTCAAGCGAAGCTAAGGCTTTCCATGATTATGTGAGTATTGGGGGCCAATTGCGTTTTAAAAACACTTTCAATTCATTTATAAGTTGTAATAAAATGTAAGCTTAACGTGAAAATATGAACGCGAAAGTACTTTACTGCCGTCCTTTGTTTGACCTGTCGGGGGAACGGAAGAGCAAAAATCCACGTGAATGAAGCAAAGCAGCTGGTTAATGCCGGCGAGAAGTATTATTTTTATTATTAAGTGCACAACAAAGTCAAAAGTTTCGCAACGGTTTGGTCATGTAATAAAAAAAACATATAACAACAAAATATATAAACAGTTGAAAAGTACAGCAAAGTACTCTCGTGCAAACGGCTAGTTTATAGCCAAATATATATATATATATTAAATTATATAGTATAGGGCTATAGGCCAAAGGGCCACAGGCCTATGGCATAAGGCTTTACTTTTATAGCCGTGTTCCGAATGGCTGACACCGTACATTACAAATAATCCAAGTCAGCGTAGCGATATTGTTTCGTCTAAAAAGGAGAGAAAATTAGGAGTTATTTTCTCAATAATTTTCAGGATTTCTGCACTCGTTATAATCCGTCGTACTAAATTGTACACGAACGGAAGTGAAAATAGAGATGCTCAAATTTCTTTGAAGACAGCCACTTGACAAACTTGGAAATAATTTATGATGTTCTTAGACCAATGTAGTTTTCTATTGCCATATATCGCTTTAAATACAGTGCTACAATTTACTCAGGTTTTGAAAAATATAAAGCCATGTATTCTCGTGGTTTATAAATCGCTTGCACAAGGGCCCACAAGTCTTTCAGCTTGTGTGTTGACGGATAATTGCAAAATGTTCAAAGTTTTAACAAAGATCATGTCGCTGATACACTAACTTCGTCTGTGATTTATCTGAAATACTCTCTCGTTCACTGACTATTTTCTAATCAAGCTGTGAGTCGACTGCTGCAGTTCATTGTGAGAGTTTGTTATGGACTTGGCAATGCAATAATTTTCCAACTGCAATAAGTTTTGTTCCCTTGGGCTTGGGCACCATGTCTGTGCACGAGATATACTTAATATATTGAAATATCATTTGGCAAGTGATTAAGAACTATTTATTACAGTTTTCATGATATGTGATGTAAAATATCATGCTTACTGGTGATAAGTTGTTGAAAGTTTATAATAATAAACACAGGTCAATGTTCACAGCTCAAAAGGGGCACAATATTTTGAAATGTATGCCCAAGTTTTGTTACAGTATTATATCAAGAAATGCCAACTTTTATAAGTGTTTATTGTAGTGTTTTCCAGATTTAAATGCACATGTTTTGAGGATTTAAGGCTGTAATATATGCTTTCTTTATTCTTGTATTTGAATATATGTCAAAATCTTTTGTTCCTAGCTTTATGTGGCAGGTGTTTGACTAGTGAAGACATTGTCTTGCATCTATTCATGGCTAGCAGACCTTACATCAATATATCGCCTTGACTTTGCTGTATTGTTAAACAGAATATAACAAAATATTGAATTTTTTCCCTTCTAAATAGTATAATTTAAAATATCTAATGTCTATTCTTTTCTTATCTTTTGGTAATACTTCATTCTAAGTTTTCACGTACTGTATGCAAATAGTTCAGTATATTTGGCAGGTATAGAATTCCAAAATGGCTTGGTTCATCAAAAGTAGAAATAAATCTCAAAATCCCTTTTTAAGTTTTCTTTAATTGTGACATTCAGACATTTTTTACAGCGATTAATTAATGAGCCAGACTCTCCTTGACTAGTAAAATCATCTTGTGTTAGAGTAAAATACTTGATTCTAAACCTCCTGATGAAATACTTGAAATGTCAAAATTATTCTTCAAAATGTTTTTAATATTTGTCAGTTACCTTCAGTGGCCTTTCACCTCTGAGATTGTGGGTTCAATTCTCGTTGGGGGGTCATTCCATGTCAAATCAGCAAGGAAAAAATTAAAATGACACCAACCCATCTCAGATTTTAACCAAGATTTTACCAACTGAAGGTATTAGTGAGATATGAAAGCCCACCAAATTTTGTGTCAATATCTCTATTGGTTCCTGAGATATCTTTTTTTTTTTTTTTTTGGACCAAAACGGTAAGTTTATCAGTTGATTTATCTGTAAACAAAATGTATTTATATTCGACGTTTCATTTGTGTCGTTTTTTACTGAGCAGGAAAACTTGCTGAACAGGGACTCATGACACTTATGTGAAAAGAGTTGGTCAATGCCCTGCCAAAAGTTGTGGGTTTACTCCAGGTATATTCCTGGTTCCTCCCACAGGGAATGTTGACAGGGTGGGTTTGGATAAGCTTCAAACTAACCCTTCCATCATAGCTGTGCTACCCGATCAGGTGGCAACCAAAGATGCCTTTAATAAGCCTTTAACTCAATGAAGTTGAGCTGCGTCCTTCGTAATTCAGCTCAGCTCTCAGTTGTAAGTAAGGATGGGTCAAGGCATATAGGGTCGCCCGATAGGGTCAGGGCATCATCATGCATAAAATATTAGGAATGAGTTGGTTGATTGAATTATAGTTGGGATATTTGTGCTGTTTTGCATGGGAGTGGTGTCCTGAAAGCAAGGAATGTAAATCTTTGAAACTAGGGTAAAGCTATTCTATTGTATTAAGAATGTTTTATCAACCTGATTTTAGGTAATTCCAAACCTGCAACCTCCAGGGGCTGTGCCTTCACCTCCATTTCCACAAATGACCAATGAAAATTCTGGAAATTTAGCAGGAATGCCTGGTTATTTTCCGGTGAGTTGATGCTTTTCTCTACAAATAATGAATGTTATATTTTTGCACAAATAATCCACAACCATATGCTATTTATAAGCTATAATAAAATTGCATTTGGCAAGTGACAATTACCACACATCTGTTCATAACTAGGTCTATATCAGAGGTAGTATAGTTGCAACTCTTCACATGAAACAATGGCATCAGTTCCCCTTGTACTTTCATTCTCTTGAGACCTATAATACCCAACAACTGTTATTAAGGATCAGTTGGATCAAAACCACCCCCAACTCTAAAAGGTTAAATTAAGATGGGTGGTGGGTGATAAAGTCGTTATATTTTGTAAAGTGACAACTTAAATATAATGTTAAATTACTTGAAAGAACCTTATCTCTTAAAGTCAACCTTATCTCTTAAATCAACCAGCCCTTGTGGTGTCGTGGTCACCACGCTTGCCTTTCAAGCTGGGAGACCTGGGTTCAATCCTTGGTCGGACGAAAGTGCTACCTTTACATTGACATCAGTAAATCGTTAGACTTTCGCGTCTTCTTGGATAAGGACGTTAAAATTATAAGCACCTCGGATCCCCTATCAATTGGGCAATAGCCTGTTGGGAAATCCGCTCACCAATTAGTGAGAAACTCAATAAACTAAAATGTCCTCGGAAGTAATTCGTTTGCAAATTCGCTCCAGAAAACGGCAAAAATGCAGTCCTGGAGCTTAAGAAATATAAAAAACACCTATTTCTTCACCAACTCAGTATTACAATGATAATCAATCAGAAAAGGTCTATTAATTACAATCATCACAGCTTCAAGTAAATTTTACATTGAAATTCAAATTTCAGGTAAAATCCTTGGACAACTACCCCTCCTCCCCCCCTGTCAACTCCAAATGCTTCGCTACATCCATAAATTCACACGAAGTACTTAAGTCTCCCACAATCTGAAAAAGTACCATATATTAAATATTGTATGGGTTTTTGGTTTCTTAGTATAAGGTTTGAACTGAAATATTTCTTATATAAATGAACATTAGTAAGAATATTTTCGGTTTACACCCTTGAAAATACTGTAAAAATAGTTTGCTCCAAACTGCCCTCAAAATTTGGGTATCTGAAAATGCCGTTTCAGAGACCAACCAATTCAAAAAATCTCCCGGAGGTGAATGCCCCCGAGCTCTCCTAGGAATGCGTTGTTACAAGCAAGTAACGTAACGTTTTTTGCCCCTTCACTAAAAAATCCTGCCGTGTTCAGGTGCGTTTTAATACCTGTATAATTATGCACATTGTAAATATCATTATAATTTTAAAATTGCCCAGGTCTGAATCTGACCATATTTGGTCTGACACTGTGGAAGTCAGCTATATCTGATCAGCATAAACGCGTAAGGCTCCACTGCACCCACACGCAAAATTCGGAAATATCCTGCGGAAAGATATACAAACTTTCCATTATGGCCCATGAATTTACACCACTTTCTCCATGACGAGAATGCATTGTCTACATATGGTTATATTATAGACAGAGTAAAAATAACAAGTAGATCGAGTACTTTGTGGAATAATGAAAGGTTAATTACTTGAGTAAATGCGAAATGATCAAGTATATTCATCCTTCGAGATCATGATTTATGCTAAATAGCATGACTATAGGTGTGTTCATGCATGTGCTCCCTTCACCATTATAACTTTAAATGCTAAGGGAAGTTGTAGTTGATATAATTTTTACAAATGATTTTATCTTAATGATCTGTTTTAGCCTAATTCATCCCAAGGTCCACAACCTTCACCTCACCATGGGGGACCTACACCACCTGGGTTTATGCCTGGACAGCCGGTATGTATCATGGTCAATCCTAGGGGGAATTATATCCCCCCATCTTTTAGACAGGTTATGTAATTTACTATAATTTGCAATAACAACCAGCTACAACCCTCCCCCCCTTTTTGGAATAGATTGTCACTCTTGGTTAGGGATTTGAAGTAGTCATAACAAGACTTTCATTGTAGTTATAGTACCTGAAGTTTTAAGATAAAGTCTAAGGCTATTCCCAAAAGAAGATAAACACAAAAGTATGCAAATTGAGTAGAGTTTTTTCCTTGAATGTTCTGGTTGACATATACAGTACACTACTAAAGCTGGTAAGGGTGGGGGGGGGGGGGAGGTATTTGAGAGAGGGTGTTTAAAGGAAAAGAGGAGTTACAGCAATTGTTAGACTGTTACATATTACTGATAGCTGTTAAGATTTATTCATAGCATTCATTAATAGTAAATCTTGCAACTGTATTTACCTGTCTATAGTATACTGTTGCTATATATATAATAATTTTTTTCTTTGTTGTTTTAGAATGCTCCCTTTATCCCAGGACCTCAAGTAAGGCAACATATACACTAATTATTTCATAAACTGTACTGGGGTGTGAGGGTGGTTTCAAAATTATTAAAAGGGGTCTATATATGGGTTGATGGTTGGTACCTACTCAGAGTAGGTGAAAATATTTTAGTCATGGGTATCTGTATCTGTCCTTACTTCAAAAGTAAACTAATTACCTACACCACTACAGCTAGAGTTAATTTTAATTATTATATAATTTACTATCTACTCTTAAGAAGGCTATAAACATGCACTTACTGTATTACACTATTCAGAATAAGGATAAATCTATATGTGTCTGTTGGTTATTTAACAGTTCAATAAAGGGAATTAGAGCAGATTACTTATAGTGTTTGTGTTCCAAGCTTATTTTATAGTAAGTGTTAGATTATTTACCTTCCCATAAAGACCATGGAGCATTGCAGAATTCCTTTTATGCTTGTGCTTGCATGAGAAAATGATTTTCTCCAATCCTCTAAGCATACCACTTTTAATTTGCATCCACTGTGTTAATTTAGAATTTCATGGCTCAACGATATCAGTCAAGATCTTCTGTTAGACTACCCGGACAGGTATTACATTACTTATTTACATGATTTACATCATCATACTTTTTTAGATGGCTGGGGCCAGTTGTATGAAGGCCGGATAGCGCTATTTAACAGGAGTGATGTGATTTTTTCATCGTTTTTAAAATGCATCCAGTGGATACAACGCCCTTTGTACAACTGGCCCCTGTACAATACAGCAGCCATAAGCTCAGGGGCACAAGAACAATGGGGAAAGTTTCATTTTAATTCTGCGTGGACTTTACGCTAATACTTATTGAAATTTCATAGACAAGTAAAATATATCAGGTAGATTATAAGTGGAAATAGAAACATTCGGAACGGAATAATTAGTATACTGTATACATGCCAATTGCTGAAATTACTTTTAGTTGCAATTTAGTTTCAAACTGTAGCAATTTGTTTCCAACTGTAGCAATTAATTTTTATGCACACAGCGAATTTGCACTAAAGTAGACTCTCTTTAGGCCAAATTTAGCGTTTGCCTAGAAAATTTTTAGTCATAGAAGAATATGACTGGAGAATAATCAAAATATGATGGCGAATAATATTTAGAAGGAACATTGATTGACCATGCCATATTGAATGGTGAACTCTTTGACAGCTGAACAACAGTACATATACAGTAAAAGTGACTGTGAAGGATTATGGTGTCTAACAGTGGCACTTGCAATTCTTGACAAGTTCAATACCGTATCCAGAACATTTTGAGGCTCATTGGACAGTGATGATATTTGCATGCCAGGGGAGAAACCCTCGGCTTGTGCCCCTTAAAATGTTACTAAAGTTTTGTGTCTCGGAGATATCATTTGATGTATTCTGAAATGTTATTCTGTACATTCTGAGAGTTAATGTTTTTAAGAAAACGAAACGGCTGCGCACCATGATAACGTGGTACCGCCCCGTACCAGTGTTCTTCTACGGTGTAGACGACAGAAGTTGTTGATCAACGTCTACCTTTTAAACAATACTCATTACAAAGCATTTAAAAGAAAAGGATCTAAAAGATCAGGGGCGGGCTGGTTAGAGACGAGACAAAGAGAACTCGTCGTGGGTCCTATTATGGACCCCTTGATCTGGCATCTGGGCCTGAGCCCTGTCAGACGTTCGTTCGTTGTCCTTTTCAAGACCCAAAACACGTCTCTGTTAAAGATGGCATACAAGAAATACTATCAATTGAGTTTGATAACTCCGTTAATATGGCTGTATATTATTTGCATAATAAATTTCTGGGTTCTTATTGGTTGAGAGTACTCTGCTGTACAATACCTGTTGTACAATTAATAAGTCAGGATTGGGGCTTGGGAACGAGAAAAAATATATCTTCAAACTGGCAGTTCAACAGGTGTGGATCGTTAACAAATAGAATTTTGTTGTAAATGCTTAAAAATAAATACAGTAATGGCCATTAAATATACTTTTGTTTGTTTGTTCTCGAGCAAGAAAGCGTTCGGGAAGCCATGCCGGCCATGCTTTAGTTAAATTTGGCAAATGTTTCAAACATTACGGGTATACTGTTAGTCTTTAATTGTACAAGCAACATCACGTAATAACCTGTACATATACAGTATCTTAAAAAATGGCCAAATTTATAGTAGAGACCGATCAACCGTCTGACGGGCCAACTATTTAGCCAGAATAGCGCGATCCTGGGAACAAAAAAGCGCGATATTTTCCTGACAGTTCGTCTAATGGCGTATTACTCATAAACAGATCATCCGCCCCGGCCTAGTATAGATAGGGCATATAAAATGAAAAGTTAATGTATTATATTTAGCCTGTGGGTGTCACCGGAGTTCCTGGTGCTCAACCTTTACTACCAAATACAATGGACCCTAACAGATCGCAACCTTCATTCGGAGGTAGGTGCATTTCTCTGTTTCGTCGTGCCCAGTGCTTTCCCTGAAACGATGAAATAGTCTGGCGTTGGAAGGTTTCCATGAAATCGCAAAAGTCGTAACTGCCAAATCTCACCAATTGCAATTACAACAATCGCAACGACCGACCCAGGCGATGTGATCACGAAAGTCGGCTTGTTTGAATTTTCATAACGTTTTCGTCAGGAAACAATTAAATCTATAGTAATCTCTATAACTGCCCAAACTATTCCGTACAGTGTGTTACATCCAGCCGAGCCAGGTTGCCAAGGTGAAATAGTTGTCATGAGAGTGCTGATGGTTTTTTGTTCTTTTAAGGTCCGCCCATGCCTCCTGTTCAAAGAATGACACCTCGCATGCAAGTTGTAAGTCCAAATGTACGTTTTTAAAATCATTCACCAAACATTTTAATATAATAATTATATAAACTACAGTCCAATCTCTAATTAACCGACACTCTTTCCAGCGGCACTCTAATAAACGCACGCTTATTGGAGTTCTCAAACAGCAACGTCATTTTATTCCTTTACTTTATTTCTTCACTCAGAAGTCATCTCTGTATAACGGACGCGAGCACCCATATCGTCTCAAACTTTGAAACAGTCGATAAATTTTGTTTGGTTTCGTTGCGTGATCATATTGTATGTGTGTTATGAAACTGTTGAAGATAGATATTTGAATCGTAATGCCCCGTTGCTGCACGTTCGTTAATTAGAGAGTCGACTGTATAGCTAACGCATATTCGCATGAAGACTGTGTATAGTACCCAAACGAGAAGATAGACCCAGACCTTGAATTCTGAGAGGCGCGATCCCTTTGGTCCAGAGCAGGACGCTTATATACTATATAAGCGCCCTTGTTCAGGGAGAGCAATTTACAGTGTAGTTTGGTTAAAAACTTTTTTCAACAAAATTTACAAACTTTTTGGATTTCGTCTCGGAGGCTTTCCATTTTACTTACTGAACACTCTGTTGTTGTAGTTTTCATGATTCGGTCTGTCTATCACACATTATTGCTTCCATAGTGAAACCAGGAGAATGATTAGCCACTCTTCTGCTTCATACAAAATTCAAGGTCTGTAGATACAGACTGCTTTGCATCTGAGTGACCATAACTTGGTACGATAACCGTCCACCCAATGTAAATCAAGTTTAATAGTAATTGGAACGCATAAATAAAACCGTATTGAATTCGAGACCGGCCCTGTACATGTGAATATAATTTGGTCACCATCAGATTCTGTGGTTTTCACGACCAGGAAAAAGTTAAAATAAGATTTGAACTTTTAGGGTTATTCGTCAATGAGACCGAACGCCCCTGTTGGACCTCCAATGTCGATGTAAGTTTTGAACTTTCTCATTCGGTTTGCTTTTAGCAAAAGAGTTTGCAACCATCCATACAGGGTTGCGAAAATACATGTTGTATTTTTAAATAGATGAATCAGTATAAACATGATTATCCCAATATTATTTCGTCGAAAATAGCTGTAAAAAGCTCTATACTGTAGGTAGGCTTCACTGATCACCGTCGTGCAGCAAATTGTTGTCAACCTGCAGTTATCACTGGGAATTTGTTTAAAAATCCTTACTATGCATGAAAATGGTGTAGATCCTGCAGTAGTTGGAAATGTATGAAAATTATATTGCCATTTCCATAGATATAGTGGGATATAATATGAAAATGGTATGGTATTCATTACATGCAATGGTCTTGTATTTGGTGACAAAGAAATTTAATGAAGAGATGTAGTTTCATTTGTTTGCTCCAAGTGTCAACAGTTCTGAATTTGACAACCGTCTGCTTCGTCCAAATGCTTACTGAAACCCACAAAACAATATAAATGTTCTTAATCTTTGTGCAGGCCAGGTGGAAGAGTGTGGAATCCGACGACAAGTACTGGGGTATGTTTATGTTCAACTACAACGATAATATGTACATCTCAAAAGATTGATTGTCGTACAAGCCGTGTTTATAATTTGGCTTACGCTGATTGGATGTTTATAATACAATATAGGCTTGTAATACAAACACGGCTATGAACTTTTGTGTGGCCCAATAAATGCCCAATATGTAATATTTGTAACAAACAACCCCTCAAACAACTGTACATGAAGTAGTTTGGCATTGCCTAACATTGCCTTTCGTGAACTGGCACTTGTGCAATAACCTTTTTCCTGGTTGGGCCAATTTGATTACAATAGTCCTGCAAATGGCTTAATGTGATTGACATTTTAGACTTAATAGTTGGCCATGCATATAATTTCCTAGAGGTGTATTACTCCGTAAAGAGCGTACTAGTTTTTTTTTAAAACAATGTTATAACAACGAGATATTTTTTGAGATTTTATGGGATTGTCTCCGACATTATTGCCGTGAATGTTGAATTGATCCAAATCACTTTACTCCGAAAAATCTCCATATTTCATGTTTCCACACATTATTTCCTAAAATTTCCTAAACTTCTCTCATTCTAGGGCAATGGTCCTCCGGGTACTCCAATGATGCCCAGCACTCCAGGTTAGTCCCACTTAAAGTAAATTTTGCCTTTGCAATTTATTTTGAAAACTTGCTGTTATACAACCGCATGAGTAGTTCTAGTCACTATGTTTGTGTAATTATAACATGGACTCAATACGCAATAATACGCATTAGTAAAATTACATTGGTGATTATTGAAAATTCTCAACGCTGATTGGTTGCGCTACCTCGGATTAATACGCGATAATCACCTAAAGCATTTTTAAGCCGCTTTTATCGTAAATATATTCAATTAAAATATTTTTGAATGTGCATTTTTTAGTTTTTTCCAAATATCACCTATGTAATTTTACTGAAGAACCTCGACTTCGTCTCGGTTTTTATTCACCGATATTCACCTCGCCTTCGGCGAATAATTGTTAAATGATCTCTGATGTGCAAAGCCTGGTGCAAAGCACTGTTGAAGAAACTTTTCAATTTCTGGCACGGTTGAGTTCATAAACAAAAATATTGCAATTTTCTGTGATTAGCTTCAGCGGATAACATCTTTAGCCTGGCAAAAAATATGCTTGTATATGTAAATTTATTAAACATTATCATCATGAATGCAGGCATGCATAGATTAGTGAACAAATTTTCAGTCTGAACTAAAATTCAAAGAAGGAATCTGGATAACGAGTAGCACAGCCTGGCATAGCTCAGAATGCGTCGTTTCAATCCGTAGTCGAGACTATCGCCCGTATTCTAAAAGCTCACCACCCACACTCAGGTGGAGTTGGTGGAGGTTCAATCTGACTTGCAATGGTGTTTTGATTTTTTTTAGGTTAGTGGTAGTCACATAGTCAGGCACTCACGGTACCTCACCTCCATTCAAAGCAGAATTAATTAACAAAAAGAGCTCTCAGATTGAAACAATTTCTCCATTGAGTGAGAGTGATGATTTGGTGTACGCATATGAATTGCCTAACTTCACTCGTAATACAAAAGATAACACTCCAGTTTATGTGAAGGTCATCAGTTCTTTGTTCTTTACTAGATACTCCGACATCAGGTGGTGATATGTATAACGTCATGATGAAATCAGTGCCAGGCGCAAGCATGTCAGCGGTATGTCTTCTCTACTTGTTATCGCCGTTTGCAAAGCGTTTGCAAGGTTCTCGTTTAAATGTTCAAGATTTTCAACTTTTAGTAATTTTAGGTTCATCATTTGTACGTATATTCTTTCACAACCTAGTTCTACTTAGGACGCTATATAATACTGAATAACCCTACTTGAATAACCCTACTGCATCCTCTTTGTTGTATTCTTCACGTTGTGGAACAAAAAAGTGTTGATATAAATACCAGTTTTGGGTTGAAAAATCTTTGGTGCAATGTTTGTCCAACTTTTCCAATTAGCGATACGTCTACCCCTGCAGCGCCATGTCATGCATATTGACTATTGTCATTTTTAACGTTCATATTTTGTTTCAATTTAGTTTGGCATGGGAGGAGGACCTGAACCTGGACTTGGAATAGGTAAAATTACTAACCTTAGGAGGCAATTTTTCTATGTCGCATATTTGCAATAAAAGCGTTCAAAACCTAAAATATTTTTGGCGTACCTCCCAAAAATTATTTGTTTTAACTTTATTTTCTTCAAAACTTACTGAACTTCAAACATCGTTTTCGCTTTGGCGTACCATTGCATCTAAAATCTCTTTATTTTAGTATTATTTCATGGACTATGCACTAAACATACTTTCTAAGTCTATTTGCCGATTGCGAAACGTATCAAATATTAAATATTTTGAACTGATGCGGTATACTCATTAGTTTTGAGCGCGTGTTACGTAACATACAAAATATCTTCTCTTAATTAATAATACTATACAGAGTGTATAAAAAAACGCAATCCTATATAAATTATAGCAATAAAGCCTATATAAATTCATTTGAAAGCTTAGCCATTCAGCTTTCCAACGATGGTTTACTTTTTAAATTTGATCTATTGGTTGGCGAAAAATATTACTTTTAGCAACTGAGATTGGAAAGATGAAAAATCGAGATACAATGTCAATAATAAAGCGGCCCTGAAATAGACGAACTCATTTCGTAACTATCAACGCTTTTTGCTGATAGCAGATCAAAATCAAGTTTGCACATTCCTATGCACCATTTTTAACTTATTGTTAACTTTCCATACACAACTCTGCTTGTTTAAACAGTTTAAGCTTGCGGCCACCAACTTGCTAATTTCTGTTTACGTTGGTCGTTGCAATTAACATACGGCACTGTCCGACGGACAATACACAGCGATTGTTTTTATTACTTTTTGGGATCGATTTATGAGTATAAAGTAAATTACAGACTAAATTAAAGACTTCTTAGTACTTTGTTCGCATGAAAACAACAAACAATATTAAAGTTTAAACAAGAAGATTTAAGAATTCCAATTGTGACTATCAAATAACATTTAATAAAATTGCATAATTGTAACGTAAACAGAAATTGGCAAGTTGGTGGCCGCAATGTTAAACTGTTTAAACCAGTACAGTTGTGTATGGAAAGTTAGTAATAAGTTTAAAATGGTGCATAGAAAGCCGTGGTTACTTGATTTTGATCTGCTATGAGCAAAAAAGTTTGATATTTGGGTATTTTTACGGAATGAGTTCGTCTGTTTCAGGGCCGCTTTATATTATTGCATCTCGAATTTTCATCTTTCCAATCTATTATTTTTCGCGAACCAATGGCGCAAATTTAAAAAGTAAGCCATCGTTGGAAAGCTGAATGGCTAAGCTTTCAAATGAATGTAAACATATAAGGTTTCCTACTCTAATCTTTTCAAAATCTACATTTGAATCGAGGATTGCGTTTTTTATATACACCCTATATATTATAGGAACAAACATTTTATCTATTTAAAAAATATATCAGGCGTGCATTCTTTATATACCGTGTGTTCTTTACTGGAAAGAATGCATGTAATGTCAGCATGATTGATCCCTTAGATGTTAGGAAGCATAAAGTAAGCAGCTTTGCCCCTTCGCTTAAAGAGAAAAATAACGCTTTAGAGTTCTCTGTCGATCATACAGGCTTTACCTCCCTCCCTAACACAAGCCATAAGAATAGATTTCAAGTGAGGTTTCACTGAATTAATTTCCATGTATCTTATGTTGTTTAGACTCGCAGCAAGATATAGATGGTTTACCGAAGGTACATATCGCTACTTTATTATTATACAAATGTTATGCAAATTGTTTTACTTTAAAGAGGACGTATCCCTCTAAAGAAACTAGCAAAATTCCTGAACCCTAAATCTTCCATCCCATCACTTTAATTTTATTCTAGCTATTATTACCAGTCGAATTATTAACAAAATACCATCAACTTCAGATAATGTAGTATATCCTAAGATTAAAAAAACCTCCCCCTGTCTTCAGAAATCTTAAGATCTCTCTTATTAATTTACGACCCCCCCCCCGTTCCGGTATAATTGATCACTTCACGCTACACTTGTTCAAGCGACTTAAAATGAATCAACATGACAATTTTAAATAACCTTAAAGACCACTAACCTACAACAAATAATTCTTCCTCAGGAACCTCCGAACGACCACGGTCCAGGAACTCCTGGTGGTGAGACAAGCGAATATGGTTCAATGTTATATAATCAAGATGGGGTACGTGATGTTTTACAGTAATATTGAACATCAAAGCCATTGGACATCGATTTTCCATTGCCCCATTGGAGATTAATTGCGGTTCACCTTCAAATTATGGCATTACGGTTTTGTCAACTGTTCCGATGAAAAACCTTCCTCTTCTTAAGCTTTATCATAATCATATTAGTCCTACCTCGTGTCTATAATTTGACGCCATTTTGAAGCGAGGTCAGATTGACCTTTGCCCTGACATGTATTTTCGACCAATGAATGTTTTCAAAATGTTTTCAGAGGTGAACATCAAATTCGGAGGTAAAAAACAAAGTTTTCGACAAATCAAATTGCTTCAAAATATTTTCAGAGGTGAAAAGCAAACTCAGGAGGTGGAAAGCAATGCATGGCAGCGGCTAGGCGGCCATCAGAACAGTATATATACGGAACACATTTATGGGACAAAGATTTATGTTTGCTGTAATATCAGCTGTTTGGTAGGCTCCAGTACGGTTTTACATGATATTAACTCAGACTCAGTAGATCAGTTGTATGTACATCATATGCATGAAACAATGAACTTTCTTTCAATAAATTAAACAAATGGCAGAAGCAAACACATCAGAAGTAGCAAACGTTTATACCAAGAAAACGTAAACTGGCTAGCTTAGAATCGAAACATGTTCCGTGTTGCCATCCAAGGCGGGCATCTTACAACATGACCCCGCGATTGTGACATAATTTGTACAAGTATTACGGGTGATATAATTCTGCGCATGCTAGCATGAAATTTCAAATTTGTGACACACACAATGACTAAGTTATTCTGACTCGTGTTATTTTTTGTGTTTCAGGGATTTCCAAGCTAGAAGTCAAGAAATATATCGCACGACTTGGTCGCGTAAGTTGTTTATAATTTTACAAGTATTCTTACTACCACTAGTCAGAGTAAAATAGAATGGTATCTCTATAGTCTGTACTACCAAATAGAATAAAGAATAAGATAGGAGAGAAATTTATAAAATTTAATATTATGCTGCGGTGGCGCAGTCGTCTGAGCAAGCGCCTTTCACCTCTGAGATCGTGGGTTCGATTCGCGCCGCTGACTCACGACACTTATGCGAAAAGAGTCAGTCAACGCTCTTCCCGAAAGTCGTGGGTTTTCTCCGGGTATTCCGGTTTCCTTCCACTGGGAATGTTGACTGGGTGGGTTTGGATGAGCCCCAAACTAACTCTTCCATTGTAGCTGTGCTCCCTGATCAGACATGAGTCATGGTGGCAGCCAGATCAGGCGCGAATCGTAATAATTAATAAGCTTTCGACTCGATCAAGCAAGCTGCGTCCTTCGTAATTCAGCTTAGCTCTCAGCTGCAAGTAAGGATGATTAGCACACCTCTCACTCACTTCTTCACTCCCACGCGTACATGTAAAGGCCTCCGCAAACTAGGAAACGTTGTGGAAACATCTGAATGTTTCCTCAGAGGTTTCCCTGTTTGGAAAAAATCCTTTCTGGAAGCAAAAATGCTTGCAAGAAAATTAAGAAGCACATTGTTTTGCAAGTGCTATATTGTCTCGCAAACCTGTACATGTATGGTTTGTATATGCCACAGCCAGTATTGTTATGACTGAGAAATTTATCAAGATATGATTTACCTTACACAGAAAAGTTTGTAACAAAGGTTTCCTGGTTTGCTCACCTTTGGGAAACCTGGCTAGGAAACAATGTCTCCGCAACAAAGTTTCCTTGTTTGTCTTGGGTGTTACTCAAACAAAACACAGATGATGAATGCCGCGTAGGATTTAATATTTTTTTTCATTTTATAGATCAAGTCAACGACACCTCGAGATTTCTGGATAGTACGTGGATAAGGCGATGAGTATTGCATAGAATAAATTATTGGACATTTTATCATTATCTGTGCAATAGACAAGGGTTCATTTTTGAACGATTTTTTATGAAGACTTTGGTTGGGAGAAACAGTTGGGTGAATATTCAAACGTGTTTATTCGTAAAACATGCAAGCCAAGCTTGTTAAGATCTCATTCGGTTAGATATGGTTAAATAGTTTCCTGGGTAAACCGATCTCAATAATAATAATGGATAACACAACCTATTGCTCACTGGTGTATAAAATGAAGCCATTACCAGGTGACTGTCAATATACAACTTAGGGAACGGAAGTACTCGAAAATATGTCTTAGAATGCAAAACGAACAAAATTGCTCAAGCAACAAAATTGTACCGGAAAGGGGTAGTTAGATTCTCAGTATACTGTAGTCATCAACTTCACGATTTTTACTGGAATATCGGTTACATCGTCCTCAAAATTATTTAACCATATCAGAAACAAACCATTGTAGCTGAAAATGTGGATATGTTTGCAAAGAGAACTTCGCTGTATATAAATTTACTTTAAAAATTATAAATCGCAGAAATCAGCGAAATTTTGAGATCCTCGAGGGAGTATGAGCACACAATCCGTGTGGTCTGCAGCTAAACAATTTCAGAACCAAGCTCTTCCCAACACCCCTCTTGTTGAGGAAAATCCGTGACCGAATCTATAGAGATGATATTTTATTCGTTAGGGTCAAGTTATCAATTTATATTTTGAGCGGCCTAATAGTCTGAGTTCAAGGGAGAAAAGGGAAAGCCTGGGAACGAGGTTGTGTGTGTTCCGTCCTTCCTCGGCATTTCGTGACATCTTCTACAGGTGTTGGGTTTAAGCAATGTTCATGTGCATTTTATGCGCCAGTAAACGTTTGGTTATTCATCGTAAAGCGGGGATTGTTGAAGATGTTTCTGTTTATTTATTGTTGTGTTTAGCTGCTGATCAAATGTATTCTATGCTCAACGTTCCATCAGTTTATCCGGAATGTAACGCTCCAACTGAACTTTCACTAAAACGAAGCAACCTCGCAAGCCAGGCTTTTGAGGGAACTCAAATCCTGGGTACGAAGTTGAAGCCGCCCATGTTCGTTTCAAACATAAGAATGGCCTACAATCTCCAATAAGTGAATGCAATTATTGCACCAAATCGTAAAAACAAAGTCCTCCCCGGAACAATGTTGGAAGTAAAATAGGTACAATAGCAATAAAAGTCTATTGTGTAGTACTGAATTACAAAAGCCATTAATCCGACAATCGTTTTTCACTTGACTAACCAACATTGTAAAGGAGGTGAGGACCGTGAGGTAGAAAAATATTACTGTAAAACATGCAAGGATTGGTATTAGTTTTTTCATGATTGTAAATGCACCTATATCAAACAGATTACCCAGCACCTTCTGCGGTAGGAAATATAGAAGAATTATCATTAGCAGAATTACTGGGACTGATTATACCGCATAGACTCGACTTCATTCTTTTGATAACTGACTTCACTATAAACATTGACATAATGACATTGACATTCATTCAACTGACAAACTATAAACATTGCGAAAGACTTCAAGAGAATTTAAAGTTTGGAGTTGAGGTTATGCTTGTACAATGGTGCGCTTCATGCCAAGAAATGATATATTTTATGCACAAGTACTCTCATATCTCTATAGTATAAGCAGAAAACGAAGGATTGGAACATATTTCTAGTCTGTGTTTCTTTGGTTTGAAACGTTCTTTGGTGTGTTATGTAAATAGCCGACTTTCTAAATTCTGTAAATTGACTTTGTAGCGAGTCAAGTACATATTATTGTAATGAAGTATTTCAATATAATCATTTTTGGTATCCATATTGTCTTTGTTTTCAGTAACGTTACCATTAAATCTTTTAAATAAAATTTTTTAAGGTAAACTGAGCAACGAAACCGACCAATTATTCATGCACATGAGATGGTGATTTAGTTTTCTCAAAATCTCGGTCAGCTGCGGCATTTTGTCACTTCGAATATCAAATGAAATCACAACTCCAAATTCAAGTTATTTTGTGGCAAACTAAATGGCAAGAAAAATCACAAGGAAAACCAGAACGAAGCGATAAAAGTTAAAACGGGTAGTAAAGGGAGGAGACGTCAAAACGAAACTCCTGAGAAAAAGAAAAGTAGTTTAAAGGAATGGGAAAGCTAAGTATGGGAAACGAGGTTGCGAAGTATGTAGATTTCCATGAATCAACTTTTTCAACTATTTCCAAGAATCCTGAACGATAATACTGATTCGGATGAGAGGGTTTGCTTTTAATGTTTCTAGTGTTACAGACTTACAGTTGCACTGCAGGGAATCTTAACTTCAGTCAAGAAAGTCAAATGTTTTACCGGATATATTTGGTGTGTGATAGTTTTTTCTGTTTCCTGTCCGGCATGCACTGGAGTCATTAGATACGTCGTGAATTAATTAAGGTAATTAATTAATGCGCACATTTTGCCAAGACGGAAGGAGGTAAGTTTTATAAGAAATTTCATTTACTGAATAAAATAACAGCAACTGCTTCATAAATTAATAAACGTATTTATAATCTTGCATGTTTATAGTATTATAGAAAAGGAATGTAATGTCATGGGAAAATTTAGAAAATTTTTCTTTTGTTACTACTTTATTACATCCGATTTCAAACGTTAACATGTCTGATTCTTCACTCTACTTCGTGTAAGTATAGTCTAGGGACGCACGGACACGTGACAGACGGCATGTTTCGAGTGTAGTTTTTGTAGTTTTATTCTTCCTGTTATTATATACAGTGTATGTACCACAGAATACCAGTCTTATTTATTGATCTTATAAAATATGGAGGAAATATACTATATACTTTGTTTTTGTGAATATATATTAGTTTTAGTTTTAATTGACATATAAAAAACAAAAAATAAATATTTTCATAAAATTTTCTTTAAAATAATCAGGATTAACAAAAAATAACATTCTATGTTTTTGATATAATAAGTTTGCAAACCAGTATAACATATTTATGTTGATCAGTACTTTTTCTATACAACACAACATTATTACTATACAGGAATCACACCGAGGAATCAATTTCACCACATTATATATATTTGACAAAAGATATGGAACATGTAAATTTTGTGGTATTCTGTGGTACATACACCTGTATAAAGAAACAAGAAAAACAACAGGATGAGAATGACTCCCTAAAGTATTTTACATCTGTAATACTGAATGCGAATTGAGCTAGAATGTCATTTAAAAGTTCAAGACTAAACGACACGATTCAGTCAATTGTTCAAAAGGAACCCAAAGTTACAGTTTGCCCTGGGGGCCCAGGGCCCTGGGCCCCAAACCTTTATCAAAGGCCCTGAACAATGTAGAAAACGTCTTATGATTTTGAATTTACAACTAAGAACGCAAAAGAGCAAGACAATGACTTCTCCTTCTGTTTTTTGATGTGTCCCAATTTTAAGTAGAAATATCGTCAGGAGAACTGGAGAAGCTCAGATGTTTTTGGATGAAGTGTTAAGTTTTTGAACCGAATATGTTGTACTGGTAAAGTTGGTTAACACTGAATAAAGAGCAAAGGAAAAGGAGCACAGAGAAAACCTAGGAATGATGTAGTGTGTCCCCGGTTCTGCCTGTATTTCTTGAAATCTGCATGATATGTTGTGGTTCAAGAAATGCTCGCCTACATTATATGCGCCAGCCAGTCTCGCTAGGGTCATTCTTACGTCATGCAACTGACGTCACACCCCAGGGCGAGAAAAAGTCGACCTCTTGTCTCATTTTTGTTACTCTGTTTGTTCGTACATTAGGTAGTAGCTGGTTCGTAGTATATTCAGTCTCGTGCCTCCCCACAGACACAATTGCATTGCAATATGTGACGAGTGATTTTAAGAAGGAATCAAACTCAAACGACAACGGCAATGATGACCAAACCAGGGCATTTTTTAATACCGTAGCGTAGCGTGGTGGGGCATTTTCCCCAGTGGGCCCTTTCTATTGCCCCACCACTGAACGTAAAGAATGGCTTACTGCCCCAGACCCCAGTTGTCTGGGCCCTTTGGCCAGAAGTTACGCACTGATCAAAGATGATAAGAAACAAGGCTTATTGCTTACTTAAATCTAGCAGGGAATCGTCGGACGTATTGGCACTGCTTTTCAGATTTTTTAACTAAAAAAATCGTGTGACATTGCCCTAAATGTGACATTGCCCTTAAATCTTCCCCCAAAGTGCATGAAATGGCATCTCAGAGACTGTATAGATTTAAAAATATTCTTGGGGAGCATTCGACATTAGTGTCACTGCACATTTGGAAATTTTTAGCCTCCCCCAAACCAAAAAAAGCTCCGCAGTCCCTGTACACACTGCTGGCACTGCCATAGAAAGCATGGAGGCTGGGGAGCTAACATTTTGCATGCGGGCAGGGCGGGGAGGCTCTAAGAGTAAAGGCCATTTTCCATTACGGTCGTTTTGCCCGCGCGGGCGAAGCGACCGATTCGAATCACGTGAATAATTAGTCGCGCGGGCACGCCAAGAAAGTTGAATGTAGTTCAACTTTCAGGTGTGTCCGCGAGGTGTAAAGCGGACAAAAAAATCTCATGCTAGACACCTACAGCGAAAGTTGAAACATGGTCGCCGGCCTAAAATAAATGAGAACAAATTGAGGGTTGCTTCGCGTGTGCCTAAAAGATATAAACAAAATCTCAAACAAAATCTGAGATTTTGTTTATATCTTTTAGGCACACGCGAAGCAACCCTCAATTTGTTCTATATGTCCATGTCCGTGGCCGACGCTGAATTAAAGTCTAAAATAAATGAGGTCCATGTTCTTTAATCATTATGTGCAGCAGGTTGGAATTAACTCGTAAATTTAAGTCAATATTTTCCATGGCACCTGAACCGAAAAAGGTAACTACACAAGTCCCCGGCCATCAAATAATTCTGAAAACACCAAAACTGATTATTCTGTCCAAGTGAATTCGACACCAGAAAGTGCTGCAGGAAATGGCAAGGGAGACTATAGCATACATTCCAAGTCCCCACTCGTACTCGATTATATTGAAAGACTTGAGTCTTGAAATGTTCCCGGGAATAGTGGGATTCCTAGACAGTGCATGGATTCCTCGCATGCAACCTCCTTAGTAACGCCTGCATGCAGGCTGTCACTTGGCAACGCTAGCTTCAAAGAACAGTCAAAGTTCAAAAAAGCAAAAAATGTGCAAGAAAAAAATATGAGAATTACAGGACAGGCAAGTGGTTTTATTAATTTGTTTTCCTTTTAAAATGAAAACAAGCCATAATGTTTTAAATACAAACTTTTAGTTGTTGAGAAGTCGAAGCCAAAGGCCATTAAATCAAGTACGATATCTTGACCTTTCAAGCACCAATATCGGTAATATCGATTTAATATTGATTTAATATTGTTTTGATTGAGTTTAATAGGTCTAGATCGGAGTAATTTATTTTATTATTTAAAGTTACTATAACATGCATTATTAAAGCAAAAATATTTACAATTTTGAAATTTTATAGTGACATTAAATCAGTTAGAGTTATGCCCGAAGTTAACAACTTTGATAGCAAGTCTTAATCGTTTGGAAAGTGTCCCAAATTTGGATTGTTGTCCTGAGTTATGGAAACTTGATCTTTCACACAATAAGGTAGTTTTTATGCACCAAGCAGAGCGCAGAGGTTACACAGTTTATAGCCCTTATAGTGGAAAATGTGTTCCTTATAGATGAGTTGTGATACTTATACTGTATGCAGGGGCGCCGCCCACGGGGCAGGGGGGCAGGGCCCCTGCCCTCCCTATAGTTAAGTGGGGAGGGGGCAACCTGGGGCAACGTTGCTTTTTTCAAAACATAAAGTGCATTGTAATAAATTATTTATATTGTTTATGTGACATTACCCCAGCCCTCATATAGGATTATGACCGCAGTTTAACTAGATTACGTTAGCTGACTAGTTATCTTCTTGATTGATAAGTTATCTAGATTTTTCTTCTTTCACACTTTCTCCCCGCGCCTAGTTTTCCGTAAGCGCAGTTAAGCACGCAAAATAAGCACTAACTAGCTTTATCCCTTGGTGTTATCTCTTTTTATATTTTCATTATATGTAAAAAATAAAATGCAAAAAATGGCATTTCAATGGCATTTCATTCCTGTTCAAAGCTTAAATTTCCGGAGGGCCCGACCCCGCCTTCCCCGCGCCCGCCGCGCCTTGGCGCCGCCGCTGCTCATGGTCCTGCTCCCCTGACTCTGATCAGACTGTATGCCATATGTAACACACGTTTGCAAAATTTTTACAGTCTGTACCACTGCAATTCAATTTATAGCACGCTAAATGCAATGTTACACAGGACAATTTTTGTCTTTTAGCAACAACTCACAATGCAAATGAGGTTATATGAAATCTGATTTGTTCTGTATAACGTACAATTTGAATTGCGAGTTGTTGCTAAAAGTTGTACTGTGTAACATCGCATTACGTCTTTCAAAATGACATGTTCCTGCATACTGACTGGCAAATTTCAAGTCTATTTCAGCTTGTTGGCCACTATGCTCTCGAAATATACTGAAATATCCATGACCAGTAATAACCTCAACCACATATTGACAGTAAATTTAGGCCCAAGAGAGATTTTGAGCTGTTTAAGTCTAAATCAAAAACAGTAAAAAAACTTGTTAAATGACCTTTTCTGCTCTTTTCAAAAACTGAAGGTATATATTATAAACACTTAGTACGTAACATGGAAACTCAAATGATATTTGACTATACATGTACTGTTTTAAATCTTTATGTTGTATCAGTGCATGGTATTAAGGTCCTTCAAATAACATCTTATGAAAGTTTTGAACTGGCCTGAAAGAGATAGTAATTAAATTAACATTCAAAGCCAAACTCATGGCCTTGACCTTTTTTTTTCCAAAATTCAAGGAGCAGATGGTACCGTAGTCAATTAGCAGCTATCAGAATGAGAAAATAATGTTACACTGTAATTCTTTTCATTATATGTAGTAGTCGTACAATTTGTGGCAACATAATTTATCCTCGATCATGTCCATATAACAATTAAAATCCTGTACATGTACATGTACATGTATGTTGTGTATCTAGTGAAAGCAAGGGGAGAGATAATGCAAACACCCCTTCTTCCTTTAGAAAGGAAGCCCTTAGAAGACAAATGGAACAAAATAGTATTAATAAATGCAGAAAGAATATTTGTAACACATGAGATATTGTGGATAATTGGACTGTGTATACAATTCTCTCACCATATAAAAAATGTTTATACTTAATATTCCAGCTTCGAGACATAAATGGCTTGTGTAGATTTTCTGTGTTTGGTTGTCTTGTCCTCTCTAACAACTGTCTGGACTGGAGTGATCTAGAGGATCTCCATCAAACACACATTTTAGAACTTAGTCTTCATGGAAACTCCAAGTTGGAAAAAGATCCTTATTGTAAGTTCATGCTTCAAGAGTTTAGATCTTGTAGATAAAATATTTAGTATTATAGATCAATAAAGATTGCCGGGAAGATGCTTACAAACTGCATGCCTACTGGGCACACAATCCTTAACCATATGTGGCTGCTCAAACTTCACATATACACTGTAGGCATGGCCTCAAAAAAGCTTTAGCAAGGATATAAATTGGTTTAAACACAGCCTAATAGACAGTACAGGTAGTTGCAGAAGACCTTCTTGCCTAGCAAGCAAGAATGATTAAACCCTGTTAAATAATTTTATGAATATATATTATATAATTTATCTACAGTATTCATTGTATTTGTGCTGACTGCTGAGATCCTGGCTGCCGGCCTTGTTTCCACAAACATAGGAAAACATTAACAAAAACTCGTTTTATGAAGATACCAACAAATTTTATTATAACAGTTAGTTAGATATAACTAGTTGATGATAGTAGATTTGTATTATTTTCAATTTTTGAATGGAACTGCTCAATATGCTTTTTTTTTGGCAAAAACGTGTGGCCGTGTTGGGAGGTTTGTGTGAATTTTTCTTTATATTTAATTCAGTTTTTCACTTAAGTCCCTTATAGGCATGAGAATGAAATTAACACATACTTATAATACTAAAGATATGCTATTAAATGTGTTTTGTGGTAAAATTTTAGGGTTTAGAAATACCAAACTCCAAACCATTATTCATTAAAGTTTCTTCTCTCCCCAGTCCTTTTTCAACTTCAATGTGACAGTGTAACTTACTCACAATGTGACAGTGTATATAAAGAAAGCATGCCACACGCATACAGTCCAACCTTCAATATTTAAGCAGGACAAAAGTAAAAAAGTGGTTTATGAGTAGTGTTTCACAAGGCTTTACTACCAACTTGTCTAGCTGTAAAAGGGCTTTTAGTACCAACAAAACCAAAATAGCAGCTCAAATAATGTATATGTGTAACTATTATAGATTTCCTGTGAAAAATACATCAACACTAGAATGCTGGGAACGTTTCGTTCAACAATTGAACATACTTACGGGACCATGGAAAACAACAAGTGACAGCCGTACATGCAGTATCCATTATTCCTTTACCATGCAAACCCATCCTTAATACGAAAATGGTCTACTTCTTTTAAATGTGACCCGCAGGCTTTATTGAAGATCCGATGCATTTGCATCACTATACTATATATAACCAAATTGCTGACTCACCACTAGTTAATAAGGACTGCCGTTTGGTAACCGACCTTATGTCTATTCGCAAACAAACAAACACTGTTGAATGTTGAAAAGGATCAATACTTTGTTGTTGATCTTGGTGATGTAATTCCAGATGTTAAGTCTGAGAAACCGACGTCTGAGGCATTGTTCTTTCTTTTAGTTTGAGTGAGAAGCCATTGGAAATGCCCCATTGGATACTTTTTAGTAGATAAAATTACCGCCAAAGGCCAACAAACGTTAGTATACAAATCCTTGGAAATGACCGCAAAGGCTAGTTTAAAGGTCTGGTCAGTGACAGCAGATCAGCTACCGCAGTCAACCTCAAAACATTTGAATTTTTCTGTTGTAACTTTGTTTGCAGTTGTGATAAAATATGAATTTCATTTAAGCATGCATCCAACAACTGGCGAAGATGTTTTTGTCATCCTCGATCTGATGCCTAAACTGGCTCGTAATGCTCTGGCACACCTTAAGTCCTTTGTCGATGGTGAGGGAAATACGACAATTCATAGAACAACTACAAAAACTTCAAAACAGGAAGGACTGCCAACTCTCTCTAAATCACCTAAAATTTGAAAAACTGAAAATGAATGTAAGGCTGGCAGCACAATCTCTATGTTCCTCTGTGGCTAATGCAATAGAATTTCTCGACATATTTTTGTGACAGTCATCGTACAGTTAAATCACATAAATATATATCCAAATATACCAAATTGCTTGCAGTTGAAGTACGCACTTCCAAAATGTTGATGAGGAATGTGTGGATTTTACGGAATGCATATTCGGTACAACGCATCAGCCACTAACGAAAAATCCAAGCAAGTCTGTGCCTCCGTAAACAATTCAAATGAGATGAATTTTATGTGTGGACATTTAGCTAATTGACAACCTAACTTGTCCTGCATGAAAAAGAAGCCTCCTGCCAAACTAAATACCTGCAAATGGACATGATTATACTATAGCAGATATCATGAAGCTGGTAACGCATCATCATTCACCAGATTCGTTAACAAGGGTGGTTTACAAATCCCATCAACATCGGTATTTCGAACAATTGAATACCGCAAGCAAATTTTCAAAACAATGGTCCTTGGTAAAGATGGCCAACAAATAAGCAACGAAAGAAACCTAAAGAAAAGAGAGATAATCAACGTATGTCACCATTTCACGCTGGATACAACAGTTGATCTTTTCCCAGATGAAGACGATCATAGGACAAAACTAGTAAAATGTACCGCGGGCAAATACTTCACGTTGCGACTGTTCAACTTCGGCAAGAAATATACAAAACAGGTCACGTTAACGAAGGCAAACAAAGTGATCTACACAGATTTGATAAACTTATTTCGTCAAACAATAACTTTGTTATGTTATATTTTGTTAAAATAAAAGATTTGAAATGCATGCGTTGTCACCAAATGTTTTTCGATACAATGTTCGTTTCCTAGCCAATTGGCAACTTATTCTGTACAATTTTACTCGGTTGGATTGAAAATATAATTTCATTATACTGTTCAGACAGTGGCGGACACTTCGCGAAATATTGGGGGTGCGAACTTAGGTTGCCATGCAACATATAATCATCCGCCACTGTGTTCAGATGTAGGTAGGTATCCATCTTCTTTGTAGTCTTCAGATACAGGCAAGTATCCATGTCCTTTGTAGTCTTCATATACAACATCCATCTCCTTTGTAGTCTTCAGATTCAGACAGGTATCCATCTCCTTTGTAGTCTTCAGATACAGGCAGGTATTCATCCCCTTTGTAGTCTTCAGATACAGGGAGGTATGCATCTCCTTTGTAGTCTTCAGATACAGACAGGTATCCGTCTCCTTTGCAGTCTTCAGATACAGGCAAATATCTATCTCCTTTGTAGTCTTCAGATACAGGCAAATATCCATCTCCTTTGTAGTCTTCAGATACAGGCAGGAATCCATCTCCTTTGTAGTCTTCAGATACAGGCAAGTATCTATCTCCTTTGTAGTCTTCAGATACAGGCAAGTATCTATCTCCTTTGTAGTCTTCAGATACAGGGAGGTATCCATCTCCTTTGTAGTCTTCAGATACAGGCAAGTATCTATCTCCTTTGTAGTCTTCAGATACAGGGAGGTATCCATCTCCTTTGTAGTCTTCAGATACAGGGAGGTATCCATCTCCTTTGTAGTCTTCAGATACAGACAGGTATCCATCTCCTTTGTAGTCTTCAGATATAGGGAGGTATTCATCTCCTTTGTAGTCTTCAGATACAGACAGGTATCCATCTCCTTTGTAGTCTTCAGATACAGGGAGGTATCCATCTCCTTTGTAGTCTTCAGATACAGGGAGGTATCCATCTCTTTTGTAGTCTTCAGATACAGACAGGTATCCATCTCCTTTGTAGTCTTCAGATACAGGGAGGTATTCATCTCCTTTGTAGTCTTCAGATCCAGACAGGAATCCATCTCATTTGTAGTCTTCAGATACAGACAGGTATCCATCTCCTTTGTAGTCTTCAGATACAGGGAGGTATCCATCTCCTTTGTAGTCTTCAGATACAGGGAGGTATCCATCTCATTTGTAGTCTTCAGATACAGACAGGTATCCATCTCCTTTGTAGTCTTCAGATACAGGCAGGTATCCATCTTCTTTGTAGTCTTCAGATACAGACAGGTATCCATCTCCTTTGTAGTCTTCAGATACAGACAGGTATCCATCTCCTTTGTAGTCTTCAGATACAGGGAAGTATCCATCTCATTTGTAGTCTTCAGATACAGGGAGGTATCCATCTCCTTTGTAGTCTTCAGATACAGGGAGGAATCCATCTCCTTTGTAGTCTTCAGATACAGGCAAGTATCCATCTCCTTTGTAGTCTTCAGATACAGACAGGAATCCATCTCCTTTGTAGTCTTCAGATACAGGGAGGTATCCATCTCCTTTGTAGTCTTCAGATACAGGGAGGTATCCACCTCCTTTGTAGTCTTCAGATACAGGGAGGTATCCATCTCCTTTGTAGTCTTCAGATACAGGCAGGTATCCATCTCCTTTGTAGTCTTCAGATACAGGCAGGTATCCATCTCCTTTGTAGTCTTCAGATACAGACAGGTATCCATCTCCTTTGTAGTCTTCAGATACAGACAGGTATCCATCTCCTTTGTAATCTTCAGATACAGACAGGTATCCATCTCTTTTGTAGTCTACAGATACAGACAGGTATCCATCTCCTTTGTAGTCTTCAGATACAGGGAGGTATCCATCTCTTTTGTAGTCTTCAGATACAGACAGGTATCCATCTCCTTTGTAGTCTTCAGATACAGGGAGGTATTCATCTCCTTTGTAGTCTTCAGATACAGACAGGTATCCATCTCCTTTGTAGTCTTCAGATACAGACAGGTATCCATCTCCTTTGTAGTCTTCAGATACAGACAGGTATCCATCTCCTTTGTAGTCTTCAGATACAGGGAGGTATCCATCTCCTTTGTAGTCTTCAGATACAGACAGGTATCCATCTCCTTTGTAGTCTTCAGATACAGGGAGGTATCCATCTCCTTTGTAGTCTTCAGATACAGACAGGTATCCATCTCCTTTGTAGTCTTCAGATACAGACAGGTATCCATCTCCTTTGTAGTCTTCAGATACAGGCAAATATCTATCTCCTTTGTAGTCTTCAGATACAGGCAAGTATCCATCTCCTTTGTAGTCTTCAGATACAGGCAGGTATCCATCTCCTTTGTAGTCTTCAGATACAGGCAAGTATCCATCTCCTTTGTAGTCTTCAGATACAGGGAGGTATCCATCTCCTTTGTAGTCTTCAGATACAGACAGGTATCCATCTCCTTTGTAGTCTTCAGATACAGGGAGGTATCCATCTCCTTTGTAGTCTTCAGATACAGACAGGTATCCATCTCCTTTGTAGTCTTCAGATACAGGGAGGTATTCATCTCCTTTGTAGTCTTCAGATACAGACAGGTATCCATCTCCTTTGTAGTCTTCAGATACAGGGAGGTATCCATCTCCTTTGTAGTCTTCAGATACAGGAAGGTATCCATCTCTTTTGTAGTCTTCAGATACAGACAGGTATCCATCTCCTTTGTAGTCTTCAGATACAGGGAGGTATTCATCTCCTTTGTAGTCTTCAGATACAGACAGGAATCCATCTCCTTTGAAGTCTTCAGATACAGACAGGTATCCATCTCCTTTGTAGTCTTCAGATACAGGGAGGTATCCATCTCCTTTGTAGTCTTCAGATACAGGGAGGTATCCATCTCTTTTGTAGTCTTCAGATACAGACAGGTATCCATCTCCTTTGTAGTCTTCAGATACAGGGAGGTATTCATCTCCTTTGTAGTCTTCAGATACAGACAGGTATCCATCTCCTTTGTAGTCTTCAGATACAGACAGGTATCCATCTCCTTTGTAGTCTTCAGATACAGGCAAGTATCCATCTCCTTTGTAGTCTTCAGATACAGGGAGGTATCCATCTCCTTTGTAGTCTTCAGATACAGGGAGGTATCCATCTCCTTTGTAGTCTTCAGATACAGGCAAGTATCCATCTCCTTTGTAGTCTTCAGATACAGACAGGAATCCATCTCCTTTGTAGTCTTCAGATACAGACAGGAATCCATCTCCTTTGTAGTCTTCAGATACAGGGAGGTATCCATCTCCTTTGTAATCTTCAGATACAGACAGGTATCCATCTCCTTTGTAGTCTTCAGATACAGGGAGGTATGCATCTCCTTTGTAGTCTTCAGATACAGGCAAGTATCCATCTCCTTTGTAGTCTTCAGATACAGGGAGGTATCCATCTCCTTTGTAGTCTTCAGATACAGGGAGGTATCCATCTCCTTTGTAGTCTTCAGATACAGGGAGGTATCCATCTCCTTTGTAGTCTTCATATACAGACAGGTATCCATCTCCTTTGTAGTCTTCAGATACAGGGAGGTATCCATCTCCTTTGTAGTCTTCAGATACAGACAGGAATCCATCTCCTTTGTAGTCTTCAGATACTGGGAGGTATCCATCTCCTTTGTAGTCTTCAGATACAGGGAGGTATCCATCTCCTTTGTAGTCTTCAGAGACAAACAGGTATCCATCTCCTTTGTAGTCTTCAGATACAGGGAGGTATCCATCTCCTTTGTAGTCTTCAGATACAGGCAAGTATCCATCTCCTTTGTAGTCTTCAGATACAGACAGGTATCCATCTCCTTTGTAGTCTTCAGATACAGGGAGGTATCCATCTCCTTTGTAGTCTTCAGATACAGGGAGGTATCCATCTCCTTTGTAGTCTTCAGATACAGGCAAGTATCCATCTCCTTTGTAGTCTTCAGATACAGGCAAGTATCCATCTCCTTTGTAGTCTTCAGATACAGGGAGGTATGCATCTCCTTTGTAGTCTTCAGATACAGGCAAGTATCCATCTCCTTTGTAGTCTTCAGATACAGACAGGTATCCATCTCCTTTGTAGTCTTCAGATACAGGCAAGTATCCATCTCCTTTGTAGTCTTCAGATACAGGGAGGTATCCATCTCCTTTGTAGTCTTCAGATACAGGCAAGTATCCATCTTCTTTGTAGTCTTCAGATAGAAGCTGGTATCCATCTCCTTTGTAGTCTTCAGATACAGGGAGGTATCCATCTCCTTTGTAGTCTTCAGATACAGGGAGGTATCCACCTCCTTTGTAGTCTTCAGATACAGGGAGGTATCCATCTCCTTTGTAATCTTCAGATACAGGCAAGTATCCATCTTCTTTGTAGTCTTCAGATACAGACAGGTATCCATCTCCTTTGTAGTCTTCAGATAGAAGCAGGTATCCATCTCCTTTGTAGTCTTCAGATACAGGGAGGTATCCATCTCCTTTGTAGTCTTCAGATACAGGCAGGTATCCATCTCCTTTGTAGTCTTCAGATAGAGGGAGGTATCCATCTCCTTTGTAGTCTTCAGATACAGACAGGTATCCATCTCCTTTGTAGTCTACAGATAGAGGGAGGTATCCATCTCCTTTGTAGTCTTCAGATACAGGGAGGTATCCATCTCCTTTGTAGTCTTCAGATACAGGCAAGTATCCATCTCCTTTGTAGTCTTCAGATAGAGGCAGGTATCCATCTCCTTTGTAGTCTTCAGATATAGGCAAGTATCCATCTCCTTTGTAGTCTTCAGATACAGGGAAGTATCCATCTCCGTTGTAGTCTTCAGATGTAGGCAGTAATCCATCTTCTTTGTAGTATTCAGATACAGACAGGTATCCATCTCCTTTGTAGTCTTCAGATGTGGGCATTCACATGATCGCGCATTTCCAGTAAATCAACATGAACAGAATTTTTTTTACCAAGTGTTTTGAATTGAACCTTCTCTTATGAAGTGTTATTATTTATAATATCAGAAAATTTTCAAATGTTTAATAATTTTGCTAATTAATAGATAGAATGCATGTTATCGATTCTCTTCCTTTGGTGTGGATGTTGGATGGCAGGCTCATAACTTGTAAGTTTGAAAGACATAAGTATGATTATGAAAATTGTTCTGATATTATTATTATTACATATAATATTTCCATAATTTTATATTACATACATGTAGTATAATTCCCTATTACAGTATTTCAATATCATATATAGCTGCAGAAAGACAGCAAGTTCGAAAGTTTTTCTCGGAAAGTGAATTCAAGGAACGTCCCGTGGTAATATTGAACTCAATGATTCTTCATACTTCATTCATACTGCTCAATGAGATTCAAATATACCAAATAATATATAATTTTTTGAAATTTCCTAGCGTCACAAGATATCAAGGAGGAAACATTTTACTCCGACGCCACTGCAAAATCTCTCAGTGAATGGTGTCTTTGGTGAAAAGGTGAATATGAAGTGTACAGATGTTTGCCAATTTTGTCCATTTCAAATTCTCAGAACTCCATTTTATATCACAGCATATATATTTAGTAAAAACGAAACAATGTATTGAATCTGAACATTCAGCAAACCGTGGCTGACGCTCTACCAGGCATTTGTCATCGCTAAAACGACAGTGCATGTCTAAATCTCTGGTCATAAATCACGAGAATTTTTTGTGCGCCAAAATATGGCTTTTAATTCTGAATTTGCGCCTTCTCCTGTCGACTCGATAGCTCAATTGATGAAGGTTCAAATCCAGCTTGTGTTAAATGCATTTTGACAACATGCACCAGTGTTGGGTTTTTTAAGTATATGGTATAGTTTTACTAACGTTTCGCTGATGATGGCTCTGAAATGGATTTTACAAGTGACACATGTTGAAAAACCGTGCAGTTCAATCACAAGCTGAATATTGCTTTTTTCCATAGACCGAACATTGGATGAAGAGATTTCCTTTACAGGAGAAATTGACTCAAGGTACCATAAAAGCTGCGGTCGTTTAAATATTTAGGTTGTAAAATATTTGTTGTGAGGGAGAGATCGTAAATACGATATTATATCTCTGGCAAGGTTGTAATGTATTAATAAATTAAACTAAAGAATGGGAAAAATGATATTTATGCAGTCTAGGAATTACAACAATTATCACTAAACAACAATCAAACTGAAGATGAAAAACGGACAGAGTAATGTGATGTTGTATAATGATTCACCCATCCTCCCTGCATACAGTTATTGCCCCTAAACCATATAATATTGACCACATATCAAAACTAAGTGAAGGTACAGGTTTTCATATACACTACATACTGAAAGTGCCTTGTGAACGAAGATGGCCTGAATTTGATTTGTTTTTCACGAACGATAACCATATCCAACGTCCTAAGATCTTTAACGGATCTTGCACACTTAATAGTTGCTGTTAGCTTTTTTCTATGAATGGCCTTTTGGAAATGAGCAATTTATAAATTTGTTTTCTCATTCGTTAATGATGTTAAAGACAAGAGTAGACATATAATATATCATACACGAGAAGGAGTTTATTATAGTAATTTGAAACACCGAAAAGTGTATTGAAAAACAAGGCGCTAGCCGAGGTTTTTTTTGACTTTTTTGGTGTTTTAAATCTATAATAAACGACTTCGAAGAAATATACTTCTTCTCAAACAAACCATTATTTTCAAAGAGAAAAGTTGAGTTTGAGTTAATTTATGTTTATGTTATTTTATTACCGTGTTATCACGACAATTTCCTTTGTGTTTTTTGTGTTGTGCTCATGATGAATTAGTTGAATAACAATATGTAAATAATTTTAATTCTACAGAACTTGATAGAAGACAACTTCGTTACTTGGCATTCAATTTGCAAGAGGAATTTCGACTCCAGTCACAATGTTCCAACAGTACTGAAAGGTATAGATTGAAAAACTAACATAAATGTACTGTACATTTTCACATGAATTTATTGAGTCCGGAGCGAGAATAGAATACAAGATACAGAGGTGACAGATATTTGCTCTGACAACTGGACCATGCACCGAAGCCCTCATTATATTAACTGGTGAGCCATCTTTCCAGACCTTGCATCCTGAAGCGCGTAATCGCTCTCGCGAACTTTCCTTCCATTTTAATACTTTGTCTTCGATACAGAGGTGACAGATATTTGCTCTGACAACTGGACCATGCACCGAAGCCCTCATTATATTAACTGGTCAGCCATCTTCCAGACCTTGCATCCTGAAGCGCGTAATCACTCTCGCGAACTTTCCGAAAAAGTGATTTACAGCGCTCCTTGATTGCTTCTACAGCAAGTTAATTAATATTTAACGAATAAATTATTATCTTATGATAGTTGCGTGAACCGACACCCCTTATTACTCTCCTTATCAAGAGATCTGCCTTTCCCGTAAATATTTATGAATTAACGTGGTGTGTTTCTACAGCAAAACAGATGAAGATATATTTATGGCAGTTGTTGATCAACGAGAAAGTGACAGAGAAAAGAGCAATATGTTGTTGCTTCTTTTAGTTGTAAGTATATAGTCTTTTTGTTCATTCAACACGCCAGATAAATGTAATAAATTATGAATTGAAAGGTTAAACTATGTCAATTATGCACGAGCAACATGTTGTTGCTTCTTTTAGTTGTAAGTATATTAGCCTTACATCGTCTTTTTGTTCATTCAACCAGTGAACTCAATTTGTTTACTTGGAACGATATTAAAGTCTCATTGATTTGGCGGAAAGAAAGTGAAGCCAACCGTTGGATCACGTATGGATCACGGCAGTCATCCACGCCATTCGTGCGTCAGTTTCAGTCCCCTGATACGCTATCACTGCGCGGTTCGTACGTCAGTTTCAGTCCCCTTTCACGCTATCACTGCGCGGTTCGTACGTCAGTTTCAGTCCCCCACAACTTATTTACTGCGCGGTCGGTACGTCAACTCTAGTTTTGTATTATTTTTTGGAAAAAAAACAACTTTTTTTTGCAAATCGAAGTAGTTTCTCCTTTGTAACTGGCTAAGAAAGGAGGAAAATATATCTTTGTCACTGAAGCAAGTTTTCTCAGTGTTTTTGTTCAAACAGCGAAAATATTTTGTTTTTTTGTCAGTCGTATAAGCTAGTTTGTGCAAAAAGTTTATGAAAGCCATAAAAATATGGGATAAGATAAGCAATCGTGCAGGTTTTAACAGATATTCAAGTTTTTTTTCTATTTCCGTGAACTTATTTTGAACTTTGGCCGTTGTGAAATCAATCACGTTTGATGGCGTAGGCACTGTTATTTTGGCCACAGAATAGATAATAGACCAGAAGTCTCACTGTACACCTTTCCCTAACATTTTCGTGTCCGCGATTTTCGCCTTGTGGATCACGAATTGCGCACGCTAGATGACGTGTGTGACACTTGCTGCGAACATCACGTCAGCGTCAATACACGCGTCATCACGTCAATACACGTCAATACACCTCAATTTCGAGTGTATTGCTATGGGAACAGCTAGTGATGGCAATTGATGGCGTATTGCTCGCGTTTGATGGCGTCGTGATTACACTTGCTGGCTCGCGCCTGCGCATGAAAAATCTCGGACATAATTTTGGCTAAGTGGACCTTCTGGTCTATTATCTATTCTGTGTTTTGGCTTCACTTTTCACCCACCAGTTATCGTTCCAGGTAAACAAATTGAGTTCACTGCATTCAACACGCCAGATAAATGTAATATATTATGAATTGAAGGATTAAACTATGTTAATTATGCACGAACTGGCGCGGACGCTGAAAGCCACTTTTTTTATTTTTGAAAAAATGGCGATTTTTGACCAAAAAGTTAAGGCTAACTAACCCCTTTATTTTTGGTCAAAATTGGCCAATAGTGGTATGGTTGGCATCGAAAGAATTCTGTCTAAAAGGGAGTTGGTTATTTGGTAGAACTAATTGGTGTCTTAATAGGCCCTTTGAATAACGTCACAAATAAGTCAAAACAATGAGTGCCTATTGTTATGCTACTGTATGCGGTTATGATGAATCCTAAAGGATTGAAAATAGTTTTTTTCTGGAGTGAAATTTTAATACTTTGACTGCTGGGCTTGGCAGTAAAGCAGTGTTGTAGATTATAAAAATACAGTATTTTATACTATTTTGAAAACACTGAAATGCAGTTATCTCGTAAATTTAAATTTTCTTGGCAGGCCGCGCTAGAATTTCAAATTCCTGAACACGTTTTACAACAAACGCTGGATATTGCAAAACTAACCAAGATCGGGCAAGTACAATATGGCTATGGATTATTAATAGACCTTATGCATTATGACGTTTCTTTGTGATGCGTGACTACAACTAACAGAATGCTTCGCGAGGATTTTAATAGAAAAAGATAGCAAATACTGACTCGCAGAGCGATGTGGTAGTAGTTAGTCACGCACCACAAAGAAACGTTCATTATGCGTAAGGTCCATTGAGCCAGTTTATAAGAACACAAAATATTGGCTCTTTACAGCATCAATGCAAGTGTAGGTAAACATAAGAGTGACATGGTCGTATGAAGAACAAACGGGATTTCAAAACCGTAGAACTGGAATGCAAGCCTCCACTACTCACTAGATTGTAACTGGATACCATATTTGCATGAATACGTGCAATTTAAGGAGCGTCTAAAATGAACTTGAACGAGCGTCTAAAATTGACTGGATAAGATATAAAAAATGTTCAAAGACGAAATATTCTTACGGCTATATCTGTATAATAACTTGTGTTCTTCTGCTACAGATCACGTGACACAAAGGACGTATTTCTGTTACCAAAAAAGGAACAATGTTCAATGGCATCCTTACTTCTGTCTGGAGTTAAAATTGATCGCGATGCTAAGCTTGTAAGTACTGCTTATCTAACTATATTTATTATATATACTGGATAACTGCATTAGTCCTGTACTGTTCTCAGAGGTCCAGTAAGACCAATACCCTATTGTTGCAGAGTTATTACAAGTGGAACTGGATAACCGGGAGGAAACCTGCGATGTTTGGTTATAGAATCGGTTTCGCTGTTTTTTCTTGTTTTTTTTTACATTTTGTTGTTCGCAAGACGCCATACTGGAAAGTGAACGAATTTCGCATGATCAATCTAGATTACTTCCGGAATTCGTTCGCAATTTGCTCACGGCACGGCTAGCTGAACGGGCTGATACTACCTCGTCAGGAGGTCTCGGCACCTTAATCGTTTGGGCACCGGTGCCGATTTTCGTCGCGTTTACCTGACAAAAGTCAGAGGTGTCGTACCCAAAATTTTGGATCCCGATCTTCAAACGTTCTGTGCCGAAAACGTTTGTCGTGTAAAACGGCCTTCGCGTCAGCATGAGATTGAATAAACCTGGCAAACGCTGTTGACAATCATGAAAGGTTCACGTGAGCATAGACAATGTTTTTATTCTCGACTGTTAATTCTTAGATGCAACTTCGGTATTAGCTTAGGCAAAATAGAGCTTTTGAAAAGTGAGCATATGGAAAAGAAACAGGAAAAGAATGTAAACGAAAAGTTATATTTATACTTAACGCGACGTAACAGTTGTGATCAATATTCGTATCATTATTTCACACTAGGACGATGGACTTTACGATTGCCTCTATCTATGTTTGTATGACCTCGTTTCTGAATGGCATAAATTAACGAATAACCATAATATACCAAGGTGAGAAAACTGTCAAACCTGCCTTTCCATTAATAAATTTGGTAATATTATATCACATTATGCATGGAACTGTATATTATTTGTTTGTTACATTATATAAATTTTGTCCTACAATCTGTATGTTTAAAGGAAAAGTGGAATAAGAGATATTTTGGCAGCTGAGGTTGTGCAGTTGTTTTGCATTGTTCCTGCGTTTCTAATACTTGTTGGGAAAGATACAGGTACAGTGCTGTATGTGTGTAAATATCTTTCAGTAGCGCATTTGTACAAAATAACCAACAAAAACAGAACGTTAATCTAGGCAGCACTCGCCAACCCCTGTTAACATCTCTCCGCTGCCACCAACTCTAATCTTTAATGTGACGATTTAATAATGTTATATGCAACGATGTTTTCATTGTACAAATAATTACAGGAGGATGTAGTATTGCATGCCTACTTTATTAGAGGACAACTACTAGAAACCATTAGGACCACGAATAGAGAACTATTGCAGTAACTGCCCACCCTCCCCCGGAACCAGCTATACTGTACATTTGTATGTTAATTCATTTATCACTGCCTGCTCAATGGTTGTTTGTGTCATTAACCTAGGACATGATTCAAATCTGTTTTACACAATATTTTAATTTGAAAGATTTATTGGAGCTTGTTTCGTCAGCAACAAAAGAACCTGATATTGCTGAACAGTTGTACAGTCTTGTTGTGAGAGAAAAAAGTAAAGGAGTAAGTCAAATATTTATTACATGTAGTGCCACCGTGATTACTTCATATACCTTTCACCTCTATGACTTTCACCTCTATGACTGAAGATCGATTCCTGAAATATACAGTTTTCTGATAAGCTGACATAATATTGCCTCAGTTGCATAACTTACATTCGAGAAGAGTGCTTGTAGTTTGACTCCACCAAACACCCTGGCGTAGAATTACATCATTCACAATAGTTTACACCACAGGAACCCCAGGTTATATTGGCCGCCCGGCGTAGAGCGGGCGTAGAGCGGGCGTAGAGCGGGCGTAGAGCGGGCGTAGAGCGGGCGTAGAGCGGGCGTAGAGCGGGCGTAGAGCGGGCGTAGAGCGGGCGCGCAGGCGGCCAATATAACCTGGGGTTCCTGTTTTTACACAAGAGGTTAATAACTAAATTAAATTTGCAGCAATCTGGTAGTTTTACTATCTATCTTCAAGCTAATAAAAGCCTGTTATTTAACATTGCCAAACTGTTCGAAACGTGACAAATTTTATTGAATTAATAATTTTTGTTTATCTCCGAATAAGAGAGGTGAAATTTTTATTGCATTATTTGAATTTCTTCTATAAAGTTTCTCAATCAAAAAGTATCGGTAGATTAATTGCTGCCGAGCCTGAGCGAGGCTAAGGTTTCTCCAGAGTTCTCTCGACCCAGTCTTTTGCGCGGATGTATTGTCGAAAATTTCGGCTTGCGTCGTTCGGTTTGTCTGTCGCTATGCATTATTGCGTCATAATGCACTCGCATTAGCTAATCAATTTGCGCGCAATTTGGTTGTCACGAAACAATGTGGATATATTACATCATCTGTAATGGGTGGAATCTCCTGATAAGAAATTATAGATTCCCAACATGTCACGTGGAACCCTGTGTAATGTGCGTCACAATTCGGTTGGAATGATACCATGTATTATGTTGGTTTGCCGGACAGTACAGATTAACACCAGTGGCAATGGGAACTAAATGCTAAATATATGAAACATCTACATGTTTTTTAAAATCTTTGTAGTCCATATGCCATATAGTTTCTTTGTCTGTGTTCAGAAGATATTGATATTGAATTTGCCATGTGGTAAATCAACATGGTAATATTAATAATATAATATTTAAACAGGTTAATTTTTTTTTTTTTTTTTTTTTATATAAACTTTATTTAACTGTTTGCCCCAAAAGCCATGCTTATCGAGGGGGCTCACATGTAAAAAAAAAAAGGATATATAAAATTATTTACACCAAATAACACACAAATAAACAAACAAAATAAGATAGTGTTACAGAAAAAACAAGATACATAAACGCACAAAGCATTGCTAGGAGAAGCGACAAGTATCCAAAATAAAACGTTGAACAGCACCGAACAATAAACAATTTTCATCAAAACTTAATTGAACAGAACCGTTCAATAAAAATTCAAGTTTTCCATTGTCGTTGCTCGTTAGCCATGCTTTTCCACAAACTTGTGCAGCAGAGGTAAGAAGTTCATTACGTTGAGCAGCAAAACGAGGACATAATAAAAGATAATGTTTAACTGTTTCATTTTGATGGCAACATATACATAAAGGAGAATTACAACAATTAATTCTATACAAATAGTCATTAAGCGCACAACAACCTAATCTTAGTCTTGTATGTAAACCAGATGCCTTCCTCGTAAGAGAAAAATTTAACCATTTATTATAACAAAGCGGATCATAAATCTTATTTATTTTCAACTTAAAGTTTGAAAGAGAAGTTGAATTTCTAATTTCAATATCAAGAGTATTCCACAACGAAATCGTGGAAGGAAAGAATGATTTCTTAAATTTTCAGTTCTACATTTATATTGACTAATATTATGACCAGACCTTAACGGAATATAAGACCTTTCATTAACCAATTTTGGTAAAAGCTCAATTAAGTATAAAGGAGAATAATTATAAACTATCTTATAAAAATAAGATAATTTATGAATTTTTCTTCTAATGCTCAACTCCTCCCAGGCCAGTTCTTGACGAAGACTATTCGAACTAGTACCTTTAATGGCCCCAGTAACAACTCTAGCTGACTGATACTGAACACTTTCAAGTAACTCACTATTCCCGGCAGTACAATTATCCCAAATAATATCGCCATACTCCATTATTGGCCGAATAAAACTTTTGTATAAACAAGCGAGAGTTGATTTATCAATTTTGAACTTCAATGGTTTTAACATATTTAATCGTTGAGATGCCTTTTCATAAACTGATAAAATATGATTTTTCCAAGACATATTACTTTGAAAAGTCAAACCCAGATGAATGTGCGAGACGACTTCATCAATAGGACAGCCTCTCATTGAAAGTACCGGATGACTTTCTTTCTCTTTTTTGTTGGAAAATGTCATAGATTTAGTTTTTGAGGGGTTCATTGTCACCAACCACCTATCTGACCATTCTGAAATCTTATTTAAATCATTATTTAATAGTTCAGCGGAGCAAGTCGGATTATCGACAACTTCGAATAGGGCAGTATCGTCGGCAAAAATAAAAGGACAGGATTCTAGGTCATCAGTTATATCATTAATGTAAATTAGAAATAAAAGAGGACCCAAAACTGATCCCTGTGGAACACCAGAATTCACGCTTCTCCAATCTGACGACTGCCCTTCTATAACTACACGTTGAGTTCTATCTTGCAAATAACTTTTAAACCATTGGAGAAGAGGATTACGAATTCCTAGTGCTTCTAACTTTTTCAATAATCCGGCATGCCAGACTTTGTCGAAAGCCTTACTAATATCCAAGAACACAATCCTCACTTCTTTGCCAGCTTCGAAAGCGCAGTAAATCTGATGAACAAAATACAACAGTTGGTTGACTGTTGAATCACCTGGTCGAAAACCGGATTGTAATTTGTATAAATAACCTATTTCCAATAAGAAATTATAAAGTCTAACAAAAACAACTTTTTCACATATTTTTGAGAGACATGGTAGAAGTGATACAGGTCGATAATTTACTTTCAATTGGAAGTTACCCTTTTTAAATATAGGAACAACATTAGCCATTTTCCACGCAGTCGGGTATTGCCCCAGGGCAAAGGAGAAATTAACAAATTTGGTAAAAAACAAATAAATGCTCTCGGAACAAAATGTAATTATTTTATTACCAATGCCATCAGATCCACTCGCCTTCGAAATATCAACACTGCGCATTAAAATTAAAATTTCGTCTTCAGTAACACATATATTAGCAAGGAACGTGACAGATTGATAAAAAGGTAGATTAGGCACCACAGAAGAACCAGCTCCAGGTAACTGAGTTTGGGCTACAAAATAATCATTAAAAATGAAAGCCTTTTCTCTTGGATTAGTAATTAAATCATCATTTTCTATTAAAGTTGGTATTCTTGGTTTGTATGTCTTGCCGCAAAGATTTTTTGAAATAGACCACCATTTTTTAATATTTGTTAAAGGATTACTCAGCTCCGCGTTTACTTTATCATAGTAAGTTTGTTTAGCTTGTCTAATCAGGGTAGTGGTTAAATTTCGTTGACAACGATAATTTTCCCAAGAAAGTTCGGTTCGTTTTTTATTATGAATACGAAGCAGACGATTTCGCCTGCGTATTGCCCGACGGACAATACCATTCATCCACGGTTTGTCTCTTGGTCTTATGGTAACGGTTTTTCGCGGAATATATTTTTCGATAATAGCATGAAATTGAGTGACCCAAGTATTATAAACATTATCGATATCGAACTCACTATCGAACAAAGAAAACCAATCAATTCCTAAAACAGCAATGTTTAATCCTGGAAAATCAACATTATTGAAATTCCAGATCTCTCTTTTATAGGAAGTGCATTTAAAAATTCGAACATTCATTTGAACAAAAACAATAGAATGGTCACAGGTAGATGGGGGACTCAGAGTTCCCGTGTTAGTAAATAATACCGGGCGATTAGTAATAACAACATCTAAAATTGTAGCATATTGGCTAGTTATTCTGGTTGGTTCTGAAATCAATTGGGCCAGACTATTCCCCTCTAAAAAACTGTGAAATTGAATTCCCACATCAGTACTTTTCTGTGGGTGCACCGCATCATAATGAGCATTGAAATCACCAACAATTACTACATTATAATCTCTAGGTAGATCGTGTATTTTATCAAGTACCGTCTGGAAATTATTTAAAAATGTGTTAACAGAAATTAGGTCGTTGTTAGGTGGCCGATATCCAATACCACATAATATGTGGTGCTGATTCACTCGAAATTCAATCCAAAGGAGTTCAAAACCGTTAATTTCAAGTTCTTCATGCCGTTTTACAACAAGTGACTCAGACGTGAAAAAAGCAACGCCCCCACCCATTCTACCTTCTCTATCGAGGCGAATAATTTGATTGTAACCAGGAATTACAAATGAGTCGCTAGGAATGTGTTCATTGAGCCATGTTTCACATACGGCAAAAACATCAAAACTGTTCTCCTTAATTAGAAAGGAAAGTTCCTCAAATTTTTCTCTGATATTCAAACTCCTAACATTTAACTGTCCAATACTAAAATGTTGAACTGGCCCCGGATTTAATTGAACATCATTAGCTAAAATAATGACTATACAGACAAAAAACATGATTAAAAACATATAACCAGCTACCAACAAGAATCCTTGGACAAAATGTGTATAAACAACACTTGAAATCTTAAAAGACTTAAATTCCCCGATCGCTGCTCTATAAATTTGCAAGCTAACCCCCATGTGGAAAAACAAATATATAAAGATATCTTACCTCCTGCTGCACAATCACAAACACAAAATAACAAAGATTAAAGTTAAACATTGAAAAAACAATTAGGTTCACTACGAAATGTCGGTACTAAGCCGCTAATCTTAATATGCAAAATTAAGTAAGTCGTTTTGTAAAAAATCACTCATTGAAACGATTTTAAATATTTTCTCATCAGACGCCCTCTTAACGAAAATTTTACCATCCCTTGACCAGGCTGAAACTGCATTTTTACAATCTTTCCTTGCACAGTAAAGTAACTTCTGATTTCTGCTTGTTAAATCTTCATTGACGTAAAATCTCGTAGACTTCAACTCCTTTCGTTGCCTCAGCACAGCTATTTTGTCTTTGTGTGACTTGAAACGAACAATGATCGCGCGAGATCGATTTTCCTTTGGCTTCCCAACTCGGTGTGCCCTGTCAATATTTTGATCAGATAAGTCAACTTTTAATTTCTCGTTGCAAAACTGGACAACCTTTGTAATACAATCTTCCAATCTCTCTTCTTCAAACCCTGAGATCCTAACATTGTGACGCCTCGAGTATTGCTCGTTGTCATTCGCCATATTTTCAACCCTCACTAGCTGCGATTCTAGAGATGTAATTTTCTCCTGTAATTCGGCTATCGTTTTAGTCATAGGTTCGATAATTTTCAACACTACAACATTTAGTGCGTCCTGGATAGCCGATTGAAGAAGTTGTTGGAAAGCCTCAGATTTTAAGGCGTCTTCGATTTCTAATTTCATGGCGGCCATTGCAGCAACACTGCCTCTGGTCATCATAAAAGATAACGCTGAAATATACTCTTCTATACGTTAGCAGCAAAAAGTACTCGACACGTAGACAATTAAAGCATTAGTATCTACGAGTTTAATTTGTTCAGTAAGAGTCAATATGCTGCTATCAATCAAGGACTTGTGTCCCATATCACCTAACGTCCAAACTATTCTATTCAAAATGCCATTGACAGCTTTGTAGTAACGAATGATATATATTGACATGTGTCAATTGTTGGTACCAAGAATTCCATTGACAATAGATTGCTTTGAAAACCCAAAGTAGTTTTTATACAGTATTTACAATAATTACGGTGTTGTAATCTTAACTTTTTGACAACCAAATAAAATACATACATTGTGTCATTATCAATGTGAATAATTAAAATCTAAGGTCGATTAATTTTGCATGCAGTTTCGCATCATTGGGCCCAAGGCAGCACTTCACTTGCGATATTAACTGCTAGTATAGATTATATGTATAGGTTATCATATGAGGGATAAGGTGATATCAGTTTTATCGCTCGAGGACGATATCATTATTGTCATGAGTGAGCGCAGCGAACGAGGGACAATTATGATATCGTACCGAGAGGGATAAACTGATATCACCGAGTCATTAGTGTGATAACCTTTTTATCACATCTAGTGCCTTTATCAGGGTGATAAGCAGCGGGAAATAAAAACGATTTTATGTCACCCTGTTATCGCCCTGATAATGGTACAAGTATGTGATAAATATAATTATATATAGTTAAATCTGCAGACAATGCATGTTTCGCCGTTCAACGGCTCGTCAGTGCAGCTTGTAACGCAGCGGTCTAGATGCGAGTGACTTCGTATTTATACACTCTTGCTCTCACCAAGCGCATGTGGTACAATACTCAGACACATGCGCATCCAGACATGCGTGAAGTGTCTTGGGGCCAGAGTGCTCATACGACCACAAGGGAAGTGAGCTTTTCATTATCGCTTGTAGCCACCAATTAACCTCATGAGAGTGCTCAACAACACAAGTGAAGGAGCATATACAGGGTGTCCCCAAAAAAGTCCCCCAATAGAAATCACTCTTTTGTTGTTAAACGTGCGTTGTTATACCTCTGGGAATTTAAAATAGCTTCTAAAACGAACAGCAACACAAAAATGTCAAATTACAAATTCGTCTTACCGTCAGTTCGAGTAAGAATGGTTCAACTGACTTCAGAGCAACGAGTATTTGTCGTAACAACTTATACGTCGCGTTAAATTATTTGGACGAAGAATACTTCCGCCGCTCATGTACAATTCAATTAAATTCCCAAAGGAAGAGTGATTTCTAAAGGGGGACGTTTTTGGGGGACACCCTGTAGTTAAATCTGCAGACATGCATGTTTCGCATATATATGTATTTATATATATATATATATATATTTCACTATAGACAAAACCTGATGAGATGTTACAAGAGATGGGTTCATACATACTCAAGAAAGTTCACAGGAAATATTTTCAATTTCTTGACAAACCTGCAAGCAATATACTGCCCGAGAAACCAAACCCGGCTTTAAGGACTTCAAGTTATACAAAATCTGTAAGTAAAATCGCACAAGTGACCTCTATGTATTACTAGAGTAATAAATTCATTCAATAGACCTTTTCATAAGTATGGCGTGAGCACGCATAAATTAAATTGTGACTTCAAACCACTGATCTGGATAACCAGATCTGGATACTGATCCAGATCACTGCGTCAAACGCGGATAAACACTTCGGTTCCCGCTTCCTTGTTTGTTTGTTTGTTTGTTTGTTTTGGAAGCTGTTTTCACAGGTTTGTTTAAACACTATTCACTTGGGGACGACGAGTATCGGCAATAAATGTGTTGTTTTTTGCCATAAAAGCTTTAATTGTCATCGTCCTTGAAAAATAAAATTTCAATCCTTTGCAGTTCAGCCAAAAATTCTCTTATATTTTACCTGTCTATCGAGAAAATGTTAATTGTAAATCTGTTAGACTATGTCGAACTAATGTCTATAGTATAAAACTAATCTTAACTGTACTGTACTGTAGTCTCTAGTATCTCACACCAGAAAATCGAACAAATATACTTGTAAAGGCCTATGGCTTTGCAGTACGGTATAGCTCATGTACGATGATTTGACTGTCCAATTTTAATAAACACAAAAAATAGTTCAAATAGACGTATTTATACACGAACTGAAAATCCAATGCAAAATAGCGAGACAAGTTCTCGTCTTCGTCTCCGTAGCCAAAACTGCGTTTGTTGTTCGGTCACTTTTACAACTTTCAAGAGGAAAATAGGTGCTAAATTTTGTGATAAACTGCATTAAAAATATCATGTCTTACACACTGACCTAGTTAAAAAGATAAAATTACCTTTTTGCGGGTTTTCCGCAGGGATTTCCTCAAAAAGAAAGCGGTCATCCATAACTCAATCTATTATTTTAATGAGTATAAACATTGTAGGACTTAAATAAAACAATCAAAGAAACAAAAAGCAATTATTATAAAAGTAAACTAAATGCATGCAAGGACCACAAAGAGAATTGGAAATTGATAAACGAACTGCTAAACAATGCATCAAAAACTACTATAATTAATGAATTGATTGTTGACGAAGATAAAATTGTAGGAGATGATAATATTGCTAATGAATTCAACAGTTTCTTTTCGCGCATAGGTACACGTTTGGCCGAGAATATAGACCCAAGCGATGTCGATCCACTGTCCTTTGTAACACCTACACCACACAACTTTGTATTTCAAACTATATCCCATGATAAAGTTAGGGAGGAAATTAGGAAAATGAAAACTGCTAAATCATCGGGCTATGACACAATTTCTGTAAAACTATATTGCAGGCCGCTGGTAGTGCAATTGTTGAGTCACTAACGTATATATATTTAACCGATCTCTTAAGACAGGTATTTTTCCAGATGACTGGAAAATTGCCAAAGTAACACCTGTCCATAAATCAGAAGGAAAAACTCTATGCAGTAATTATAGGCCTATTTCTGTCGTTTCTGTAGTTCCCAAAGTATTTGAGAAAGTTGTTCATGAACAATTGATGAACTACTTGGAACAACACCAAATAATATCTAAATGTCAGTCTGGTTTTCGAGCAAATCATTCAACTGAAACATCATTACTTCGTGTAACTAACAGCTGGTTAGCAAAATGGATGCTGGCTTGATTAATGGTGTCTAGTTATTCCTGGACCTCAAAAAAGCTTTTGATACAATAAACCATCAAATTTTATTATCCAAATTAGAATGTTATGGGATTCGTGGATTAGCACTGTCATGGTTTCAGTCATATTTTAGTAACAGGAAACAAGTATGCAAAGTAAATAACTCGCTATCAACCTTCCAAAACATTTCATGCGGCATCCCACAGGGATCTAACCTTGGGCCACTCCTATTTACAATTTATATAAATGATTTACCAAATAGTTTAGAAATAACTGAACCCGCCATGTTTGCTGATGATACAAGTTTGACTACAACTGGAGCGGAGTCTTCTTCCGAAATTGAATATAAATTGGGAGTGGAAATCCAAAACGTTAAGACTTGGTTAGATGCAAACAAATTAACGTTGAATGAAGAAAAAAAACGAGTATATGCTAATCGGCTCAGAAAAGCGCCTAAAATAGATAGAAAATGATCCTATTATTAAAATTAGAGATCGTATAATCAAACGAGTTTACAAGAAAAAGGTCCTAGGCTTAGAAATAGACGACAAATTACAATGGACAAAACATGTAGAAAAACAATCCAAAAAGATTTCTTCCTCAAACAACCCTACAGATGATGTACAAGTCATTTGTACTCCCTTATTTCAACTACTGCTCAACTATATGGCATGATGGTAATAAAACGCACGCCGAAACAATGTTTAAACTACAAAAGCGTGCAGCACGGTCATTACTAGTTCAGGCTTAGAAGAACGATCTTCTAAAATCTTTCAAAAGCCTCAAATGGACAAGAATGCAATCAACACTAAAAAAGCGAGAATTGGTGATGACTTTCAAAGCACTTAAGGGTATGGCTCCAGAATATTTAACACAGATGTTTAATGTCTCTGTCAACCAAACTTACCAACTACGACATAACCATCAAAAGCTTTACCTACCAAAACCTAAGACAAATTTTTTAAAACGAAGGTTCTCCTATAGAGGAGCTGTTTCATGGAACCAAATTTTGATGGAAAAACTTCCAATAACAAAAATACCTGAAACTTCTATCAATTCTTTCAAGAGACTAATCGATGGCTTGTGTATTTGAACTGGGAGGTCATACGTCCATGTAAATAGTGTATATGTTAATTTTTATAGCTAATAATTTGATATTTTTATAATAATTTATAGTAAATGTGCGCGGCTCTTTGAAAAACAGACATCTGAAAGACTACCGTGTGTAAATAAGCTTAAATAATAAAATAATAATAATAATAATAAAAAAGCCTCCAAAACAAAACAAACAAGGAATCGGGAGCAGAAGTGTTTATCCGCGTTTGACGTCACAATTCAATTTATGCGTGCTCACGCCATACTTATGAAAATGTCTATTGTCCAAACGGAAAAGTTATGCAAAAATTGGACATATATTGGACGTCAGTTTAAATCCCTTATTCTGCTTCACCTACATAATTATAACAAACGACCGTGCGGAGGACTAAGACTGACCTCCAATATCTACTTTGCTTGTTGGCTTTATTTTCAGTATTTCAACATAGTCAATCGAGACAAGGTCTGGAAACTTGGCAAACTTCAAAGCGTCTATAATGAGCTACGATTTTATGTTAAGCACAAATCTTTCGAATTGAAATTTTGCTTATAAATATTGTATATTTCAACAGTACGGTTGAGTGATTCAGCAAGGCTATAGGATTATTGCTTCATTATGTCCAAAATTCATTCTTCACTCTGCACAAGTCTGCATAAGCATGAACAAAAAGATAGAACAAGACTTTGGCCAAGTTTTCAGTCCATGTCTTGATCGACTGAGTATGGACTGAACCATACACTTATTTTCATCCTATATTAATACTATCTTTTATATCTCAACCCGTTAATCAATTTGTTGCTAGAGGAAATCTGGCAAAGATTGAGCGTACAAATTATTACACATTAAATATAAGAAAGCAAGGTTTTTGGACCTTGAAATCGAAATCCGGCTTATAGTTTTTTTATTTAGCTGAACACAAGGAGTGAATCACAACAGCGTTCTCAATCTGCCTCAGGTTTTATACGACGGCAAAATATACCCAAGACTAAACAGTAAGTTGATCCCTATATATACTGGTATGTATTATACTGTAAGCTGTAGTCGTACAGTATAATATGTGTCATAAATGGCCGCCTAAACCGTACCATTTTGTTCTACTCATTTCGTTTGTGGATTTTTTATTCTTGTTGTATTTTAAAAGTTTTATCCTATAGTGACATAACAGGAAAGAAAATAAGAAAATATTTGTCTCCTAATGTGAAGTCATTAGAACGGTTACCAGGTACGTTATTTTCCACTAGCTTTTAAAAAATATCTTTTGATGTAGAAATCGTAGTTGCTAACGAGCGGAGCGAGGCAGCACACTATTCTTGACATTGCTTGCAATCTCCAAATAGCGAATGTAATAAACGGATGCCCACTCCAATTCGCAAATTCAAATTGCCGGAACGTAATAAACGGGAAAAAGACGGAAATCTGACTATTATCTCTCTTGATTGAATTGTATTCTTTCAAAAGCAATACATGTAACTGTTAAATTTTCCAAATTTTCAAATTTTAAATCGTCACGTACCGAAAAGTTAATAGTGATTTTAATACAGAAACAAACACCACCACCATGTATGTCTCTATCTCGGCGGCGAAGTATTTCATACCCTGGGATATGCATGTACATCGCAATCTTTAATCGAATTATCAAGTTTAGTTTCATTGATTGAAAGAATATCAACTGGATAATTAACACGCAGAATTCTGAGTTCATCTATATATTTCATCAAACTAGCTATATATATTTAACGAGGCTATAGTTTGAAACCGCGCTTAGCTGGAAAAGGTGATGTCGATTCCGTATCGACTTTGGTAAGTTCAGGATTAAGATAGGATAAGTTATTCGAAGAACTCTCATTAGGCTCGGCATTCAAGGAAGATACATTTCAATCATGCGTGCTAGCTGCTATAGTATATAAAGGTTATATTGTGATGTTGAATAAGTATCCAGCCATTAGTTTGACAATATTTTCTAAGATATTCGTTGACTGTGCTAACTTGGTCATTCATGTCCCGCCTTGAGACAAGTTTTGAAATCATAACTTTAGCTTCAGAGCTCTTTTCTATTTTTTTGCAAGATTTACAACCCTCTCGGCAACTTTAGCTGGACTCGAATTTTTCAGCACGTCCAGCACGTTTCGTGCAAAGTCTTTGTATAAGAAGTGTTAGTAGACAAAATAATACGATAATTTTTATCCTCACATTAATCTATTTTTAGCTTTGGGAGATCAAGTTTTAACAAGTGATCAGGTAAATTTTTAATAAGATATATACTGAATATATGTCGAGTTTTCAACAATCTTCCTGAGAATATACGGAACTGCAAAAACTTTGAGGAATATTGCAGAAATTCTTCTGCCTACTTCAAAACTTTAGTCGAGAACAGAATTAGTAATATGTAGTACCGCGTCTTATTGTATTGTATTGTATTGTATTGTATTGTATTGTATTGTATTGTATTGTATTGTATTGTATTGTATTGTATTGTATTGTATTGTATTGTATTGTATTGTATTGTATTGTATTGTATTGTATTGTATAGACATATTGTATCGTTTTGTATTGTGCTGTTATGTTCTGTGGACAGTATTGTATTAAGTTGTATTATATAGCATTGTATGGTATATTAGCTAAATAATGTATTTATGTACATTGTAAAATGTAAATTATGTTTAGTTTAGTTTTTCATTGTATTTCATTTGTAACATAGAAGAGCCACTATGTGGAAATGCTATTAAATCATTATTATTATTATTACTGTATTGTATTGTATTGTATTATATATTATTATACATTATTTACACTGATTTCCAAACTTCTATCTTAACTGAACAGTTCAACACCCCCTTCATTACAGTCAGTCGTGGCGTTCTCCAGGGCGATTGTCTCAGCCCTCTTCTATTCAACATGTCTTTCAATACTTTCATCCAACATATAAAATCTGAAAAATACCATCAGCTTGGATTTTGGAAATTAAGCGAAATTTGCATTCCATGTAATCCCATCCATTGGTTTCAGTTCGCAGACGATGCTGCTGTCATTAGTAGCCAAGAGAAAGAAAACCAAATGCTCCTTAATCGTTTCACAATCTGGTGTCAATGGGCTAATATGATTATACGTGTTGACAAATGTTCAACATTTGGTATTAAAAACAATCAACAAAATCCATCCAGTATTTACCAAAAGCTTTTCATCAATAACCATCTTGTACCCCGAACCGAAACGGGTAAATCCTCCCGTTATTTAGGTCGCTATTTTGATTTCAATATGTCTGACGAGGATCACCAATCCGAATTATGATTTGTTTACTGATGACGAGCTACCCTTACACCCTAAAAATAAGACTCTCTTATACAGTCGTTACTTGCTTTCAAAGATCTCCTGGAACGAAAAGCTAGACGGTATTGCGAAATATATCCAAAAATGGCTCGAACTGCCTATCTCTGCGACCCTTAGCAACGTGCTACTTCCAAAAGTCTGAATATTACTCTCCCTTGAAAAATTTGTCCAGTGTCAAACTGTCTCCCGGTCAGCTCTAAAATCTTCACCAAACGAAGATATTAAAAATCTATGGGCAATCACGAGCACCAGCCAGAAAATCCAATACGATATTTACAAAAACACAAAAGATGTCCTTAAAGCGGTTAGAAAAGAGAACGACTTCAAAACAAACTCATCCCCCAAAGTTCTTTTCCAATATCATTCAACATTCAACACCCACATTCAACTCTATGGTATATCAATAACACACTTCCGACATATCATCCGGCATATCTCTATTAACCGTGGGTATATCAATAACACACTTCCGACACGAAGAAACCTATCAAAATGGGGACGATCGTCAACATCGGATTTCTCCTTCTGCTCGTCACATGAAACCCTGCTTCATGTCATCGCAGGATGTAAGACATTTGGTCGAAGGCCGATTTACATGGCGACATGATTCTGTTTTAAATTTCCTTGCATCCACCCATACTGCTGTACAGAATTCTAGACTTTACGTTGATCTACCTGGATTTATGAACCCATCTGTTCTCATCGGTGATAGCTGACGACCTGACCTTCTTCTAGAGATTGAAAGCAAATGTTTTTATATTCTCGAGCTTACTGTCGGATTTGAGTCGAATCTCCCAATCAACGCCAACCGCAAACGTCAAAAGTACCTTGATCTAATTAAAGAGAAGGAAACCCACTATGAGAAAGTCAAGTTTGTCAACTTATCCTTAAGTTTTCTTGGAGTTTTCAGTCGGTCATCAGAAAACTTCGATGAAATGCTTAATAGTCTGAAATTTGATGCCCAATATAACAAGTACATAAAAAGAAAATCATAAACACGTGCATACGAACGTCTTACTGTATATTTTGTAAACGTAACAAGGAGTGGAATAACATATGACATATATTGTCTTTCTTAGTATGATTATTGTAATATAGCGTCAGTTCAAGTAGACATTGATAAGCTACCTGTTAAGCGAGGTTTATCATTGTAGTTTTACCATATTAATCATGAATGAATAAAGTTTCCATTATTATTATATAATGCTGAATTATACAATCATGTGTATATATATCGTCGATTTTATTATACTTTCCATATGTCTAGGTTAATCATTAATAGAGCAAGTGTTGGTCCCACACCAGAACATGGTTTCTTTTTTCTTAAACATGATTTTTTTTCTCCTTACTCCAGGTTTGCGGCCATATTGTAGCCATGCCCGAGAAAAACATTGTATTAGTGAAATTGGATAGCATTCCAGGTACATTCTCGGTTGCATGAAGTATTTATAACGATATAAGTACTGTACAAATAAGAAAATAATCTTGGTAACCCTGAAACGATGAATAATACTGTACTGCTTTCCAAATAAAGACTAAGAAAACTAAGAAAAGTTATCTTACACTTAGTTATACTTCTTAATTCAGCTCATGGTTTGCAGCAGTTGAATACAAGGAAGAAAAGGAGTGACAATGGTAATCGCTTTATTTATGTGAACAAAGAAATGTTAGTTTGGAATTGTCGAGGTTATTGGAAAGTTCAGCAAATAAAAGGTTTGTGTTACTTCTCTTCAAATTGGAACTTTTTAAAGATCATCAGGAATAAAATTAAGTTGATTTCGTAAGAAGAAACGACTAAAACTTTAATGTAAGTTATCTTACACTTTTTCGAACTTTTTTGAACTGGATCTATATGACTTTATAGGCTGGGTAAAACATTTTAGATTCTGAGAAACCTGACAATATTAAGTTTGTCTCTTGTTCTTCCTTTGTTTCTCCTTGCAGGCAATATAGGACAACCTCAGCAGCCATCAAGGAATGAAAATAATTCTGTAAGTGAAATTTAAATCATTAGTTCCTTTTAACATAATCATTTGGGGAAATATTAATTTAATTAAACGTGACGAGTTTATGACTGCACGAAAGATGAGAGAACATTATAGCTCTTCTCCTATACATGTAGGTACTGTTTTGCGGTATTTTGAAATCGGGTACAAATTTAGTTACAAAAGTATTATATTTCTCACCAGCAGCAAGCCTATTTAGCCAACACAGTCAAGAAACAGCTCCCAGTCGAAGTGTGGATGTCCTTTTCTACTTTACAAAATTCTACCAACAAGTCTGAAAATGGTGCGCCAGGTATGTTTTATGTTCACCTTGACCTAAAAAAAGGTCGTGTAAATAATATTCTCTCTATAAAAACACGAACTCTTATTAATAGCGCAGAAAAGGAGACGACCATCATGACTTCTAGAGTTTGCAATCTACTATACATGCATGCGTATAAAACTCAAACATCTCGTGAACAAGATCTAAAATACTCGTAAGCAAGCTTATCAACAAGTTGCACCAATGGTAGTATTTTGTCAAGTTGCTTACACTTACAACTTGTTAACAAGCCGGTTGAATTGCAACACGATAATAAATTGCTGAAACAACTTGCAGCAAGTCTGCTGAATCATTTACACTGTGGTAAGTTTGTTGCAGGTCTGTAACAATTTGCCAACAAGCAGTGTAAACAAAAGTAGATATCGGCGTGTTAGAGCAACCTTTTGTGTCTATACCTTCGTATAATGTGTAGCAAAAATATGCTCTTGAACACTTGTGAGACAAGTTGCAGCAGGTTTTAGCATGGATGAATATGCTTTCCCTTTTCGCATTTCCTGTTTCCAAATTTAGGATTTCAGTTAGGATAATTTTCAAGCCAGTATATAGAGCAAAGAGTATAATTAACAGTTATTCTACGAACTCGAGTCAGTCGTATGTGCCGCCGAGGCGAGAGGGCGCGATAGCGGAGCCTCGGTATCAGAGCTGTCAGTCGATAGAGAATAAGTGAGGAAATTAAATACTGAGCACAATATATACACAAGCTCTGGATTTATTTTAGCGTACTTTTTCAAGTAAATTTAAGATTTCCTCTTCATTTAATTGTCCAAATCATTTCTTTTTTCTATCTACTTTTCTCTAGCAGCAGGATGTAGGCTAATATCCTGCAGGAAGAAAGAAGAATCAGATACCCAGAATACCTCATAATAACATTTAGCCTCCTCCGCAGGCATCTCTATATAATGGGGTTACGTACTGTAGATAAAAACCCTATGAAGAAGCATGCAGAGAAGGCTATACAACATTGCCTATAATAATTATCTGTATAGAGTCACATGGGAGCGCCATTTCACAACATGTACGAGAATTAGTGAAAGAATGCATAGAACATGCGAAAATCACAAATGAAAGATCACTTCAAGATAAACCATGTCTTCAAGATGAAATATCTCTTGAAAATAAAAGATCTCTTGAAAATGTAACTCAACATCAACAGGAGGAAGAGAAACATTTTCAGGTAGAGGACACAATTACTCAATGCAGGCTAGATAAAAATACGGGAACTGATCCGAGACAGAAAAAATGTTTCAATTTGTATAATTCTTCTGTAAATTACACAATTTCACAATAAATTGTACAATTCTCTTGTTCAATTCTTTCTGTTAAAATTAGCCATTTTTAAATATACATCCGCAACTATAGGCACATTTAATGTGTTTACGAACAGATGCAGCGATGGAAATGATAACAGTTTTTACGTTTATAGGTGAATGAAATTACGTCGGCACCTGAAGTGGTGGAAGGTAAAGTACATTCTACTAGCATGCTTTACTATAAGTTATTCCCAGACCCTAGCAACTGGATAGTTTATCTTTTGGTCAAAACTCTGCACGCAAGGCTGTATGTTGGATTACTATTCGAGGGTCTGTAATTACATTTTCCACATTCAAGTGCTTCCGGTTATAGACTAGAAAATTATCAACTCTTCGATAGTTTTCTTCATCCACGGAGGGACATGATCAGTGAAATGCCAAAAATTTAATGTAATAGTTCATATTTACACATACATACATACATTATTCAGCTCACTCCCCGTTGGGGCTTTTCAGTGACCGATTACATCAAGTATCTAGCTTACCTATATTATGTACTTAACCTACATTATTTATTTTTACAATTGTGATATTACTTTCCTAATCTGTCTATCCTAACCCGCCCAGTCAACTTTCCCTGTGGGAGGAAACCGGATATTACTCTTTTCGCATGAGTGTGATGAGTGTCCTCAACGAGAAGCGAACTCAAGACTCAGAGGTGAAAGGCGCTTGCTCTGACGACTGCGCCACCGAAGCCCCAAAATATATATACAGTTGTACTAAATTCTGTTTAATATTATAATTTAACTTTTTGATGGACTTTCCAGAACAAAAAGATGATTCAGAACTGGAATTTTCAGCAGATGATAACATGATTTCTAGGACAGAAAATGAAAGACTTGAAGCTTGGAGATTTTTCCGACTACGAAATCTTGAAGAACGTATAATTCCTGGTGAAGTCACTCAACCTTGGATTCCGTCTCTTCGAACACCATACCCTACTCCAAAGATAGAACCAGAAGGACACAAACATGATGTTTATACTAAATCAGGAAAACGTATTTCATTTCCACTGCCTGGTTGGATGGAAGATTTTCAATCTAAAAGCAGACCAGGATCAAGTGTGGTTAAAAGTGTTCGTTATGCAAGGTTGGTTCACATAGATGGAAATTTCGAGCGAAAATTATATACATATTTTTAGACCTAACCAGGAGCAGTTGCGAAAAATGTGACTATAGGCTCTCTAGTAGAAATCGAAACTGCGGCCCTGCGATTCCGGTGTAGAGCTCTGTCAAATGGTCCTGGGTACAGTACTGCCTAGAAGTAACTTAACACTGCGGTTCGATTGCGGTTTGTGCGATTAGCGTGTGCGGTTAGCAGGTGCGTTGTGTGCGGTTAGCGGGTGATGTGAGTGTGGTTAGCGGGTGCACTCTGGTTTACGGGTGCGGTTCGTGCGGTAATCACACCACAAACAGAGAAACCACTGCGTGTGATCCGCGGTTAACCGCGTATTTGTGTTAAGTTACTTCTAGGCAGTACTGTAGGTCTAAAAATATGTATATAATTTTCGCTCGAAATTTCCATCTACAAACACCTTCAACATTCAGTTCTATCGAGCGAGATGCCCAAAATTTAGTCTTGTAGTGTGACACGGCTATAAAAGCCGTGAGCTAAAGTAACGTAAAGGACGTTAGCGGTGGTAATCATCCTTTGTCGCAGTTGAGTGTTGATTTGCAAGAGACGCAGTTCAAACATGATCGTGTCGAAGGTTTACTAGGACGCCTCTGGCTGTCACCATACGACCTATGTCTGATCACGGAGCACAGCTAAGGTGGAATGGTTAGTTTTTGATGAAGGATGAAAACTGAAGCACATCACGTCTTTGCATGGAACTGATGGAAGTTACCCATCTTTTGTAGTACCTTCGACCTGTGGTAGCAGGCTTAACTCACTTGTAAGGAGCACCGCGCTAACCGAATCTGACACTCGCGCATGCGCTGCTATCTAATTTGAGCACACCCATGCAGTATCATCAGGAGGGTTACAACGACATTACCACAGGAAAACGACATACAGTTTTTGGATGTTTTCTACACCCTGAAAATGTGAATTATGCAGGAATTTTATAAGATTGAAATTTTGGCATTATAGAAATTTTTCGGGAAAATAAGAATTTTAATTAGGCGGTATTATGGAAATTTTATCCGGTAGCACCGGTGCAAAAATCTCGGAAGTTTCGTCTTCATTCATTTGGGTATTCAAAAATACATGCATGGGCACCCTGAATTCATGTGTTTCCATTCCTTGCCAGACCATATTAGACTAATTCCCTCAGAAAAGGATTTTAAGAGTGCCATAAATAACTATTTTCAATTAACGTAACACTTTTTCTTGTTTTCTTGTGCATTAGATTAGCCTGTATATATGTAATTAACTGTAATTTTTATCCTTAGTATTATTGACATTGTATTTTAATTTTCTCGGAATATTAGCATATTTTGCTAGAGGCCTAAAAAGTCTCACAAACCCGAGATAAAATAATTTTTCTATCTATCTCTACTGTATTAGTACTGTATAGATCCACATAGGTTTAGTAATAAATAGTAATAGTGCCGGGAAAAAAGAATATCAGCTATAAAAGAAGGTAAAGCCACCTCCTATATTGGTCCAGTGTTAGTTATTAGTACAGGGTGGATTACATTTTGAATATAACAATTGTAGAAATGCGACATAGAGACAATAATTTTGCTGACGGAATGATAGACTTGCTACAAGTCGACCTTTACTAAGTTTGGTTCCTTGGTTTTTGTTGCTATTTATATAAACGAAGACGAAGGACTTTGCGAAAGTGTAACTGAATAGCAGCTTTTATTCAAGTGTTTTACTGTATTACATCACGCCACTGTCAAACAATAACCTACGTGTATCCCACATTGCATTGCGTATACCTAATGTTTATACGAGTTGTGTGACGTAAGCTCACATTTTCAATTATATTATGATAAAAAACTGATTATACCATATGTCATATATCAACTGTTGCCATTTTTAGATTAGATTTTGCAAGTTCAATTAGTTATCGTGTGTATGCTAATGTAAGGCAGAGATATAAGGCTAAGAAAATTAGGTAAAAAATATTACTATTACTTTAATAGAGCCGAGACTTTTCTTGACGTCATTGTTGCAGGTCATTTTATAGCATTGATACAGTATTTATAACATTAACACATCGGTAGCTTGGCCACCTGGCCTCCTCTACCGTTGAAATTTGCAGGGGGGTGCGCGACAACATCTTGATTTATAGCCTTTTTGAATATCAGATTTTGAAAAATGTAAATAGTCGCACGCGCGATCTTGATTGGCTGGCTGTAACCGGAAATATCTGTTCGGTATATATTTGCATGCTGTGCGCTGATTGGCACCCCCCTGCAAATCTCAACGGCCTTTCACGCTTAATAAGTATTCGGCGTGGGCCGCAGGCATCAAGCACATCTTTTCTTGGCCCATTCGATAATTACGCAACACATCCCTCCTTGGTCCGGAAGGACATTATAAGTTGTTTGTAAGCCTTCAGCGCTTTTTCAGTTAATATTAATATACACGTATAATTATGTGTTCAGATATTTTTACAACAAACAATAGTTCCATTTAGTACTAGAGCATTAGAGTATAATTATCATAAGTTGTTTGAGAGGCTTCAGCATTAAAACAAAGTGTCTTTTAAGAAACGTCTTTTAGTCACATTGAACTATAATCGGCTTAATTATCATTGCCCTTTTAACAGCTGAAGCTTAAATACGAAGGTGAGTCCACTCATCTTTGCGAGATTGTACATGCTGACGTGTCTGAATATTAATGAGGCGAAATGCTAAATTATTACAAGATATAGTCGGCAAATTAAATTTTATATTTATTTGTATAAATTTGAGGTAAAGAAAAAAACTAAATGCCGAAAAACAATATAACGTGACTCGTAATTATATAATGACACTTTAAGCTTACAATTTGAGCCTTATTTTGTTATTTTTGTAGTAAATAAGTAAAGTAAAACAAAACAAAAAGCCCGCGAAAATTCTTAATTGAGCCAATGCCATGCAAATGAATGCTCAGCGACATGGCCATTTTTCTGCACAATAAAGACCGTATATAATTTTAATTTATAATTAAGTACATCTGCCACATGCTATTATATGTGGAATAGCGCAGCAATTTTTCTTGTTTAGAATGGCTAAAAATTCTACTTGTCCTAGACTATGACTTTGAATTTATTGGTTGAAAGAGATATTGTTTTCGAAATTTAGAAAGGAATGCCAATTCTCTAATTATACACGTTAATTTCTCGTTAAATAATAGCTAATCTAACCCTGTTATTCGAGACGCGTAATCTGAAATGCGTTCCACTGCTCGTCACAGCAAAATGCTACTGTCACAGAATAGGAAATGACCAGAAGGACCAGCCAGTTCAGCGTGTTTATTGGTCAGAAAATGCAATTGACTGGCTAGAATAATGGTAATGAACATGCGTAATGCGACATGCGCAGCGTCAAAAACTTCAAAGGTTCCGTCTCAAGTGGCCCTTCTAGTCATTTCCTATTCTATGCTACCGTTTCACTTTGTAAGAAGTTTCTTTAATTCATTAAAACATGTCATATTTTGTAGGAAATCCACTGAAGCAGAAAGAAGATGGACACCAATCATATTAAATTCTGCAAATTTTTCATCTGGTAATGATATATGTGCATCCATATAGAGGTCTTTAGATTTGACAATAGTACGAGGTTCGTTATTTGCGCTCCAGTAACACTATATTTTGCTCTCGTCACTGTCTTTCTGCTTGCTAATGATGACAAAATAATCGGTGACTGTGGCTTAACTGTTTGCTTAGAATTTTGAATACCAGGATATGATACTGCGTGTGAGATGGTCAAAATAACTTAAATATCATTGTACATAATTTATGCAGGTTACACTGGGAAAGGTTTCAAAAGAGAGAACACGTGGGAGTATCAAAGAGAAGCTCGACCAAGACGACACCAGTCAGCTCAGGTGCGTAACAAACAGTAAAATACTTTGTGGGGACAGAATTGACCTAAATATGAAAGAGGTGCTATTAATAAACATCCTTAGCTTCGTATGCAAATTGCCCATTCTATATCAACTGATGTTTTATCACTTGTATACAACAAATGAAAATTTTTGTCAAGACAAGAAGGGATAAAATATTACATGATCTAAATTGGTTTGCACACGAAGTACGTTCTATACGATAACTCAAGATTTTGTCGAGTCCTATAGTTTCTCAGAATACCCGTCATCCTGTGAAAATCTATACCTATTTCTCTGAAAGGACCACAAGATTAATTTTATGCTTCTCCTTAACGAAATTCACATATATTATCAATACCATTGTATACTCTAATAGATGTTATTTTCTCGTCAAGTTTCTGCTTAGTGTAAAATAATGCAATTCCGAGAGAGGCAGCATACTTTCTGGTCGCGACCAGGTCGCGCGACACCTCGGACACGCAACAACTAGCGTTCCAGGGGTTGCAAAATTGCTGTTTTCCGAGGTTTCAGTAAATAAAGGTTTTGGTGTATTCCAAGTGTCAAATTTTGCTTCGCTTAAAATTTCTGTATAAAAAGACTACTTCACTTTTGGAGACAAATTAGGGCATAAAATTAAGTCTACGATATACTTCACTTTTGGTTTTGTTACTTTTCCCAAAATATATGTAATATTCAGTGCTTGTTGCCTTTTTGTATGGCGATACATTTCGATTTTGAACTGGTACAATTACTACTTAATTCGTCCAATGAAAAGCCACGAAAAACGAACTTTGACAGTTGGTATATACCAAAACTGGCTATTTTACTAGTTTATTACTTCGTATGTTAGAGTTCCGTAATAGTTCTTCATATATTTACGGATATACTGTATATAGGATGAAAACGCATTAATATGACATGCATATTAAATTTTGTTGGCATCTCACTCGATTGAATAATAGTTGAACGGTTTTTGTAGATGGATATTATCGAGTGTAAATTAGCTATATACATTTATTAGACCTAACCAGGAACAGCTGCGAAAAATGCACCTATAGGTCCCTGGCAGGAATCGAACCTGCGGCCCTGCGATTCCGGTGCAGCGCTCTAACCAACTGAGCTACAGAGTCCAGCTGTCGAGCTCTAACCACAAGTTCATGTATATATATACGATGGTACTGCCATGTTAGGTTATGGGTGAATATTAAATTGTATTGGCATCTCACTCGATTGAATAATAGTTGAACGGTTTTTGTAGATGGAAATTATCGAGTGTAAATTAGCTATATACATTTATTAGACCTAACCAGGAACAGGCGAACAGCTGCGAAAAATTGGACGGATTGTATCCCGTCAAAACACTTTAATGAAGCTATTTTGGAGTAATTCAACTAATTCGTAACAACGTTTTCTTTTCTATACAGGCAATTTTAAAGCCAAAATGAACAGCTAAACCAAGGACGTGGTATTTATAATGTATCTATTTATTAATAATATTTATTTTTCATTTTTGTGATTTCTATATAATTATTAATTATGTCCCATAAACTTTACATTCAGTAAAAACCATGATGATATTGACGCGTTGTTGTTACGCGTGCAGTTAATCCCAGAAAGTTTGAATACCTATTTTAAATGAATTTTGGTATGCACTGTTCGATTCAGTATTTTGGGGAGGGGAGCAGAGGGAACTCGGCTAAATGATACTTTAATAAAAATGATATTTAAACTATACAAACTGTCTTTATAAAGAACAAGTCACAAACAGCCATCACTTTTGTTCCAGAAAGCAAATGATCAATTTATGTACTAGGTATTTACTGATAAATTATGATTGATAACATATAAAAGTGACCTAATGCATTTCGTATATATACCAAATTGACTTCATAATTATGTATTTGAAAATCAAACTGATTACAAATAACATATTCTTTAACTGTAGGGATAGAGACATGCCTTATCGTGTTTATATGATTATACATATATATGGTTATATCAGGGCCGGATTAAGGCAGCGCGGGGCCCGTGGCATTTTTTTCGCGCTGGGCCCCTAATGGGGTCACCAATGGGAATTTTGCGTTGCTCAGACAACTCAAAAATACAAAATAGTATAGTATGTTGGCTGGCCGTATCTCTAGCTTCACCCCGTAAGCGCTACCCCCAAATACGGCCAAAGCTCCGCTGGCTAGTGAATTAGCCAGTGGTATAGTGCCATCGTAGTAATGGCGTGCGGCTACGAGTTCCTACGTCGTGCTTCGAATCCTGGCAAGTACATTATCGTTTTTTCGTATTTTTTTTTCTATTTTTCTTTCCAGCCTAAAGCGCGAGGCCCCTTGAAGGCGCGGGGTCCGTGGCATATGCCGCTTCTGCCATATGGTTAATCCGGCCCTGGGTTATATAAACCTAAATACATGAGTATATCTCGATCTATATTGATCCTATATACCGTGTAAGCTAAATGGGAATATTTTACTTTACCGTACCCGAGACCGAGTATTCACTGAATACGTACGCCATCGAAACAGACCAAAAACTTTCAAAACTCGGGTACGGTAAACTGTAAAGTTCCCGCAAATAAACTAAAAAATCAACAACTAATCAACTAAAATAACTACAATATAAACATGACATATCTGAAGCTGAGCTTCCAAATTAGAAGATTATTATTCCTTTGAAAGCAAGCTCCAGCACTTGGTCTATCATACTTGAATGATATTCCGATTCTATCAATCATTCTAGCACAATCTCATGGTTCAGCGAACCAGAAGATAGGCCATTGCCTTAATATCCACGTTCCCATTATCCGAAGAATATCTAGCAAAATTCCCTGCAATGTTTTCAAAATTACTACCAAGACCTATATAAGAGTCAGCAGAACCACAATCTTCCTGCTCGTTTCCTACATATCCTAATCTAACATCGATAAATAGCGATGTATCCACATTAAACCCTTGTTTACGGCAGCCAGTTTGTAAAGATGAGCCTGCGAGCAAAGACTTCCATTCCTCACGCGGTACATTTGTAGGCCTGTATATGCCGTCTGCGAACAAACTGTACAGCGAACTTGCTGGATAACTCAAGGACAAAAAATTGAGGTCATTTCCAACTTTCATTCCAATACATAGCTCCTTAAATGAAGTACTCCAGAAAGTTGGTAGTTTGGTTTCATCAAAGTCAAACGCAGTTTGTCCAGCTTCAATGTTGAGCCTCTCTTTGTTCACCCAAAATGTTGAATTGTATTCGAATGTGCTCTGTAAATATTGAATATTAATAGGTTATTGACCGAGCGTGAGGTCTGTACCGTGAAATATCGGACCGAGGTTTTTTAGTACGGACCAAGCGAGCGCAGCGAGCGCGGTCCGTACTAAAAAACAGAGGTCCGATATTTCACTGTACAGACCGAACAAGCGAGGTCAATAAACTGTTTATTATATGGCTCTTGAGTTTGATTCTTAAATTAATTAAGGCATAAACAAGAATTTTTCGCCACCTTTCATGTTGAGACATGAAATGGCTTCCTCATTAGCTATTCTGTTACTTTTATCGAACAACGACGGTTGTTTGCCAGCTTGGCACTTTGGCTTCCATAACGATGGGCATTGTTTTTTTTTGTTTTATTAATTGCAAATTTTAAAAATTTTAAAAATTTAAAATTTTTAAAATTTTTAAAAAATGTTTAAAATTTTTTTTAAATTTTTAAAATATTTAAAAAAAATATTTTTAAATATTTCTGTTTTAAATTTTTAAAATTTAATTTAAAATTTTATTTTTTTAATCCGGGACACCGGTCCGGATAACTAGTTATCCGGACCACGGTCCGGATACGGCTTTTATCGGACCGCTCGCTAGCCAATCAGAACCGCGGATTTCATAAAGCCATATAATAATCCTGAATATTCTATTATAATTTATGTATTACCACCAGTCCTCAATAACGGCCAGTATAACCGCTATTATAATATAGTCATCCACCGTATATAACCTATTCTGCAATCTGATTGGCTGAGCTATACTCTCTGTATATTTAACAATTATTGAATGAGGTTGAGCATGATATGAAGAATTATCAAGCCGAAGTTTTGTGTTATTAACCGAAGGCTGAGGTTGATAACACGAAACTGAAGCTTGATAATTCTTCATATCATGCGAAAACCGAATTCAATAATTCTTTTATTATTTATTTTAAAAAATTCACAGCGGCCTGTTGTTAAATTACGTTGCTAATAATTCGTCGCTCCTTCGGCAGTCGCTCGTCATAATCGTCATTGGCGTGACGTAAGAACGTTGATTAATATGTTTGCAAACCAACGTTATGACATCAGAACGTTGGTGAATAGGTCACAACTCCATATTTGGTCTGCTATTGACTTGACATGACGAATTCACCGATGGCTATTAGCCAATTAAAACCCTGATTTTTTTTTAATAAATAATTAACACTTATTTACTGACGCCGAGGGAAACAGTGTGTTTTGTGGACCCGAGACCGTCGCAACAACGAGCAGTCGAGAGGCCACAAAACATACTGTTTTCCCGAGGTTTCAGTAAATAAGTGATTTGTTATATACCAAGTGTCAAATGACAAAAAATTTGTCGATTTAAATCTTAAAATTTCATTTAAAATATAGAAAAAGAGCAAAAAATGGGCCTTCGCCATTTACTTCCGGTTTTGTTATTTTTCCCCAGGGAAAAATAAATGTATTGTTGCCCGTTGCCATTGGTTACGCGGAAACATCGTGATTTTTGGACCGCCACGCTTGGATCTCTCGTCCAATGAAAAGCCACGAAAAACGGACTTTGTGTGGCAAGCATTTGTTTTGGTGTATCGCGCAATTTGATTGGTTCCTGAGCGGTCCGGAATTTCCCGTATTGCCCCCGGTAGGTAATACCGGGCAAAACGGGGCAATACGGTATTCTTATTGCCCTGCGACGACTTGAACACATTTCAAACCAATAAAAGCATAAAAAAATCCTTAAGTAAAACAATGAAAAATAAACGGAAAAGGGATAACTACAAGGGATAAAATCAAGTTTTGTTGGCTGAAGTCGAAATATTAAGGTAAATTTTACGATGTTTTTAACTAAAACAGTCAAGAATTTGTTTTTTCGAACATGCAAAGTTGTTTTTGTCTTTGATCGAATGGCTCAATATCACTATATTTTCTATGAATTTTATTCTATAAATGGTACTGTAGAGTGTTTTACTAAGCTAAGATTAGATAAATCCGTAAAAAACTAAGTCTAAGACAAATTTGTATTATTGAAATTTTTTGACTTTTGAAAATGACCGACTTTGAGTTACGGACTTTGTACTTTGCCCTCGCGTGACCAATTGTTGGCAAAATGAGTTGTAACTTCGACTGTTCGGTCTGTACGGTGAAATATCAAGCCGAGGTCTTGCTGTAGTCACCTCGCTATCGCTCGGTCAATACAGCAAGACCTCGGCTTGATATTTTACCGTACAGATCTCACGCTCAGTAAGTAAGTAGTTATTATTATATACACAAGCTCTGGATATGAGGTATTCTGCAATCTGATTGGTTCTCTACTAGCAGGATATTAGCTCATATCCTGCTAGTAGAGAAAAGTAGAAAAATGGATGGCAGATTTGGACAATTAAATGAAGAGGAAATTCAAGTTTTACTTGAAAAAAGTACGCCAAAATGTTCTGTTCATATCCAGAGCTTGTGTATATAATAATGCTTGTGTATATCAATTTCTTGCCATTGCCTGTGTTGTGACTTTTTGAGTACAATATATATGCAGATCTATTATTTTCTTTAAAAACCTTATGAGTATTTTTTGAACATGTTTAGTCGAGTCACCATGCACCAAGTTGATGAGATTATCACAAGCTTACCTCAGAGCCGTTAATTTTCATCACCATAGTCCACCCACCACCTGCACAACCTGCAAGTGACGTCATTTGACAGTACACATGGGTATAATTTGATGTCGTGTCTGTCTTTATTTTGTATACACCATCTTTTGCATCACTAAGATGGAAAGAACAAAGTAGTTTAACAATGAAAAAATTGTAAAAATAGAAAGAGTCCGCATCTGAATCGGTCAATCGAATAGTCTAATTATTTTAGTTAATCCTAGACTAAAAAGTGAAAAGGCAGAATAATCCGTCTGAGAAAACAATAAAGAGATGAAATAGTCTATGTTTGCCTGGAGTATGTAATTGTTGAACCTAAATCGTTATGCCTCTGGACTTTAGTTTTCCGTCCCAGCGCCGTCCAAGAGGCTTTTTCAGTAATTCAGTTTGCTTAGTCTTAGATAAGATAAGATAAAACTTTATTCTCATATACCAAAAAAGAAAAGAAAAGAAAACACACATAGGAATATATATTATGTTACAAGTTACGTATAATGATAATGTAGAATGTAATATTAATGTTTTGTATTAATAATACATCACAAAATAAATAATTTATGGATTTATGGTATACATGGTAGATTGGTTAAGAAACTCTAATGAGTTTGTGAAAACACCAATCACCAGCATCATAAGTCAATGCAAGTATAGCAATATGATGTTGAAGAATATTTGTAATACAAACTAGATATGCAGATTGATAAGCAATGAGATAACTCTAAAACGTACTAGCTTTCATTTAGTTCGGTAAATAATAGTGATTTTAGTTTTTTTTGGAACAATTTCAGAGATTTCGATTTAGTAATCTCGTCAGCGAGTGAGTTCCTTAACTTGGTCCCACTAAATTTAAGAGTCATTTTTCTGGCAGTTGTTCTGGCTTTTCTGACATGAATCTTGTTGACACTTCTGCTATGATACCTGTGCACCTCACAATTTAGTAAAAAATAGTTCCTCAAGGTAGGAGGAGGTAAGGATGCAGAGTTGTTCAGACACTTATAGATAAAGGATTCGACTACAAACTTGTTTATATCAAATACGTTTAATAATTTTAATTTTGAAAACAGGGGTTTTGTGTGGTCCCTATATCCGGCATTCATTATTATTCGCATGATACGTTTTTGCAGTTTGAATATCTTTCCTAAATTGGTGGTGTAACATTGAGCCCACACAATGTTGCAGTATTGAATGTAAGGTAAGACAAGGCTACAGTCTAGTGTTCGTCGGGCAGAAAGAGATATAAAGTCTTAGTTGATCTTGTGTTTACCTTGATATGTTGAAAGCCTCAGCACATGATTCGAAAACTAGAATGGAGAATAAATGTAGGATAAGTACAAGTTGGTTTATAGCGCAATGCCAAGTTTGTTATTTTATATAGTTGGTTGTAAACAAAAAGAAACATTTTACGAATCATCACGTATATCTAAAAATCATAGCATGTTTGTTATTCAGTTAAAATTCATGTTTAACCATCTAAATCCTGTTTTGCTGTCGCTTAAAGGTTCTATGGCGATGGAGAACTGGAGTTCCCTGTGTCTGAGCAACCCTATTTAGGAAGAGCACTGCTCACCCAGAGAGAGCATGCTAGAAATTGTGCCTGTCCAAACCAAGCTGGTTAGCCTACGGCGGTTACTTGATCGCAGGAAAAATATAGGCAACATTGAATTTTTGAAACAAAGATTTCGACTTAACATTGGTTGTTTGAGGAATGTTAGATTAACAAGATCGCGACAACATTAACCGCCCAGAACATACACCAGCTCTCGTTACCAAAGAATTGGAGCGTCTATCGGAAACACGTCTGTCACATGAGGATCATCTCTCTGAAGCTTTATTAGGATACAGAATATTCTGGGTTGGTAAGATGAGAATTGTTATGGTGGCGTCGTCTTTGCCATGAGAACATCTCTGGTTGGCAACAATGGCAAGGTAGAACTGATAAGACGAACAGCAATGGATTACACCTTCTTGAACTTTGTTCTCAGTTTGACCTTTTATCATAAAGTTACCTGGATTCATCCGAGTTCTAAACAATAAATGTGCATGACTGGGAAAAACGGACAAGCAGCTTAATTGTGCCGAATGGAGGAATTCATTAATGAAAGACGTAAAACTTTGAGGATGAGCGTCTCAAACATGCTCTTGGAAAAGGTCTTCAGATAAACTTGCCAACCAGCGTGCTAACTTGGAAGTGTAGTGTGTGTGAACGTGTGCTCTTGTCAAAGACAGGTTATGTGAACCATCTGAAAGTTCATGGTAACAGTCATAATCAAGCCAATTATGCAAACCTATGCGTGAATCTCCTGCTAACAAAACTTGTGTAGTCTGTAATAAGACCTTGGACTGAAGAGGCACATGTTGGCTATTAAACATCCAGCTCCATCTAATTTAGTCGCAGCAACAGGGTTCATCTGTCACATTTGTCATAAACCAATGAAGTTGAACACTGGCCTCCATAAGCACCTCAGAGGCCATGAACGTCGAAAATAGACTGAAGCAACTACGAATGCGTTGTAGAAGAAGAAACGAATATTCATCTGAACAAGCTAAGATGTGGCAATTACCAAAAATTGAGGATAAATCTTAGCTTTGTTTCTGCGCAGCCTAGTCCCAGCCAGTGTTTGTATCTCACACTTAACTCGCTAGTTTATATAATCATGTTTATATGTCCAATATATGCATATAAACATAACGTATTTCTCTGGCTTGTTTTGAGTTTTGGCTATATATAGCGAAATTTCGTTTGCCTACGAAGTAAGAACGGCATAGACAGGCGCAACTGCGATGAGAGCGCGGAGGATTTTGATTCATTTGTTATGAATTGAGAAACTCTCTAACTCTAAAATTCGTAGTTAGTACATGGGTTTAATTGGTTGCAAAACAGACGTCATTCTTCTACTCGCGCAACTGGGTGTTAATGAAATCTCAGCTAAAAGAATTGATAATGCGTGAATGTAATCTGAAAAAAATATGAAGTATAGGAACTCTAGCATACGAGGGCAAAACCTTAACAAGGCGACGTCCGGCATTCTTAAAACGCCTCTCCAGTACATTACAGGTCGAGAGCCTTGTAACCTTGGGACTTCCCGTGTTGTGAGTCTTGCCTAACCCTTGCAACTGTTTGATGTAATATAGCATTTAAAAGTTAGCATTATTTCAAACTGTCCACAGACGTTCTACATGCGTGATGCAAAAAATGCGTTGAATTACCTCGTTCCTGCTCACATCTTTGACCCTCATATTTCACATCACATTCACATGTGAAGTTATCACATGATTCTCTACGACATTTCCCGCCATGTTCACACAAGGAATCATCAACACATTGCGACTAACAAATAAAACAATCTTGATTCAATCCGGTGAATGAAAAAGGCGGAATGGGCATGCGAATGCAAAGAGTTTGGGTTAGCTTAGGGTATATTAGTAATTAGTAATATAATATAGAGCTCAGTGCCATTTCACATTATGCGTCTATCATCGGCTTCCCCCTGGGGCCGACCCCCGGGGAACCCCCGGGGTTCCAGGGGCTTTAGTTGCTGATTTGCATCAAATTTTTTCCCCGGAGTCCCGGGGAATAGCAACGTTTTGCGCCGAATAATAATACCCACGGGCTCTAACCCCGGGGATTTGTCTCGATCGGTCAGCGGTTGATGTTGTTTTGCACGCCGGAATTTTGAGTTTTGACGATCGTTTGGGGCCGTTTTGGGGCATTTGTGAAAGCGTATTCGCCTGGAGAAACTTTAATATATAAAAATCAGAAGAATGCCTCTTTTCAACGCGTGGGATATTTCAAGAAAAGTAAAGAAAGCAATCGTTGCAAACTCAATGAACGAATTTGTTAACAAAGGTATGTATGCGATTTATTTAAATAATGTGTAATTTTATAAATATATGTAAATGATATTTCAAACTCATAGTCTGCTTGAATCACTCATTGTGAAGTGTGAATTTGCTTTTTTAAATAGCGAAACAAAAACTTAACATGTTGGGGGGAAAAGTTATTATATATGTGGAGGAAAATGGGACAGAGGTTGATGACGACGAAACATTCATGATGTTCGAACCGCGAACAACCTTCATCGTTGGCGTGGAAGGGCAAGAGTGGCAACCCATCGTACCTCCAGAGTACCCTTCGTCACGAAATGGTGATGGTCAACAGTTTAAGGAATCAAAGGATCAACCAACAAACAGTAAAATTTCTGCCACATCGACAGGTATTTATATATGGAACACTTTAATATTTTAACTATTTAAATGAATTTATATCCACTTTCTACAGTATATGTAAAATATACAATTTGTATTTTGATATGGTTTCTTTGTTCTACTTGTTCCAGAACCAGGCAATATAAACCAATTGACCATTAAAATCGCAAATGGGCAGGTGAAACTTGGGGGCCGTGTTGAGGTTTGTGCATTTTACATTTATAGACCTTGTCATATTTGAAATGGATGTATGCACTGTAGTTTATTTATTAATACTTCATTGGCCTTACATTTTTATTTCCATTTTACAATATGCAATTTAATGATATGATGACAATAGAAGGGCCATTCCACTTAATGCCCCCCCCCTGGTGGACGACAATTTCGGAGGGGTGCTCCAAAGGTAATTTCTGAGAGGTCAAGCCTGTCAGCAACCTTTGATCTTTGCATTTTCTGAGGGGTAAAGGGAAATTTACAAATTTCTGAGGGTGTTTTGTGTCAGCACTTTGATCTTTTTCTTAGGGGTTAATAGAATTTCGTTGATGTCATCCACTGGGGTGGGAGGGGTATTAAGTGTAATGGGCCGAAGGTCAAGGGTATTGTCCTCACCACCAAGCCCCAGTTTGGTGTGTATATAAAGAGAATTTGCATCAATGCGAGGCTTGGTTGATGAAGAAAACAATAGCCTTAGGGAAAACCTACATAACTGCTATTCCCTTGCTATTCACAATATTTAAAAGGGTGGCAACTTGTACATTTAATCACTACTTGAAGCTTATAAATTGAGTACCTCTAAGCATTGTTTTTACATGTACCACTGCCATATTTATCAGTATCACCAATTGTAGCATACAATTTTAACAATTGAGGTGGCACTTTATGTTACTTATTGGGTGTGTTGATGTAAATAATAAGCACTACGCCAAGAGATTGCAAATGCTAACAATTAGCACCATTGCAATCTGTTGTGTCCTGAAATTGTTAGGGCACATGTTTGTCCATACGACTATATTCGTTTTTACTACTAGACATCAGCTGATAATGTTGGAATAGGAAATGTTAAAAAGATTGTCCATTGCAACCACGAAGAGCTAAAGGAAAAGAGTAAAAATTTTGGAAAAGATGGAAAGAGAAGTTGTACAAAATATGAAACAGCAGTTAACGAAGCAGCCTATGAGCTTTGTGTTGATGATATCGCTCTCATCAGCAACCGTCAGCGCTTATTTGAAAAGGCAAGAGAGAAGGTTGACCAAAGTGGATACAACTACAAAAAGAATAAATCCAGGTCAAAGAAGTATGGTGACGAGGGTGCTACTCCACCAAAAAGAATGAAGCTTGAGGGAGAGATACGGAAAAGAAGAGTGTATGAAATATCTGAGGAAATATCTACAATTAATGACACTGTATCCATGTTAGAAAAGCAACGACTAAAATTTGTAGGAGTTGGAAAGTACATCCAAGCAGCGGAAATGATTCAACAAGTATCTGAAATTCGAAAGAAGGTTAGGAATCTTCAACTAGAGCTTGAAAAGTTGCATAAAAAAGAAAGTCGCTCCCAGAGGTATTTTTCAAAGAAGTCATCACTTTCCAAAAATCAGTCGACATCTAGTACATCGACAAAAGGGTCTGTGCATGGCAGTACTAGGCAGAGTGGAATACTAGCCAGTTTCACTCATTCAGTAAAAAGCAAGAGTAGTCAGGAAAAAGAGCGCCAGTCCATATCAGTAGATGACGACAATGGAAGAAAGCTTAATACCAACGAAGAGCAACCGGAGAGTGTGCTATTGGATGACGAGATTGATAGCAGCCCAGATGGTATACCTAAGCAAAATGTCAAGATTCCAACGACTGGAAGAAAGCTTAATACCAACGAAGAGCATCCGGAGAGTGTGCTATTGGATGACGAGATTGATAGCAGCCCAGATGGTACTCCTAAGCATAATGTCAAGATTCCACCGACTGGAAGAAAGCTTAATACCAACGAAGAGCAACCGGAGAGTGTGCTATTGGATGACGAGATTGATAGCAGCCCAGATGGTACTCCTAAGCATAATGTCAAGATTCCAACGACTGGAAGAAAGCTTAATACCAACGAAGAGCAACCGGAGAGTGTGCTATTGGATGACGAGATTGATAGCAGCCCAGATGGTACTCCTAAGCATAATGTCAAGATTCCACCGACTGGAAGAAAGCTTAATACCAACGAAGAGCAACCGGAGAGTGTGCTATTGGATGACGAGATTGATAGCAGCCCAGATGGTACTCCTTTCAAGCATAATGTCAAGATTCCACCGACTGGAAGAAAGCTTAATACCAACGAAGAGCAACCGGAGAGTGTGCTATTGGATGACGAGATTGATAGAAGTCCAGATGCTATCAACAAAACAACTCGAAGCAATACTCCGGATTTCCGTTTAGCCCCACAGTAGATGCTGTGGGGAACAACACTTTGTTACAATTGTTGCATCAATATGAAGAACACACACTTTCGCCTTTGAGCAGTGTTTCAGCCTTTGAAGGAAGATATATTAGCAAGATAAACATTTCTCTCAAAGATTTCGTTTTAATTAGAAGGATGTTTTGTGAACAGCATCACTCGCACAGCAATTGTCAAGAATGTACAAAGCTTATTTCAGCTGCCCAAGATGTTCTTGATAAAGGTGTTACTCCACTGAAAGATGTCTTTGTGAAATACTTTCTGCATGCTGGCTCAAAATACAAAACAGATAAAGCTATTAGACGTATGATGCAGTTACCTGTAGCAATTATTCCAATTTTCTCGAAAACTAAGAAATCGACATCACTTTTTATAACAGAAAAGAACCCTAACATTGACTATCGGTTGTTTGAGAAGTTTTTGCAAAGTTTTGTCGAAGTTGAAAACCGGGGACGTGTTGAAAGTGAACTGTCAAAAGAGACATTGGCAATGATTTGCAAACTTGCAAGTTCCGAAAAAGACAGACGCCTTATCAAATATGCAGCTTGTTCTGCAACTGCAGAGATGTCTTCTGAACGTGCAAGAAAATTATATGGGATATCAAATCTATCAAGTTTAACCTCGAAAGTAAAAGATGCTATTGAAAGAGCAAATGAAATACAAAGAGTTGTTGATAAACTGGCTCGGGTTAAAGAAGAATGCTTTCTGGAACAACTTGGAATTTGTATGGATCCATCTGACAGCGAAAGTGATGACACTAGTGAAAATACTGATGACAGTGGTGGGGAAGAGAGTGCCGAAACAAGCGGTGTTTCGGATAACGAAGAGGGGAAGGAAAGGACTGGAAATAATTCACATGTAGAACAGCTATCTATAGAATGTATGTTAGATATGCTAAGAGCCAACGGCATAAACTGGTTTTCCTTTGTTGCAGAACTAAGAGCTATTTTAAAATCCCATAGCGATGACAGTTTAACTCACATATTGACTGATTTCTGGGAAAACCTTTGGTCCAGTGATGTGACTGCTACCGAGCAAGAGAAAAGCTTTATTCAACAATCGCACGAAGCTTTCCTTCTGAGGAATAAGGAGAAAGAAGCTACACATGACATAGTTTCTGAATCAGAGAGTGATGATCCGGAAGATTATGTAGCAATTGGCAACGATTTAACAGATCCGAAACTAAATGACTTAGTTGTTCGTAGAAAGCGATTGTTGAAGAAAAAAGCAAAGCGAGACTTTTTAAAGCTACTCACTGAAAGATCTGTACTGAAGAGACGTGTTCCTAAAAAAGCCTCCAAATTGTTGAAAAAGTATCCTGAATTGGGTAAGGATATTGAAAACTTTGTGAGAGACAACAGAATTGGTGCTGACGCATGGAGAAGGACGGGAGTGGCTACCTTTGATGGAAATACCAGGAAAGGGCCTCGCGTAACTTACAGACGCATCAAGGAACATTTAGAGAGTAAGTACAAGACAACGTTTAGTTACGGAGCTATTGTACAGTTATCGGTGGTTAGAAATAAGAGAAGGCGTTCAAAGGCAAGGTATTGGGGTGCAGCAAATATCACATGCAGAAGGGCCAGGAAAGGATTTAACGTTAGGCTTAACGTCGATGCTCATTGGAGTGCGGCATTCTACAAAGGTTTAGATCGTATACAACTTGAAGATGGTCGAGATAAGACCATTATAAACCGAGATGATGCGGCAGGTTTTCGCTTGGATACGACTTACACTCATAAACAGCACAAGTCAGTCGCCGAGGTTGGTAATCCAGAGGTCACAACACGGACAGACTTTGTAAACAAGTATGCTTCCATTATACAAGTTACGTCATATCTTGTAATTGCAACGAAAACCACACCTCAAATGTCAGCTGGTATTGTGAAACCTCACAGGCTATATCCTAAAAATCCTTCTCAACACATTGCAGACATGTCGATGTTGCAAAAGAAGCCTGAATTTGAATCTTGCCTGGATAAAAAGCAAATTGATTGTTTTAGAGTCGACGGAGCTACTGACGAGGGGCCAGGGCATGATGAAATCCAGTTTCTAGCAACAGAAAGGCACCTCGAGCTCGGTAAATTGTGCACTTTAGTGACAGCTAGAAGTAGCGGCTCGTCTTACCTTAACCGCGTTGAGCTCCAGAATGGCTGTTTGGCTATGGCCCACAGTAATGTTTATATTCCTTCCACAATACATGGATCCAATTTTCATAGTGATGGAGGTATCGACAATGGCATCCTCGAGAAGAACCTGGATACCGCAGCAGATGTGTATATTGACAAGTGCAATGGTGCGCCATTTCAAGAATCAAGAATTATTTTGTACAAGGGGAGCAAAAATGACTTGTGCAAAAAGTATCAAGAGAGAAGACCACTTCTGGAGACATTCTTGAAAGGTTCACAAGCTAGCAAAAGCAATCTTAAAAACGAAAACACAACGTTATACGAGTATTTTCAAGATGTATGGAACCTCAAAGAAAGGCACATGGTAAAAGGATTGCCAAAGGATTACATTTTCCAGCTATTACCATGTTATCAAGATAAATGTCCTCATCCTTCGTGTTTATCTGGAAAACCAGTAAAAGAGAAATGCTGGTATGAAGGTGGACCACCATTGTCATATTTGCCGTTACCAGTGCCAGATTGTGACCGTCCATGGAATGGGAAAACTTGCAACAAATGCCAAGGTAACTGCTCTGGTCACTTTTTGTCACCAGATGAACATCTGCAGCATTATACTAAGCATGGTTCTAGTGGTTTCATGAAAGTTCCTCCCAGAGAATTACTAGAGAATGCCTTTAAAGCAAAGGACTATGATGTTCAAAAGTTGGCCAAAACTTGCCTTCTTAGCACGGACGAAGTAGAAATATGGAAGGACCACATGCAGTCAGTATCAGACAGACGAAAAGCTGGTGCCAAAAGAGCCGCTGAAACTAGGGCAAAGAAGAGGAAAGCAAACACAGGTTATATATTGTCAATATTATTACAATAAGCTTGCTTTTGCTGTCAATCTAAAACAGTTCTGAAATATTCATACTAATTTTTCCAAACAATTGTTTCTCTTTAGAAACCCAAGATGCAGTGATTGAAGAAACCAGCCAACTTCAGGACCAGACTTCTGAACCGCTGTGGTGTTACTGCCAGGATACAGAACATGGGTTGGTATTTCAAATCACCAATTATTCAGTTTACTTGTTTATTTGGTTATGTTGGTATCTTAAAATAATTTTACTTGACTTTGTTTACATTTTTAATATAGATTCATGATACAGTGTGATAAACAAGGACCATCGTGTTGTGTTTGGTATCATGGACCGTGCATAAAAGTTAGCAAAAAGAGAGCTACTAAAATTAAATCATTTGTATGCCTTAAGTGTAAAGACTTGTAATTGTTATCCTGTAATTGTTAAGTCGGTCTGAATGGAACAGTGCCGCAAAACTATTGGTATTCCAACTATTTTACTTGTTTAATATTGGTTTTATAAGGCCCCGTTTAAAAATAATGTCAAGTCCGTTCTGCGCATGTACAATTCCCACATGTAAATATTGCCCGAATTTCGCGTTATTTTATATCATTTGAATTGAAATTCTCATCCACATTTGTCATTTATGTAAAAGCACAGTGAAATGGAATGCGAAAAAATATGAAATATAAAACATCATGTTTTCGAGAATATATATAGTTTGCTCAAAAGGTAAACAAATCGTATTGTTTACATACGGATTTGACATTACCTTTCTACGGGACCGGCCGCATTTTAAACCGGATGAAAATTAACGTGGATACAAAAACTCGTCTACTTTGGTTTCCCGTTCGCACTGTGTCGAAAAGTCCACTACCCTGCAGACTCTGATACACACTCATTTTTTTATTAAGTTCGGAGATTTATAATAATCGGAAAGCAAGTGGACATGGCCACAATATTTGGACTGATGCATGAATTTCTGCAGCTGTGATAGCACTCTACAAAAGCGATAACCCAATATAATGTATTGTGGAATAATGAGCCAGTTTACTTTAACACGGTATCGGAAAAATTCTCAACCGAATCAATTTTAAACCAGAAACTTTCTTAGGTGGATGAAAGTTAGTCCGAATAAGCCAGTGTCCATTAAGGCTTCAAGCCCGTTTTCCACTTCAAGCGTTGTTAATACGTATCGTATAATTTTCTATAAACAAAGTCATATAAATTAGTTATGCCCAAGTACTCACAATACAAATAAAAACAATACGTTTTGTTACGATTGGACTGGAAAACAGTATTTATTCTTGTATAAAATGGAAAGTTAAAAAGTAAAAACTACACAATGTCGGTGTAAATAATACTCAAGGTGTCAAAGCCTGTCAAAGGTTTAACATGACTGTAGTCTGTGTAGAACTCCTTTTCAGCATGAATTTTCATCCGGTTTATCCGTCTAAACACTCTCCCAGTCTGAGCATTCTCCTTTAATCAAATATGCATCTTTTAAAGCAAGCAAATAGGCAAGATAACTCAAACTTGCTATGCTATAAACCCTTATAGAATACCAGAAATTGCACCTAAAAGTTTCCAGTCACGACCTTTATACACAACGACACCATTCGGCATTGAGAAACCATGACAGTTGCGGAATGGCGAACAAGGCCAATGTGGAATGCCCCGCAGACTGGGGGAGTCTGGATTAAAATTTGTCCAGTCTCATGTTATATTAAAAACAGGGCCTAAATTTATATATGTAAAATTCAAATATTAAAAGCTCTCTACAAATTGAGTTTGTCAATGGTTTTGATGTTAAACATATTTACGTCATAAAACATAAAATTTTCCCAGGGGTCGGGGATTTGTCGAACTTTGTCGCCAAAGATAATGCCCTATACCCTGGGGCATTTGCAACGATTTGATCAGGTGTCCTGACAAATCCCCGGGGGTCGGCCCCAGGGGGAAGCCGATGATAGACGCATTATACATTCACCGGATTCAATCACATTTAATTTTTTCATTTAAAACATGGCTAAATATTGAATTATAGCAAACGATATTTTATAATTTATTGGACAATCCTTAATAAATATTGATCAACATTCATCATCATCAGTGAATGATGATCACATTGACTTCAATTGAAAAATGGCAATTTTTACTTTTTAGTGATCACTCATTCATCATAGTTGTAATTTTTTTATGCTCGATTGTTTGAGGTGTCTTTAGCAGAATATTACACTGTAGTGGATATGACACTTACACTGAGGGTGAAACAAAACTTGGGTATATGGAAGATCAGTGTCATTGGCGCTCGTTACCATTAACTTTAAGTCATGATGAACTGGGTGAAAGACATTGATGTCCAATAGTCAATACCCGCATCTCTTCCCCTTCGCTTTTCAGAATATCTGTTGTAATGGTAAGAATTTGCTTCCTAGCTCTCCCAAAACTTTCTCCTCGGAAGAATTGCAAAAGTAGTAAAAAAAATACCAGAGGAGCAGTGCTTCCACTTTGGCAAAGTAAAATTTCTCGTTTTTGTCCTTTTTTTTCGCAGAATTTCCTTCCCAAAATCCTAAATTTCCTTCCATTTTTCCTTCCAATTTTTTTTAAAATAGTATAACAAATTTTGTATTGTACTGTACTCCCGATGTAAATTGAAGGTGTACTGCAGTATTCAAATAGTGAATCTCTAATTTAATATTAGAAAAATAATTAACCATTGTACGGTACAAAATTCAAGTATCCAACATTAGTGTTCCAGATCACTACAGAGTAGAGTAGTATATAGTCATTAGTCTATACCGTTCAAAATTAATTTCAATAAGGATAATTAACCTGAAAAAACATGTTCTGTTGTCTGTTTTCTCAAACGACATATTACTTAAACGAGTTTTTTATGAATTTTCTCGAGTTTCCTATGCTTCATCTTCTGATGAGCTTGACTCAGAAGTTGACTCAATATAAGCCATCATAATTTACAAATTATTTACAAAAGGTTTAGAAATTACAGTTTCCCTTTTTTCGACTGTTTGTTTTTAGTTTATAAAAACCCGCGAAAAAAATTGAGCCCGCGTTATTTATGTACAAGTACTCTACTCACCCACTGAAGACCTGTTAAGTCCTAAATTACCCCCATTCATCCTTGATGGTTATGTAAATATTCGATGTATTATTTAACTCAAAAGTTCATAATAAAGTGTTTAACCATTATTAAATTACTAGAAATTACTGAAAAAGTTTAAATTGTAAAATTTCCTTCCCTTTTCCTTCGAAATGGCCAAATTTCCTTCCAATTTCCTTCCAAATCTCATTTCCTCTTATTTTTCCTTCCAAATGCCAAAATATCCTTTTGGAAGGAAATTTCCTTCCGAGTGGAAGCTCTGCAGAGGAGGCACTGATCTGAATATAGGCTGGATAACGCATCTCTTGTCAAAAGTGAAGCCGGAAGTCAAGCGGCCGATCAGTGCCGCCACCCGATTCTGAGGCCCTACTTTATTATAGATAGTATTACAGAATCCTAGTTTTTTTGCTTTTTTTGCCTTTTAAACGTTTCTGGCCGGGCCAGTTTTACTATCACAAAGATAGAAGCACACGAGAAGAAATTTGAGCAAAAAATTTGGAGTATTATGGTTTTATAACGCCGTGAAACTGGATTTACACGTTCGAAGGAGTGAACAGCCGCATGTTCGCGATGTTTTGTTTATGATATTTCAATTCAAAATCCACTCAAAATATAGAATTACTGCTACTGGACGAAGGCACTCAAGGCATTTGATGAAATGAACCAGCTCAGCTGCAGTATGAACAAAAGCGTGAATGTGGTAAGTTTTTAAAACAGGAAAAATAGGTTATTAACTTAATATGTGTTCATTTCAGTACGTGAATATTGAACCAGTGTAGCACTGTTCCTAATTTTCCATCAAATTATTAAGAGATGCGTTATCCAGCCTATATTCAGATCAGTGAGAGGAGGGTGGACAGCTGTCACATGATATTTTTCGACCAATGAGGAGACGCTATTTTCTCAGCGCTCGCAAGAAGCAAGTGGACTGTGAAATTTGCATTGGTCTCATAAATACGGAAATATTTCGCTTTGTTATTCAAATTTGCAATTAAATTCGATGCACACTCGTTCAATGAATATTAATCTACTCCCAAGCGAAGAATTTTGGAAGGTAAACGTCGTTTTGTACTATATTTTTATATTTAATGCAGGCACTTATGCGTCACGTGGAAATACGAGGCTGTTTCAACTATCAACTTTTGAAATAGAAAATATCGAATTTCCATGGTTCGATTTCGCTAATTTTCGCATAATGTGATAGATTAAAGCCTAATCTTTCGTTTTAACTGCCCCCACCTATCCGCGCCACTCACCGTTTTCGAGATATTCGCTGCTGAATTTTCAATACGATTTTGCACTTTCTAAAAATAACTACTCCAACTTTTGAAGTTTCCCTTCTTATCATTTGCATTTTATTAAAATATTTTAAACTTTTGTAATATCAATGAATTATATGTTTAAACGCATTTGCTTGATCAGTTTTTGATGGATATTTTAGAAATTATGAAACGTGTTTTTGTTTGTTTTCATGATTGAAGTTAGTCGTGTCTTCGCGACGTGTTGACTAAAGTCCGCGTCTGTTTACAATTTTCAAACTAAAGTATCTAGAATTTCCATGGTTCGATTTTCGTAATTTTTGTATAATGATGAAGACAAATGTATAAACTTTAAATCTGCTGGAATGATCCCGGTGATCCCCTGGCAGTTCTCGAGATATTAGGCATCGAAGTGATCATAGTCATTTCGACGTTTGCCAAAATGGCATCTAATAGTTTAGGATAATATTGAGCCACCAAAGCTTGTTTTTCCCAATAGTCTAGGACCTGTAAAGGAGTTTGTATGCATTTCATTTAGGACAGATTATCTCAACTGTTTTAGGGTAAAATGACCATGGCGGTCAACATGGCATATGTGCCAAAACCCGAATCCGGGGCGAAAGTCCTGAAAATGACCACGCCCAGAAACGGCACTGTCGGCATACCTCTAAATCCTGAACCGCCAAAGCTACAGCCTTTTTGAATTGCTTATAGTGTTTAGAATGGTTGCTTTTATGGGTAGTCACTGGAGGGTGAAATTTGTCTAGGTATCATATTTTACAAGAAAATGACTATTCACCATCCCAGGTCAACTGCTAATTATGCATCAAATTACTCATTCACCTGGCAAAGTCTATGTTTTCTTATTTCCCAAACATTTTTGTCATAGGATGAAAAAATATGCTTATTTTAATATAATTATTATAAATTTCATAGGAATGATATTGTTTTGTTGAGATATAACACATTTCATTTCACTTACCCCCCTTGAGAACACGATTTCAGCCATATTTTGCCGATTTGTTTGCTTTTTATCGCCGAGCCTCATAAGTATCATCCAAATGTTCTACTTTAACACAATGCTAGTTGACTAAAGAATAATTCAACCAAGTTTCGTCGGGTTTTGGAGTAGTGCCATGTATTTTATATTCGATTTTGTGTCCTTGACATTTCCTCAATTATGTAGCCATTGCAATGTCTCGCAGCTTCTCTGCCCGATAAATGCCACTTCTTCGTACACATCTGTATTTATATTACAGTATCCAAAATAATTGATTGTAGAATAGTCCCAATCGAAAATTACTCCCATTACTCCCATTTGGGGTGAAAAACCTTCCCTCGTTCATCAAGAACGAGAATCTAAAACAAAGGTTCAAAATAATTTGAAAGTCTCGCGCAATCTTCACGAAAACTCCTCGTGGGCAACATTACAGGGGAAACATTTTCACGAATACGTTTGGTGGTGCAAAAGATTGCGTAAATCTCTGGTTTCTTTTTATAGCTAAAGGAAACCAGAAAAATACAAATTACGCGAATATTTGTTTATTTTGTCATAAAACATATAAACAGTTAAACACACGAACTTTACTTTAGGAGTTTGGGTTGCTGTGATCGCGAACAAACGTATTCGTGAAAATGTTGCCCCCCCCTGTAATGTTGCCCACGAGCGGTTTTCGTGAAGATTGCGCGAGACTTTCAAATTATTTTGAACCGTGTGTTTTAGATTCTCGTTCTTGATGAACGAGGGAAGGTTTTTCACTCCCAAATGGGAGTAATGGGAGTAATTTTCGATTGGGACTATTCTACAATCAATTATTTTTGGATACTGTAATATAAATACAGATGTGTACGAAGAAGTGGCATTTATCGGGCAGAGAAGCTGCGAGACATTGCAATGGCTACATAATTGAGGAAATGTCGAAGGACACAAAATCGAATATAAAATACATGGCACTACTCCAAAACCCGACGAAACTTGGTTGAATTATTCTTTAGTCAACTAGCATTGTGTTAAAGTAGAACATTTGGATGATACTTGCGAGGCTCGGCGATAAAAAGCAAACAAATCGGCAAATATGGCTGAAATCGTGTTCTGGCGTGTAAGTGAAATGAAATGTGTTATATCTCAACAAAACAATATCATTCCTTATGAAATTTATAATAATTATATTAAAATAAGCATATTTTTTCATCCTATGACAAAAATGTTTGGGAAATAAGAAAACATAGACTTTGCCAGGTGAATGAGTAATTTGATGCATAATTAGCAGTTGACCTGGGATGGTGCATAGTCATTTTCTTGTAAAATATGATACCTAGACAAATTTCACCCTCCAGTGACTACCATAAAAGCAACCATTCTAAACACTATAAGCAATTCAAAAAGGCTGTAGCTTTGGCGGTTCAGGATTTAGAGCTATGCCGACAGTGCCGTTTCTGGGCGTGGTCATTTTCAGGACTTTCGCCCCGGATTCGGGTTTTGGCACATATGCCATGTTGACCGCCATGGTCATTTTACCCTAAAACAGTTGAGATAATCTGTCCTAAATGAAATGCATACAAACTCCTTTACAGGTCCTAGACTACAATGAATCTTGAAACCTCTTTAATAGAAAGAGGGTTATTCTTTAGAGCAAGCGTTAAAGTACTTTTGAATGAATTTTAGGAGATTTAGGAGTTATTTGCGTGTTGTTTAGAGATTTTATATCTGGGCTAGTGTCTGGCTCTGTCTGCAATTTTGTTGTCTGATGGCCCGCTCGACTCGCAAATATGGAATATTTTGTCGTTGTTATTCAATTTTTTTTCTGGAATGCATCCATGCTATTTCAATAACTATTGATCTACCTATGTGAGCAGTATTTTGTAAGGTAAACGTTATTTTGATCTTTTTTGTAGGCTGTACGTCGTCATATTGTATTAATCCGATGCCATCTCTGTCAACAATCTTTGAAGTTGAACACCTCGAATTTCAACAATTGACGCAGTGATTGCTCGTTTTTTCTGAAGAAGTGGACTTTACTGTTTAAAATAAGTGCTGAGTTTTAGAAGAAAATTTGTTGTTTATTTACAGATTTGTATTTTGGGTTGAATTCTATCATTGTATTGTTAATTTGCCTTCTTGGTTTCTTTAATATTTCTTTATATATGTAGAGAATATGCATGTGCTATGTATTTTCAATAAAAATGGAACTGTATATTACTGTAAAGTTTGTTTTGTCTACATTTCACCCGTAATTTCTGTTGCAAAAAAGTATATAGAAGTTCTTTGACAAGCTCAATATGCGGGTTTTCAGTAGTCACAATGTGCTATTGGGATAAATAAATAAATAACTATAGTTAAATACATATTAAAAGTCGAATCCTTTGATGCCAGCAGAATCAATCTGGCCAATAAATATTTAGTTAACTCTGTACTGCACTCCTCACTAGTTGCACAATGTACATTACAAATACAGAGGTCACTCGCAGCCTTTGAGATTTCTGCACAAATAAATCCTCAGAGAGACTTAAAGAGCCTTGTTATACCTCCATTACAAAACACTAAACACATCCATAATGATGGCATTGAGTCTCCGTAACAATAGCGTCTATTTTCGCAGAATTTGCTATGGCCAGAGATGTTGACTTCACGGCAGTCAACGCATAAATGAGGCCGCACGTGGAAACATACGCTCATTACCCATGATGCTTTGCGGCCTGCTGTCCAACCTCCTCTGAAAAAATACCAAAACTGAAAAAACGATGATACACTTATACACCCTTCCGGAAAGTGTCAAGTCTTGGCTATAGAGCCTCGTTTTCGTGGTTGAGATATTGGGTTTAGGCCCCTTTGTTTATACAGGTGACACATTTACGAAACCATATATACAGTTATATTAACGCATATAAAAGGCTCTATAGCCAAGGCTAAGTAGCTCTAAGTACTTTCCTAAGTATTAAAATATCTTATTGACTTATATTGAATAGCGATAAGACATCTGTCAAAATTGAAAAATATATGTAAAATATAATAAAATTTGCAGGGGTTTTCTTAAATGCAGCAGAAAACCTTGAAAGCCATACAGAATAGTTTTAGCACATAAAGTAGGCAATATACTATATCTACTTAAATTAAATTTGATGTTTTATATATCCTCACCAGCGAACGAACAGTTAGTACTTTGTAATATATCCATTCGTCATCATTATTCACGTTATTTTGCTTGATATTAGTTTGCTTGCTGAGTTGACAATTAATGTCATTGTCTTCATATATCATCATTGGCATTGCTGATTTATAATTAAAACCATGACATGTTTCATATCTCAGGCAATATTGTCCACACTCCAGACTTGATAACACACTGTGATTTGATAAAACATGAATGCTGCTTAACACGCCACCTGAAAAGCAATGACAATTTGACAAAATACATTTCGCCGAACAATCAAAAGCAATAGCAAATTCTACTATAACAATTGGAACGACAGCAGCATACCACTAGCAACACCAAAAGGCAAAACAACAACTGCAACAACAACTACTGATACTACTACAATCACAACCTTGCACAACTGCGACTACAACAAAACTTTTTAACTTTCTTATTGCCATTTGGGTTGATTCAATGAAATTAATTTTATATATAATACAACTATCATAAAACCGTATACATGCATAAGCATGTAATATTCAATAACTGTCTATTTTCTATTGAGCTGATAGAACTTGTAATTTTAGTTGATTAACAAATCTTATTTCATTTCATTGTGTTATTCACTAAACACAAGAGAATATTAATTCATTATCTACATCAAGGGCGAAAATCCATCTCAAAAAGTGAAGGGGATGGGATCTGCTGATAGTTCCGGAGGCATGTAACACATTTAATGTTTTAATTTCAGGGCATTTCCGCATCATTTATAGACATCTCCCGACGGAAGCGTAACTTGGGTCTAAGCGTTAGGGGTGTAGGTATGTTTTGCCCGACGAAAGGGTGTAAAGGACAGTAAAGAGGCCAAAACCAAAATTGTCTATTGAGGCCCCATGCTGCTAGAAGGAATGCGCAGGTATCGAGTTCCGAAAGCTGGAAGGCTATAGGGGGTATAGGGGCATGCTTCCCCATGAAATCTAGAGTCTCTGAAATGCCATTTCATGCACTTTGGGGGAAGACTTTACAGATTTCTGATGATGAGAACATGTCGTATAAGCAAAAGTGTGTGTGGGGGGGGGGGGGGTAATTACATATTATTATGTACACAAGCTCTGGATATGAGGTATTCTGCAATCTGATTGGTTCTCTACTAGCAGGATATTAGCTCATATCCTGCTAGTAGAGAAAAGTAGAGAAATGGCTGGCAGATTTGGACAATTAAATGAAGAGGAAATTCAAGTTTTACTTGGAAAAAGTAAATATCCAGATCCAGAGCTTGTGCATATAATAAAACAGTTATTCTACTCACTCTCGTTGTGTGAGGCTATCAGCTCTTATTTTTCACATTGCTCGGTTTCCTTTGTTCTTATCGGGGAATATATTCAATAGTCAACTGTCTGAAATGCCGGTGGCGGTTTTTGATTTCAGCAGGGGAGCGCGTGGCTGAAAACAATCACTGATAACAATGACAAAATTAATATTCCCCTCTAATGTCCTAAGTAGCTTATCCTATACATATAGCGTATAATTAGTATTCAAAATGGCGTCGCGTGCGCCATAGTGGGAAGTGACGTCATAGTTGTACGTACGCCTTGTACGTACGCATTGTACGTACGCGTTGTACGTACGCATTGTACGAGACTATAAACATTGTTTTTTAAGGGGTGTGACGTCATATTACGTTATAAATACGGGGTTTTGAGCGAAAAAAGCTCATAGTGCATTTAGCTTTCATAGAGATAACTTTATAAGATTTTATTGTAGTTGAGACTAAGGCCCCGTTTACACTATACCGGATCCGCATCGTCACGACATCAAAAGGGAGATAAAGGGGGTATGGCGAACGCGAAAATGTATACATTTTTACAGAAAAATCTTGTTCCTTGGCCACTGCTTGTATGCATGCATAAATTAACACAGACAAAGATTAACGTTTTAAACAATGTATTCCTTTAGGTATAACAATTATTTACACAAATATACAGTTATTAAACATATTGTCCAGCTTTTACACTGTTTTCTATGCGAGGGTCGATGTGAGGTCGACCCTCTAGAACGTCGGAAATGACCATTTCAGAGGCTGATCTATTTGATATTTTTACAACCAGTTTGGTCAATTTCGAGTCTCTGAAACGGTACTTCATGCTTTCTGCGCGATGGAACTAATGACATTTCATTATAATTCCGCGTAAAGTCCGTAAAAAGCAGGAAAACAAGCTAAGAAACACAGTTGCAAATACATCATTTTTATTTCAACATGAGTAGGATAACTAAGTAGCTACAGTACATTACAAACAATGAAACAACTTAAACAAACAGGTTTTTATAACTTATAAACTCTCAGAGTCAGATTGAGTGCAGAAAATATCAAAAAGTTGAGATGCTGCACTGGACAATCATCATTGCCAACGAGAAAAAAAAATAAAGAGAGCTTCCCATAAGCAAAAGACAAATAAGACATGGCATACTATTATGTTAACATACACTTTTAGCAAATTTGATTGGTGCAATTTTCTCTAATAAGAAAGATATAAAAGTGGGTCACAAAAGTACAGGATAAGTGGGTCACTTTGTATACAGTATTTCACTCACACAGTAACGCGTGGGTATCACCCCTATAACTTTAACTAAATATAGAAAGAGTAAAAGAATGATCTAGAAATTATATAATGGGGTCACCACAATGGAGTGGGTATCTCCCCAGGAAAAGTTAAAATATATGGGGTCACCACACTGAAGTGGGTATCTCCCCAGGAAAAGTTAAAATATATAAAAGTTAAAATATATGGGGTCACCACACTGAAGTGGGTATCTCCCCAGGAAAAGTTAAAATATATAAAAGTTAAAATATATGGGGTCACCACAATGAAGTGGGTATCTCCCCAGGAAAAGTTAAAATATATAAAAGTTAAAATATATGGGGTCACCACACTGAAGTGGGTATCTCCCCAGGAAAAGTTAAAATATATAAAAGTTAAAATATATGGGGTCACCACAATGAAGTGGGTATCTCCCCAGGAAAAGTTAAAATATATAAAAGTTAAAATATATGGGGTCACCACACTGAAGTGGGTATCTCCCCAGGAAAAGTTAAAATATATAAGTTAAAATATATGGGGTCACCACAATGAAGTGGGTATCTCCCCAAGAAAAGTTAAAATATATGGGGTCACCACAATGAAGTGGGTATCTCCCCAAGAAAAGTTAAAATATATGGGGTCACCACAATGAAGTGGGTATCTCCCCAGGAAAAGTTAAAATATATGGGGTCACCACAATGAAGTGGGTATCTCCCCAGGAAAAGTTAAAATATATAAGTTAAAATATATGGGGTCACCACACTGAAGTGGGTATCTCCCCAGGAAAAGTTAAAATATATAAAAGTTAAAATATATGGGGTCACCACAATGAAGTGGGTATCTCCCCAGGAAAAGTTAAAATATATAAAAGTTAAAATATATGGGGTCACCACACTGAAGTGGGTATCTCCCCAGGAAAAGTTAAAATATATGGGGTCACCACAATGAAGTGGGTATCTCCCCAAGAAAAGTTAAAATATATGGGGTCACCACAATGAAGTGGGTATCTCCCCAGGAAAAGTTAAAATATATGGGGTCACCACAATGAAGTGGGTATCTCCCCAGGAAAAGTTAAAATATATGGGGTCACCACAATGAAGTGGGTATCTCCCCAGGAAAAGTTAAAATATATGGGGTCACCACAATGAAGTGGGTATCTCCCCAGGAAAAGTTAAAATATATGGGGTCACCACAATAAAGTGACCTCCCCAGGAAAAGTTTAGTAATATGGGGTCACCAGACTCATCACAATTAAGTGGGTTAATATTCCCTAATATAATTTTAAGGACTGTAAAGAATGGCAAGTAATTTTCAGCTGTAAATGAAAGTTGACAAAAGTTAAATACTGACAAACACATAATTTTCTATATAAGTAATGTTGTATAGAATTCATATTAATCAATGTGTTACACATTAATATGAGTTGTATACAACATTACTTGTATAGAAACGCAAGTCTCCTTGGCTTTTCAACAAACTTCCTTACCACCTCGTCGTGCAAAGTATTTGCATCTTCTTTCTCAGACAATATGTCCTTATGGATAGAAATCCTGCAAAGAGAACTAAGACGACCTTGGCTCATGGTATTTCTCAAGTAACTCTTTACCCTCTTCAAACAAGAAAATGATCTTTCAACAGAAGCACTTGTGACTGCCAAGACACAATTCATCTTTAGCAACTTTACTGCTTCAGGAATGCTAGATTGAAGATTGAACTGAAAAATATATTTTAGTAATTCCCCACAAGAATCTTTATGAAAGTCCTTATCCCTGTAAATAAAACAAAGTTGGCTGACTAACATTGGTATGTCATACAAATCACCATACATTTCCTTAAGCAGATCAATTTTTGCTGAGGGCACTTCACCTTTCCAAGTCTTAAATATCCTTGGGTTAGCAAGATCTAAAAACCCAAAACGCTCCATATCCTGAAAACGCTCAGTCAGCATGCCTACAATGGAATCAAGAATTTCAAAAAACATCTGTTTGTAATTCTGCCTTCTTTCATACCTGCTTGCTGGAGGTCCCACTAGCTCAACAGCCTTGTCATAAAATTCTGAATATTTGGCATCAGTTCTCAGAGAAGTAACAAATGTCTTGAATCTCTCAACTCGGGACATCCCATATTGAAAGTCAGTTTCTTTGTCTTGCAAGATGGAATAAACTATAGACGACTGCTCCAAAATCTTCTGAAAAATACCGACCAAAAAACAAAACAAGAATCCATTAAGGTAACCAAGTAAACCACTTGCCTTACTTAATGTTTCGTCATCATACCCTGTTGGATTGTCAATGAGATTTTCAAATATATCCATAAGTTTCTCATAGTTTTTATGCAAAACATTGATGACACGAGCTCTATAGTACCATCGTGTGTCACCAGGACTGGGAAATTCAAGTTTATGGGAAGAAAGTAATGCTTTCCTCTTTGGAGCATTGCTAGTAAAAGTACAAAAAGCACCAATATTAACAAAAAAAATCTTCACTGGTGAAATGGAGGATGCAGCTTGACACAATACAAGATTCAGCCTATGAGCTGCACAATGAACAAAATTGGCAAAAGGATACTCCCGTTGTATTTGGGTTTGAACACCATTAAGATGACCAGACATAACAGAGGCACCATCATACGTTTGTCCAATAAGCTTCTCCCTGGTATTCTCATGCTGGATCAACTTACCTTTAATCACAGTAGATATAGCAGCTGCAGTCCTGTCAGAACTAACATCTACAAAAGTAAGTTGCCTTTCGACAATATCACTCCCTTTATCCAGACGAACAATCATGCTCAATTGCTCTTTGGTAGATACATCAGTTGTCTCATCAACCTGTATACTCATAAAAGTGCAATTATTTATCTCCTTCACAATCTCATCCTCTATTCTCATCCTCTACCATATCAAGACAATTAATCAAATCATTTTGAATATCAGGGGAGACACCTGTAAACCGCCCACCCCCACTCAAGCTGGATTCAGCGAGCCTACCATGTAACCGCCTTTCAAAAACAGAATCCATCTTAGCAAAACTTTCCAACAATTGCCTATAATTTCCTTTATCCAAGCTGTCATCCATTTCATTGTGCCCTCTAAATGCAAGCTCTTGCCTAGATAAATATAAAACAGCTTCAGTTAAAGTTTTTAGCATCTCTCTATTCTGTCTTACCTCCTCATTATGACGCTGAATCTCGTCACGTCTAGCTTGTGATAGGAGGGAGTCCACACGAGGTCCAGAACCATAGGTCTTCCAGGTCTTGTAAGCACCCATGTGCGACTTTGCCTTCTCATGCTTCTTGCAATCAGAGAGGAAGCCCTTCATATTTTTGAAGCCAGTATTCGTCCATGATGATGATTTTCCAGGACAAAACAAAAGACATGGCCAGCAAAACATTGCCTTCTTTACTGTACTACAGCAAAGCCAATCTTTCTTCGTGTACCAACTATCCTGAAAGCTTCTATCTCCAGTAGTTGCTTGTAAATTTGGCATTGGCCGCTGCTTTACAATTATATTTTGCTCGCCAGATTGCCGAACAGAGAAAGGTTTCTTCAACAAATCGATTATAATATCTGCTTCCGTAGAAGCCGTCACGCTTGCTGAAGCCATTGTTATGTAAATTTAATAATATAATGTAAAATCACTTACCTTGACCAACTGAACGAACGTTCGGTGTATAAAAATATTCGTGCAATCAAGCGTACGGAAAGATTGCAAAAGAATTCTCGAAGGCTCAAGTCATACTTTCGAAAATGAGCATGACTAGATGTTGCGAAACTGCGCGTTTGAGCATGCTCAGATGCTGTTATCCAATCAGATTGCGAGTATTTCTACTACAAAATATATTACTTGGTCATGCTGAATTCGGAGAGCATGACTAGACGCGAAATGCGTGGAATATCATAGGCGGCCCACTAAATGTTTGAATTTACATTAAAACTCGATTAAAATTAGAAAAGAAAGCCACAAAAATCACAAATTAGCGAAATATGTAGTTTATTAAAAATCACCCGATTCAGCGATATCAGCGCACTGACGTATAGTATAAATTACCTAAGGTAGGCAAGTCTTTGAACTGTTTACCGTACACACAAGAAATATATCCGTCGTATTTTAAAAATAGAAAGAAACTAGCCCTAAAAATAACATAAATATAAACAAGGATAATTTTACTAACCTATCTGTAACTTTTCTTCCGAAAGTACAGCTTTAAAAGTCGATAAATTAACGAAAGTTTACGGTGTTTTGTCGATTTTTTTTCTGTAACTATGCGGGATGCCAACGTCTTGCTACTGGAAAAAGTTTTCAAAATAAAACTGGGCTGTTCATTGGCTATCGTAATTCTCGTCGTAAGCAAGGAAAACATGAAACCGGGGGGGGGGGCGCTTGCGGCAACAGGACATCTCTCGTGTACTTGATAAACAAAAAACATATTTTTCAGAAATATATTGAAAACTTTTTATACGTTTAAAAAAGTCAACATGTGGACAAAAACAACAAAAGAAAACAACGGAATACATATTCACTGGTAAGTAAAATGTCAATTGTATTTGCCCCTCGCTTTGCTTGAGATAAAACAATTCATAAATGGCCAAAAAGTCACGGCAAAAAAGTTAAAAGCAACTTTTTCCCGATAGTTTCCTTTGGGAAATATATATGGACGAGCAGAGTCAACGTGTTTGTGGTCTCACTATCTGGTAAGTTGTTATGTTTTCAATTCTTTATTTGTATACTGTCGTTTGTTTGGTCATACGAGCAAAGTTTTTTAATAAACGCGAAACCCGCGTATATAGTTGAATCAGTGAGTTGATCCCTGTGGCCGCAAACTTGCCAAGGAGAAGTCGTCCGTCTCAGTTTTTGCGTATACACACAAGCAAATAAAACTTGTCTAGACTAACGTTAAACCAAAAAAGTTTAAAACGACTTTATAACTCGTCAAAAAATATATTTTGAAACACTGAAACTTTTCCGAGCCGTAGTTTATCACAAACACAACTAAAATATAATGAGTACAAGTCATGGATCACGAATATAATTTTAAATGAAAACAAAACATGAAAAAGCGGTTTTTCTTACCTGCAGCACATTGGCAGTTGCATCACAGAATAAGTATATACCAGGGGCCAGTTGTTCAAAAGCCGGTTAACTTAACCCAGGTTTAGCGCTAACCCAGGGTTAAAAATCCTTAACCCTGGGTTAGCTAATCCTGGGTTAATTTGGCGTTGCTCAAAGGTTGGTTAGCGGTGCGATTAGTTAACCCTGGGTTAAGACATTTAACCCAAGAATAAATCTGTGTTAAAATATATATCTAATATAAGAACGTTTTTGATTGGCTGAAAAGCGTACGTCAAAACATGAAGCAACTGAAATTGAACTATTCAGACATGAATTTGAGCATTTTAGAAAGTTCCGAGATAAAATTTGATCAAAACCGTTTATATAGACCAAACAAGCTCATTAAAAGCCATAAATTTTGGAATTTTAGGCAGTGCTTGAATAATTAAATTTGAGAACAAAATTAGACTTATGGCAGCCAATCAAATGAAATTCCATTTTTTTGAAGTTGAAAAACAATTGTCAACGCATGCGTATTGCAAAAGATCTTAACAAAACATGAAAATAGAAAAAAGAAGCCAAAGCAAAGTTGTTTTACAGCTTTCAAAAACAATGTTTGTTAGTAATACACTGAGTCTGCAGGCAATAGATGTGCAAAAATTTGTGATGTTCAAGAAAAGCAAATGGGAACTTGTAAATTAAAACTGCTGGCAACCGAATTGTTTGGCAAAAGAAAAAGGGTTCTGAGTAAATATATTTTTCGAACAAACCCGAAGGCGTACAAACAGCAAGTTGTTTTTGGTGGCAATAATGAAGGATGGCATTTCAAAGCTTTCGTGAGGTAATTCGGTTTACTTCATTGTACAATATCATGTTTACGGCTTTATGCCAAACAGAAAACTATATTTGAAAACCCTTTTAATAGCTATAGGCGTAGTACTTCTATTGTAAAATTGGCCGAAGACCGACGTACTCTACAGTATTATTAACTATGATGTCCATGCTTAGACCAATGACAATCTAAATTGTTGTGTCTTTAATGCTCGTAAAATTTAACGCCAGCATGTATAGGTAAAGCAACTCAATGGGCTCGTACAGGACGAATAAGAATCTCAATAATATTCAAAGACTTAGAATTTACTGTTTGAGGTTGGTTTTCATCCATAAAATCTTTGTACACTCTTTGTTTCACCGAGATTTGTGTGTGTTTACGTGTTTTCCACTCCTTTCGACGTCCATTTTTACGAGTTAATCGGCCGATTAGCAAGTTAACCCACCTAGCGAGGTGGGTTAAATTTAACCCACTGTTTAACCCTGGGTTACGATTAATCTAGCTTTGAACAACGCAAACAAACCTAAGGTTAAAATTTAACCCTAGGTTAGGCAAATTTAACCCTGGGTTAGCGTTAACCGGCTTTTGAACAACCGGCCCCTGAAGTGTAACTTCATAGGGCTTTCGTGTCCTCAAATTTCCCAAAATGTACACGTCATGCACACGCCATCATGCTTGCTGGTAAGATGGCGACGTTTGATAGCGTCAGCACGAACAACTTTTCTATCAGTGTTTTGCATTTTCTCGCGGCCTTTCTGCCATTTTAGTAGTAATTTGTTTAACTAATTGACATACATTGCAAGGCCAATGGTTTTTTTTCATTTCCGTAAATGTCAAGGCATTAGGTCAAAGGGCATGAAAGCAATGACGTAGTAACAAATGACGAATTACACGTCATGCACACGCCATCACAACTTGCTAGTAAGATGGCGACCGCGGGACGAGTTTTTTACAGAAGATAGACATCTGTCCATACTTAATCTGTGGTTGCATTGATGCGAATTTAAAAAGTTCATGCATTTTAAAAAACTTTGCTCGTGACCAAACAAACGACAGTATACAAATAAAGAATTGAAAACATAACAACTTTAATACCAGATAGTGAGACCACAAACACGTTGACTCTGCTCGTCCATATATATTTCCTTTTAACTTTTTTGCATGCCGTGACTTTTTTACCAGTTATGAATTGTTTTATCTCAAGCAAAGCGAGGGCAAATACAATTGACATTTTACTTACCAGTGAATATGTATTCCGTTGTTTTCTTTTGTTGTTTTTGTCTACATGTTGACTTTTTTAAACGTATAAAAAGTTTTCAATATATTTCTGAAAAATATGTTTTTTGTTTATAGTACGCGAGAGATGTCCTGTTGCCGCAAGCCAGCTCCCCCCGGTTTCATGTTTTCCTTGCTTACGACGAGAATTGCGATAGCCAATGAACAGCCCAGTTTTATTTTGAAAACTTTTTCCAGTAGCAAGACGTTGGCATCCCGCATAGTTACAGAAAAAAAATCGACAAAACACCGTAAACTTTCGTTAATTTATCGACTTTTAAAGTTGTACTTTCGGAAGAAAAGTTACAGATAGGTTAGTAAAATTATCCTTGTTTATATTTATGTTATTTTTAGGGCTAGTTTCTTTCTATTTTTAAAATACGACGGATATATTTATTGTGTGTACGGTAAACAGTTCAAAGACTTGCCTACCTTAGGTAACTTATACTATACGTCAGTGCGCTGATATCGCTGAATCGGGTGATTTTTAATAAGCTACATATTTCGCTAATTTGTGATTTTTGTGGCTTTCTTTTCTAATTTTAATCGAGTTTTAATGTAAATTCAAACATTTAGTGGGCTGCCTATGGGAATATAAGCTTTACACGCAAAATTCACACGCATTGGCCATGTTTGTTGCTAGGTAACCTACGAAATGAGCAAAATACTGCATAAAATGACGTAATTTCGCGAAAATATCGCAAAAGATAGCCAAAGAATGCGAGAATATCGTCAAATAAAATGGTTGAAAGTTTTTGGAAACTAGTTAACCAAACGATTTGAATTTGAAATTTAGAGGAAAAGAATTATTTATTTTTGGGAATATTTTTGGTCATGCTGGGCATGACCAGCATGACCTCTAGCTACGCTACTGTAAATATACTAACCCGCTAAAGTGATCATGTTTTGTGATTTCCTTTCTGAAACAAAAGTGATCAGTGTTTGTGGCTCGTTCTTTAGAAAGACAATTTCTTTAGTTTGATTATCTTTGAAAAAGCAGTTCTTTCTATTATGACTCATCAATGCAACCTCGCAATGTGAAAAAGAAGTACGTTATTTTGAGTCGTTGCCTCAAAATAACCTATACATATACGACTCGAGTTCGTAGAATAACTGTTAATTTGATCTCCCTCTGCCCAAAAAGTGTGGGGGGATTCGTCCCCCCCCCAGGATTGACGCATCAATGATCAATGATAATATTCCTCGATGAGTCTGATGTAAAATTAGTCGCGAAGGGCGTTTAGAACTAGACTGTCTAGAGTCAACAAATGCCAGGCCTGTAGTAAAATCAGACAATTTTCAGGACTGTCTTTATCCAGACATAGCAGGTCATGTCACGCTAAAAAGCGTAATATTGCTTTGTGTATAGTTGGAAAACAAGCTCGTGCCGCGCGTGGTGACCCCAATTTTCTTCATGCATGTTTTTCTTTGTATTTTATCAGTACTTTATATTGGAAAAATACGGAAACAACAGAAATTACAAGGTTAAGGTCCAATGGCAATGCCAATGGTCCAGTGAAAACGGGATAACGAGACCATACAAGGCACTCATGCAGCCCCTAAACTAAAAGTATAACTAAATTACAAAACACTAGAGTCTAGACGGTGGCAATTAATTAATAAACAAAAAGAATCATTCTGTAATATCACTAATTTTTCAATCATTTTCTTCGATAAATGTTTTTGCCTTTTGAGTTTTGGCATTACATGCAGACAGATTAGACCTCAGAACCCCAAAATTCAGACCCGAAAAAGTTAATAATTTATATATTTGTGCTCGTTTTGGCCACAGTATTTTATTGTATCATTTTGTCATTCTCTAGTGCAAATTATTTTTTTGTATAGACATCTTTAGGATGGGTTCCTATACTTCGCTTCCAAACTCTATAAAATATACGAAATAGCCAGTTGCTTGTTGAAAAATAAAGTAAAGAGTACACGATTTACATGACACAATGACGATATTGTGAAATTCTTTAGAGTTTAGATATTGTTTGAAAAGCTATAGGTTCATTGTCTACTGACAATTTGGATCTTAAACTGAATCAGTGAATGCGGAGTCACCTTAATAACTACATGGTTTATTGTAATTTTGTTGGAATTGTGCTTTAATTCTATTTCAGTGTTATATTATTATTAACTCACCTCAAAGTTCTATACTATACTACCATATGACTATATATACTACCATAGATGAATACAGAATACATATGGAAAATATATGCATGGGTATCATCCAAATAAAATTGTTATAAACTTATAGTAGCAAGCAAGAGAAAACATATAGGTATGCCAATATCCAAAGAATAGTTGTGATCATACACTGCCTGTACTGTGTTGCTGAAAGCAAAACAGTAACAGAAAAAAATTCTGTCACCATATTCTTTTCAACTTGATAAGATGAACATGCAGAAGCTATAATATTTATTCTGCACTGTCTGATTAAATAATCCACTTTTGCATTATATGTGTCACAATATAATTATAGGTTTCTTTGTACATCGAACAAATGTCAGTCCAAACAGTAAGAGATCTAGAAACTTTGGCCGATAAGAATTTTGTGCTCATTGGACCTGTAAGTTACAGATGTTGTCATATAGGCGTACAGGCCCTGGGGGGCACGGGGGCACCTGCCCCCTCCAAAGAATTTGGAGATTTAAGTCATTCGGGCAAATGGTTCACGAATATTCGGGCAAAATCTGAGTCTGAACTTAAACAAAAACAGAATTTTATAATTTAAAGTACTGTATATTTATCTGGTTTGCGTGTTGTTGGAAAACAATAGTATAATTTGAACATTTCTGTAATTCAGTTGCATGCCTTTGCCTGACCGAAGAAGAATTGGCTCTAGCTCTAACGAGAACGGCTATAACGAGAACGGCGCATGAAAACCTATCTTCGCACAACAATAGACCAAGAACGCTTCAATTCTATCGCTCTCATTAACATTGACAAGCAGGGCCGTAGCCAACAGTGAACGGAGGAAATGCGAATGACATTTGTCGCACCAATTATTTCACAGAAAATATTTTTTTCTTTAAGAATTAGACTGAATGATTATTGCTGCGAGCGAAGCGAGCGGCTTACTAATCGTGGATACAGTCGATTTTGGTATTTTTCATTCGAGATGATCCTCTGAGCCTGCGATGTATTGGACAGCGACAGTGATTTTCAGAGTTTTTTTAACCAGACACACGTGTTCGCAATGTTCGCACGTTCTTTTCAAGTCGCAACAAATACACAATATAAACGAGAATTGCCGTAAAAGGGCTAGATTATGTCCTATGATTATAAAAATGGTATCAAACTAAAGGGATTGGAAATCCCCGTATGTAGTGTCATTCGAGATGATCCTCTGAGCCTGCGATGTATTGGACAGCGACAGTGATTTTCAGAGTTTTTTTAACCAGACACACGTGTTCGCAATGTTCGCACGTTCTTTTCAAGTCGCAACAAATACACAATATAAACGAGAATTGCCGTAAAAGGGCTAGATTATGTCCTATGATTATAAAAATGGTATCAAACTAAAGGGATTGGAAATCCCCGTATGTAGTGTGTACACCAAAGGTAGGAAAGCGAAATGAATATTTAATTAGTTTGTATTATTGTTAATTTGTAAACAATACAAAGTTCAGAGGCGTTTGAATGGGGATAAAGCGGCCGCATAGCGTTGTAAACAAACACAATTTACTTGGCTAAAGAGATCGTAAAACGCTGAATCGAACGGTGGTATTGTCATCTACATAGCATGCACTGAACCGAAGATATGAACCTGCAAAGTCTTATAGCCATGTGGCTATATAAACATTAGCACCTAACGATAAAGGTGGCAAACAGTTAACTATTGCCTATGATACTGTTCAGTTCAAAGTACTTACTGTTCAACAATGAACAATAATCGATATATTACAATACATCAAATAAACAAATATGGTTGGTTTAATTTATGTTATTACAAAGGTATCTGTTTCTAAACGTTCACGAACAATTTATCAGGTCAACAAACTGTCCATTAAATAGTTGTGTTTGGTAGTGAATAGTTCGGTTTCGTAGTTAATAGTTCTGTTGGGTTTGGTTCTTAATAATAGGGTTTGGTAGTTAATAATAAATAAAGATCTTATGTAATCTACAAAGATCTACTGGTAATATTTCAAGGGTTTTAAATTTAATCAGGACTGATCTGACCCCTCGCAGCAATTATCTTTCTATTAGAAACAAGACGCCTGCTGAGGCGTTCACACTGGCCTTGCCCATCTGGACGGTCAGGGTTTAGGGGCACCTGGGGCGGTGTAACATTTACTGTCTGTGTGAGGTTTCAGGTTTCAATCTCAGATCAGTGGTTTCAATCTTATTTTGAGGTGCTTGCATGGGTATATTAATGATATATGCTAGGTTTATATAGCCGATTGTGAGATATATAGACATTGTCCTATGATATATTCAGTTCTTAGTTTAATATATGTATTAAAGATAAAATTTCACTATAAAGTTCAGCGATAAAATATTTTTATTGATTTTTAATATGTTATCAATAAAAATATTTTATCTCTGAACTTTATAGTGAAATGTTTAAAGAAACCATTACTAATTCGAATAAAGACAAAATTCTAATAAATATTTAAACCAAATTCATCGTGTTATTGTAATTATTTTAGTAATATACTCCACACGCCCAGCCTCGAAAATGTTATTTTGAGTTTGAGTTCACACAAACTAAAAATAGCAAACGTAAACAAAAGACATTTTGAGCCATATTTTGTGATATTTAATACCTAAAGTCGTAAAGAACAATATTGAATCGAAATACCAATATTGTTAAAAAGCAAGAACAAAGCATCATACCAGAATGTGAATGACTTTGAAAGTTCGAAAAGCATATAAATTTAACTGTGTATCAAAGCGAGTTAAGAGCAGGTAGGAAATGAAACTACCTCGCGCTAGACTTATGCAATTGTAATATATTATTGAAACAATTGTTACTAATGCCGCGTACTTCTTGAGAACATTCCAAATTATTTATACAAAGGCAACAAAGATAATATATAATAGCTTTGTAGTTTAATATGAACTAACTGTATTCTACGTTGTACTATCTAAAATTATGTTGTAAACTTAAACAATCTCAGTTATAACAGTCGAAGTCGCTTACATACGGGCAACCTTTTCGCCATAATTTCCAGGGATTTTACCAACTGTGACTGCAGCTATTGAATACGCAAAGAAATCTACAACGAACTCATGTGTTGTTTATATCAAAGAAAACCACGCATGAAACATAAACACAGGAAAACATTTCCTAATAGACATATTTGTCATATAGCCCGCTCCTCAATGACGGTCATTTTGAATCGGGTGGACGATTTCGTAATCACCACTACCTCCTCCACAGGCGCTTTATTAATTGGAGCGGGCTTGGAAAATTAGGGAAGGGACGCACGGGCGGCATAAAAAATGCGGGTAAGGCGAGAGAAGCGCCTGCTGACTAATGTCACAGAATAGACATGGGCAGAAAGTCCACTCTCGTTCCGACCTTTGAAGTTTTTGTGCCAACACATGTTACTTCCGGCGTCTTGGCCGCCATGTTGAAAGCAACCAACTCTGGTCCAAAACATTATAAACTAATATGGCGAAACTTGTATTTCATAAATTTAAATGAGTATACCGTCGTGATTTTATGGTGGATGTCATTGAAATTTTCAGGACGTACTAAAGAAAGGTAGATTATTCATTTTATTTTAATAAAAGCGTATTTAATGATGCTAAAATTGTCATTTTAATACGCATTGCTATGTGCTGTTTTGGGACCCGAAAAGGCCGAAAGTCACCCGATGGATATACATGTTATTTTTCTGAGTGTTGCTTGAATTGTAACTATTATTCGACTTAGCTTGAACAAAAGTACGTCATGTCTTGTTTTTAGATGGCAGTAGGTTGAACTTTTTAAATTTCAAGCGCATATTTATACTGTATCGTAGCGTTATACCAGTCGTACTACTAAACACAATAATCATATACCTGATCAGTGAAAGCCTGAAAGGGGCTTCTTTTCTTCATTATGATGGAGCATCCTAACTTGCTAGAAGTTACAGTTCATGACCTAAAATTGCAACACACTAATCTCATGTACATTTACACAGTGTAGCACCATCTTAATGATTTCACCTGTTTTCATTTACCATCGGCATCATTAGGTTTACTGTCTTAGAGATAAGAATATTGAAGGAGCTAGACTAAGCTCCAAAATATTACACATTCAAACTGTGTTGGCGGTGTAGCTCAGTCTAGAATGCATTGGTCTTGTAAACCAGAGGTTGTGGGTTGCATTCTCACTGTGGTCAAGTTGATTTTTCAGCTTGCCCGGTGTAGATTTACTCAGTGTAGCAACATCTTAGTAATTTCACCTGTGTATCATTACCATCAACATTAGATTTAACACGAGTCTTGTATCTTACAGTTCAGTTCTTCTGTACTCTGGTGTAAAAGATTTTAAACAATATAGCACAGCTGCACAATTTCCTTCTGACAATGTAAGGAAGGAGCTAAAAAGTTTCCTGAAGGCACTGGTGAATTGTGATGGCGTTGGGTTGTCACTGTTTCCTCCTTGCTGCCTTATGGTGCCAAAGAAATTCTCTTAGCGTCAGTGTTGAGATTGTTGGACTTTTTGGATTGTTGGACATTTTGTATTGTTGTACTGAATTTTTGTGGATGAAAGTTTTTAAAGATATAAAACCAGTTTTCCTCTAGCAATAGTTTCGCGCAAGGACTTTGCTCATTTTTTTGTGAGTTTTCAACTCGGTATTCTGGAACTAATTGGACAAAGAAATAAAAAATTCGTTTCGCGCAAAAAAATTGCTAATGGAAACTCTGCGTAGATATCAGCTAGTAAGAAGTATAGGTATGAAAAGAGTAAAATATTTATAAATACATTGATATCGATTCTCCAATAATTGAACGATTAAATCATTCGTTAGATTTATGTCATTACGCGTAGTTTCCTGTTGAGTACGACATTGGTTGTAGTCATTACGGATTGATAACGTAGGTCCAGTACTCAATAGAGGTTTGGAAGTTTCTAATTTATTCTGATTCAATGCAGCATTTTGAAAAAGTTAAAAAATCAACTGCCATATTTTAAGGCAAACAATAATATAGGTATGTTGCACAAATATAAATGAACTTGAATATAGAATAACTTTCAAACATATAATTCAGAGTCTGAAACAAGATTGAGATCTTGCATTCCAGTTTGAACCATACCAAACTAAAATCAAATTAAAATGTTTTTTTACATTTTTGGACTTGTACAACTTGTACACAGTAGAAAAAAACTAGATGTCAAAGTTTCATTTACTTGGTTTCCTTTGCATGCACCAAATTCAGATTTTGTTGCAAGTTGAAACCAAGTTTCTGCCAACAAGTCTTAATAACTAAGGTGATAGCAACAATAATATACTTGGTGCTAAATGTAACATAAACTTGAGTAACAGAAAAAATTCTCATCTTCAGATTATTTTCCCCTTCATTGTAGAGTAAACTGTTAACACAATCTTAAAAACTAGAGTGTATATTAGAATCTTCTCACAGATTTATAATTAAAACTGTCATCAAAATAAATTTTCTTGTCTGTTTTGTAAATTAGGTCCCTTGATTGATCCAAGCATTGATCTTTTAATAAAACTATTTTTCCAATATCAATGAACAGTCATAAGGGACCGGTCATTAATAATGGGGAGAGGGGACGTGGGTGAGGAAAGGGTCTCTATTATATATGTCTTGAAAATAAATGTCTTGCTGTTGGTGGCGGTCTCTAGAAAAAGAGTTTTCTCACCCACCGCCCCCCCTCCCATTATTAATGACCGGTCCCTAAGGTCATAGGAGGCCTTGTGATACCAAATTCGTAAAGCCACAGCCAAATGATTTTTCCAATAGGTTCAAGTCAAGATATTATCCCCAAAATTTATTTTTGAAGACGAAGTAGATAGCAATTTCTTTCATATCTCAGTATTCTTTTATATTAAACCATTGCAGGCCAATATGCCAAGTTAATATTTCATTGCTCTTGGTGTAGTTGGTGAGTACCGTCAATTCGTCAAAGCTTGATCACAAATTCACAGAAAGTTCTATGAACTAGTTTATTTCCTTCATTGCCCATGGCATGTACGTCCTTAATCCTTTTATATACCGTGAAATATCACCAACTTATCACTCAAAACATATCGTACGGCGATGACTAAGCTCACAGAAGCTATATAACTTGTATGACAATGGCCAAATTCCACGATTAAATTCGTTTCTCATCCTCATAGTGACAATTAAACCAAAGAACAGCCTTTTCTTTATAATATTTCAAAGTTTCCTGAGTTTCGCTTGGATACATAAAAAGCTAGAGCACTTTTAGTGGCTCTATTTCGTATTCCGCCATACTAACTCCTATAAAATTTCCTCTGGTTTGGTTGCTTTCAACATGGCGGCCACACCGGAAGTCGGCTGACATTCTGGCACACTTTTTACCCCGGAGTGGAGCTTCTGCTCATGTCTATTCTGTGCTAATGTTCTCAAGATGGCAGAAGCTATTCACCATTTATTTGACTATAATCGTCCGGAGAAAGAGTTTGTTAATGATTCTTATGAACGTAGGCTCTTACAAAAGGTTAAGGAAGGTGGGAAAGTACTTTGCCCTAACTGTCACGCTACTGATGGCAAAAATAAATGAGCATATATACTTTTAGATTTGTTATACATATTTGTTATTATTTTGCATATAATTTTCCTTTCAAGTTATACATATTCGTAGTCAAATACATACTCATACTACATACTGAATGACACATTAATGATGTCGACATCACTAGCACTGAAGTCAATTGAACCCTTCGCATTTTGAGTGCATTTTTCGGTGTTGTCGCCCATCGAGACTGAGGACAAAAACACTTTGATTCAACGTTTCATATTTCGATTAATATGGATCATATTTCAGCAATAACTTTTAAAATATATCCATCTAAGATGGAAAACACGAAAATATATCGTTTTACGCTGTGATGGGCAATATTTCAGGCAGATTTTTTTGGATTCCCGATTGTCGACATTTATGCCTGATTTTCGACCATTATATGGCAGGCCCTTCGTCACTCTTTCCCCTGATGCAAAATATCACCCGCCCGCGGGAAAAAGGGCCTGAGGAGGAGGTAGTAATCACCACATGGTCTCTGAGCCTGCGATGCGCTAACGCAAACTCGATTTCCCGACGGTTCAAAAAAACAGAAAATTAGGGATTTAAGACACTTGGCCTACAGGCCAGTGTAATTACTAGTTTAGTAACTAGTGATATTCTGAACCATTATTATTATTGAACCATGGCAATGAGTGTACGCGATTTTGAATGTATATTATCTGGGTATCAGAGTGGTCTCATGCAGAATGCACGAAATACCCTTTTAGAACCCTCATATTTTCAAAATTTTCCGGGAGAGCATGTCCCCCGACCACCCTACAGATTCTCGGACTTTTGGCCTCGAAAAAATTAGTTGCGCCAATGACAATGTTAACATCGTGGCTAAGAACAATTGTTGATAAAAATCGTATATATAAACTTACCTTTTCCAAATTTAGTAAATTGTTTTTGTTCGACACAAGACGATACATGAAACGAAAAAAGGAAAATCGTAGATAGGACAAACATACTAAAACGACATATTCTCAGTAATTATAGCTAGGCCTAGGCTATAAATTATATATACTGAAAGCGTAGAATAAAATTTATTTATTAGTGTCACCGCGCAGGTGATTTTGGGTTTTCAATTATTATTAATTTCTAGATCATAATTTATTTAGTAAACAAAGCAGCTAAAATAAACAGTCTGTTACCATGGGCAGTATTATCTTAATTTACACGGTATTTTTTAATAAAAATTAAACCCGGGGAACCAGCGGGGATTGTCAGTCGTTTTTAATAAGTTTTAATTGGATTGATTCATGTCACGCATGAGTTAGGATTAGGAACCTCAAAAACAGTGAGACATGCGTGAGGACATCTCATGGCCATGTATTGCGTTTGGATGAATAGGGACATGATCAACTTGTGAGATAACCTGATCAAACGAAGTATGAAATGTTCAGCATATAATTCCTATTATTATACATTGTAGTCACTACGTGTCTTCTGATTGGCTAATTGCTTACAGTTAAATAAATTATGGCAATCTTCGGCCCGTTTCAGACGCCGCTCCACTCATGCGCCGAACTTAAATGACGAATTAGGTGCGACAGAAGAGCGACGTATGAATCAATTAGCTAGGTACGGCAGAATTTGGAGCGACATAAGTTCGGCAGAAGTTCGACAGAACATGTCGCATTATGCGACGTTATAGAGCGACATTGATTCATACGCCGCTCCACTCATGTGCCGAACCTAAATCAAAATTTACTGTAATTTATTAGGATTAGATTAGCCACTTTGCTATTTTTACATATTTTTGAATTGTATTTGGAATTCCCGCGCGAATTACCCTCCTCTCTCGTCAACACAATTATATTTTATACGCCGTTTGAATCACTGTCAATCAATAATTAAGTTCGGCGCATGAGTGGAGCGGCGTCTGAAACGGGCCAGGTTTTTATTTGGAAAAAAAATAAAAAATGGACATTTCAAAAATATTTGAATTGAATATTTACGATAAAAGCGGCTTAAAAACGCTTTAGATGATTATCGCGTATTAATCCGAGGTAGCGCAAGTAGTGTAATTTTACTAAAGAGTAAAGTTTTATACTAATTACTGTTGGCCCTTAAGATTGCAGAAGAGACAACTAGCCTATATCATGCACTTTCCTTCTGATATAACCTAGTTTTCGCTGTCAGGTGGTGTCCCTGGATTACAATAATTCCAATAATAATAAATATGAATATCAATCAAACATTATTTTATAGAATATGTCAGGGTTTTTTTTAAGAAAAATTTAGAACTGCACATTTTGTCATACTGTCACAACATGTCAGGGCCTTTTTAAGAAATGGTTAGTGGGGAGAGAGCATCAACGAAAAGGGACCTAACAAGAATGTGGTATATTGAAGGTGTGTGGATCTGCTGGTCCTTCCCTAGAAAATATTTTTGTATTTTTGAGTTTCTGTGGCTTGACTTCCTGCATTCGTAGAGACAATTTTTGAAATATCCCATCTAAACAGACTGAGCTTTTGGTATAAAAGCAATGTTTTGTTACGAGAATATCATATATAACTCTCTTCTGAACTAAGTCATTTTTCCCTCTTTGGCTTATACTTTGGACAAAAGGGACCTTCAACTCGCGCAAATGGCACAATTTTTTTCTGCTGAAAATTGTCAACAAAAACTGTATTGTTAAGTTTGTTATGAGAAAATAAATATTCTGGTACTGCTTTTGTTATTGAAGCTATATGTATTCCATTTATTCCTTCGATTACTTTAGTTTTCTACAAAGATATCCACATCCTGAAAGTTCGTATTTTTTTCAACTGCACAAATTATTTTTAGAGTTGCACAAATTGATTTAGAACTGCACATTTTGTGTAGAACTGCACGTTAAAAAAACCCTGGAATATGTAATAAAACTCATTTTAATAATTATTGATGAATGAGAAGATGCTATAAATTGAGGATCAGGTTTCTGAGTCACTTTAACAAAATTTCAATCATTTCTTTATCTTTCTTTCCACCACGTGCTCACTTAATGGTATGTCATTCGAGGAAGCTTTCTATTCCTTTGGGTCATTTTCTCATCGTTCTATAAATCTTGCAAAAGCGTGAAGAATTCACTTCTCTGTGCATCTTCGATATTCGTAAAGCACATTGCTTATTCAGAAAGAGGGCTTCTTCATTGGATATTCAGCTGGTACTAGCCTAATTGATGTGGTTGTTCATGCTGCATCGGTTGTCCTGGCTTCAACTAGAGCCATGTAATGAAATCACCGAAGTTAGGCTTTGGGATCCTATTTATAACGATAAAAGATCCATTCAGTTAGAATTCGCAAGTTATTTTCCTTTAAGATTCGACACGGTTTACAATACCTTAAAATTTTCCCCTGACGGCCGATATTTGTGTTTGGTCACCACCGATAATGAGAATATCTATTTTACTCTTGTGTTAATAAACACATCCAGTTTAGATCCTCAATATTGGCTATCATTTTACCTGCCCTACCTGCGCCAATATATACTGTATGTAACATCATATCCAATGCTTAGCACATGTGGGAACAAGTTTGCTATCTACAATTCCAGCCTTAATAATTTAAACGCTATATGTCTTAATTTTTATGATTTACTTACGGAACAGCCACCATCTCTGCAAGAAATGTGCCGTTCTATTATTCTTGGTTTGGTACCACGTGATTCAGACTTATCCAAACTGCCTTTACCTTGCAACATGATTGACAAGTTGACTTCAAGTCTTCCCATTGTCAACCACTGTTCAAGGTGCTATGTAACTGAAACGGTAGAATGCATTGCATGCGAAGAATTGGAGGAGGAGAAGAATTGCACTATAATATAATTTTTCACAAAAGGAGAAGAAGTGGACAAGTGGTTTGTTTGATCGCCTGGCCCAGGCTAAACTAGTGCCTTTACTTGGCATATATAATATGATGTATTAAATATAATATCATGTAACATAATTTTATCATATCATAATATAATATATCATGCAAGTAATTACCCAACAGCATGCGTTTAGGGTGCAGGGCGTGTTCAGCTTAAGGTGGCTCGATATAGTAATCACGGAATCCCTTATCCAAGAATCGCGAAAATAAAACTTTATGCTATATGAATAAACCCGCGTGACAATTTGTGTGCGCGGGAATATTAACGAAAGAACTTCCAAAATGACCTGGCACGAGCACTTGCTCGCGCCATCTCGCGCCATTGCTGACGTCATTAAAAATTCCATTTTTGAAAAACAATGCGCTATATCTCATTATTTTGTCCCGTGACGTCCTACAGGTGTATGTACCACAGAATACCACGGTACCACAGCATACCAGTCTTATTTATTGATCTTATAAAATTTGGAGGAAACATACTATATACTTTATTTTTGTAAATATATATTAGTTTTAGTTTTAATTGATATATAAAAAACAAAAAATGAATATTTTCATAAAAATTCTTAAAAATAATCAGAATTAACAAAAAATAACATTCTATGATTTTGATACTTTTTTCCCGCATAATGCCTGTAAAATTCGAAAGTTTAAAAATAAGTTTGCAAACCAGTATAATTTATGTTGATCACTACTTTTTCATGCAACACAACATTATTACTATACAGGAATCACACCGAGGAATCAATTTTACCATTGAAAAACTGAATTTTTCAAAATTGTTGATAAACCTGGTATTCTTTGGTTACACCACTGGTATGCTGTACTGATTTTAGTATTTACCTTTCGCTAAATTAAGTTAGCAATATCCTACAGTATTATCACACAACATGACACACCAAATTCCTGGTACAATTTGATAAACCGTTACTTATTTATCTCTGCACTGGTATTCTGTGGTACATCAAGTCTACCGCGAAAATCATTATACCAAGGAAATTATATCGAGGAAAACTGCATTACAGATTTTTTTTATATTTTGTGTATTGTTAGTCTGTTTTGAAAGCTCGAAATAATGCTCGAAAAAAAATTGGGGGTCACCGTGCTTTTTTTCCATCTACTCGAGGCGATAAGGTTATTTTGGAGTGAAATTCGTACGCGTATGTTGCAATAGCAACGAACTATGTGTTACTAAAACTAACATCACTTGAAAGTAGAAACATAAAAAAATATGAAAACCCCGATACCTGGTGAATAAGACGTAAAAATACGGATTTCAAAATGTTGTACGCTTGAATTTTTGAAAACTGTATCGAGCTACCTTGATGAATTTTGTGAGAGGTGGGTGGGTTTTTTACTCCCACGCTTGACCGCCGAAAAAACTCCCCTTTTGATACTCTCCAGGGTCTTTACTGCACCGTTATGAGCGCTGTGAGTAGGGGCACTCTTCCACCTAAATGGTAATGTAGTAAATGTAAAATATCCTCCGTACTGAATTCCAAAAAAAGACAATCAACTTTTTTTCAAAGATGTGGTCAACAGCTGACTTATCATCACTTTTGACACGCACAGGGGCAAAACATTCATGTTATTATACAGTCAGTTCGTTAACTTGTCATCCGCAAACTGCCAAAAACTCAAAAAAATATAAATCGTTTTTGGAGTCTTAGTTTGCGGAAATAACACTCGGCGAAACCCTTCGGCAAAATGTCCCTTCGGCAAAATGTCTTTTCGGCAAAAAGTACGTTCGTTAAATTGTCCTAGCCTCCTCCGCAGGCAACTTGGTGGAAAACGGCAGAATTACGCAATAAGAATTACGCAATAAGAATTACGCAATAAGAATTACGCAATAAGAATTACGCAATAAGAATTACGCAATAAGAATTACGCAATAAGAATTACGCAATAAGAATTACGCAATAAGAATTACGCAATAAGAATTACGCAATAAGAATTACGCAATAAGAATTACGCAATAATTTCATAGGCACGAGGGAGTAACATTTTTTGCCAAGTATTGCACAATTCTGGCGTTTACGAAGAGTTGCCTGCGGAGGAGGCTAAAATTGTCCATTCGGCAAAATGTCCGTCGGCGAATTGTCTATTCGGCAAAAAATCTTCGGCAAAATGTCTTTCGGCAAAATGTCTTTCGGCAAAATATCTTTAGGCAAAATGTCTTTCGGCAAGTGTCTTTCGGCAAAATGTCCCGGTACCGTTCTATCCAAATCCATTTAAGGTGGTACACCACAACAAATTATTATTTTCTTAAAAATGGCTATTTCAATAATTTTTTTGCCCAGAACTATTCCTCTGATCAAATGATGACCAATGACACAGTTTTCAAAATTATGATTGCCATGGTTACCAATATAATTACCCTCAGCAGTCAAAGAATGGTGTCTCGATAAAAACGATTACAAGACAACCAAACATGACAAATCTTCAAAAATGGTAAAAATAGAAACCAATATGACGTGTATGCTGTGAACTAGGATCTTTAAAAAATATTGAGTTTTAGTTATTTTTTTCTAAAGGAGTTGATGTCGCATATATTTTTATGTCTTTTCGGTCAGAAAAATAATGATTGTACATCATAGATTTAGCCAATTTCAAAAATCCTAGTTTACAGCATAGATAAGGTATATACAAAGCTTCACTGAAAATTTGAATTCATTTGGTTCATTGCTTTAGGAGATATAGTTTTTAGCGTACTGCTAATTAGGTCAAAATTGAAAACTGAATAAAAGCTTTTATTTACTTATATTATAAGCACAAATGAAAAATTGGACATGGAGCTCCCCTATATTTTCAAATGCTCACAAAATATACGTTGACTAATTCGGGGTCGAAGTCACATAGCCAAACATATCCTAAACGGGAGAGGTAGGCATATATATCATGAAAATGCCATGCTAGATTTTTTCAAAAATGTTTAACACCTACTATTTCAACATCTACGTTTGGTCCCCAGCTGTGACCTCCGCCGTTGCAGTCTTTAAAAAGACACCAATGTTTAACCCTTCGGTTCTTTGAAAGGTTATGGCAGATCGACTTTCGTCGGACTTTACAGGATGTCCTCAATCAGTCAAAGCCTTGAAGTGGAACCGTAATTATTCAAAATATATAGCGTGAACACAATTTACTTTCACGCCATTATAACGCCTCTCCCGCCTAAATATAACCTACTTGTACTTGGTGTAATTTGAAATAAAATCGTTTAAATTCACTATATAGCTAGGGGTGGGGGGGGGGGGGGGGGTAGGTGGATGTCGTTGCTATGGTGGTTACTACGGGACAAAATTTCAAACAAGCTGCTATTTTCCCCTATTTACCCATTTTCCGCCAAACAAATAGAAAAATTAACACCAGAAAACGAAAAATGGATCATTAACGATGCATAATATGGCTAATTTCAAAAATAGGATTTTCCTTTAAAATTTTGTAGTGTACCCCCTTAATAAAATCAAGCGTGGGACAACCAATTGAGATCGTGCACGATAATAATTGAGACCTCATCAGTAAACACATTAAGAGTCTCCTGTTGTACTGGAGTTTCATTGCTAGATTTTCCAGCCATTGCTTTCCAAATTGCCATAGGATTATACAACTCCCCTTCACGGAAATAATTCGGACCATGAAATACTAATATATTGGGTTAACATATCGAAATAGTTCTCCAGATTGAATTCGAAGGACGTGTGTAGTCAGATTATTATTATAGTCTCCCCTCAGTCGATATTGACGGGGCTTCCTTGAAATTTCCCTACCACTGTTATTTGGGGTAACCTGGCACTGCTACCTCGAAACCTCGTGTTTTGCCCACCTATACACTAAAACTCGCCAAGGCCAGCCATGTCAGCGAAGAGATGACAACCTTGACCCAGTGTTCACCAGGAGGGTTGAACGAAGCTCGACGTTTTCAAGGCCGTCAATACCACGCGTTGGTTTTCAAAACTTGAATTAAGAGAAAATGGTAATATTCTAACTGGTCACGTGACTAATATAAAAGTTTTGTGAATGACGAAATCTTCTTCAAACGCAATATTTTACACTTGAAACCTCAAGAAATACATAAGCAAATGGTTTGATTCTGTTCACGTCAAGTTTTCGAAAGAATGTATTTAAGTGTATTTTGTATATTGTATAGTGTATTTTAGAATGTATTTTAAGTGTATTATCTTTCCACAGTATTTAAGTGTATTTTGTTTTTTTGGCCGCCATGTTCGATGACTGAATAAGACTATGCCACGATTTAACCAGTAATTACTACCATCGGTTCAATTCATATAGCTACAGATTAGAGTATATCCCAGACTAATATCCAATCCCCGTCACTAGTCACGATTTAACTAGCGATTACCATGATTGCCCAGTTAACTTCTGATATCCTAGATCAGTCCGATGTCCACCCTGTGTCTGTGATTCTACACATCCCAATCTGTATACTCAGTCTGAATCCGTGATTATACATTTGGACACATCACAATTTTAATACCCAAACTATAGTAATAGACAGCTTTAGCAAACACAACGCGACGTCAAAGAGGACGTGAAAAAGGCGTAAAAATGGCGTGATATGCCCATCTATGGATGTGCCCACGCCATTTTTACGCCATTTTCACGTCCTCTTTGACGTCGCGTTGTGTTTGCTAAAGCTGTCTAATGTCTGAAATCCACGACTCTACACCGCTACACGTCACAATCTGTATACTCAGACCGATGTCTGAAATCCGTGATTCTACTCATCACAACTTGTATACCCAGACTAATGTCTCAAATCCGTGAATTTTACAGTTCTACTCGCTTTTCTGCTCTTTCGGGTATTTACTGCACCTGCTCCTTCAACTATTTTACTTCACATATCGTTATGATGAGCGTTGTGAATGGTGTCACATTCTTGCCTCTTGGGAACAAAATTTCGCTTCAATAATATAGAAGATGAAAATGGAAGTACTTACAAACATCCTGTATTGATTTCTGCTATGGTATAATGTATGAAAACAAACACTTCTCTCATTTCGCTTGGGTCTTTGATCTGAAATTCTAAGACTATGGATGTTAAAATACAGAAAAATGTAGCAATGAAAGCGATGAGGTAAAATTATATGCATTTACGACAGACTTAAGACTATACTGAATGTGGAGCTGCTATAGATTCATTTTCAAGGCCTTGAACAGAAGTCTAATTCCTGCTCGGATTACCGGGGCTCAAGGCTGTCATCCCCTGGGTCCCACATTCTTAACTCTACCTTTCGCCCACCCTTTCTTCTACAATATTTGCCTCTTCTATTTTTAACTGTCAAGAAACCTTTGATTTCACTTTTCTGGATTGCGAATTCTCGGTAGCCGTCCACCACGTCCAGGATGTCATCAGAACGTAACCAGGGAGTGGCAGCCAATATAATACGCTCTTTCTATTGCCTGGCTGTTGAGATCCGCAGTAACTTGTACAAATTTTGCATAATATATTTACAATCAAATATTCAACTCTTGTAAACTCTGTGGTTGTGTAAGATCTATACGACTTGTTTCCCCCAAAAGGTCATTGTGTCAGTGAACTTGTACGATAGTAGCAATATTACGTACGAGATCGATGATTTACGTCTTTAATTTCTCCGTTTTCTTGTATTATTAAATATTTACTATTCTACTTCAAAATTCTTAATATAAAATATACTGAGTTAACTCTGAATAGTTTGAATTATTTCATTTCATTGCAAACCCGAACAGTATGACGAAATGTGCGGCTCCCCCCGGTTTTCCGAGCCATTGGGTGTGGCTTTTGGCAGACGCTTCTCTTCCCGCCCTCAAACGTTTTCGTTTCGCGCCTGCGTTCCTCTCTCAACGGGTCAGCGGTGTTTTTCTTCATATTAACATTTTAAAAAGCCTCTGCGGAGGAGAGAGGGTTCGTTCGGGGTCGTAGGTGCAATACCTTAATGGATGTGGCCGCCATACCATCCATATATACCTCAAAGCCAAAGGAGCACAGGTACTATTATATTATTGTAACTGCATGCATGGAACACAACCGAGATTGAACAACGCGAAAAACAAATTTAATTTTCTTTCGCATATATTCAATAAAAACCAACTTAATCAAATGTTCTCCCGCTGTCAGCTAAACTTTTTCTACATAAACCGGAAATTATAGAACTTGATGTTTAGTATTTTTTGAATTATATGACTGTGAACATTGGCTATTTTGCTTCCGAAATTCCAATACCGGGTCCCGTGACGCGCGCGGCCCTTATACCGATGATAATTCATGCTTCCAGTTTATCTTCACACCGTACATTTGTTCAAATGTTCCTTATCGTAGACCAAAACAAAAAATGTCAACTCTGGTGTTAAGTAAATAATCTTTTGTGCAGATCTTATATATCATTTGTCCACCATGAAACATTTTCCTAATTTACATCATGATTTCACACCAATCCGAACCATGCAGTGTTTACCCACGACTTTCTCAAGCAATGTCAATATATACATGCAGTTTACAAACGATGTTCACTGCTCACTGGTCACACCCTGCAAACTAATTGACAGGTACGAGCTCGGTGAAAAAAATGCTGACTAAGTGTTTTATAGCTGTAGGATACGGATACCACAAAATAGGTACCACGTACCAGACTCTCTGAAGGAAAACAAGGAAAAATACGAGTATCAACATTGCAATAGATTTACAGGTTTCTTTAACACTGATGCGCATATTAGTTTATCGAAAAAAAAGGCTATACTTTCTGTCGATCTTTTTAATACGTTTTTGAAAAAATACCAAAAATCGATCAGTTCAAAGTATAATTAAAGCATTTTTTCAGATTTTCAAGTAGGCCGCATACAGCCTTAGTTTATATAGAATACGGCCTACTGCCGTACAGCATGGGTTTGGAAATATTCCACGATATATAGAACTGAGGAGAGGTGTCAATAACTTCCTCTTAATTCAAGCCAGTATTTTGTCTTGAATAGTGACTAAATTTGCGTCAAATACACACCCCTCACTTCAATAACTCTTCTATTGTACTTTGAATTTCGTCAATGGTTATATTCAATACCTCATTATCGTGATATGTAAACCCCTATATATACACAAAAATGGACGATAGCATTGAGCTTTAACACTGCAGGTATATATATTAAAAATACTCTTAACAAATAATAAATTAGTAAATATATGCCTGGTCAAGTGAAGACTTCATTTCTTTCAAAAAACGTATTCTCTGACCAGTATTATTTCCGTGCTTTCGAAAGCTCATAAATAGATATATTTCTGGTCTTAGAACGTGTTTCTTTAAAATAATCGATTAAATTAATAAATAACATTAAAAAGTAAAAGTTATAATGGTCACTAGTATGTATCATAGTATCCAAATAGGTTAAAATAACTGAAAATCTGCCTTGAGAAATCTATCATTGTTCATGCATAGTAGTCACTGACAGTTTAAATGATGCTTGGTTACATGGTACACAAATCATCTACGGCTAACGCATGAAAGTACTATATTGAAAGTAGCATATTGCAGTTTTGATTCAAATCCATGCAGCCTATCTACATTTTGAGTGTTTAAAATGCTTAAACTACGTTTTTGTTAAAACCCATTTGTTCTTTTCAAATGCATTCTCTAATGGCCTGCAAATGCTCTGTGAGACAGACACAGACTTAATTTGGTGGGGTGATAATCGTATCACAATGAAAATACAATGAAAATCACAGGAGTATGACAGGACAAAAACTTAACCGAACTTTTAAGAAAGGTTAAGTTCTGGATCTGTTCGGCTTTTCTTCGCGACAATATATTCGGTACAAGAATCAGTGTTCCACTATATTTCGTAATCGAGAGATTCTCGCACATAGGACCCAGTTGTGAATTGGGTGCATGGCAGTTGATGGTGCAGTTCAGTGAATATATAGATGGACGTTTATGCATGTTATAACTTGGTGAATACCCATTTGTGTTATCTCGTTCGCTACGGCTGTGCGGTGTCTAGAAAATAAAGACATGTTATAAGTTTAAGATGGGCGTTTCCACTAGCAAAGCACTCTATCTTCTCGAAAGTCATAAATACTGTTGAATTTCAAAATAATTGATTCGGTTTCGTATCCGGTTTTGGTTTTGTAAATGACAGCTACTTAATATACTCGGTTGTCACAAAATATCATTACTTGTCAGCGTGTTGCAGATCAATTTTATACCTTTTAACTTCTTTAAAACAATTATAAATATACAAACATTGGTAAAAATATATAAAATAATTAACAATTATTTACCGAAGTCGAGGTGATTATCGGTGAATATTCACCGAGACGAAGTCGAGGTGAATATTCACCGATAATCACCGAGACTGAGGTAAATAATCGTTTTAGTATAATTTCAGTAGTAAAATATGCATAAAGTTAAATACAACAACATGCGCTTCCGTTATCAATATAATTTACTTCCTTTTTAAATATACGTATAATGTCTACTAAAAATACTCGGGAAGTTCGTTAAAACAACAAAGTCTACGGCCAAATGGCGCTGAAAATGCTTAAAATTTACAAGAAAGATCATTCAGGATATAAATCAAACAATCTAAAACGTTCAAGAAAAGTTAATTGTTGTCATATTCATGTTAAATGTGAATGAACGTCCTTGGCAGGTGCCGCTCTTTGCTTGTCACTCGTAAGTTAAATTTGTCAAACAAATTGTTAATAAATTAATTGAAAAACATTTCTTACCTTTAAAAGGCTTAACCCCATATTTTGTTGCTACTTTTGTGTTTTGTGGAACTGCGTTATCCTTTATTTCTTAAATTTAAAGGGTTTCTTTAATTTTATTTCGACTTTGGGAAGCCATTTTGAAAGAAAAGCATTATTTTGTCACGAATATTTCTCTTTGATCTTGACCCCCAATCCCGACCCAATCCCTAACCCTAACCCTACTGTGTGCGCAACATGAACTCAGTACTACTCCGGCTAGTAAATAGTGCCTCAGATTTACTGCTCAGCCAACTGAAATTATACTAATATGTATTAAGGTGGTACACCACAACAAATTATTATTTTCTTAAAAATGGCTATTTCAATAATTTTTTGGCCCAGAACTATTCCTCTGATCAAATGATGACCAATGACACAGTTTTCAAAATTATGATTGCCATGGTTACCAATATAATTACCCTCAGCAGTCAAAGAATGGTGTCTCGATAAAAACGATTACAAGGCAACCAAACATGACAAATCTTCAAAAATGGTAAAAATAGAAACCAATATATGACGTGTATGCTGTGAACTAGGATCTTTAAAAAATATTGAGTTTTAGTTATTTTTTTCTGAAGGAGTTGATGTCGCATATATTTTTATGTCGTTTCGGTCAGAAAAATAATGATTGTACATCACAGATTTAGCCAATTTCAAAAATCCTAGTTCACAGCATAGATAAGGTATACACAAAGCTTCACTGAAAATTTGAAGTCATTTGGTTCATTACTTTAGGGGATATCGTTTTTAGCGTACTGCTAATTAGGTCAAAATTGAAAACTGAATAAAAGCTACTTATATTATAAGCACAAATGAAAAATTGGACATGGAGCTCCCCTATATTTTCATATGCTAACAAAATATACGTTGACTAATTCGGGGTCGAAGTCACATAGCCAAACATATCCTAAACGGGAGAGGTAGGCATATATATCATGAAAATGCCATGCTAGATTTTTTCAAAAATGTTTAACACGTACTATTTCAACATCTAAGTTTGGTTCCCAGCTGTGACCTCCGCCGTTGCCTTCTTTAAAAAGACACCAATGTTTAACCCTTCGGTTCTTTGAAAGGTTATGGCAGATCGACTTTCGTCGGACTTTACAGGATGTCCTCAATCAGTCAAAGCCTTGAAGTGGAACCGTAATTATACAAAATATATAGCGTGAACACAATTTACTTTCACGCCATTATAACGCCTCTCCCGCCTAAATATAACCTACTTGTACTTGGTGTAATTTGAAATAAAATCGTTTAAATTCACTATATAGCTAGGGGTGGGGGGGGGGGGGGTAGGTGGATGTCGTTGCTATGGTGGTTACTACGGGACAAAATTTCAAACAAGCTGCTATTTTCCCCTATTTACCCATTTTCCGCCAAACAAATAGAAAAATTAACAGCAGAAAACGAAAAATGGATCATTAACGATGCATAATATGGCTAATTTCAAAAATAGGATTTTCCTTTAAAATTTTGTAGTGTACCCCCTTAATCTATATTACCTGTCTAGACATCAGAGGCGTATTTTTTCGTTGCATTCCCATCTCCCTTTGATACTTTGTTTTCATTTGGTTTGAGCGAACTTGACTCTTTCTGAGTGAATGCAATGTAAGCATACGCAATACTACCAATAATACTAAAGAAAGTGAAAAAGCAATTCCGTTAAGGTGACTCCCTACAGTTTTCTTAAAATTGGAAGATTTCCGATTTAGATCCGAATTTTTTTACTATAATTATTTAAACAATAAAACTAAGACTTGTGTAAAACAATAACTAAAGAGTTTGAGATTTTTCAAAAATCATCCATAACTGCCGTTGCTATGGCAACAATGACGTTGATATTGTTTTATTCAAACTCTTTAGATATTGTTTTATACAAGTCAGACTCTTTTTGATTTTCAACAAATAAAGAGAGCCATCTTAAGGCCTGTTCACACGATCTGACTGGATTTGCCGACAAGAGTAAGACTATTGGCTCATACCTGGCGAAAAGTGTTGTTGTTGCTGTATTGTGTGAAATCACATATACGTCAGGAGAATCGGATCTGACAAATCGGATCGTGTGAACAGGCCTTAAGTCAAAACGGATGTTCTTTGGCTAATTACTTCTAATTGCTCGGATCAAGTTTAAACTCGCAATTTGCAACACTGTAATTTTGTTAAGACACTATATATAGTCTCTAGCACGTCCTTGTTGATTCCAAACAATATCAAAGTCGCAGAACAATGACAGAACTGGAAAGTGTAAGTACAGAAGGAACTGGACACTCAAGGAAATGCAAGTAAGATCGTCGTTGTAAGATCGTTCTATCACTAATCTATTAAAACTATACCCACCTGATATTGAGTCCAATAAAATTCAAAATACTGAATTTATAATCTCCACCAACAAACATGCCAATATACGCGACAAGAATGTTCTAGAAATATTCATACAAACACAAGTTCAATGGTAGTTATCTTGTCTATTTGCAAGGTCATACAGGTATAGTATTAGGTTGACTATTCTTCGGGTTATAAGTATTTGTAACGTACTTTTAAAGGTTGTTGCACCTTAATATCCACAATGTTTGGCCTTACTTTTCATTCAGGGAATTGTCCGAAGTTCGTATCCCAGTTGTGTATGGAGGTCACTGGTCACAACTTACCTTCAAACACCCGACTACCGTTGTCGTAAGAGCGGAATTAACAGCGGTGCATAAGACTATTGAGTACATCAATACAAATCTAAAATAATCGGTTAAACCATTATATACACAATATGGGATAATATGCAGGATACTAGCAGAAGTACACTAAAACAAGTCTACTAATTGACCTAGCCAGGTGTGTCCACTCTAGTGGGGAATCATAAAACATGACTCGTGTATCGATTGCATTAACAACGAAGCCCGACGTCAGCTCACCATGACCTAAGCCGATATGACCATGCAAATGATATTTTATTATGCAGGGCTTCATTTTCTGAATCAGTTAACAATAGGTGGGCTATCCATTCTGTTTTTCAGATCAGTGATTTGGACTGTAAGTGCACCAGATTGGACTGCCTGTGCTTTATTTTGGTAAGTGGTCCTTTCAGCTGGCCGGGGGTCCCAGAACATTTTCTACTCTTTCTCTCTTCTATCAAGTGTGATCCATTGCATTAACGAACTTACCCCATGACACAAGAGAGCAAAAATTGAAAATAAAAAAATGGATTGAACCATTCGTCGTATTCGATGGCCTGAAAACAAACACGAAATGTATACGCTCATTATACGTAATGTTATACGTTCTCTTGTTCATGTCGCCATTGATCAAGAAAGAACAATATATCTATTTTGAAATGTTTTAAACAAACCGTTTGTATATCACCAGTATAATAAGCAATCAAACTTGCTGGAAGTAACATCAATACTGCGTTGTAATAGAGCAGACCGTATTTGCCCAAATCCTGAATAATATAGAAATATTGAAAACGTTTTGGTAATGCAAATAGGGTTAGAGTTTGGGTTTTGGTAATGCAAGACCTAAGAATAAGCTTGATTTTGAAATGATGATTTTGCAATAAATCGAATTATTATGACTAACTCATTCACGTCTTGATTACACTTTTAGTCTATATCTTGGGTTTCAAGATGCTAATCTTCGGATTGTGTATTGTATTACATTTTTTTCAAACTTTCAATCATTGCCTATAAGTCGATTTATTTTTAAAATACAATCGAACCTTTACATCCAATTTTTGTTTTACCACTACACCTAGAGTGAAATAAAAAGGAAAATAGTTAAAGGAACTTTTAGACGACAGAGAGATCAATAAATCACACATTCGAATACATTTCATGCTCCCTGTACTAAATCGTTCGAATAAACCGTTAAAACACTCGTAACAACATTACAACAACAACTCTCAAGACCCCCCACTAAGTTCCCCAAATGTCAATCATGTCTCGCGTGGAAATCACGCATTATTCGCGTGGTCTAAAATAGCAAATGAATATAAACCAGGGGCGGATCCAGGATCATCTGACAGAGGGGGTGCAGATTTTTCCGGGGGGGGTGCACCCTTCCGCCACCAGCGCAAATTATGTCAAAAATGCCATAGATCGTGAAAATTGCAGTATGAACTCGTTGATTCTGACTTTTTGTGCGGGGTGCTGACGTTTTCTAAGGGTGCGCACCCCCCTGCACCCCCCAGTAGATCCGCCTATGATATAAACAAACATAGTTCTTGACACTCCCCACGGGCTGTATACGCAGATTTAAAGGTGGGTTACAAATGGAGCTCTATATGGAGCTTTATATAATAATCTGAGTTCAATCTGCCTTTTCATTCGTCGAAAGCCATGATCTATTAGAGGACAGACGCACGGATGACGCCATTTCAGTGACGTTATATCTTTAAGTCAATCAAAGCTCTCTCAGAAGTAACGACTACGACGTGCGTTGTTTTGTATAGATCATGGACACGTCAAATGGTGTGTTAATCTCTTTCCATCGCGCTTCAAAGCCCCAAAACGTTTCGGTACGAGCTTAGTTTAGATAATTTTCAACTTTTTTATTATATAAAACACAGAGAACATTTTGCCGTTGTCTGTTCGGTTAAAGATACACACATAGGGGCCGAGTGGGTCACTGATGTTCTCACCATGTTATGACGTCATACTATAAACTGAACAGACAACGGCAAAATGTTATCTAGTTATGCATTTCATGGCAGCTGCGACAGTAAAGCAACAACGCACTACCAGTGGAAAAGCTACACTCCTCACCTGGTCCTGAAAGATGAGGTCATTCTCTCGATATTTATCAGCGGGTTTTAGGAACAAGTAGTTTTTCCAATATATGGCCAATGTAGGTATCCCAAAGTGAATAGTTAAGGATGTGAATTTTTTTCCGTAACTCTCATTCAGTACAGTCGTGAGAAACATTACATAATATATGCGTTGCCGAAAAAAACCCACTGTATCCCAGTGTACCAAGCTTACCATTTGCGGCTGTAAAGAAGTCATTAATTAACACGTAACTGTAACCAAGAATATTGAACGACAGATCATCGCTGGAAAGAAATAAGATTAACAAACAGACGAAACGTTATAGCGTGACTCTGCGTATATCTATACGTTTATGCACAGTTTATTAGTACAACGTACGTAAAAGTATTCGGCAGACTGACAGAGCATGTGTATACTCCTATCTCTTGTCAATAAACATGTCTCCAATAAAAAATTATAAAACCGTACTAAGTAAGCAAGGACAAAGTAATAGACATGCGCAATCTCAGAACTTATGAAGAACGTGCGCAGCACAAAACACAAGACAGTGACGACTTACGTTACTATGGAAGTTCAAAAATACCTTGCAGCAATAACTGCTCCGCCAATCATCAGGAAAACAGTCATTTGTATTGATGAAGAAGCTATTTTTCTAATGAAATGATATATTGGTTAGTGTTTACTACACTGTTTACCACAGTGTTTACTTAATTTAATATATACTACTCAGCATGAACACTTTCCAATAAACTCAATTTCCATCATTCCTAAATGTGTTATCTGTTGAATAAAGAAACGGTCCGGGCTTTGTGCTTACGTTCCATTATTTTCAAGGATCGTTATCTTATACTGAATCTTAGACTATACCCAAGTTTAACAGCAATATCTAATATGTTCAATTAATCATGACTCGTGGAACGCAGATGCTGAAATTGCGCCATAATTCATAAACCGTACAATATTTTCACCTTAGTTTGTGTTCTACTTTGGAACATAAACAGTCGTAAATAAAATTCTCGCCTTCCCGCCTGCTGTATGGTGGCCCATCGTTCTCATTGTATATTCGCCCATTATATTATAATTTTAGTAAACATTCACAATCAATGCATTTTTTTATTTTTATATTTAATTTTAAAATTAAATTAACCTAAATTAATTTTAATAATTTTAAAATGGAATTTAATTAATTTTATTTATTAAAATTAATTTTAATAATTAAAATTTGATTGTGAATGTTTACTAAAATTATAATATAATGGGCGAATATACAATGAGTCAATGAGAACGATGGGCCACCCATAGAGATCATGATTTTTTAATAATTTATAATTAATTATTTTATAATCTCTATGGGGCCACCAGGTAAATATCTTCGATTACTGGCAAAAATTATGACTTTGATTAAGCACTCCATGATATCCTGCATCTCATCCTTTATGCTCTTTGGCAAATCTCTGCCACTTTAGACAGCTTGATTTGTTCTTTTCGTAAAGCACTAAAGGTTTAATACCAGGCATTTCTTACAGAGATACTCACTACTTCAAGAAAGAGCAAAATAAGTTTCTTCGTAAAAAACCTTTCTAATATTTATACCCAAACATCTATCATCCCATTCATTATCAAGTCATATCTATCCATGCAAAGATGGAGAGGCTACATACTGTATATCTCATCACTCACTTGATTACAATAGAAAAATACAAAGTCAGATGAACAATTTAAGTCCATGTACTGTATGATATTTTTTTTGCTATTGTTTGCAGTATTGATTTCGGTCATGGTGTAATTTTAGAAGAAATGGAAAGACTTGTTTTGCCTGAAGTTACATGATTTTTCCTCATTCTAACGACATTTATAATTATGAAATTTTTATAACTTATTCCTCATTTTAACAACAGCTACATACACATATCGTTTATCTACAGTTAATAAAATTTGGAAAATGTTCAAACAATTATGACCAGTAAGTAGATTGCTTATTAACCGACATATTAGTATAAACATTTAATATTGTACAACTATGTTTTAGAAGACTTATGTACTATGTACTTGCTTTAAAAGAAGTCTTTCACCAATCATTGTCATCCATATGCTAAATCGTCTTAGAACTGTCATCATTGGAATACTAAAGAACAGCAATACCAAATGGCATACACCAAGAAAATTCAGTAGAAATGAATGCTTTTAACAAAACTGTGCTTAAAATAGTGTGAAATAAGTAATCGAGTTAATTAGACATTACCTTAATGCTTTTGTACTACCCAAACCAAATACAAGGTTTCCAACATAAATCAAAGGCAATGGCCATACCTATATACAATCACATGTACATAATTATTCAATATGAGTACTCACAAGTGAGATATCAAGCATGCAAGTACACAATAGAAATAAAAACCTTGTGCCAGATTATTATATTGAATGTTACTAAGGCTTAATTTAGTTAATTATCCTCTGAATAAGTTAAATACTAGGAACTACAGTACTAAGATTTGCATAACACCAGAGATTATGTGGGGTCGAGGACAAAGTTTTCTCTAGGCCCCTGGCCTACTGTATGACTATAGACCACTTTCATAATTCAGATGAGTTTAAATAAATAGAGAATATTACATGGTTGCGCGGAAATATGGAATCTATTTCGAGTGTTGAAGAGAATATTGCTCACGAGTGAGCGTAGCTAACGAGTGAGCAATATTCTCTTCAACACGAGAAATAAATTCCATATTTCCAAGCAACCATGTACTATTCTGTTTATTTTATAAACAAGTTATAAACAAACGACAATTCATATAGAAACTCAAAACAAATATGCAAATAGTACACAAATACAGTAGTAATAGGTTTTTGATTGGCTTGCAAAAATGATATTTTCACACGTAAAAATATCGTATTTTTTACGTGTGTTTAAATACGATTTTTTTCAGTGGCATAAAACTCTATATAACACTTATGTTTATATGATAAATATTCTTTTATGTGCATCTTAATAAGCCTCATTGACCTCATTCAGGTTAATAAATTCTATTCAATTTCAGTCACAGAAACGAGGCTGATAAGGCTTATTAAGATGCACATAAAAGAATATTTAAACTCATCTGAATTATGAAAGTGGTCTATGATCTCATATTTTTCAAACAGCTGAAACAGTGCTTTATTTGAGAGCAGCTTTCTACAGGGGCCCTAAGTTAAAAAGGGGACTAAAACGGCAATGTCCATTAGCTTGACACATGCCCTTCCCATTCACGTTTTGGCAACTTCCCAAAATTCGGGGCATCTTTCCTGAGGCAACTTGCATGCTCACTTTGCCCTCCCCTCTTGGCAGCCCAGTGACACTTAGTAAAATTGATCAGTCTGTGTAGTGCTTTTTTATTAACTGTACCAAACCTATATGAACCTTCACTAAAATTATGTCTCACTGACTGTATAGTAATAATTAATTGAATGTACATAAATGTTCTATATCAACTAATTAAATAACATATATGCTGTATCTTCCTTATTAGTCAAAATGCATTTAGAACAAGAATATGAGATTTAACAAACTAATGATTTACCTTGAATAGAACTGAAAGAGAACAATCAGGAAAAGTAACAATGTTTACTTTCTTTGCAGTATATAGAAGAATTATAATTGCACACATCTGAAACAAAAATGCAAGACAGACGTTCTCACACAGGGAGCTCACACAGGGAGCTCACCCAGATCTGGTTGACGAGCAGTTGAAAAATGTTGTTACATCTGTGGTTATATGTAGCTCATGCACTTTGCAGGCTGCATGGTTCTCAATGGGAGTTCTCAACAATATTGTAATTTATTCAATGTACTAACTAAATGTTGTTATTTGCTTTGACTGATGGCAGATCCTATACTAACCATGTTAAATTAGCTAAATGTTGTGAAAGTATACTTATGTAAAAATTTAAGAAAACTCGGACATTTTGAGCAAAGGCTCTTTGTTAGGATGCTTAACAACTTAATGATAACACATAAATATATACTTCATTAATTTCAAGCAGATCCCAACATACATAAACATGGATGGATATATTTAACATGTTATTTCATTGGTCAATATACACACTTGGACTACTTGGAATGGAATATTCAGCTGGTCAGTATGATCAGCCATTAGTTTGTAGGTATTCCTAGGAGGAGCTACATAATCATAATAGCTGGGTACAGTAAAACCTCCCTAATATGGACACCAAAGGGGTAGTCTGTATAAAGAGAGGTTCAACTGCATAATGTGTCATTTCAGAAAACATCCACACCCATCCTTGGAGAAAACTCAGACATACTTATACATTTTGTTTCTTCACACTGGGAATGACCAATTGTTACATTTCAAATGAAGCTTGTATCACAATAAAAGATTACAAGATTTTATCCATACTGTAACAGGCGTAACACGGTCATCAGTTATCACATGTTTATATAGTCTAGGAATGATTTAGGAAATTTACTTTGATTTAGGTCTTGCCATTGATTAAACATAATGTACTGAATGTCCAGCTACAGCAGCAAGACCTGACAACAAAACATGTTGTCTGACAGAGGCAATACTTGCAAACCTAGACATAGGTTAATCTGCCTATGGTCCAGAGTGAATTCTATGTACAAAAGTTTGACAATGTCTGGTGTGGATTGCTAGCATACTACAGTAGCTCTCATTGGTGTATTTCCCTTTTATTTTTTCTTTCGTATTTTTGCATTTAACCTTTAAGGCCTGATTCTACGGCGAAATTATTCGCGAGAAATTGTGTCTGCAGAATACGGATGGCTGCACATCAGTGATTCTATTCAATTTCCCCACTTTTTTCGCTTTCGCAGTGAGTAGAACTAACTTCTACTCACTGGCGAAGCAAAATGTTTTCTCGCGAAGCCTGATTTATGTTTTATGCACATGTGTCAAATCATTTTGTGCGAAATTTTTCGCATTTCGCTGAAAAAACACTCCTGCAATCAGACCTTTATGATATCAACAATTTTTCATTCTTCTGTTTGGCAGTGTGATACTGTCATTTGCAGAGTTGCCAAGTATCCAGGTTTTGGCGCTGACCTCCAGGTGTCACAGTGATCAATCGTCTTATGAATCTCATAGTGTCTCAGTAAAACAGTCTTTATCAATCAATAGCCAAATTAATATTTGGGACGGGAAACTCGTCTAATATGAATCCGGTAACAGACAAGTTTCCCGTCTAACTTTCCCGTCCAAACAGATGGGAAAGTTAGACAGGAATCCCATCTAGATGGGAAACTCGTCTTAAATCCGTCCCTAAATTCATATTCAGACGGGTTTTCACAGACAAGTTTCCCGTCTAAGACGAGTTTCCCGTCCCTAATATGAATTCGGCTAATATGACTATGATTTATGACTGCACCATTTCTATTCTTTTGTAATTCTTCCAAATCCGATGTAGAGGGCTAAGAAGCAAATTATGTTCCAAGATTGTATGCCTTCCAATCCAGCAAATCTTCAGCTGGAGGCATTCCAATGAACATGCACCCCCCCCTCCCCAATCAGTTTATACTGGCATTGATGCTGATAACCTTCAGGTTTAATAGTGACCTGAACTTGGCAGCTCTGCATTTTTGTCTTGGCAAAATAGAAGTTTACTTAGGTAACAAGGAATGCACCCTGGCCAATGATGCTAACATTGATTAATATTTAAAAACTCACCTGTCCTAGGCCAACGAACTGAAAGGAGGGAAATCTAAATAAAATATATCAATTAACCAATAAGTATTATTAATGCTTAGCTACAACGGAACGAAGTTACACAACTCGTTGTGAAAACGAAGATAAAATCTTGCAGCATACCCGTGTCCCGTCAACAAATTCTTGTTCACAATGACAATTAAAAAGGACGCTGAACCGTATAGTACCGCAGCAAATACTTTGCTGGCTGTAGAAATTTTCTGAGCATCCATACTTTATTATTATGATAATCAAATATATTGATCAAAAGGTCCTTGATTCAAGTGTGATAGTTTTGATTATAAATAAAGAGTTATTTCAAACAGATGACACGCTGCTCTTGTTTTATTAAAGTTTAACCTGTTTAACTGTACAACATTGAGGTTAAAAAATTCCTTGCACAGGAATTATTTAAAGACAAACATGACTGTCATCCAAGATGATTAACGCCGGTTGTTATAGAATGTGCTACGAATGTGCTACGTGGAATGAAAAAATGTTTTTGTTTACGTCCTGTTCTCAGGTAGTCAGGTGCTCGTGCCTGTCCGTGACTAACCGTATAATTATCGGTCAACATCGGTAGCAGTGCTTCCACAACCGCCTGTTCAAAAATCCTTTCACAATCTCCAAAATTCCTTTTTTCCCACAAAATTTCCCTGCCTCCCAAACGGTAGAAAAAATCAAGAAAGTTCAGGCAAATTTGAGGCAAATGTATCACAAAATATTGTACGCTCACAATTCTAGGCATCTCCAACTTAGAAGTGTTTGGTTTGCATGTAATAAGAACGTGAAATTTATGTTCATCCGTAGGTGCTTGATAATGGTGGAGGGGTCGAATGGCACAAGGCGCTGAACGACAAATTTTTAAATTTATAGTCTCTAGATCGCCGGAAATGGCATTTTCAGATTCTTCTGTACCTCTCTTGTTAGGCCTATACTATTTATAGGTTCATTTTTACTGGTTTAAGTGGTTTTACACTTGTAACTGGTATAAGTTGCAGAAATCCTTGCAATTTCCTTTACTTTTTGTATTTTTCCTTGCCATTTCCTTGTAAAACTCATTTCCTTGCATTTTCCTTGCAAGGACCAATATTTCCTTGCTGCAGGGAAAAATCCTTGCAAGTGGAAGCACTGATCGGTAGCAAGCCGCCTAAGGATAAAGGAAAATTGAACTTCCTTGGCAATAAACATATTTGTTTAAATTTGTTTTGAAAACCGTGAAATGATAAAAAATACTCTTGATTTGTAAGCTCGTAACTTCATCAGTGCAAATAACCCAGGCTTACGGGTTGAAAGCACTGAGCTTGAAAGCTTCGGGAAAAATTCGCGAAATATTAAAAATGAAATAAATCAAATGTGGTGTTTCCAACAAACAAAATAATTACAAAGGCAAAAGTGGAAGCACTGACTATGTTAAGGAAATTTCCTTAAATTGAGGAAATTTGGTTTTTTTTTCCTTTTTAAGGAATTTCTAAGGAAATTTAAGATTTGGTCCAACATTTAACAATTATTCACCGAAGGCGAGGTGAATATCGGTGAATATCGGTGCGAGGTGAATATCGAGACGAAGTCGAGGTTTTTATTCACCGATATTCACCGAGCCTGAGGCGAATAATTATTTTAGTAAAATTACATAGGTGATTATTTGGAAAAAAATAAAATATGCACATTTCAAAAATATTTTAATTGAATTAATATTTACGATCAAGCGGCTTAAAAACGCTTTAGGTGATTATCGCGTATTAATCCGAGGTAGCGGTGTCACAGTGATTTGTGTTTCCCCGTGAAATCTGTTTCCCCTCGGAACAAAATTCCCTATGATGATCGGAACTTAATACCTATTGCATCACTGGCATAATGTTCCATGTTATTAAAAATTCGCGGGCTTTTGTGCCAAATTCAAAAGGGGTCCATTTTGTTTTGACACACGTGGTTAAACTTGCGTTAACCAAATTTTCGATCATGAATGAAGAAAAATATGACGAGCTTAAAACGTTTCTTGTGGAAGGGCAATATCGCGTTGGGGCAAACAAGCAAGACAAGCTAGTATGCCTAGTATGTCTTGAGCCACATGGCAAAAATTTTCCAGTACGATCCGGTAACAACTGTTATCTATCACGTTGACCAAAAAGATAAGAAAAGGATTGTCATATATTTAACGAATGCCATGATTCCCCATATGGCGGACACGCCGGTCGGGACAACACCATGTTCAAGATCAAGGAAAGATATAACTGGCCTGGCTTTTACGCTGACACAACACAAATGGTAAGGTTGTCAAGGTTAAATTGACCTTATTGAATAAATTCCTGGTTTATACCCTCGCTTAATATAGGGTTAGGGTTAATATATTCGTGCGCGAAACACAACGATACGCATAACAAACATAACGAGTATGAAGGTATGTTATCTCTTACCTGAGATAACATATGTTATCACAACGTGAGAAAAAGCCAGCCAGTCCTTACTGCTCTGCGGAAAACGCGAATAGCCCTGCTATTAAGGTTTTCGCATCAGTAAACGTCATTCAAAAACAATCGCTCAGTTGTCTCAATATAAAAATTCGTTTTTAGTAATTTCCGCATTTTTAAAGGCCCGTTTACAAATCACTGTGACAGCGCAACCAATCAGCGTTGAGAATTTACAATAATCACCTATGTAATTTTACTAATAGTGAAGATATTCAAATAACATTTAAAAATTCAGTCAATTTAGGTGCTATTTATCCAAAAATGATTCTCAAAAACGCAGAAAAAGTAGTCTAAAGCCAGGCGCACACTAGTGCAAGTTGTACGCACAGATGTCATTCGTGACCAATTACGTGCGACGAAAATCCTAGTGTGCGGGGAAAATATACAGGATTTTTGTCACTCGTGTCGTGAACAACAAATATCAAACGTGTTTGATATTTTCTGTCATTCGTGACAAAAATTCCTCGCAGCAAAGAAGTGCGCATGCGTGTTATTTCCCAAAACAACATGGCGGATAGTGAACAAACACTTGCAGCTAGCGATAGGAATTGCGGCGGGCATTTGCCTGACTATAGTTAAGTCAAATACTTATAAAATAAACCTTTCCCACCTCCAACCCTTAACCTAACCCTAACCAGAAATGTCTGAAAAGGAATTTTGGGGTTAAAACAAGTCGGAAAAAATTATTTGAAAGAAAAAATAATTTAAGTGAGAAAAAAGTTTTGGCCGGGATTGACCGGGCTTGAACAGCCGCTCTAAGAAACTGTAGCCAGCGCACGCCCTAAACCACTACGCCACCGACTAGCTCGCTGAATGCAATTGCAATAAACCACTATATATAATGCTAAACATACATTCTTTGCTGCGAGGAATTTTTTTCACGAATGACAGAAAATATCAAACACGTTTGATATTTGTTGTTCACGACACGAGTGACAAAAATCCTGTATATTTTCCCCGCACACTAGGATTTTCGTCGCACGTAATTGGTCACGAATGACATCTGTGCGTACAACTTGCACTAGTGTGCGCCGGGCTTTAGGCAATAAAAACTGCAAAAATTTCTATGGGAAATGACCCTCAACCATGCCCTCAACCCACTATATATTTTTTTCCAGCAAATAATTTCTGCCCGCCAATTTTAAGGCGGAGGAGGCTACCCTCAACCAGTGAGCTCTATATATATATATCTGGAGTGAGAACTTATGTCCAAAAAGTGAAGCCAAAGATGGCGGAAATTGACGTCCAGTGCCAATCCCTTTCTATTGTTTTCGACCGCGCGGTTTACACAAGCCGGCAAGGAGTGTGCCGAAATTTCGTGTTTTTACTCCGATTTAAACAATAATATCATGATTTTATGAATTAATAACTTGATTAGCGATACGATCTGTTAGAAAAATGGAATTAGCTGGATAAAATGATATGAAAACTGTTTATGACCTTCATGAGTTTGGACGTCAATTGCCGCCATCTTGGCTTCACTTGGTCTATTGGCCGAACATTAGAAGTTCTTACTCCAGATATATATGGAGCTCACTGCCCTCAACCCACATGTACATCTTTCGACTGCACTGGATCGCTTTCAATGACGTAATGATATTATGGCTCAAAATCCCAGTTCCGAAATGAGACAAAATTTCAGAGAACCTATAAACCTTGTAATCCTTAACGTAACTAGGGCATTACACTGAAAATGTAATTACTAAAAAACAGGCCCTGCGCTACGTTTAAGGAAATTTTACTTAATCTAAGGAATTTTTGCCGAGAATCTAAGGAATTAATAGAAGTGGGATGTGAGAGGCTGAGAGCCAGTGTGACCAGATTTGGTAAATTAATTTACTTTTGGTAAAATTTGGTAATTTTTGACAAAGTTTTGGTAAAATAAAATTTTGGTACATTTTTTGGTAAAATTTCTCAAAAATAGAGAAATTTAGTACTTTTTTGGTAAAATCTAGTTTCCTTTAGTTTGCTGTCATTTCACTGATACCTCGTAATTTAAAGTTACCCCCAGATGTCTAGCCTGAAATCCCCAATCGCTAAAATAGGTCATTTGTGTGTATTTTGGGTTAATTATGGTATCGCTCTGAGTGGGATTCAAGCTCGTTTGGTTACAATTCGCCTACATGGAAATAGTGCGAACACTTACTTCATTAATGAGCTGTATATCGGGTAGCTCAAAGGTACATAATTAACATAAATAAAACTATTGTCGAAATTCAAATATATCGTTGCTCATCAGGAGTTTTCATATCAGTTTCTTGTACTTATCCTTGCATTCTTCACAATACTATTAACAAGATCTTTTTGGATGCCACGAAAAGAGTTTGAAAGTGTGCTTAAATTATTCTTTGATGGTTTGATGCACATGTTACCAAAAAGGGTAAAACACGTGCTTAACACGTGTTTGGTAAAAAATAATCCAATTTGGTAAAATTTCAGCATGTCATTTGGTAAATACCGCTGAAAAAATCTGGTCACACTGCTGAGAGCCCTGTTTGGAAATTCATTTGTAAACAAAGACAGTCATGGCGAAGCATTTTTGTTGTGTGCTTTTTCTCCTCGCTTTTTTCCCTTCTCTTTCGCATGGAGTGAGCCTCTTAAGCGAAACTGTAAAATGTCGAGAATATTGTGAAAGAACTTATCCACTACATACGTATCCAACGGTAAGTAAAGCCGCAGCTTATCGACCAAAAATTTACGATGTATTAATGGCATAATGCCATAATTGCCACTGCGTTCGCGGTCTTTTTTCTTTGTAGCATTCCATGTTCCTGTTGAGGTCCGATTCTTTAGCATATATTTTTGTCTCATTGAGTAGATAACAGTATATCTTGTTTTCTTTATCATTTTATAAAGGTGAAACACCTTCAAGTCTGCCAACAAGGCTGTTATAGTGCAGTGAAACAAAAATCTTTGTCTACTTTGGGATTTCGCCTTGTACACAATTGTTCGCAAGGTAAAATGGCGTACGTGAATTCAGTTGTATCAAAATGTTAATAACTTTAATAGCAGAGTAGTAGTTACCAAAGCATTGAAACCTTTATAGTGCGACAACGTTTTTTCAAATTCGTGTTTAGTATTTGTACAATAAATATGCTTCACAGTTACATAATTATAAATATATCGTTTTACAATATTTTGTTTGTTTCCACGATATGTGTTTGTGTTTTGTTGAATCGAATCGGTACATAAACAAAGTTAAAAATTAAGCACGTTTGTTGTAGATAATATGTACATTAGGGGGCTTCGGTGGTGCAGTTGTCAGAGCAAGCACCTTTCACCTCTGAGTCTGCACAAAGGGGATGAGGGCCTATAGCCCATGGGAGCAAATATGCACTCTTCTCTGCAAAGGCTTGCAAGCTTTAAAAAATATTTGGTCGTCTTACACAGGGTTTCATGAAGCGTGGTGGGAGCGTGCTGTACACATGGGGAAAATAGGGGATTTGCAAATGCTAGCACGCGGGGAAAGATCTAAAAAGTTGTGCAAGACTGCTAAAAATGCTTGAGAACGCACGCTCACGAAACTCTGTGTAAGACGACTAAATGTTTTTTAAAGCTCGCAATCCTCTGCGGAGGAGAGTGGCAGCAATGTTAAAACAATTGTGAAACCTTCAGATTTTAGTCATTTCAGATTTTATACTTGATAATAAAGGTTGTATATAACAGCACTATTTACACACCACATATAAATATTACATACCATCAACTCATTTAGTCCCCCTAGTCACAGTTTGGGATTGGAAAGAAATGCCAAACTGTTCTTATATCTTTATACCAATCAAATATCAAAAATATATTAGGTGATATTGACTATCAAAATGACAATGACGATTTTGACCCAAATAGTGTTGAGAATAAATATTGCATTATTTTAACACTTTTATGAGTGAACTTTGTCGAAATAGAAGCTTGAATAATACAGGAATTTGTACAATATTTAAAAAGGCTTACCTTGTTTCCTGATTCAAATGACATTGATATATAGCAGGACAAGTCAAGCAAAGACTTTGTGTAAATTGGCGAATCATTTCCACAGCGTAAAATGCTATCAAACCACTTCCAATACTCCCTAAAAAAAACTCCCTCGACTCTTGCCATGTTCAAAATAGTACAGAATATTAAAACTATTGTTGGTTTGATGAATAATTTTCATCGTCAAATTTAAAATTTTACTCATGTTTACAATTCTTGCCCTTCAGTAGTCCACCATCTTGAACTACTCAACATCAATCCAGTTATACATCGAGATCAAAGAGTCACAATATAATTACGTCATTTTAAGCTAGTGGTCACTGATTGGTCAAACAAGGTGTAAGCTAATCGCTGATTGGCTGATATGACCTCGTCGCTGAATGGCTACAAGCTAACACACTCTTACTCACACGATGGCAATATATCTGCATTCGCAGATACAAAAATAAATAATGTAGGCTAAGTACATAATATAGGTAAGCTAGATACTTGATGTAATCGGTCACTGAAAAGCCCCAATGGGGAGTGAGCTGAATAATGTAATGTACATGAAAGCATTGCATTTTCAAATTGCAATACAGTATTTTTAAATGGCAGGTTTATGGCAGATTTATATTTATTAGGTCTAAAAAATGTATATAAATTTTCGTTCGAGTACTCCATCTACAAGCACCTTATATATATTTAATACAGATACAAGATGTAAATATTAATCAATGTTCTTTTTGTATTAGAGTGTAAAGACCAGTTTGCAACAGGAAGTTATTATGCTTGCAAGTTAGGCTGTACCAGAGGAAAAAATATCGACCAAGAGCCAGATACCCCTACTGAGGGAAGGAAATCTACCCCACCTGAAGATGTAAGTGAAATTTATTTGACACTTATTACAGGAATCCAGGGAAACATTATGTTTGTGATCTGTGACCACCAATGCTTCCTGAGGCAAAGCCGAGTATCATTGCCTGTTCAGAGTTGTTGGCTGTAAACTGGCAAATTTTGTGACTTTCATGTGATAAACTTTTTAAGACATATAACAATGTATTTGATTAACCACTAACATAATTTACAATCAACTTTCAACCAATGAGTTAGAAGAAAGAGGGTTAACTTCGTTTGAAAACCTTATAGATTTTAACTTGAAATCATGATCACAACCGTTTGTGGTATGTCCAAAATATACAAGAAATTGTCACAGATTCCAATTAAAGTAACTGTATTATTTTATAGCCTGGAAAATGTTAAATAATTTTAGATTTCTCTCAATTTTGATGTTTGAAGCAATGTTGTTGTCTTATTATCTCTTGCTCTGTTTTGCTCACTTTTTGCTTCCTCATTAAACTTAATTGAAGTGACTTCACTTTCATTCTTGCCATTTAGGAACAACACAGCACAGTTGCTGCTATGATCCTTCGCCCAGTCCTTCTCTTGCATACCTATGGTCGTGGTATGATCAACAGACTCACATATTACATACAATCTTCAACCTCATACTATTTCCGCACCAATAATGGAGGAATGGTTGTCGTCAATATCCAGGTAAATTATTATACAATTATTAGATTAATTAAATTCTTGGTACGATATCTATTCAACCGGCTCAACTGTATGGTGCATTTTCACGTCAATATTTGCTAATCTGAATTGTTTGGCAAAATATCTTTCATATGAAATTGGCGATCTGGTTAATGGCATTTTTGTATATACTTTGTCATTCGGCTGTAGACTTTGTCATTCGGTTATAGACTTTGTCATTCGGACATGAGAACTTAAAAAGACTCAGTAAAAGACAGTATATAAAACAAGAAAAATGTGAGTGAATTTTTAGAAATAAAGACCCCAAAAGTAAGTTTAAAGATAACGTAGACGTAGACTTTACATGTAAATTGATAAACGTTTCTTGTGATTTTGTGCATTCAAACATCGACACTACGATCGATCATTCCATTGCTCAAATCATAGTCCCTATAATACAGTGTCTGGAAACGCGGCAAACTTGAAAGTTTATAGCCCTTGTAATAAAGTTTATAAACTTGAAAGTTTATGTCCGTGGGTTGATGTTGAGGGTGTACTGAGAGTGCACGTTTACAAATGTTAATATTCAGCTGCAGGGATTTTATTTGCTGCTTCCTTCATTATGCTAACTGAGCAATGTTTGAACAATGTGTTTACTGAGCGTAAAGGTGCACAAACATGAACAAAAACATAGAACAAAAGCTTTAGATGCGTTTCCAGACACTGAGTTATAGGGACTATGCTCAAATGAAACTTGTTGTTGTTGACATTTTGACAATAGGGCCATTTATACGGGAGAAAAACGCTAACACACTCGTATAAATGGTCGAATTCTAGTAGATCGCGACTTAAATAAGAACGGGGGTTCAGGCTGTTCCACAATAAGTCGCGACTTATTAGAATTTGACCATTTATACGAGTGTGTTCGCGTCTTATATAAGACGCGTCTTACGTAAATCGCGACTCATTTTCTCCCGTATAAATGGCCCTAATGTTTCATTCAAAATTTGACTTGCCTTTATGTTGATTTTTATGAAAAAAACTGCAGTATTCATGTCTAGAGTATTGACAATTTATGGTGAACAGATTTGGTCATTTGCCGATCGCATTTTTCTTTGAATTGATTGGCTAGTTGAATTCTATCATTCACTCTGATTGGTTGTTGTGGTGCAGAGCTTCAATCTGATTGGTTTAAATATGATGTGATTAATACTCAAGATGATGCGAGCAAAGCTCAAAATAGTGCGATTTGGGAATTTTAAATCACACTATTTTTTACCAATCAGATTGCAAGAAATGCCATTGATTTCAAAATGAATATAATAAACCATTAACTGGCAGTACCCTACCACTGCAAGTAAAATCGTCTGGCATTGTCTGGCATTAGACAGAGTAAAATACTAAAGTAGGGCGCATCTGAGCGCATTACCAGCTAATGGGTTAAACTGCGTAATCAACCGTTTTAAACATGCTTTTCTACTGATGCATGTTGGTCCAGTTGCATTCCTACTGATACCCATCCCATATTGGCTCAGTTGCATGGACCTGTCTGTTTGACTACTTTATGCTTGTAGAACCAGCCACAGGTGTATGTGTCATCCTCCAATTACTATGACCAGTATCCAGCAATCCAAAATGATGAACAGAATGACATGCAGAATGGACAGAATGACATGCGGAATGGACAGAAAGATCAAAGTATGTTTGCTCTCTACACATAAAAAACAATTTATATTTCGTAAGCCCAGATGATTATCAGTGAAACTAAAATATTTTGTATATTTGGTTTTCTCTGATAATCACCGAGCTTACAAATCGAAAAATTTGCCAAGTAAATAAACATATACGTGGTGTTTTGCTCAAACGAAAAAGAATAAGTACATTTTTTATTATTTAAAAAGCGTGATTATTGCTTTGTTTACATCCGGTATGTTACAACACATTTTAAAGCGACCTGAAATAAATAAACATGGTGTTTCTACAAACATATCAATTAATATTTATTTCCATGGGAAACTACAAGGAATTTATAAAGACTTATATATTTTATTTTACCAGCGCCTACAGGTTACAGTGAACAACATGAATCATGGATAGTTGTCCGTCGTGGTCATCATTGGCTTCATTGTGTGTCTCATAAATCTGGTGTTCCAATGTGGATCTTGAGCAGTATTCTCTTCCTCTCTTCATTCTTCTTACTCTGGTTGTGTTGTGCAGCAACAGTCACTAGTCCCTCCACCAAAAAATCTCGTAGACCGGAAAAAAAGGTACAGAATTTGCATCAAATCTTTTTAGACTGGTTTTTTGATTTGCGTAAAAATATTTAGAGCAAATTCTTGAAGAGTCTTCTTGAGGATAGGGTTTTTACCCCAAACGTCAACACTAATCCAAATGTAACTGGATATTCCTATATTGTAATGGAAACAGCATTTATGGACATTTTGAGGTGGCCCGATTCACTAATTCCAGTTTAACAACCGGTTGGTGAAATTCAAACATACATTTTTATTGGTATTACTATTAAGTCAGGCTTATGTGCATATAAACTGCAAGTAATTGATTATATCTAGCTATATTTAGTATCTATGATCGTGGCAACAAACGCTTGGCGATCACTGTTTTCTCTCTGTTTTATTAATTTTTTGGGTAGATATATATTTCCAATATGTTAGCTATTACAATTACATTTCTGTTGTTTCCCAGGCTTTTCTTATCAAAGAATTCTTGTCAGCATCCGAGAAGAAAGATGGTCAGGACGTTCCCTTGCTCAGTTTGGACGAGAACGAGAAGCAAGCAGAACCATTACCTCGTAAAGACAAACCTGCAGCTGTTATCTCAATGTAGTTCTTATGTAGTATATTTCTTTCCTGTATATGCCGTAGGAAAGAATATGTATAGCTTTGTTTGTGGTGAATACGTATTGTATAATTTAGGAATTGTATTTATTCTATAGAATTATTAGAATTTCGCTCCTGTGTCTGTGAAAATAGATCACGTATACTTGCAATTGCACGCATGGAAACAAATTTAAAGTTTTTGTTTGATTTATAATTAAGGGTTTCGAGGCTATCATTATCTCGTATTATCTGTATATAGTTTTCTTTGGTATCATTGTTATTAAAATTGCACGCATTACTCTTTTTGTTGTGTTTTACTATAATAAAACTACTTCGGTGAATAATAACTACTTACTACTCCATGTTAGGAACACATAACATTTTGAGTTAAATATTAGATAATGTTTGTGTTAGGGTAAGCACCAAATAATTATGTGACATATCGTATATCCACGCGGGTATGTTTGAACTGTTTTGTGGTCCTTACATGAAGTAGTAACCATAAATTTGAATGGAGTAGTTTTCTAAATATTCTTCATCATGTTTATGGTCTGTAATTTATCGTGTTTAATAAAGCTGTAAAACTCCAGATAGCGCTCAGCATATCCCTGGTCGAACCCAGGTATAACGGGAAATATACCCTCCCTCCCATTCAGAAATTTGGCCCCCCTTTACAAATATAATTTGTGTCCAAACATCTCCAACTAAATGAGTAATAGGCATAACAGAACTACAGTAGATCGAAACTTAGTAGAGTCGGGACTACCATAAGTGGTGACTACCATACATTTTGTCAAGTCGGCTAATGAAGGCTAACGAAAAATCTCCGTCTCTAACTATAGCTCACTGTATCGCGGAACAATATTCATAAATACATTTGTCAGTTTTTGTCTGCAAAAAGTTGTTACATGGATCATTAACTGTTTTTGGCAGAAGCATTCGGGCTTTCGTCATTGTTTTTATTCAAACTCAAAGGATAGTTTAAATATTTGACGGGTTATAAAAACTTTCAGATCTCATCTAGTCGGCCCCAAAAAGTGGTCTGAACGTTTTGAGGGAGAGATTTTGAGAGATACACGGTGATTTTTTGTATTTTTGATTAAACTTTTCTATATTTAAAACTTGGGATTTTGTGAGTAGTGTTGCGACTAGCAACTAGTAGGAGCGAATTTCTACTTGTCATTCTACTTGATTCGCAGCGACTGGCGAAAAAGTTGAAAATTTTCAACTTTTTCGCCAGTCGCTAGCGAACGAATTAAAGTTTAGCCAATCAAGAGCCAGGACTTTTGCAAGTTTACAAATTTTCGAGCGAATTTTAAAATGTATAAACCCGATTCGCTATATTCGCGCGAATAATTCTCCAGTTCGCGCGACGTATTCGCGCGAACTATAAACCTGGTTTCCCGTGCAGGATTGCGTGATCCTAACACGCGGGATGTTGCGAGACTTTTGAAAGCGTAAAAAATACGAGCCGATAGGCGAGTTTGCCCCTTTGTATTAATTAAACTTTTCTATATTTAAAACTTGGGATTTAATTTGTGAGTAGTGTTGCGACAAACAATTTCGGTAGATCTATCATGCCTTTATGGCATCGGCTTCATAACCCCGACTAATCCTTAACCGCTGAAGTTCTTTCAATGTGATAAAATAAAATTTTGGGTAACCATGAACTGCCTGCCCACGCGTCTTAATTTTAGCGCTAATCGCCCATTGGCAAGTTAACAGCGTTGAAATGCCGATTAGAACTTAATCATTCATATTAATTCTGCAACTGTAGATCCGAGAAATTCGTTGTCTCGAGATGGACAATACCTTAATGGGTTGAGTGGCGGTCAAGAAACCCGAAGATGCGAGTTCCAATCCCACTTTAGAAAACGAACTTTTCGTTGTTCTCTGCAGATATTATTATTATTAAAATACATTTGTTGAGCGCAAATTAGCAAAAAATGTTCAGATGCGCTGTGAAATAAATTATACATACTATTATGCAACTACTGCATGCGTTTATAAGTTAAAAATGAGTATAATTTACGTATATACAAGCTAAAAATTTTATCCGTAAACATTAAAAAGCAATATCATAGGCAATACGAAATAAATAAGTTTTTAAATGTTTCTTAAATGTACTAAGTGAGTTTAAAAGCCTTAATTCTTTAGAAAGGCGATTCCACAGTTTCGGTGCAGCAAATTTAAACGCTCTGTCTCCGATTGAATTAAGTGACTTGTCAGACGGCACAGCAAGGATTATTTCATTACTTGATCGAAGATTATATAGTTAGGCTGTACCCTGATTTGAATCAAATCACGCAAGTACTCAGGAGCCAATCCATGGATCGCTTGAAAAGTTAAGGCGAGAATCTTAAATTCAATTCGAGATTTAACGGGTAGCCAGTGAAGCTCCTTTAAGAAAGGACTGATATGCACAAATTGTGGAACCATATAGACCAATCTGGCAGCAGAATTCTGAACTCTCTGTAGCTTTGCAATTTGATAAGCCGGTGGTCCGTACATTAGACTGTTACAGTAGTCAAGACGAGAAATGACAAGCGCATGAATGAGGGTGGCTGTAACATCCTTTGTTAAATATTTCCGAATCTTCCCAATATTGTACAGGAAGTAAAAAGATGTTTTGCATAGTTTATTAATTTGTTCATGAAAGGTCAAGTTGCTATCCATTGAGACTCCTAAATTTACGAGCTTAGGGGAAGGAACTATACTCTTCTCACAACTGAAATATAGTTAAGGTCTACTTTGGCCAATTGCTGCCGTGTTCCAATTAACATGCATTCTGTCTTACCATCATTCATTTTTAATTTACTTCCAGCCAACCAGTCACGCAGATTTAAAATGCAGTTTTCCGTTTCCTCCGGACTGCTAGTTCCTGTTCACTAACGCAATTTGGATTTAATGAGCAATACAGTTGAGTATCATCAGCGTAACCATGAGCTCCTTGTGAATAGTTATCAATAACAGAGAACATCTCGCTTGCATAAATGATAAAGAGCAGCGGACCGAGGCAGGAACCCTGAGGAACACCATAATTTAGAGTAAATTATTTGGAGATTGAACCGTCGACATGGATGCATAGTTTCCTATTCGTCAGGTAAGACTCGAACCAAGAAAGGGCGGTGCCATTAATTCCAAGGTTGTACTTCAAACGATTTAACAGTATGGAATGGTCAATCGTATCGAATGCGGCACTCAGATCCAGTAAAACTAATAACGAAACTTGCTGACTATACTCATATTTAGAAGAATGTCATTAGTCACTTTGAGTAGAGCTGTTTCAGTGCTGTGGTACTTACGATAGGCAGACTGAAGTGTAGGATAAAGTTTATTTAGTGACAAATGGTTATTCCGTTGTTGGAAGACGGCTTTCTCAGTAAGTTTTGAAATGTAAGATAAATTACTAATTAAGCGAAGGTTTGAGAAACTAGAGCCGAGGTCCACCTTTTTCAACAGCGGGTGACCAATAGCCTCCTTCCAGATATCAGGAAACAGACCACGTTCGAGGGACAAATTTATTAAAGATGTGATGACCGGTAACAGGCAAATCAAATGATTTGCTTCATTCTTAATGGATTTAAACTGCATTAAGTCAGATTCTTTTTTCGTTCTTCTCCACAATTTTTCAGCTTTCCTTCTACGCCTTTTTATTGCTTTGATTTCATCTGAGAACCATGGAACACGTGGCCTTGTTGTAATGTTCTTCTTTAGCAGTGGAGTATGGACCTCTAGCAATCTTGACAAAGTTGTGTTAAAATTTTCCGCGAGTTCATTAATATTGGAATGTGTTTGAGAAAATAGGTTGGATGAACGTAAATCTTCCTTCAACGCGGATATATTAACGTTATTAAGTTTTCTGTATTGTACTGACTTCTTAATGAAAGGCGGTTTTAGCAAAGATAGACAGCATATAATAGAGATATGATCAGAAATACAGAAATCAGCTTTAGGAGACTCTTTGAGAATATGATCGCCAGTTCTGGTGATTACAAGATCCAATGTATGACCATGCGTGTGCATTGGACCATGGACATGTTGTTCAAGGCCAAACGACTCAAGTATATCATGAAATCTTAGAGCATCAACGTTCGAGGTGTCGTCGACATGTATGTTAAAATCGCCAGTGATTAGAATAGAATGTTGGCAAAGAATAACCGATTCTAAATAGTCAGTAAGTTCGTCAAAGAATCTTCCAATTGAGATAGGATGAGCACTGGAGTAGGGAGGTCTGTAGATAATAATCAGTTTCAGAGGCAACGATCCATGAGCACGGATAGTCCATTCTGAAAATTCAAAGGAATTCAAAATTGCGGAAGACACTTTCTCAACCGGCAAGGTTTCTCGGTAGAGCAGAGCTGTTCCACCACCCCTCGAGTCTGTACGGTGACAATCTGATAAACAGTAAGTAGGAGGGGTACAGTCAATTTTAGCTGCAGTATCTTTGTCGTTAAACCAGGTTTCAGTTACAGCGACAAGCTCAGGTTTGATATCACAAACATAATCATAAAAAACAGATGATTTACTTTTAAGGGAGCGGGCGTTCAAAGAAATCAGTTTAAAACATTTTTCACGATTTGTGTCTAACGGTTTCTCTAACGACGCCTGGGTGATCTTGTTAGGATATCCATCAGGGGAAGTATATAAGGGTCGTTCATAAAAACCTTTCCAGATATCATGAAAACCTTCCCTGTTTCCCGCACACGCCTTAAAGCCTCTTAAAGCAGCACGTCTAAAATGACGTTCTGAATGTCCTAAGCACCTGGGTGTTATGAAATATGTTGCATTTGTTTAGTCTTAAAAGGGGGGACATATTTCCGAAGAGGGGGCCAAAATTCCTTATCATTTAATGTTACGTTTAACCGTCCCATACAGAGCTACAATAGTCGAAATAAGGTTGGATTAATGCTCGATAGTTGCGATTTTCTTAGCTAAATTTTCAACTTGTCGTGACCAAGTGAGGTGTTCTTCAATATGTACGCCTCGATTTTGCTTCATGGACTCTCTTGATCACTTTTTGTTGTATCTGGTAGATCGTTTACATATAATATGAAGAGAAGAGGACATATGACACTACCCTGTGGTACGTCAGATCACCAGATGTTACATCGAGATAAGAAGAAGAAACTCCTTCAACAACTACACGTTGTTTTCGATCATGAAGATAATCAGCAAACCATTTAAGAAGCGAACTAGATATACCATAGTATTTTAGCTTAACAACGAGCTTGTCGTGAGATACAGAGTCAAACGCTTTGGCAAAATCTAGATAAATAAGGTCAATTTCTTTACCAGTGTCAAGAGCAGAAGCAACATCATGAAGAACCGTTAAGAGTTGAGTCACACACGATCGATTTGAACGAAATCTATGCTGAAGGTTGTACAAGGAATTCTCAACAAAGGAAAGAACTTGACGAAAAATCACACGCTCGATAACCTTAGAGACCACAGAAAGTAATGAGATAGGTCTATAGTTTACAACTTCATGACAATCACCTTTCTTAGGAACAATTACGTTCGCAAGTTTACATTCAGAAGGAACAATTCCACTCTCTAAAGATATCTCGAATAAAGCAGAAAGAGATGGAGCAATAACCTCACCACAGCGTTTCAAAGACAAGCGGAGATGCCATCTGGACCATTTGCGTTAGACTCGATCAGATTATGTAACAAGGATAGCACTTCACATTCAGTTATGAATATAGAGTCCAGAGACTCTGAGGAAGTGCAAGGGTCTAGAGCTAGAGCTAGTGAAGAGTGTCATTACAATTATTAAATACTGATGCAAAATAGCTATTAAAAGCATCAGCCTTTTGATCTGCTGTTGATAGTTTCTGATCTTTAAATGTCATGACATCAGGTAGTGATGACTTTGAGAATTTCGTTTTAAAGAATCTCCAGAATGGTTGAGAGTCACTAAAGATGGATTCCGACAGTCCTGAAATGTAGCGTTTTTTGTTGGCCTTTATCCAGCATTTGACACGCTGTTGTTCTTTTCTGAATTTCTCCCAGAGTTCAGGGGTGTTCTTGGCCTTTGCTTTTCTTCTGAGAGACTCCTTTCTTTTAATGGCATGAAGCAGATCTTTTGTGATGTAATTAGGTGAAGTGAAGGACCGTTTTAAAGTGGTTTTAGGTATATAGCAGTCGACGACGTTCAGGAAGGTGTTTTCCCACTTTGTCCAGGCTGTATTTACGTTGTGACGCTCACTCAGAACAATGTATAATAGTGGAGTGTTACGAAGAGCATTAACAAGTCCAACAAAATCTCCCCTGGAGTAGTCATAAACGACACGGTCTACCGACTGTTTGGGTTGTCTTTGGAGAATTAGATTGAAAGTTGTAGCTTTGTGGTCGGAATTTAAAGAGAGAGAATCATCATTGGCGACTTCGATGTTATCTATTAAATTTTCATTGGTCGTGAAAACCAAATCAATTATATTATTAACACGAGTGGGTGAGTCCACAAGTTGTAGGTAGTTGAACTCCGTAATGATATCAGTGAATTTTTTTCCATGCCCGCGCATTTGAAAATCCACATCCATTAATCCATTGGCCGTTAAACAAATTTTAGAAACCGATTCAGTTCACACACAAATTCTTTAGATGAATTAGGTGGACGATAACACACAGCAACAAGAATCTTGGTACTTGGAGCGGAAATTACAACTGAAGCGAGTTCTAATGTTTCCGAAAGGAAAGTAAAAGATTCACTGATTTTGATCGTGTCCTTTACTGCCAGCAAAACTCCACCGCCCCTTTTCCCTACGTGTCTATCTCGTCGGATGATCTTATAACCGACAGGCATGATTTCATGGTTGCAAATATGGTTAGTTAGCCAAGTCTCCACCAAAGCCAGCACATCCAGGTTGTTCATGTAAGCAATATCTTGAAAACACGAAAGCTTGTTACGAAACTACAGTTCATGTCAACATCGTAGTAATTGGCTTTCAACTGTATGTGGTATTTGAGTTTCCGTTTTTAGTGTTGTTTTGATTGTATCGAGCTGGATTATTACCAGTGCAGGTGTGATCACTTTGTGATTGGTTAGTGGGACAGGGATTAATCTCGATGTCATGTTGCAATTGAATAATTGGTCTGAATGATGCTGTAGAATTGTTGCAGTAAGTAACAGGGGCGCATTTTCTCTTGATTTTCATAACGGCGCTTACATTAATTTTCCATTTTGGAACCATTTGAAATTCAAGTATAAGGTTGTTGTTATTAATGTTCTCGATAGTATGAATCCATGCAACATAAAGCCAATCGCAAAAAGAGTACAAAGTGACTTGTTTTGAAGTAGAACATGATGTTTATATGTATATCATTAAAATTGCTTCGACGCAATATTGTTATCGACGCCGTAGCTTTCCATTTTCCTTAGGAGAATGGTGCGGTCAATAGAATCAAAGGCCTTCTTAAGATCGATAAAAACTACTCCGTTAAGAAACTATATTGACTGACCAGTTATCCGTAGCCTCTTATTAGTATTAAGGCGGTTAGTGTACTATGCAGTGATCGGAAGTCTGATTGACATTGACCTTGACATTGTTGGGAAAATACTAGTACTTACTGACGTTACAAATATTTGTGTAAGCGATGGGGCAATTATTTCAGCTGCTATTTTAAGAAGTTTGCATGGTATTCTATCAAGGCCCGTTGCTTTTCTTTCATTAAGTGTTCTCAATTGTCTAAGGACTTGATTTACAGTGGGTGCCTTGATTGAAAATGTCGTTTCAGTCGATTCTAGGTAAGATTTTGGTTCTACATCTGTTAGTGGCACTCATCGCAAAACCAACTCGCAAACTCGCTGCGAGTTCTTGCATGTAATTAAAATAAACTGTCGAGCATTGTGATTGAATGAAAGTACTCGCAGCGAGCTTGCGAGTTGGTTTTTGCGACGAGTGGAAAAGAGCCTTTAGTGGCTAGGTTCTCACCTACACTCGCGAAGTGCGAGTTGAATGCTTTGGCTATATGGGTATTTATGGTTTCGTCTCCTACTTTAATTTCAGAAATAGTTTATGCTTACAACTATTTCGAGAGTTTAACTCGTTAATTAAATTCCACGTTTTCTTTGGATTTGATTTATTTGTATCTCAATTTTGTGTGAAAATTGTCGTTTTACTCTTCTAATTTCATTATTAGTATAGTTCCTAACGTATTTATACTGCTCCCATATTAATGGATCACCAGTCTGTGTAGCTTTCTTTTTAAAGAAATCTCTCGTACGCATTTCTTGTTTTAATTCACCAGTGATCCATGGGGATTTTTTCCTCCCAACTCTTTTCGTTCTAAGTGGCGCATGTTTATTTTTATTTTTTATGCAACCATGAGCATATCCTTCCAAGTTTCCCACATATCATTAGGATCATTACATAAGCATACGTCTGACCACATCTTTTTTTCGAGGTCCTTAAGACATTTTCTTTATTGAAATTTTTCATTTTGCGAATTTCAATTTTCGTGAACCGAACAAAAAGTAATCATGATTTGTCTATTTTCATTAATTGTGAAAGGCGTTCTGTTTATGGAAATAGCTGTGTTTTATCGCCCTAATTACATATGATACATATATAATATAATTCACCTCCAACTAGTAATGAGCTTGATATTTCATTCAAAGCTTAACCTGGTAAACATACACAGCATTGAATATATTACCTCATTCTTAACTGTTTGAAAGGCTCACCATGTCGAGTGAGCGGAGAAGAAATCTTGGCCAAAATAATGTCGATGTAGAACAGAAAAATGAGATAAAAGCAGACACAGTGCTTGAAATACATGACAATGATTGCGAAATCGAAGCAAGAGAGTCATCAGGATCATGGATTAAGTATATATTTGGTTCTCTTGGTGCCGACACTTCCATCAAGAAGGATTCTTTCATCTCTGCTGTGAGAGGAACCACGGTATGTGCAGCAACAATGTAAACTTATTTTTTACTATATGTCAAGTACCAATATGCGAAAAGAATCGACTACAATAGAAAATTTAGTTTACTTTCGTACTATTATGTATGTGAGTTAGTGCATGTCTTGTCCCTATTTATTGCCTTGTCATTAATTTTGGTAATTTCCTGTTGTTAATTTGTTAATTAAGAGAGAATAGGATAAATGCGATATTGCACATGGCAAGTTTGTAATATATTAAATGAAAGAGAATTTAAATGTATTTATTGCAGTCCAGTTCGTACTACAACCTCTCTCCTCCGCAGAGGCTTTCAAACCCAAATAAAATAAGACATGCGGGTAATCATGGTGAATCCTCGCTGGGATCATGGCTCGTCTTCCCTTGATTCCCGACGTGCATTTACCAATTACCCGCATGCCTTACATTTTCCGGATATGTAGCCCGCGTAGTACTATATACAATTACTGTCAAATAATTATGAATTACAAAAAACGTAGTGTGTTAATGTTTTCTAATGATTCACACAATCCCTCCATGTGCCGGTAACTCTGCGTTTATTATCATTGTCACAAAACCATGAAGCAACCGCAAATAGCCAGAGTCGTATATACAGTGGCATAGGAACCGGGGGTAGCGTAGGGGGCACGTTCCCTCCTAAGTTTTCCCCTACGCGCCTTTTTGCCAGATAAAACAATTGGAAAAGGTGCCCGTAAGACTCAGTGCCCTCCAACTTTACATTGCTTCCTACACCCTGCCTGTCTGGAAAGAATACCGGGTGCAAGATGAGCTGGCTAAATAGTTATATAATATTCTATTTTTCACGGCTGACAAAAGCGAGCTCAGCAATAAGTAACGATCATTTTAATTCAGGCTTTTCCTGAAAATCTGTTCAATATTTTCGATACAAAAAGACAAGGTTATCTGAGTATCCAGGAACTCATTGGAGGATTTGGTTTGTTGAGAATGTAAGTGACTTAAGGAAAATATTCTATGAGAGAACAGTGTTGAGGATGGTAAAATGGATTTCGAGAATGCCTGGAATATATGATCAAGGATCAATCCATGCAGTGATAGTAGTGATGTGAAAATCTCCGATATATCAATCTTTGGGAGAATATTATCAGTTACAAAGAGTGTTGAAAGTCTGTAGATAAGACAAAGATCGAGATGTGGTGTTGTTTATTAAATTAGCTCCAATGAGAGAGGGCTGTTGTCGTGAAGCTACTGATTGAGCCATTGAGGTCGCAGGGCGAAAAATAAGAAGTTATGTATAAAGGACATGCATGGTAGATTTGTAGTTATCAAGCATTACCTATACCGATCATTTTCTGTGACCGCGCTATTCATACATATATTTATATTGCTATATATATATATTTATATCGCTATGCCTATATTATCTCTTTTTTCGAACTTTGGTTTGGAATTGCGAACTATAATGCTGTTCGGTTTTGCTTAATTTGTAGACACAACAATCGAAAAAGTATTAATTGGTTCAGAAAATATTTTGAAAAGATTTGCGTCGAAGAAAACATTGTTACATTTCATCAATTTTCCAAAGCATTAGACGATGATGTGGTAAGTGAAGATTGAATTTATGACATGTTTAATTGATTATTTTTAGACTAATTGTTTCATTTATTAGATAGATAGATAGATAGATATATATATATATAGATAGATAGATTAAAATAACACATGCCAGCCTAAAAGGCTGAATTGCGTGCTAGATTTTACAAAGAAAAGTAATTGAAATTAATTTCTAATTTACACGTGAAGGTTTACAAGTATATAGGCTAACTATAAGCTAAAAAAAGAGATATATTAGAAGCTAAATTAATATAATATAATAGGATATTCCAAACATTGAAGAATTTTATGATGGTATAATCAATTAGAAACTACAAAGAAAAAAATATATATATAGTCTTTAATCTTTCCAAACACCAACTATATTTGAATTTTGACTGAATTAATATAATTTTGTAAAATTAAAAATAAAGCGCGTTCATCATCAATGGATGGAAATAAAACGTAGACGCGCCGTTTTATCTTCTATAACCAGTAATTTGTTGTATTCATATTAGTGACATAATTATAATCATTACAAATATCATTACTGACCTTACTAATAAATATTGATGCAAACCACAATAATTCATTATTACTCATGCCTATCGAAGTCTTTTTCTTGATTAAATACTGTAGGAATCGATCAAGACCGGAGAGAGGGGGAGGAAGGGGGGGGAAATACCCAGGGCTCGGGGATGTTTATATAAAGGGCCCCGGACAAGTTTGGTACGAATATGTTCATACCAAAGTGTTGTGTTCGAGGTCAAGGGCTGGGGGGGCGCATTTCCCAACCTGCCCCATGCCATGACTGGGTCTGGCCGGCCTTGTATATCCTCGTGACTTAATGACTGAATTCCTGTTCCAGTAAAACTAAAACTTCTCTTATTCTACAGTTTGTCAACAGACTTTTCAAACTATTTGATCTGAATGGCGACGGAGAAATCCTAATGAAAGAATTCGTTGCAGTTTTAGACCGTCTAGAATGGTACGTAATATGTATGAACACCGTTATATTAACGGCCACGACAATTTTGGATTTATAAAAGGAGCCTTGGGAGCCACTACTTTCGCAAGGCCGTTTGTTACTTTCGAAATGTTAAATGTTGTCGTTGGTAAAGTAAACCGTTGCTCTTTTAATTTACATTAAATTCATACCAGAAGTGCATCATAGGGGTAGGAAATTGATAGCATCTGGATTGATAGCACGGTAGGAAATTGATAGCATCGACCATCGCCACTTATTGAATATTGGCAAACGAAATTGTCTGAACATTGTGATGCAAAATTAAAAATCAACAAAATATACCTGTATTTGGAATGTTATTTTCCTGTGCATATTCAATTAATTTATAGGGCTAACTAAAATATTTTGTGAAAATAAAGTTTGTCTAAAAATTGTTATTAAAATCATTTCCAATAATAGATTTAATTTGAATTTGTATCAGTGTATCCGTAGATACAAAATGGTACTTCTGGATACAGGAAAATTTTGATGTGGATTCTCAAGACGACAGAAATATAACATTCGAGCAATTTAGAAAAGCCCTACATTTAAAGGAGGTAAGAGTTATTTTCCTTTTATTTTTGTTATATACAAATCTGGATATATTTTAGCGCAAGGTTTGGTCTTGTATTTCAGAGACCATGCATCATCAGGCGAATATGATGTACCAAACTGGTATATATAGCATTGTTACTATAAAAACATAGAGTTTATGTAATGATATATACAGCCGTGTTGTATAAATAAGATATATGCAAACACGAGCCTAACTGTTATAGCTTGTGATTCGTCTGAATGAAAACAACAACAACAACAACAACAACAACAACAACAACAACAACAACAACAACAACAACAACAACAACAACAACAACAACAACAACAACAACAACAACAACAACAACAACAGCAACAGCAACAGCAGCAGCAGCAACAGCAACAGCAGCAGCAGCAACAGCAACAGCAACAGCAACAGCAGCAGCAGCAGCAGCAACAGCAACAGCAACAGCAACAGCAACAGCAACAGCAGCAGCAGCAGCAACAGCAACAGCAACAGCAGCAGCAACAGCAACAGCAACAGCAACAACACTATGAGTTAAACTCAGCAGGATTTTGTATACAAGCTAGCGCTCCTTCACAGTCATGATTTTTCTCATGAATTATTAATGAAATTACAAATATGGTGTTGCATATCATACAAAACTGACAATCATTACTCTAAAAATTATTAAGTCCAATTTTGCACGATTCTTGTTCGATCACTTTATGCTTAAAATCTTAACTCCCGAGCAAACAAGATTTTGCATTTGTACTTTGTTTCCCGTTTTTTCATTCGAATATTTTTTCTTATTATTTAGTCGTTCTTTGCCAAACGTTTTTACGCCATATTTGATACGAATGGCGACGGTTTAATAAATATGAAGGAACTTGTCAGTGGTTTAAAAATGTTGGTGCAAGGAACAAAACGTGAAAAGTTGAAATTTATTTTTAAAGTTTATGATATTGATGGTATGTATAACATAATCCATAACTTTATCGAAATACAAACCTGAATACAGTCGGACCTTTTTAATACGGAGTGACACAGCAAAATTTCCACAGTCGTGCAAGAGGTGTCCGTTTTATAGAGGTTTCTAAAATGAGAATATATAACAAATCCGTAAAAGAGAGGTAGGCGTAAGGAGAAGTTCAACTTGTTGCATAAAGAGTTAAATACAGTCGAACCCTATATTAATGGACACAAGCGGACACATATCTCACATCCCAATATTTATAAGATACTATTATTATCATATCACCCCTATATATATACCATTATTAAGATACTATTATTATCATATCACCCTTATATAACAAAGAAGGCAAACTTGAGTCACTTCATTTAAACTTTTATTCACAACAAATTTGTTTCGTATGACAAGCGGAGCCTACCACACCTGATGAGCGTTGTAGGCTCCGCTTACCATGCATACGAAACAAATTTGTAGTGAATAAAAGTTTAAATGAAGCGACTCAAGTTTGCCTTTGTTATACCCGCTCTACTTCGGTATTGAGCACTCTATTCATACATGATTCTAAACTCAATACTTGTCTATATGTATATATATACGTGTAGGTTTAGGTCTACGAAACGCAAAGAGTGCTCGACAACATATAGTTAGAGCAAATGATAGATTTTCGCTTATACCTCAAAACTTGTCTGCAACAGGCCGTTTCATCTGTAAAGAATCATCAGGCAGTGACAGGTATCGAAAGAAATGACCGCTTAAATGCTTCCTACCGGAGCGTGAGGGTGTATGTGGGAGAGAATGTGTGCATTCATGGCCTTGTTTGCGTTGTTTTACGCGAGAAGGAGAGATTTTCTGGCGTGTTTTATTATTGAAATATCGTTTTCAGGTATAGTAGCCAAATTTGAAGCCCAAGATAAAGCTTGCATGGTCCAATAGTTTTTCAGAAATGGATGGGTAGAAATCGACAATGTCAAACGAAATAAAACTGTGTCTGTCCTTATCTTTTATATTGCCAAACCACTGAATAACTTGTTTTGTATTCCTCCATTGATTTAAATTAGAATTAATTTTGTCCAAAATAACTTTGCTTATTTTTCCGGATTCGCTTTTAGCGGGATTAATTAATCGGCATTTTGGATTGTTTTCGAAATTTTCTTTGTGATCTTTTAAAGATATAAATGCTTCGCGTTTTTTCATTTAACCTACACGTATATATATATATATATATAGTCAAATCTGCAGACATGCATGTTTCGCCGTTCAACGGCTCGTCAGTGCAGCTTGTAACGCAGTCTAGATGCGAGTGACTTCGTATTTATACACCATACTCTTGCCCTCACCAAGCGCATGTGGTACAAGACTCAGACACATGCGCATCCAGACATGCGTGAAGTGTCTTGGGGCCAGAGTGCTCAAACGATCACAAGGGAAGTGAGCTTTTGCATTATAGCTTATAGCCACCAATTAACCTCACAGAGTGCTCAACAACACAAAGTGAAGGAGCATATATAGTCAAATCTGCAGACATGCATGTTTCGCCGTTCAACGGCTCGTCAGTGCAGCTTGTAACGCAGTCTAGATGCGAGTGACTTCGTATTTATACACCATACTCTTGCCCTCACCAAGCGCATGTGTATATATATATATATTAAACTGCAGGCACCTCCTTTAGACGGAGAGTTCAGTTATTTGCAAATTTACCTCAATTGTATTTTCATACTTAAGGAAATGGTGAGTTAAATATGACTGAAATTCGCACAATACTGGAATGTTGTGTGGAAGAAAGTAATATAAAATTTGACGCAGCTCAGATTGAAGATCTGGCTGATGTGCTTTTTGAAGAGGCAGATGCAGATGATGATAGACAGATAACATTTGAAGAGTTTGAAATGTTTTTAAATAAATATCCTGGTGTTGCTGAAAATCTTAATATTACGTAAGTCATTTAATTCTCTTTGATCAGTATTACGGATGTCAACATAATAAATGTACTATCTCAAAAATTACTACTTTACTAGCTTGAGTTATATACTGCATGTTTAATAACTGTATAAATGCGTGGTAGTCCTGGTGGTAACACTTGGATTAGTTAGCAAACAGACTAATCAATAAATCAAGCAATTGGCCAAACAACCAATACAATAAACTTATCAATATAATCAATTAATCAGGAACAAATAAAGCAATTAGTTAATGGACTATTTAATGACATGCACCCTTCATGTATTTCTATCATTTAATCAATTAGTGTCTTTCTTAAGTTAAGATATTGCGTGAGAAAAATGTGCCTGTGAAAAAATAGGTAATAAGAATCTGGTAAAATTGGACCATAGTATTATAATTATACTACATATGATTCTTCCTCATTAAACAGAGTAGGAAATTGGTTGAATCCACGAAAAGAGAACGAAGGCCAACGTCATCAGAAAATGAGACGTGGAAAGGAAACTTTCGATTACATTCGCAAGAATCCTTCCACATTTTTCTTCGAAATCTTCTATCTTCTAATAAATGTTAGCCTGTGTGTATGGGTCGGTATAATCCGTAGAAATGACGGAAGCTGGGTGATCTTGGCTCGTATGTTTGGAATGTGTTTGAATTTTAACGGAATGTTTATATTGGTTCTCATGTTAAAATCTTCCCTCACTTGGTTGAGATCGACAAGAATTGGAAAGCATATTCCCATCGATCATCACATTGAATTTCATAAAGCAGTGGCTGTTGTGATACTGCTGCAATCTCTGTTTCATTTTGTTGGACATCTTGGAAGATACAGTAGGTTTAATTAACAGTATAAAAAGACATACACCGAGGATAATCGTCCTTTGAAAGATCTTCGGGCAAGATATAAGTAAAAAGCACAAGAAAATGTTCAATGGATTACCATTTAACAAACATTATTTCTTGGTTTTCACTCGTATCTTGGGTTCATTTACAAGGTCACTATCTTTGATTTATGTTTTGTTTAGTACTTTGTCAAAACTACAGGCTGTCTATTAAAATTGAATCATATTTGCAAGGGTCTGACAATTGACAAATGCACCTTGCAAAAATATATCTCAGATCATATTAACATATATCTGAGAGATGATAAGGATGCCAAGTTTTTAGAAATTGCGGCAGGGACAGCGGAGCAGGGGGGGGCTTTAGTCCCCCCCAATAATTTGTCATACATATTGTGATTTCTGGTATAGAATACAGATAAGTTAAACATAATTATTATTATAATTTTTCACAACCATAAATAAGTTATACTAAAGAAAACGTCATTATATCCGACAGCCTAGCTAACTATGAAGGGCTTTTGCTGACGATCAGGTGTTGCTTGTTCAAAATCTGGATTGGAAGGCTATAGATAAGCTACAAGCCGCGGATAGATATTTTCCGAACGTAGTCTAGACAGGATGATAGACGGGTTCAAAGCCAATTCATGATCATTTCATGATTCGTTGCATAGATAGGTACGATTGGTAGTTTGGCATAATCAGCTGCGACCAAAAAAATGCTCCGCGTTAATTTAGCTTAAAAACTGAATAGTAAATCACTTTCTTACCTTTAGTTACAACTGAGTCTGACTACAAAGTTTGGGAATGTTTGATAACCACCAGAGCTGGCGAAGGTTGGATTATTGGCACTGCAGGAATCACTGGAATCCTCTTGTTTCTTGTTTTTGGTATTATGGCTGTCTTCTCGCTTCCGACTGTCCGAAGACAAGGACATTTTGAGGTAGGTGACAAATAAACAGAACATGGAATATTTTGCGACTAGGCTAAACGCAACCTGCATGGAAGGAACGGCTAAACTGTGAGTAATTACCGGAAACTAAAATCGGAGATTAATTTAAAGATTTCGGGGAGTTAAGTTTGAGCCAAGCCCTAATCACAGCCATGTTTTAATGAACACGCCCAATTTTAAATTTAATTTGACGAAAAATCGGTAAAAAATACGAGATTTAACCGTAACTCTCTCGGATTATGATTAGGAAAGGGACACGGGATTTAAGTCAGACCTTTGTTTAAAAGTGCCTTTGTTTAACGGAGCTGAATCAGTGCCATCAACGGGCGCATTTCCAGGACGTATACGCGCCAAGTACCTTCAGTAGTCAGTGTTTTTTATCACAAATATAGCACTGTACAACGCAATGTTTCCTTTGGTAACAATATAAAGCTGTGAAAATCTGTGTATATGTATTTTCATGTATTGTACATCCGAATGTTTACATTTCAGCTTTTCTACTTCACTCATCATTTCTACATTATTTGGTGGATCTTGCTTATTCTTCACGCGCCAAACTTTTGGAAGTGGTTCATTGTTCCAGCCTTGTTTTACTTAGTCGAGCGGATATCGCGATTAAGCATAGTGAACAAAGCTCGTCATGGGAAAACGTTTATCAAAGAAGGAATAACATTGCCATCCAAGGTTTGTTTGAAATAAATTAAAGGTTATGAATATCATGATTGTTACCTCTGCTAGGTGATATTTTCATCTGCGTTTGTTTGTGTGTTTGACTGTGTGTGTGTGTGTTTGTCTGTGTGTGTGTTTGTCTGTGTCTGTGTCTGTGTGTGTGTTTGTGTTTGTGTGTGTATGTGTTTGTCTGTGTCTGTGTGTGTTTGTCTGTGTGTGTTTGTCTGTGTGTGTGTTTGTCTGTGTGTGTGTGTGTTTGTCTGTGTGTGTGTCTGTGTGTTTGTGTGTGTGTGTGTGTGTTTGTGTTTAGCATGATAACTCAGAAAAATATTTTAATACGGAAATGTGTCTACCCAACGGGCCATGGGATAAAAAATCGATTACATTTTTGCTCAGTTTGGATGAAAATTGGTTGAGAAATTTACGAAAGTTTGTCTCGCTTTCCCGGGCTGAAATAGACTTGCTCCAAGTCTCTCTCGAATGGGGAAAAAATTGGGGTCAATCCAGTTTATAATAAGATCAGGGCGAGGGGGAACCCCTAGTCTGAAAAGAACTGAATGCCTAATTAGTGCATGAATATGCATGATTGATTTATGCATGATTGTTTGATTTCATTTGCTAGCGAAGGCATGCAGCCTCTGAGTGCTCTCTAGTTATATCTAGATTCAAACATGTTGGTCCGTTGTAGGTAAATTCTTCAATAGTTTATTGTCGAACTAACCAAACAGATCAAGACGGTTTGTTTCTTCCAGATAGTTCGAACACAATCTCGTTGGAAATTATTGTCGAGAGGGGCTTTGCGACACAAAAAGTAAACAAAGCCTGGATGACGTCTACACTAAAAGTCCCGTAACACTTTCTAATTGTTCATTTCTTTTGCGCTATATGATGAATTTCATTGTGGCGATAGTTGTCACTCTTACGTTGTCTTACTTTCTTAAGCTCCGTATAACAATGCGTGTTAATATATATATTTCGTTTGTCAGAGTGCCGTTTATGTTGAAAAGGTTTGCCTACTGCCAGCTTTATCTATCTTTATCAACTAAACTTTTACCAACTATGTTGTTACACAGGTGACACACTTAATCATTCCACGATCACCGAACTTTCACTACAAACCTGGAAACTATGTATTGGTGAATATCCCTGAGATTGCGAAATATGAATGGCATCCGTTCACGATCAGCAGTTCACCAGAGATGACGGACTATATATCGCTACATATAAGGGGGGTGGGGACGTGGACAAAGAAACTTTATGATCATTACGTCAAAGAGAAAGAGAGCAGAAGACAGCGCCTGTCCAGAAGAAGAAGTTTGCGATATTTTAGAAATGAAGAAAGGTAAAATAAGGGTGGATCATTACTTAGGACCGGGGTGAGGGCAAATTGAAAAAGGTGGAATAACCGAAAAAATTACATGTTTTATGTGGGATAACCAAACATTTTTAGACGTAGAAGTAGCAAGAAAAATTTTCCATACACATCACATATACAGTATATATTACGGAATGTGATTATCTTAATCGTGTGATTATCTTAACTATTAATCGTTTTTTTGAAAATGTAAAATATTAAAAGGATTAAATAAGACCTTTTGAGGAAAAGTTTTTTCTATCGTCCAGTGGTAGGGTAAAAATGTTTAATAATTAATCACATAATATTGATTCTTTTACTGAATATACAATAATTATTAAATTTTGACACTAGGGAAACGCTTCAACGTCTGAGGTCAAATAGCCATGTCCTCTACATGCGAGAATGTACAGAATCTAAAACTGCAAAAGTTGGAAACAAACCAAAAAATGGCCACAATGCTGTAGGATACGTCAACGTCGTAGGCATTGAAGAGAGAGGGAATCTAGTAGAGAACACTGGAAAATCACAAGTGAAGAAACACAACGAAGCCGGCGATTTAGCACAAACAAAACAACTGAAGGTAATATATACAGTGATCAGTACTAGGATGATTTCTGTGAACTCACATAATGAAGAATAAATATTCGTTGTTCTCAGTGATCTGGAATTGTTTATTATGTTTTCGTCCGCATATAATGCAATAATATGCACCCTTGAACTGTATAGTCGAGAGTCGAGTAAAGAAAACAAATTTCAGTCTGAGTAAATTCATGCCTTCGGGCTTCGCTGGCCCAGTCGTTTCACTTCCATCTCGCCGCCAACTCGATTCTCCTCCAATTGTCTAGCACAGGATAAGTATCGGTCAGGGTCGTGACAATCGACAATCCGACAGGGCTTTGCATTCATTTACTGAAAACAGAGTAGCGAGCGAAAATATTAACAAAGTATAAATAGTTTAGGAAAGCAGTAGCACAATCGATCGGTCACTGAAAACCTCGGTGGACGATTAGTGATCTAGCTAAATTTCGTTGTCTGTGTGTCTGCCAGCTCTGTCTGTCCGTCTAATAAATATATAAAAATCCTTCAATTACCTAGATTTACGTGGATGGACCATATGGTGCCCCAGCAGAACATTGTTTTGAAGCAGAACATGCAGTGTTGATTTCAAGTGGAATTGGCGTGACGCCATTTGCATCCATCTTACAAACCATAATATTGAGATACAGAAAAGCATCTCACACTTGTCCAAACTGTGAGCATTGTTGGGTTGGGAAAATTCCATTCTCTTTGCGAAAACTTAGGAAGGTGAGTTCTTATAGACTATAAAGGTAGAGTATTTTTTCCTATATTTAGGAGTCTTCTCGTAATCTTATGTATGTCATCCTACATAAGTCTCTTCAATAATCTTCTTAATTCCATCACTCCATCTTATCCTTTCTCTTTCTCTTTCTCTGGATCGTTTCCCTATTATAGATTCTTTCCGCGTTCTCAGAGCTAAATTTCATTCAAATAAATGTCCAAACCATCACATTCTTGCTAGTTCCACTTTCAGTCTTAACTGCTTTCTACTCCAGCTCTTCTTCTAACCTTCTCGTTTGATGCTCTCGGAGTAAAAATCCATCATAACATCTTCATCTTTGTTTTGTCCAATAGTCTCTCTGCCTCTATCCTCATAATCAGTGCCCACATTTTATCTCAATCTCATGCTAATATTTAAATTAATGAGTATACGCAAACTTGCAGATCTGTACAATGACTTTGCATCTCAATCTGATCTGTAGAGCGTCGGTTAGTTCTTTTTAAGGGTTCAACACCTTTATCACAAAGGTTAGGGCTTAACGTCAGAAACATTTGACTTGTTCACACCATGTTGGTGCGTTGAATAACATTTAAGCCTGTTGTTAGTTACATCAGTTCAGAAAAAGCGTACTTCAAATAATACGTCTCAAGGTGTGATTTGATCTAATTTACTAATATTTCACTAGGACGGAAACCCGACAGCTTTTTTGTTATCAATGGGTGTCCTTGTTAAATGAAAGCCGGACACAAAATTCAAGGTGATTGATTTATACTTTCTAACCTAACATAGGTTTGGCAAGTATAGTCGAAATATCACCTTGAATTTCGTTTCTCACGTTTTAACAACTCGTATCTTGAGTTTACAAGAAAATATTTTTTGAGTATGGTGTGCCAGTTTTCTTATATTTCCTGAAATTTTGTGCTTGCAAAGGATATTGAGCTAAGCATATTGAGCTTTAATAAAACCCGTTTACTGATTTTAAGGTGGATTTCTTCTGGATCAATCGAGACCAAGCCTCGTTTGAATGGTTTCTCAGTCTACTAACTCAACTTGAAATGGAGCAATCTGAACAACGCGGAGTTCTCAGTGAACATTTCCTTGACATGCATATTTACATGACGTCTGCATTGAAGAAAGAAGATATGAAGGCACTAGGTCTTCAGCTTGCAATGGAATTGATTCATGAGAAAGAGGATAAAGATTTGATCACTGGCTTGAAAACAAGAACTAAGCCTGGACGGCCGGACTGGGACCAGGTAATTTAGCTCTGTTTCATTTCTTGTATGGCGACTCATCAGATTATATAGAGTGACTTTCCATATAAATGTGCCAAAATGACGTTACAAGGATCAGGGTCAGGATTAGAGTTACGTATTGGAATAAGAATTGCAAGGATCAGGAATAGTGGGTAAGAAATAGCTGTATGTAAAATTGAGGTTGTTAATTTTGAAATTGACTCGAGATATAGAACTGGCGCAATGACGAAAGACCAAAATTGCACGAGTCGGAAGAAAAAAAATTTGCTCATGACAATTCTATAAAAATGCCGGCGATACATTTGACAGCAATGGATTGTTGTCATATCAGTCATTGATAAACACTTGCTAAACTGAAGTAGATATTAAGGTGTCTTCATGATAAGTTAATCATTTGGAAAGTACTATATTTAATGAAGTAAGAAATCATAAGTAGGAGAAAAGGATTGGTTAAATCTACAATTCAGTTAAGGGCCCACAGTAATTGGTGCCATACTGTTGTGGTGACCCTGCCATGAATGCATGATAATGGCGAAGTTAAATAAATAAATAAGTTATAGAACATAAGTATATTCAAACTTATTCTTCCAGAAAATATAAATTAATTGGAACATTTAACTTCAAGTTTCACATCAGTGAATATTTAATAGGTTTGGGGATTTATATTACCTTTTACCTGAACTCTTATGTCCAATATACTGTGCATATATACTGATAAACTGTACGGAGTGTACAGATACTTTACGTATTGTGCTGAACTGTACGTAGTATAGTGTAAAAGGAGAAATAAATTTCACTAAATATATTATGTTTCATTTATACTTTTGTTCTAGGTGTTCCGAGATCTGACCGCAAAGAATCATGGGAAGATTTCCGTATTTTACTGTGGCAACCTTGCACTTGGGAAGACGCTGAAGTCGTTTTGTCGTAAATATCAGTGCGAATTCAGGAAGGAAAACTTCTAATATCTCATCAAGCCTTGTGAAGACAATAGAATTTGTTACGAATTCATTTTAAATCTTCAGTGTTGTTTAATATTGACCTGTATATTAATAACGGCGCCTTGCCCAATGCATAGTGGTCTAGCTATTTATAACAATTTCTACTAAGACATAAAGGAACAGCACAGTGATAGGATTAAAAACTAATAATTGTATAATATTTACTTGTTTTAACTATACAAAATAATAATATACATTTACACAACTATATAAAACCAGTTTTACAATGCTAATAATATGTACTTAAAAATAGACTTAATTTACATTTGAGTTATTATAATATATGTCAGATATAAAAGTACGTATAAACAAGTCTAACGGCAATATATACATCTTAGTAGTTAGTTTACATGTCATTAGGACTACGAGTTTCTAACAAAGACAAACTTTTCTTCACAAGAGTTGCGTTAATCTTTCTATCAATGACTTCGTCACGAATTTGTTTTAATTCTTTCTGAGCGTTATCACGAAGCTGCAAAATAGAGGAAGGAATATTTCCTATTGTATATAGATGTAATATTCCGGCACAGGGACGGTTTTTTATTACAGTATAGTTGGGGAATTTAATGTTGCACTCATAAAGTGAAGTAAATCAATTCCAATCCTTAGACTGAATTAATTTTTATCTAGTCCTGGGACTGCATGGATCGATATACCTCCCCAGGTATCCATATACCTCCCCAGGTATCCATATACCTCCCCAGGTATCCATATACCTCCCCAGGTATCCATATACCTCCCCAGGTATCCATATACCTCCCCAGCCAGTATCATTATATGAGCAAAATAATGCAATATGGTTGGACAAACCTTCATTTCCGAGCCCAGTTTTATTTTTGCTTCTTCCACTCGACGTCTGAGTTCCTCCACTTCGTTTTCTTTCCGTGTCAACGTAATTTTTGCGTTTAACTAAGAGTAAAAAATAACTCGTGTCTTAAACAATTGTCTTAAACTAACTTGAGGCAAAAAACATATCGATTCGAGTTTCTGTAGTTGCAGTCTTTGCGTTATGCGACCTAAATGTTATTTCCCTAACGGCAATTTTTGCTACAACTTGTAACGCAACACTGTTGCACATATCGCATGTTGCAAGCAGTATTGTGACTGCATGGATCGATATACCCATGAAAAACGTTTTTGTCCAACGCGACTATCCAACCCCTCTCTTAGATACTGCCTTTTCGAAGGCCTCCAATATTTCCCGATCTGAATGTCTAATGTTCCCAACAACAAATAGTAATTTATTCATTTATATTGCGCTTTTTACATGTAATGATCAAAAGCGCATAACAATACATTTTAAAAACCCCTAATACAATACTTATAATAATTATTATACAAGTGATTAATAAGTAACTAGAGGTTAAAAGCCAACTTAAAAAGACTAATATTACGGAGGTATACAGGGAGTGCATTCCAGAGTGTTGGCGCAGCCACACTGAATGATCTGTCACCAAACGATTTGAGCATCTTCCCCACTGGATGTGAAATGATAATACCCGAGTTGGAGCGTAGAGAATAGCGTACGTGTTTTCTTACATTTATAAGCTCCTTAATATAATCTGGCGCCATACCGTTTAGACCTTTAAAAGTTAAAAGTAAGATCTTAAAATGAATCCTAAACCGAACTGGCAACCAATGTAATTCCTGTAAAACAGGCGTAATATGACTGTACTTGCTAGTAGACTTTAATAGCCTAGCCGCAGCGTTCTGCACCCTCTGCAGTTTAACTAATTCACAATCTGGTAATCCATAGAGCAGTCCATTGCAATAACAAAAGCATGCAAAACCATTTCTAATTTATCTCCAGCTAGGAATTTACTTATGCGCTTAATATTATGTAACCAGCAAAATGCTGCACCACAAGACTTAGAAATGTGGGTAGACATAGAGAAATTAGAATCGAACCAGGAGCCCAGATTACGCACTTCAGAAACAGGTTTAATGTCTGTAGTGCCAACGCGAAGCGTACAATGATTAATCTTCAAAAGTTGTTGTCTAGAACCAATAATAAGAAATTCAGTTTTATCATCGTTCATCTTTAACTTGTCCTGGTACATCCATTTCCTCAAGTCACTAATGCATCTCTCCATGGCAGACACCGCCTCCGCTTGATGGATAGAATTGTTAGGGTTGAATGACAGGTATAGTTGCATGTCATCGGAGAAGCAATGGGCATTTGGGAGGTGTGCTTGAACAATTTCAAAAAGCTTTGAAAAATAAGCCCCGACAAATACGAAGAAAACCACTCAGAGCCTTCCCACATATGCCAAAACTCGAAGTCAGGCGTGTCAGCAAAATCCCATGATCCACCGTATCGAACGCAGCACTTAAATCCAAAAGGACAAGTAACGTAACGCGCTGCGAATTCATATTCGTAAGAATGTCATTACTAACTTTAAGTAGCGCTGTCTCCGTACTATGATACCGACGATAGGCAGATTGCAGTAGAGGATAAAGACTTGACCGGACCAAATGGTCGTAAGTCTGATTGAATACAGCGCGCTCAATCAGTTTAGCGCCCTAGTTCTCAGTTACCATCCCTTCAATTTTAAAGTAATAATTCCATATTTTGCTTATAGTTTGTTTTGATTAAATCCATCTGATTGGTTTATTTTTTATCACGTGATCACTTTTGTATTCACTATAAAAGCACATGTTTTTCCCCGACCCACGCTATTAGAGAGCTTTAGATTTGACTACGGGTACGACTACGAGATTCGTTGCTTGCACACGCCATCGTCTTACGCAATCACGTACTGACACCATAATCTCGTAGCCGTAGCCAAATTGACAACGGGATTTTTGAAAAATCTCGTAGTGAAATAAGCATCTACTACGAGATTATGGCGTCAGTACACGATGGCGTAAGACGACGGCGTATGCAAACGACGAATCTCGTACTCGTACTCGTAGTCAAATCTAAAGCTCTCTATTAACTTCCAGACGAAGGGCCTTCGCTCGAAACGTCGAAGTTAATTCTTATTGTATATTTTCAGGTAGTTTTATCCTGCTCCACCGCCGAATCTTCGTTAGACTCTACCTACACTGGCTCCACGCGTTTTTAAATCAACCAATCACGAATCAAACAAGCCTGTAATCAGGACAAATTTTTTTAATTCAAACAGAAAAATTTAATCGCACTGTAGGTCTCGAAACAAGCTGCACTCGTGTGACATGTCACTGCAACTTGCAACTCGTGTAACACGGTCTTTAGAAAACTTTTAACATTTCATGCTTTCATGTTCATTATTTAATTTACGTTTACCTTTTTGGGATCTCCGTCTTTATGTAAATATGCTGACGCTGAATCACGGTCTATAAAAATACACAAAGTTTAGCACAGCCTGTTGTGCAATAATACACGGTTCACCGTGTTGTACTGTAGAAATACACCAAAGATAAATCACGTATATACATGTAGTAGGTATAGATAACTCTAGTTATTAGTTATCATAGTCGATAATCCTAGCTACAATAGATAGCTCGAGCTGTCCAGGACATCACTTTCACAACACTGATCTAAAATATATACTGGATAGCGCAACCCATGTTCACTGGTGCAGAAAACATTGCTAAACGATAAAAATCTGCCATCGCTAAGGGGTCAAATGTGCGGGGGAAATGTCCTTATTTCCTTTTAAAACGTCTTCAAACTTTAAAAATACCATATAGCTGCATTATTTTGATATATGAATAATATGAATAATAATATTTAATCAACATAAATACCATTTTTGGTATATAGATGTATACATAAAAACTACTACAATCTAACATACTTTATAAACTTTCAAAAACTGTAAGAATATCATAACAGTATTTACTAACTAAAGTCATTATTGTTTTGTCTTGGATAGCCATAATATATATAAAAATATCTTGATACTTAAATGAATACAATGTCAATGATCGATTTATTTCACATAGATTATTTATAAAATGAACTGTAAGATTTGTGAATGTTTCTGCATGACATTAAGAAGCGTCTCAAGCAACAAATATCTACAATAATACGTTAGAAAGGTTATCAGTTGGTCCCTTAGTAATGGCTCACTTCCGGTTTCGTTTTTAAAACAATAGATACTCAATCCAGTATTATTTCCAGATCAGTGGTTTTCTCTTGCTAAATCAGGGTGCCACAAGATAGGGATGTTTGACACAAAGACAAACAATGCAATTTCATCTCATTTCATTTAATGTCATTTCATTGCATTGCGTCCACACAACATAATGCGCACCTTTAGAATCACCAGAAGAGAGAATTTTCTTATGAATAACTTCCACTTCATATCTCAATTGATTACAACGTTCTTCAAGTGACACAGTCTTCTTTTTCTCTTCAAAATATCTTTTCTTCCACACTGTCTTCGCTGAAGAAACAAACAAACACAAACTTCAATTTACAGTACTTCCTTTTTCGTCTGAACGTTTTGTCGTTCTTAATGGAAATTTCATATTATAAATATAAATATTATTTATTTATTTATCTATTCCCCCCTCGTGAAGGTCCCTTGTGTCCAAAATATAAGCAAAAAGGGGAAGAATGACTTAGTTCAGAAGAGTGTTACGATAACAAAACAGTCTGTTTAGATAGGATATATCAAAATTGTTACTGAAAATGCAAGAAATCAATCCCTAGAGACGCCCAGACCTCCCTACAGGTTCACACACCTCCAGTTTACCACCTTCATTTTAAGTCCCTTTTCCTTAATGCCCCCACTGACGAATTCCTAAAAATGGCCATGATGTGCACGTCACAACAGGACACGAAGTCCCCTTCCAAAGGACAAAATAAACACCACCTCGTTGACATAAAGCTGTGCACGCAGCAAAATTCAAACAAATTTTACTCTTTCTACCTGTTATTATTGGTTTGTTTGAATTTTGTAACCGTTTTAGTAATTTGAATCTTCAATTTGTAAATATATATATAGCACACTCTTGTAAATAAGTTTTAAACGCTCTGAATATTTGTAGGAACATCGTTCTCTACGTGTTCGATCCGTACTGTCCCATGAAGGTATGATATTCTCTCGCAATACCCAAATAATTGACGGTTTATCAGAATGTCTAAAATAAAAATAACAACATACCTTGATTTCGTTGTTGATTATTTTGGTTCTGGAGGTTTTTGGCTTTCTTCAGTAATTGCTCTCTGGTTTTCTCACTATTTGATCTAATCACATGGACAAAATAAAATCACATTCATTGGTAAATAAACTGTTATAACACTTAGAAACTGGTCCGTGACATGCACTTCACGCATGTTGTCTGCATAGATGGCACTGTGTTGCACTACATGCGTTATGCTGACAGCAAGTGTACGTTTATAATTAACAATTATTGCATTTCGTAGACAGCGTTGTAAGGCAGGAAGCAAACAACGTCGCCTGAGAACGACGTTGGAAGACAAATAGAAATAATTTCACCCTCTCTAAAGCCCGTCTTCCACCAGGCGAATTTGTTCGCGCGAAGCGAAAAACAGACTTCGGCAATGTGATTGGTGAACGAAAAAATTCGCCTCGAAAAAGTAGGATCGGAACCTACTTTTCGCGGCGAATTTTCTCCCTAACCAATCACATTGCGGAATTCATGTTTTCGCCTCGCAGAAACAATTCGCCTGGTGGGAAACAGGCTTAATATTTCTGAAGTTGGGTTTGATGATGCATTGGAACAGGTATACATATGAAAATATAGGACACGAATTGATGAATATATATACAGAAAATATTTTCTTTTACCTTTCACTTCTAACAGCATTAAGTTCAGCTTGCAACTGTAGCACTAAAATATCAAATTCCAATATTCAGAATCCTATTCACACTGCATCCTATTCACACTGCATCCTATTCACATGCGTTTATTTATTAAGATACTGTAAAATGTGTAAGGTCTACAATCCGCCGAACAGAGTGTCTGAACGTTGTGAGATAGGTGGATCTATATAACACGAGTGTGCAATTTTTAAGAGTATCTTTCTTGTGGACAAAGAATCCTTATAACTTATTAAATAATTATGCATTTTTATTAGAACTGCAAGAGACTGTTCAATCCACCGTCAAGTACTGTATAAGCGAGAACTTGAGAAACATGAATTAAGTTTGTAAATTATCAATAAATATATAATACATATTTCCATACCGAGATTTTCTTTATCAGCAATCGTCACTCCAAAGTCATTCTCGTTGCGCTCAATATCATGTCTGTTATTATTTGATTGATTTAGTGATTCAAATCCGCTGGACGCTATTGAATTATCTGCACTATGTTTGATATTTTCCTTCGTTGAATCTACAACTTCTGTCTTTTCGTAACCATCAACTTTTTCACTGGCAGATTTCTTTTGATAATTATTTTGGTTGCCATCACTTTCCAAACCACGATGCTCAAAATCTCCTATCGTTTTGTCTATGACTTCATTTTCATTTTTGTTATTTATTCCCAAATCATCAGGATATTCACTTGATATCAAATATTCGTTTCCTTCTGTATTGTCAAAACTTTCAGTATTTTCTTCATTTCCATTTTTTCTTTCAGTTTTTCGCTCGTTCCGTTCATTTTCTTCAGTTTTTCCATCAATGTTCTCATTCCATGATGTTTGAAGCAAAAATGGCGCTGTTTTAGAATGAAGCAGGGGATTCTTTCTTTGGATTTTGTTCCTACAATCAACACAATGAAAACAAGGTGACTAAATGGATCATTACAAGAGATCGAATTCCACACGAGAAAACGAATTTTTAGTTGTTCCGCATGAGGATTGGAAAAGTTTCAATTTCATATCTCTGAGATCAATTCTGAAATGAAGCACCACGAAAAGCGCTAAGTCGCCCTGTTAGCTTAATGCTACAGCGACAGTATAGGAATGGGAAGGCGCGAGTGAGTATCCAGATCGTGACAAAGAAGATTCATTGTTCTAGGCAGTGTCACAATGAACATGAAAATTTAATACTGCAAGGAAGAGAAGTATTTACTTACCTTGGACTTTTTGCATGTTGATCATCAAAACTTGATGACATTTGCTTAGCATCATGACTATCAGTTCTTTTGTCGCTTGAGGTTACATGAGAAGTAACGCCATTCACATCTTCTGGCTCTATTTGGTTTTCTTGGTTATTCTTGTCCTTTGGTGACTCAGAAGATATCCGTTGACTTTCATTGTGTGATTTCTGATTACCTTGTCTACTATTTGACAAACTTAGCGTATGTTGTGGGTCTTCAGATGTGTGAGACTTTGTTGTTTGTGGTAATTCTGTTAAATATGTTTCTTCAATTTTTCTAACAACATTATCAGGAATATTTCTTTTTGAATCATGATCGACATTCTCTTCCTTTGCACTGTCATCATTCTGTTGGAAATGTACACGGCGTTGAATTGCGTCTCTATCGAAATGTTCACTCTTGAATTTTTCTGGTGAAGAACACCTTGAATTTTCATCCGTTTCCCTCGTATACGTAAGGTATCCTCGCACTAAGTAAGAAGGTATTATATTGATTTAGTCATATATAGTTATATATAGTTTTAATGTAGAATTGAGGTTTCACATATAGATAGTTAGATACATAATATATATTTCTGTGTGGATCCTTCTACCCAGTATCTCCTTAGCTGCCTTAGTGCTGTGAACCTATAAGATTTGTGCTTGGTTAGATCCTCTGGGGTTTTCTAACCTGTTTGTTCTGCTGGAGTAAGTGGATACGTTACACCCTGCATTCTTTTGCTCCTTGCAATTGTAAACTGCATGTTGAACTTACCAAATTGATTCCGGTATGTTTCGCTTGCTATTATTATGAGGAGTATAAATACATGAAATTAGCTTCGTTATGTGATTTAGTAAGCGTTTACAATTCATGGTATATCCTGCTTGTCTGCTTTAAATCGGCGGCTTCGCCACGCCCATTATATTCGCAGGCGAAAAGTTGTCTATTTCAGCCAATTAAGGAGAGCCGATCAGCGTCCTGACACTGGCTCTTAAAACCTGGGTATTTTAAGTCCTATTTGTGCACATATAGAATATAATTCAAGGTATATTGGAGAATATGTTCAGTATATAGTCAGGTATTTTGTATTCCAACACTAATGTAGACTTGTCAGACAAATACATACCCGTCCCATAGTCTTGAAGGTCTGAAGCAGTGTTGACAGAAGAAACCAAAGTATGAAACAAACTGTCATGATTTCCAAATAGAACAAAAATTTCCGGTGACGAAACCTGGATTCAAAAAAACAATAATAATGTAGAGAGAGCATCATACAAATTACATAAAATATGTAAATTTTCCAGTGTTCATCGATCTGACCAAGGCACCGTATCACGTGAAATGCTGTGGCAAATCCTCACCAAAAAAGGCATACCACACAAATTTATCAATATTCTCAAACAACTTCATGATAACATGCATGGAAGGCTTCATTTAATATGATCAAATGTATTAAATGATCCTTCGGTAAAGTTTAAGAAAACATTAGGAGATAGATCTTTCACGGCAGCTGCCCAAGAATATGGAACAGTTTACCTTTGGAAATCAGGAATGAGGAAAACTTTAACAATTTTAAGCGTCTTTTGAAGACGCATTATTAGCATCAACAGTTACGAACACATATTTCAATATACAGCTATATTTTTAGATAATTAACTTTTAACTTTTAGATATAAGGATTTGAATTGCCTTTGTTGGTTTTATAATTTTATCGATGTAAATAGATAATTTGTGTAATGATTTATACATCTTTGTAATGCGCATTTGATCATATTTCAAATGTTAAAGTGCGCAATAGCCAATAGAAGTAATAAATTATTATTATTATTATTATTAAAAGGGTATGTGCCGATGGTGAATTCTCTGAAAGATTCCCGATTACAACTGGCGTTAAGCAAGGTTGTGTCATTGCTCCAATTCTCTTCATCCTATTTTTCGGAACAATGCTAGACGAAGCCTTGAAAAACTGTAACGAGGGCACCTACTTATATCAAATTTCGGACAGACGGACACATTTTCAACATCTCGTGACTCCGCGCAAAGACCAAAGTATCTTATCAACTTGTCCGTGGCCTTTTATTTGCTGATGACTGTGGTCTGTTTGCACATGAAGAAGAACACCTGCAGATATTGATGGACAATTTTGCTATTGTAGCTTCCAATTTTGGACTGACTACCAGTATATTAAAAAGACTGAAGTCTGGTATCAACCACTACCCAAACCATGCACCCCTTCTCAGTCAAGAAAAGGGTTAGAAACCACACATCACCGTCAATGGTCAACCACTGAAAGTAACAGACTATTTTACTTACCTTGGTAGCACTCTATCAAATGATGGAACACTTGATAAAGAAATTTCAAACCGCATCGCGAAAGCAAGTTCCGCCTTTGGGATACTCTATGAGAGAGTATCATCTATGAGAGAGTATCATCTATGAGAGAGTATCATCTATGAGAGAGTATCATCTATGAGAGAGTATCATCTATGAGAGAGTATCATCTATGAGAGAGTATCATCTATGAGAGAGTATCATCTATGAGAGAGTATCATCTATGAGAGAGTATCATCTACGAGAGAGTATCATCTATGAGAGAGTATCATCTATGAGAGAGTATCATCTATGAGAGAGTATCATCTATGAGAGAGTATCACGACAAAAGTGGCGGTCTTTACAGCTGTGGTTTCGAGTCTGTATGGCAGTGAAACATGGACAACGCATAGACGACACATAAAGCAATTGGAGCAATTGGAGGTGCTTTAACGCAAAATTATCCATGTAAATTGGCAAGACAAAACACCCAACACAGTTGTACTGCAAAAAGCAAACTGTTGCACAGTTGAAAGCTTACTAAAAAAGAGGCAGTTGTAGTGGGCGGGACATGTAGTACGTATGACGGACAACAGACTGCCAAAACAACTTCTATATGGAGAACTGGAATGTGGAAAGCGTGATCAAGGAAGACCTCGGAAACCCTTGAAAGATAATCTGAAGGATACCATGAAGGTTTGTGACATACAAACTGCTGACTTTGAACAATGTGCAAACAACCGAAGTGGACGGAGAGCTACCATTAATGCTGGAGTTCGCCTCTTCGAGAGGACAAAGATTGAACAAATTAAGCAGGCCAGACTGAGAAGGAAAAACCCGAACATGGCTGCAGAACCTGGCTTCCGCTGCACAAACTGTACAAGATCCTGTGGCTCTGCTGCGGGAGGTCTCATCATCATCATCATCATCATCATCATCATCATCATCATCATCATCATCATCATCATCATCATCATCATCATCATCATCATCATCATCATCATCATCATCATCATCATCATCACATAAAATATGTACAGGTGGTACAAAATTGCAAGATGTAATTGATTGTAAAAATACATGTATTAATGTGCCATGATACTTACTACAGGTGGAAGAAAGTGTTTCACTTTCAAAGACAACTCTTGGACTTTATTGACCTACATTAATTGAAGCATAGAATATTATAATATAACAATAATCTGTGTTGATTCATTGTTGACAATGATAAATTATGACTCAAATGACTCCAAAACCTTAATTACCAAATAATTAACATGCACTGAGGTGCAACATGAAACAGGACTTATGACTAATGTACAATAGATACTTTGAAGCAATATTACCCAACCTTTTTAAGAGGAATAAATATATTAAGCACCCCTCTCTACTAAGCCCCCTTCACATCAAAGAAACACATGTGTACAGATTGGAGTTATAATTTTTTCTTATATATGTTGGTTTCACTAAGTGTTTTATATGGTGCTACACATGGTGGTCAACTTCAAATGTATTCACACTTATATGTGAGCAAACAAATGTTAATAAATGTTTCCATATTACATGTATTTGCCACCAAACACAAATTAAGCAGGTTCTAAGCAGATTGCTTAAAACAAAACAAGTCAACATGCATGCATGGCGCCCGGTCCTTCTAAGCTGAAATTCGAGTTTTGGACGAAAATGACGACTTAAGAGTTATTTAAAAGGTGGAAAATTTAGTTTGCATGAAATAAAAAAGAAATCTACATGGTTCAGTTCACTTTCAAATGTTTGGCAATGCACACAAATTATATATAAAAGGAGCAAAAACTGAAGCTAGTAAGTTGAAAGTATTGTTGTCTCGAACATATTTATGTATATTATTAATAAGTAATAGCATAATTTCTTGTGAAATTTGGATATAACATGCACTCGTGAGGTTTTGAAAAATTCACTTGTGCATGCAGTTATATCCAAATTGCACTCAAAACCACATGCTATTACCTATACTTCCTTTTGGAGTTAACCACCATGTGCTGCACTGTCACAATTAGTGAAACCTACCTATTACCATGTTTTCATTTTGCTAATGACAACATTGCTAAAATCTCATTAAATAAATCAAATGTTGAAAAACACATTGTACAAATTCAATTTGAATGCTAATTTAGCTGTCTTTGAATACAGCATGCGTAAATCAATAAGTCTCTCCATGCACGCTCCATTAACACCTCCCTCCAAAATGCCCCTGAAAACATGCCTGATATAAATAAGCACCTAGGGGGCTCAATAATCAGATTGATGGTAAAACAATGAATTTTATTACTATGGCTAGACATCGACCAACACAACGTAGAAAGACATATTCATCAGGCAAAATGTCTCCACCACTTAGTTGCTCTTTCATCTGATTTCTTAAATCTTCTAGAGTCAAAAGTGGAGGAACTCTATAACAAAGAAAATAACTTTGTATCATATGATTAATTGTGATTTCCCTAATACAGCATACATTGTTATTTTAAGGTACAGATGAATTTTCTTGTCAAACGAAGCTCATAAAGATTATCCCCATACCATTGACAGTTGAAATTAGAATCGATATGGAGTAACATTAGATAATTGCCATATCACACTCTTTTATATAATAGTCGCAACTGTATTCACTAGTTTAATGAGTTTGCTAAAGAGTCATCTACTGACATTTTAATTGTCTTTGATACCAGTAATATACACTGGTGGAACATGCATCAATTCCAGTCAGGGTGATTGTCTAACCAGTGGTGAGGCTAGGGGGGTGGGGGCTAGCCTAGCCCCCCCTGTCGGGGAACTCTAGCCCCCTCCCCCCCCCCCCCCATCGGGAAAAAATTGCTCTTTCGTCAGGGAAGAATCTATGTCTTGTAACGAGCGTGACAATTCTATTTTACCGTAAAATACCCTCAAAACGCAGGAAATACCGTTTCAGAGACTCAAAATTCAAAAATTTTCTTGGGGGAGCATGGCTATGCAATTAAACCCTTTGATATCAACAATTTTTTTGTTCAATTTCAATTATAAAAGTATGTTTTTAATCAGGGTCAAGATTAGCCTAATTTCTGGTTGCACGTCAGGACATAAGTCAAGAGATTTGGTTGCCTGACAGAAGTTTTAGCTGCCCCGGGGACGTCTATTTGCAAGCCCTGACATGTACGCTGTCAAATAGTGCTATTTGTCTGATTTTGAAAACATATACAACTATTAATTAATACATGGAATAATACTATAATCCTAGTTTATGTTACCATGGCAACCAACTTTCTAATATCTGAACAAGTTAACAGTTTATTATTTTGCATTATTATATCCATCATATGGTATGTACCATATGAATATGGTATAGAAATTTATTAAATCAGTATGAGTAAAACTTTTAACTGACAGATGAACATGTGTGTTGATATTTTACGAGTGGCACAGTTTGTTTTTACACAGCAATATGTCAACTGTCAGCGAAATATTTTAGACATCTATTTAATACACCTACCTGACAAATCCTGCTGAAATCGACTCCAAAGTACTGCTATTATAAGCTGTCCTATATTTCTCCATCCACAGGTCATACGGCACGACAAATATGTGAAGATCAACAAACTAAATTTAATACAAGATTACGCGCATATTGAACGTACGAACAGTGAATAAATGATAAATTGAGAAATGAAAAAATATGAAACCATTACTTTTACATGTTTTATAGTTCAACATACATTGTCGGACGATGGTCTTTTTTCTTGCTTTGGTTTTTTCATAGACATATTTAAAAGTTCTCAACTTTATTTCTATAATCGGTCAAGACAACAAATTCTGAAATTTATTTGAATGGCAGCAGTCAGCGGCAGAGATCACATCTCGCCACAGCTCACCCAAACTGTTTGTTCTTTTATAATGGTAGATGCGGGTAGCCTCCGATCCTCTGCAAGCATCGCCTTTAGATTTGTGGTAATTAAAACCCAAGCAACCCAGGTTAGGTGACCGGCCCATGAGATGCCTGCGGAGCAGGCTATAGCGGGATAAGTTGGAGAACATGTATTCTGATAACGGTCATAACGCAATGCAATGTATAAGAATGGGGAAATCGGTGTTTGTGATGTCACAAGACACAGGAAGAGAAAGGTCTACGGAAAAGCTCGCAGAAAAGTAAGAAAATTTGAACAAGACCTTTTTTCATATCAATCATGTTGTGCACCATTATTTGGTAAACATCAGGGTTTGTTCTATCTAATTTCAGCAGTTTCACGTTAAGGTAGTTGCAATCAATGTTGCATACTGACAACAAAAGGACAGATGATCTTGCACTATATTGGCATTGTAATATATTTAACCTGTCCGAACTGATATCCACACTGGACTGATATCGAAACACGGGCTGTTGTTGGCTTGTTAATTTGCTTTGAAGTTAATAAAAAGAGGGAATTCATGTAGCGTCACAACATTTGTAATATATTAAAAACGAAAGCTGAAAAGCTGATTATTTTATGTTTTGTAGATCATAACACCGAGTTTTATTCAAAAATTCTAGATTGATACAAATATTCCTTCCTGAGTTATAGAGTTTTTAATATGCTGCTGACGTCAACATGGTATTAGAAAAAGGACCGTTAAAGCTATTTTGTATAATGTAATTTGATGCATAAAGTTTGGTTATTCATCAAAAATTATGTGGCTTATCTTATTGTTAGTTCAATTTGGATATTTTATTTGAAAAAATAGTCATACTTAATAATAAATAAAGACTTTATTTAAATTAATAATAAAGATTTTATTTAAACTGTTAAAAATCCCATCAGCAAAGCTGCTGGTATAAACGGGAGAACATGCAGTGTTTACAATTATCAACGTTACACTTATTTTATATACAATATAAACATTCATATTCTTACACACTACAAATATGAGACTTATTGTCAAGTTCTAAAAGATGCGTATAAACAGTACGTTTAAATTTTGAAAAGGATATCATTTCTCTAATGTTTAAAGGTAAAGAGTTCCAGTCTTTTGCACCAGCATACTTGAATGTTGATTGACCTATAGCACTGTTCGCCTTCGGAATTGTATTTTGGCCGCCATGTTTTTGGTCAGATTTTTTTTGTCAGATCTGTTTGTGATGCCAATACTTTACTCTCTGTAATTTGGAACAACTGTAATTTGGAACAGATTACTAATCCGTTTTGAAAGCCAAACCAACATTTTTCAGTTACGTTGTGCATAAAAAAATAGCGTGTAACGACTTTTGAAATACAAACCTAATTTTTTTGTGGAATGTTCATCATATAAATGATGGATAAAACCTGCTAAAGTATCAGCGCAATAATCTGGATTTTAAGAGTTTATTATTTAACGTGAAACCCCTCTATTAGTCCCTTCGATGACTTTTTCTTCGACATTCTTGAGAAACTGAATATGGAGTTCGCAGAAGAAAATATTTCAAGTTAAGGTCACATGATAGACATTCGTATAGTAGATTGGACATTGCGCAACGAATTTTAGGTGTAGTTCAGTTTACCCGAATTTTCAGTGAAAAAAGACAGAAAAATGATGGGTGTTCAGGTAAAACCTTTCTAGTTTTGTCTGTCGTGAATAAAAATATAGGTACTCTATATAAAAAACAAAATTACACAACCAAGCTTCTTACAATGCAGTATAAGGCAATTTTAGCTGTTACATAATATTAATGAGTATGCTAACCGGGATAAAGTATGCTCGATTTCGACGCATTTTCAAACTTTACAAAGTTTGAGCGCTTGTCATTTTTAGTTTCAAAATGGTAGAACAGAAAGTTTTTATCGGCGTTTTGTATTGACTAATGTTAAAAGTTTCAATCACGTGCCACGATTTTGAAATATCGGCTCTCAAACTTGGTATATTTTGAGGCGATGTCCGTTATCCGAATCTGTTCCAAATTACAGTTGTAGCATTTTGGCTGAAGCGCTTAGAAATATTGGGCTTCGGTGGCGCAGTCGTCAGGACAAGCGCCTTTCACCTCTGAGTCTTGAGTTCAATTCTCGCTGAGGACTATGCTCATCACACTCATGTGAAAAGAGTAAGTCAACCCTCTGCCGAAAGTCGTGGGTTTTCTCCGGGCACTCCGGTTTCCTCCCACAGGGAAAGTTGACTGGGTGGGTTAGGATATACTGCTGCGTACATAATATAAGTAAGCGAGATACTTGATGTAATCGGTCACTGAAAAGCCCCAACGGGGAGTGAGCTGAATAATGTAATATAATGTGGTCAATAAATGCGCTACTGTATATTATATACAAAAGAATAATTATTTAAGTCATATGACCGAGGAAACTGAAAGGATAAGTGTATATTTCTGTGCAAAAATTTTAAAAATTAAATTTTGAATTTGATTTATAAATAGCGGTGACAATATATCGATATTTTGCGTTATTTATCGGAGTTCAAGTAAGCCTCCAGCTGGTTGAACATTAATTGTCCCAAAAAATATTTTAAGAGAAATTTGAACCAAATCAAATATAGTTGTTCCCAAGGACAGACCTTCAAAATACTAGAGTAATAAAAGTATATGAAAGAAATGCATCATCACTTGACTAAATTGCCCACTACTAATAGTCAATATTGTCTTTCGTTAACTTTGACCAATCAAATGTAATACAGTCAAATAAATTTTGGTTATGTCGGTTCATGATACAACTTTGCAAGTTGCAACTGGGAACATAGCCTGTGTGGTAGTGATTAGACTCAGCTTAATGACCTTATTTCCCCTCCTGCAACGGAGACCATTATGTGCTATATACGTGCATATCATGACCACCGATCTAAATGATACAAAAATGCCCGTGTCAGCAATGTGAAAGAAAGAGGTTTTGACTTAATTTCCTTTTACCATTTAAGTACTAAATTACTATATAGAGTACCTTTCATACAATGTCTAGACATTGTCATTATTGGTATGTTCCCGTTCAACCCACTGTTTCCTCCTTAGACGTTTTTGATAAGATGACACCTGTTACGTTGGTGGAAACCACCAAGATTTCATTATTTAACAAAAACGTAATTACATTAGCTTTAGGGTATGTGCTATTTTTAAAGTAATTGTTAAAATACGAGTCGAAGAACGGACGATTTCTTGGAATTTTTACGGGAACTTAAAATGATGTATAGACACCATCAATAATAATCGACTTCCCCTGGAAAACAAAGCCTCATCAATTAAATTAAAACACATGCAGTCATATACTGCCATACTCAGCCAATATGTATTCAGCCATATATATGATATCAAATCATTGTAGGATATAGTCCTAGACATAAAAACCATGTACTGGCTACCTCCTAACTTTTGCTCTGCCGCATTGTGCGTTCTCACTAGTATTTCCACGTCAGTATTCTTGAGTAAAATTAAGTCAACTCTGTTGTAAAAATGCTGTTTCTAATTGGGTCTTTATGATGTTGAAGGTTACATTTTGGGGGCGTTTTCTTTAAATAACTGCATTTAAAGAAAATTGCAGCGAAATAATTGAATTCGAAACTAGAGTGTTTGAAATCTTATATATCAACGAAAGGGCCAATAACGAAAGAGGTAGAGAAGACTCTGAAAATGCCATTTCCGACGATCTACAGACTCAAGTTTTTCAAAATTTTCGCCCCCTATTTTTTTCGCCCGCTGTCCGCCCCCAATTTTTTTAACAGTCCTTCTACACCCCTGGCACTACACATATTTTTACATTAACTCGTAATACATGTTTTGATGTGGTCAAACAAATAAAAAAAGTCGGTCCCCGAACAATGAACACCCCCCCAAACTTTTTTGGAATGTGCGCCCCTGCCAACTATATGTTTCACTTAGCGATGAACTATATATATATCAAGCCCACATTCAAGAACTCTGTAGCATGCAGTTATTAAACAACTCATGCAGCGTCAAGACCGAGGCTGTTTTATGAATAAAATCACTGTTCAATATACAATACATTGCAATATTTGAAAAACATATGTATTGATTGAAATTATTTAAAAGGAAACTAAGAAAGCTAAAATGATTGATCATCCCAAATTCTAACACACATAAAAGCATGCACATGCATTGTCCTATACTCTTAAAAAGGTTCAAAAGTACGTGGCCGTGCATGGGTGCCGCAAGGATTACCCAATGTGTTTCTGTTTTGGTATTATTTCGTTCAACTTGCTGGTAAGTTGTATTTTTCTTTCACTCAGTAATTGGAGATTGAGTTCAGCAATAGCTTCATTATACGATTTTCCTTCTACAAGAATTTTCAAGGCACGCAACATCATCGTCGTTTACTAAAGTCAGCCGGGAAAATGCCAAACAGGGCACGCATACTCTAATATTGGCCGAATAAAAGAAAAGTACATTTTGTCTTTGGGTAAGTGAATGAAAGAAAAACCACTTCAGTCGTTTCAAGATACGTAGGATATGAGTAAAGACGCATATCACGGTTCTGATCTTTATACTAGTTTTTCAACATGCATTTTAACACCACTTCAGACTTTCATAACATAGCGTTTAACCAGTCTAGTACTACTCAGATCACTCGCTAGGAAACCTGCTGGCATTGATGATATACGAGTCGGAAAAAGTAAATTAATCTGTCACGTTTATCTTTTTCTACGTGGATAAGCTTAAAATTCTTAAGACACATTTTTGCTGCAAATAGAAACAGTAAAAGAGGAATGGCACATTTCACTCCATCCGTTCCATATATCCTTCAATCTCACTAAATTCATTCGTCCTATATCGTTCATCACGATCATGTATCACCTTTAATATGGCTCATACATACCATGACAGACATTGCATATATATATATAACTGTGATGTGACAAAAAAAAAATTTACAAGAAAAAAAAAAGAAGAAAATTTGTTTGTACTGTTAAGCCTTATATAAAGGAATAGAGAAAAAAAAATAATTACATTTACTTAACTACATCATATAACTATATAGTTGGAAACAGATGTTGTAGAAACTAGATCTATATATAAGCCAGAGTAAAGTGTAAAAGATAAAGGTGCCATATATATGCATGGTATGCAACACTGTTACAAGACAAGAAAGACAAGAAAATTTGTTTGTACCGCAATGGTTCTTATCTATGCAGTGGCGTAGCCAGGGTCTTTTTTGGGGGGGGGAGGGCGAAAGACCAAACGACGAAGGCGTGAAACAGCCTAGGGGGATCCGGGGGGAGCATGCTCCCCAGGGAAATTTTGAAATCTAGAGTCCCTGGAATGCGATTCCAGCATTTTGGGGGTGAGATTTTGCAGAATTCCGAAGATTATAAAGTAAATGAAAGACATGATCTCACAAACGTACCTTCCTCCAAACATTTCTCCTCGGAATAAATAAGGAGGGGTCCGTGTCACCTCATGGATTCCCCCCTGTGACGCTGGAGTATAAAGTGAAAATGATCAGGGGTTATAGACAGTCACTACCCGGGAAATATTTCCATTTAGATAATTGTAGGTTCTTTGAGACACCTTTTTCAAGCGAGTTTTTGAGAGATTGAGAGTAAATATTCGTTCTGTAATAATGGCACACATGTATATTTAACAGTTAAAAATCTAAACTAAACCCATTCTTCTTGGAACCATATCTACAAACTCTTTAACGCGATTTTCCACGTCAAGCTCCTCCAATAAATCGTTTTCAATGCAGGGGTGGTGCCCGACGAAGGGGCTAAGTTATTAGAGGTTGTCTAACGTTTCATCTGTTGTTAAACCTAGGGGGGGTTCGGGGGTATGCTCCCTGGAGAATATTTTTGAATTTAGTGTCTGAAACCGTATTTCCTGCATTTTGAGGGTAATTTGCGGTAAAATAGAATTGTCAGGATCGTTACAAAACATAGATTCTTCCTCGACGAAATGCGAATTCCCTCCTCTCTGGCGCCACTCCTGCTTCAATGGACATCAACATAAGATTTTATGGCCTTTCTTGCTTCATGGTTGTCCTCGGTCGAGATTTAATCAGGTTTTAGCCTCGAGAATGCCGTTTGTCCACTTGTTGATGTAAGTGGCAGTGTCAAAGCTATTTTCATCAGATATCGCGTTTCTCATCATTGTCTTGTTTTACAATTTGATACTTGGGTTTGGATTTTGATAACATGTACCCCCCCCCCCCAATTTCTATACGGATTTAGACTTTTCGCGATCATGGTCTTGGTTGCGATTGGGGGGGGGGGGGGCGGTCGCCCGGCAAAATAACTCAACTAGACGCCTCAACTGCCGTAACGTAACTCAACCGGATTGTTTCCATGGAAAATTTCATATTTATCTAACCCTTTTTTCAGGGTAGGGTTAAGGATTTAAAGCTACCTTAATTGAAGGCTAGCTAGGCTACTTTTTGCGCCTTAGTCGGCTTTTAATGTTTGTGAACGGTTTGGCTCTGTACATGGTTGAGTTGTAAAATCATTGAATCAATAGACTAGAATGATGCCATTGATGGATAGATATATTTATCCACTGCGATGCATGCACATGCATGGCTTCATTTCACCTCCTCTTTTCTGATTATAATTTCGCCTCAATCACATGTTACAAGTGTGCTTCCAGTTTGACATTACCAAACACCGCAGGTAATTTTTCTCTGGATTATAATCTAAGTTCGCGGTATATAGTTCCTCTTGTAATGACACTAAATCAACATGGAAGGGATATCTACTGGACCTCTAGGAAGAAAGGTTTAGACTGTTGATAGAGATATCCAACGTAACTGCGTAAACATAGTAAGTTTAGTTTAGTTTGGTTTATAAGACAAATGCTCTCTGCGTTGTGATGGCCGGGCAATATACGAGGCATAGCCTCCTCCGCAGGCATCGCCTTAAAATTGGCGGGCAGAAATTCTAGTACCCGACTTTCTAGATCTAGACGCAACCTACCCCGGGGATCCAAGAGATGCCTGCGGAGGACCATTCAGTTCAAACTAATTTACTTGGCATAGTTTAAGAAGTGGGTGGTTATAAGCCGCTAAATGCTGAACGATCTTAAATTCATTAAATCATAAGCTTTGGTATTGTTTTCAAACAGGATTTCCTTTTATCAAGTGTTTATACTCAAAACAAAGTCAAACAACATGTTTACAGCAATCAGTCAAGAGGACGCTTAAAAAACTACAGAACAGAGAGCCGAAGTGACTTTTAGGTGAACCGCGGCTTGTAATTACAAGATGCGCCAACCGAAATGCGTGTATCAAACACATTTCAACATTGTTCAGTTCAGAGTTCAATGTCAATGATCTGCAGATCTACTGTATTTTGTCATTGATTTGTTTTGGTGGTAAACACCGCGTTTTTTTTAAATTTTACCAACTTTCGAAATACTTGTACTTTACCGAGCTTATATGCGTGCATTGAAATCTTTACAAAATATATAAACGTAAGGTTTTCTATAAAATACATATATTTATTAATATATATATTTTAGTACAATTAATATACTGCAAACATGCCAACGACTCGTCAGCTTGGTACGTCAGTATAGATACGAGATGACCATGCAGATTAAAATCTGATTGGTATAACATAAATAGTTTTTAACTGCAAACATATTTTAACTGATGGTATTATCTTACAATATGCCACTGGGTCAATCCTCGGGGCCAATATTAAGGGCCTGGAATTCAAAGGCCAAAGAGATTTTTTCCATCTTGGATTAAATTGTAATCTTGAACAAAGAGAATACTTTGTCAGACTCGTCTGTGCATTATGGCGGCTTTGGGGTAAGTAAGGTGATAATTATTACCACCAATTAGTATATAGAGACTCGCCATTCCATGCAGTTTATATCTTTTAAGAAAAGCGTCTTCTATAATGGTCATCTTTCACTTAGTCCAGAGGCGTAGGAAGATTGTTAAACTTAGGGGGGGCACAACCATGGTTGGCGCGGAGCGAGAACATTTTGAAAATTTGGAGTCGTTAGATCGTCGGAAATGGCATTTTCAGAGTCTTCCCTACCTCTTTCGTTAGGCCCTTTCATTAATATATATACCATTTCAAATACTTCTAGTTTCGAATTCAAATATTTCGCTGCAATTTTCTTTAAATGCAGTTATTTTTTTGGGGGGGGGGCCGAAAGATATTCCAGCCCTCCCCCAAAAAAATAATGGGGGAAGGGGGCTGCGGCCCCTACGGCCCTGACTTAGTCTCAGAAAATCCTGCCTGTAGTTGTATATATAGCACTGTCAATTTGTATGGACAGTTTGCATACTACAAAAAACTTGCCGTTAATCCCTAATTTGTGTGAATGTTTCACTCGTATATTTGACCTAATTATATTATGAGTTATGCAAACATGGTGGCTAATGTTATATCACTTTTATTATTAGTAGGGGCAATCCTTCTTAATTACTGGCTTCAGTTCAGATAGGACGTTATAGTTAATTGTCTGTTCTGACAGGAAACGTAATAAAGAATAGAGAACTAACGAAAAGAAATCAACACGGCATGACCGCAACTTTCAACATCAGAATAATTAAGGCATGGCTGTGATAATTTTTACTTTCCTTGCTATCTTTTCCAACATATTGTGCATAAAAGCTATGTCTAAAATATAGTGAACGATCTCCCCCTGTACGAATGGTGGAGATGCATTTTCACCTAGGGCTAGGCTTTATTTTGCCTTATTTAGTTATTATATTATAATTGTGCGTCTCAACATCAAAGAAATCCGGTAAGAATTCCAAACATCCAATGCATGTGCCGCCAAGACCTTGGCTCCTGCAATCGGAAACACTTTCAAACACAGAAGGAGCAAAACATAATAACACGTGGGCAGGCATGTGCAAGAATATTTCATGACTCATGAGGCTATATACACAGTATACATTGCCATTGGCTCAAGAGTAATAAAATATATAAAAATTAAGACTCACTGCTGATCATCTATTTACCATGCCAAGCCACGTTCGTTATATGTCATATGTTATATATGAAATAGCCTGCATTATTCAGTTCAGTTATTAAAGATTGATCAGTCCTCACATAGACGTTCAGTATTCTTAAATTGAGGTTCACAATGGACATAGACATGACGGTTTGAGTAATTTTGAATAACCAACATTGGAAAAATATATCGGTGTATATCACTGACGTTTTCAGTTTGAAAGTTTAAGAAGATCGAAACAAATTTTTAAGTACATAATTCACTATACAGTAGTCAGTACGTGCAAGCACTGAAATCTGATGTAACTTTTTTGTTGCGTTCACAACTTGAAAGCATGTTTACTGACGCTGTGTGTACATATTTATGTACATATTTAGATACAATTGAATGTTACAAATTTTCTCAAGAATTTGTTAAATTCCATGGTGCATTGCTACTTAACTATTTATGACACATTAGAGGGAATAACACAACAGCCAATATTTTCCACACCCAACCACTCTGTACCGACATTTTTCATTTTCACATTCCTGCATGCATATGCAATAAAATTCATTTTGTATACATGATTTTCGGATTCGATTTTCTACTGGACGTATACGATTTCACAATGCGAAAAAGCAACACGTGCGATATTCACAGCCCTGAACAAGTGCATGGCCATGCAAGTAGTCATTAACCCTGTAGGCCACGTTGGTATGCACTGCTACAGCACTACATGTCGGCTATCTCCCGCGATAATGCTAATTTGAGGAGAAAAATGAATTGTATGCTTTACAACGGTTGCGACTTAAACACCTGGGGCCGGTTGTATAAAAGTCTTAACTACATTTTAACTACCCGTTTTGTAGTTAAATAGTAGTTAACTGTAAAATTCGCGATTCTGATTGGTTAACTTTCGCACTAACTATAGTTAACTTTAACTACTTTTTTATACAACCGGTCCCAGGGGCCGGTTGTATAAAAGTCTTAACTACATTTTAACTACCCGTTTTGTAGTTAAATAGTAGTTAACTGTAAAAATCGCGATTCTGATTGGTTAACTTTCGCACTAACTATAGTTAACTTTAACTACTTTTTTTATACAACCGGCCCCAGGCATAAATTAATTTGCTAATGACACGATTCCTCCACGGTTTGAGCGGGGCATGGCCGGGGCACATAAGAAAAACTCGTGTGTGAAGGCGTAGGAACAAATTAATGGAGTAGATGCAGACATGGGCATGACCCCCACAAGTTTCTTGAAAGTGCCCTTTTTCTGATCAAAGTGCTCTTCGAAGTTCGATCGATGGATACAACAAAAAACTCTACCATTTTCTAATAGAAAATGTGCAGCTACTGTATAGCTCTCATTAGATTCCAATGCAATGATTGCCAGCAACAGCTACAAGGTTGCTGTGATCGTGCCACCTAGAAATTTAACCGAGTAAGCTGGTTACTCACTCCACACTACTGAATTAAGCAATTATCACAGCTGAAAAGGAATATTTTTAAACTGAAGGAAATGACCTCTGACTTCGGCTGCATGGAAAATCAGTTAATCTATTGTCCAAGGTGATGAAAGGTTGCGTTTCTGATCGACATCTGAGTTTACATCCGTTTTATCCCACCCCCCCCAAAAAAAATTATTTATATCCCTGAATCAAAACACTTCAAGTACTTTTTTGGCTTAGAATGTTGATTGAAATAGCTGCTTCAAAACACTGGAAACACAAAGCGGTGCCAAATTAACAAAACTGACAGAATATCCCTTATAGAATATCCCTTATAGAATATCCCTTATAGAATATCCCTTATAGAATATCCCTTATAGAATATCCCTTATAGAATATCCCTTATAGAATATCCCTTATAGAATATCCCTTATAGAATATCCCTTATAGAATATCCCTTATAGAATATCCCTTATAGAATATCCCTTATAGAATATCCCTTATAGAATATCCCTTATAGAATATCCCTTATAGAATATCCCTTATAGAATATCCCTTATAGAATATCCCTTATAGAATATCCCTTCGCATTGTTTGACATTTCGTGTATTTATCAATGGGTTAGGATAAAATGCGGATACGGACGGATGAGGGGATAAAATGCGGATGAGGGGATAAAATGCGGATGAGGGGAATAACATTTATCAATTCGTTTAAAACTTAATACATGTATTAGTTATAATATAATTTAGCATGGTAATATGGGGTATTCCATGTTTCTGATTCACTTTTTTACAATTAAATTATGCTCTGAAACACAAACATGCAATTCAATAACATATAAGCGCATGCGTAGTATGCTTCTATAAGCGGATATTTACAATTTTTCGATGATATTTTGGAGTCAAAATCTTCGTTTGTAGGCGCATGCGCTTCGATCGACTGCATATTTCAGGTTTAACTACTTCCATGAGTGTAATTACATTGTACTGCATGAGTCGGAGAAATCCTGTCGGGTAAAATCTGCAGGCATCAAAATGTACGCAAGGTTTAGAAAGGCTTTCAGTCTTCACGTACCCTTAAAGTTAATGCCTTATCGAAATCAATTTAATGCCAACGAATTTATCGTTCATCATTATTCACGTATTACCGGTGTCTACGCTTGTTTATACCCAATTCACAACTTTGGATAACTCACATGCCTAGTTACTATTGTTCTAGTTTGCGAGACATACTTAACAATTAGACAACGAGGCCGAGTTGGCTATGAGCGAATAGTCAAACGAGCGCGAAAGCCGTTGGACTATCGCATAGCCAACGAGAGGCCGTTGTCTAATTGTTTTAGTATAAACTACTATATATTTATTGAGAAACTAAACACACAATAAAAAAGTAAAAAAAGTAAAGTATTAATTTTTTTTTGAATTTTGAATTTCCATTTTTTTTTTTTTTTTGCTACTACTATTATCAAGTATAGTCTACGAGTAAGCCAGCCAATCAGCAGGAAAGGAAAGAGTCTAGTACTCTAATTATAATATTTAAGTAGAATAGAACAAAGCATTAAAATGATCGACATGAGTGAATAGCTCGTATTCATAATTCTAATGCTTGGTTATACCTTTATTAGAGAATCTATGTTTTCGCAAACTAGAACAATATTAACTAGCCGAGAGTCACCCAAAGCTGTGAATTGGGTAGCAACGATGTAAAAGCGTTAGCCAAATTTGTCTAATAAAGAAAGATGGGAGGTAGATAGGGAATGATGTCGAGGACTCGAGGTTAAGAGAGTTGTACAGGCAGTACAGTGATACGCAGTGGCGTAGGAAGGGGCACGTGCCCCTCCCCCATTCTTTTTTCAGAGTACACTTTTCTCCAGCTAAAACAATGAGAAAAGTTCTTTTTTCTAATAGAAGATGTGCTCTTAAGACCACGTGCTCTTGCTTCCTACGCATATGCCTATTCTTGATTTGCAAACAATCCCTTGAGAATTAAAAGACAATCAAATGGCGGCCATGTTGGTGCCAAATTCAATGAAAGATAATGAGATTTTTTGTTGAAATACCACCAACATGGCCGACGTGCAAGTAGTTGCAAGTCAAGAATGGTGGTGCGCTTTAGTAATTATGGAAAATTGATGGTTAATTGATCTTAAAAAATGATAAGTAGTTTAATTTAATCGACGTATTAGTTTAAATCCTCAATCATCTATATATGAGACACGGCTTGCATAAATAAAAAAGTGTGTTCGTTCAGTCGAGGGGCAAATCCCTCTTGTGATTTTCTTATTTATTTTGTGATGATTTTTTGTTATATTTCTATAATTTTGTGATTTGTGATTTTTTTTGTGATTTTTGTGTGATTTTTCTGAAGGTGTACGAGATTTAAATCAGTGATTTGACCCCCGCGTTCAGTCATGGTACTTTCTTAAAAGGTGTTAGATAACAATTACATACACTAGATCAGTGATCGAAATAGTGGCCGTGCATGAGAATTTTTAATCGTCATCTACACTCAACATTAACAAGTACTACAATATTTGTACGGTTAGTCAGTTCTTAGCTTAGCCGTAGGGGAAATAAACTAAGAAGATTTAAGTACTATAAATATCATACGGGTGTCATATCTAAAATATAGATCTCTTAAGCTTTAATTTCTTTTTAATTGGGCAATAACTAAAGTGTTAATACTGCATGATTGTTTAGCCGGATTTGGCATGCATGTATATATATATGCATTTATATGCGGTATATATAAACTACTGATCAGAATCAGTTATACAAATTTCAAGATTTTACGCAATATTTCAAATCAGAATTCCGGTCCAGTTTTAAAATGACATCTCACACTCATAAATCAGGAGTAAGAGGAAACTCCTTCTACTAACCGTGCTTAAAGTGAAGTGAATATATTTTGATCCAGTCCTAGAACTGCATGGATCAATATATCTTCCCCGCAGGCATACAGTATCATCATGTGACCAAAATATAGTCGGCTAAATTCCTCATGAAGTATCATTATTACTGAAATGAGTAGAGAGGAAGTGGTATAGTGAAACCATGCATGGACATATTGTCATATACTTTCTGAATTAGTATGACTGCAGATGAGAACTCGGAAACGTTTTAAATCCAAAATAGCAGTGACCAAAACAGTTAGCAATCTCAGAATTGACGCAAGCACTTTCACTGCACAGGCTGAATGGCGCGCTCACACTCAAACATACTCGGAAGTTCCTATTTACGGAAATAAATTTTGAGGTAAATTTAATCTTAAACCTCATTTGCACGTTTCTTCCGCGTTGTGCAAGCAAGAATGTTATCTTAATGAACATTAATCCAATTTTGGTCTTGAGTTCACCTTTAAATTTAATATTGTGGTTAAAACCACATAAAATGACTGGATCTTGGATATGTCCACTTGGACTCAAAAACGCAGAAGTCCGGCGGGTACTCAAAATTGACAGACTCAGAAAACTCGAAAAAACTCACCTTACTACACGTAAATTGACCAAACCAATGAACCATGCACGCAGACTTTTTGTTTGAGGATGCATGGAAGTTGAGATCTTAGTAGAGAGAAATCATGCTACTGATTATAGTCAGAATAATCAAACGTAACGTACAAGTATTTAGCTTGTCATTCAGTCACAAATATGTTATGTGAGGAAGTGTAGTAGACAAATATATCTGATAAAGCACACTTCATGAGTATTCTTTAATATATAAAAACCTCTTCCGAATTAGTTGTTATTTAGTAGTTGGCAAGTTGCCTGTATTTTTGGTGAGCAAGAGTAAACAGGTTCCAAAAGAAGGCGTTGTCCTTGGCTAGTGGTTTTAGATTTGATAACTGGAAAGTGCTGCAAGTTTATTTTATGGCTAAAACAAGACCTTCATATTTTGTGCTATTTTTAACTGCACTGCATGTTTACCACTGGTTTTACTCAAGTAAAATTGTAAGATCAGCAATCCAGGAGTCATGGATTTAGTTCAGGTTTTATAGCATGCCAGTTAAAACTGTTATCCGTAAAATTCAGTAATTGGTAATATTGTGATATCGATTAATCAATTTGACATTTCCTATTAAATAGAGCTACATACCAGGAGTTACTACCGCAAGGAAGTGCTACCGCAGAAGCCTGAAACGCCTTAAAGCACGCAGGCTATGACCAATATATGTGTCTCCATATACTATAACTTTATTAACTTAAAATGATCTCGCATATCTAAACGGCTTATATTAATACAAGCTATGACCAGTGTCTATCGTTGATATGATAGCGATTGTACCTCAGCTGTTTGATGTCTTGGCTTGAGTTTAATGATTGCGCATTAACTTCAAATATAAAGTGATTTTAGACAGAACTACTCCAACGATAATGCATTATATTCATAACAACGCATAAAACCATCGCTGATCGCTTGTTACGCATCGATTTCAATGCTGAGTTTAAATGTTTTGGTTTCAAGGTTCATAAATTTGCGCAAAATTTCAAGATTCTGTAACTGGAATGATTTCAAATATCCAGTCTTTACTATTTATTAGTGAACATATCCAGATTTATTGCTGAAAGGTCGACCACTTTGACCTTTACATAATAAAATAAAGCTGTAAAAGTAAATCACGCACCGGGCTGACACTCTACCTATTGAGCTATTGAGACGACATCCCGTTCATCGCCTTGATGGATATCAGCAGAAAGAAATAAAGCCATACTTGCCTGTATTCTTTAGAAAATTTTCGTATCTTTTGCATCCAGATATAAGGTTGTAAAAACTTGAGCACATGAATTGAGCACATGGAAGATTGGAAATTGATGGAACAAAACATGCGCGCGCAATAGAAAATATATTGTTCGAACTCACCCCTCAATCTCCAAACGTACTTGAAGCTTAATTATTCCCCCGGAATTACGACAAACATCTGGACAGACACAAATCCAAATCTCGACAATACATAGATCCGCGCAAAAGCCTGGGTCGAGTGAACTCTGGAGAAACCTTAGCACGTCAATAATATAGCCTATATTGGCCTATGGCAATGAGCCCGCCAAACCAAGGAAAGTTAATTTTTCCAAGAACTGTATTATAAATGTCGTTAAACGTTAATTTTAGCCACAGTCGCTTATTAACTTGCTTTAAAAAGCAGAAATATAAATATTTCTGACAATTTGAAATTCTTAAATCCACTTCAAATTATAAGTATATAAACGTCATAATACCAAGATTAAATAAATATGATGTTGGCGTGAGAATTGTCCATTTCCTGAGTGATTTTCCTGAGTGAGCCTATATAGAACGTAATTTCTGACAAATCTCATTCGAAAGACATGTTTTTGCATTCTTAATATCTGTAGAGTGTAGTAAGAAATGAATATAATTGTTACACTCTCACTATTCATTAACATGGGTTTTTGTACTGAACGTATCATGCTTAGTTATTTTCCAACGCTTAATGAAAATTAATAAAATAATAAGTACAACTTTGCATTTTCTAACATTGTCCGTTCAATAATCTAATTATGGTTGCCATAAAGTGGAGAACTATTAATAAAATAAATGGAAATGCAATTAACCTTGTCCTTGCATCATTCCATGCAATGTGTGTGTGTCTCCTGCATTCAGTTTCACCATAGTTAATAGAGAGGGCTGGTTTGGAAGCTTCATTGAAGTACAATATAACTCATTATCTATGTTATTGTCCAGGTTTATGCAAAAATGTAGTCCTTCATTATCACGTGTGTATTGTATTTTCACACAAACAACCAATAGCAATGTTTTGATTTATTTACCCATCCGTAACTTAAACAATTGCCCAGTTTTGACATGGTTATTGGTTGTTTAGGTGAAAATACAATACACACGTGACGACGAAGAAATAATTTTTGCATAAACCTAAACCAACATGGATAATGAGTTTCATTGTACTTTCGTGAAGCTTCCAAACCAGCCCTCTCTATTAACCATGGTTTCACATGTACAGCATGCAGGGTTTAGCAACCTTTACATGCATCATCTGGCTACACTTTACAGTAAATAAAATTAGAACTAGTAACATGGAAACATATTCTCATTGACATTTACTAATTACTATGCATGCATGGAATAAATACCACAGGACAATTATATGGCCACTAAACATGCAATTAGAAATGATTTAGAAATCAGAACATTTACTTGATTTAGGAAAGGAACGATTTAAAACAAAAATAATTTGAGAAAGAAGTTTTAGAAGCAGTTTTATAGAACGTACATTGTGGAAACATTACAATTAGGAAAAAACAACAATTTAGAACAATCCAAATTACTCATGTAGAACAAATAATAGCTACACTCATGAAAGAGCATCACCTTCGATTATCGACATAAGAGAAAATTAGTAATGAAACGAAACAACAATAAAGCATCAATTGAGTGCGCACCGAATAAATTTGATTTAGAGAAAGTAAGTTTACAACGAGAAACGGGATTAAAGAGAATTTGCTTCCATGCAAACTGAACAAAGAAAATTTAATGAGGATGTCCAAACAACTTACGAACTCTTAAACATCTCAGTATATGCGGTTTTTTAACCTCTTTGACTCAGTTTAATCATCGCTTATTAAACTTTACTCCTAAGCAATTTATTTGCTATATTTTCTGACATATAATTATATATCATATCTGATGGTAAGGTACTACACAGACGCCATGTTGGATGAATTTGACAAAGATTTTGCTTGTTTGCAATTCAAATTTCATGTCCTTTAAATCCCTTGAGATTGGTTGCACACCACCTATTAAAGCACAATATCCGAAAACAAGTGATTTTGTACACATCATAATTTGTTCACATGAAACTTGATACACTCGAGAATGCAGGCAATGTGAATACAATAGTGATATTTTTGGAATATAATAGACAGTAGATGGAGGGCGGAATTACGAACGGAATGATGCTAATGTAGTAATGAATTAAGTTATTTGCCTCTCAACTTGAAGATTGAAACTTCTTTTGTTTTTGTATTGCCTAACTATGCACTTTTGATCATTTTTTTTCTCGCTACAAGTAAGATTACAACTTTATTTTGTGCTTTTTCTTCCCATTTAAAGTATTTACTCGCAAGTGAGAAAGATAAATATGAAAAATAAGCATACAAAGTGTTTTTAATCTTCACTTCCGCCTTCAGTGTATCGACGTCAAAGTGACGTCAATGGGTAACTTGATATCTAAAAGCAATCTCAAAACAACATGGTGTGACTTAAATAGCACTATACAGCCTCGTTTTCATACCAGACTAACTAGCGCCAATTGTGCACGTGATTGAGTACTTGAAGTGAACTACAACTATCTCGCTCAAGATGACAACACAGGGATAATGCCTTAGGAAATCTTAAACACATCCTATGGGAATCCACAACGTTGTTATGGTAAATTGATTAAATACAATTACTTATATAATCTTTATATTTATGTAGATTTTTTCATTTCTCATATTTTACAGCGCTCTCACCATTTTTCCTTATGTCTTGTCTTCTCAGTTGAAATGTGTATGTGTAGCTATAGTTCTGACCTTCTAAACAACTTGGTAGTGAGTGCCTCTGTTGCGTCTGTTGAGCCTGGAAACTCCCGCTATTTTCAACAGACAATTAACCAGTATCTTACTCCAGGTGAATAGAGCATTGTACATTTAGTACATTAGACATATGTTCATAGTTTAGATGCTTTTAAAAGTCACTCTCGGCTTCTTTTCCCGCTAGCTGACACTCAATGTTGTTCCGTTTTTAACGAACAAACCAGTTACGTAGCAAGTCATGGTATTCCGTAAAATCTAGAGCACGTATTCTTCAAAAGTCATGTTTGTTAACTCATAAAAGATCAAATGTTGTGTATAACCAAGACCGCAGTAAGTCAGCAACTGAAAGATTTGGACCTCCGTTCCTCAATACTCTAACCACAAAAGTCACAACAAATCATTTACCAAAATAACATTAATGAAGCGCTCTGTATTCTGTTAATACTGAATTACAGCCTAAACTTAGATCGAATTTATTTACTCCCGCTTTCTTTGGCACAATCGCAAAAACAATTTTCTATTCAGAAACTGCCAAATCGGAAAAGCAACATGTCTGGCTGTAAGATTGAAATTAAATTGCAACAATCTACAAACAAGTGGCTCAAGAGCATTACAAGCGCAAATCTAACTTTTGGAGTCTAGAAATCATTTCATTAGCACAACAGAAAACTTAAATCTTTAATTTATTTCTCGAAACAAGAGCATTTCGTAAATGAAATGTAAATGTGAGATAAAGTTACCACGCACCATGTTTCACCGCAATTGCCGGTGTGATTTGCCAAAAACTTACGGAATAAGTCAAAGCTACACTCAGAAAAGTTTTATATTGAACCGCCTAAAAATTGTTTCTCCGGTTGATGAGAGTAAATTTTTAATCTCTTACAGTATAAAAGCACTGAGTATACGGAAAACTGCCGTTAAAGTTTTGAAAAGTACGCCACTGGTTGGATGAGAGGAAATCGATTGCGCGTAGTTGACAAATCTTTCACATTTACAAAGTTGACCGATGCACTGCACACTTTCTCCTCTGAAAAAGCTTTTCTCAACGAAGACAAAATATAAACACGCCAAAGTATAACAATCCACAGCAAGATATAAGCCACTGAAGGTTCTCTCTGTAAACAAGCATGAGATGCCTCTGCGGAGAGGAGATCACTTCTCTAATCAATGTCCAATGACATGAAAATTTCGTCGTCTCAAATCACATATATTTTAAAATCAAATAATCTAGAAGTGAAGTTTCAATAAAATTTCAGCTCGTGGCAATGATTTTGTCTTAACGGAGTTGGAACAATCATTAACATTGTCTGAATTTTCAAAAATTAACTTCTGAAACTTGATCTTTACGTGATTTCAAGAATCCTGCAATCAATAATTCAGATTTGAGGGAATTCCTATAATATAAATAGAACCTGGATGTGGTTCGACATTACTACATTGTATCTTAGCCTTCCCCTAGGCTTAAGTAAAACAACTGCTCCGTTTGAACGCGACCAACAGAGTAACGGTATTCGCTGCCTGGTTAATGCAGCTGCTCTAAAACTACCTAAGACCTCGAAATCTTCATTAATCCGGAATGATTAGAGAGAATTGAACAGTGTTTGCTAGAACGCGATGGATCACACGTTGCCTTTGTTAAATGCTCAACATGGAGAACATATATATATGGATTCAATTAGAGTTGCATGTCATTTCATGCAGACATTTGGCAGAGCGGTTCTCAGTGCTAAACTTAGTCTACTTTATTTTAACTTAAAAACGTAACTGAGACAGTAATGGGTTTCCTCTTGCATGTCTTTTGATGATCAGGATGTGAAAATCTTAATCTCAGTAAAAATTTTCTCACGATTGTCGGAAGAATGCCTCTAATTTAGAAATTAAGTTTTTTCCCAATAATCAATATATCGATTTTACAATACATGTAGTCTATATAGACATGTGAAATACTTGTAATTTAAAAGATTGTATTTTGTTAAAATTTATAACATGTTTTCTTTGAAGCAAAATTTACAGGATATCAGAAAATACATGTATATTAATTGATTTAAGTTAAATGAAGAATCGATTCGGATTATCTATAAACAAATCCTGCTGAAAATTAACATATACCATATAATTTTACAATTATATAAACATTTTGTCCAAAACTTAGATATGTGCTAATTTTTATACTTAACGACGATTGGGGTTTTTTCGCGGAATCTGCTGACACAATTAATCATTCAGTCTCAATTTCGTATTCTAGTAATATTTGACAGTTTTCCTTTTTTGTCCACTATGAGACATTCTACAAATTCTATAGTGACTGAAAAAAATGTTGGGATATTGTTTCACAGACATAACAATCCTTTGAAAAGTTGACTCTTCGGTTTTGAAAGGATGTTACACAACATGATCTTTGAAACTTGACGTTGGAAAATTTCAAATATCATCAATAAGCAAATCTCATAGAACAGAAAAAAGATATCATGTTGACTTGTTTTTCTGTTTCCAACGAAGCCGGCATTCTTGGCTCTCTGCACCCACATTTTAACAAACTTTGATATCCGGTGTGATCAGGGAGGTGTTCTACACACCCTCAAATCAAGCGGAACTATATTCGCCACAAATATGTGGACTAGCTTTCATTTAATGCACGATAAAATACTGCATGTTAACTATCGGATACCACGGTGCCTTTTTGGTATGTGGTCACCTTATTTCTGTCTCGTTAAAAATCTCGTGTGTCCGGAACTTACGGAACAAAGTTTTAAGTAAAGCTTTAGCTAATACTTATAACCGTTGGCGTTGTTGTGGTAAAGCAGTGACTATTAACGCTTTAATCTGCATGTAAACAAAAACAACAAGAAAGGATGTAAAACCAGTGGTATTATGTCACTAACACCTGCTCTATTATTTTCTAAACTGATGGTTTTCTTCTGACGGAAGAAAGCTTAAACTAGCAAAATCTGTTGTTTAGGTAGAACAGAGACTATTAAGCTTTTAATCTGTATGTAAACAATAGTATATAAGAAAGGATGACTGCAGTAAAACACCAGTGATATTATGCCACTGACACCTGTTGTATTATTATTTTCAAACTGTTGCTATTCTTCTCATAGCTTGCTTAAATTTTAAACAATGTATCTAATGACCTTGTCATGTGATATATGAAAGAAACACCGCGAAATTATAATAACACTTTTTTGTTCGCCGTTTGCATGTTTGATACGCTTGAATTCTGCCGACCAAAGACTATTTATAATAACTTGATGATATGGCGCTAAATAAGCGGCTTGTTCGTGTTGTCCGCTATGTTATATAAATGTCACGATATGTCTTGAACAGCTCACCCTAGCCGCAAACTGTCACACCTTGCAGTGTAAATTTGATGAATAAAACCTGGGTGATCTTAAGTAAAAGTCTAATATTATTGACATGAAATATAGTACGTTTGTTTTTTTATTCATAATAAACTTAAGAAGGACGAAAATTTAATGGCACTTAAGCAGGCAGTTAGTTGAAAATTTAGGAGTCTCAATTTACACTGGAAGTGCCCTAACCTCAAGAAAAACGGAAGAAAATGCCACATCACAAGGTCGCATTAATCTTGATATCTTTTCGTGTTGAAATAAAATTTTGAAGTTGCGGTGTGTAAGTAAAGCTATCTATAATATCTCCACACATGTTTTGAAGGTTTAGGGTTAGCGGTCAAATTCACTCCCCACGAAATCCGACAACACAATGGCGCTCGCACTTGACACAATTTATACGTCAGTATCCGGACGCTCTGATTGGCTGAGCGCTAATGATTATTAGTAGAATTGTTGTTACGTTATGAGTAAAGTGTAAACACTCCGCAATGAGCAAGGTACGTGGGCCCACGACATAACGCAGAGAATATATCTCAATGAACGTCATTATAGACAAACCATGGTAAAGCACAGTAGTGTATCTCTGGATTGCAATCCAACATCGTCGTCAAATCTTAAATTATATTCTTCTTCTCTTCTCCTACAGGATGAACTTCAGTTATTTATCGAGGCATTACTACCACACGTTAAGTCATTCGCATACACCTGGTTTAACCTGCAGGCACGGAAACGCAAATACTACAAGCGCCATGAACTTCGTATGAGTTGTGAGGAAGAGAGAAAGTGTAAAGATGAGTTAGAAGCGGAATCTGCTGAAGTTAAAGAGAAATGGGCTTCACGTTTACTCGCAAAACTTCGCAAAGACATTCGACCTGAATGTAGAGAAGACTTTGTTTACGCCGTGACAGGACGAGATTGCTCACGTTGCGTCATTTCAAATCCTGATCAGAAAGGCAAAATGCGACGTATAGACTGTTTACGCCAAGCTGATAAAGTCTGGCGGCTTGATTTAGTTATGGTTATATTATTTCGTGGTATTCCTTTAGAAAGTACGGATGGGGAAAGACTTGGGAAAACTAAACTTTGTCAAAATCGTGCACTTTGTGTCGTACCAAATCATATCTCGGTCACGATCAGGGAATTGGATTTATTTCTTGCGAACTTTATATACCGTCAAGGTAATATTATATCGTTTAGTGTCATTTAGTATGATAAGGATGAAGTTAAACCACGTTTATGAACACACAGTGTCTAAAACTTTCAACCATTTATTTAAACTGCCATGTCATGTTAAAACTTCGCATCACTTTGTGAAGTATTAATTTACATACCAAGAGATCATAATAACATTCCCCAGTAACATTAATAATTTAATTAAACATTTCTTCCTAAAATAAACTCTCTCTGTGTTATATAGAGAATAAGAAAGATTGTGACAGTCCGGCTAGAACAGGTTCAGCCTGTCTGAGCGACCAAGTTGAATTCTCGAGTAAGTTTAGTAATGAACTTGTTTGTTGTTTATATGAATTATACCAGACATTATAAGTTCGTCTTGAATATCAAGCGAAGGTCGTCAAGATTTCGATTAAGTTAGAGAAGTTTACTCGACATTATGCCATTAAGCGTACAATATTAACGCGTATTTTATAAACAAACGCACAATTCCCGCCATAGAGTAACTCAAAATGTTTACTTCGCGTGCACGTGTTTGCCAGCTATCATGTCGCACTATCTTTTGATCTTATGTTCCCGAAATGACAGCTTTAATAAGTTTTCGTGCCGATTTTGCCATTTTCCACATGGCCTTGCTATATTGATTGTTGCGCTCATTCGTTATTTGTTAAATACTTGTTCTTTGTGATAAAAATAATCATTCTTCGCCCGCTGTTTATATCAAGTTTATAGATGATTGCCTCCCTTCCTTTCGACGGTGTCTCAATTGTTTCGCAGGAAACGCGAAGACAAAACCCACCAAACGAAACACACCTTACAATTCAACATGCCTAATCCCATAACACTACACAGACAATGACATTGTTTTGCTTTTAGCATTTTATATTAAACGGAGTATTTATGATTTTATACTGTTTAAATGCGATCATAATATGATTTAACACAACATCCTGTTATTGACATTTTCATGTGGTTTAACTTAAAGACTTAAACATGTCAAACGAAAGTGAACCAAATCACGGTTATTTTAAACCAAGGAAACGATTCATAATAAAGTTAGTTGTCTCTATTATCACAATAATTTTATGATTGTATTTAAACTACATAGGCAATTTGAAGAGCACTTCAAGAGCGTATGTAAAGTGCGGTGAAGTTGTTTTATTATCCCAGCATGATGTCGAAAAACCCTTTCACGTGTACAAGTTGCAAGATAAATGACTTTGCGGCCAAGGCGTCAGCGTAAACATTTCTTTTACGAAATAAAAAATATTTATACCAAATTTAATATCGTTTTCGAGTGTCATCAAACGTGTGTCGTAATGATTAACTAAATGTTAGCTCATTAGCATTGCGTGAGCAAACATTGCATAATTTAATGTGACAAACATCAACAAATACTAGAACAAAGCATGAATAGAAATCGTGTCATTCTCTGCACGCGAGGACAAAAATCGTCATGTAATAACTTTAGAAATGGTCTTAAGTTGTTTTGAGCGTTAATGGTTGTGAAAGTTAAGACTTACTTTGTGCCTTGAAAAGTGGAACTTAAAGCAATAGTGAAATGCGCGCGAAAAATAAGTTACCTTGCATGCTTGTGAGTTGTGGTTGTATAATCAACGCACAGCAATAAATTATCTCGTTTTTTTATAACTCCTATTTTACTAACTCTATTTTACTAATTCTAAGGGGATCTTTAATTCCTGAATTGGACTATCCCAGGACAGAAAAAGGGATTAGTTGACTAAGAACGAGACAGCACTATACAGCATTAACTTATGGGGGTCGTCATGTGCACTTCAATTTATGCAAATGTGATTGTTGTAGGTCGATTAAACAATTCTTTATGCTAGATTTAGTTAAAACCGTCTTTATATCACATCAAAGCTTGAAGCTCCCTACCTATACTGCTTTCAATTGAAATTAAGATAGATAGATCGATAGAATAAGTGACCGATATTAACACGGTAACATATATGAACATGACTTGCGTGTTGAAATTTCGTGTCACGTTTTGGTAAAGCGAACTGCGTATACACAATATTGAATCTACACACTTCCTTTATGATTGTAGTTCCTGTTTCGTTCTCGGCACTCAAAGACGGTTTGTTTCTTCAAGGAGCGTAACTCCGCCTGATTGCTTTGCTGATTTAAACGTTGTAAAATATCTTCTCAAAGAACGATAACAGGAACTGTCAAGTGCCTCATTGCCTAGCGAAAAGTATAATTGTATTTTTAAAATGCAAGTTGAGGTACAAGTGTTGACGCAAGATGAGCTTATTTGGTCATTTTCTAGTGCTCACACACCCTCGAGTGTGTGGTATGCTATGAAAACATCACAAATACTATAGACAATAGAGTGAATCATTTGCACACACCCTCGAGTGTGTGGTATGGTATGAAAACGTCACAAATACTATAGACAATAGAGTGAATCATTTGCAATTGTGGTGTAAGTCTTTCAAATTGAAACGGAACTACCTTTCAATTTTTGCAAATTCATCAATTCTGGTGGTAATTGCTTATATCTAAAAACATGAATCAACAGGTTTCTCACAGTCAGTAGGAGAAATACAGGATTTACACAGTTGAAATGTCATACTTATAGCAGAACTACACAGAACAGGTTACTCAATTCAAAGATTTACAGTGAAGTCATGTGGTTTGACACATCTATTATGTCACATCTATTGTTCTCTTTAACAACTTAAAGATTGAATTTCCGTCAGTGTTGATAGGAGCAATGTTGTGTTTGATAAATTAGATGTAGTCAAAGAAAGAACAATAGAAATGTCAACAAGAGCATCTTTTTGTGAGCTTGTTCTACAAAATACTGGCAACTCGTACTGTAATCAGTATGGCACCTTTTATGCACGAAGAGTTACATAAATTAAGGCTGTTTGTGAATCTGTCCTGTTGTGTTGCATTACTTTGGATTTTTATTTAGTTTTTCATAGTTTTTGATAATCTATTGGGTATTTACTTAATTTCTATTTTCATTGCCATCTTCCTATAAGTATTGGAATGGCAGTGATCATAACTGCCTAAACAAATAAACACCAATATGTAATTAAAAATTCAGGTCTTAAAATTTAACTAGTACTGTATTTTCAATATACAGATCTTGCAATAACTGATGATAAACTTCATTAAATTATTTTTAGTTATTTTTATTTCATAAGCTTTGTCACATCTTTAACATTAGCACATTACATAACAAGTCAATATACATGTCATAACGTTTACAAAATTGTGACTGGGTAATCACCACTGCTTTTGGCCAATTACTGTGATCCCAAACGGCAAATAAGCACACGACTTACAAAGGTTTAGACAAGTCACGAGCCTGATTACATTTTAAACAAATGGTTTTCCAAGTTCGAGGTTTTACTTTGAAAAACAGGAAGTTTGATATTCTTGAGATTTTCAGGAAGCTATACATTAATTTGATTATGTTACATAATTACGTACGAACTCATTGCCTGCTAACTGATTTCCCAGCACGATTGCAAGGTACACTGCACGTTTCTACCACTCGTACCATGCAATCAGTGACGCACGTAAGTCGTGAAGGACTTATCTGGAGGTATTATATTGGGAGTACAACAAACATACCCTATTTATCAGGAAAACAAAGTTGCTTCCAACGCCCTGACCAAATTTTGGTATGCTGCCGGTCTCTTTATATACGTGAGAAATAGGAATCGGACAGTGGTCGTGGTCAGTCATCAACAATCTGCCTGTTTGTTAGTTACTCGAGTTTTTAAAAAAACCCCAAGAATTTCAGAGCAATACTGTTAAGTAAATCTAAAAATCCGATTTTACAATCTCGGAACGTCCATACGTAGCCAAACGTACTGAAGGGAATAGAGTCATGGTACGTGGTTTTGCCAAAAAAAACTTGACTGACATATTTTACAACCGTTCTTTTAACAAAAACTGTTTGTTGGGATTCTTATACGAAATATTAATTGTATGGAATTTTACTTGTCTGAGACGTTAGCAATGATGTTGCCATATTAAGCTTTATAAGGAGAAAGACGGAACCATATTTAGGTTTTGGCGTAAACAAGGATACGATTATATCGTTTGATTATGATTTATGAAATAAGATTTTTCATAAGACGGTATCTTTGTTGATTGCTAGATTTACAGTTATGTTTGAACGGAGTTGGCCAGTCCCAGTTTTGTGGGATGAACAATTGATTAAATTGATCAGATCAAATACTGACGAACGACCACGTAATTCAACATGACACGATAGCTGATTGTTTTAGCAGATACAAGCTGGTTGTTTTAAAAAGAATAAGTGCACCTCAATATTAAACTATTTTTGTCCTGTGTACTCCACTCCCAAACTATATTTGGATCAAAATGATATAAATATAAATAACCACCTAACAATGACCTATTTTTGTTAACATATGCAAATGCTTGTAGAGGATAGGGGGATTAAGATTCCAACGGAACCTACATATGTGTATTCATGCATTGCCATTGCGTCCATGATTGAGCCTGTATGCAGGCATGCAATAGTCTTCCAGAAAGATGTAAACGAAAACGCAGGAGTGGTTGCCCAATCTTCCGAGCCAAGGGATCATGTTAAAAGCGCTCGACAACAATTACAACTCTCTCTATATATACAATAAAATAAATATTACAATATAATATAATAGCCCTAGGATATAAAGATATGAATATAGTTTTTGACATCTGTTTGCCAATATGATTTTCTGAGAAGGAATTCTAAGAATAAATCAGTATTAACCACTGCAAGCTAGTGCGCAATAATAATATTCATGCTTTTGCTTGAAACATCACTGATATTTCTCATGAAAACAACAAACAGCAATAAGCTCACACAAACATGAAACCAGCCACTAGCTTGATGGAATAGCGAAGACATTGTCATTCAACAAAAGGTCATATCCCTTTATCAATCAAATTGTCTGTCAAACAAAGTAACGTTTTAGTGTTGTCTAAATATGTTGATGATTTGCAAGGCCAAGGTAAACCAAGTTGGTCTGAAGTGCCTCATGCCGATAGTCAAAACTGATCTTGTGTCCTGCTGATGTCGTTCCGGGCTATTGTCCCGGTCTTGTCTGTACCATTTCCTGATCCAACCTGCCGCGACCACAACTCAGTGGCCGCCATCTTGAATTATACTTTACACCCCATCGTGTCCACATGTGGTGCACATGCAGGGTATTTACTTCACACACGGTAGTGAACTTCTGACATTGCACACCGCTGTTACATAGTCTTAATGTAGTCTCATTTTTAACAAATGTTCCTATGAAAATATTGTAGTAATAAATAAAAACGTGGATGTTGATACTCGTCAGGCTATAAAAAATATAGTTCTTATTGAAAATACCTCGACGTTTCGAGCATTGGCCCTTTTTTCGTCTGGACAGTATCAGTGTAGGATTAGGAAGATACAAATTAATACGCTGCTCTTATAGTAAAATTAAAGCTACAAGTACAAAGGTATCTGAGGGAGGAACGACTGAAGATTGGTCTATTATGACTAAAACACTTCTGAAAAGCTCTAAACTGAAGAACTGAATAATAAATCCCGTGTTAATGCTAGTGGAGAGCTAAAATATTTCTGTAACATATATATAATCTTTATAATTTTCCATTATCCCTCGCTTAGAAGCTGCTAGCACAGTAGCACTGATACGAAATTCTTTGTTCCTTTGAGACCTACGTATTACACGTATTCGACATGTTTTCTCACCGATCAACTTCAATCAATCAAACTTACTTTGAAAGGAGTTAGTTTACATACGTCATAGGAAATGGCCTTAATTAACCTCCCGCAATGTTGTATGGTATATTTATTCTTATTCAACGGAATAATATATTTATTCGATTAACCTCAGTCGCTTTTTGTATCAATCCAAAACTAATATTAACATGAATACTGAAGATGCTGTTTATTTTACAATCCGTTTTCACATGCAGTAATGATAAATTACAATTAGCCATTGTTCAGTGTTTTTATTTTGATGTTAAAACTTAAAAACCTTATTGGTAACATTAAATATAGTGTACCATAAATTAAGATAGGTGAACAATAACCAAAAACGAACATGTTGGGTAAACATCGTCCTATAGCTAACTCTCCTATGAAAAAGATAACATATCGTTTCTAGAAATCTATCTCATTCAATATGAATTTTGCGCATCTCTACCATAGAAATAATAGATATATATCTATTATTTCTATGATCTCTGCACGCCAGAAAATTTCTGAAAAACTCGTCATAGTATAATTTATTGATGAATTGGAGGAAAGCTTTGTCTTATCAGTTTGCCCGGTAATGGCCTGGTTTTTCGTATAAAAATATAGAATACGAAAAATATGTTTACAGTGACAGTGTATACATGCGATAGTACTGCGTACCATATTTATATTAACTTGCACTGAAGGTTAGGCAAGGTTCTCTCGCCAGCAGGGGAAATCCTACATTCGGTGTACACAGAATTTAATCGTTTGCTTCCCTAAACACTAAATGGCAAAGAAGAATGATAGTTTAGGAAGTTTAATTTTAAGACAGATTCAACTTTAGTGTTTGAGTTACCAAATAATTGTGTTATGCTCTATATAAACCTGCTCTTGATAAATAAGGATATATAGCTATGCACGGTATTACTTATACTGCAGTTATATATAGTAACCTCGACGTATCGAGCAATTATTATATTGCCATTGAGAGTAAAATCTTTCATGGAATAAAATTTTCATGAGATTCGTCTCAGTAAAAAGTAATTTTATCTATAGACTATATAGGCTCAAGAGGAATAAAAATTTATAACAGAGTTAATGTCTGCGTCAGCTGCCTTATTCCTTAATCTATAAAAACACTTAAGTAAATACGTAAGATTACGTATGTTAAACTACGTGGTAAAACTTCGGTACTTAAATAAACTTGACCTTGAAATATAATTAGTGGGTTCTGGAAGTTCAGATGGAAATTCACTATTCGTTGTGATGAAGTAATAGACAGCTTTAGCAAACACAACGCGACGTCAAAGAGGACGTGAAAATGGCGTAAAATGGAAAATGGCACATCCATAGACGTGAAAATGGCACATCCATAGATGGGCATATCACGCCATTTTTACGCCATTTTCACGTCCTCTTTGACGTCGCGTTGTGTTTGCTAAAGCTCTCTAATAACAGCCGTGCCCGCCATGCCAATTCAGTTTGGTGACTCGATAACATATAAAATACGTCCTATATATCACATCGATCACGTTTTATAATTTTATACCATGCAGGCCATTACCGCCTCCAACCTAAATCTAGATGCTACGTACTGTTACGCGACAGCACGCTACACTATATGCATAGATCATGTGGAAAATCTTCACGTATTTAATAAACGAAAAATTATTTTAATATATGTACTATTTAATTTAGGGATTAACCTAGTTTCAGGGTCTCAGACTTGGTTCTAAATTTTAAAAGTAACAAAGGCACATGCTTTCCAAGATACCAACCCAAAAATTTGTCTTAATGTAAAGTACAATTTTTAACATTTCATGAAGAATTTCTCCGAATTATTTTACTTTTCTCCGAGACCTATCCTATAATACCTCACTCTACAGAGAATCCAAATTTTTATCTTGTACACTTTCAGCTATGATAATGTTAGAAAATTAATTCATCTGAGTGATCTGGATTTTTCAAACAGTATTAAGTGGTTTAAGGACTGGTCTATTACAAGACAAATAAACATTTGTCCTGGATTAACAGGAACTGTTCCTATGACGTGAACGAAATTGCTGGATCTAGCTTCACCGTGACCTTGAGTTATCACTTCTGTTTCTATTTATAAATTAATCTGTTTTAATGTCCAAAACACTTTCTACTGTATATTTAACACCACTAAAACGTTAATATATATTTTTTCAACATTATAACTTAAACTATCTGGTAGCATTACAACCATAAAAAGTTTTCTCATCCTGAGTTCATTCAAGTATTTAATTTACAAAATAATCTGAAGCAATTTCTCAGAGAAAAAGCGCAAGCTATATGATAAATACTTATACATTTATCAAATATCTCTTTGTCTTAAAACATCTGCCCCATTTCTCAGTACTTCCCGAAAAGAATGATTCTCGATACTTGGCCACGCCTATAACGATATGTTTTACTTTGTTAACAGCTCCCAACTCATTAGAAGGAAACCTCGCGACATCAGGAGTGTTTTCAGTCAGTGAACTGTACAGATGTTCTCAAAGTAAGTCTGATAAATTTGAATAAATGTGAATCGTAAAGGTCGCTTTTCATTAACAGACCGATCAGACCAGAAATTTCGTTTCTGTGTTCATGGAAAGATCTAGGTCAATATTTTCATCAGTACGTACATCCGTCCAACGGACAAAGGCAAAATTAAAATATATTTCTTCAAAACCACAACGTCAATCCAGTTTTTCGAACCAAATTAAATGTAACTATACTAGAATACCCTATCAGATGTGTCTAATGTAGGAGTCAATTCCAACTGCGACACCCCCCTGGGCGAACCCTTGACTGGTCAATTTCCCCACCGTGTGGGTGAAAACCATCGTCAAATTCCCCACGGTGCGGGTAAAAAAAACATAGTCAAATACCCATCTGCCTCGTAAGATTCCCATATATAAATTCTTAATGTGTATGTGAAGAGGACCAGGACTTTAAATGTATTTTGTTTGAATGAAATAGTGTATTACTTTTACAATTTTTAACAACTAGAACATAAAGTTCTCCAACAAAACAAACCAGACATTTTGTTCATATATTACATGCATGTATACTTGCTTGTCCACACTTTTCAAGCTGCAACTCATGCAGAGGGTTCTGATCTTTTTAATAGAGAGCTTAGGCAATTGATTCACGGACGCCAACCCGGATGTAAATTGAGCCGTTATAGATGGTGACAGCCGTTCTTGTTTGACATCACGGACGTGAAATTAGATTGACTACTGTTCTTGATTTCAAGCAACAACTGCTGACACCATAATTAACGGCTAAGTTATGTACGCATATTACAGCTGTTCTATAAACATCCCTGGTGCGGTTCCAAACTTTATACAAAGGCATTTTTAAGGCAGGACTTTACGCAATAAATTTCCACATTTCCACGTGAAAACTTCTTTAAAAGCCAATAAAATTAGTCGACCAATTTTCGTACAACCTGGAAATGAGTCAAATGCCCGACGGGGTGGGAACGGTTTCGCGTCAAATTCCGGTATGTGCGGAATTAAATTCTGGTCAAATCCCGGGGATTCGCCCGGGGGGGGGAATGATCGCAGTTGGAATTGACTAATGACTCATGGATAAATCGATTTTCCTAAAGCCAAATAGGTCTAGTAAGAAAATCACTCTTCTCACACACGAGTGACAAGACTAAGGCGAAATCGTAATCAGACAACTGCATGTTGCAGGAATTGAACTCAGGTAACGAAGTAAAACCCACACGCACTAAAAAGTGTTTCACTATTAACACTCTTTGTCTATTTATCATTCATCTCTGACCGTAGCTCCCATCGTATGTGGACATTCAGGCACGAAATACTCAAGAACAGACCTCGAAGGTGTAGGATACTGTTCAACTAGAAACAACTATGGCCCATCAGCGGTAGAAAACTCGCCATATTTATTTGATCAACTAACAAGAAAACGAAGTCGTACGAACAGTTCATCAATGGATGACGACATGGAGGAGGATGACGAAGGCGGTTTCCATGGCAGCAATAACCGTTCGCCTGGAAGCCAAGGCTCTGCAGGATGGGAAGTTGATCAAGGTATATTGGAGTTTTTGACGTCTTATATCTATTTCTCACACAGAGATAATTATGGCAAGCCATATCTGACAAAAGTATCCGAGTTTCAATTCACTGTTCGAGATCGATAAATTGATATTCGAGATCGATCGATAAATAGATAGTCGAGATCTATAAATCGATGCTCGAGATTGATTAATCTATAGTCGAGACAAAGAAATACATGGTTGAGAAAGTAATCATAATGTGAGATAAGTAATCGTAAGGCGAGAAAATAATCGTAAGGCGAGAAAATAATCGTAAGGCGAGATTACAAAAGTAAACATAAGGCGAGATGTCTGACTGTACATGTGGTCAGACGCAATGGTTGCTTCTTTATGTAGCCCTACACGAGTTATGTCTGTGATTATATATAGGGTTGGGTTTAGGGTGGGGGTTGGGGTTGGGGTCAAGTTATACATTTCGTGTAGGGCTACATAAAGAGCCTACCGACGCACTTCATCTTTTTCAGAGTGTAAAAGTAAAAAATATTAATAACATGGCGTCGTCTCCACTTGGCCATGAGGAGTTGAGAAATTTTCTCGAAATTCTTAACACACTATTAAACCAGATTCAGCGCTCTCTGACTATCAATGACCCTATTTGGGTAGAACACTGTAAGAACAAGCTAGAGAACTACATCTCGATCGTGGCAGCTATATCTGACCCCATACAGTGGTGAATGCCATGTACAGTCGGATATCTCGCCTTATGTTTACTTTTGTAATCTCGCCTTAAGATTATTTTCTCGCTTAACGATTACTTATCTCACATTATGATTACTTTCTCAACCATGGATTTCTTTGTCTCGACTATAGATTAATCAATCTCGAGCATCGATTTATAGATCTCGACTATCTATTTATCGATCTCGAATATCAATTTATCGATCTCGAACAGTGAATTTAAACTCGATACACTTTTGTCAGGTATGGCTTGCCATAGATAATGAAACGAGATTAGCATATAATTACAGAAAGACAATCTGTGGCTAAAACAACATTCTGCGCGACTATATGCTTCTTACCTACGAACAGGCTGAGGCAACGAGGAGTAACGAACGTCAGCGTCGATGTCCTGAACTGTTACACGCTGGACCATGTCCGTTATCCTAAAATTACAAATAAATTACATCGTGGTATAGTAGATGGTGTGTGTGCCTTTCATCTCTGTGACTTCGTTCGATTCCTGCAAAATGCAGTTCGATTCTCTGATTATAATTTTACCTCATGCAAGAGCATAACGCATGTGAGACAAACACCGCCGATTTTCCGGCTATTCCGGTTTCCCCGCTACTACACTTATTAAATCTGAACTTACCATAAAAACAAAATCATGGTTTCGAATTTCAATTTACAGCAAGTCCTTCTCACTACTCGCAAACACCTCTACTGAAACCAAAGACCGAGCCACCATTCGGACTGGGATGTAGTTACGTCACTACGGGTGTAACTGGACCTCAGAAGATGGACACAGCAGCCATGATTAGAGTCGCTCAAAATGGACATCCATGGCCTCCCTTATATGGTCATCATACACATAATGCATTAGCCAGATCTGCACCAGCTGTTTTACAGAAAGGACCTGCATTCCCCCACAATGCAATGCTAGCTGAGATGTCTCATTTACCATTCCGTGTTCCAACAGGTAAGCAGGAAAGGTACTCTCTCTATACTTTGAATTTATACTTGAAACATACTTCAAATTTTTACATATACTAGTCAATGTCCTTGAACACTTTTAGAGTTTGGAACAAAAACCTTTGTTTGATATCTTTGATTAGCATGAATCAGTTCTCTACTTTTGAATGTTGTTCAAGAAAAATACAAAACACAAACTACAAAACAACTACAGTACAACTACAAAATACAAAAAGACCACTATTTCCAGGCTACTTATAAGTCATGGAAAACTAGGAAACATTAATATTGCGGAAACATTTGAAAATTTGGATATTTTCTCGGATGTTTGCACGCATTTGGAACGGGACGGGAGCGACGGGACGCTAGCTTACTATGCTAGGTTAGCTTCTAGCACAAGCAGTTATAGCATTCGTCATCAGTTGAGTCATCTGGAAGCTGAGAGGATCAGGGAGACGCACTCTAGTTACACGAAGATCAAGCACTGCCCAATCCCAGCTGCAGAGCACATAATCAATATTTATAATCATCCTAGCCCAATTACACTTGACCTTGTACTAAACGGTAAGAGACTTTACTGTTTTAAATCGTTTAAATATTTCTCACAGCACAATCACTTGGTAGAAGTTGCTCAGTTCCTGATTCGTCAAAGAATGGTTCACCTCATGGTGCTGGATTTCTTGAGAAACTAAGTGGAATGAAACAAGATTGTTTATCTCCTCTAGCAGTGAGTAGATCATCTCCTGGTACAGCAGGTGGCAATATTTCTACACATCGTCCACCACCAAGTGATCTACTCTGTAATAACACTGGAAATAACTTTAATGAAAGAACACAGGTAGGTCAAATAGTATGTAGTTTTTCCATAGAATTCGAATGAATATGAAATGCATAGTCATTGGACCTCAGGAAACTAACAAGTCTGGTTTATACTAGAGAATACATGAATCACGTTGCTCAGTTGCATTGACTCGGAGGTTACTGTAATTCCACATAGTCAGTTCAATCGCTTGATAAAAAGTATGCAAGGCGTACATTTAAACATTGTTAATGGGCAATACTCTTGAAATTAATTAAGGTGTTGATCGTTAACTAGTAAATCTATTGTCAGTGGCGCATATTAATACATCCATGTTGAACAAGCATGCCCGAAAAATGCACATGAACCTCAATATTCATGGGATATCAAGACCATTGGCTTTCTTTGGCTTGTGAGGCAGTCCTTCTTGCGATAGTAACTAAGTCTTCTCAAAGTAAACGTTGCGTTCATGATAAATCTTTCAGGGACAGGACACCCATTGCGCACAGTATATCAATGTAACGACAGCGAACAGTTTATCCAGCGGTGTCAATCCAGCGGTAATAAACTTGTTAAGTGACAACAATGACGTTCTTTCATCACAGTGTTCCAACCTCAGAACTGCGCAACTCCAACAACAGTGGCCTCAAGGTATCCACAGTGTTCCTGTTACTACGATGGCCGCGACGTCAGATACCACGGGGACTGAGTACCAGTTCTTCGTCAACCAAGCAGGTAAGACTGTTTCCTCCTTGGTATAACCTCGTTATATTGATCGACAGTTTAACGATAGTTTATAGAATACAGCGTTTGGATAAATATAAACAACATAATTAATTACCTATGATACTCCAGGTTTGGCCCTCGTTACGTGTGTATTTCATTTTCTCCCAAACAGTCAACAGTAACGTCTAAATTTACCAATATAATATATATTGTTTACGTTTGCAAACCTTGTATTTTATTAACTATGGTATAACCCATATAACGGATAACTGTGCAAGAGATAAAAAAGCATTGGTAACAATTAGTATATAGGAGTCAGAAGAATGAATACCTGATTAAAATAGATATTTATTTTTTCTTAACAGAAAGGTTGTTTGGTATAATTCCAAATGATGCAGCAGATGTTGCCGCTGACTCAACCAGAACGGCGACGTAAGTGATCGATATCTGAACTGGATGGTTCATCATGGTTCCTGCTGTATCGCTGCGACGCTGCCACAGATGTATTCTGGGTAGCCACTTGCATTCAGGGGTGGGATCAACATCCAGTTAAACTGCACCACATTGTACACAGACAATGGTACCGTTTAGAGAGAAACATGGGAAATAATTGTGTTTTCGTTGGACATCTCTAGCTAGAAAAGTAGAGTGAATATTTTATGTACAGTTCTAGTAAAGAATAAGGCTATTCGAGATAAGCTAGAGTTCTAGAGACAGCATAAATTCTCTAGAGAACTGGAAAAACAGCTTTCAAAGCTGTGAAGATAGTTCGTTCATCAGTTAAAGAGTTCATTTTTTAAAGAGATTGTAAAAGGTTATAAGATACAAGAGTGAACATGTATTTCATGTATGTTTAATGTTTCTCTGAACATTGCACATGCCCAATTGGCAATACGTGTTTGGAGAGGAATCAGAATGAGAAAACACTTTTCAGTTTAGCACTTCAGCTCTTTCTCACTCATCTACCGATTATATGATGTTTGCGTCCACCAAGTGTGCTATTTGCAAGATGATAACATGTGCGATTTTCAAAATTATAAAAAAATACAAGATATTAGCAGTAGAAAGTGGAAACATGCATGCATGAATTACTGTAACAATTACATGAAGTTTCGTGTTTGTTCTTGTTCTTTTAATCATGTGTATTTAAGAAGAGCCAAAATATGAACTAATATAGAGTAAAAGTAATATGAAATATTTAGTAAATAGTAATAAAGCCGCATTCATTCTATTTTAAACCTGCCAAGCAGGAAAATATATTGATTAATGCAGAAATACGCTGTTCAGTTGTAGTACTTTCAAAGTAGTTGTGTTGGCAGTAGATCATGGTAGGGTTACGTCATTTCTTCATCTGCCATGTTGTTATGATCATTTGTATAACGATATTTTATAGGGATGCGTGCGTACACTACAATATTATTACGGTCAATTATCAATAACATCAATAATATATCGAGAGTAGTCAATAGAGAGAGTTGAAGAGCTTTTGACTATTAAGATACAATCAAGTCAAATTCTACTGTCGCCACTGTCCAAAATTAATCGACTGTTTGTGAGAATGACAGCGATATATGACATCTCGGACGTATATTCGCCGTAATTGCTAGTCACATCTGAGTCTCTCTAATCCTTCATTGGCCCTGGAAATGAGGTACTTTGAGATTCTATTTCTATCAGTGATCCCTGTTAACCTAGCAAAGCATTATGGTAGTTGTAGCACGCAATCGCAATGAGATATCCTTGTTCAAATGACTTACTGTCGATCTAGCTGACACTCAACCTCGTACGAGGTTGGCTGACACTTGATTCTAACTTGGTACCTTATGTTACAAAAATTATTGTATTCTGTAATTTTTATTGCTGTGATTACTTTGTTAAATAAGAATTAATATAATATTTAGTTTCTATTTACGTTAACAGTAACTGATATTTTATGTAAATGATATTTTTTGGTATAAGCACCAGTACAGGATGTTAGCGAAACAGTAGAATTGCGATATGCTGTGGAACGGCATACATGCACTGAAACGTTACAAAGACGTTTTACTGATATACTGTTCAGAAATTTACTGTAGTCCAGCCCCATGTTTGTTCTTTATGAATAAAATAGAATATAAAAAAATGGATATTTGTGTCATTTAAAATATTAACCATTTTTAAAATGCAACCTAGTTGTTCTCCTCATGAAGAACAGTAATCCTGTATACTGGAAAACAATCGGGCAATCATTTATGGTGAGTGGGGGATCTGGACCCTCGCTAGTTTTGTTATTTTCCCAAATGTGTGGGGGAGGGTCTAAGAGACAAACAAGAGCATTCAATGCATGCACCCACACTCTTCTAATCTTCACCACGTTACTTGAAAATGTAGCAAATAGCTTTCTAGACAGTATAGAAACACAACACCTTTTCTGGCCGAGGTAGGGCAAGGGGGTGTCAGTCACAAACCGACGTAGATGTGTAATTTACGCGTGTGTAGGAGGCTAACCGATTTGGTCAGGAGCAAATTGGGCCACAGATAGGTGATAATGGCTCAGTGGGTCTTTGGAGTTTGAATGTCAGTAAGTTGTGAGGTACTCAGTTTAATAAACGAGCAGTCCGAGTGTTTTATTAGGTTTAAAACCACGATCGCGCAGCGCGAGTGCAGGTATTAGACCTAATAAAACACGTACTGCGAGTTTATTGAACGGCTTAAAAAACGTCTCATTAGTATTCTTTATATAAGGAATACTTAGAATTAGGATGAGCTTTTATATAAAGAATACTAATGAAGATAAGTTTTATCAGGTATAAAGCCACTTCACGTGACATATTATGGTTGACATGATTTGCCAAATATCGTATGAATTATTAATGCATGAGTTTTTGAACTAAAATTCAAGCATGGTGTCCAAAACATCCATGTTCCAAAATATAGGGCAGCAACAAAGGTCCACCACTCCTGTCTGTTCAGAGCCAGCTTCTAAATGTTACTCCATGTATGATTGATGGTCTTTAGCTTTCCCTCAACAGTTCGAGGCTTGGTGTTCTTGAGGAAGCTCTTTTTCCCTTTTTTCCTTCTGATGTCCAATGTCCACACGTGTCATGCTATCAGCTTCTTTTCTCAACATAGTGTTCCAACCGCTTTTTTATGAGGATGGGTTCCATGCTCTCCCAAAAATGATACTGAGCAAGAAGTCCTTTGTGTGAAAAGCTGACAATTTAGTGAAATCGCTATTTCGAGGGTGAAAGAACACAGCTTATAGGAGGGTGAAAGAACACAGCTTTGGTATATAACTTCAACTTGGTCTTAATGTTGTACTACTTGAACGCATTTCGTGCCTTGGTTTCTGATGTCATTTCCTGCTCCACAATCGTGTCTCATAGTGTTGTCCAGGTAGGTGAATTCGTCAGTTGTGTGTAGATCGTCTCCGTTCACATGGATTGGTAAAAGTTATGGGACGTTCATTATCATCACATACGTTTTCTTCTTGCGGATTTTCAGACTAATTTGCTGACCAAAATCGATACGTCGGATGTTTTCTCTTGCATGGCTGGTGGATATGCGAGACTAGGTCATCAGCAAAGTCTAAGACTTCCAATGTTGCGAGGGTTCATGTCTGGTCTGGTATTCTGTTGTTTGTCGCATCACCCAATTGATCATAGGCAAGGTGGAAGAGAAGCGCCGACATCACACAGCCTTGCCTCACTCGTGTCAAAGCTGTGGTAACTGTTTCCAACACTGCATGTAGAATTTGGGTAAAAGTTCTAAATAAACTGCTACGATACATACACAGAATCGGCCAAAGACTTTCTCTGTGTAAATTATCAAGCACTTTCTCAAAGTTCACCAAGGTTGATGTAGAGCTGCCTCTGCCTCACTGCACAATAATATTACGCGAAGCAAATATTTTATCAGTGTACCTCTTCATTTCCGAAATCCATCCTGTTCCTTTCGGAGTTGCTGATGAGTGGTCTGCTGCCTCTGATATATGCTGAATGATAATCATTGCCAAGATTTTGCTTGCGATTGATAAAAGGGTGATTCCTTGCCAGTTGCTGCACTTTCTTAACGGGCCTTCTTTGGAATCTTAACAATGATTCCGTCTGACCAGTCATTCGGTATTTCTCCCCTTCCCATAGGATTGTAAAGTGTGGTAGACGTAATTTGGCTGCAAGTCAATTTGGTCACTGTCAGGCTGTGTATGGTCTTGCAGATTTGCTAGTGTCTGAAATCTGTTTCTCAGTACTCCGCATTTTTGGGCTCCTTCATTTTCTTAACATCAAATCGCTTTCTTTCTGTCTTTCTAATGCCTATTCGATCTCCTGAATTGCATCACCGTAACGGCATAAGCACTGCCAACACGGTGACGGTCGTTGTCGATATCTACTCCACTTCACGCCCTGACATGCATCAAGACGTAAACGTTTCCAAGTACTGTTTATCATCAGGTGGTCTATCTAGGTTTTGTCTCTATCATTGGGGTAATACAACATGAACTTATGGATGTCTCTGTGTGAGAAAAGTGTCCCTGCAACGACAAGATCGTAAGTAGTACATAACTCTTACCAATTTCTCGCCATTTTCATTCATGATATCACAGCCTTCTTTTCTCATGGTGATGCACTGATGATGCTATCAAAGTTTCTGTTGTCGTTGCCAACCTTCGGTTCACATTCATGTCTCCCAACACAATCTTCCGATCATGTCTTTGTGGGTCCTCGAGTTCAACTTGCAATTGTTTATAGAACTGATGTTTGGCTACCTGAGCACTGTTATTTGTTGGGCCATGAAACTGGATGATAGTATTGTTGATATGTTTTACTTTCATCCTAATCTTGATTAGCAGCTGCTTACAGCTAGGTTTCACCATGGATTGTAAAATAACAATAAAATAACAAATTTCATCGCTAGTTGAAAAGTTGCAGAGCATTAAGAAAGGTTGTGAGTGTTTGATCAGGTTCCACTGGTTGCTGAAAGCATTCTCATTTTCCAGTAGAGCGAAAATTTGAGTGAAGTTTTCTATTGATGGTCTATTTACAACTGTTGGTGCTACGTTTCGCAGTGGAAATTGAAATTTGGATGGTATACTGCCAAACCAATCAGGAGACTCAGAATCTGCATGATGATCTTGTTTCTTGGTTCTCAAAGACTTGTTGTACTGCCTGTTGGAAAATTTTCTGATTCTTCCCAGCTTACCCATGTTTTAATATACAATCATGTACATACCTAAAAAAACATAAATATGGAAAATCAGTGACTATATTTACACAATTAAGACAAAACAGTCGGATGCAATAGCGTGAGCTAATACCTATAGCGACCTTCTGACACAATTCTCTTTGCGAAGTCGAAGGCATCCAAAACACAAATTAAAATCGAAAAAAATAACAATTTAAAACCAAGCTTAATGTTTGTAAATATGACTAAGCCACAATAAAAGGATAACTCAACTTGTTGAAGCATGCCATGTGTAAAAATACACAGATTAAATACTCTAAATATGCGTCGCCATTTTCGCAAAATACGGAAGAAATCAGGCAAAATAGGCTGCTATTGGCGACGCATTTATCTCTGTTGTAAACTGACAATAATGTAAACAATAAAGATGAACACTTACCTTAAGAGTTGTTGTGTGGCTTAGGCGGGTTCATTTCGGTCATAGATCAGTATAAAATAACAAAAAACAAGAACAAACACATTGTCAAGCAAAAAACATGAAAAGGTAAAAAAAATCTCAGTCAAAAGCATAGGAAAATCAACAATACTTACGCCAGCATTCGCCATTGTTGACATCACGATTTGCAACTAGGTTTCAACCATAGATATAGGAGACATAGATTGCTGACTCGTAATACGTCACTATATTGACAAATGCGCCAAAATGCAAACAAAATTTGACCGGTTGAGCAGCCATTTTGTATGATGGCGCCTCAAGTGACTCGATGAACGAAGCTTAATGGGAGCATTTGCTAGATAATAACAGCATTAATTTCACATTACCGTGGAGTGTATTCAATATAGAAGTGTTGTGGACGGTTTTTCTTTGGAATAACAAACATTTGGCTGGTTTCAGTGAGCTCACGGATTGACGTTTTGCAATATTTTTTCCCTTTGGAGCAATGATGTCTAATAGAAAGTTGAAAGAGTTATTCCTGGATTATTTCTAGACAAAATAAAGTGGATTCAGGGCGACAAACTTGTGTATTACGAGCTGGCGGCCTAAATATGTGATTTCGCCGAACTTAAATCAGCATGAATCGAAGGTAATTTGTAATATTTTCCCTGTCAAATTGATGTGTTTATACGTCCACAAGGGCAATAAACATATTAAAAGAAGTATCTTTTCGTGAACGTTGCTGAAAGCGACGTACGTTGACTAGGTCACTTGATGTTTTGACCGGTTTAGCCGCCATTTTGAATTCTTCATGTTGGCGCGTGCCGTGACCTCGAGTCAGCAATCTATGTCTCCTATATCTATGGTTTCAACATCTCTCGAGCAAAAAAAAAGCCTTTCAGCCAATCAGCGGGATGGAAACACGTCACGTGACTACAGTTTCCTATCCAGTTATTTTACAATCCATGGTTTCACTGCACCAAACTTTTCACCATTCCTTTGTAACACGATGGCTACCCTTTCAGTAGTTTGGTTGTCACCTCTTCCAGAATATAACATAGTCTCTCCAGTATTCGTTTTGAGTCTTTCTGATCCTGTCCATTAGCTTTCACTTAATCAAATGGTGTGTGTCTCATCTCATATTAAACCTGTGCGAGTTTCCTGTGTCATACATATACTGCCGATATTTTAATTGTAGAGTGACTCAAAATTCTGGAGATAAAGTTACATAGCTGGGAGTTGGCATTCAATTACATGCTCTTCGAGTATCTATTTTCATTCGTGGATTTATACTACAATTAACTCGTTTGTCTCATGAGTCAATGAGCCCCAAAATTGGCATTTGTAAGAAGCCTTTTATAGAGGTTATGGAGGAGCACACAGCACGTTAATCAGTGGTGTAGTCCTGGAAAGCTAACAAGTGGGGCTCTAAAGGGGGTCGCAATGTGTGTGTGTGGGGAGGGGGGGGGGGGGGGCAAGGCGTAGGCGGAAAATTTCAATATCAATTTTTGGACAAAAAATTGACCGGCAAGTTTTCCTTGACAAGGAGCCTTGTTTAAAAGTTAGTCATACCAGCTTTTGTTTGCCGTACATGCACACGAACGAATAAACTCGTCAAGAAACTTGTCAAGGAAACGTGCTCGTCTGTACAGCCTACAGGGCTTATTAAATTAATAGCTGCAGATCGAAGCCAAAAGCTTGGGAACTATTCCGCCAGTTATGCCTGAACGTTGTTGTTTGTGCTGTGAACTTTTGTTGTTTGTGCCGTGAACTTTGTTCTTTGTGCCGTGAACTTTGTTCTTTGTGCCGTGAACTTTGTTGTGGAGATTTTGTTTTTGGCGTGGAGGTTTTGTGTTTGCCGTGACAGCTGTGGGCCACTGTAAAAACCCGCCGGTAACCAAGAGCAAATAGCTTTTAAATAGACAAACTTTATTCTGTCAAAAAGATGAGGGTAGATGTTTGTGCTGCCGCATACCAGTGATTTCGAAGCAACTATGTCACGTATTTGTTAAAAAATGGGATATCGGCTCAAATTTTGCTTTTTGCAATCCGAAAAGGGAAGGAAAACTATTTACACTATATGGGGTTTCTATGTTTATAACGTATTTTTTAGAAGGGACAAAATTTTGCCTAGAGAAAAGCATAGTTTCTACAGAAAAACTAAAATCTTTGACTTCTTCCAAAAAATAAACACCAAAATCGTTTTGCCTTTGTTTGTTGTGCAATTTAAACAGGATTTTTTGCACATACAAATTGCGCCTAGTGATGAAATCTTGGATTATGTTTGCTATATTGGCTATTTGTCGACACCTTACTAACATTTTTGCCTAACTCGAAGTAAAATTGCCTATGTCACATGATTGAGTTAGGCAAAAATCTGACTGAGATCTGAGAGCACATGCAGATCTGCGCAGGAAACCTAGCATCTTGTTGGCCGCACCGCATCGCTCAAGGGTGTGTTTTGACCATGTCAGATTGTTAGTGACCCAAATGCCAAGATCCTTTTCTTCTGGTGTAACTGCAAGTGTCTTGTTTTTGATCGCGTAAGGGAATTCAGTAAGAGTCTTTTTCCTAGTAAAATGCTGACACTTGCACTTATCTTGATTAAAGACAAGTCCCGAAGTAGTAGACCAATTTTCCAGACTACTAAGATCTTTTTTAATCAAGACAGCATTTGTGAGAGAATCGACACACTTAAATACTTTTGTGTCGTCGGCGAAAGAGGCAACTTTTGAATGATTTACTACATCAGGTAGGTCGTTTACATAGAGAAGAAAAAGTATAGGACCCAGGATAGAACCCTGTGGGACGCCAGACATAACAGGTTTTTCAGATGAAGTTGCTCCTAGGACAGTAACACGTTGCCTTCGGTTCAACAAGTAGGAACAGAACCAACCAAGCAGACTTCCTGAGATACCAAAACAATTGTAAAGTTTGTTAATGAGAACTTGATGGTCGACTTTATCAAAGGCTTTGGACATATCCATGTATATGACGTCAGTTTGTTTTCCAGCATCCAGCAAGGATCCTATATAATCGTGCACTTCTACCAACTGGGTTGTACAAGATTTTCCCGGAATAAAACCGTGTTGCGAGTCGTTGATTAATGCTACCAAGTGATCTTTGATGTTGCTAAGAACACAGCGCTCAAGGACTTTAGAAACTACAGAGAGGAGAGAAATTGGGCGGTAATTTTCAACTTGATGCTTTTCTCCATTCTTGTATACAGGCACAATGTTTGCTAACTTCCAATCATTAGGTAAAACTCCACAACTAAGGGATTTATTAAAGAGTTTAGTAAGTGATGGTGCGATCTGGTGGGCAGTTATTTCAAGTAATTTTGGAGAGATATCGTCAGGGCCAGTCGCCTTGTTAGTATCAAGCGCTAGAAGTGTTTGAAGAATTTCTTCTCTTGTTAACTGGACGTTTGATAGTGCTGAAGTTGGTGGTTGGGAAAAAGGCAAATGTGTAGGAGAATCGCCGCTCGTGAAAACAGATGTGAAATAATTATTGAATATTTCCGCGATGGTAGCAGGAGTAGAAGCTGTTACAGTTTGTGATATAGCAGGACTATTAGTCTTACCCATTGACATAGTCTCCGGTATGCTGGACTCTTTACTGCTGAGTTTAAATATTGACCAAAATCTTTTTGGGTTTAGCTGGAAGTTAACATCAAGAGATGAAAAGAAATTTTTACGGCTAGAAATAACCATTTCCTTAACGTTAGCTCGCAAATCACTGAACTTGGCTTTCAGGGCGCTGGTCGGAGATATTTTGAGCTTCCGACGCACAGCTTCCTTTTGTCGTATAGCGTGGATGATTTTGCCATTTAACCAGGGAGGGGAGTTTCTGCCTTTGATCTTTTTAGTTGGGATAAATACTTTAACTGTTGCGAGGAATGAATTTTTCCACTGTAGCCAGTCTAGATTTATATCAGAGTCTGGTTGAATTAAATTTGAAAAATCAAACGCTTGTAAGGCGGATCGCAGGCCAACGAAGTCACCTCTTCGGAAATCTAAAACGGTTCTATTCAGCCTAGGACCCGCTTTAGTGGATGTTTTTAGATCGAAAACAATTACTGAATGATCAGTAAACAAGCCGCTATTTGCCGGGATAAGTATTGTAATGTTTTCTATTTGGTTCGCCACACTGGTAATAACTAAATCTAGTATATTGTCACCTCTGGTTGGTAAAGTGTTAAGTTGGGTTAAATAGAAATCGTTTAATTGTTCTGTGAATGAAATTTCATCCGCACCGCAGGTTTCAACGGGAACTTTAGGGAAGTTGAAATCACCACAAATTATAATGTTATCATGACGAGAAGACAGATCAGCCAAAATTGTGTTAAATTTATCTAACCAAATCTTATCTGCATTAGGTGGTCTATAGCAACAGCAGATTAAGAGCTTTTGTTTTGATTGAGTAATTAGTTCTACAGAGGTCACTTCAAGGTCAGGTATTGGATTAACAAATTCTCTGGATGAGTTAAATCATATGGTTAAATGTATCTGTTTTGACTGCTAGTAAAACACCACCACCATTGCGCGTTTCGCGGTCTTTCCTATAGATTGTATAACCAGTTGGGAGAATTTCAGCGTTCTCGATATCTTTATTAAGCCAGGTCTCTGTTACCCAGACCAAATCGGCTGCTTTGGAATAGACAAGCTCTTGAAAGCGGGATAAATTACATACATGTTTGCCGTCAGATACGTGTAAACTTTTCAAACTCCGAGCATTAATAACAAGGCATGTCGCAGGGTAACTTTTTAGATTTTGCATCTGTGGTTGATGAAATGAATTGTTAGGACCTGGGTTAACGCAGATATCGCCAGAAAGGAGAATACAAATTAGCGCGTGCGAGGTTCTGCGGTTGACTTGAAACGTTAAACCATAGCGGTGATTTGGTAGCAGTGGCGCCGTGGCCGGGGGGGCCAGGGGGGGCCATGGCCCCCCCTACCGTTGAGACCCGTCGGAAAATCGGAAATTTGTTATGTTGTCGGAATCGTAATGGTGAAGCATACCTGCAAATACGAATGACAAAACATGGTGATGAAATATCGGAAATCAAACTCAGTTTACGTTTTTAGAATATTAGTTATAGAATAGGTAATATTCGTAAAATTTAACAACATTGGGATAGATTGTCGGTATTTACCTGTAATTACAGTTCGGAAAATTTTTTTTAGACTTGTTCTTCCCCCCCCGTCGACAACAAAAGCAATAATTATTCTTCCAAATATTGTCGGAAAATAGTGAGCTTGGCCCCCCCTAAAACAAGGGACCCACGGCGCCCCTGTTTGGTAGATAGTTTATATTTCTTAACTTGCTATCACGGGTAAAACACCAAAGAAAGCATACTCTATCAGGCAGGATGGCAAGCTCGGAACTAACAGTAACGTTGGAAGAAAAACTGTTATCAGTGTGGAGAGGTCGTGACGTTTTCTGCCGACTGAATAACAAAAGAGAAACGAAGATGATTAGCCAAGTCTAATCGTTATCATCGTGATGGTTGGTTTTTAAGACGAAAGGACCAAGGTCAAGTATAGATCTGCGTCCTTCTGAAATAATACTAACTTATTCCAAGACAAAAGTACAGACGGTATCAGACTAATATCAAACAACGAATTGAGCCTGGTCAGTGGAAATTACCATTGGCATTATATTAAAAGTAAGCTCAGTAAAGTCTGGTAAATCTCAGTAAGCTCAGTGCAAATTCCACTGGCAAATTCCTGACCACGAAACTTCATGTAAGCCTTTACGTAGGAGTTATCGTGCCGGAAGTCGTGCACATACTCTATAATATGCAGTGCTTCCACTTTGAAAAACCAAACAATCCTTTTTTTCTCCTTATTTTGACCGAAATTTCAGGAAATTTCCTTCAAAAAATTGTGAAATTTCCTTCAAATTTCCTTTAAATAATTAATCAAATTACGTTGAATATTCTCCAAAATGGCCTTTTCTCAACAGAACAATCATCTGGATGTTCAATTTTATCATTGCTCTAAAGTCTAAACACAATTATATGACTTTATTCCCGTACAGATTATGTGAGATAACCAAAAACTATAAACAGAATGACGTCATTCAGGAAGACAAAATTGAATAATTAGCTACACCGATTATCTTTGTCAGAAATTATGATCATTTTTCAGCACTTTATCGAGTAATAAGAAATACAATGTGATTATAACTAAAACATGTTATTGTTTGAAAAATATGAAATTTACGTTGCATATCAACAATGATTTATGCAATTATTTTTATAATATTATATTGATATTACATGAAGTATTCGCTTTCAAATTATTCTGGGCTGAGCCATATTCATTAGATAATTTTATAGATGACTAAATATAAATTCTACAATTTCTACTTTCGGTTAAATTGTGATCAGATTGAGGCTTATTTTACGCTTTATTTTCAAAATATATTAAATATTACCCAAAGCCAAGGGAAATGCCCTGGGAACGAGGTTGGATATTTTGCATTTTCCTTCAAATTTCCTTCATTTTGCAAAAATGTCCTTTCAAAAGGAAATTTCCTTCAAAGTGGAAGCGCTGAATTAATATGTAAATATTGAATCATCAAAATGCTGAAGAGCAAAGACGACATGAATCATTGATTAACAGTGGCGTAAAATAGTTCATATGTGTTTCAAGTCATGCATCAAGACGTTAACTCAAACTCTAGGGGATCTTTATTAAACAAAATGGAAGTAGAATCAGATTCCGATGTTCCTGAATTCTCTTTACCTCCAAAAAGCATTGTAAAACGACCGAAGAAAACGATTAGGAAGAGGTATTTTATATATTTTACTTTACAGCTGTTTAAATCATGGTTTATATGAGAATATACTCTGCTTGTGTTTTAAATCACACCAATAGTTGTAGACAATAATGTGGTATTTATGTATGTTTTCAGAACTCGGTCAAGATGGCGAAAATATTGTAAAAAGTGTTGTCGTTATTGTAGTGGTGTTCTACTGGTCCTCGTTCTGTGTGCGTGTATATTAAGTATTGCATTGTTGTTTTGGTTCTCTCTCAGATTGTACAGGGATGTAGAGAATTTATCTCGTCGACTTACTATTGAAATAAACCGTGGTATGTATTATTCAAAATGAAAATTGAAACAAAGACAAGTATCGTATCGTAATAATATTTAGTGACTTTAGTATGTTTAATTGTGTGATGCTATGCTATACGAATTCTTTATAATTATGAAATGTGGGAAGATGTATGCTTCACTTGATATTCAAAATTCCAGCTGTTGTGTTTGCCCACTGATGCAGATAAATTGAGTGATAAAGAGGGGAAAAAACTGACCTTAACGGGGGTCTAGAGTTATGGGAAGAAACTGACCGTCTGACCCTAAAATGAGGACTGGGAAAAGGCCTCAAAAGCTGAGTTTTCACTACTCAGTGGTATTTTTTACTTTATGTTTCTTTCTCTCCATGAAAGTCTGCTATGTAAGGCTTGCAAGACCCAGTCACAGGGCAGATTGGTGAATGTGGGCTCCCTCAGTCTCGCACCAATCAGTTGCTTACCCAACCTTTCTGGGTGCCTTAATTCAAACAGTCCGTGCCCTGGGTATTTTGCCCCCTTTGCTCCCCCCTCTTACCGGCCTTGCTGCTATGAATGTATGATGGCCTACTGTAAAACTCAAGCTCAGAGTATAGCACCTCCGATTATAAGCCTCCTTGATTATAAGCCTGTCAAATTTAAAAATGCTCAGACCATTCCTATAAGTGCCTCCCTCAAATCAAAAACCTATTAGCTTATAATTGAAAAAGAAAAATGTAATATATATTTATTAACTATTATTACTAGCACAAAATGTTAAACTACCTACCTACGTACTTACCTACCTTACCCACCTACCTTACCTACCTGCCTAAAAACCCACCTAACTAGATCTATCTACCTACCTACAGTACCTACCTACTCTCCTCTTCAGAGGCTTCTTAGATTTTATCAGTGGCCTTTTTTCAGTGACATTAATCGAACAGACAAACCTTGGTCTAGGAGTAGAGGGTGCATAAGATGTGCACTTTTATTCTTCCCATGCTTCGTGTTTGATCCGCTAATCTTATTTAGCCTATGAGTACCATGACTCCCTCTTCCTACCTACCAATCTAATACGGGTTAAATATGCAACAAAGCATGACGAAAAATGTAACACCGGCTTAAACCCCCCTTTTGTGACAACATTCCAAAACCACAACTGACAAGTTGTATAAACACTATCACGGTTTAGCGTGATAAACAAGTAGAGAGATTTCTATTTTGAAAGTCTTACAATGGGTAGTCTTTCAAGCTATGCTAAACAAATAATTATCCATTTACATTCAAATAATCACAAGATTTCGCAAATCGTGCGAATTTTGAACGGGGAAGATATTCCAGGCTTGTAACAAGCCTGGAATATCTTCCCCGTTCGCACGATTTGAGTAAAATGAATTTGAAATTGACTTCGTCTGAAAGCAGTTCGAAAATCTCGTCTTGATTTTACTCAAATAGTTGTTTTCTATCCTTTAAAGTTATTAATGGCAGTGGATCCAAGTTTATTGTACACAATCAACTCGACATTGCTTGAAATGTCGCCGTGAAATACAGTATTTTCGTCATTATCGAGCGCGCTTCGAGTTTACGCGATTACGCGAAATTGGTAAATAAATATTCGAGCGAGACGTTACGCTCAACGAGCGAGAGGTTATATCGATACCGCGTCTCGCAAGGTTTCGAGTCGCGTTCCTCGCTCGAACATTCTCGAAACTCGCTAGAAAAAATGTATACTTTCCGTTGGACGGTATTGTATATACCTACTTATCTACATACCTATTTAGTTATATACTAACTTACCTACCTACCTACATACTTACTACCTAGTGCCTACATACTTACCCACTCGATTGAGTGTGGTGTGTTTGTTTTCAGTTCAAACAGAGCAAGTTACAAATGTTGAGAAATGTACATCACTTGAGACAAAAATGAAAGAAAACATGAAAGTGTTGCAAAATGGCCAGAAAGATGTTCAAGACTTTAAAAGGCAATTACAAATGTCATATGCTAAGGTAAAATGTTGGTACTATTTTGTCATACTGTATATTTTATTTTCTCATCATATAGGAAGTTAGATAAAAACAAGTAGTTGTCGGGAAGTAGTAGTAATATATAACATTTATAAATAGCTACATGTAGAGATTAGAAAATCGGACATGACTGCCATATATGGCAATGATTGACATGTACGCAAGAGAAAAGAATGTTGTTTTTGCGTCTACTGGGAACCAGTAGTCGCTATGTCATCGGCGGGAACGACTAAAAGGAGAGTTAAAATTGGAGAGTTAAATCGGAGAGTTAGGATTTCGGAGAGTTAATTTCGGTCCACGCCCACTTTTGTGAACGACCACGCCCACTTTCTTAACTCTCCCGATGGTATATTTGAACTAACGTCAGAGAGTTAATTTTGATTTAACTCTGTTGCTTAAAAAAAATAAAAAGGAAAAGAGAGTTAACTTTGTCGTAACTCTCAAAATGCAAAAAAATGCTAAGCGAGAGAGTTAAGTTTATAGTTTTTCGAATAAAATGGTGTCCCATACTGGATATCTTGTCATGATGATCACAAACGATTCATAATTGTCATAACTTATCTAACGACGACACATAACTTATCTAACGACGAGGCATACCTTCTGGCTAATATTTTCGTAATTAAAATATTGCCTATTTTTGAATGTCCGTTAGGCAATATGTCCTAAATTATTTGCATTATCGCACTGGAAGGGCTTCTATAGTATAGTATAGTCGGTTATTATATACGGTTGTGATATACATCTGTTATATTCTACGACTATGAGTATGACTATGTACAAGTTATTGTCAAGTTTCATGTGCCTGTGGCAGTGCCGGCTCTCACATTCTTCCGCAAAGTCAAAGTTTTACTTTGACATGTTTTATTTGCGGCAATGCCCGTGTGACAGTGACAGTATGGTACTATATCTATGAGTCTATGAGTATGACTATATGTCTGTGGAGAAATGTGGCAAAAGTCTTTACGGGCGATCTGCAAAGATTAATGGGTAGCGAAATTGTTTATATATACTATGCTCTCTTTGTTTGACTCGGATGTTGCCTATTAGTATTTTATCACTATTGTCACATCAATATCACCATTTTATTCGAAAAACTAACTTAACTCTCTCGCTTAGCATTTTTTGGCATTTTGAGAGTTGCGACAAAGTTAACTCTCTCTTCCTTTTTATTTTTTTAAGCAATAGAGTTTTAAGCAATACCATTGGGAGAGTTAAGAAAGTGGGCGTGGTCGTTCACAAAAGTGGGCGTGGCTCGAACTTAACTCTCCGAAATCTTAACTCTCCGATTTAACTCTCCAATTTTAACTCTTCTTTTAGTCACACCCGTCATCGGCGTGTTAGCCCATAATTGAGTGTACCGATAATAAAAACCGACTGCAAATACGATCCATATTTGGAATTTCGATCCATATTTGGTTTGTTACATGGATGGCGTGTTCGCATTTCGCAACGCCTGTTCGTCGCTTTCTTTGCTCGATTAGTCGATTCCTTAGACCTTGATTGACCTAGTTATGTTTTGAATTTTTAAATTGCACACATCAAGTTTAGTTGAACTAAACTGGACTTGCTTTGAATTTAGGTTATGTTACTTTATATTTTATGTATTTTCCTGACATATTTGTGTAGCGTGCATATAATTGTCGTGTATAAACGTAGCGGTAAGCGGGCTGACTTATTTTGTATATATACTTTGTCTCTAAAACTGTGGAGCTCGTCAATTGAATATAAGAATATATAGAGAAGGCACTCAGATTTGTATAAAAGTATAATCAAGCGTGTATTAAACAGTATGTGCATCAGGCTGCCCAAACCGACAATAGTATAAAAGACACTTCAATTTGAATTTAGTTGACGAATATTAGCATAGTTGCTTATATTTAAAAGCTGCTGCACATTGATTGTTTTCGTCGCCGATAAAACTGAATAGACTACATTTTCATTTGTTTTCTTACGAAATATAGCGATGAGTGCTGTTGTGCCTTCGGCTTAGCTCTTTACCGGCAACCAATATGAAATGGATATAATTGAAATTGCTCCAACGATAATGTATTATATTTATCATGTCAAGCACAAGTTCAAATATTTGCACAAGTGCACGATAACTCAATTGGTACGAACGTCAGACTGGTACAAAATTACAGCTTTACTTTGTACAAATTTTATAAGAAAAATACTAGGAATCGCTAGGTAGTGACACAGCAAAACATTCATGAACATCATCATAGACCAGCCTCGTTTCCACGCGCGCGTCACGCAACCGCTTAGCACGTTAAAGCGCCTGGATACGAGGCTGATGATAGACAATAATTCGATAGCGTGTATCAGGTGTCATGTCAAGGTCAAGGTGGTCGACCTTTGTCCTTTGGGTATATATTTAATTAGCTATTTTCACTAATAATAATAAATAGCAAAAACTGAATACTTAAAATAATTCTGGTTACAAAATCTTAAAATTTGGTGCAAATTATTCGTTCAAACAAAAGCATATGGACTTCAGCATTAGCCATTAAAACCGATGCACAATCACCATCATTTCAAACGCAAATTAACCTGCGTTTTAGTGAAGTGCGTTAATTAAATGTCCAAATAACGAACCAAAAATATGCGAAATTGTCGAGATATTGCTTACAGTCTTAACATTTTTTCATACTAAAATATTGCAAAACGTGAAGTATGTAATATAATGCCGTCTAAACGTGCAATGTTAATGTCTATGAAAATGGGTTATTTACTGATGTATTAAATTAAAGAAACATGTTGTTTTGTAATATTTCAAATAAAATTGTTGTATTTCATTTTCATCCTTTTTATCCGCATTCAGCATCTGTGTCCTCAAACTTACAATCCCAGTAGACGCATGTACGCTATAGCGTACCTATTTTTAAGTTGAGTTGGGATTGTGATTGTGAGCTTTGATTGTGAGGGATTTTAGGGAAATAATAAATACATTAAAACGAAACGCGTAATTTTCGTAGTTGTGGAGATCAAACAACAAAATCTACCACAGAGTGCACCTCCGGACGGGATATTTACATATTGTGACAAACGTGAAACGAGATATTTTATCAATCGAGTGTGACTTTGAGATGATAGCACGGCAAATGCGAAATAATATTGAAGTACAAGGAGAACAAGCAATCACATCAAACGACATGGAGTCAAAAGAAGTCAAATTTACATCATTGTTGAGAAAGCTCGCCTATTTTAACCGATCTACGACTGAGGCTTTAGAGAGTGGGAACGGAAGTGACAAAATAAACAGGCAATATACGCTGCTTAAAAACAAGCTAGACGATTTAATACAAACAATACAAGGTTTAAAGTTAGATGCTGAGGAAGCAATCGAGCAGTGGAAAATAAATTGCAACTGAAACCCTGTGAAAGTAAGATATGATGAGAATAAACGCAAGGAAAAGGCTCTTGAAGACAAACTAGAAGAAGAAATAGCAGAAAAATTACCAGATTTGCAAATATCCAAGTTCCGGGGAACACACCTTGACCTTGACTGGGTAGGATTTTGGAGTCTTCAACTCAAATCGACAAAACATCCATTCCAGACGAAGTAAAATTTTAGTCTTTGAAAGATGAGAAATTACCAGCTGACAGTGTAGGGTGGTATAAGAAAGTCAAGGAATTTTGGAACAAAGATATGGAGATTCTAGTGAGGTAGTGAATGCCCATATTCAGGAATAATGTCGTTACCAATTAAGAAATAGAAAACATTTTCCGTGTTTCTATACACTTATAGAAACACGCGTGGGAGTTTGGGAGAACGAGAAATAATCAGTGGGAAAACGAGCCCGTAGGCCGAGTTTTTCCACGTTATTTCGAGTTCTCCCAAACTCCCACAAGTGTTTCTATAAGTGTATAGAAACACAGGAAAAAATGTTTTCTATTTCTTTTATAATATAACTCAAAAGACACTTTTTAAACTCGATTAATTTACAAATTCTCATTACGTACACCTTTGCTCGTCAATTTCGCTGCAAGAAAACAACTCTGTTTGAAAATTAACAGTCAAAAATGTGTAAAAGCATTAAAATTGTTTTTAAATAGTATTCAAAGTTTTATAATTCGCATTAAATTTGTTTTTTTTATGATTTTAAATTTAAATTTTGGCGGGAAAATTTCCGTGTTTCTATACAGTTATAGAAACACGCTTCTCGACCAATCAGCACGCGCGTACTATAAATGTTATATTATAATCATTAATGGAATTTCAAGACCCAAGATTCATAATTTTTATGATCATCTTCTGGGACATGTCCAGGCATTGGAGACACTTGGAAAATTAGAACAAGTTGCTGGTAATGTTCGAATGACCCTGGACAAATTGGTGGGAATCCGAGCTGATTTAATCAGAACTGAAAAGGACTGGAAGAAATGGACTTTTACGGAACTTGTCGAAGCTTTACGGCAATGGGTCGAGCGCGATCCACTACAACCTGGAGACAAAGATGGCGGCCATCCTTCTAAATTCAAGCAAAGAGAGAATCAGTTTGCAATGAGAGATCACTCAAAGCAACGTCGGTGTGTATATTGCGAGAATGACAACAATAGATCGGTGGAATGTACAAAAATTGTTGATGTCGGTGAGCGTAAGAAAATCCCAAGCGTAAAGAGACGGTGTTTTAACTGTAAGGGAGAGAAACAGAGAGCTAGTGAGTGCAAAAGTAAGGCCCAATGTTATAAATGCCAACGTAGACACCATACATCCATTTGTGATAAGGCCGAACCAAGTCCTGCGATGTGCCAACCTAACCAATCGAACGTGATATTCCCAGTGGTGGTGGTGGTTGAAGTAGGTGTCAAATGTCGAGCACTTTGGACACTGGTTCTGGAAATTCTTATGTATCTTCTACATTAATGAACTTGACAAAAAAGAAGCCAGTTAGACAGGAGATTAAAACCATTGAGATGATGTTGCATACTACTACCAAGAATATTGATATCTACTACCAAGAATATTGATATCTACTACCAAGAATATTGATATCTACAATGTTGAAATTACAGACGTGAATAAACCGTTCAGTATGACGTCTGAAGTGAGTTGTGTTGATCGACCAGTGCTACTAACCTTGCCAAACCCACGTTACAGAGAAGTTATTGCCAATAATCCACATCTTGAAGGGGGTAAAGATGGATGATGTCGACTCGAAACTGATGTTGCCAGTTCACATGCTACTCGGTGCTAGTGATTATTCACGAATCAAAACAACCACACCAGCCAAAGTGGGGGATAATGATGGGAAGCCTGTCGCTGGGAGAACGAGACTTGGGTGGACAATTATGTCGCAGGGACGCGAAATTAATTACTCATGTTTGATGTTAACTAGCGCACACGAAGATTACATGGAACTATGTAGCTTGGATGTTTTGGGGCTCAAAGATCGACATGAGAGTGATCAAGCAACAGTATTTGAGGAGTTTAGAGAACAGTTGATACGGAGAGAAGATGGTAAATACGAGACCGCATTGCCCTGGAAAGCGAGCCATCCCGAATTGCCCACTAACATAAACGTTGCACGACCGAGATTTCAGTCATTACTGAAGAGACTGGAGAAATAGCCCGCCTTGCTTGAGACATACCGCCAAATTATCGAAGACCAAGTGGAACAAGGAATTGTTGAAATCGCACCGACAGAACCAGAGGGGAAGCACGAACATTATATTCCACATAAACCAGTAGTTCGGGAACAAGCCGAATCAACAAAAGTTCGTATCGTCTACGACACGTCTGCGAAGGTTAATGAAGATAGTCCATCACTGAATGACTGTTTAGAGATCGGCCCTCCACTTAAACGAAAGTTACTAGATATTATCTTGCGAAACCGAGTTAAACCTGTGCTATTGGGTGGAGATATCAAGCAAGCGTTTCTTCAGATCGTTATCAGAGGAACCGAGCGTGATGCATTAAGGTTCTTGTGGATAAATAACTTACAGAGCAAAGAAGAGAAGATTTACCGCATGACGAGAGCTATGTTCGGTCTGGGTACGAGTCCATTCATTCTTGGAGGGACATTGAATGTTCATCTGGAGAAGTACTCACAAGATTATCCTGTCTGTGTTCGAGAGCTTATTAAGGATGTGACATACGTGGACGATATAAACATTGCGGGAGACACAGTTGAAGGAACAAATCGAAGAAGATGCTGTCAAGATTCTGGGAGAAGGTGGGTTCAAGCTACATAAATGGCATTCGAACGATGCCGAACTAGAAAGCGATGTGAAGGAAGACGGAGAAACTACCTACGCGAAGGAGAGTCTAGGAACAACACCGTCTGAGACCAAACTTCTTGGATTAAGCTGGAACAAGGAAGAAGATATCTTGTCCGTGACATTTCCAGCAAACGAAAACGAAGTGACGAAAAGAGTAGTTCTCAGAACTATGGCGAAAATTTATGATCCACTGGGATTAGCAGCTCCTAACTTACTCACAGCCAAAGTGATCTTTCGAGATATCTGTGATTCTAAACTGACATGGGATGCAAATCTACCTGAAGATCTAAAGCGACGATGGGAGAAATGGTTGAAGAATTTACCTACCCGGTTGACGATGCCAAGAGCAATACCTAAATAAATTGGAGTGATTGTCGAATTGATTCTTCATGGATTTGCAGATGCGAGTCTTCTCGGCTGTTGTGCCGTGATCTATTCTGCAAACTGGAATGATTAGTCAAGGGTTCTTGATTTCGAAAGCAAGACTGGCCAAACGGGACTAGACTATTCCGCGCCTAGAGTTAGTGAGTTGCCACATGCTCAGCAATCTTCTACACAGCACACTCGAGGTTCTGAGTGATCTACACATTGCTGGTGTCTTTGCATGGACCGACTCCACTGTTTGTCTTCAATGGATCCAAGGACAGGGAAGATATAAACAGTTCGTAGCGACAGATTGTCGCTAAACCCACTGATGCGTCAGAGTCCGAAAGTCGTTCAATCAAGACCGCGATGAAAGCTACTGTTCAGAGAAAATCAGATCTCGTAGACAATCAAGACCGCGATGAAACAGCCCTATTCGTTCAGAAAATCAGATCTCTACTCTGACCTGGGGATGGATGAAGAGATTTGCCGTCAACTGTCGGAGAAGTAAGAGAATCAGCGGACCGTTAAGGACTGAGGAGACTGAGGAACAATTGAAATTCCTGATTAGACGAGCACAAGAAGACGGCGAAAATTCGGATCAATTCAAGGAACACTCTCAACGGTTGAATCTCCAGAAGAACGAAGAATGCATTTACGTATGTGAATGAATGAATGACTTTATTTAAGTGTCAATGTGTTTAGCTTTAACAGCTAATTGGGGACACTATTTTACATTAATTAACCCAATAACCCACAACTTTCCTCTTCTTCCCGAGTGGAGTGAAAACTAAAACATTTCTTTTCGGCACTTTGTTTCTTTACAAGAGCGTTGACTGACTGGGCCCGAGTCGCATTGAGAAAGACCCCACTGAACGAGAAACCCGCGGCTCTTAGAGGTGAGGCCAAAGTGCGCTAACCACTTCACACCGAGAAGTATGTGGAAGAATTCAAGGAGTTTACCCGATTTATTTACCACCAAACCACCTATTATCTCTGAAGATTGTCGAACGAGCACATCTTTGTACTCTTCACGGCGGCGTCGGGTTAACCATGAGTAAAGTACGCGATGATTACTGGATCCCTACATTACGAAGCCATGTGAAGAAAGTCATCGGCAAATGCTATAGATGTAAGAGATTTTACACAACGGCAATGCCCGCTCTACCTCAGGGAAATCTCCCTAAGGAACGAACTGAAGGTGAAATCCCCTTCGAAGTAACTGGTGTTCATTACGCCGGACCGATCTATTACAAGGGCAATGGGGGACCTGCAGTTTAACTCGAGGATTTTGCCAGACATGAGTTGTGAAGAGTTCCTGATTAGTCTTCAAAGATTTATCGCGGCGAGAGGCCGTCCGAAGAAAATCATATCCGACAACGGTAAGACTTTCGTAGCCACTGCTAGACGGATCAAGAAAGTCGAACGGGACGAGAAATCGAGTGAACATGGAATAAAATGGCAGTTTAATTTAAGCAAAGCTAGCTGGTGGGGTGGGATGTTCGAAATAATGGTTAGTATAGTGAAACAAGCTCTTTACAAAGTTGTGGGATCAGCAAAACTTACCTTTAGTTTAAATAATTGCAAGACGTGATGCTAGATATTCAGCTCGTACTGAACAATCGACCACTATCCTATTGCGAGGACGACATTCAACTTCCCGTGTTGACGCCAAACATGATGATCTTCGGCAAACCTAATTATCTCATGGAGTTGTCACCTGAGCATATAGAAGAACGAGATCTGCGAAAGAGGACAAAGTACCTGAAAAGAAATGTAAGGACGCGTTGTGGCGACGATGGAGACGAGAATACACGAGAGCGCTCCGTGAAAGGCACAATTTAACTCATGACGGTAAGGAGAGAGAGCTGAGAAAGGGTGATGTTATGTTGATCAAACGTGATGAAAAGAATCGTGGTCTGTGGAAAATTGGGATTGTAGAACAACTTATACCTGGAAGAGATGGAGTTGTTCGTGGAGTTAGACTGCGTGCAGGAAAATCATTCATGGAAAGGCCAATACAATTCCTTTATCCTTTGGAATTGCATTGTGATAGAGAGGAGAAAGATGAAATTCCATTGAATCCTACAGCGAAAGAATACAGTCCGAAACGTAGAGCGGCTCTTCATGCAAGGAAAAATATTGAAGTTATTTACGGTCACGAAGAGGAAGAATTTTAATGGTTTGACACTGTTAGTGATTGACATTTAGTACGCATGTATATAAAACGGTTAATATTTGAAATCTTACATTTCAAATAAGGGGAGTTTGTCGGGGAGTGTGTCGGGAAGTAGTAGTTATATATAACATTTATATTAAATAGCTAAATTTAGAGACTGCCATATATGGCAATGATTGACATGTATCCAAGAGAAAAGAATGTTGTTTTTAAGTTGAGTTGGGATTGTGATTGTAAGCTTTGATCGTGAGGGATTTTAGGGAAATAATAAATACATTTAAAACGAAACGCGTAATTTTTCTCTTGTTGTGGAGATCAAACAACAAAATCTACCACATAGTGAGATTTATTTTGTAAGATGTAACTCATGAAGAAGGGTATTTGCTTGAAATGTTGGACTGTTTTAAACTTAATAAATTCTTTGTATGTTTGCATGGCGATAAATATATCATTTGTTTTAGTTTGTGAATTGTGGAAAACACAACATTTACTTATTATTGCAAAGCTGTCAATCTGTAAGCTTGAATGATCTTCATCAGTGAATAAATATAATAATATTAGTTAATAAGATAATATTAACTACTCATTAACCGAAAGTGAGGTCTTTACGGTAAATTATTAAAGCGAGGCAAGACCGAGGTTTAATATTTTATCGTAAAGACCGAACGTTTGAGGTTAATAAGTAGTTTATTATATGGCACAACCATAAGTAGTAAAATAAGTAGTTTATTATATGGTTTGTTTTTGTTGTAGGTCATTAAATATTTCGTAATGCCCCACTGGGCATTACGTGTTTTCCGGACCGCTGATTAGCCAATCATATCGCGTAAACTACAGGAACTAGCGCTTGCCATATAATAAAATAAATTATTATATATTTAGCACTGATGAAGATCTGGTGTGTTGTTAGTAGCTTAGTCGTAGGTCAGAACTTTGCACCAGGGTAAACTGAGTAACCATTTCAGATCCATCTTGTGAATAAATTAATTGGCCAACACGTATTCGGTGCACTGGGTGCAGGGAAGCATGTACGTTTTGAGGGCTTTTTTTCTATAGTTTAGCGAGTTTGTAGAGAATATTCATTTATCAGAACAATTCAACATAACTTTCTATTTTTGTTATATGTTCATATAGATTGCTGTTTTAAATGCATCATTTCTGAAAATGTCTCACATGTTACACAGCCCTAGCAGTAAGATGTCTTTAAGCCACACTGTGAATGCCTTACAGAAAGGAATGGCAGATACTGGAGCAGAAATGACAAAATTAAGTGATGAAATTAAACAAATAGAAGAAGCAACCTCATCACAATCTAGAGCTATCAGGAGAATAGTTCTTGGGATGTTTAATATTTCAGTAAGTTTGAATGTTTAATAAATACAGATACTCAACATTTTGCTAATTTCTAATTAACTATATTCAATGGAAATAAATTGGCTTGGTGGCTTAAATCACATAATCATATGATTATAATACATTATATTATAAGTAGTATCTAACGAGCAATTTGATTGGCTAATGCGCGTGCTTTATGACGCAATAAAGCACGGCCACTGTTTTCATTTTTCTCACTTCGTCCCCACTTGTTAAATTTTCCTCGGAATTGTCAATACAATATGAACAAAATTATAATAGTTTTAAATCCAAAGTCTGTCAAAAAGCAAGAAAAAATAGACCTAAACGAGATGGAAAAAAGCCAGCCAACAAATAACAACGGAACATAAACGGCGAAAAGATTCGTAGCTGTTTCTGAGTTTGAAATATACTTTTTGGCTTGAAAGTTGGCATTCAACGGCGACAAGAAACGCGAAAATCTGTACTATTTTGACATTTAAAGGTACAAAAACTGTTTTTAAACACAAACCAAACCAAATTTATCCACAGTTCTAGGTGCAAAAAATTAAAATTAACCATTTTGGCATTGATTTAGATATAAACAATATGTGTACAGTTTTTAAGCTGTCGAGATGCAACGACAAAAACCTACACAAATACGACATGTTTATGCATTTCTTGACAGTTTGTCTGAGAAAATTTTTAACCACCAACCACTGAACTAGCAAAAAACAAAAATATTCAAACAGTACCTTCAAACAAAAACTGCCTGATATATTTGGTTCAAGATGAAAATCAACTTGACAGCCAATGTCATCAAAGCAGCTTGACAAAAACGGAAAAACCCTTCGCTTTTATACGAATCCAGGACAATAGTGAAGCAGAACAACGAAAAACCAATCTGTCTATCATTGTGCACTATATTTGAAAAAATTTCAACAGTTTTTGTGCCTTTTAATCCTAATTTTGTTGAGTTGCAAGTTTTCGCTCCTTCGCCGGCCAGAATTCAAGCTTGTAGTTGTTGCCAAGCAATGAAAACATTAAAAGCTTATGAGTGACGTCAGTGATTACATGTTAGGAGAATATCAATATTGATCTTTGAACATTGTTTAAGAATTAAAACTTATAATATAAAAGAATTTAAAAAATCATCGAGTTTTTTTTTTTTTTTAATTCTTTTATATTATAAGTGGTAGATAAGCACTGTAAACAATTTTGTTCAAAGATCAATATTGATATTCTCCTAACATGTAATCACTGACGTCACTCAAGCTTTTAATGTTTTCATTGCTTGGCAACAACTACAAGCTTGAATTCTGAAGGAGCGAAAACTTGCAACTCAACAAAAATTAGGGATTAAAAAGGCACAAAAACTGTTGAAAATTTTTCAAATATAGTGCACAATGATAGACAGATTGGTTTTTAGTTGTTCTGCTTCACTATTGTCCTGGATTCGTATAAAAGCGATTCGTATAAAAGTTGATTTTTCATCTTGAACCGAATATATCAGCACAGAGTAGACACTATAAAGAGGTTTCACTGTGTATCAAATCCTAATGTTTTGAGCGTAACCGATGCTTAGCCAGTGCGCAAAGGAGAGGCTCTCACCCCCCCGAAAACATTCAAAATGGAGGGCATTTTTAGACGTAAAAATACCGCAAAAATTCGAGTTAAGTAAGTAAGTAAGTAAGCGGGGGTGCTTATTATCCTTACTTGCAGCTGAGAGCTAAGCTGAATTGCGAAGGACACAGCTCAACATGACCAAGTCGAAGGCTTTCTAGGGCGCCTATGGCAGCCACCTTTTGCTCGCCATCACGGAGCACAGCTACGATGGAAGGGCCAGTTAGGGGTTAAACCCAACCCACCCTGTCAACATTCCCTGTGGGAGGAAACCGGAGTACCCGGAGAAAACCCACGACTTTCGGCAGAGCGTTGACTAACTCTTTTCACATGGCTATCACAAGCCGTCCCCAACGGGACTTGAACCCACGATATCAGAGGTGAAAGGCGCGTGCTCTGACGATTGCGCCACCGAAGCCCCTATTAAATGTTGTTAATCACAACTTCAGTCAAGGTAAACCGTTATAAAGAAAGTAACAAGGGTTTCTTATGCCGGTTATTTTCCGAAAATATCGGCCGCCATCTTGTTCGGGGGGGTGAATGCCTCTCGTTACCGCACTGGCTAGGAACAATGGCGGCCGGCCGATAATTTAAGAAAATAAAGAAAAAAAACAAATTCCGGAGAATAATGTCATTTGGAAATTCAAAATAGGAATAAAACAAGACGAGTTTGAGAGACTGTGAATTTTCCACTCTATTTTAAAGTCATCATCAGACAGAATAGCGGCCGGTTACGCATTTTGCCTGAAGTGAGACCTCTGTATAGTGTCTACTCTGTGATATCAGGCAGTTTTTATTTGAAGGTACTGTTTGAATATTTTTTGTGTTTTTTGCTAGTTCTGTGGTTGGTGGTTAAAAATTTTCTCAGACAAACTGTCAAGAAATGCATAAACATGTCGTATTTGTGTTTGTTTTTGTCGTTGCATCTTGACAGAATGACAGCTTAAAAACTGTACACATAGTGTTTATATCTAATTAAATCAATGCCAAAATGGTTAATTTTAATTTTTTGCACCTAGAACTGTGGATAAATTTGGTTTGGTTTGTGTTTAAACACAGTTTTTGTACCTTTAAATGTCAAAATAGTAGAGATTTTCGTGTTTTTTTGTCGCCGTTGAATGCCAACTTTCAAGCAAAAAAGTATATTTCAAACTCAGAAACAGCTACGAATCTTTATTCGCCGTTTATGTTCCGTTGTTATTTGTTGGCTGGCTTTTTTCCATCTCGTTTAGATCTACTTTTCCTTGCTTTCTGACAGACTTTGGATTTAAAACTGTTATAATTTTGTTCATATTGTATTGACAATTCCGAGGAAAATTTAACAAGCGGGGACGAAGGGAGAAAAATCAAAACGGTGGCCGTGCTTTATTGCGTCATAAAGCACGCGCATTAGCCAATCAAATTGCTCGTTAGATACTACTTATAATATAATGATGTGTAATGATGTCACCAGTTACAAGATTCTTAAAAGCCACAAGATTAAAGCCACAAAAAACAAGGCTCTATAGCCAAGGCAAAGGGTCTATAGTATTGGATGCAGGGCTTTAAATAGTGGCCCACCAATGGCACAGAATAGGAAATGACCAGAAAGGCCACTCAGCAGTGCAACGTGACACCCTATTTTTATGCAGTTATCTGGCCAGAATAATCGCGGACCAGCCAGTTCAGCGTGTTTATTGGTCAGAAAATGCAATTGACTGGCTAGAATAATGGTAATGAACATGCGTAATGCGATATGCGCAGCGTCAAAAACTTCAAAGGTTCGGCCTCAAGTGGCCCTTCTAGTCATTTCCTATTCTATGCCAATGGCCAAAAGCAATAAGAAATGGCAGGTAAAAATAATTTTGAATTGCCAAGTCATGTTTATTATGGCATATACTTAAAATTGAACTGCATGAAGAAAAGTAACATTCATTTCTTTCATAGCCGAGTGGAACCATCTTGGCAGTTCAAAAATAGAAATTGCAGGCCATAATTAATTTGACCTGCCAAAAAGAAAAAGTTTGTCAGGCCATATTTTTTCTATTTTGAGCCCTGTGGATCCAAACACTGCAAAGAGTTGTCCTGTTTAAGTGTTTTTGTTACTGTACAGTATATGATAGCGCTAATAAAATTCGTCATCGTCGTTTTTGTGTCTAATTTGTTTTACTCTCTGTTTCTCCCAGTCTGAGATAGCAAATATAACAGGAAAGTCACCAAAGACATTCCATGATAGTCAAGATTATCTTCAGCAGAAATTTGACGACAAAAATGACTTGAATGAAGACAACTCTAACGGTTCATTGTTGGTGAGTCTTTTTTATTAACAATAATAACAAGAACTTTATTGAAGTGTTAATGTGTTTAGCTTTTACAATCCATTCCACAAACTAGTTTTCCACAAATCTAGCTTCCCAGCACGTTCATGTATCAGCTTATTTCGTGTTGATCAAACTAAATGATATATACATGTAAGCTAAATGGCAATATTGATCAAATTAAATGCTATGGCTGAATGGTATAATGTTTCGTTTCTTTAGAAGAATTCAGACATCTATGACGTCATTCGTACACTTAACAAATCATTGTCTGCACAAGTGAGACATCTTCAGACTGAAGCTGAAATTTTGAAGGTATATACACTGTTCAGTGTAAATGCAGTAATGCACATATAAATCCCATTTTTAGATTATACATTTTTGGGTATTTCAGTTGTCATTTAACAGTATTTTATCATTAAGTATATCTAACACACTAATTTGTGCATCCAGTTATACCTATCATATGAAATAGAAATAGAATGCGCCCTTTGCATGGCATACAGTGTAGCATAACAATTTTCCATCCAGTCACGAAGTGTAAGTACCTACCTAATATTAACACGTTATTTTTTTCCCAAAACAAAAGTGATCAGTGTTTATGACTCGTTCCTTAGAAATATATTTCTGTAATTTATTGTATTTTACTGTCATCAACAACCAATCACAAAGCCTGTTGATATAGAGCTATAAGTACGGGGCGACCCGTCACGAAGTCCCATTGTCTTTTCATTGTTTTAAAACTCCTACTGTTTTCCATGCCATCCAGTCATGCAATCATTGTTTTGACTTACCAGTGTATATAGATATTGCTTATATGCAGAGGGCTTCTTAGTCGAACACTTCGACTCGAGCGTATATGAGAATGGTTAACATTCCTGTTGTTTTTGTCTAAATATTTAGATGAAATCAGGTTTGCCCAGCACATATAATGAAGATGGTGTTGATATTTCTACTGATATATCCCGAGTTCAAAGAGATATGTCAGCGATTCAACAATTAATTACAAAATTGGTATGTACTAACTTCTTCCAACCTCGTTCTCATCAATATTGATTATTAAATTCAGCAATATGTTTGGTTAGCAACAAAATCCACTGCGTAAAAGGATCGGATTCAACTTTTTTGCGACATATCGCTAACCAATCACGTTGCGTTTCGTTTTGCTTTGCGTGAAAAATTTCGCCTAGTGTGACCGTGCACGTAGAATTTGTTAAAAAGTTGAAATAGTGGAAGGAAGTGAACATATATGTAGAGAATAATGGATGGACACGTTCGATTGTTGGTGACAGATTTTCTTTGCTTTAACTACTAAACTTATATTTTTTAAGCCGTTGGGTAGAAAAACATAAGAATTGGAGATCGACCTTTCGAGCAATACTAATAGCCCCCCCCCCCCCCTTCCTACCAACTTTCTGACGAAGGGCTTTTGGGCAAACGTTACACCTGGTATTTGGAATTAGACTAGCCTCATTATTTAATATTTATACGACAAGAGAAGAAATATATATTTATCTTTCGTTAATAGAACACGCAAGTTGGCAACCTCACTCAATCTAACATGAACTCTTATGAAAACACTAATCAAATACGACTGCTTTGGGGAGAAGTCGAGTTACAAAATCAATCTATTATTCAAATTCAACAAGTTATAAATCAAAATATGGAATATAAATCAGGTATAATGATCAAATTCTAATTAGTATCAATTCGTAACTTTAAAGTTAAAGTAAATTTCAAGATATACATGCCAGTATTGACTTCTAAACTATGTCCCTAAGCTAACTGTGCTAATGTCGAGTTTCATCATTACTTCTCAAACTCATTAATAATTCATGAGCAAAACACAAAGGAAATCACCACCGTATCGTTGTCTTGATACCACGGTAATAAACACCCATAAATTAATTCAACTTTCGCGTTGAATTTCTCTTTAAATACTGGTTTGTTTGAGAAGCTATATCATACACTCGAAGTCGTTTATTATAGTGATTTAAAAACACCTCAAAATATGTTAAAAAACTCGGCTAGCGCCTTGTTTTTCAACACACTTTTCGGTGTTTCAAATCACTATAATAAACTCCTCGTGTATTTTATATTACTTCACACATTGCTCTAAATTGGAATCTCGCCAGTTTTTTAGAACCAGACTGTTACCATGAGGAGAAAACGTCCATTTCTAGCATGCCTTGCGCTCCCAGAAAATTATTTCTGTTCGGTATTTATAAAATTAGACTAATAATAATTTCAAACTTCCATACCGTGAGAATTAGCTTTAAAGATGCTTTGGATTACTGGAAGTCTTGCCTGGTCAGCTCACGCATTGATGTCAACTTGCATTTGTCACAGTAATATGTACTTTTGTACTGTCTCTGTATAGGAATTCCATCCCGACGTGCTGCTGAGTCAGCACACGATTCCTCAATGGAAGATGGTTTTGAGATATTTCCTGAAGAAACAGATCCAGTTCCTAATGAACAGAGAAGAGACACTTCAAGAACGCGATTTAAAAACTTAAAATCTAATTCAGATAACAAATATTCACACAGATTTGGGGACTTAAATGAGGATAATATTACTTAATAGAATAATTTACGATAAATATTTAGGATGCACCGCTCTGTAACAGACATGGTGGACCAAAAAGTTTTTACGAGGTCAGAATGGACGACAATTTAAGAGGTCCTAAACACCTAAATTCTTCACGAAGGAGGCCAAATTCCTGGCAGGGAGTCTAATGAACTGCTCAGGTCCCTGGCAGGCGAAAAAATCGCACCAAGTCGACTTTCACCAAGTCTGTTACAGAGAGATGTTGTGTTACTTAGTGTCCATAGTCGTATACTTCAAGATGGCGTCTGCAAAGGGGAGTTCAAAATTACGTTTTAAAATATTGCGCTTTGAAAGAGGTCTATACTGTTACACTTTTATCAAATCTCATTTTGATCAAAGAAACTTTGATCGCTTTGACCACAGGTGTAAACTCTGTCGTAGTTTTGGTCGGAACTACCTGGAAAAGGTGAACTTCAATAATTTGAAGTATTTTTTTAATCTTTTCAGGTAGTTTCCACCAAATCCACGACAGTATGTTGTAGAATACGTACTACCTATACTGGACCTCTACGTATGAAATTAACCCTGCCGTATCCAGCTTTATTAAACACGTAATTCAAATTTCAGATGCATCTCCAATATACGTCCATAATGCTTGATCTATGCCATGGCCAATTTTATAATTCTGTAACTTCAGATTGAAAATAGAATATTTATCTTATTTTAGAGGATAATTAATTTAACGAATTGCCACCACAAAATTTGTATATACAAAAACCTAAGTATAGTTTGTAAGTTACACACGATATGTGAAATTTATTGGGTATGTTTATGTGGATCAAAACATCCTTTTCGCTGCCATCTTTATGAATTATGAAAATTTATCGTCCTTAAATTCTTAACATTAATAAATAGTTATGCATTATTATAATATTGCACTGATAAGATGAAATAAATAATATGATTTGCACTGGTGAAGACCAAATAGATAAACCTGGTGTTTTCTACCACGGTTGTTTCCATAAAGGTAACGTTTAGGATGCCTATCATCTTTCCTTGCAACTGAGAGCTGAATTGCGAAGGGCGCATCTCAAACGTGACCGAGTCGAAGGCTTACAGAGCACCTTATCCTGCCACCATGCGAGCAATGTCTGATCACGGAGCACAGCTAAGGTGAGCTAGTTTTTGGTGAGGGAGGAAAACCGGAGAACCAGGAAAAACTCTCGAAGCACAGGAGAGAACCAAGCACAAGTCTACAAGCCAGGGCAAGGCAATCACCCATCAAATAACAATACCCTACCCTCGATCGACCTATAATAGCAAACAGGCAGCGCGCTTACCGTTTATGCCACCCGTATCTACCACCCGTATCTGCCATCCGTGCACAAAGTGAAATTAATATTTGTCACAATCGAGTAAAATGACCAATCGGAATACATCTTTTCGATAATTACGTCACCGATCACTCGTTGGTCGGGGAGCTTCGTTCTCATGAATCGTGAGCGAATAGCCGTTCGTCTTGATCACGAGAGCGAGGATCCCAGGCCAAGGGAGTATTCGTGACGTAATTATCGAAAAGGTGTATTACCGTCGTTTGCATCTAAGTTGGGGTGAAACGGAATAATCGCCACTCAATTATTCATTATCTACTTTAAAGTTTTCCAGATGGTTATTCGTTGTATATTTTTAAGTGTCTATTCATTTTCTTGGCACTCATTCTTTATTCCTTTCCACAATAAACATGTTATTCATTATTCCAGATTTTTCAAACTCAAATATCCATTTCCTACATGAACCTGATATTCATTTTTCATTAGAATCTAAGGATGAACAGTCGCAGATAAAAACATTGTCTATTCTTGCGAGAAACATTCATGTTTGTTTTTGAAGGTTTCAATTGCCAAACCCAATCAGGTTAAACATGCTTGAAACCTGTTCTTAAGGCCGTTTTCCATTACGGTCGTTTTGCCCAGGCGGACGAAGCGACCTAGGTAGGTAGGTAATACTTTATTTAAAATCAAAATAGAGAACACGCTAGCCCTATCAACTCTAGGCTGGTTTACATAGGGGGCGTAAAAAAGGTACATTAAATACTAACACACAAACACATTACACACATATAACATATGATAACTAGGAAGCATGTCATTATCCAACTATTGACTTAAAAGAATGAAGTCGTCTGTCTCAGGCTACGAATGAAGCGACTCGGCCAATTTTGCTTCATTTGGGAGTTGATTCCAGAGCATAGCGCCGCTATATTTCAAGCTTTTTTTAAGAAATTCTCGTTTCGGCTTCGGAAGTGTAAGATCTGTTGCAGTACTTCGGAGATGATAATTAGTTTGATCTATTTCTCTTCTCACGAAGGACCCCCGAAGACCCGGCGCAGTGTGGTCATTAAGTATTTTATATTACTATTTAAGTATTTTATATTGGCACCAGACCGTCTATTTTCAACTGTGTCACAAGAAAGCGTGTTAAGAAGATCAACTGAATGAGTATCATAATTAGCACCCGTTAAGACTCTTGCTGCACGAAACTGAAATCTTTGCAACTTGTCTCTTAGCAACTTACCACAAGTGTCCCACAGGGGGGAACAATAATCAAAGTAGGGCTGCACAAGACTTTTATAAATAGATTCTAAGGTATGCATTGGAACAAAGGGCTTTATACGTTTCATAGCGCCAATAGCTGCAATCGCCTTCTTGCATATAATTTCAATGCGACTGTCCCAATTAAGATTTTCATCTAATTTCACTCCCAAACACATTTGTGTACCAGTTCGTAATATGGGTTTTGCATTAGCCACAACGGTTTCCTCACACATTATGTTATTAAGATTATACAGGGAGCCAATAAACATCATTTTACATTTAGACGGATGCATCTGCAGCCTATTTTCTTTAAGCCAGTTACAGATATGAGCAAGATCCGAATTTAACCTTATAACAAGTTCATTGGCATCGTAGGAAGATGAAAAAATTTGAGTATCATCTGCGTACATGCCTGGAGTAGTTGATTTCAAGCAATCGGGCAAATCATTAATATACAATAGGAATAGCAGTGGTCCCAGTATAGAACCCTGAGGCACTCCACAGGTAATAGTTTTATTGCTAGATAATTCCCCATTAACATTGCATTGCTGTTCTCTATTTGTTAAATATGACTCAAACCATTTTAGTTCCATGCCAAAAATTCCAAATTGTTCATTCATTTTATTTAGTAAAATGCGATGGTTTATAGAGTCAAATGCCTTTTTGATATCTAGGAACACAACACCGTTTAACTTGCCATTGTCCATATTTTCTAGCCACTCATCACACATTTGGATGAGGGCAGTTACAGTTGAATTCTTCGGACGAAATCCAGATTGAAATTTTGACAATAGAGAATTTCAGACAAGTAACCTTATACCCGACCGAAAACTTCCTTCTCAAAGGCTTTACTCACCACCGGTAATATAGAAATAGGCCGATAGTTCTCACATTGTCTTCTATCCCCAGATTTAAAAATTGGCGTTATACGAGCTCGCTTCCATTCATCTATATATATGCCTGTTGTAAGCGACAGATTGAAGATGAATGTCAACGAGGGTGCAATTATGTCTGCAGATAATTTTAGAATTTTAGCAGGAATTTTATCCAAACCTGTTGCTTTGCATGCCTTTTGGCCTCTTAGGGTTGAGGCAACACTATCAACGAATATTGGAGAGAATTTCAAAAATGTATCTGAGGATTGATTAATATTATAATTTATGGGCTGATTGTCAACATTACTGCAGGACTCATCTACATGTTCCGCTGCTAGCTTCGGCCCAATACTAGAAATAGTCATTAAATGCATCTGCAATAGATTTAGGATCCGAGACTGACGTACCCGCGGCATCAACAAACAGCTCACTCACGTTGTTGGATTTATCATTCTTCCCCAATAAAGAATTAATTAATTTCCAAGTCTTTTTAGGATCATTCATTACAGAGCAATCAGTGATTTTGTCATGAAAGTATTTTGATTTTGCATTTCGCATTTCAACATTCACTTTATTCCGCAGAAATTGAAAGCTTTCCCAATGTGACTGTGAAGCATGTTTTATTGCATGTTTTTTATGATAGTCTCTGCTTCTCATCATGTATTTAATTTCCGGAGTAATCCATGGGACAGAGTTCCCCTTTACCCGCTTATGTCGAATCGGTACATGTATATTTAATATCTCATTAAAGAAAGATTTCCATACCCTCCAGCATTCATTGGGATTATTATATTGTTTAATTACATGCTAAGGCATTGTGGCTAAATCCCCAATAAAATATTCAGCATTGAAATGTTTATAGTCTCTAACTTCTTTCACAGTAGGTTTAGATTTTGGAAAGGTGAATTTCCTCACCGCATAAATCAAGCTATGGTCAGACACCCCCAGATCTATTACACCGGATGTCGATATGTTTTCTTTAGCATTGGTTAAGACTAAATCAATCAATGTCGCCGAGGTATTGGTCTCCCTTGTAGGTTTGTTAATTAATTGGTCAAATTGATAAAGGGAACACAGAAAATTAAGTTGCTGTGTATGGGCATCTGGTGAGGCTTTCATAACGTCACAGTTAATATCACCAATTACAATCAGTTATTTATTTTCAGACTCACATTTTTGAAAAAATACATCACAATCATTAAATAAACTTATATTGGAATTCGGGGGCCTATACCATGTACAGACCAGAAGCGACTTGGGGCGAGTGATTTCAACACACAACATCTCAAGACGATCCGGCACCAAGTCATTCCTATCCAAATGGGATAGGTTGTCTCTGATATATAACACCACACCACCTCCAGCCCTATTACGGTCCTTTCTTATCAGAATAAAACCAGTCACGTGAATAATCAGTCGCGCGGGTAGGCCATGCGAGCGGACAGAAACTCTAGACACCTACAGCGCAAGTAGAAACATGTTCGCTCCGCCCTCGCGGGCAAAGTGACCTTCATGGAAAACTACCTCTAACGCAGTTAAATGGCTATCAATTAGGAGTTTGGTTTTTTGTCGAGGGTCGAGGGTGGAAGGTCGAGGTCGACGGTGGAAGGTCGAGGTCGAGGGTGGAAGGTCGAGGTCGAGGGTGGAAGGTCGAGGTCGAGGGTGGAAGGTCGAGGTCGAGGGTGGAAGGTCGAGGGTGGAAGGTCGAGGTCGAGGGTGGAAGGTCGAGGTCGAGGGTCGAAAGTCGAGGTCGAAAAATTGATTTCATTGGTACTGTTGAATTTGAGTAGAATGCTGAATGGTGTAAAAACTTTTAAAAACTATACTTTAATTTGTCAATTTACAGAACTTCTTTTCGTAAATATTAACACGAAATATTGATTAGTAAGTTAAATTAATGATACTAAATTTAGATTTTATAATTGTTGTTAAATTGACAAGGCTGCGGTCATCACTAAAAATAGTTATGAAAATAGTTCTGAAAATAGTTCTGAAAATAGTTATGAAAATAGTTGACCGCGGCCTTGTCAATTTAACAACAATTATAAAATCTAAATTTAGTATCATTAATTTAACTTACTAATCAATATTTCGTGTTAATATTTACGAAAAGAAGTTCTGTAAATTGACAAAAGTATAGTTTATAAAAGAAAACACCATTCAGCATTCTACTCAAATTCAACAGTACCAATGAAATCAATTTTTCGACCTCGATTTTCGACCCTCGACCTCGACATTCGACCCTCGACTTTCCACCCTCGACCTCGACTTTCCACCCTCGACCTTCCACCCTCGTTCTGATCACGTTTGACGTGAAGAAAACAGCCATCTCACGTTTCACATGTAAAAAATTAGCTATTTAAGAAATACGTTTTCAACTGTGTAAATTTTATTTTCTACATTGTATATTTAAAGCCTTTCTTAATGTCTCGATCAATTCTATGTGCGCCCATCCCCCCCGGGCATTTGTCGGGCATTATACAGCTATACCTGTTCCCAGGGTCGGGCATTTGCTTCCTTCAGGTCGTCCCGGGGGTGGGGTTTGTCGAGGCGTTCAATATCCACTGTATAATATATAACGTAGGCACGCGCTAAAAAGTTGCAGGTTTGTTGCTTTTTTCGCCATTTAACCATATTTTAGTACGCGACTATAACAGATGGTTTTACACTATGTTTCACACTGCATTGTACTACTGCATACTGCATTATAACACTGATGACCAAGTGCATTAATATTCAGATTGAGACCTTGACTTTGGAGCGTTTTATCTTGTTATTGTTCACATGATTACAACGTGTTAATTTTTAAGTTTTTGGAACAGCTCTATTTCTCAATTTTCACAAAATACTTCATTCTGCAAGGCTTAACACATCTTTTGTTATTTATATACAGCACTTTGAGGTCAAATTGGGGACAATTGACAGACAGAATGAAATGCAGCGTGCATTCAGATTTTATGGTTCGGAAATTGATTTTCTTATATAGTATTAATACAGATATTATAAAAATTTGCTAGCCCGAAAACTATTATTTTGTCTCCAAGGGTGGGGCATTTGTATCAATATCAAGTCCCCTATGTGGGGATTTTGTGCCACTTTTTTGACCCCATGGTGGGGCATTTGCAAGGTTTTTTCGCCTAAATGTCAAATGCCCGACAAATGCCCGGGGGGGGGATGGGCACCCATGGAATTGATCGAGACATAACCTCTACATTATTTTTACGTTTTCGAAAATATTTCACCAATAAAAACTCAACATATAATAATATAATAATATTTAATAAATATTAATCTGAATAGCAGCTAAAAGCTGAAATATACAGGATTAATTACAAATTTTAAGTACAAATAATAAGAAACTCTTAATAATAAGAAACTCTACATGAAGAGTTTTAAATTACATAGTAAAGAAACTATTTAGGAATGTTAAAAACAATGAATGTTAATACTATCCGAATTATGGAAATCGCTAAAAAGTCAAATTTAATTTAATGAGTCATTATAAGCTAAAATGCTTGAAGGTAAAAATGAATTTCGAAATCTATTAGTTTTACAGTCAATTTGATTGACATGATTATCGTTACGAAGGGTATAATTGACTACAGGAACGAGTTCGTGTAACTTGTGTTCGGGGTAAAATGACATACATATATAATTTCTTCTTTGACTAAGTGATTGGATTTCTTTAAATTTCAAGGCTTCCCGATATGATAGACCGGGATATATTATTCGTAAAGCGCGTTTTTGGATTCTTTCAACCTCTTCTTTTAAATAATCTGGAGCACCGTAATTCCAAACCTGACATGCATATTCAAGGACAGGCCAGTATAGGCCGTATACATGTAAAAAAACACTTGGATCAGAGAATTCTCTCCAACTCCGCTTCGTTTAAGTACTCGAAGTAAAGTCTCTTTGATGCTTTTGTTACAATATATTCGATATTCAAGATCGAGCGGAGATCAGACGAGAAAAAAAGACCAAGGACTTTTGCCGATGAAACCAGGGAAATACAAATGAATGCTTTCCAACGAACAGTGGACGAAGGTTCGGTGTATCTTTAGCAAACGAAATGATCAGCTCTTTACTTTTGGCGTGGTTAAGTATCATATCGTTCTCTGTACACCATTTCTCTATATCGTCAATAACAGTTTGTAAATGACTTTGTTTACCGGGGGCCCTCTACCCTCATTTTTTGTTCGCGAACCTATGACGCAACAGTGGCTTTATCTTATTATGGTTTAATGTATATGCAACATGCTATATATCATTTTAAAGCTTATAACATAGTCTACACAAATATCATTACAGATGACCCTCCAGGAAAAACATAAATGTATAAGAACCCTGCAAAACTGAACAAGTGATTCTTTAAACTAAGCATCAAGACTTGATGTATTTAAGTTGTATAACAGATTACATCCCAGTCAACAAACTGATGGATGTTTTTGGTGTTACACTCTATTGTGTTGCCATAGCACCTAATATTAGGTAAGGATCTTATTTGTCAATACCAACTTTGGTGTAAAACACTCAATTTTTATCAGAGTCTCAAAAGCATCCATCATTTTGTGCAAATATACCTAAAGAACAATCTCAGAAAAAATCTGCATGATTGCTTAATACTTTTTGAGTTTTTAGGATTTAAGCAATGGCCGCTAACCAAAATACGGTTTTTGAGAAAACGCCATTTAAAGTTAGCGAACTATATAGTACAAGCATTTTCTAATGTATTACTGGAATATACCTGTCCAAAACCAACACATATCAATGTAAGAATGTTAAAATGTCACTTTTGTTGTCTTTTGCTCATGTAATGTGCTAATGGGGCATCATCACTGTCCTCAGAATCATTGTCCGCCAAAAGTCTGGCTAACGGATAGTCATCTTCATCATCAGATGATGATACAACATAGTCAAGAGGGTCAACATCGTTGAACTTCCCACCGGGCATATGATGGTTCACCTTTCTCTTGGTTTGCTGCTAGCTTGGCTTCTCTTATTTTCCTTCTTCTTTCCTTTCCTTTCCTTTAGCATTTGTCTTCTTTACCGAGCGGTGTCTCATCCTCGTCGCGTCTTTCTTCTTACAGCCTTCCAGAGTAAACTCACCACCAGGAATATTTCCAGCTTTCATTACATCCTGCCTTGATGCAGCACCACAATTGACAGCCAGTACAGCTGACATGGCAGCAATTTCAACAACTTGAGGCCCTTTGAATCTGTGTTTAGGGGCCCGGTTCCATAGAGACATGTTGAGAATATCACACATGACTACCGACATTCCATCTCTCCCCACTCCCATTTCCATTGCGGAGTAAACCATTACATCAATGGCATTTTTTGGGTTCCATGCCTGGTTCTTGTTCCCAGAAGGTTGAAGCTCAATTTTGGTGTCACACTTAGAGCACTCAATGACAATAACTGTGCCATTTCCATACCTACGAGTCTCATCATCAGTAACTTTCAACTCTCCCCTTCACAGTTATGATTACTTATGCAAAGACTGAAATGCACTTGCTAAATTTGAAAGTTCTACCAGTCTATAACCATATTCCCCATCAAAATCTTCTCTTCTATCGGTACTTTGACTTGTTATCTTTCGTACGGAAGCAGTTTCATTGACTGGTGTAGACCCACATTGCGACGAAAGGTTGCTGTTACTTGAGGTTGAAACAGGCTCAGAAGAACTGCTCAGCTTACTGCTAGACTCGAAGTATTCCATCAATTTTGGCCATGAAATGGAGGATCAATTGAAGTTAACGACCCCCCCCCCCACCCCAAGGGAGTCGTATACTTCAATGGCCATTGAAGTATACGACTCCTCCAAAAAACTAATAGCTTTTTATCAAGATGGCATCGAACTTGTTTTCGCGGCTCATTCTCGCCACATAAATTTGTCAAGTTACGCGGGCAACATGTCGCGTCTTACGCCTCTCATTGTCTTTCAATTTCACCTTGCTTCTATTCCAGTACGACTCGATATTCTGAGTATGCACACCCGTCACTGGATCAACGAAAAATAGCGAGTGGTTGACCGTTCGGTGCTCTAAGCCAGGGATATTGCCGACGCGATTGAATGCAGCCCACTCGTCAGAATACACTAGTGATCCCGGTCGAGTATAGATATTTACTATAGTTTGTCTATGTCTCAATGAACTGAGACTCAAAAGGGAAACAGACACAAACACGAAAATCCGTAAATTTAAAGATATAATACAAGGGGGGTCGTATACTTCAATCCGAAGATTTGTTATTGAAGTATACGACCCCATTGGCGTAGGGGGTCGTTAACTTCAATTGATCGCTTCTTTTTCGACACTTGGCATTGCCAAGAAAATATAATCTCTAAGAGACTATTTACAGTTACAAATAAACAACAAAATAAAATATAACCCAGTCAAAATATATATCTTTGATGTATTCTCAGCGTTTAATCCCGTTTATAGCTATTTGCCTATTTTCTCCAAAAAATATAGTCAATGGCTTAGTGACCAGGCCTTAACATCGTTACCAGTCCCATATGATGTGGAATTCATAAATAACTAAAAATATTTAAAAACGCCCACAAACAACCAAGAAAACCGACCTAACAAACAATAAACATAATTCCGTTTCTATGGCAACGGGCAAGACAGTTGCATACCCTTTCAAAAAATTGCAATTTTGAGAGAAAGGATGGTCGTATCAGACCTATTTTCAAAGTTCTTAGGGTAGAGGGCCCCCTTTGATTGTTTCCGAGAGACTAGTATCGTCAACATATTTCCATCGGTTGTTATGAGTGATGGTTAAATCGTTGACCATAATGAGAAAAGAAGCGGACCAAGAATATTACCCTGCGGTACGCCACCATTTACAAATGACCAATCCGATAACATGGGGCCCAACTTCACCCTTTGTCTTCGTTGCATGAGAAAGTCAATCACCCAATTAATTAAAGAATTATCAATGCCGAGTAATCGCATCTTATTTATGAGGATTTGATGATTGATTCTGTCAAATGCCTTACTAAAATCTAATAGGAAAATTAACACGTACAGTTTCGCCATTCCCATCTGTCTCTGAAAACCAACAGTGAAACATGCTAATTAACGCATCCACAGAAGAACATCCGGCTTTTAATGAACCAAATTGTCTTTGATCCAATATCGGATGAATACTCTCCATGATCCTTCGAAATTGGAACGATTCAATAATTTTTGATAATGTAGCAGTTAGTGATATAGGTCGAAGATCCGAGGATATATCTGTTAGGGAAGTACGGGTAGCACACGGCTAGCGCGTCGCCTTTCACCACTAAGTTCCAAGTTAAGCCCGGTCGAGCGAGTTCAGTGGCTGGATGGGTTACCACCTGGGCACAGTCTTCGTGTCGACTTGCAACAACTAGGGACTAATGTGAATAGAGTTGTCGTAGTTGATCTCTCCCGTGCTTCGAGGGTTTTTCTCCGGGTACTCCGGTTTTCCCCCTTCTTCAAAATCAACACCTAGTTGCATGTGCAGATCACAAAAGGGGTATGAACTAATAGCGGCTGCTAGAGGCGCCATTTGTAAGCTTACGGTTTACCTCGGTCTGTTCATGTCTGTGTAATGTCTCTGTAGTCGTAATGTAAATGGTTGTTGAAAAGCCCTGTAGGGAACAACTATTAAAATATCTATCTATCTATCTATCTGTTACTGGAGTTGTCTTTGGGACTGGAATAACATTTGCTTCTTTCCACTGCCTTGGGACCTGTGCCCGTTTAATAGAGGTGTTAAATATATTGTCACCGGTTCAGAGAGCTCCATGGAAACGTATTGAGAATCCAATTCGGTATGCCATCTGGACCAGGTGCTTTGTTGGATTTAATTTTCTTTAGATGGGATTCAATAGCAAAGTCAGAGATAGTGTAGGGGTTCCTGGATTCTTCAATAGGAATTTTTTCATACTCTGATAGGGGAGGTAGTGGTGGAGTGGCAGCAATAAATGCATTGTTAACTGCTGACGCTATAGTGCTTTTCCTTCTAAGATGATTCCATTGACCTCAGCAGAATTGAAAACTGCTCTTGAAGAAGAGTCAGCTAAAAATTTTTTGCACTCTACCATTTTTTTGGCTTTGAATTTTTTAAATGGCTCACTTGAGATTCATAAAAATTAAATTTAGCTTGCTTGATGATACGGATTACTTTGTTCCTTAGTTTATTGTATTCAGCCTTATTTCCCAAGCTCAAGCTTTTTGTCTTTGGGAAATAAGCGATTTTATTTCAGGCGTAATCCACGCTTTATCTTTACAGTGGAGTCTGACTGCTTTTGCAGGAATAATTGTATCCAGGCCCATAAGTATGATGTCATAAAACAGATCACACATACTTTGACAAGAAGGTAACTGGGAAAGTACACTCCAATCTAGATTTGAGAGGAAGCGACCAAAAGCCTGCATGTTTGATGGATTTCGTTTTCTAATCCAAATTTTGGTAGTTGTATTGGTGCGATAAGGTTCATCAAGTGGATGTAACATGATTGACATATGATCTGATTGACCAACAGCGGGAAGAATATCTGGTTCTTTATACCAACGCTTTATATTGGTAAGTATTAAATCCAAAGTCGCGTTTCCACGAGTTGCGTATCTAAAATACGCATATTTAGAGGACAATTTTGGAGTGAATGCGCAGCTCAGAATGCAGGAAATGGCATTTCCGGGCATGAAATTTCATGGGACCCCCCTAAATGCCCTGACACGGTCAGGGTGTGAGGCTGGATCCACCCCTGAACCGATATATGTAGTAAAAATCAAGAAAATGCATGCTTCGTGTAAAATTGTTACATCCAAAGCGTTGCTCTTCTTGACGATCTCACTCTTCGTCCTGCCTTTGTTCTATCCAGCCTTTCATGGACAAAAACTGTTCATCATTGGATGGACACCAACGACGCGGCACGGATCTAGTGACCACACCAGTGAACTATAAAGTTCACTGCACAAGAGTGACCACACTGAGTGACCATGGTTAACGTTGTATAATCCGGGCTCTCACTTTTAAGGATATTTCCGTAACTGAGGAAATTGATTTTTTAAGGATTTTTTAAGGAATTTCTGGATTTTACCTAGAATGTTTATTTATTAGAAAAACATTGTACAAAAATATCAAAATGAACACAAATATAACAAAATTACGATGGCCCAGAAGGCTCACAGTTCAATTCTGATTTTTAGACAGTTCAATTTTGTATTTGACAGTTCAGTTTTACATTTTGACACAGTTCAGTTTTAGATTTTAACACAGTTCAGTTTTTAATTTTTAGACAGTTCAGTTTTAGATTTTAACACAGTTCAGTTATAAATTTAAAAACAGTTCAGTTTTACATTTTGACCAGAGGCGGATCTAGGGTAAGTCCAATCAGTCGCGTGACTGACGTATTTTTTTGGAAATAAATAATTAATTTATTATTTCGAAATTTGAATAATTAATTTTAATATGAAATTCATATAGTCCAGTTTACGTCTTTACGAGTTCAGTTTTGAATAAATATATGCTTTATCTAGAGCAGCGGTAAAACGCAAGAAACTCGCAGAATCGGGTGGTCATTATGCTCATTTGATTGGTCGAGAGGTCATTTGGACTTATCTGGACTGATCTGTGGGGTGGTCGGACTGATTTGCACCTTAAGGGAGTCTTTATCAGTCCATTTCTTTCATGTTGATTGGTCAATTTGAAAATATTGACAATTCCTATAGGTTCATTTTTTTGGACTGATTCGGACTGATTCGCGGCTGGGGGCATCAGTCCTGAAAATTGCGAAATTCATGCAAAGCAGTCTTTCCACTTGTAATCTCGTATATTTAATATAAACTATACCAAGGTTTTTCATAGTAGGAAAATTGTTTTACGATGTCGAGTATTGATATGTACGCGGACGTTCGAAATGCGATTGCACGATACGATTTAACGGCCTTAAATAAACTTCGACTGTCTTTGAATGAGGTTATCGTCGGGCAGCGAAGATATCAAGCGAGCAGCTTTTATCTTTGCTATTCAGCAACGAGAAGGCACTCAATAGAGACTTCTCTGCTGAAATCTACGTGCCTCACAAAGATCGTGGTGGTAATTTGGGTGGTAAAGCCAAAGATAAAGCGTGCACTGCTATAACGTATGAAAATATCCAAAATAAATATACTGCAATATATTTTGTATGATAAATGATGCGAAGTTGAAATATAACACGCTTTAATACATTTTTATCGAGCAACTTGCATTGCTCTTTCGGACCTTCCCGCTTTCCTAATTCCTACTGTATTTATAATTTATAATAAAGGATCAGAGTAACGCAATTGGAGTGTTAAAACGATGTTATTTTGCTAATTTGCATTGCATGAAAGATTTGCGATGAATATCATTTGCGATGAAAGTCTATTTATAGTATAAATTGTAATTGTAATTTGATAATGCATTTTACAAAGTATAATTGAAATATAACTCTTTATTTTGCTTGAGAATTTTGTTTCACATGCAGCGATTTATCTTGTGAAGGATTTTATGTGCTTAAATTTTAAGTATAAGCCAAATTCATTTTAATTCAAAGCCTATTGAAACTACATGATGTGTACAATTCAATTGACTTTTCCAAGTCATTTAATTCCGAAGATAAATGTCTGGGAGAAGGTATGTTTGTGAGATCATAAAAAATCGTGTCTTTGATGTACTTCATTATCTTGGGAATTCTGCAAAATCTCACCCCCAAAACGCTTGAAATCGCATTTCAGGGAGTCTAGATTTCAAAATTTTCCGGGGGGGCATGCCCCCGTACCCCCCTAGCATGTCTCACGCCTTCGGCGTTCGACTTATGTTTCCAAAATCCTAGATCCGCCCCTGATTTTGACACAGTTCAGTTTTAGATTTTAACACAGTTCAGTTTCGGTTTTTATTCTGCTCAATAAAGATTTAATAGAAAAGCTTGTGTCGTTGTCACTGTTACATATGCTTATTAACGTGTTATTTGGCAGAAAGACGTCAAGATTTATAGCTACACTATGCCTTTAGATAACTACATTCCATGCATGAACTTTGATCAAAGAAGAGATCAAACAGAGCTTATTACAAGTTATTTTCGACAAGGTTTCACCAACATTGAAATACTGGAATTCTTGAAACTACACGGAATAGAATTAAGCTTATCGACCCTTAAAAGAAGGCTAACAAGCCTTGGCCTTCGAAGACGTATACCAGCACAAAAACAAGTTTCACAGGAAGAAATTGAACGTATTGTTGAAATGGGAGTAAGTGCAACGTTGGATATCGGAAAATGTGGAAACATGTAACGACTAAGTATGGTATTGCCGTTCGAAGGGATGTCATTCGGAAATGCTTGGTGAAATTAGATCCTCGAGGGGTTGAAAGTAGAACAAAGAGAAGGCTTCGAAGAAGGACTTATTCATCTAGGGGACCTAACCACATATGGCACATTGACGGCCATGACAAGTTGAAGCCTTTTGGATTTAGTATACATGGATGCATAGATGGATCTTCGAGAAGGCTGATCTGGCTTGAGGTGGGTCCAACAAATAAAAATCCTCAGGTCATTGGGAAATATTACCTCGATGCCATATTACAAATTGGAGGCGTTCCACAAAAAATGCGATCGGACGATGGGACTGAGAACAGCATCGTTGAAGCTTTGCAGATATTTCTGCGATCACAACATAATGATGAACATTGTGGTCTTGCCAGTTTTTCTATTGGCACGTCTACGTCAAATCAACGCATAGAAGTCTATTGGTCTCACCTTATTAGGGATGGGCCTGGGTGGTGGGTGAATTTCTTTAAGGATCTACGAGACTTTGACTTGTATAATGATTCGGATCCTGTACAAGTCGATTTGATACGGTTTTGCTTTATGGACATACTGAGAGATGAATTACACAAAGTTGCTGAAATGTGGAATCAACATATCATTGCCCCTAGCAAATTTGGTAATAACGATGGACCCAGAGGGAGGCCTGACGTGATGTTTTTTTTACCACATCTTTTTGATTCAGAAGACTGCAAACAAGAAATCGACCGGGACGAAGTAAATGAATTCTACGATAACTCATCAATGTCAGTGAAAGATTTTTCCGATGAATTTGGGGAGTTCGCCTTGTTGGTAATGACAGAGCTTGGTCTGTCGAAACCAACTAATGTGAAAGAAGCATTTGATCTGTATATAACTTTGCTACAAAAAATTGAGACAATTTAGTTTAATAATTTAATGAAACTAATAGTAATAAAGCCTTTTACCATCTATAATACTTTTATAAGGAAACCCTCCTTAACTATTGTATTAACATTTTTAAAAGCGTACGTACAAAGTATGAGTTCGTGGGAGGGGGGAGGGGGTGATCAACCTAGGGGGATTCGGGGGCATGCTCCCCCGAGAAAATTTTTGAATTTTGAGTCTCTGAAACAGTATTTCCTGCATTTTGAGGGTACTTTGCGGTAGAATAAAATTGTCACGTTTGTTTCAAAATGGTACATTTACCCGACGAAATGCGAATTTTTCCCCGATGGGGAGGGGGGCTAATTAGCCTCCCCTGGATGGGATTAATTACTAATGTATGCCATTCAAAAGTTTATAATACACATTAACAATGAATTCGTTGAATGCATAGCTCTGTTAAAATTATGCTTCAATTCGTAGTTTTACCAAAAACTAGAGATTTAACATAAATGATCATTTTTGTTTGCACTTCACTTCAAATCTCCATTCTCAAGTTAATAGACAGTATACATAGTACACTTTGTCTTTAAAAGAGAAAAAATGGGGGAAAAATTTGCGAGGGCTTGTCAAAGTCTGCTGTGAAGAATTTTACTGAGTGAAGTGAAGGATTTTTCATAAGCAGTGAAGCAGGTAATTAAAACACAACAAAGAATTCACAACACACAATTCCTCATAGCATATATGGAAGTCCAATTCAATAATTGTTCACTATTCATTCAAAGTAACATTGGGGCTTTTCATGCAACAAGAACAGTTAGTTCTTTTTAATTTTTAGCATCTATTATATTTGATTTTTTACATCTTTTAGACAAAATGTGCAAATAAAGTGAATATGAATAATAAATGGTGAAATTAAATCTAAGGACTAAGTATTGAATGAATAATGACTTAAATGATGCAATTGTAAACAATTATTAGAAGGCATTATGCCTAATTAATTTGAATGACTACAGTCTACAGTATCTAATCAGTTCAATCTAAATCTAAACAATATCAAGTTCCCAGTCAGGTTTGACTAGTATATTGTTGAATGTGTTTCTTAACTCACAAAAATCTTGAAAAGTGCAAGGTAACTCTAACACAGGGCCACATGTGTGGGCTACAGGGGTTTTATAAACCCCATCTACTTTAACAAACGACACAGATATACTATTCACAATCAAAATATCGGCGCCTGTGGTAAAACGAAGAAAATGCCCTAGGTTACCTGTGTCTAAACCTCTAATATAACGCTGCAGGAACTTCAAGGCATCACGTTCCCCGTCAGTGGTTGGTTGGGCTTGCAGAAGTTGAAGAACTTTCTTATTCGTAGGCTTTACAGAGTCATAGAATGTTTCCAACTTACCAAATGACTGAAACGGCTCATACATCTTGAGCTCAGAAAGAATGGGCTGCCATGTAGACAACATAATATGGGATTTTTGGATAAGCTCTTGTTTGGCAATTTCAGTGATCACTTTTTGACAATTGTTTTCATTTAAGACTGTTCTGCAGTTAAATCGTTCCAAAAAATCTTCAATCTCTTCACTTTCGCATGTCCGGCGAAAGACATTTCTCAATCAACTCTTCTTCGTCGACTGCAAGGTACTTCTTAAAGGAATTCATCACAGCTGAATCTGAATCTCCAAATAGGCAATATCCAATGAATGCCTTTGATAAAATCAGAGGGAAATAAGATACCATCTTATATCCCTGAACAAGGATTCTGCCAATAGCCTGCCATTCATTCACAAAATGGTCATGTCGCACATAGGGCACTCTTTCTCTCTCTCCAATAGTCATTGAATCTCCAAATGCTTTCCAAAACAATGAAAATACATCACGAGCCACACCAATTCCAGCACCTTTCTCAGGATTCCCACGATCATCAATAATTTCAAAAACTATAGAGCGTGTTGAGATTTTTTCATCTTGGAAGTAGTGCCCTAAACCAACAAACGAAGAAAGCCTTGGCGAATTTATTGATGAATTTAGACAATTTAAATGCGAAATGTTGGAATTCAAGGCCAAGTTTGATTTTGCCGCCATAAGCGATGCTCAAGGTGAAGTCAATGCCCGCGGGGCTGCTCAAGCACAATTAGCAGCCGAAAACACTAGCCTTCGAAATGTAAACGAAACACTTAAATCTGAAGTTCGAAAATTAGAAGAAGAGCGAAATTCTCTTCTACTGGCCTTAAGATTAATATCAACCTCCGAATCTAAAGAAATTCCTTTGGCCGTGGACAAGTATCAGTCAAGACCTCAAGACAAACCCGACAACTCCAACAGCGATTGTCAGAGACCGCAAAGCGGAAGAAATTCTGGGCTTAACAGCACTCAGCCACATCAGCCGAATCAACAACGACGTAATCAACAACGTGGAAATAGTCAGGACGAAAACAGTTTTACCAAAAAGCCTGTTACAGTTATAGTCGGTGATTCCATGGTTAAAAATGTGCGTGGATGGGAACTCTCAAATCCTATCGAAAAAGTTATCGTCAAATCCTTTTCTGGAGCCACAACAGAGGACATGGCAGACTACCTGAAGCCAGTATTGAGAAAGGAGCCAGAGAATCTGATTCTACATGTAGGTACTAATGACTTAAGATCTATTGGTCCTGCAGAACTAGCCAAATCTATTCAGTCGTTGGCAATAAACATTGAAGAGAATTCTCCAAATACCTCTGTTTCTATCTCAGCAATTCTGCCAAGAAAGGAGTCACAGATAAGTAAAAACGCTACTCTTGTTAATAATTCACTTAAGTTGATTTGTAGTCAACACCATTGGAATTTTATTGAACATGAGAATATCAAACAGACTCATTTAAATCGGGGTGGTATTCATCTATCCAAAGCCGGCAGTGATATTCTTGCTAACAATTTTAAATTTCATATAAACAACGAATAGGTATCTGCCCTGCCATATGAATCCACTAATGAATATACTAATAACAGCACAATGCCTTTGGGTCACTTCAATGCAAAGGAATCTTTATCGTTTCTCCCAACCAAACGTGGTTTTAAATTAGCAAGTTTGAATATTACTAGTCTACCAAAACATATTGACGAATTGAGAGTTTTGCTTGCAGACAGGCCGGTTGATGTTTTATCAATTAACGAGACAAGGCTTGATAACTCGGTAGCGGATAGCGATGTTAATATTCCAGGCTATGAGATTATTCGCAGAGACAGAATGACAAATGGTAGATTTGGCGGTGGTGTTTGCTTTTATGTTCGCACAAGTGTCAATTACTGTATACGTTCTGACTTTAATATCGATCAACTTGAAAATCTATGCATTGAAATTCGCAAGCCTAATTCCAAGCCTTTTCTCGTTGCAACTTGGTATAGACCTCCCAATTCCGCAGTTGAAATTTTCACTCATTTCGAGTTACTTATTGGTAAGCTCGATGCAGATAATTTAGAATACTATCTAATGGGTGATATGAATTGTAATTTGGCATCTTCACCGTTAGATAATAATGCTAATTTGCTCATTTCTGTTGCTGATGTTTATGGCATGCAACAACTAATTACCGACCCGACGCGCTGTACCGAATTAACTTCTACATTGATTGATCTTATTTTTACTAATAGTCCCGAAAGGGTTGTTTGCTCAGGAGTCTCACATGTCAGCATAAGCGATCATTACCTTGTGTATGCCTTTCGTAAACTATCTATAGATCAACCGTCAAGGGGCCACACCACTGTCAATTACAGAAAATTCAAAAATTTTAACTCTCTAAGTTTTCGCAATGATATCTCCAAACAACGTTGGAACAACATTTATCAGTATGATAATCCCAACGATATGTGGGAGGCTTGGAAAGGTTTATTTCTTGAATGTGTCGATAAGCATGCCCCTTTACGAACTAAGCGTGTTTGCTCACGCAAGTCGCCATGGATAACTCCACGGCTAAAAAAGCGATTGCATGAGCGGGATGTACTTAAGCTAAAGCGACTCGATCAAAAAAAACCAACGATTGGCAAAATTTTAAGAATACACGAAACATGGTAAATAATGAAGTTAGGAAAGCTAAGGAATCCTATTACAAAGATGCACTGAATACGAATAAAGGAAACTCACAAAACACTTGGCGAATTATAAATGAACTTTTGTCTAAGAAATCAAAGAATTGTTCTGTGAAGGAAATTGTACACAATGGTACATCTATCTATAATTCAAATGACTTATCAGATACATTTAACGATCATTTCTCTAGTGTTGGGCCAAGACTTGCAAACGAGATACCTGATAATGAAGATTGTCCATCCCATTTAGATTATTTAAGTGACAGTGACGGTCATTTTGAGCTAAATATAACTAGTTCATCAAATGTCCGTACACTGTTATCAAAGTTATGCAAATCCAAAGCGACTGGCTTGGATAAAATATCGGCAAGACTTCTCCGTGAATGTTCCGATTTGATAGCTAATCATCTATGTTCAATTTTCAATCAGTCTATTGTCTCAGGTGTTTTCCCGATGAATGGAAATTATCCAAAGTAATTCCATTATTTAAACGTGGTGAGCGCTCAGACCTAAATAACTATCGTCCGATTTCTATAATACCAGTAGTCGCGAAAGTATTCGAGAGAATCGTTTACGATCAGCTATACGAGTATCTTACTGATAATAACCTGATATCTAGTCATCAATCTGGCTTTAGAACCCTGCATTCTACTGTTACTGCATTGCTCGAAGCCACGGATAACTGGGCTTACAACATTGACCAAGGTGATGTAAACGCAGTTGTGTTCTTAGATCTCAAAAAAGCATTTGACACTGTCGATCACAATATTCTACTCTCTAAACTAAAAAAATATGGCGTGTCTGGCATAGCATACGATTGGTTTCAATCATACTTACACTCTCGCGAACAACGCTGTTTCGTAAATGGTTCTCTCTCGCATAATCGGCCTTTAACCTGTGGAATTCCTCAGGGACAATATTGGGTCCGCTTCTTTTATCATTTATATAAACGATCTGCCTAACTGTCTCGAACATTCACAACCACGAATGTTCGCTGATGATACGCACTTGTCCTTTGCCAACAACAGCATTGAAAATATTGACCTCAAACTGAATGAGGACCTCGCTAGAGTTAATCAGTGGCTTACTGCTAACAAACTAACTCTAAATACATCTAAAACTGAATTCATGCTGATTGGGTCCAGGCAAAGGTTGAGGACGCTTCAGGGTTCTCCGTCGCTAATGATTGGCGAGGAACCTATAAAGCAGGTAAATTACACAAAATCTCTAGGTGTCTTTATCGATCATAACCTCTCGTGGAATATTCATATCGAGAGATTGTGTAAGAAAATTGCAAGTGGTATCGGAGCATTGAAGCGAACTAGACCCTTTGTTCCTTACCATACTCTGCTATCTATTTTTAACTCTTTAGTGCAGCCACACTTCGATTATTGCAGTGTAGTTTGGGAAATTGCAGCAAAACTTTGTCCACCAAACTTCAGAAACTCCAAAATCGTGCTGCTCGCATAATAACTTACTCAAACTTCGATGTAAATGCTGATTTACTTATCGATAGACTAGGTGGAAAAAACTTGATTCCCAGCGTCAAATCCATAGGGCCTCCATGGTCTATAAATCGCTCAATGGTCTTGCTCCCCATTATCTACGAGAAAAATTTGTCGAGCGAAATATTGTTACAAATTACTCGTTAAGAGACTCCGAAGGTAAACTAGCTATTCCTCTTCCGCACACAAATTTTATGAAAAACAGTTTTAGTTATTCGGGAGCAGTACTCTGGAATACCTTACCTGTTGAACTGCGGCAGGCCAGTTCCCTTAGAACTTTTCGGTCTGGCTGCAAGAATTGCTCTCAATTGTTCATTCCTAATTAATTTGGATTCATACGGCACTCATGAAAAGCAGATTTGTTTTTAATTGTTTGTATCTTGTAAATATAGTAATAATAGTGTAACCTTGTAATATAGTGTAGTACGTGTGATAATAGTTTAAATTTTAATGTTCTGATGAGCCTACCGTGTTTAAATAAAGTTATATTATTATTATTATTATTATTATGGCGGCGGCGTGAAAAACACGAACGTTTTTTTTCTTTCGTGGCCTTTTTAGATCGAAATTTTTGGATAAAACAGTTAAGAGCATCATTGTTAAATGTTTGAGCTGGTTGAAAGCTATTAAGAAGTGAGAAAAGACGAATTGTCTGCTTTGTCGCGCGCTTGCTAGGAACATGGCGGTCGTGGAACAACATTTTATCTGAAGTTACACATCTGTACATATTTCATCTGTGACACAACGCGCCTTTGGCACTGATCTAAATTCTAAAACTGAACTGCCTCAAAATCTAAAAATAGGTACGCTAAGCGTACATGTATCTGCTCATGGTGATCCCAAAGGAGTAATATTCTACAAATTCTACTTTGGCAGTGAAGTGTATAAGTTATACATATTTTGTACAGATAACATACACTTCATTCAATTAGTAACTTGTAAAGAAGAGATTGATGTTTAAATGAGTATATTTTTATAAATATCAGAAATATATATTGTACACAGTTGACCAAGGTTTTCATTAGGCCGTGAGCTAGTGCACCAAAAGATGGCTAGAAAACGAATTTCATTGGACACCTCGCTAAGCTAAAATAACTTTACATATTCTTATAGATAAAAACACGCTGAATCCAAATCTAAAAAGTTCTTGTCGATATACCCTGCAGTTTTTTTGTATTTTTCGATTGAAATCTTAAAAATTCACTGTCGCGTGATTATGTTTATTAGCAGTTTCGCGAAAACACATCTTTCAAAAATCATACTTCCTGTACGAACATGCGCCGATTATCTGCCGGTTTCTATTCGACTTACAGGCGACAGCTGTTTGAGGCATGTGTTTTTTATTTTCTTATGGATTTGTCAATATGCGAGAAAGATCATATTGCATATCTTCGATTATTCTGCCTGTTTCACCTAAACTTCGAATTTCAGATGTGTTCCATTGTATTCCTACATTTAAGCGATAGTTTTAAGTTATGACAGGACAAAAGAATGCTTTTATGGCTACTCAACAAGTAGACAACGCGAAGGAAGTTAGCTTTCAAGATACCAGCGCAAACGAAAAGCTTTTAACTAAAGAATGGTTCTGCTGCTCTGAGGTCAAGAATAATGACAATATCTTGCTGTTCTACCTTCATTTAAAGCCATTGTGTACATTTGGCGCAAGTTTCTATCTTTATAATATTATACACTTGCGCTTTGTCTAACACTATGTCTATATATATTATTTATATTCCTCATTGTTCAGTGCAATATACATATACACAGTATTTATTAGTTCTAAATTATAGAGCATATTTGTTTTGTGTATTTTTAAGATCCCAAAAGTCTTGCTACTATGTAGATTCATATTTGTATGTAGTTTAATTAAGATTGTACTGTACATTAAACACTCCTGGAGTAAAATATAAATGAAATGAGATGCATTTGAGCACTGGATGTCAGCCCACTATTCCTCAAAGCACATTTAGTACGTCTGTTCTGTCCAGACTGCAGAATTGGTCAATGCTGCACCTGAGACTTCTCAATGTAAAAGTTTTAGCACACCTGGGATGTGCTTTGATATAAGCAATTTTTATACTCCTAAACTATCCCCTAAATTTCATTTTTTAAATATCTATTTGGTCAATTTTGTGACCCTGACTGCTTCTTGACATGCCCTTGGAAACAGTTTTGCAGCCTTGCCCCTAGATTTGTAGATTCTGCACCACCAAGACCTCATCAAGAACAGCCCTTGAACTCTCTAGCTGCAGGTGTCTTGTACCCAGGTGTCTTGTACCATCAGTTGCTACATTGTTGTGTGACTGGGGCATATGAATGCTGTATTCAGAATTTTGAGGTGGCATAGCAAACCAAAGTGCCTAATTGTGAGGCAGATTTATAACATAATTTTATAATGGGTAGACTACCCCATCTATTATGCCTCTTGTTAACTTGTTAAGCAGCAATAGAAAAGCAAACCTTAATTTTGGCAAGGCCTTCAATCAGTTAGCCACATATACATACATCAGTGCAAATACTGCAAAACAATATAATGTATATTATTTGCACAGATATAGATCAGGGTTTACAGATCAAAAGCCTTGTAGAGAAAATAAACGTGGTATTTAACATAAACAAAACAATGATAGGGTGTAATAATGAAATGTATTTTTATAAATACTGATTATTAATTGTAAATAAAACAATTCCAATTGAAACAAAATTGCAATATTGTCTGGTACTGTTCATTTCTTGAGATAAGAACGTTCAAGGTACCAACACCTTGCACATTTCCCTCTGTATTCAAAAGAGGAGATATATGTATATATTCTGCCCTGTTGACATGCTTTCAACTGATGTTTCACTGGTGATATAAACGCCGTGGCAGATGGCAGATATCGAGTCTTCAGATTATTTATAGTATCCTTGTGCTTTGCCAAAACACAATTGCATCGTTTATTGAAGCAATGATATTTACTTGAAGATATATAAGCCAAGCTTTAGTCAATTCGTTATGTGTTTTGTCAGACCTTGTTATAGACCGTCCTTCGCAGACTTTGTCGCACAAACTACAAGGAAATAACTTCTCTCCGTCAATTTTTTAGCGCATCAGAAAATTGGGCAATAGCCATAGATAGCTGAAAGTTAAACGGATCTTCGTACTCGAAGTAGGGCAAACGCTAATGTCAGGAAAGTATCCTCGTGTTGGCCTTCGTTTCCCCTTCGAAAACTACATTATCCATTGTCAATATGCCCTTACAAAGCCCTCGATATCTTCACGAAGCTCTACTGTTTCTATATTACGCTTCATCGCTGTCAAAAAAACATTCAAACGATCAGAAAAAAGCCTATTTTTATCGGAAACCTGATATGAATTAAATACGTAACATTTTGTTTACAAATGTTTTGTACATCATTATTTTGTATATCTTAAAATGATCCGAGATATGCCCGAGTTGTAGGCGGTATGCAGGCTATTGGTCCGATTCTTACGAAACGCTTTTTGAACGATGAGTTTTGCACGGAATTGCTAATAAACGTAGTTCAAAACAGTGAATTTTTTAAGATTTCAATCGAGAAATACAAAAAAACTGCAGGGTATCTCGACAAGAACTTTTTAGATTTGGATTCAGCGTGTTTTAATCTATAGGAATATGTAAAGTTATTTTAGCTTAGCGAGGTGTCCAATGAAACTAAACGTTTTGGTGCACTAGCTGATGGCCTACATGTTATGAGGTTAGATTTACAGTATGCCAGATGACAAAACAAAATGGCTGATATAAATTCCACTTGCAGAAACTAATTCCATAACATATACAAAGATATTATTCAATTTTATGATGTTGTTGCTGAAACATGTTAGGTTCACAATCTTCTTGATAGTTCATAATATATAGTATGGCTCATATAGATACAGTAGGTCATAATATAATAGGTATGTGAGAAAATTGTAGAAGCATAGATGTTGTCAGGATACCAGATGTTGCCAATACACACTTGCAATACACAGAGTTTAAAAGCCTTTTAACCATATAATTGAAACATGACATGATTGACATCAACATTTCTGTTGTCCATAATGGAAGTATTTCATTTTAGAAATGTGATAGTCAGGGTTGATGGAACACAAATGAACTGTTTATTCCAAGTAAATATATTAGCAAATAGGTCATACATTGGTGGCCATTCATCAGTAGCAAATGTTGACAAGGTTGAAAATCAGGAGTATAATCCATGTATATAGTTCTTGAATAGAATCCTATAATGCATCATACCAGATCCATACAATAATATTGTGCCGTGGGAGAAAATCCAATATACAGAATAATAGGTTCAGTTTTGTACATTGTGTGCCACTAATAAGATCCCATTATATGACATATGGCAGCTGTTAACATCTCTTGTAAGTATACATGTACCAGTGAGTTTAACTTGAGATTGTTCTGCAAGTTTTCATCTATAAACAAAAATTACCTTTATGTTAGAACGTAAGGCAAAATGACAGTGCTAGAACATGCAACAATACATAAGACAAATAGTAAGAGGGAGGGGAGAGAGGAAATATAAAATGGCTTACCTGGTGTTCTTGTTATTGGCATTCAGTGGCAGGCATTAATAAGGTGGGTGAAGGGGGGGAGAACCCCCTCCAATTTCTTAATAGTACAACCCAGGTTATATAGTTATATACTGTATATACATGTACATTATTATGACTGGTTCCAAGTGTTACTATAAGTATTTATTCCTATTTGAAGCCAAATATTTGCTCTTCATGCAACCACTATTACTTTGCTTTAATGAAAGCAATTAATCAATGCACATACTGCTTTATGATCAGAGAAATATGTTTCCAATATGTGCGACTTAGCTTGTGATTCTGGTAAATTCGTATAAATATGATCTATTAACGTCTGATTATCAGTAGTGATACTGGATACTAATTGTCTATAGTTATTATCATTAATAAAAAGATTATATAGAGGCCTTCTATTGGCTTCATCCAACCAATTGATATTAAAATCACCTATGAAAATGTTAAATTCAGAAGTACATAACATTAAAAGATAATTCAATGCTCTAAACAGTTGCTCTACTGGAATTCTGGGTGATCGATATACACCTATGATGGTAACATGTGGAAGAATCATTACTTTCATAATAGTTATCTCAATGCCATTAATATTATGACAACGTGGATATCCAGGTAAGAACTCAACTCGGCTAAAAACAGCCATGCCACCAAAAGGTCTTGAAGTTGAAGGGTGACCATCATTTCTGAACAAGGTGTAACCATCAATATCATACATATTGTCACTATCCGAGCTCATACATCGAGTTTCAGAAAAGATATTGATATCAGTGTTTGTAAAATTCAAATCATGTCGAACATCATCAATATGTTTGTGCAATGATCGAGCGTTCAGGTAGCATAATTTAAAAGAGACTTGATCTGTCCTATAAATAGGAGTAACACTAAGTTTCAGCATAATGTATATGAGGTATGGCTCTTCTTGTATTAAAATTGACAACAATTTTTTGTTCAGTGTCACCTTGTGAACGATGAATTGTCTTAGCCGCAGCAGGTCTTAGTGGAAACTGTTTTCTTACAACTTGTACAGTTTGGTTCCTGCCAACAGCAAACTGAGTAGTAATTGGTTTTATTGGGGTCCATGTTGACTCAATACCTTGAACATAAAGATTTCTATTTTCATGTCTGGTTTTCTCACCAACATCTGAATGGTCAAACTGTACCCATATTATACCAGACGGTTTATATCTTTGATTTAATTGTATCTTCTTAACAACATTACTGGCACCATTAGTCATACCATCATCAGTGCGTACATTTAATGCTATCTCAGTTCTTTCCCCAACTGAAAGTTGAAGGTTCGAAGCAATTTGTTTTGTTTTCCTTGGATCATCTGGTATTTGACTCAAAATTTTATCTCTCAGCTGAGCAGAGTTAGCTCCTATGACACTGTCCACTGCTTTAATGGAAAACTTTTCCCCAGTTGCTGCATTATGAACTCTTTCATTAAATTCATTTACCTTCTTGTTTTGTATGAACAAATGAGGCACATCCATTGGGTCATTGAGGCTATTTTCTTTTATTAATCTTTCTTTGAGTTTCAAAATATCATCCTTGGTATGCTTGCCTTCTCTAAGTCTATTCAATATTTCTCATTATTTCTTGCAATTCAAACATATTAAAATAATTTTGCCATTTATTGGGAGCAAGAACTGCATATTCTGAATTGTCTAGATTCTTAAATATATACCTATCCATTACAGGTTCTAGTTGAAATAGATCGCCAATTGCAACTATGCTTACACCACCAAAGTCGTCTTTACTTCCTTTGATATCTTTCAGTCTATTATTTATTTGAACATTAAACATTGTACTACCGACCATTGAGATCCCATCCAAAAATATTAGTTTTAAACCACCAAGCTGACATCTTAAAGTGTTTAGCCTGCTCGAGTCAAGTGGTTTGTAGTTCTTTAAGGACTGACATGCTGGTATTGCAAGTGCATTATGAATTGTGTTACCTTTAATATTGAAAGCTGCTTTGCCAGTTGGCGCAAGCATTAATATTTTTACTTGATGGAAATCATCACCTGCTCTTGTATTGTAATACTTCAATGCTGCTTGATAAAGAGACTTAGTGAGATGCGACTTGCCAACTCCAGCTCCTCCACTGAGAAAACAGTAGAATGGACTCTCAGACGTTTTAATAAGATGTAACTCATGATAGAAAAATTATTTTTGTTCTTTGTTTAGTTTTTGTACCATTCCTCTGTAAACATCATCCTGTTCTTCATGTAATATTAGCCGCTCAGTATTTGATGCAGTTGAAGGTATTCCAAGATCACCAGATAGGTCATAATTTGCATTCAATTCTGGATGAAGGTCTTGCGTACCTTCAGATTCATCTTGACGCTCAATATTTTGTGTTCCTGGGGCAATAAGGTCATAGTTATCAACATTATCTTCCATATTGTTAAGTTGCTCTTGGATCTCATTCAGGTCATCACTACAAATAGCATACTGTTTCATTTGCTCATCTATTGTATTTTTAAGTTGTAAATAGTGTTCCTGGTAAGAACAACAATTTTTTATTAAGTCGGTTATTTCATTTCTCCATGATGTGAATAACATGATCAGTTCACGGTAATGTTTCTCAGAATCAACTTCCTTGTTAAAACAGACACTTCGGATAATTCTGGCTTTAGTTCTTTTTTTATTCTTTTGTTCACTTTCTTGTTGCTCAGTATCATCATCATCATGATTATCATCAAAATTTGTCTCAAGTGGATAGTTATCAATGTCTAGTTCACGGGATGGTTTGATATATGGCTTACCACAAGAGTCATACCATGCAGCCCAATCAGCAAGTGACAAATTTTCAAGTTTGGCTGGTCGTTTTGTGTAACGCTTTATTAAACCAGATGCATAGACCTCATCAGAATCATCTTCCATATCGTTGATTTCTCGCATTGGTTTTAGTAACTGAACTCTATTCTCAGGGGGTGAAGTATTTATAAATACTACTTGTCGAGAAGATTTCCTCATTGGAAGTTGCAGTACTATGTAGACTGCTTCTTGCGCACTTATTTCAACATTGTTTAAAAACTTATTTCCAATATCTCTCACTTGTTGCTTAATACTGGAGTTTCCCCTCCTTGCTTCTTCACAAGCAGTTCTCAATAGCTCACTCATGCCTTTCTGGGCTTTGGATATATATGATACAATGTACATTGCACATGCATATACATCAAGTACAAATTGAATGTCCATATTTGCACGCCATGCACTAAGACATGCAGCATTATAATTATTGATCCTTAATTCATTTGGTTTTCTTTTTAAGAATATAGTTGGTGCCTTGAGGCTGGATCGAGCAGCTAACAAATAATGTTGTTCTGTCAGTTTAAGATTAACCAACAACTGGTCAAATGTTATGTCGTCACCCTCTTTCATATCATTGAGATTTTTCTTTATCAACTTCCAAGTATCTTTATGTTGTTCAAGTTCATTATCATTCATATCAGTATCTAATGGATATAGAATTTTGGTTGATCGCATTGGTGGTTGCGGGTAATTAAAACGACATACACTTTTGGATATCTTTCGACAAGTGTGAGAATGACGATGAACCTGCCTGTTTACAAGTGTACTAAGTAACTCTTGATCCTCAGTTGGCTTTTCACATGTTATTATTTTATCAATGAATGAAACAACATCACAATCAAAATCTACACCAAATGTAGGAGCATTTTCTAGCCATATTAACATATGAATATGAGGTGATCCCCTTTGTTGATATTCAACTCGATAAAACCAGTCGGCAACTTTTCCTAGAGGTGCAGTTTTACTTAAAAGAAAATTTTGCAGAAACTTGTGTACTTGATAGTCAAAGTGTCTAGCACATGTCACTGGATCACTCTGAATTAATCTGCTTTTCTCTTCCCAATTGAGGTTCTCAAGTTCATTGTCAGTGTATTCTTTGTTATCAACAAGCTTACCAAGCATTCTGAGTAGATGAATCCATTGTGTTTCTGCAGAAGAGAAACTACAGAATAATGAAGCAGCACCTAACTGCCTTATCATTGCAAATATATCCTTTTTGGCTTTTTCAAAATATGGAGGTGAACCCCTCACAGCTCTTAGAAATTTAAATCCTTGATCATGGTGAATCATGTTATCTATTGCACCTGGCTGTTTTAGGTGTCCAGCAGTAACTGTTCCACTATTTCGTTGACATTTTCTTAATGCAACTTGTGATTGCCCAAGCAAAATCTTCATTTGCAATTTCTTAGTTTTAAAGAAAATATTTTCTACACACATTGCAGCCCTTCGGTCAGACCGTCTTAATTCAGATTTGCAAATTTCACTATAATGGACATTAGTTAGTCTATTTGTATTGTCAGGTCGTTTCTGTCCAATAAATATACCAGGATATGCTAATTCCTCTGAATATCTATCCCTAAATATGCTCATAGGCCTATTGCCCTCACCAGGTGCAATATTTAGAATATGCTGGCGTTCATTATCAGTCACAAAATCAGGAGCTGTTAACATAGTGTCAGTGACTCCTGCAGGTGTTTCTGCCTCATCTTCACTCCAGTGATCATCATCATCACATGTTAATGTTTCCTGGGTCTTACTGTCTGTATCACAGTTCAAGTTTTCTGCATTACAGTCCACTACATTTTCTGAATCCTCTGAAGTTTGATCATCATCACATACTAAACTATTTGAATTACCTTCAAGCCAAGTATCATTGAAACTTATACCTTCCTCTTTATAAAGGTTACCATTATTTATAAGCCATTTGGCAGCTTCTGCTACTTTGTTTGGTCTGATATTGAGTGACAAAGCTGAACTTTTGTATTGTAATCTTCTCTTAAGGTTAACTTTAATGGTGCTGGTCTCATCTGGTAACCTTGGCAACATGCTAACAGTATTAGCAACATCTGCTGGGACATTAACAATGTTTCCATTGATTTTTAGTTGTCTACCTCTAGGAGCCTGCATTAATTTTAGGAATGCAAGTCTTGGAGCAAGCAATCTACATTCTAATTCATTTAAATCGAAAAATGAAGGCTTTTCTGGGAACTGCATCCCATTTATGGCAGCACAAGGAGGCACCTTATTGTTTTTTAAGTGCTTATTACATGTTCGACACAACCACTCAACATTGTTAACACTTTTTCTATTTAACAATCGTTTTTGAACACCAGGATGATTTTCCTTAAGTGTTGCAGCTGGGACGACACTATTCTTGTACCATAATTGGTCACAACAAGTGCAAATATAAAGAGGACCTTGTGAGACAAGCTCATGAAATTTGGATATTAAACTTTGTAGTGATTCACTCTCAGAAGAACGTTTTTGATTCCTATATTCCTTCATGTACTGTCTTTTCTTTCGTTTAGCCTCAGGGCTCCGTGTTTCACTAGCTCGTCTTTGTTTCATGTATTCTTTCATGTACTGTGTTTTCAGTTGCTTAGACTGAAAGCTCTGTGTTGACTGTTCAGGACTCACAGTCTCATGTTCCTTTCTGTTGCTAATACTTTGATTAATATTTATCTCAACAATTCTACTTGTATCTAATTCTTGAGGAGAATTACTTTCATTATGACAGAAACCTGACATTGAAGAACATGGCAATGTTGACACATAGTGATACTCATCTATATGACCTAAATAGACATCGGTTAGTTGCTGTGTTGATGATACTGGTTGTATTATACTGTATTCACGAAACCTTTCATGCGTCTCAGCAATAATAATTTTTAACTTAAGTTGGTCAGCTACAGCTTGTATAATCATAGCATCACCCCATGTCCCTTGCATAGACATATTATTAAGGTATTCTAACCAAGAGTTTTCAGTATTACTTTCAATGAATCTCTCAGGATTATCTCTCATATATGCAATACCAGCTGCTCTAACTTCCAAGTGTTGTTCAGGGTTACCATATAACTGATGTGACACAGCTCGAAAGAAACAGTCACCATCACCACCAACATCGAATGGTCTTAACTGAAAGCGTCTTAACCTTTGTTCTAGCACCACATTTGATGGCAGTCTAGTTAGACTGTTGTTTTGAACAGGACCAGGATTTAATTCAATATCTCCCGACAACAATAGTTTCTTTTGAGATATGTGATATTGTTGGTTAGCAAAATTGTGATTAGCTGCAATCCATTGACTGCTTAGAATATTACACAAAGAATGTTTTGCTGTTTCAATGTTTTTGTGAACTAAGTTAACAGATGGTTTAAAATATCCAAATGAATTGATAAAAATATGTTCCATATGCACAAATTGAAAACAATATTGCTTGAAATTTCTAGCTATCTTGTTTAAAATAGATGACCTAGGAGCAGATCTTGCAAAATACTTCTTTAAAAATGGTCTATTTTTTCTCTTTCTCATAGCTAATATAATTCTCTTTACAGGTAACCTAGAAGGTGCACGGTCTCTAGATCGCTTGCCATTTGGTTGTTTAGTTAATTTCCGTACAGTCGATCTGCAACTACATACACAATGATCTGTATTTATACACTCAATATAGCTATTGTGGGTACGATATAGATGTACCATGTCATATCTATTTTGCTGGTGAATTACATCAGATTTCGTTAATTGTTTCAGAAGAGATTGTTTTGATCTCCGAAGAGATTGATTTGATCTCCGAAGAGACTGACTTGATCTCCAAAGAGATTGTTTTGATCTCCGAAGAGACTGATTTGATCTCCGAAGAGATTGTTTTGGTCTCCGAAGAGACTGATTTGATCTCCGAAGAGACTGACTTGATCTCCAAAGAGATTGTTTTGATCTCCGAAGAGACTGTTTTGATCTCCAAAGAGATTGTTTTGATCTCCGAAGAGACTGATTTGATCTCCGAAGAGATTGTTTTGGTCTCCGAAGAGACTGACTTGATCTCCGAAGAGACTGTTTTGATCTCCGAAGAGATTGTTTTGATCTCCGAAGAGATTGTTTTGATCTCCGAAGAGATTGTTTTGATCTCCGAAGAGATTGATTTGATCTCCGAAGAGATTGTTTTGATCTCCGAAGAGACTGTTTTGATCTCTGAAGAGACTGTTTTGATCTCCGAAGAGATTGATTTGATCTCCGAAGAGATTGTTTTGATCTCCGAAGAGACTGATTTGATCTCCGAAGAGATTGTTTTGATCTCCGAAGAGATTGTTTTGATCTCCGAAGAGACTGATTTGATCTCCGAAGAGATTGTTTTGATCTCCGAAGAGATTGTTTTGGTCTCCGAAGAGACTGATTTGCCCTCCGAAGAGGTTTATTTGGCCTCCGAAGAGGTTGATTTGCCCTCCGAAGAGGTTTATTTGCCCTCCGAAGAGGTTGATTTGCCCTCCGAAGATGTTTATTTGCCCTCCAAAGAGGTTGATCTCCGAAGAGACTGTTTTGATCTCCGAAGAGATTGTTTTGATCTCCAAAGAGATTGTTTTGATCTCCGAAGAGACTGATTTGATCTCCGAAGAGATTGTTTTGGTCTCCGAAGAGACTGACTTGATCTCCGAAGAGACTGTTTTGATCTCCGAAGAGATTGTTTTGATCTCCGAAGAGATTGTTTTGATCTCCGAAGAGATTGTTTTGATCTCCGAAGAGATTGATTTGATCTCCGAAGAGATTGTTTTGATCTCCGAAGAGACTGTTTTGATCTCTGAAGAGACTGTTTTGATCTCCGAAGAGATTGATTTGATCTCCGAAGAGATTGTTTTGATCTCCGAAGAGACTGATTTGATCTCCGAAGAGATTGTTTTGATCTCCGAAGAGATTGTTTTGATCTCCGAAGAGACTGATTTGATCTCCGAAGAGATTGTTTTGATCTCCGAAGAGATTGTTTTGGTCTCCGAAGAGACTGATTTGCCCTCCGAAGAGGTTTATTTGGCCTCCGAAGAGGTTGATTTGCCCTCCGAAGAGGTTGATTTGCCCTCCGAAGAGGTTTATTTGCCCTCCGAAGAGGTTGATTTGCCCTCCGAAGATGTTTATTTGCCCTCCAAAGAGGTTGATTTGCCCTCCGAAGTGGTTGGTTCTTTGCCAAAACGACAAACATGGCTCCATACAACTCACAGAATCTGCTGTAATTCACACAATTACTTACCAAACAAGGATAAGTTTCCATTTCAATTGGCGACAAAGTAAGGATAATTTCTCAAGTAAAACGTCGAGACAACGGGACAACTTTTCAAGGTAAAATCAAGATATTTTCCGAAGCAAAAATGGCGAACACTCGGAACTAAAATCAAGATATTTTCCAAAGCAAAAATGGCGAACACTCGGAATACCTTAAAAACACGAGGTCAAATGAAGATGAAAGCTAATCGCTGATTGGCTTATATAAGCTCGTCGCTGAATGGCTACAAGCTAACGCACTCGCACGATGACAATATATCTGCATTCGCAGATACAAAAATAGGTACGCAAAGCGTACATGTATCTGCGCATGTGTATTTGCATAGATGTCAATACACGAGGTCAATATCACTCAATGAGTGGATGAACATTTATGTTGCTTTTAAAAAACTGTGCACAAAAGGACGAAGGTCTATAGCCCATGGGAGCAATTTTTAAAACAATTGTGAAACCTTAAGATTTTAGTCTTTTATACTTGAGAATAAAGGTTATGTTAGCAGCACTATTTACACACCACATATAAATATTACATACCATCAACTCATTTAGTCCCCTAGTCACAACAGTTTGGGAAAGAAATGCCAAATTGTGCTTATATCTTTATACCAATCAAATATCAAAAGTAAATTTAATATAAGATGATGTTGACGATTGAAATAACAAACAATGACCATGAACTATTGTCGATATGACCCAAATAGTGTTGAAAATAAATATGGCTTTATTTTAACACTTTTGTGAGTGAACTTTGTCGAAATGTGATGTTGACTATTGAAATGAAAAACAATGACCATAAACAATTGTCGATTTGACCCAAATAGTGTTGAGAATAAATATGGCATTATCTTAACACTTTTATGAGTGAACTTTGTCGAAATAGAAGCTCGAATAATGCAGGATATTCGTACAATATTTAAAAAGGCGCACCACAATCACATATAAATATTACATACCATCAACTCGTTTCGTCCCCCTAGTCAAAGCAGTTTGGGAAAGAAATGCCAAACTGTGCTTATATCTTTATACCAATTAAAAATCTCAAAAGTATAAGGTGATGTTGACTATCGAAATGACAATTCGATTTGACGATTTTGAGACAAATAGTGTTGGGAATAAATATTGCATTATTTTAACACTTTTATGAGTTAACTTTGTCAAAATAAAAGCTCGAATAATGCAGGATATTCGTACAATATTTAAAAAGGCTTACCTTGTTTCCTGATTCAAATGATATTGATATATAGCAGGTCAAGTAAAGTAAATACTTTGTGTAAATTGACGAATCATTTTCACAGCGTAAAATGCGACCAACCACTTCCAATACTCCCTCGACTCTTGCCATGTTCAAAACAATATACAAAATTAAAATTATCGTTGGTTTGATGCATAATTTTCACCGTCAAATTAAAAATTTTACTCATGTTTACAATTTTCGCCCTTCAGTAGTCCGCCATCTTGAAATAATCAACATCAATGGTCGATTTGTAAGCTAATCGCTGATTGGCTGATATAAGCTCGTCGCTGAATGGCTACAAGCTAACTTTACATTAACATACAAGTCGATAGCATTATATCTGCTACGCAGATACAAAAATAGGTACGCTAAGCGTACATGTATCTGCTCATGGTGATGCCACAGTTTCCCATGAAGGAGTAATATTCAACAATAGCTAGCAATTTCGTAATTACGGGCGCCATTTTGCAAAGGGGGTAAACACAATAAAGCAACAATAGCATGACTCTAGGGACAAGTATTCCCATTGGGGCGATGTGTATATAGTTACTACGGCTGGAAGAGCCAAGCCATAGGTTTAATATGCCCCTGTCTGTTTCGTTTCGTCATCGTCGTCCTCGTGTTTTTTTGGGGGTGTCACAAACTTGCACTCCCCCGGTCACCCAAGTCATCCACACAAAACGCATGCAATTTTGTTGTCAATCTTGTGTGCATCTTTATAGAATAATTGCGCATTTTGAGTTACGTACTTGTGTTTTAACCAGATCAATAACGCATCGAGGGAACGATACGACAAATGCAATACGATCGAGAAACGTACAAATGATGCTGATATTCGTCACGCACCATGTAAAATATTCGACATACTTCAGTCTATATGAGGGTATTATATTTCCAACAACAAACATTGTGCCTTCAAGAAGTTTGAGCCGTACATGGGTATTTATTTGTATTTGTGGGAAACTAAAGAGAAACTAGAAACTTACATTAACTTGTAATACATACCCTAGTCACAACATTTTGGGAAACAAAACCTGTGGGCCTGTGCCTATATCTTTATACCAATCAAATATCAAAATTGACTACGGAAATGTCAAATAAAGACCATGCACTATTGTCGATTTGACCCAAATAGTGTTGAGAATAGAAATGGCATGATTTTAATACTTTTATGAGCGAACTTCATCTAAATAAACGTTCGAATATTGCAGAATATTCGTACAATATTTAGAAAGGCTCACCTAGCTTGTTTCTTGTTCAAATGACATTGATATATAGCAGGTCAAGTCAAGTCAATCTGTTTTGTAAATCGGCAAATCATTTCCAGTTTTTTCCATGACTCCCTCAACATTTTCCATATTCAAAATAGTACAGCAAATAAAAAATTCGTTAGTTTGATGTATAATTTTCTACGTAACATTAAAAACATGCTCATGTTTACAATGTTCGCCCTTCAGTAGTCCGCCATCTTGAAATAGTCATTATCATTCCAGTTATACATAGAGATCAAAGAGTAGCAATATAATTACGTCATTTTAAGATACCTGTCGCTGATTGGCTGCAAGCTAACAGCTAACAGCAAACAGCCAACAGTGAACTCAATTTGGTTACCTGGAACGATAACTGGCGGTGAAAAGTGAAGCCAAAATAACAGTGCCTACGCCATCAAACGTGATTGATTTCACAACGGCCAAAGTTCAAAATAAGTTCATGAAAATAGAAAAAAAACTTGAAAAGCTGTTAAAACCTGCACGATAGCTTATTTTATCCCATACTTTTATGGCTTTCATAAACTTTTTGCACAAACTAGCTTATACGGCTTATACGACTGACAAAAAACAACATATTTTCGCTGTTTGAACAACACTGAGAAAACTAACTTACTTCAGTCACTCAGTGACAAAGATATGTTTTCCTCCTAGTTTTCCTTCTGTAATCTTTTTAGCCAGTTACAAAGTAGAAACTACTTCGATTTGCAAAAAAACTGTTGTTTTTTAAAAAAATAACACAAAAATAGAGTTTACGTACGGACCGCGCAGTAAATAAGTTGTGGGGGACTGAAACTGACGTACGGACCGCGTGAAATTGACTTTTGAGGGACTGAAACTGACGTACGGACCGCGTAAAAAGACTGGGATTTAGGCTTCACTTTTTTCCGCCTGAATGATTGAATGTTGTCGTTCCAGATATTAGAAATTTATGGAGTTCACTGACAGCCAACAGCTAACAGCACGATGGCAATATATCTGCATTCGCAGATACAAAAATGAACTGTTTCCAAATATAGAACTGAACTGTGTAAATACAAAACTGAACTGTGTTATTATGAAAATCTAAAACTGAACTGTGTCAAAATGTAGAACTGATCATCAAAAATTTATAACTGAACTGTGTCAAAATTAAAACTGAACTGTTTTAAAATGTAAAACAGAACTGCCAAATACAAAACTGAACTGTCTAAAAATCAGAATTGAACTGTCTAAAAATCAGAATTGAACTGTGAGCCTTCTGGGCCATCGTACAAAATGCGTGAATACAATGTACTCCGTTATTAATATGATGACGTTTTTGTTCGCCAGCAATAGTTCGAAGCAAGTTCAAGCAACGAAGCAACGAAGTTTATTACTATTTTCTCATTAGTATTTTAGAATCGATATTTTCCCGCCTTTTTTGCAATTTTGTGTTAGAACCAGGCCTGGATCGGGCACCAACAAAACGTGTTAAAATCAATCACAAAAATGACCTATTTTAGTTTCCAAAATGATGCATGCAGGATAAAAAAAACGATTTTCAAAGTGCATAAAACACCCCAGTATCACAGAGTAGACACTATAAAGAGGCCTCACTGTGTATCAAATCCTAATGTTTTGAGCGTAACCGATGCTTAGCCAGTGCGCAAAGGAGAGGCTTTCACCCCCCCGAAAACATTCAAAATGGAGGGCATTTTTAGACGTAAAAATTCGAGTTAACTATTTAATGTTGTTCATCACAACTTCAGTCAAGGTAAACCGTTATAAAGAAAATAACAAGGGTCTCTTATGCCGGTTATTTTCCGAAAATATCGGCCGCCATCTTGTTCGGGGGGGTGAATGCCTCTCGTTACCGCACTGGCTAGGAACATGGCGGCCGGCCGATAATTTAAGAAAATAAAGAAAAAAAACAAATTCTGGAGAGTAATGTCATTTTGAAATTCAAAATATGAATAAAACAAGACGAGTTTGAGAGACTGTAAATTTTCCACTCTATTTTAAAGTCATCATCAGACAGAATAGCGGCCGGTTACGCATTTTGCCTGAAGTGAAACCTCTGTATAGTGTCTACTCTGTGACACTATTCCAGTGAACTCAGAGTTCACTGCACTATTCTTGACATGGCAAGGTTTCTCCAGAGTTCACTCGCCCCAGTCTTTTACGCCGACCTATGTATAGTCGAGATCGAGATCTTGCGTCTGTCAACCGTCTGTCAGTTGTCGGAATTCCGGGCAGAAAGTCGAGCTCAAGGAGAATTTTTAAAATGGGGGGAGAGGGCGAGAAAATATTGTATTGCACGCGCATGTTTTGTTCCATGTGATCTGCACAGGGTTTCCACTTTCAAGGAAATTTCCTTTTTCAAGGAAATTCTGACCCCAAAAAGGAATTTTCAAGGATGGAAAAAATTTAAGGAAATCTAAGGAAATTCAAGGAAATCTAAGGAAATATTGTCAAAAGTCTGTAAACAGAGTTGTAAACAGTAAAAATATATATTTTGGGCATATTTGGCAGCAATTTTTTTATATATAGACAATTTAATAACATTATTACATGAAGTATTATAGTGTTTCCTTGGCTCATACCAGTATCACACGGCCCGGGGCCCCGGTACCTTAGCAAAATGCCAACATGTCTGAAATCAAACATGTCGCATGGTCTAGCAATATGAATAAGTCATGAAGCGATCTCTTGCTGTTGATGAAGGTCAGACATCAGAGTCAGATGGCTTCGAATCTGACCTTTCCAATCAAGATGAACCAACCTTACCAATGGCCGCAACAGTCACATTGTCACAAATTGAATTGACAAATGTCAATATTCACTACAGCAATATTTCACTGTTTCAATGCCTTTGAAATTAGCACTATAACACTAAACAGTCTAAAGATAAATTAGTAGGGCTTTGGTAGGGCTGTAAGCAGTAAAATAACTAAAAGTCTTCTCAAGGAAATTTCAAGGAAATTTTATTCCATGGTCAAGGAAATCTAAGGAAATTTTGACACGAAAGTAAGGAATTTCAAAACTAAATAGTGGAAGCACTGGATCTGCAAGTTCAGAACTCTCAAGATTTTACAAGATTTTATTCTGGATTTGTGGATCTGAATAGCTGCAAAATATACAAACATTTCCCGAAGAAACACAGGTAAGTATGGCTTTATTTATTTCTGCCGATATTCATCAAGGCGATGAACTGTTTAGTGTTCATTCTAGAGGAAAGCAATGTGCTTTTATGAGTTTATCGGCGCTTCTTAGCCTTCTTTCAGCACGAAATATTCCATTGTCCGCGTGGTCTAAAACAACATTTAATGTCTTAATACAAGGAGACAAAATGTATTTAAAAGCTCTGAGTAATGGCTTATTATAATTAGTCCTAGATCCTGGTGTAGAATATTTGTCCATAGATAACTTTAATACCAACCATAGTTAGTGTTTATCATTCATGTACGATGACAAATAATATTAAATATCTACCCGTGGAGGTTAATTAATTCATGTACGATGATAATTTCATCTCAGGCCCTTAAGATGATGTAATATATCCATATTTTTTGTAAGTTTGTCACAACCATAACAAGTAAATATACCATAATTTATCAACCAAATATGGTTTTCATTTTCTGCCTCAACAGGCGGATGAATGTTACTTTGTCCACAACTGGCCCTGCCACAATGGGTAGATCAATAATATTTTGTGCCTCAACGGGCTCAAACATGCTTTCTTACAAGATATGTCGATCTGTGATCGACACAGTTAATATATCGCCTGTGCCCCATCTATGACGGTGACAAATAGTGATCTAGCTGTAGTCATAGAGCCTGTACCTGTGATCGTAGCACAAAATATCAATCTACCTGTTGTGGTAGAGCCCATTGAGGCACAAAATATTGATCTGCCCATTGTGGCAGAAAGAAACATTGATCTACCCATTGGGCTATTCCATTTAATACCGGACCCCCTCCCCCCCTATGAAGGACCCTGGAATTCTTCATGGGTAAGGGGCCATTTTGCCTTGGAATTCTTCAGGGGTGTGACTATTTAGGCTTGGAATTCTTCAGGGGTTGAGTAAAAAAATTGCATTCTTCAGGGGATTGCAGTCAAATTCTTCAGGGATAATAGCTGTAAGACAGGAATTCTTCAGGGGTAGGTGTTGTAAATACAAAATTACTCAGGTGGGCTGTTGAAAGTCAGGAATTCTTCAGGGTTATAGAAAAACCCCTGTCCTCGATAGAGAGAGGGGGGGGGTTACGGATTTTAAATGGAATAGCTCATTGTGATAGAACCTGTGGAGCGTGTTGAGGCACAAAATATTATTGATCTGCCCATTGTGGCAGAGCCAGTTGTGGCACAAAGTAACATTGACTGCCTGTTGAGGCAGAAAATGAAAACCAAATTTGGTTGATAAATTATGTTATATTTACTTGAAAAAAATGGTTGTTACAAACTTACAAAATAATATGGATATATTAAATCATCTGTAATGGGATGGAATCTGCGATATAAAGAATTAAATATTTCCAACATATGTCATGTGGATCCCTGCTCACAGTTGTTTTGGAGAGATATACTATTATGTTGGTTTGCTGCATAATCATGTATTTTGACAATTCACTGGACTACAGATGAACACTGATGGAAGCTAAATAAATATGAAATGAAATATCTACAGATTGGGAACAAAGACTGTTGTGACATGTTTATTTTGCATATGTACTTCTTATATATTATTATTTACAATAATCACAGTGTTGTAATCGCACTGTTGTAATCTCATCGTTTGGACAAGAAATGAAATATAGATAAATTATACACATAAAAGTCTTCATCAGTTTTAAGGAAATTTTGTTGAATCTAAGGAATTTTGACACGAAATCTAAGGAATTATTAACAACCGGAAGTGAGAGCCGTAGCTGTTTGTATTTATCATATGTCATTTATGTGAAAGCACACGAATATTCTTGAATCATAAAAACAAAAAGAAAGTTGAAGCAAGTGATCGATCGCTTTCTCTTTTTCATGACTTCACATCCACACCACTGGTTGTTTTATCGAATAAAATGACGAACGTATATGACAATAAGCAAGAACAATCGCTATTTACTAGTGGTTTTCATACAAGTCACTATGGCGCAGTGAACAGTGCAGATCTTGATATACAGGGGGTAGAGGGATTATCAGAGAAAATGAGAGCGCGACTGAAATGGCATTATATGAATGCCTATGAGAAATATAAAGCTGGTGGACGCAAACCTTGGAAACTGCTCATTCAAATCGTAAAGATAATTCTTGTTACGGCACAGGTTAGTATTTATAATAAGTAGACATGATTCTTATTGTTTATATCGTTGTTTTGACCTTGGTAACTAATCATGCATTCGTCATATGACTAGCGGCAAATATTTGATCTAGAACTTGTAACATTTGTTGCTTTTTGTTAATCGCTAATATGTCCTCACTGAAGTACATTGTAAATTCAGTACACCTTTGAATCAGAACATTCTCACCAAATATTATTGGTCCCTTTCTTCTTAGCATTCTTATATTTCATAATTTCGTATGTACAATATATTGGGTTTCTATTTTAATGTAGCATCTAGATTATAATCTAGATGCTAGACTATTCTAAGTTGTATATTTGAGGGTCCTCATGAAGGGCCCTCTAAAAGAATGTACAAAATATATAAAATACAAAGACAGGTACATCTGAATCATATGTCATATGATATATTATTGGTGTGGATGGGGTTTAACCAACAACAGATGGAAGGAGGTGTCTGTAAAACCTGTTCTTTAGGTGCTGTTTAAATAAACCAGTTAACCCATGCTACCTAGCCAACCGGGCTGACCGATATAATGTTTCAAGTTTTAGTGCATTTATTTTCTAGGCCATTTCCAACATTTGGCAGAATTGTTGAGTCGCTGACATTGTCATTGACTTGTTCTTTTGTCGTTACGTTTAGAAGTGACGAGTCTTCGTCTTTATCGTTGCTTTGGTGATTTGTCCTGATTCTCTACAGCTAATACCATCATCTTGGCATCGCTTTCTAGTCCTTTCATAGCTAACCCATTGAGCTGCAATGTGTCCTACTTTAATTGTTATTTTACTCTGTCTAATGCCAAACAATTTTACTTGTCAAGGGGTCAGGGTCTTGCTTCGTTAAAATTGAATGCTTTCTAAGGTCTATATCTGCTTGATCTTCATTATTTTTAGCCCTGCATCCAGTCATTATTCATTAATCAGAGTTTCATTGTCCTTCAATATTTTGAAACTGACACAGGCACTGTTCTACATGCTATCTGTCACTCAGAATTGTTTTGAGCTATGCACCTGGCTTATAACCTTGTAACCTCTTTCTCTGCACACTTTTTCCTGGTCTTGTAAGATTTCCCAAAATTAATCATTGAACTAGAGCGACATCTTGATTCACTTAGTGAGCCATTTTGTGGTTAGCAGGTGAACTGAAGTGAGCCCAATCTTGTGAGCCCAAATGTTTCTTTTTTGTTGATATTCGTCATGAATAGTTGTGATAGAAGTTGTTTATGACATACTTTGTCTTATTTGAGGACAAATTTGACTCTGAGTTTGATATGTGATCCTTTCTCTGATTTCAATGGAGTTTTGACTGTATTTGTATGTTTTAAATGTAATTATGTTATTAAGAAGAGAGAGGAAATTCAAGTGTACAAGATTCACAAGTGCACTGAGATTTTTGTACAAGATGTGGGATTTATTTATTGAACTGTAAATACATTATGAATTATGGTGTTGACATTTATGTTGACTAGTTGGCAATATACAGAATTATGGGGGTACCCAACCTATTCCTGACCTGCTGTTGCTACCAATTTCAATCTTAAATATATTTCACAATTAAAATAATTTCAGGTTGTTAGAAAACATTGGGGGGAGGGGTAATCCTATTGTCCCCTCTCCTAGTGTCTACAACTGGTCACCAGCTATGACTAGGTCTCTGGTTCTAGGTGCGCTCAAGCTTTGTAGACAGCTTTTATAGAAATAAAGAAAATGGTTTAATTTAGTCATTTAATTTACACATTAATCATTAAGCGTCAATATACTCTATAAATGAGCCTTATATTATTATTTTACTTTGTTTAGCACCAGACATTTTTAATAATTTGTAAGGTGAGATTCTTGTGCATGGGTTAAGCCTGGTTATAATACTAGCAAATTTGTCAGTAATTTTTCTCCTTCTGATGTATGCAAATGAGTTTACCCCAGAATCCCAGGGGTACAATCCGGAATCCAAGAAGAGGAATCCAGAATCCAAATAGCTCTTGGATGACCTTTATACATGGGGCGAAGTCGCCATTTCACGTAAGTAATAAAATTCATATTATGCCCATGTTATAAAGCCCATGTTATTTATTTATTTATAAAAGTTATTTAAAAACGATAGCCCTTCAGCTATTGCTGCTTTTCAAGGGATCGTTTGATATAATACTATAAAATATTAATAACTATTTACACAAATAAGTCATGTTAGATGAAACAATATTGATTACTCATGTTGCAATATTTATGAGCATCATCAACAGTCATTTAATCTGTGGAAAAATAATTGTCGATTAAACTTTTAAAATGAATTGTTGATAGTTGCTCATACCCGTTGACAATGTCAATGGGTAAGTTGTTCCAGGCACAAGCTCCTCGGTATGAAAAGGATCTTTTCATAAAATTAGTTTTAGGTTTACCTAACACTAGCTTGCGCATGTTGCTCCGCATTTCGTAATTGTTATTTTGGCTATGAGAGAACATGTTAGAGACGTACTCCGGCGCAATACAACGGATAGCCTTGAATGTCATTAAAATTTCCCTTTTCATAAGAGTAGACTCAATTGGAGTCCATCCTAGAATCCGAAAGATTGTTTTTGACCTTATTTCGTAGTTTGAACTAGTTATGACACGAGCGGCCCTTTTTTGCATCTTGTACAGTTTCTCAAGATTCGTTCGATTTCCGTCATTCCAGACGGACGAACAATATGTAAAGTAAGGGACTAATAAAGAGTTGTACATACGAATTAATTCATTTTGAGATACAAAAGCTTTAGCTCTTCTTAGAAGAGCCACAGCACTCGAAAGTTTCTTACATTGAGCATTAGTGTGTTCCTTCCATTTTAATTCTTCGTCAATTATAATCCCCACGACCTCTTTCTGTTTAACTTGATCAATAAGTGAGTCATTAATTAGTATTTGAAGGTTTTCAGGGATTTGGTTTAATTTTCTTTTTGAGGCTATCAACATAAATTCAGTTTTCTCAGTATTTAATGTTAATTTATGGCCTCGAGGCCATCGAGTTTAATTTGTATTCAATTTCTGCATTTGACACTCCAGAACACGTCAAGTTTGTGTCGTCTGCAAACATTGATGCTTGAGTGTGTTCGAGGCAGTTCGGTAAATCGTTTATGTATATAGAAAATAGCAATGGCCCCAGATTAGTCCCTTGTGGAACCCCACATTGGATTGTTTTTTGTTCTGATTTTACGTTATTGAGTACGCAGACTTGTTTCCTGTTGTTCAAGTATGACTTAAATAGTTTTGGGCAGTCCCTTTTATTCCATATTGTTCAGTTTCCGCAGAAGAATACAATGGTCGACCGTGTCAAATGCTTTTTTAAAGTCTACGAAAAGAACCCCGTTGATTAGACCCTTGTCCATATTTAATAGCCATTGGTTAGTGCAATGTAAAAGAGCTGTTTCTGTGGAGTGACATGGGCGAAAGCCGGATTGCTGTTCGCAGATGATGTTGTTTCTGTTAATATACAAGCTTAATTGATCGCAAATGAGTTTTTCTAAGATTTTAATGCAGGAATCACAGATATGAGTCTATAATTTCCGCACTCAGCCTTGTCTCCTTTCTTGTAAATTGGAATTACTTTTGCAAGTTTTAAGTCCTCTGGAAAAGTTCCAGTTTTTAATACAAGGTTGAATACATGCAATAAGGAATCATATATCGTATTTCCAGCTGCTTTAATAAGTTTGTTTGGTATTTTGTCTAAACCGGGCTCTTTATTCAGGTTTATTTTACCAACTGTGGTAGCTAAATCTTCCTTTGTTATAGTCGCAAAACTAAATTCTGCGGAGCAAGGCTGGGTGAATTGTATTGGGTCTATATTTGTTAAAGGAATATTTGATGCAAGCTTTGGTCCAATCTCAGCAAAGTAGCTGTTAAATGCATTTGTTATGTTTACATCGCCTGTTACATTTTCATCTTCAATTTTTATGTCATTAATAGTGGTTGTTTTCGGCGTTTTATTCAGAAGTTTATTAATTAGCCCCCAGCTTTCTTTGCTATTTTTACTGTTTTCCAGGTTTGTCTTGAAGTACTGAGTTTTCGCTTTGATAATGTGGTCAGTAACTTGATTTCTACATTTTTTATACGCATCGTGAAAAGCAGGGGAAATAAAGAACTTCCAGCAGCGGTCTTGGCTACAGTCTGTCAAGTCTTCCAATGCCACTGCCATTAAGCAATGACGTAAAAGTCTTGGTATCTTGAGTGGCGAAAGTTACCAGCTCTATTTCTACGTGTTGTCACAAGATATAAAGCCTCGTCACCGCTATCATCCGATCCATTTGCAACCGTGTTCTGCTCTGTGCCACTATCTGGAATTACTCTCAGGACATCGTCTTCATCTGAGTCGGAAGCAGATTCAACAGATTCATGTCTCATCTTCTGATGAGCCTGAAACCTCTGGATCTGTATTTGCAGATCTGTTAATGTAGAAGTCAGACCTGATTCGTTTGATCCCCATGAAAGATAGGTTATGTTCCTTGAGGTACTTCTCCAGCTCCTTTACCTTTAGTGTGTCTAGTTTCCAGAAGTAATTATATTTTCACAGTCATAATCTTTATGCGCCTTATTATTGTCAGCTGTACGCTTTTTCTTTCAGTATTCCTCTCTTATCGCAGATACAACTTGCGTCTTTGCAAAGCCGTTTTAGATTGGCTCTAGGGACGAAATCATCAACAGGTCGTGGTTGCCCATCATTCAGCGTAGTCGGAGTCTTGAACACGTTCATGTAGTGGCCGGGGTTTTCTGGATCAGGGTAAGGTGCTGGAACCCTAGAGAACGTCGCCCCCACCCAACGTATCTCCTTGCATCTGTCGCAAATCTCTTATTTTTCTTTGCAGCCTTCTTTTACGTATTCCATGTGGAGCTCCCCCATGCGGTAGTGCCTCTCAATGAAGGTGATAATCTTGGTGATATAGTAATATCCTGGCACATTTCGCTTTCCTGTGGCTGAGGTTGCGCTCTGATACTGCTTCAGGTGTTACATAGGACTTAATATATTCATTTTTGAATCTCCTCTGCGCAGTACCATGTATTCTTCTGCATCCGTGCCAATTCGTGTTCCCAAACTCCTTAACTGTTAACTTGCTAATCTCGTCGTCGCTCAGTCCATCGAACCGTTTGTACTGGTTCCATTCTAGCGTAGAACCATCCACTATGCTGTCCCCGATCGCACTGTTAGTTCTTTCTGCTTTGTTATCTAAATAATTACTGCGAGATGAATGCAGCCTGATGCTGTAATCGCTGTTATGCAAAATTGCCATTTCCGCATCTCTGAACTGCACTTCAAAGTTGTTGCATCCGACCCCAGGACCAGCATCTGAGAAATCTGCCCAGCCTGGTTTGATAGGTGGAAGATGGAGCTCTCCAATTTTCTCAATGATAGCACTGCACAATTTCAATACAGTGTCGTAGTTATCTTGTAACAAGTTGGAGTCTGCTGGTAGATCGTCGTGCAATTCTTGGTCTTTGTCAATGAGGTTGGTTATCATGGGTATGATGCTTGCAATGATTCTGGACTCTGCCTCCGTCGTGTTATCTACGAATAGGGATACCGAGTACTCCAACCGAACTATCAGATGGGACAGTCTTTCCTTCTAGTATTTACAATGCGGGCTTTCCCCGTTTCCCTCACAGGCCCTTGCAAGATCTTCTGTCAAGAAGCAGCCAACGCTCTTCTCGCTAAGAAGAATGAGGTCAGCAAACTAAGCGTTAATAAATTGGGAGCAATATTCCCCTACTTCCTAGATTTCATATAGCAGCATTAAGATATGAATGATGTGAATGCAGTGGATGATGTCGAAGAAGCATCTAGACGGTTGGACATACTCATTACCAGAAAGGCAGTTCAAAGTGGAGTCAAGCCCAAGAAAAGTCAGGAACAAGACTCAGAGCCAGAAAGCCCCCATGAAGAGTCCGAAATGGATCCAGAAGAAATGGAGGATGCTTCTCACAGTATAAAGACAACAGTGCCCAATAGGCAAAATATATAGTTGCAGTTTTATAGACAAGTGGTTCTGTGATGCAACTTCAGTTTTGTTCATTGACATTAATTGTGACGTTCTGTTTGTATTATGTATATATTAAAACTAGAAAGTGAAAGCTGATTCTGCCAAAGGATATTGAAAATATTGATTCTCAATGAAAAGATATGTATGGAAATATTGCATGACTGACTATGAATCCTTGGTTATATTTAATTAAAATGTTGGTGGGAGTGAACACCCCAGGCCCCCGCTGAACCAAAACTTTGAAACGTTTATTGCCCCCCCCCCTTCGGTTTATAGAGAACTTTCAGAGCCCACCCCCTTTAATGCCAGAAAATATTTTGGCGCCCCCTCCTTAACATCTTCATCCCCCCCTCAGCATAATAAATGAACTTTCCCTTAGTAAAAAGCCTATCAAGGTTTCTAGTAGGCCTCCAGCCCAAATGTAATATTTAGAATAGTAGAAATGATAAAATAATTAATGTATGGGCAAACAAACAATAAATAAAAATAAATACTTGACTCCAATGTTCCATGAAGTCTATAATTTTAACTCCAGACTGATATTTCGATTGTTTATACTTTATAGTGGTAAGGTTTCTCATCAGCATCATAAAACTATTGTTTAATATAGACAGTCCAAGGCATATCTGAAAGAAATTTTAAATTAAGGTTATAAATTCAACCATGAACACACACACACATTGGTATAGTAGCTTTGGCCATAACTTTATTGAAGAAAATCCCTCTATTTTACCAAGGGGAAGTAATAATTTAACCCATTGAGCTGCAATGTCATTTTACTCTGTCTTACGCCAGAAGATTTTACTTGTCAAGGGAAGTGTCTTGCACATCAAATTAGTGGGCCAGTATATTTATAGACTTTATAGCAATTTGCTGTAATATAATTATGATATTTGAACAACAACTGTGTAAATTATATCTGATACATTGATACAACCAGGGTTGTGCAACAAGTAACAAGCAATGTTTTCATTAAAGAATGGTCAAATTCAATGGAGCTGAATACTATTAAATTATTCATACATACAAATATTATAATTAAACACATCGGAGCATTTGGAAGGAAATTGTAGCCACTTGAGACAAAATATTTGATCGATGAGTGTTGACATGTGTACAAGCTGGTGTTTTAAACATATATCTAACACAAACTGGAAAAACCGGTTCTAATTAGCTATGGAAGTTCACTTTTAACGTGTCACGATTATACTCTTTACCTGGAGTATACTTACATAAACCCTTCATTATCGTTCTTTGACATCCAAACTGGGCATTCGCTTGAAACGTAAACTAAGATTTTTATTAAATATTTCAGGTACACATGAAGTTACATACATTAACGAAAACACCTTTCCGTTGGGAAATTTTACCATAGTAAAGGGGAAAGTCAGGGATGTTAATGATAGATATATAGATAAATGTTGCTGCATGACACAAAGCAGTGGTCAGCTTCGTCCACATCCATTGTCATTTCTTGTCTTGCCCATAATGGCTTAATAACATTTTAGCAATTTTCATAAATGGACATTTTCATTGTTACACTGTATAGATTTGGTGGTTTGGAGCACTGAGATTTTCTGTGGTAACATATTTGGATGAGGCACATCATGTATTTCATGGATTGTTATTCAAGAACAGTGGGAATGCATTTTACACAAGACAGAGCCTCTATGATCAGATCAATTTTACAACTTTTCAGGCAAGTGTGCATGTTAATGCTTTATACATAGCACTGTGTACACCCGCATATCTTAGTCTCATTAGCATATATACTACTGACCTTTAGTAATTTACCAAAACTGACTGTAGTAGTAATACTGATCTACTTAGCAGGTCTCCTGTGACCTTGGTAATTTTAGTCATCATCCTCAGGAATGGGTCGTATCACACACATAGCAGTGCCTTATATATTTACAGTAAGCTCTCTTGTGTGATGGTATATTTATTATGGTTCAGACGCTCTCTGATACCGTCTGTCTGATAGAAGTTCTGTCACATTGCCAAAAATGGCAAAATGGCGGCAAAATTCTACAAGCATGCAAAATTAAAACAACAACGTTTCGCGCGAGGAGACTAAGTTCTAGTCACGCGATTGTTCATGCTGAAAGAAGTTGGCTATTTTTAACTTTTCGGCCAATGTATGGGCAAAATTAAAAGAAAAATTGAATTCATAATGTATTATAAAGCTACGTTGTACTTGTATTATTACTTAATTTTGTCCATTTCAGTTCAGACTGTGTGGGCGCCATGTTGTTTTGTTTTTGAGCAATCTGCCCAGAACTAAGCTGAAATTTAATTGGTTCATAGTGATTACAGATTTTTGCACTGTGATTACAAAATTAAAACTGCGCGAAAATATCACATTAATTTAGAGTGAGCGAGAATTAGTGCCGGTCGAATTTAAATACATATATTAAAGTTCCTTGTCAATGACATTTTGTTTATCATTAATTTTAGTATGAGCATATAGAAGAGATTGCATTGGGGCCTTATTCCCGGCCGTGTGATAATCCTGCTGACTGCCCTGTGATATTGTGTACTCATTCGTATAACAACTCAACCATCAAGCCAAGTCAATTTTACTACAAATTATCAGACCAAGAACCGGACGTCAGTATCCTTTTCATTGGAGTTTTACACCTCTAGCCCTGTTTTGCAAAATTTAGTGTAACAGTCCTGACTCCTGGTGGTGGCGGGAAAGGGTGGCTTTTATGTGCACGCCGGCATCTTTAGTTTGGTTACCCTCAAAAGTCCTTTTTGGTAGCTTCTGCGACATTCAGATCCGTCCGTTGCTGTTGTCAAATATAAACCAGACGATTTACCAACAATCATTACGTGTGGAACCCCACCACCAGCCTGAAATATCAGAAACGAAATCTGACGTTAGCCCCTTCCTTAGAGGTGTCTAGTGTATATTCTTCAATATGTCCGTTTTTATTGTTCTGTCTAACGCCAGACTATTTCACTCATAAAAGGGAATACTCTTGTGTATTAAAGTGCTTATAAACCCAAAATGGGTTTTTACTGATTCGGATAGAACATAAAAAGTTAGTTAATAAGTTCTAGATTAGTTTTTGGCTTAGACTTTTAGTTTCGGAGATATACAGGCTCAAAGTCGCTATTTTGGAAAAAAAGTAGCGTCTTCGGGGGACTGGGTCCCAGGAACGTGTGTATTTAATTTTACTATAAAAACAATTACATTTGGATAAATCATCTTGAAAAGTCGGCTATTTCTTGAGGAAAAAAACACATTTTTGAACTCAAACACATTTTTGAGTGTGTAAAGTAACCCTTCTAGTGGTTTGCATCGTCAATCGTGGAATATAGACGAAGGAATGGATTTAAATGCGATTTCAAAGTCGATCGTGGAGACGACCATGACACTTGATGACAGTAACTTATGTCTATAAATTCTGGGACATAGATGCCTCTTGCTTATAAAATTCTTTCGAAAGAAGAAATAAATGAACGAATGCAAGGGTTAAAAGTTTGTTGGAATGGAACTTAAACCTTTTACTGCATTTTATAGTCTTCATGCCTTCATGGACATGGGAATCGGTTGCATTTCATTTCTACACCTGCTTTAAAGTTGGTTCTCACTTTAGCAAGGAAGCTTGTTTCCCTACAAATTTTACATTCAAATTTGCCCAAAATTTTGACATTTTCAAGAATAGTAACTGGTTAACTGCAACTGGCCAACCCACAATCTAATGAAATTGGCCCCCATGTATATTCTCACAGAACCTTTCATAGAAAGATTGGTTGGCAGATTGTCATCTTTGTCCATGTAACTGAAAGATGATCAATACACGGATATCATAAACTGGATATATATATATATGGAATTATTGTGACGACACTAAACATTAATTGCCACATAAATAGGCTTAGAATAATATTCATCTTTTGAGAATGTTTTAGTGGGGGAAACATATCTAATGTAATAAGCCCAGTATGTGATCTGTAAAACTTCATACTTTCTATGACTTCTATTACAGTAGCTTTGCCTGTGTGGGCAGAGCAAACATGCTTCAACTTTGACATTAGATGTAAGATGTGTGGTATGAGAGTGATGTATGCTTTACTCATAGTGTACACACATCCAACTTTCTTGGCATGCCCACATAGCTGATTTAAGTAACTCGGAAAGGTGCTTCTCTGTGCAGGTAAACCCCTCCCGTACCAGATGTCCTTGCACATTTTAGAAGTGGAATCTCTCGTTCCAGATGGGTAAAGTTCTTCCATAGTGGGAGTCTGGCTCTTTTCTAGGTAACCCATTACCCAAAAAGCAGCTAAAGTTTAGCCGATCCAATCAAGCGCAGTTAACCCATTAATTGGCAGTACTCTACCACCGATGAGTAAAATTTGCCAATTAATGGGTTAAGCCAATCCAATCGATCAAGGGGCTGAGCTATTAAAAGTGAACTTGCCCCCAAGAGACAATAGAGTCACACTGCAACATATATTGATAAAGATGTTTAATAAATATTTAATTAAAAATGTTAATTCATCTTTCACTGATGGTTCCAGTTTACTTCACTGATAATCTAGATGAAATCACAAACAAATAGTTTAATGGGCTATACAATGTTGAAGTGTATCTCTATTTAGGAATTTTCTGTTAGCCTCCTAGGTTCTTCAACATAGGTGGCTTAGGGACCAAGGCCTAACTGCAGAAATGCCTGATACTCAGGTTAAGGTGGTTCCACTAGTGGGACAGTGCAGCACTTGGTCATCAACTTTGTGCCAAATACATGTATCAATTAAACATATATCATCAGTATCTCACTGTCATATAAAACATGTGACTTTGACCACATGTGTAGGATAATACAAGACACTGAAAGTCCACATATAAAGTAGGTTGAAATCTAAAAGTAGAATGGCCTATTAATTTATATTAGTTAAATACCATAAAGGCATTAAAGTTGTGATAATTTCCACATTGAAACTCAAACATATATGATATATTATTCTATAACAGCAGTATGTAATCTCTCAGAGGTAGAAGCACTTTGATCGATTTGTGCGTCAACAAACAACGTTGTACACCGGACATGTCCGGCGCAGAACCTTTCATCCATACTGGCTTCAATGACATTGTATACTATAAAGCAAATATTATGCACATTTAGGTGACATGATTCAACGTTAAATATCCAAAGTTCATACGCGCGAATAGACATCATTGCATTTGTTAAAATCACAGCTTACCTGTATGTTGATTCCTGTCCTATGTTGGGACAACTGGGTACATTTGTCTTTGTTTATAGGTCGATAACTATGGCCTGTATTTGCCACCAAATGTCTCAGTCGATGAGTTTCGGTGCCCTCTTTTCTATCGGTTTAAAGCCGCAATAGGTGATTTATCATCCAAAAAAGGTGTCAGATACCTAGATATATTACTGTTGGTACTTTCTGTGTAAGATCATGCACAAACGAAACATCGTTTAGACAAAATATGCCAAAAAACACAAGATATCGATATCTTCGCCATATATTTCTTAGTTGTTTATCAAAGTTGGGTTCCTGGGATCCAGGCCCCTTGGTGATATTTTGGTCGCGCTACTTTTTTTCAGAAAATGGCAAAATTTGCCTGTTTGAGCCTTTATATCTCCGAAACTAAAAGTCTAAGCCAAAAACTAATCTAGAACTTACTAACTAACTTTTCATGCCTTATCCGAATCAATAAAAACCCATTTTGGGTTTATAAGCACTTTAATAGTTCAAGAAACCAGAGTGAGGCAGGGCTCGAAATAGAAAAGTTTTGAACTTCAAAAATTTTCTTCGTTAATTTTAATCATTGATGTATTTGCCCTAGTAAATAATTTTCAAATATCTTGGTATTGTAAAATATTTCCACTGCCGTTGGCCATTGACAGGCCGCTATTTTCAGTTTTATAAAGTGAAGAAATGCACTAATGAGTTGGTTTCTATAACTTTAAAAATTTGGTGATTCAGGCCCAAGAAGTAAAAAATCGAGAACTACTACCTTAACTCATTTTAGAATGCATGAACATTACAACGTTTGAAAACAAAAGTATTTTAGAGTTTGTTGAACTGAACAGTATACCTTTGGAATTCTACTGGTAAGTACCCGCAGATTTAAATTGTATATTTTGACTTCCCGTTTTGTGAAGCGATGTGAGGTGGTCAAAATATCAATGAGGGTGAACAGGAATGAGGTCATTTAATATTCAAGTCATTAAAATGCAAGGCACACTCATTTGGTATTCAGGGTAATTAATGTGAATTGTGATATCACAAGCCAGCTTGGGTATGCTTAGTGATTTGCAATAAAAAGTGGTGCATTTTCACAACAAAAGGTGTTAATCCCCATGCTATTATATTTGTGTGTAGTTGCATGTGTAAAATACATTGCTTTGACTGTTCTACTGTAAAGAACTTGCTGAACAGATTTGTATATTTCTGTACTCCAAAGCGTGGTGCGTTTCGCTTCTGTGGCCAAAAACCTAGCTGAGAGTTCTTTGCCCAGAACAAAAATGTTACATAAGATATACAAATTAAAGCTGTTGCTGCTTTTCGCTGAAGCGGTTGTCTACCTCCCGTTTGCCTTATGCATCAAAAGGACAAAAAAGGGAGTTATGCGAATGCAAAATCGTACTGATTTTGGAGGCAGAGTATGAGATATATTCATTCGAACGCCGTGCCGGTTGAATGAATGCCTTCACAGCAGAACAGTAAAAGCGTTTTCATATTTTTGCATATTTTTGAATTAAAACTAGCCAATCACGCGATCGTAATTTTTAAAATTTTCAAACAATTATAACTGAACAATACAAATGTAAATTTCGGTTATAATTGTTTGAAAATTTAAAAAATTACGATCGCGTGATTGGCTAGTTTTAATTTTAAAATATGCAAACGCTGCCTCGGTTCGCCCGTTTAAGCTGTAAATGATCTCATCCCCGCTCACCGTCATTGATCTGATGACCATCTCACACCACCTCAGTTAACGTCAAATCACCTCACACCACCCATATATCACCTCACTCCATCTCACACTGCCTCGTACCACCTCACATAACCTTACATCACCTCCCACCTCACATCACCTCACCATCGCTGCAGAAGTTAGGGAGCAACGGAGCGACGCTACCTCCGTAGTCTAAGGGCTAACTCAAAATTCAAAATACGCACTTTTAAACTTCAAAACCTAAGAATTCTGCAGAACAACTCCAGAAACCATGTGGAGCTGGTTATCTAAGCCTAGAGTCACTGGGTAACTCCAAAACTTATTAATCATGAAGAGATTTGACAGTCAGAATTGAGTCAGCATCTCCAAATTTGTATTTTGTAATGTAGAATTTTAATAAGATGGACTTGATTACTACAGTCTACAGCCACTACATGGTCTGCGCCATGGCATGCCATTATCTATAGGCATGCACCTCACATCACCTCATACCATCTCACATCAGATTACTCCGCATCACTTTACCTCACTCCACCTCAAAAATCCGGATAGATCGGTATCTATATTACTCATCTATTGTTTTTACTTTATAGCGTTGATGCTGTCACATTAATTGTGCATTTGCAATCGATCAAAATTGGTCCGTTAAAGTTTGGAAATAATCCTGAGTGTGTCAGGTTCAGAATCCAGGTACGATATGCTTCGTATTTTTATTTATTTAGCTTCGCCAACTAGGGCAGGGTCACCACAACAGCATATGCCAAAAACTGTGGGCCCTTTTACCTAACCCACCCTGTCAACTTTCCCTGTGGGAGGAAACCGGAGTACCCCGAGAAAACCCACGTGTCTATAAGGCAAGCTTATTTTCTTGCTAACCTACCTTGACAGTAACTACATCTCATATTCTTGATCCTACAATAATTAGTTTTATACCAGAGTAATATGAAGCAATTTTAGCTTCTTTATTTATTACCTTCGAGTTGAGAACAACCATGGTAAATATAGCAGTTTAGTTTCTTGTTGTAAGTTTGAAAAAGTCTTGTAATTAATCTTAAATAAAATGATGGCTTTCGTATGTTCTTTATACTACGGATGGATTTACTGGGGGGGGGGGGTGCAGGAGGGTGCGCACCCCTCCTATGAGCACTTGGTTAAGGGGGTGTGCACGAGGGGTGCCAATTCCCATATCAAATCCAAATTTTGGATTTGACAGGGCATTTATCAAACAAGAATATAATATCTTGTCATCTTCTGACCCCCTTGACCATGCAGAGAATCCTCAGTGATGATTCACTCTGCCTCAGACGCCGGCCACGCCCTGCTTTGTGACCAGTGTCCGCTTAGCACTCCCCCTATTAAATCGAGCTGCAATCATGGCCAAAAGTTTGTGGAACGCAAGCTAATTAATAGGTAAAGGCGCGCGAGTTATAATATTTTCACAGATTTCACGAAAAATGTTGATCTTAGCGTTAATAAATGAGATTGTGTGATGCTTATTCCGAGCAGAAAACAATCCCAAACAACATTGACTGGGGGGAAGGGGAGGTTTATTATTCAAATTAAGGGTAAAAACATGAAATCGTACTTTACGTTCCACAACATTTGGCCATGATTGTGGATCCATCCCTGCTTTATACGCGACCATAGCAAGAGTTTCTATGATTGTGTTATAAAGTTAAATCTGTTGTTGACATGACCAACGTTGGACCACAATTTTTGCTGACATCTTATATACGAGGGTAAACGAACAATCACGAATTTTTCGCCTCGCGGGTCACGAACAATCACGAATTGCACACGCCAGATGACGCGTGCGACACTTACTGACAAAATGGCGGCGATTGCTGACGCAATGCCACGCCATCTTATTGCTAGGATACAGCTCTTTTGTTTTATTCGCTGACTGAAAACAATATATGTGGCCATGAATGGCCACAATTTATGAATTGAAAGCGGCAAGTTTGACCCAAAAATTTTTCCAAAAAATGTACAGAAAGTATTTTTTGCTGAACGTCTTGCACAGTTAACTTGCTTTTTAGTGGAAATTTTCCCAAAAACGAGCCCTCGAAGTTTCGGCAAGCAAAACTTGGGTTGGTTGCCAGTAGCTGAGAGAAGACAATTTGAAATGCTTAAATATGTATTTAAAGCTATGTATTTTGATAATTGGCCTGATTATATCAAAGTAGATCAGTATATACCAGGACGAACTCTACGGTCATCATCGCAGACACAACTGGTAGTACCAACGGAAAATGGCACATTTCAGGACAGCGCTGCGGCTATATTTAACTCCCTTCCTGAATGTTTGCGAGATTGCAAAGATTTCAACATTTTTAAGGCATCTGTAAAAGTGTATCTTAATGATTTGGCACTTGAGAGATGTGGAAACTGACTGTGAATAACAATGTACTGACTGTGAATAACAATGTTTTGTAATATATTATAACTGTTTTGTATAATATGTACTGTTTATGCATATATATAGTTTATTCCTCATAATTATTCATTGTAAATAAGACATATTAAAGTACTTGTTAATGTTATTGTAGATTAGTTTAGATTAGTGTTTAGTGATAGAAGAGCCAATATGATTTGGAATCACTAATAAATCATTATTATTATTATTATTATTAACTGTGATAAATCAATGTTTCAACGTAAACTTAGAGAAATGGAAGTTGGTATATATTGTTGCCTGATGTTTTTTCTTAGGTAGGTGGAACATTGACAGCAAATAGTGTTACTGAAATATTGAAAATGGGCATGACCGAACATGGTCCTCGGCAACATAAACGTGATATTTAACTTGAAAGTATATCTGAATAAGACTGTATACCAACCTGAATGATATAAAGATGAAATATTACGTAGGATTGTTGTTTTTTGGCCTTTAAAAGTTCGAACTTTTACCCCGCACCAAACACACACTCTGTTGCCCTGTCTTTTCGCTGATCTTTTTTACAAAATTGTTTGTAAGAATACAAGTTAGCAGTCCACTTAAGGTTAATAAAACGAAATAGCACAAATATTCTTCATTTCGATAACTTTTCATGCGTTATAAGCATTCGTTACTGCCCTTTTTTACTAAAAATATCCGAAAATGTTTCTCTTGTTTTCACGTACATCCAGTGACTTTTCCCAGTTAGTGGCTTAATATTGCGTCATTGCTCACGTTTTATGGCGTGGAACTGGCGTGGACAGTGAACTGGGCGTGGATACACTTACTGGCAAAATGGCGGCTCACTCATGCGTATAAAAAATCTTGGATTGGCTGAGTAAGACATCTGGTTAGATCCTTAATCTGTGACCCAGCTCCAGTAAAAATAGATAGAGCAATCAGTCCAGATCAATAGGGAACGAAATTACCCAGCACAAGTTGTTTCATGATGAACCTTACCTTAATGCAAATATAAAATACAAAATCAGATTCTTGCAGTTTATTGAAATAACCGTGATGATGAATCTTGTTGTATTCTTATAGCTCAAGTTTCACAATGAGCATAACTCAGGAAAATTTCAGTCTGAAATGCATGTAACACAGAAGTATATGGACTGCAATGTTAACGGAAGTATGACAGGTAATTTATCTATATTTTGGAATTTAACTACGCTCGATTTTGTGTGCAATATTTTGAAAATATATCGGAAAATTTTGTGATGAAGATCATACAGGCGTTTACGGTTCGAACGTTTGCAAATTAACATGGTTTTTCCAATCTCGTCCGAGGACTTTCTGGTGGGGGCGCGACGGGACGAAGTTGGCTGTTTCTTAAACCATATTACATTTATAGACCCTTTTAAAGTGGTCGTTTTGCAAATATTATGTAAGCTCGTGTTTCTATGAAGGTATAAGAAGACGACTAGACTGGCTCAAAACTAGCTTGCATCATGTTGCATGAATGAGGCAGCAACACTGTCCACCCCAGTTACTCGCACTCATGCATTAGCTGGGAGTAACAGTAACGAATTCGCAGTATATCGGATCCGGCTTTCTCACTTTCAAGAACATGTTCAACTCATATGCAGGTCATATAATGGATTGCTATTACTCAGTGATAAGAGGAATGGGAAATTGTGCGACTCGTAATCGATGCCTATTCTTCTTGTGATGTTTTACAGATGAACTGCGTTCCGGTCAAGTGATATATGATATATTTGTCATTGTGGTCTGTTTCTGGTCCCTCGTCCTCACTACACGTTCTCTTTACAGAAATTTCAAACTTGCAAAGGTATGAAAGCTTTTAGGGATGGGTTGTGAGCTCAGCTGCCGGGGGAGGTGCAAATCCAGTTTATTAAATCCTTCGTTTTTTGGCCTTAAGAATTCCACTCGTTTTTAAAAAATTAATAATTATGAAAATATAATAAATATAAAATTATGACAGTGACACTGAATGCACTAACTCGGAGCTTGGACCATGCCCAGGGCTGTTAACTCAGAATACTGCCATAGCTCCTTCAGGAATGATGCCCCTGCCTGAGTCGACAGTTCCACCCTGCTTTATCACCACCGCCCAGTCAGAACCCCCGGCTGGTTCTTTATGTAGCCCTACACGAGTTATGTCTGTGATTATATATAGGATTAGGATTGGGATTAGGGTGGGGGTTGGGGGTTGGGGTTAAATTATACATTTCATGTAGGGCTACATAAAAAGCCTTCCGAACCCCTCTTTACCCCTATCATATCACTCTTGATCTGGTTTCTTCTACTGCCTTTGGTATTAATCTAGTTTATTGTTTTCATTAAAACATTTTCCTTTATTCTTCGTCAAGTTGACGTTCAAGTTTTTCAAAGTTCACAAGAAGGAAAAATTATCAATCATATCTGATGGGTTGGAACTGGTGAATGCTTGGTTTATAATTATTTTATTCGCGGATATTTTGACCATTGTTGGTTCTGTTATCAAGATTTATATTGATATGAAAAACTTAAAGGTACTGTGTGTTGTTGATCTATACTAAGAAATGAAAGTGCGTTGTCACGATGCATACTATGACACATTGTAGGGCTTCCATATTGATCGTACAGCAAAACATGAACCTATACTGTTGTGTTATTATAACATGGATTTCTCTTTCAGGAAACACATTTCTATGATGTTTGCAGTCTTTGCCTTGGTATTTCTGTTCTGTTTATTTGGATTGGTATTCTACGATATGTGGGATTTCTGAAGAAATATAATGTAATGTTTTATTGGTGACATTACAGTACACCTTAGTTACATCACATTCTATCATCTGACTTCATCGCTGATTTGAAATACTCTGACTGGTCTATCTTATCTGTTGAATGATAGATGCAATTCAGTCCTAACTGATTGCAGAGATACACCCGACACTATCCTTACGTGGTCGTGACAGCCACGAGATCCAATTCCAATAGCAAAATAATTGCAGTCGAAGTACATTTCTAATCATTTTTTCATATCTATAGATAAATTTTATGTGATTGTCTAATCTGTATTTTAGGTATTGTTAATCACAATCGAAGCAGCTATGCCAAGTGTTCTAAGATTTCTAACTTGTGCAGGAATTATATATTTTGGTTTCTTGTTTTGTGGCTGGATTGTTATTGGACCGTATCATCCCAAGGTGAGATGTTAATATATTCAATGGTTTTATGGAGTTTTTAGGCGAGACCATGTGTTGATTTGTGATGAATTCCGTGTATAAATACGGCATTTGTTATCCGAGTATACAGCTTCAATTCTGGACAAAACGATTTGCAAAATAACTAGGTTCGTTGCTTAAAAAATACATTTATACGTACCCTTTTTCTGATCCAGCGCCCCAATATCAATGTTTTCTTCCTTGTCTGGCCTTATAAACAACTAACATTGATAATGGGGAAAAGGGACGCTCTCGATAATGTTTGAGTTTTTTTTTCCACTTTCGCCAATTATGTATGTTCAGGATAATTATGGCTTTGTTTTAAAATCTCTATATATTCCTTGTAATATTCAGTACAGAGTCATAATTTCAAATCTCTGTCATTGCAATTGTGGTGGACGGCTAACATCAAACTTCAGTTGCCTAATAGACATAAATAAGCTCGTTTCTGAGAATTGCTTCTTTGCATTAGCTGCCCTTCAAAATAACGCGAGTTCAGCTCAACTAGTGCTCAGACATGCATCGAACTGTATGTCATTATTTCAATATTCATTTTGTTTCAGTTCACATCACTTTCCGAAGTGTCGGAATGTTTATTTTCTCTCATCAATGGCGATGATATGTTTCCAACATTCCATGAGATGCCGAAGTATAATTATCAGTTATGGATTTTCAGCAAGATTTATCTTTACATATTTATATCACTTTTCATCTATATTGTTCTCAGTTTGTTTATTGGTATCATCAGTGATACGTATGAAAGATTGCAGGTATGTTTTACAATTATATTGGATAGCTCTATCAGTTCTAAAATGTTCCCCAAGTCGTCAAGAAAGGGCCATCTTTTATTGATCGAACTGGAAACACTCTCCAGATGCTTCTGGTAAAACATACAATGGCACGTACACTACCACTGTGTCAACAACGCTTCCCTCAAACTAATCAATAAGCAAATAGATGCACGAAAATGCTCATTTAAGTTGGCCCAATACAGTTTTCTATAAAATGGAAAATTCATGATTTAGATCCGTAACAAGTATTACTTGTTAAAAAACAAAAAGTATCTTACTGATGCAAAACAACATCTGAAGGGTTTGAATTTTTTCATAAAAGTTACGCAACTGCCGTCGCAAATGTCGTGTTCGAGTTAAATTACTTTAAAGCCAAAATATCCGCCATCTTGAAACGTCATTGTTGCCATAGTTGCGTAACTTTTGTGAAAAAATTCAAACCCTTCAGATGTTGTTTTACATCAGTAAGATACTTTTTGTTTTTTAACAAGTAATACTTGTCCAAAAATTCGGATCTAAATCGTGAATTTCCCATTTTATAAAAAACTGTATTGAGCCACCTTAAGGTGGTCTGCCACTCAAAATTTAAGAAGTTTTAGTTTTGATTTAATTCATAGTTTTTTGGTACCAATAGAAAGATAAAATATCACTGAGTCTAACTATGTTTTCAATTGATATGTTGTTGCCATGGTTACCATGTTGCGGACCACCAACTGAGAAAGTCGGCAACGTATTGTGCAAAAGATAACTTTAGAACCAATGGTCCTAAATTTTCCAAAAAAAGCTTAAAATGTTCAGCAAAGGCTGCTCTTTGTTCTGAACCACAAAAATGCAAATATATTTTATGAGAAATGGAAATATATTTACTCTTCCTCATAAATGGATAATTTTGGCCTGAGGCTAACAACGACATGTCAATCAATATCTATGTTATAAAACATTTTGTTATTTGTTTTTGGTTCAGGACATGAAACAATATAAGGATAAGTGTTTGTGGAAGTTTCAAATGATTCCTACCAATATTTCTTGAGATATCCTTTCCAGACTATTGCAGATTAGTCGGCCGGCCAAGATATCAAAAAGTGCCTCTAAAAACGTTTGATGGCAACTTCGTGTTAGAAGCTGGCAACAAACATATTCATACTCAGATAGATGTAGAGAAAAAGGTTTGAGTTGTTGCCAAGCCGAAAAATGAATTTTTAAGTGAAAAATAGAGTGTTTTTAGGCCGCCTTCCCGCGATGTCGCGGTAACTAGACTTCAAACGATTGCCGAAAATTACGTTGCTATGCTACAAGTTTCTTTACTCTGATTGGTCATCAATAACGCTCGCCTAATTAGTCGACCAATGAGCGAACGTAAACGCGTGTGCATTTCCGGTTTTTGTATTCACAATGTAAACAAACTGAGAAGACCGAGGAAGAAACTTGAAAAACCTTACGATTTCAGCGATATTTAGGTAAGGTTTTTCGTGTTAAAGCCATATATATTCCGTAAACATATTGTACTTTGTTCAGTGACACTGATTTGACCCTTGTGTGTCAAATTTATTTTATTCTTGTGCCAAAATTCTTCATACTTCTTCTGACCTTAATATTTAGTTAGATTCTACTTGTCTAGTACTTGCCTTTATAGGATATTTGAGTGTTCGTAGTTGTCTAGATTAATAAATACAATCTAATTCACGGATTACAGCTTATAGAAAATATACACAACTGATATATTTTGCCGTAATCTTCGTGCGATTATATATTAAGAAACGCACATAATTCAAGGCTATGTATTTCATATTTTCATTTGCCATATAAAATCTATAAAGCAACTTGGAGTAAACTAGACTTGGCCAGTGTTACTCTATAATTTTGAGGAAAACAACTATTAACAGGCTAATTTGAACTAAAAACTGGCTTTATAAAAGTCTATACAAGACTGTAAAAAAACCCCCGATATAAATTGACAGGAGCAGGTCATTGGCATTACCATGCAAGCATGCACAGTGATTATTATTCTAGTATGTTGTGCTAAAACAGATTGGAAAATATGATATTTTGTTGACCTAACTCTTAAACATGACATAGACGGAATCTTTATATTACAAAATTTAGACAGAATAAAGTCACAAACGAATTCAACCCTACTAAACTCACAAATAAATTGTATTGACTTCATGTGAATGTTTGCAAAAGAAACGCCGATTCTATTGCTGCAAATGTCTACCAAATCTTAGTTAATGTTTGACCATACTAACATCGATAAATATATTATAATTTAGCATTTATTTTTGTAAATTTTCAGCACTCAATATTATAATTTGATTCTGGCTGTATTAAACATTGAAAAATACTTGACAAAATAGTCAAAGTATTGGCACAACAATAAAATAAATTTGACACACTATGGCCAAGTCAGTGTCGCTGAATGAAGTACAATATGTTTATGACGTGTATATGGCTTTAACATGAAAAAAAAACACCTAAATATCGCTGAAATCGTAAAATTTTGCAAGTTATTCCCTCGATCTTCGCAGTTTGTTTATGTCGTGAATACAAAAACCCGGAAGTGCACACACTTTTACGTTCACTCATTGGTCGACTAATTAAGCGAACGTTATTGATGACCAATCAGAGCAAAGAAACTTGTAGCGTAGCAACGTAATTTTCGGCAATCGTTTGAAGTTTAGTTGCAGCGACGTTGCGGGAAGGCGGCTTAAAAACTCTCGATTTTTCACTTAAAAATTCATTTTTCGGCTTGGCAACAACTCAAACCTTTTTCTCTACATCTGTCTGAGTATGAATATGTTTGTTGCCAGCTTCTAACACGAAGTTGCCATCAACTTGCACCGTTCGATAGCTTGGCCGGCCGACTAGATAGGCCACTATACTGAATTGCGGCAAATCAAGTTACATATGTTAAAATTGGAGTACCACGAAATCTTACTTCTCCTTCACAACAGGTCTGGCTAAACTTTTCTCATGCTTAATATAATGCACGGATAATTTAAGGTCAAGGTGAAGGTCAGGTCAAGGTAAGGTCAAATCTGCGAAGGTCATTATTTTGGCAAAATTTCCTATTTCTTGAGTGGAAGACCACCTTAAGCTAGCGTGAGATTCGAGGTAATTTGATAAAAAACCTCATCTTTATGTTTCTGATCATTTTATTTAGAATGGTCAAGACATGCGGATATGCTCAAACATGCGGAGATTTATTCATGGACCTGAATGTCCTTGCTTCACTCGCTCTGAAATGATTGGTTCATCTGAAGGACCACGTGTCAGACTTGATAGTGATACGCCCGAAACTCCCAGGAATACTTAAATGTACCTACTGTATACAAGGTTTAAAATTTGCATGGGGAACGTAAAATCTTTTCATCCATAATATAATTACCTTTAATATTAAAGAATTAGACCGTAATTACTTCATTATTTATCAAAGCGAAGATCCAAGGTCAAATTTGATTAATCATTAATGTGTTTTCCTTTACAGTTGAAGTACTTCTACCATAAGTAATGAATATAATATATCTATATATAAAGTGTGTATTTTTATTAATTAAAATTAATTGTGTCGGTTGTATAGAGTATGAAGGTTTTTGTAGATGGAAATTTCGAGCGAAAATGATATACATATTTTGAGGCCTAACCAGGAGCTGTTGCGATAGAACTGAATGTTGAAGGGTTTTTGTAGATGGAAATTTCGAGTATTGCTTTTATTGCAGTATATAGTATAGTGTTTATCACAGGACGCCATGACGGGTTAAATTATTCAGGTTTTTGTGATCATGAAATCATCGAGTTGAAAATTGGACTGACCACATCGAATAATGTTACGGAATTGCATGTTTTCTCGGTAAACCTTAAATCTTAGGATTCAAAGATTCAGTCTTCGTATTCAAGGATTCAATCTTATATTCAATGAATCAATCTTAGTATTGAAGGATTCAATCATAGGATTCAATGATTCAGTCTTAGGATTCAATGAAGTCTTCGATTCAATGGTTCATTCTTAGGGTTCAATGATTCAATCTTAGGATTCAATGATGCAGTCTTAGGATTAAACTATTCGTTTTTAGGATTCGATTATTCATTCTTAGGATACAATGATTCATTCTTAGGATTCAATGATTCATTCTTAGGATTCAATCTTAGGATTCCATGATTCAGTCTGAGGATTCAATGATTCATTCTTAAGATTCAATGATTTAGTCTTAGGATTCGATTATTCATTTTTAGGATTCAATGATTCATTCTTAAGATTCAATGATTCAATCTTAGGATTCAATTATTCATTCTTAGGATTCAATGATTCATTCTTAGGATTCAATGATTCAGTCTTAGGATTCAATGATTCAATCTTAGGATTCAATGATTCAATCTTAGGATTCAATGCATATGATTCAGTCTTAGGATTCAATGATTCATGAACCTTAAGATTCAATGATTCAGTCAAGGGATTCAATGATTCAATCTTGGGATTCAAAGATACGTCAAAGTACCTCACTACACCAGGAATCAAATCCAACCGCAAACCGGCGTAAAAATGATATAAAAATCAAGATTTTGTAATAATGAAAATTTATAGATAGCCTTAATCGTAGGATTTGTTCTGTCAATGGGGCAGCCAATCAGCGTCGTGACACTGTCCTCCTAAGAACTGTTTTCCCAACAGAGACTAGGGTCGTTGATAAATGTTATTTTATAATAGCAGAATATAAAAGTTAATAGCCATATGCAAATTTCCCGCAACAACGGCAGCCGCAGCAGCAACGGCAGCAGCAGTAACGGCAGCAGCAGCAGCAACAACAGCAGCAGCAACAACAGCAGCAGCAACAACAGCAGCAGCAACAACAACGACAGCAGCAACAACAGCAACAATAACAGCAACAATAACAGTAACAACAACAACAACAACAGCGGAAACAGCAACAACAACAGCAGCAAAAGAAACAACAGCTCAGGCTCAACAAAACTATCTTCAACAACCACGAGAGCTAGAACAATAGCAGCTTCTTGACGCAGATACATGCATGTACGCTTAGCATACCTATGTTTACATATTTTACAATAATTTATGTTGAGGATTTTAGTCTTCTTGTAGAGTTTTTCGCAATTTCGAATTTCCTGATTCCATAAAATAATACATATTCCGGGGAAAAGTTACATAAATGTACCATATTTATTAACAGGTTTTATATGAATTTAGGAATACTGAAAGTGCTAGTAGAAACAATGCAAAAAAACCCGATAGTTTTCCTTCATGCTATATTTATATTACAATATTCAATTTTTTGTTTCAGTTCACATCGCTTCCCGAGGTGTCGGAATGTTTATTTTCCCTCGTCAATGGCGATGATATGTTTACAACATTCCATGAGATGCCGAAGGATAATTATCAGTTATGGATTTTCAGCAAGATTTATCTTTACATATTTATATCACTTTTCATCTATATTGTTCTCAGTTTGTTTATTGGTATCATCAGTGATACGTATGAAAGATTGCAGGTATGTTTGTTATTAGTATTAGTGGTTTCATCAAACTTACAGGCTCGTTTTAGAAAGTAGGTGGCTGAATATGGAGCTAGCAATTTAGTGACAGCATTTGTTGGGGGTGCCCCGCTCATGGAAATTTTAGAAATTCAGAACTTCATTTTGCAGTGGTAGCCAAGATGTTAGCATTGGTACGACTAATCCGCTCGAGGCCAGATTGTTCCCCCGGAGCATGCTCCCCCGGAAAATTTTGAAAGTCTGAGGGTTCTAAAACGGTATTTTCTGCATTCGGAAACTATTCTGATCCCCAGATAATATACATTTAAAATTTGTGGAAGCGCCCATGGAAAAATGGCCGAATTCAAAAGATCGCGAGGGATGAGAAAGACCTTGGTAAGAGATAAACTGCTTAAAAAAGGCTGTTTAATAATAAGCTGGCTGATGGAAAACAGTACTGCTTCTATCATCGAGATAAGGTTATCAGTTACTAAATAATAATTCAGTCTTCAACTCTTCAAGAAAATAAATATGAAATTATTGGCGCGACAAATGTCGAGACGGATAACTTTGGTCAGGATTGTTTCGTAAACAATACAGATTTAAAAGAGAACATTTTCTAATAGGCAAAAAAAACACTCACGTTTATTTACGCTTTCAAGAGAAAATGAACGGTTCGAAATGACCTGCACGTATTTAGTGTATTTACTATTAAAATTCAATGATTTAAAACATCTTATGTTTAATACGAAAGTAGCCAAGTAAAGTAACCGCCGGAATTCGCCGGTTGCCGGCTTCTAATGAAATCCCTGTATTATAGTATAGGTAATAACATGGTTTCGAGTGCAATTTGGTATAACACGCACGAGTGAGTCAGTTTTCAAAGACCTCAAAATGGCATATAGCCTACATACGAGACAACTATACTTTCAACTTACCAGCTTCGGCGAGCCGTCTACTGATAAAGTTTTCGTAGCTGGTAGCTCCTTGTTCTTGTATATATCATTTTTATATAACTGAACCATGTGGATTTGTTAAATTAAAACAAAATTTCCCCCCTGTTAAATCGTCCAAAACTCGAGTTTCAGTTTAGGCCGGGTGGGCGCCATGTTGTTTTGTTTTTGAGCAATCTGCCTACTGTAGTACTGGCTAGAACCTAGCTCACATTACCCTGCGTACCAGAGGCCCACATTCGATTGGTTTATATTGATTACAGATTTTTGCACTGTGATTACAAAAAATGAAAATTGCACTGTGAGTACAAATGTTTGCAATCAGCCAATCAAATTCGAGGAATATTTCTATGTATATTATTATATTGGATAGCTCTATATCAGTTCTAAAATGTTCCCTGAGAGATCAAGAAAGGACCATCTTTTACTAATGCAGTGTTCCAGCCCTATAATATTTCCTATAGTTATACTATATATACACGATAGTTCCTATATATATTCTTCCTATATAAAGAAGAATACTAAAATAAACTAAATTATTATACGTATAATAGCTCTATTAGCTCTGAATTGTTTTCCCTACATATATAGAGGACAAGGAAGGGCAATCTCTTATTAATCAAGTGTTACTACAAGAGGAAACCGAATGTACCTGGAGAAAACATGCGGTGTTTGGTATGGTCAAACTGAAAGCACTCTCCAGATGCTATACTGGTAAAACATACAATGGCACGTACACTACCACTGTGTCAACAACGTCTCCCTCAAACTAATCAATATACAAATAGAATGCACGAAAATCCTCATTTAAACTAGCGTGAGTCTCGATGTAATTTGATAAAAACCTGTTCATATTTATGTTTCTGATCATTTTATTTAGAATGGTCAACACATAGTATGCTCAAACGTGCGGAGATTTATTCATGGACCTGAATGTTCTTGCTTCACTCGCTCTGAAATGATTGATTCATCTGAAGGACCACGTGCCAGACTTGATAGTGATGCGCCTGAAACCCCCTGTAATCCTTAGATATATCTTACTGTATATCTGGATATATCCTTATGTTCGCGTATGAACCCTGCATTTAGGGTTATGAATAGGGTTGGGGTTATTATCCAAGACCAATATATATATATATTGTATAACATTGCACGAAGCATGGTGGATGTTACCGTATATCTGCATGTCAACTTCACTAGCTCACTGGACACTGACATATATACATCAAGTATATGTATATACGTCAACGGTCAACCTCGTACCCAGGTTCTTTCCTAGAGTCTGATTACCAGTTAGTATGCATGTCCTTTAGCTATGTATACAAATTTCATTTTGTCAACCTCGTCGGTTTAGATTTTGCTGAATGTTAATGACGAAGGTAGAAAGCTTACAATTATCGCGAACTTCCTTCTTCAAAACTTTACTTAAGGAATTTTCTTGTCCTTCTGCAACCCAATTATATTCTTTTTACACAATTTGCATAATTTGAATATGTGTAAAATCAGCTCGAAAATCGCAGTGTATAATCGTAGCCTAAGGAACAGAACTTATAACTAATTTTAAATTTTGAATAATATGCAATTATTGGTGATACATATTAATTTCTACATATGTCATATTATTTCGGTACTCTTGAGTTTCAATTTCAAACCATATTCTTGTAAAAATGTAATGCAAATTATGTGGTTATGGCAATAAGTCCATAAATCTGAGTTTTCTATGTAACATATATATTTAATAGGTATACGCCTTGTTTGAATGTTTGGATTGTTCTTAATATTTCGTTAGGACCTCGTTTATGTATTAAGGAATAATTATTTGATAAATTATGGTATTTTAAAGAAAAAGGTAAATGCTAAATATAATTATTAACTTCATTATTTATTAAAGCGATGTAAAGACAGTGTAAAAGACCTTGCTATAATTACGTCACCAGTAACAAGATGCAAGGCTAAGATCGTTGTCAAGAAATGGAGGCTCTATAGTAGCAGAATGAACACACTTTCATCAAAGATGTAATTACACAAGACTAATAATTGATAAAATAATTAATTATTAATATAATGTATTTATATATAAACTGTATATTTTTATTAATTAAAGTATATTGTATGGGTTGTATGGTGTAAGAAGTTGTCATCATTGGTAAAGTTTCAGTGTGGGAACAAATCAGACCACAGGCTTAGAAAATAGTTATTCCATTGGATTACAACGTTTTGAGTAACTACGTACATCTTCAGCTTAGTCTAGTTATTAATTACATAGATACAACCAATACTCCAACAAGTTTTTACATCATCTATAATTATGCCATATGGATACACTATTTAAGCGAATTTCTAAATTGTTGTTGTATATATTGTACCTAAAGATGGAGTTATACTTCTCTCATACTTTAGTGAGATAATCATGCATTTTCTAAGCCCGTGGACTGATATATTCACGCACTGAAAAGTTACAAATTTACAATGCGGCTTGGAGACAGTTCCATTATACAAGGTAAAGTTAGCAGCCTTTTCTTTTGTGCGACAGGCTATTTGTGAAATCACCACATCGATCCCATGGGCCTCTGTCATTTTGTCCAGTTAGAGCATTCCTATGGATCATTGCGTAAATAATTTTCGATGCGCCATGGAGGGACGGTAGAGACTGTAAAAGAGAGTGCTCTTACTTAATTTTCCAATTTGGGTGCGTACAAGATTGCGAATTATTTTATTACTCGTATGGAACTGGTTCTTGTGATAAGTACAGCAAGATACCCTCGTTACCAGGCGCGTCGGCACAGGGCCGTAGCGAGCGGGGGATCGGATATTTGATATATTACGCGATATATAATATTTCATCAGAATATTTTGTTTTCGTTTTGCCGATGGCTATGGCAACAGCATTTTGTCAAAAATATATGCCCCGTATACAGGCGTCTCTCTCTAGCATCAATACGCGAAACGAGGCTGAAAGGTCGGTTTACCACTATAGGCGAATTTGTTCTTTCATTAACCAATCTCATTGCCGAAATTCGTTTTTCGCTTCGCTTCGCGCGTACAAATTTTCCAAATGGAAAACAGGCTTTATGCTTTTCATCTGTGAGAAAGACCTCACAGAGGCTCTTAACATTGAGAAGATTGCTAAGGGAGTCTGTTAAAGAAAAAGCGTATGGTCTAAAATACTTACCAGTAAACATTCTCAAATTTTTAACGATATCTATGTACATTTGTCTTTTAAGATTTGAAAATCCTTCTTCTCGTGATATAACTCAGCTAGTTACTAAGCTAATTAATTCCTGGATACTGTATCCTAATATCTTATATACAATGTTATTAATGCAAATTACCACGCCATGTGACCTAAGGGACTTGCCATGAATTAACAAGTGGAGAGGGGAGGTGAAAAACAGGGGAGGGTCATAAGATTTTGAGCCCTTCAAAAGTCATGAAAAAAATAAACAGAAAAGCTGGGAGGGTCACAAAAATTATGCCAATGTGATCATAAAGTCAAAGAAATGTATGACAAGAATACAAAACAACACCATGAATGAAGACAAGAGCATTGAACAAAAATATATTACTATACACATTTTTTGGTGGACAAAATGTCTGGCACCCCCCACCAAATTCCCATAGCCCCCACCATATAAATTATGAACGCTCCCTTATTGATGTAATATTGCATACGGATTTTCTTTGTGGTTTTCCAGTTTGTGTGCTTATTTCACACGGAGTTGGAAGAAATAATATTAAATGTAGTGGTAGAAACATCTTATACCCCTATTAAAGCGATTCTGCCATGTATTTGATATGCAATTTTTCGAATGCCATATTGGAATCAGGGGCGTAGCGAAAGGGGGGTGTTGGGGGGGGGGAGTGGTGCACCCACAAATGTTGACCTGTCGGCAAAATGTCGGAAAATTTCCTATTTCTTAACAATTTCTTAAGATAACACAGCATCCGGACCACGCCCAACCACAGCAAAACCATGCCCATTTTGTCGGCAAATATAGGGCCTGCACCCCCCCCCCCCAATTATGACACATGTCGACGCAGTAGCGAGTAAGTTAAGCGCGCACACAGCCGATGTTGGACTGTTAAATATCTACGCTTCGTTTTTCAGCTGCACCTCACTCTACTTGAAAAATGACGTCATTTGAAAGGAATTTTCCAAAGTCTACACGCGTTAATAACTACGCAAGGTTGATTTTACGTATACCACAGTTGTTTTACCATGGTAAACTATATGCCCACTCTCATCAGGATTTTAAGTATCCTGTTATGTGCATTTCTGCGAGGACAAGGACTGAAAAGAAGCTCTGACTGAGTAGAATCTCTGAAATGGTATTTCCCCTGTTTTAAATGATTTTTGATGAAAAACAAATACAGCTTATTTGTCTACTGTTGTATAGTCTGTTTACGGCTGTGCACAGACTAACGCCTGTATTCTAAAAGCTCACTCGCACTCAAAGAGTGGAGGTTCAATCTGAGCTTAACTTGAGTGTCAGTGCTGTTTTTGAAAAGCTGGAGGGTTAGTGCTCAGGGCCGGACCTACGGGGGGGTTTGGGGGGTGTCACCCCCCCCCAGAAATTCTATTTGGAGTTTCAGTCAGCAGAAGTGCTATCTTAGTCGGCAGACAAAAATATTTTTGATGACTAACAGCAATGTAGTCGGTACAAGTTCGTTAGTCAGTCGGTTGAAAGGACCTTACACCCCCCCCTGATAAATTTTCTGAGGACGGCCCTGTTAGTGCTGTACCATACTATGCGAGTACTCACCCTCTAGCTATTCAAAAATAGCACTGACACTCAAGGGAAGCTTAGATTGAACCTCCACTCTTTGAGTGTGAGTGTGAGTGAGCTTTTAGAATACAGGCGTAACTGTTGTAGTGTTGCATAGTATTAACCAGTATGTTTTATATGTAACTGAGGAGTAAATCTCGAAAACATAAAAACAATATATGAGATGGGATCTTGATATGAACTGAATTCGTCATTTTCTTCAGTGTAAGTGGCGGTACGTTTATTCAAATGGCATAATCAGTGGTTTTAAATCATGATCAGTCTGCAAATAGCCTGACTGGGAATGGGATTTCAGATTTCGTAACTGGGATTTGGGGGGAAATTACGCTGGGAACTGGGATTTGAGCCAAAATTTGGCTGGGAACTGGGATTTGAGTTAAAATTTGGCTGGGAACTGGGATTTGGGGCAAAATTTGGCTGGGAACTGGGATTTGGTACCCCCCTTCACGACCCTCAAAATATATCAGAAACTTTATACTGTAAAATATTTTGATCGGCCTCGAGGCGACGAGGCCCGTTTTTTATCGATTCTAGCATAGTTCATGTATGCAAAATAAAATTTGATTGCGCTACTAATTAAAAAAATCCAAGGAACCTAAAAAAGGAACTTTTCTTTGTTTATCCAGCTAGCTTCGACATGCACGCTGACCTTTTTCAACAAAAAGGCATGTGGTCTCGCGGGAAAGTCTTGCGACATAAACACGCGTGTTTTTACCTCCAGACACGCGTGTCTGGAGGTCTCTGGTAGCATTCCAAATTCCAATGAGCACTAATATCTAAAATTGGCGGGAAATGTTCGCGGAATAAAATCAACATGGAGGATGAGACAAAAGAACATGAAATACAATCACAACAAGATGGAAATGAAGAACGAGTTAATATTTTTAAATCTACGAAATTTCCACAAACTAGAGTTCGTAATATGATGAAGATGGATCCTGATCTACATTTAGCCAGTCAAGAATCTGTCTTTCTTGTCTGCAAAGCTGTGGTATGAATATAAATTATGTCCATATAAATGTAATTAATAATTTTCTTTTCATTATTTTTCGAAATATAATTTCAAATTTATACACCTAAATACACCTTTCACATTTTTATTTGACGTCATTGTTTCAATGCTCAGTAAAAAGTTGGTAATAAGAAATGTGCTATATAAACATCTCTTATCCTAACCAGCAAGGTCATCAATGGGCCATTCCATTTAAGGGGCCGTTGACAAACAGATTTCGACCCCTTACCCCAACGCGGACCAGTCCAACGTCCTTTTAGCCAGAAAAGTCAGCCCCTAATATGTGCACCTCCTCCCACGCCCCTATTGCGGGGTCTGGATATCCAATGGGGCAGGAGGGGTGTTTCATCTGAATTTTTCCTAGAGGGTGGCTTATGTCATTTTCCAAAAAAAAGGCAAAATTTTGGTGTTTTAGTGATATCCAAGGGGGGGGGGGGGCAAACTGTATCCTAAAGGGCTACTACGATATCCTGTGGGGCAAAGGGGTTTCCAAATGTTTTTTTATCCTAAGGGGGTTATGAAGGAACCCCTCAATAGGGTGGGGTGCTTATATTAAATGGAATGGCCCAATGGGAAGTATTGGACACTGATAGGTTAAGCAATTATAGAATACCCAGGCACCCACTTTTTGCTGTCTGTCTAAACTCACAAATAAATGCTGAAATCAAATAGTTAAAGTAGATCAAATCACAATTATATATTATTTTTTATCAAATTTGACACACGTGTTTGCAGACCAAGGCAGTTATAAATGAGATAGTTTGAACGAATTGTTGATGATTACAAGGGATTGATAGGTGTCAAAGTGGCCTGGTATTTGAAATTTTGCCTGGGTTAACTACCTTGGGGTAATCTACCTTGGGGTAATCTGCTAATGTTTACTCTCTTTCCCCATTTAGCTGCAATCCACCCTAATTCCACGTGCACTGTTATTTTACTGTGTCTAAAGCAATGTAGGTAGATAGTATTCTACAATAACATGGTTTGTGTCTAAACTATCTGAAAAAGGTTAAGTTTGTTCAGACAGAAAACATAACAGCTTATTGGAGGAGAGCTAGGGACCATCGACAAGTAGATCTCTCCCCACTTCGCAGACTTGTCCCAAGAACAGGGAAGGGCTAGCTCATAATCCATGATTATTAAATCATTGGAATGAAAACATTTTTCTGCAAACTAGGGGGAACGGGGTCAAAGCAATCGTGGAACAAGTCTGCAAAGTATTGATGGTCTTGTATCACCCTTGTCCAGTCCAGATTCCTTATTGGTTTGATTTGTTATGATTGGTAAATATATTTTATAATGCATGCCACATGTACTTAATTCCAGGAGCTATTTGTTGAGCACCTGGCAAAGGAGGCATATGAGAGAACTGCACAAGGAAAAAGAAAAACAATACAAAAGAAAGATCTTGGTATACAGAGTTACGGTATCTTAACTGTTTAGTTCAGACCAAAATCTGGTTTAAACGTTTTTACCTCAGTGGTTCAATGAAGTCACTTCACTATCAAGTAGCAAAGATACAACTATGCCATATTTACTAATAGCTGTAAAAAATCAGGTCAATAGAGTCTTGATCTTCCATTATCAATTGATCATCATCATTAGATCTTATTAGACCTTATACAAACTGAAATTTGACAGAAGTGTCTTTGTTTGCAGATAGTTGTGTGGATGAAAATGATGAACTAGCATTTTTGCAAGGTACATCCATTGATTTTCATGTAAACATTAATTAACCAATTCAGGATCAAGGCCCATCACCAAGCATGTTCCTTGGAACCCTAACATCAAAAGTGAATACAATTGTCTGCAGTGGGCAACAAACACTATGTACAGTGTGTGTGTTGCATGTATGTTTTTAACCATTTGTGTGTCGTTAATCATTGTAAGTAATTCTGAGGTATCATTCTCATATGAAGTATAAGTTCTAGTTGAATAATTATCTTAACCTTGCATTCTGTTCAGGAGTGTTGGAGTGAAGATCACAGATTAAAGATAATTACTAGCTGTACCTATTTGTAATTGTTTGGTAATTGGTGAACATCTCCATGTTCACTATAATCAAGGTATTATCACAACCATGGAATCATTGAATTTCTTAGAACATTGAAACATTTTAGACAAGATTTAGACCTCTTAGAAATTCTAATTTGAGAAAGGAGATTTGACATTTGAGACTTCGAAACCTAGTGTTTTGTTACCCACTTTTAATGGACATTGGCAATAATGAACATTGGAAAAAACTAATGAACATTGGCACATATGATTATAGCCAAAACTGTATATATATCACTATAACCAACTAATGGAAAACAACCCAGTTATAGGGTTTGTACAAAACCTGAAAGTTTTTCGCTTTGAAAGTCCATGAATGTATAAAGAGGTAGATGCTTGAAAGTCCTTGAATTATTCTTTCTTTAGTTTTTGGATACTGTATTTTCTGAAATTTGTCAGGTTGTGGTACTAACGGCACTTTTTATCGACTTGGAACGGCACTTTTTAACGGCACTTTTATCGATACATGACCTGGAAAGTCCTTGAATTATATTTTTCCTGACCTGTACGAACCCTGGTTTTAGTTAGGAGTTACAGTATTTCTAGTTTACATTATAGTATCAACATTGCTTAAACCGAAGATAGCAGCAACTTGTCAGGAGCACGACATGTAACAATACTTTTGCAAAATCCCCTAATTCAGACTCAGCAATGCAAAGACAATTTATTTGATAACAAGTGTATGTCAAAGGAGAATTTGAGTTTCATGATGAACAATCACAAACTAAATTTTAAATACTTTTATTCAACATTGTAAAAAATTGTCTATTATTGGGAAAAACAATAAATTAAATTTTTTCATTTGTTATTGTTCATATATAAAATGTTGTTTGCTTTATATTAATATGTAGCAATTACAATAATGGTACATTTTTGTTCTAATTAAACACTTGTTATAATTACAGTTTATTATATTAAATACAAATTACCAGCAAGAGCTGTACGTTTTGTTATAAGTATAGGCATGCACTATATATAGTAATGTTCGTAAAATAGAGTATTCAAAGATGTTGTAAAAGACAACATAGTTCATTGACATTGTTAATTTGTTAGTAAATATTACAAGAATAATTTGTCTCTAATTTCTCTTTCATGGAAAGAACTTTCACGTGTCTCACAAACAACATGTATGGATATATCTATGCTAATATATTAAAGTGGCTCTTTCAACTCTAATTGCGGAAAAAGAACGAGCATGACCGATTGACTATACTGTTCAACATGCTACTGTATATTGGACAGTAACCTTGCTAGGTAAATATAGGATTGGCAAGTTCTCCCTCCTTGACATACAGGTTAAAACATCGACCTCTCAGCATGAAAAGCATATCCAATGCACATGTGTACATGTTTCTGAGTAGGGAAATAAGCATGGAGGTTGAATTTAGCTATGATTAAAAAGAGGTATAAAGAAAGACATTTCCAAGTCAATGGCGCTCTACGCGCTTAGAAGTTTTAGCATTTAAAGGAAATTCTTAATTGAACATAGCTGAATAAATATGGTATAGCAAGTTTGTAACAACTTGTCACATGTTTACAAAATCTGATACTGATCGAGTTAGGAGCCACCTCAACATGCCAGCCAGTAACCATCTTATAAACCAGAATTGAACAACCTGAACTCTTCAAAGGCTGGAAGCACGATGGAAGATCCATTGGAAGTGCCACACGACTTAAGACTTAGCGAGAAGTGGGCACATGTGTTATCACGTGCGTTTGGGGTATCCTTTCTTGGGTGGTAATGACCCAACACACACAGCAACACAGTCACGTGGTTGACTTATTGGAGCTGAATGGTACCATTTATTGGATAATGGATCATACCTAGATAACATGATAGTAAAATTAAAGTTAACGAACGAATAGTATTAATACTAGATACGTATAATCCATCTGCGGCAAATAGAAGGTACTAGTTTGTCTGTATTCGTCTACATATTCGTACAGTGGCTTGAAACACAAATGTTGTCAATTGTCAGTATAGACCACGCTATTCTAGAAGATTTGTATTTTGTATACTAAGACGGACGATCTGTCAGACGAATGACCTGTCTCTGATCGGGTCAATACTTATTTAATATACTGCAATTACCGCCATCTGTTAAAGTAAAACCATAATTTATTTAGTCAAAAACGTTTTATTCACCTTTCCACAGAGCTAAGATAAGACGTTCCATCATATCCTCCGACGGCATAAATAAATCCATCAAGTACAGCAACACCACAGCCACTACGAGGAACACTCATACTACATACTTCAACCCAGTCATCTCTTTTGGGATCGTAACGTTCGACTGATTTGTATCTCGTGGTATGATCGCAACCACCGATCGCATATATATAGCCACCGAGGGCTGCCACTCCCACCTGTTTCCTGTAAAACCAAGAAAATAAAATTCATATATCATGTGCATGGTCTACTGGTTTTACAAAACCATCAATTGTCAATCTAATTTTCTGTATTTTTATATAATTATATATATATATATATATATAGTCAAATCTGCATATATATATATATATATATATATATATATATATACACCAGAATATAGGTACGATTTCACATACATCTTGTGAAACTCATTAATAATTCATGATGAAAACACAAAAGAAATCATGAGCGTGAATGAGTTTGTATGTCTGATACAGTGTTGGAGATAAACAATATAGTTCTAATTACGAACATTAGGCATAAACATACAGTTAACATTCGCTAGAAGCCGGAAGTTAGTTGGTAAAGTGCACTTCCGGTGAAATGAACACATGTTTTGAAAACAGGGCGTGCGGCTGAACATGGTTTGAGAGCGAGCGAGATTGGTTTTTGTACTTTAAAATGTTTAAATAAAATAATTCCTTGGAACATATATAACTTGTGACTTGTCGTAGATACTTGAGGAGGCAATTTACGACACCTGGCACCTCCGACGGGGATTGTAACTTGTGATTTAGCTCGAACAAGAGCGAGGGAAACCCGATAAAATATTATATATCATGAAATTAAAACAACAACTCGACGAGATTAGCGGTAAATTACGGTTGCTCAATTTTACCCTCAAGAAAAGTGATGATATACTTAAAACAAACGACGAAGGAGTCGCCGTCCGGCAAAAGGGTCAAATAACAAAGATTATTTTGGCTGTAAGCGACTTAAAACAAGAGATCGAAGAAAAGAAATTTATCGAAGGCGAATCTGAAGAGAACGTCGCATCATGGGGCGAATCAATCGAGAATAGCATTGCTTTAGCCGACGAGAATGTCAAGCAATTGAACGAGCATATTCAACGCCTTAAAGCGGACGAACGCCGGAAAGAAAGCGCCCTGGAAAACGAAAATAAACGGCTATTAGACGAGGAAAATTACGCGAGACAACAAGAGTTCGAGAAACATGAAACGGACAAACAACTTGCCTTCGAACAGGAACTTTTCAATAAAAAGTTACAGTATCAAAAGGAAATTAAAGAAGTTCAAGCAGCGAAGCGAAAAATTCATCAACAAAGCTACCAAAGCTCGTAATTACACCTTTCAATGGCTCGTATCATGACTGGTTGCTTTTCTGGGGCCAATTTTCTGCGGGTATTGATTTGACCGATATTCCAGACGTGATGAAATTCTCTTATTTAAAAGAGTTAGTAGAACCCAAGATACGGACATGTATAGACGGTCTGCCCTTTACAAACGAAGGATATAAACATGCAAAGAAAATCTTAGAAAACAAATATGGAAACACTAGTGAAATTGTGAATTCCTATGTGGAAGAAATCGTGAATTTGCCAACGGTAACAAGTACCCGACCGGAGAAAATACATCCCTTCTACGAGAAATTAGTATATTGTGTTCAGTCGCTGGAAACTTTGGAAAAGCTTCAAGAAGTTAATGGGTATGTGCGACTTACTTTGAACAAATTACCTGGAATACGTGGGGACTTAGTCAGAACTGATCTCAAATGGAAAGACTGGACATTCACAGAATTAGTTACAGCACTGTTTTCTTGGACCGAAAGAAACCCTATTGAACCAAAGACAAACAGCGATAAGAAAGAGTCATCAAAGGCATTTCAAACCCGTCAAATCGAACAGAAATCTCGAGCATGTGTATATTGTGACTTGAAAAGCCACAAGTCTGTTGCTTGTGACTCTGTGACCACTTGTTAAGCTCGGCGAAAGCTTTTATCGGACAGGAAACTTTGTTTTAACTGCACGGGTGGTAGTCATAGAGCATCGGAGTGTAGGAGTAAGCAGACCTGCCAGAACTCTAACCGACGTCATCACACCTCAATATGCGACCAAGAAAACCAAACCAAAAACATTTTAACTACAACACACCATCCCTGTGATTACCAAGTAATTTATCCAGTAGTTCTTATCGAAGTTGATGGTATAAGGTGTAGAGCCCTGCTCGACACAGGTGCCGGAAGCTCGTATGCATCTGCGAAGTTGGTCGAACAGTTAAACAAGAAACCAAGTGTGTCGAAAGTAACAAAAGTTGAAATGCTTATGGGATCAGCCACTCGTCGGGTGGATATCTTTAATGTGAAAATTAGTGATACCGAAAATAACTTTAGCATGGAAACCAAGCTAACTAAAGTGGAAAAACCTTGTTTGTTGGAACTTCCAAATCCTCATTACGATAATTTAATCAAGAATTATCCCCACCTTACCGGAGTAAAGATGATCGATGATGACAAGAAGGATCAACTTCCAATACATGTTGTGTTGGGCGCCTGTGATTATGCCCGGATAAAAACAAAATGTTCTCAGAGAGTCGGTTCGCCTGGAGACCCAGTCGCTGAGAAAACATCGTTCGGCTGGACTATGATGTCACCTGGAGTTGAGAGTGATTCAAACAAGATGTTGCTAACCCAGACCTCCGTCGCTGATTATGAAAACCTGTGCCGTTTGGATGTGCTCGGTTTAGAAGATCTTCCAGAGAATGATCAGGACTTTGTTTACACAGAATTCAAAGAACAGCTCAGACGTGATCCCGCTGGATGGTATGAAACTGGGCTGCCCTGGAAGGGCAACCACCCACCTTTACCAAGCAACAAGCAGGGCAGTGTTCGACGGTTAGAGTCATTAATGCGGAAACTGAATCGTACTTCTACAACCGAGAAATATGGTGAGATTATTCAAGAACAGATTCAAGAGAACATTGTCGAAAGTGCTCCAGAACAACCGAACGGACGCGAGTTTATATCCCACATAAACCTGTTATTCGAGAGAACGCTGACAGTACTAAGTTAAGGATCGTATATGATGCCTCAGCCAAGGAAAAAGCGGAGGCACCCTCACTCAATGACTGTCTTCATACTGGCCCGTCATTGCAAAACAAGCTATGGAGTGTTTTAGTTCGCGGCAGATTCCATCCAGTTGCGGTCAGCAGTGATATGCAGAAGGCATTTCTGCAAGTCAGAATCAAGGAAGAAGACCGTGATGCATTGCGGTTTCATTGGAAGCCCAATGATCAAGCTGAGATACAAACCCTCAGATTTACACGAGCCTTGTTCGGTTTAGCACCTTCACCCTTTCTGCTGGGAGGAGTAATCGAGTACCATCTACAATCATGGGAAGACAGAAAACCCGATACTGTCGCTGAGATCAAGAAAAGCCTTTATGTTGACGACCTGATTTCAGGTTCCACCACCATCGAGAAAGCGAAAGAATTAAGGGACGGTGCTATTGAAATTTTTGAAGATGCGAAATTCACCCTCCACAAGTGGAATTCCAATGAAGTTGAGTTACAACCCAAGGAAGTAACAGCAAAGTCGGATGAAAGTACCTATGCCAAACAACAACTTGGAGTCAAAGCGAATGAGAGCAAGATACTTGGTCTTGCTTGGGACAAAGCGAAAGACACTTTGAAGGTAGTTTATCCCCATGAGCATGGTGAAGTGACAAAGCGAAGTATCCTTACGAGCCTGGCAAAAATCTACGACCCGCTTGGCGTTGTCTCTCCGACAACTCTTACTGGAAAGTTTGTCTACAGAGATGTTTATGATCTGAAGCCAGCATGGGATGCAGTTGTTCCAAGTCAGCCAAACAGTCGGTGGAAGAAGTGGTTTGATGGTCTCCCAGAGGACGTAGAATTTCCTCGATCCATTGTGCGACATCAAGAAACAATCGAAAGCATAGATTTACACAGCTTTGGAGACGCAAGTGGAAATGGAGTTGCTTCTGCCGTCTACGCGATTGTGAATCAACGATCCGGGAGCAGTCAAGGTCTTGTAGCAGCGAAATCACGTCTAGCGAAACGAAATACCACAATTCCACGACTCGAACTGACGTCAGCACACATGGCTACGAATCTACTCAACAATGTCAAGAATGCTTTGACAGGATTTCCAATAAATGAACTGCACGCGTGGTTAGACAGTACCGTTGCGTTGTATTGGATCCAAAATGGTAGCGATTACAAGCAATTTGTCGCAAATAGAGTACGCAAGATTCAAGAGCATAACGAGATTATCTGGCATCACGTACCAACAGGAGACAACCCTGCAGATCTCGGCAGCAGAGGTGGGAGTGTGACAAACCACGACCTTTGGTGGAATGGCCCAGAATGGCTTGCCCATCAAGAGAACTGGCCTCCTGAGATCGTGGTCAAGTCTTCACCAGAAAGCAAAGCAGAAACAAAGATGACGAAAGAAGTAGTCAACGCAGCAGTGGAACAAGTCGCCGATGTATTCGATGATCTATTGAAGAAACACCAACTTTGGAAGGTCCTGCGCGTTTGTGCATGGATCAATCGATTTATACTGAATTGCAAGGCTAAACCTCGAGACCGAGACTTGGGTCCTCTGTGCGCCAGCGAGATTAAGATCGTCAAGAAATGGTGGATTAAACGAGTACAGAACGAAGCGAAAAGCCATCCAACATTTGCCGACAAAAGCCTGGAACTTAACCTCCAAGAGAACGATGAACATATCCTAGAATGTAGAGGAAGAATTCAAGGCTTCTATCCTGTATACCTACCTGACAACCACACCTTTACTGAGAAAGTTGTTAAAGATTCCCACCTACAAACGCTCCATGGGGGAGTGGCCTTGACCATGACCCACGTCAGAAGCATCTATTGGATCCCGAGATTAAGAAGATTGGTTAAGCGTATTCGGAAGGGTTGCTTCGGGTGTAAGCGAGTTCAAGCGAAAGCGTATTCCGTTCCCCCACCTGGTATTCTACCAACGACAAGAAGTCATTGGAGTGGACTTTGCGGGTCCAATCAAATATCGTACAACTGAGAAAGACGTTTAAGAATGCAAAAGTGCAAGAATGCAGTTTGGCGGCGTTGGACAAAGGAATATCTAAGAGCACTACGCGAGAGACACAATCTAAAACACGGAACGAAGTTGGTAACACCCAAGAATAGTGACGTTGTGATAATCAAGAGTGACGAGAGAAATCGAGGGAAGTGGCAACTGGGAGTCATCATCCGACTTCTTACCGGGAAAGACGGAGTTGTCAGAGGAGCAAAGTTACGAGTGGGAAAGGGTATTCTTGAGAGAGCGGTACAGCAGTTGTACCCATTAGAACTGTCGTGTGATCGTGAGAAACCAAAACCGGTGTTGAGAGTCCAAGCTCCTGAGTTTCGACCGAGACGTAATGCTGCGGAAGTTGCGAGATTGCGGATTCAAGACGAGGCTGAAGATGATGAACTTGAGTAACATTCTTTGCGAACTATTGTGACGTTATTCTTATTGTTGTTGTTCGGGAATCTCCATTGTTAACATATATCTCAATACTTGAGCTATATGGGAGGAGTGTGTTGGAGATAAACAATATAGTTCTAATTACGAACATTAGGCATAAACATACAGTTAATTAACATTCGCTAGAAGCCGGAAGTTAGTTGGTAAAGTGCACTTCCGGTGAAATGAACACATGTTTTGAAAACAGGGCGTGCGGCTGAACATGGTTTGAGAGCGAGCGAGATTGGTTTTTGTACTTTAAAATGTTTAAATAAAATAATTCCTTGGAACATATATAACTTGTGACTTGTCGTAGATACTTGAGGAGGCAATTTACGACAACAGAATCATGCTGATTTACATAAACTTTAAGTTCAATTTTCTCACCAAATATCATTCATTTATTTTAAATTGTTGAAGAATACGAATGTTCTCATCAAGACGTTTCACAAGCCATTTACAACATGAGCGGCAGTGTTGTATCGGATATACAACGCTCGCCTTCGGCTCGAGTTTGTATATCCGATACAACACTGCCGCTCATGTTGTAAATAGTACTAACTGCTGCGATGTATTATTAGTCATGTATTACATGTATTTTCTTTATTGCGTGTATTTTGGTATATCCTTGTAGCAAAAAATATCAATAAAGATATTAGAGTTCAATCGTGTAAGTTTATTAAACTAACGTCGTTATTAATATATTGTGTACTTGCATGGATAGTATCGACTCATTTCATAAACATCAAGGTTTCCGCCGTACCAAAGCATAGCTTATCTATTTATTTGTGAACTCTCAGGCAGAATGAAGGAATCTAATAGACAAGACGTAACGAATTGTTACGCCAAGATACTGTTCGAGTGGGTGACGGCTTCTGGCTTCTCAAGACTTCTGAGAAGAATGAAGGAAGGGAATATAGGAAGGGAAAAGAGAAATATGGAAGGAAGAAATGATCTCATACCTAGCTGTTACCATTGGTGCTAACAATACCCACGTATCTGTATCAGGATCGTATCTCTCGACTGTCCTAAGGTTCGTGCCATCTGAACCTCCAACAGCATAAACATTGCTATCCATGATACAACATCCGACACCAAATCTTGATTGATTCATTGGAGATATTTTTATCCACTTTGTATAGCGACCACGTGTGTCGTAATATTCAGCTGTATTCAGTGGCATTGAACCATCAAATCCACCTGAAATATGAAGCGTGAATTAATGTTCAAGTATTTTTAGTATTTCCTGGCGAGCTATCCAACTTAACGGACTATATACTGTTGGTTTCCTACCCATTTTCGTACGAACCAGTCAAAATAATGCATTTTGCGAATGCCGTCCACAAAAATTGGTACTTTTCATATTTGGAGGCCTTCGATCTGGATTTTCGACAAAAACTTCACTTCAGGTTCTTTGCAATGCAAAACAAGAACGCTATTATCAAAGGAAATTTAGTACAAATACTTTAATTTAATGTTAGAGTGTTCATACTATTAGGTTTCTCCGTTTCTCGATATTTTTACTGTAGCTCCGGTTCACGGATGACAACATTTTGTTTAGGTTGCTCAATTTACATGGAGCTGGCTTGAATGGGACCATTCTGGTACGCTTAGATATATTAATAGCTGCATTTTTATTTCCAATCTCGTTGTGTGTAGTGTTTCAGGTTTTGCGCTCAACTGTTTAAAATAATATCCTATGCTTATAATACATTGATTAAATACAGTATACTTCATGTGTGTTTCAAATATGTATAATAATAAACTCATGCTTGCGTACGATACATTATTACATCATGATGATACATACGAAAATGTCTATTATCATGATTTGAAACACCGAGAAATGTTTTCAAACATTTGAAGACAAATTCATCCTGTGAAGTAATGACGTACACTACTGAGACAATATGTTACTGATGTCCTTATACGTAAAATACATACTTGTATTTATAGATTCGGCGGTGGAGTAGGATAAAACTACCTGAAAATACAATAAGAACTTCGACGTTTCGAGCGAAGGCCCTTCGTCTGGAAGTTAGTCAACCGCCGAATCTTCGTTAGACTCTACCTACACTGGCACCACGCGTATTTGTATTTATAACCTACCTATAGCATAAATTCTTTCATCCCCACCACACACTCCTACTCCATTTCTGCTGGATGACATAGGTTCTGAATGCACCCACACATCATTATATGGATCATAACGTTCTACGGTATCTAACCGAGATGTGTCATCGCTACCACCACAGATGTAGAGATATGGACCAACTGAACCCATGCTTGCTCCCCAACGACAGATACTCATTGAACCTGAACAGAAACTTGAAGTGAATTTCTTCAAAATATTGTTAAGTGGTGCACGGTTTCCATGTTTTTTGTCCATATCGAGCGAAAATTATATACTGTAAGTATTTAAGCCTAACCGGAAACCGTTGCGAAAAATGCAACTAATATGTCAAGTAGCTATCCAGTAGAAATCGAGCCTGTGGTCCTGCGATTACGTATCGTACAGCGCTCTCGTTGACAAATAAAAGATCAATTTGGGATTTTATACACATACTTATATGCAATATATCCACCCCACCTCCCCTCTTAGTTTGTCGCTCAAAGTTATTGACCGTACGTGTAACTAATATTTCTTTCGTATTTTAAAGCCACCCATATTCCTACCATTTGGTATAGTTATTGCTTATACGATAGATAAATATATCGATGTGGTATAATTGTACTCTCAAGGAAAGCGCCAAAGAAAATTGGAACGAAGCATGGGCAAAGTATATACTGTACTTATATGCAGTATATACAAAATAACGTTACGTACTGGTTGTAATTGCTAAAATTCCCAAAGTAGAAAAAAAGCGAAAATATGCAATGTTTTCACTTACATATTGGACTCCATTTCCCTTCTGTAGGGTCGTATTTTTCTCCACTTTTACTTGCCTCTCTTCGACTCATTCCTCCCACAGAATACAGCACTTGATGATCTGCAGTTGGCCTGCGTTGTCGCGGGCTTTGATTCTTGTTCAGAAAACAATTTCTTAGACCATCCAATAAATAACGTCTGTAAAATACAGTAAATGTAAAATAAGTCTATTCAATTTTAAGTCCAAGAGCGACTAACATGTTTCACAGTTGAAAACAAAAGTCTCAAATACTTGCAAGTTTTTGTGTAGTAAAACCAGACAAACTAGCTATAATATAGTGGGATTTATATTGCCAATGGTTCTGGGAACAAAATAACAAATTTTCCTGCTATTTTCCTGATCAGTAGATCATTCCTTAACTGCGCGCGCAAGTTCGGCGGAGTAGACTAACTCGTAGGTATTCCTGACCGGTTTGTCTTCTCCAATCCAGACGGATCATCCGTCTCTGTCAATCGCGGGCCCATGTGATAAATTCAACTTACATGCATAATTTGTCACTAGTAATCACGTCTTCAATCCCAACTCGTTCCAACAGAAACTCGGCAGACAAAAGATCAAATCTCACTCCTTTCAGAACTTCGCTTGCATACTCCTAAACATAATATTATGTTGAACTATAACTTATTGGACCATATAGACAAACATTAGACATAGCGCAATAGAATGAGCAATCTGTTAATGTACAGACTAGAGAGTAGAGTATGATTGGTCCCATTTGGCAAACTAATTTACACTAAGTCACTAGAGACGGATTATCCGTCAAGACACATCGTCCTTCTAGATCATCCGTGTTAGTACAAGACAAACTACACACAGACGAAGTTCCTTTAACGAACCATGATATCTTGGTTTAGTCATGAAAATCCTCTAATTGTTGGTTGATGAACGGATTATTGGCTTTTCTTGCCAAACGTAAAATATAATTGTCTACTGCTGTTATTATTTTGTACTGTCACATGGACGGATCATCCACCGAGAAGAAACACGTACCCAAATTCCTTTGTGATCAGTGTACATAAGCTATGCTTAAAATTCGAAATACCAAGTTCTCCCAGACGGGCATCGTCTCTAGTAAAGGCACTATTAATAATAATTAAATAAGTGTTGAATGGTAAAACCTACACGTCTAGTGGCAGGATCATGTTTTATCCAAGCCAGAACAGCTTCAAACACTCGTTCCTCACAGAGAACGTTTAAGTCGTCATCTGCTATCAATCTTGATAACTGTCGTGGTTTCAGTGACATGAACTCCTCATTTTGTAAAACATCTACAAAATGTTTTCTGGCAAACTTTTCAGCGTCATGAACAAGTTGAGTACATGCATGTTGATCAGCAAAACTTGCAATGCCTGAAAATTAATGATAGTTCATTAATAACCACTGTAAAGCGCTGTGCATTTTTCAAATGACCCTGAGTTGATGAGTATGATTCTTGATTTTCAGGTTTACGGAAAACACCGCGTTTGCAATATTAAATAAAAGGGGGTGTTTCACAAATTAAAAAGAAGTATATGCACGAGTTTTAAAACATTTTTTTGTGTTTATGAAGTGAAATCTGTGTTTTGTATGACTAATGTCCTCCACAAGAGAGAAGAGCATGGGAACGAAGTTGCTGACATTATTTTAATGGTAAAATAATATTTATGTTTAATATTGTATTTGTATTCTAAGTTAGTAAAATTTAATAGAATATCTAACAAACAATTTTAAGTTGTCTTTCAGTGAGCTAAAGAAGGGCTAAAGTAAATTTGACTACACGAGACTAAAGCCAACTGCAATCAATTTGTATATAATTTTAATAAGCAACATCCTAGATGGTTACACACTTTTTAGGACTTTTATTTTAAGACTATGGAATTTCAAGCCCCGCCTAAATATTCCTATTTTTCTGATAGATTTAGAATGAAAATATTCTCAGACATTCTTATGATATTCAGGTAAAGTATATTTTCAGGTATTGTTTGAATGTATATTTTTTTAACCATAGGAGCCTGCTTCAGCTTGGAACCAGGAAGCTTTCTGAACTCAGACAATTTTCCATATAAATATATTCCCGAAATTGTGCTAATATCTCAATATTCTTATAAGAGGATGGTAAAGGGTATTTTCGTGAGCAGTGAATTGCCAATATTTGTTCCAGTGAAATGTCATTGTGTCTTGAAACATGATTTATATCTCCAGCTGTGAGCCATGATTGCCAGAATTTTTTGTCCATGAAACGAGAATGTATTTGAGGCTGGTAAACCAAAGGTCTACAGTACGAGTAGTGAGATCGTCAAGAAAAGCAATGCTTTGGATGTAACAATTTTACTGCATGCATGTAATTTCTTGATTTTTGCTAGATATATTGGTTGCTTTTTAAATATTGTTTCCATGTTAGTTTTAATTGGTGAAATTAGTTTCGGAAACGTAAAAATAGACTAATGATAATTTTTGTGAAATGGCTAATTTATCACATATGAAACGTGAAATGGCTGTTTTACTTCATTAGAAATGTGATCCGAACCTCCCTTTACCACCATTCTTATAAACAAAAACAATGTATATTTGGTTAACAACATACTGTACCCAAACAATTTTCATCATTGAGCTGTCTTCTCAAGAATTCACAGCAGGCATCAAGCACATTTTGTACTTGTAATAGACTTGCAGTGGATAAAATATCTTGCACATTTTTCTCATTGATTTCAACCTCTGCTGTGTAAAAGAACTGAACAATATGCTGGAGACTATTTCCATCCATCTGATGTATAGATATGCAAGTCTTGTTGCATTCCGAAAGACCACCTAGATCAATGAGAGTTAATTACCATATACAATATTGAAAGCGTGGTTCCAGTGTAGGTAGCAATAGACAATAAAAGGGTCTTTGCTCAAAATGTCAAAGTTCTTGACGTTATATTTTTATTTACAATATATAATATATTTACAATATACTGTACTTTTCATTTGCTTCATGGCCAATGAAAGGTGTGCAGGCATCATTAAAGTGTGTCCAAGCACAAGCGTCGCTCGCAGACACCTTTTGAATTTGTGTGGGCACATTTTAGAATTTCTGTTCACATACAACACAAAGGGGCTCCAGGTAGGGCCCAATATTTGGACAAGAATTAATTTTCATTTTCTCTACATATTTCAGCAAGTCATACTATACTGCCTCTACAAAATATTGTATTCCTACTGTACCTGTGAACATTGCTTTGAAGTAAGGACTAGCTGCTGCTAGAATGATTTTGTGCCCTCGTATTTTGTGGCCATCAACTAGCAATGTGACATCACACAATTCATCATTCTCCCTGAAACAATTGATTGACTGTCCGAGAGCTCTGAAATGAGCAACGTCAGTATAGTCAACATAATTGCACACAGACTGTCTTGATGTAGACTTGTCCAGTTTCGGTGAATAAGATCTTGCCATATTGCTAGAAAGGCAAAATGATCATATGTGAAATATTACAGACAGTATATGAACAATTAGTGCACAAAAGGACACAGTCATTTAAGCATTATGTCAGGGATGGATTTACTGGGGGGTGGGGGTGCAGGGGATGCACACCCTTCCTAGCTTGGCCAAGGGGGGGGGGGTGCAGGAGGGATGCCAATTCCCATATCAAATCCAAATTTTGGATTTGACAGGGCATTTATCAAACAAAAATATAATATTGGGCCATTGATGGGCCTTTTTGACCATCTAGATAGGCAATCTTATTTTTCAAAAATTTTCTAACAAGATAACCCCCTTGACCCTGTAGGGGGTCCTCAGTGGTGATTCACCCTTCCTCGGTCACCGACCATGCCCTGCTTCATGACCAAAGCCTGCTTAGCACCCCCCTATCAAATCAAGGTGGATCCATCCCTGCATTATGTTATATATAAGTGTGTCAAATATAGCCTGGAAAATAGACTGACCATAGTATTATTTTCACACTATTAAATTCTCATGTTTTTGACATAAATTCAAATACTAAACAAAGAATGAGAATACAGTCAGGCTGACGTGCAAATGTCTGCTGTGAACTATGTGGATACTACCAGGTTGTTGTGGTTAGTATTCAAAAATAAGAAATAACAATATTAACAAACTCCCAGTATAATATGGATATTTACTTCCTGAAAATACCAAATAGATTTTCCATTTTTGGTTTCATTTGTGAAAATTTCATTTGGGACTAAAGCCATAAGCAGATAGCTTCCATTCATTGACACTGCAAGTATTTTTCAAGCACAGCAGAAATTATCGAATATGTTACATATTTGTCTTCTATATTGCTATACTTACAGTACACAGTGTGATTTGTCACACTTTTCAAGATGGAACTTTCATAATTATTTCATGAAATTATCGGCAGGTTATATTTGAAAAATATGAGTAAACATCATCTGATGTCAAATGAAATGATTCCTCATTAACATTTTGGCAAAACCCAAAAATGGCCCGACAAATTGCAGTAGTGTAAATGCTTATAACACACCACAAATGTTGTTCGCTAAGTTTGCTGTGCGCACAGAAGATCTTCTGTGTGCATTTTCAAGCTGATGTGTGCATTTTTTTGATAATTGAAGTCATGTGCACAATTTGATCTTTCAAGAAAGAGATTTCTTAGATAATTGAAGTTGTGTGCACATTTTTCCTCATCTAAATGTGCACAATTTGTCTCATATGTGACATATATGTGTTATGCCCATATTTTGGCAGTTAACAAAGTTAGCAGTCTGGCATAATAATGTTGACCACACACACTGGAGCTTATTTTTTTTAACAGCATCGGTCACAAATGAAATTTTGTGTAAAATGTGATGCTTCCTACACAAATAATATTTCATAGAATATTATCAATTCTGACAATTCAGGCCTGTCGCCTAGTTGTACACTCAACATTTAAAACAAACATCAAATTAGTGAAATTGTATATATTTCGGTATTTTTAAAACAAAGAGGGAAATGAATGATTCCAAAATATGTCCAAGTAATGTATGTAATACGAAATAACGCAGTGAGGATCAAACGATTTCCCTTTTAATATATACTTTCTTCCCATGGCCACCATGAGCCATGTTTTATAGCATTATATATTCTAGACGTTTGCCCCTTATATTGTCCAAGTATATTTAAAGGCCTTATTAAAAACCATTTGAGAAAAAATCCTATCCTTGAAAAATAATTTTAAAATGCCATAAGAAAGCGTGACAAAAACAAAGCACTAAATTTAAGATAATAACTCATAAGACATGTATTTTCAAGCTGCCATATTTGCTTGTAATATTTTGATCAAAAGATCAAGCCAACAAGCGACTATTTATATTCTGGCGCTGTGTGATACACTAGGTATTTCATACATACAAATAAGCAAAGTAAGTACAGTATATTACCTTTAATTCAAACAGCCGTAAAGGCCAAATATAACCAAATAAATGCCACGAAATCGAAATATAGCGATATAAGTCAAAACGTACTTTGATATGAAGGGAAAGACCACAAGCAGGCAACATTCCAAATTTGGTATGCACCGGAAACGCTATTTTCCGGTTACTATGGGCCGGTTTAAGCTTGCCTGTGTGATGTTTTTGTTTCACACAATACAAATTTTGCCCAAAATAATCAATCATTATTGAAAAAAGACACCTTTCAGTGTCACTCTATTTTATATTATTATAAAGAACCCTATATAAATAATTATCAATAAGAGAAAATAATACAATTACTGTACAGACTACAGGGTATATTTATGTATTGTTTTGGGGGCAAAAATTCGGTTTTACCTAGCTATTCGTCAGTGGGGACTTATAACTCAAGTGCCTTTCCGAAATAAGTGGAATTTTATAGCTTTAATTAAGCTGTCGTGTTCAACTGACCGTGTATGAAACAAAGAAACAAATATGGTCATCACCAATGAATATTGCAACCGAAGCATAATACACAAGAGCCCTTCAAGATGAATAATTACTAAATTAGAGATCTTTTTAAAATATTTATACACCATCACCGTTTTGGTAAGCGTTTATATATATAGTACAATTTATTAAATCATCGATGTGACGTCACGATACAATATAAACGCCTAACTGCAGTAACAGCGCTATCCCCGACCCTCAGCCCAACTCTAATGATAATCCTATTAAACAGGGGCGGATCCAGCAGGATAGGTTGACCGATGCACTAGGTCACGCACTAGGTCACGCACTAGGTCACGCACTAGGTCACGCTGGAATTCATTTGGAAGTCCACGTTGTTGGATCCCAAATGCGTTCCTGACTGTAAGAACTTGACCACAGTAAGAACTTGAACCCGGAAAATTTGAAATCTAGGACGTACCTCGCAAATGCGATTACGGATATGGTGAGCGGTTAATAATTGTATAGCAACACAGAGAAAATGTTTTCTCATTTTCTTTTATTATATATTTTAGGAAAAGTCAATTGCATGTTGTCTAAGGTTGGAGAAGACAGAAGAGACAGGTTTGTTAGGGACTGGGGCGCAGGGTGGTTCCACCCTCGGCCTAAACATCCCCTCCAAATGGAGAGTTTTTGAAATGGCATCTCTTGCCGTTCTTTAATCATATATACACGTAGAAACCATAAAGTTTGAAAATCGTAACCACTCACACAATTGTTTTTAACAGGTAGGGCTTACACGGCATGGCCATAGCCATGGACCTTTATAAAACATCCGAGGAGAACTATAAAAACTGAACATCAACTAAAAAGCCGTCTTTCCAGCGATTATTCACTTCATTATTACGAATACAAAACAGGTCAGATGTTTTCACGGTATAGGAAATTTGGTTAAATTGAGCTCTGTGACCAACTTATAGAACTTGAAATCCCTGGGTATAACATATTTCATATTGACCGAAATAATTTGTTTATGTTCTGAGCACTTATAAAACCGAGCTGCTCCTGGATATTTCTACCATCTCAAGCAGTGCATCAACTTTGGATAAAGCTTCAAGTCAGAAAGTTAAGGTCTATCGTAATTTGCACTATATATAGACCCCCTGATGTTCCAGCAAACTGTTATGATACTGACCTGACTCCAAGTTTTAGTTCAGCTTCCTTATTGGGTAAACCATTTACATCCTTGGTGATGCAAATTGTAACATGCTTAGACCGGATAGTTCAGATTCCTCTGTGTTGATTAACTTTTGCCGCTGTTTTAACTTATCCCAGATGATTAAATCTCCAACCCGCGTAACACGGAGTCATTGATTGATATTATTATATTTTAACAACGAATCCAGATCAAGTTCTCGAAACAAAAGTTTTATATAGTTCAATAAGCGACCACGATTTAGTTTATACAGTCCTCCGATTGAAGAAAGCCAGCGAATTTTATGCTGATATATCACAAGCACCATGGTCTGTTACGGACGGTTTTAATGATGTTGAAGATAATCAACTTTCAATTTATTATTTAATGGCATTTTGGATGAACATGCCCCAGCCAGAACCGTTGCGTAAAAGAAGAGATCAGAGAACTGATGAAAACTAGGGATGAATCAGGGCCTTTTTTAACTAATGTACTGGAGGGGCAAAAGCCCCCCCAGCCCCCATGTTCGCCCCCCCAGTAAGCTATTTTGGCCCCCCCAGTGAAGGTCCCTTTTGTCCAAAGTATAAGCCAAAAATGGAAAAAAACTGAGTTTAGAGGAAAGTTATTGTATTCTCACAACAAAACCTGGCTCCGTTTGGATGGGATATATCAAAACGCAGGAAATCAAGCCACTGAGACTCAAGATTACAAAAACTTTCTGGGGGAGGACCCCCAGACCCCCCTTCGCCTTCCCACACATATAATACACCACCTACTTGTTACGTCCCCTTTCGGTGATGCCCCCCCACTGATGATTTCTTAAAAAAGGCCCTGGGATGAATGGAAGAAAATAGCAAGATCAACGAAAGATCCTTTTGCTTGGTCAACATTTAAGATTTTCCGTCGACGAGAAGTAAAACGACGGATAAGATTTTCTGGGAGAGAATATGTAAGAGAGTTGGTAAAACTAAAATAACAGAAATAACACCAACTGCATATGGAAATCCCGCATACCGGATCATGCATACCTAAAAAGTCAGCAACTCAGAAAGTCTACAGTAAAGCTCATAAAACTGTTGCCGACGAGTTTAATGAATTATTTGCAAGTCAGTATTGGTCAAAACACGATAAACAAAATCGAAAACATGGCTGCTGATGTAAACTATAACCTTAATGAAAACCCTTTTGAAGTGAGACATTGTCCATCATCTGAACAATTAATTTTCTTTCGGCGCTGTTGAATGTGAAGAAATTGAATCTATTGTTATGTCCATGGCGCCAGACAAAGCTCCTGGAAACGATAAAATTCCGATACATGTGATCAAAACTTGCTTGACCGTAATCTCACCTACCATCACATCAACAAAATGATATAGATAGCATCACAAATCAGTTGGCCGGGCAACGTTTTCAACATTTCACCTTTCAGTTTGGGATTATTTAATATAATACTATACACTTTACGCGGCCATCAAATTTGTGTAACCTAATTAGTTATACAGTATTCAGTGACAAATTTAAAATACGTGTCTTTTCCAACCAGAAATTGTAAGAACCCCTTCTAACATGTCAGCAACACCACAGTATATTTGTAGTGGTAACACCAATATGGCCTCCAATATCATCCTCGTTTGACCAGGGCTCTTCTCCACAGTCGCACTGAGAGCCCGCCCTATTAAGCTTTTACAAACATATCTACATTAACTACCGCAGGAAATCAACTCTTCCTGTCACTCTGCGGGCTCACTTTTTCCTTAGCGAGGTTATGGAAGAATTGAAGCTGTCAGCGTAGTCCTAAAATTGACGCCTATCGTGGCGACGTCTTATTTAACGAACACTTTGCCTTGTACCCAGGGGCGCACAATCCAAAAATGTTTCGGGGGGGGTGTCCATTGTTCAGGGACCGACTTTTTATATTTGTTTGACCACATCAAAACATGTATCACGAGTTAAAGTAAAAATATGTGTAGTGCCAGGGGTGTAGAAGGATTGTTAAAATACAGGGGGCCGAAAATTTTGAAAAACTTGAGTCCGTAGATCCTCGGAAATGGCATTTTCAGAGTCTTCTCTACCTCTTTCGTTATAGGCCCTTTCATTAATACATATAAGATTTCAAACAATAACTTTTGCAGTTATTTAATGAAAACGCCCCCCAAAACGTAACCTTCAACATCATAAAGACCCAATTAGAAACTGCATTTTTACAACAGAGTTGACTTAATTTTACTCAAGAATACTGACGTGGAAATAGAACGCACAATGCGGCAGAGCAAAAGTTAGGAGGTTTTGCGCAGTCGTGTATGGCTATGTCATCTTACATTTGAGTATATTGCTTTAAGAGGAAAATATATCTCTGGGTTTTGCAATGTTGATTTCTTTTATTGACAATTTCTGTATCGTTTATATATTATACGATTTTTAGACAGGATGTTTCGGATGTTAGTTATTTAAGAGAGAGTCTGAAAATGTTAATAGTAAATATTCTTCTGCCTTTTAGTCTGCAGAACTTGAAATTTTGACACATAAGTACTTCTTCGGCTTTATCTCTAAACGCATAATTACAGTTTTGGTCTGCGTCTGTTGGTAGTAACGCATGCAAAGGATGATTTGTACTTTTCATTTTATTCATGTCAGATTTTTCACATATGATATTCCTTCCTGATATCGATTGCTAAGGGCGTCAATCCTGGGGGGGGGACGAATCCTTTTCTGATATTAAAATATGCGCCATTCATCCCATTATTGGTGGCAATGATACCCGTCGGAAGCAAGAAAAGCGTCTCATTTTTAAACTTGGCACCATTCAGCCTGATGGTATCAATGAGCGCCTCTCCTTCATCTAGCGCATTCTTTTCTCTTAAATACTTCTTATATACTTTCCTCTATATCCCCTCTTCCCTTCCCTTGTACGACATTTATAGCGCTTTGGTAAGTGTAACGCCTGTGCGCAGGCCTTCGATCCTATAATCGGGCCGAAGCCTGCACGCAGGCTATACTTTACATATTAATTCTATTTTGTTATGATTGTTATGACTACTTTATTTTCATTGGTTAATATTTTGTTCACGTGACAGCTTTTATAGCGTTGCTATAAAAGCTGATGTAATGTGTTTATCTGTCTACTAATTTCTCCTGACGAAGGGCTTTAGCTCGAAATGTCGAGATTTTGTTTATATCTTTTAGGCACACGCGAAGCAACCCTCAATTTGTTCTATATGTCCGTGGCCGACGCTGAATTAAAGTCTAAGACATCAAAAGACCTTGGCTAAGAAAAGGAAAAATATAAAAGTTTATGTTTGAGCTTGAGAGATGCTTTCGAATGACTCTGCTCACTTACCGAATCCTTTAAATACTCAAGCTATAATCCCCTTGGGCGTACTTCATTGTTCTCTGACAATACACAATGTGTACATTCCGTAACGATACAAAATACATTTCAAAACTTGGGGATGAGGTTGTAAAAAAATTAAAATTGTGTTAATTCAGTTCTTATGTGTAAACATTTCACAACTATTACGAAAATCCCTCTCAGGAAACACGGAAAATGTGGCTGAGCCTCTCCTTTGCGCACTGGCTGAGCATCAGTTACGCTGAAAACATTAGCATTTGATACACAGTGAGACCTCTGTATGTATCTACTCTGTGGCTTAGACCCAAGTTACACTTCCGTCGAGAAATGTCTATAAATGATGCGGAAATGCCCTGAAAACATTATATGTGTTACATGCCTCCATAACTAGCAGCAGGCTCTATCCCCCCGTGGACTTTTTGAGATGGATTTTCGCCCTTGTCGATTGCCACACTGGTACAGCATATTCCAAGATCGGTCGAACGGTAGATAGATAAACCTTAAGATACGTAATGGGGCAACACTAGCTCTACGCAAAACTCGCAACGAATAGAGTCTTTTATATGCCTTTTTATGTATATAATCTATGTGGGTATTCCAATTTAAGTTTATCTAGATAGACTCCTAAAAGTTTATAATTTGGCACACGTTCTATTTCTTTGTTACCCATAATGATTGGCCTGAGAAGGATGTTATGGTGATGCATAGAGTTAATGAGCATTTTCTTGCATTTTCCTGAATTAAGTTTCATATTATGGCTATTAGCAAAATGATGAATATCATTACCGCATGATTTAGTAGACTAATGGAGTTTCTTGGTATGATCTCTAAAGCTGAAGTGTCATTTACAAACTTGATTCTCAAAGGCCAGTCAACCAGCAATGAGCAATCTGTTTGTCATTACATCAAATAAGGTAACTCCCAACTTTGTTTCCTGTGGTATTCCTCCTTTTAGAGATCTCCATTCAGATATAGTGTCTCCAATTTTCACAGCTTGTTGTCGATTAGATAGAAATGCTGCTATCCAACTAAGGAGCACAGGAGAGACGTTTAACTTTTCCAACTCACGTATTAATATGTTATGATCAATCAAGTCGAATCCTTTGGAAAAGTCCGCAAAAAGATCCGAGTAAGCTGTATTTCCACGATCTATTGCCTCAAAGATAGCCTGTAATAGATAAAGCAGGGCATCAGTTGTTGAGTGTCCTTTTTGGGCGTATTGCCTTAAGTCAATCTTGCCTTGCAACTGTGGAATTAATTTTGTGAGGGTGAAGCTCCCCATAATCTTAGCCAACGTGCAAGTAAGCGAAATAGGTCTAGAGAGGAAAAGAGAAAAAGTTTATTAAAAATTTACACATCGCAGTCCGAAGACTGAATTACGTGTCAATTTACATAAGTAATTATATGCTACTGGACTATAATACATGCATTACTAATAATTTATAGAAAAATATCTAAAAATTAGATTAAATATTAAAACACTATCTTTGAGCTTTAGAAGCGTAATAGTTAATAAAACTGTCCTTAAATCGGTTCGTCTTTAAAATTAGCAATTCATATTTTGAGCTAGATCTAAGATTATATTGTGTGAATTAATTGGCGGTAATAAGTCGGCTAATTTGTGGTTATTCAGTGTCAAGAGATACCGAGTTAAAACGTTCTCTACATAGTCTATCTCTTCTTCATGTCCGCCAAGGATTGCAGGCCTGTTATTTGTAATGCGTCACCATAATTTTCTTCTGGGCGAAGCATGCGAAGAGCTCGTTTCTCACTGTATTCTTTCAATTTGATTTGACAGATACACTGGCAAGTTGCTATGAAATGCCTAGCATGCATACTCGAGAAGTGATCGGATGCACGTACAGTAGAATTGCACTAAAGAATTCGTGTCCACACCTGCTCTTTTCAAACATTTTAGGAGATAAAGCCGCTGTGAGGCCTTGTGAGTAATGAAGTTTACGTGATCAATCCATTTTAGATCTTGTCTAAAGTTACACCAAGAATTTTAGCAGATTGGACGACTTCGAAAGCTTGATCGTTGACAGTTATTGCGTCGTCTGTATGCCGATGTCTGCTGAAATCAATTCGAAGCTCCTTACATTTCCTAGAATTTAGTTCAAAATGATTTTCGTTTGACCAATAATTTAATTGATCCACTTGTTCCTGTAATCCACTTCTTTCGGTTTTTGAGATTATTTCCGAAACTGTGCAATTACGTGGTATCATCTGCAAATTTCCATAGGTCAGAGGAGTTGCCAGGTATCGCTAAATCATTGATCATCGCCAAAAATAGCCAAGGACCAATCTTAGTACCTTGTGGGATTCCCGCCGGGACTATTTCAAAATTTGAAAAACAGTCCGAATCAAGTTTAACACGCTGTGATCTGCCACGCAGAAAATCAGCAATCCAATTTACAACTGTAGGTTGACTCCAAGGCTGAAAAGTTTAGCAATTAAAATATTGTGGTCCACTAAATCAAACGCTTTTCTGTAATCCAAGAGTGCAAACCTTACGCGCGAACCAGTGCAATCCGTGTTTTCCAACCAGCGATGTAACATTGAAATTAAAGCAAGTGTAGTACATGAATTGGGTATGAAACCAAATTGTTTTGGATCCATGACTTTAAGCAGCGTAGGTCTTATTCTTCCTGCTCTATGACACACGCCTCTGCAATCTTGGACAAGGTAGGTGTTAAGGAGATCGGACTTAGATCTTTGTTAAAGTCTTCAATGGTAACTGTCTTTGGTAAGGGAGTAACATTGGCCAATTTTCACGCATGAGGCACCTTGGATTCCCGAAAAGATGCATTAATTATATTGGTGACGGCTGGAGATAATATATCAGAAAATGTTTTTAAAACCCAATTAGGTATACCGTCAGGACCACCCGCTCTAGATGTATTGATCCTCCGAAGTTTTGTGGCGATTGACTCCTCATCAACTTCAATAGGTTCATCCTCATCTATCAGCACGCATACGTCCTCAGATAACGGTGTATAATCGTTCATTACACTAACAAAGGCCTTCATAATTTCATTGGCCAGTTCTTGGTCACTACATTCCGTACTTGTTCTTAAAATCGATCGAATATTACTTCTCGTTGCTTTAGACGTGCCATAAAACTGTTTTACTTCACGTCACCAATCACGGGGTTTGTCTTCTCTTAAATTAATAAGATGTTTTAAGTTCGTATTCATCCAAGCTTTATCTGTTTCGTGGACTCTAATAGATCGTTCAGGCATTATCGTATCCAGACCGTATCTTGTTATTTCAGTGAATATGCTTAACTTTTCGTCGCTAGATTGGGCATTATTCAGCAGGCTAATCCATGGGATCTCCAAAAAGAAGCCACCAAGACTTATAATATTGCTGCGTTTCTTTGGACGAATTCTGATAGTCTTCCTTTGTTGTTTTGATCTTTCACGTAATCTTGGAATTAGAGTTATAGTTACATGATCTGACAACCCAAAAGGTGGATTGTTTTTTGGAGGTTTATAATAGTCCTGCACATTTGTATATATTTGATCAGTCAAGAGTGTTTGAACCTCTGGTGGGGAAATTTATCATAGACTTAAGTTGATAGCATCTAACTGCAGTTTTGAAGTTTAGTTTGTTGAAATCTCCTGCCAGTATTATAGCACTGTTTAAAAATTGGGTTTCAACCATCTCTAAAATAGATTTCAGGTATTCGCTCATAGCCGTGTTATCAGCATCCGGTGGATGATATAAACAAGAGCCGGACAATGATATTCCCAAGGTGACCCCTCCGAAGGAGATCCCATATTTTAAGGATTGATTGTAGATATCCTGTATAACCGGAGCAAGCTCAAAGGCGAAATCCTTCAAAAGTTCATTGGAGTATTATCGGGTGCAACGGCCTTGGTGGTATTTATTGAGGATAGCGAATGACAAATTTCATGCTGTGTAGTAAGTCAATCATCTGGAACGCGTGGTGGTGGGCCTCTAGACACCAACGGTTCAAAATCATCCGTTAGACCAACGAAGATGTAATTTATCCTGTTTGATTTAACGTCCGTATACTCTTCGAGGAATTGATGGTGCCACTCCTGTTGTATATCCTGACAATTAAGAAAGTATTTTAATCTCTCTCCGTCATTTGATGGGACTTAGAAACTCTGTTATTATAATAATGGTTTTTGGCCATCTTTATTTCACGTTGTACCTTATTTCTCCAAAATTTAAAGAGTAACGAGTCTTTCCCATATCGAATAAACGCAATTTGGCCCTTAATGGATCCATTTTTAAATTTTCTTTGTCATCCATGGTCGGTCAGTGGGGTGCTTCTTAATAGTCTGGAGTGGGAGGAAAGCATCAATAGCAAAGTTAAGATCATACATTAATGTATTAAATTTATCTTTACAGGAGGGGGCATTTAATTAATACAGAGCTCCAATCTTTCTCCGTAATCCACCTTCCCAATGCACGCCAAGCACTGTCTCTCGTGTCACGTATTTTTATCTTCTTAACCGATGGTTTACTCTCAAACTCAGTTACTGGTTTCGCTAATATTGTATAATTGTCTGAGGCTCCTATTCTAGGTAATCGAGTTAAGTCAAACATCTTAGGCTTATTTGTAAATAGCCAATCTAGAGTTCAAGAATCCCTCGTTTTTAATTTCACGTGTTGCTTCAAGTGGTTTGCCTGAGCTATTTCTTTGCCTGAGTCCGGTGGAATCAGGGTTGAAATAACCAGTCATTAATACAAGGGCATTAGGTTACTTAGAGATAATAGCATCCAAACGTTTCTGGACGTGGTGTTTTAGCGTAGTATTCTCATGTCTTCGACTACTAGGTGGGTGATATATCACACTCAAAATAATTGATGTTATCTGCCTCGGTGATCTATATGGTCTCATTGACAACCAAATTGATTCAACTTCATCATCTACACAAGAATCTAATAATTTACATCATGGTATCTTCAGTACTATCTAAATACACCCCCACCCAATCCCAGAGGTATGAGCACGGTCTTTGTGAAAGAGGTTATAGTCTGGGATAGAAACGTTAGAGTCTGGGATGTTTGCGGTCACGCAAATTACACCAACAGAATTAAGTTCAGCAACTTGCTGAATTTCATCCACTTTAGTTGCTATTGCTCTGACGTTCGCTGATAGAATATATAGTTGGGATATAGGAATTAGATTTTTGTTTATTTTGTTTGGTCATAGCAGTTAAGTTAGAGTTAGTGGGAATTTGTTTACAATTAGACGACACGTGGCCTCGGGATTGGTTTCTGCATTCTTTAATTAATAAAGCTCTGTGGTCCATGGCTTCTCTCAGATGGCCTATCATGTTTAATGATCTGTCTGACACTAATTCTAGTGGAAATTTTCGAAACAGCTTGATTGAGAACAAAGTTTAGACTAGCGTCTCGACATACGAGACCCGGTCATAGAATAGGAATCGAAATGACTAGAAGGGCCACTTGAGGCGGAACCTTTGACGTTTTTGACGCTGCGCATGTCGCATTACGCATGTTCATTACCATTATTCTAGCCAGTCAATTGCATTTTCTGGCCAATAAACTTGCTGAACTGACTGGTCCGCCATTATTCTGGCCAGAAAACTGCATAAAAATAGGGGGTCACGTTGCACTGCTGAGTGGCCCTTCTGGTCATTTCCTATTCTGTGACCCGGTGTACGTATTCTGGGTACTTTTCCCAATCTACTGTTCGTGGTCGTGTTTGTGTTCCGCTCCCATCTCTTGCTGTTTTGTTCGTTAGTCGGGTTCGAAAAAAACCAGGTTGTGCTATGCGATGTTGCAAGGCGGAGGGATTATAATGCTTATTTTGATTCGTTATACAGGGTGTCCCAAAAAACCCAAAACTATTGAAATAACGTATTGTTAGAATTTGAATGCTTCAGCACTCTGCTGAACCCACGAGTGCATAAAAGCTTGACATAAGTACATTTTATGCATAAAGAAGCTGTTTAAAATAATGTTTGTAAGAGAGATTTATGCAATACGCAGCGTTGATTATCAGTTATGTTAGACAAAACGAACTAAACCCATGGGTACGTAAACACGATGGAATCAAATTTTATGCATGGAAATTATTTTAGACTATTTCGTTTCATTCAACATGTGCTTGTGCTGTTTCAGCTAGGAAAATTACGTGCATGAAACAAAGAATATTTTAATTTCTAAAGGGCCTTTTTTAATATATGCACCCTGTCAATATTTTACGCATCTTTGCGTTCAGCTTAGTGCTAGAGCATTCAAATTCTAATAATACGTTATTTCAATAGTTTGGGGTTTCTTGGGACACCCTGTATTTGGCGCGGGTCGCGGGTCATCTTAGACAGGCACGGGTACAACAAAAGTGGCGCGGGTTCGACCAAACTGGTGCGTGTAAAACTTCCGAGGGCGCGGGTAACTAATTCCTGGCCGCGGGTAATTAATGCCGGGGTGCGGGTACGTTTATAGTAGACCCTGATATTTTCCCGTCAAAATCGAATAAAATGTATTTAAAAAATGTAAAATATTTTAAATTAAAACCATATGATCATGAAGCGAAACTCTGACAAAAACGTATCAGCCGAAAAGCAGTTATTAAGTTCAACAGGTATTAGCAAACGTCTAAGGTTAATTTTACAAAAAATTATGGTTATAGAATGTATAATAACATGCCTAAAATTCTTTAGTTAAGAGTCATTTTGTAGAAAAAATCTTAAAAAAACATACGAAAATATGTGATCGTGTTACCATGGCGACCACAGATGGCGACCACTAATTGCGCTACAGAGATATATCTCGCTCAGCGGTCTGCTTAACAACCAATACTTTATGTCACAATATGTAAAATGGCACGAACAATGCATCTTGAAGACGAAGTATTTAAGACTTGGATATTTTTTAGCTTATATTTCTTCAAGGAAATTAATAACGTTGAAAAATAGTTGTTCGTTTTAAATATGCGAGGGGTTTCTGCATGCATGTATTTAAGAAATAGAAAACATTTTCCGTGTTTCTATACAGTTATAGAAACACGCGTGGGAGTTTGGGAGAACGAGAAATAATCAATGGAAATAAACTCCCACAAGTGTTTCTATAAGTGTATAGAAACACAGGAAAAAATTGTTTTCTATTTCTTTTATAATATAACTCAAAAGACATTTTTTAAACTCGATTAATTTACAAATTCTCATTACGTACGCATGGCTGACCTTTGCTCGTCAATTTCGCTGCAAGACTGTAACTCTGTTTGAAAATGTGTAAAAGCATTAAAATAGTTTTTAAATAGTATTCAAAGTTTTATAATTCGCATTAAATTTGTATTTTTTATGATTTTAAATTTTGGCGGGAAAATTTCCGTGTTTCTATACAGTTATCGAAACACGCTTCTCGACCAATCAGCACGCGCGTACTATAAATGTTATATTATAATTCTAGTTAGAATATGGATTGGGAACTACTGCTGTAACCCCAAGTAAAAATAAACCGAACACTATGCAATACAATGCACCAGCATGTAACATCGTGTGAGAGTATATAGCTACATGTAGCATGTAACAACATGTCACAATGTGCAAAACTAAAGGCTAGCTATGATAAGGATTTTTGATAATTTAAGTTTTTTGATGCTACATGCATGTAGTATTTCTTGATTTCAGTGAAGCGTTTGACATCGTACTATATAAGACCGTTTATTAATCAAACGAGAACAACGCGAGAGAAACGAAAACGATGCATATTTTAGACCTAACCGGGAGCAGTAGTGAAAATGCAACCATATATAGGCCCGGCTCCGACAAGGCGTTGGGTTTTTACAGTAAATGTATAGAAACTTATTTGTTTAACAAGCGTAAAATTAATTTGGCATTTCATTGTCAAAAATTGATTGAAACCTGCTAACCTTTGACTTTGTTTTATCGCTTTTGTCTTGTTTTTATATATTGCGACGATGTTAAATTTGGATCTAAAAGTTATTTTTCTGTTACAGATTCTGAATATTAATTCAGGTAGGTCGATATAGTTAAGATATACGAAGGTTTCCAGTTAGACAGACAATGTAAACTGTAATACGAAAAACTGTAATACGAAAAACTGTAATACGAAACCATTTCCTATATACTTTCCACCTGTAAATACTTCCACGGACAAATGAACAACAACGAATCTATATCTATATTCTATATCTATATATATATCTGTAATATATGTAATATATACAAACCGTGCGAGAGGTCTTTATCTGATTTAAAACATCGAGGCGCAGCCGAGTGTTTTAGATCTGATAAAGGCCGAACTGCAAGGTTTGTATATGACTTCTAAAATGACTCGTTTTGTACGCTCGCTGGCGTTGGAATTTTGAAGATTGATGTTATCTACGCTGTAAAAATTGAAGGAGAAAATTTGAGCAAGTCTATATCAAATATATAGATCCGCTACGGGTCATGAGTTTCCTTTGTATTTTGCTTATGAATAATTAATGAATTTTAGAAATATATGTGTAGGTTTAGGTCTACGAAACGCAGAGAGTGCTCGCGACAACATATAGTTAGAGCAAATTACAGATTTTCGCTTACCTCAAAACTGGTCTGCAACAGGCTGTTTCATCTGTAAAAGACGATTTTGCATCTGCCTGAACAGATGAAACAGCCTGTTGCAGACCAGTTTTGAGGTAAGCGAAAATCTATCTATATATATATATACCGGGTGGGGCAAAAAAAAGTACCACTGTTTGATTTAGTATAACTTAAAAACTAAAAGAGCTATTACACTTAAACAAGTTTCTTTGCATTTAGCGATGTCTAACTTAAATTCTGATATATGCCATGTGCATTTTTATGCAATATTGACTGAGATAGCTGCGTTTAACCGTGACTAAACACTTTGGAACTGTCGAGAATTAGCTAAAAACGGCCTATTAAACTAATTTGATAACCGTTACAATTTTATCGTAAGTATTATTTAAATGAAGTGAAGTTGAAGTTAGAAATGTTTCTTGAATAGATATGCTCTTTTATTCTAGCTCTTTTATTCTATAGATATGCTCTTTTATTCTAGATATTGAATAGATATTTTTTTTGCCCCACCCGGATATATATTTCTAAAATTCATTAATTATTCATTAGCAAAATACAAAGGAAACTCATGACCCGTAGCGAATCTATATATTTGATAGCATCGTAGATAACATCAATCTTCAAAATTCCAACGCCAGTGAGCGTACTCAAAACGAGTCATTATAGAAGTCATATACAAACCTTGCAGTTCGGCCTTTATCAGATCTAAAACACTCGACTGCGCCTAAACGTGTAGGTTTAGGTCTACGAAACGCAAAGAGTGCTCGACAACATATAGTTAGAGCAAATTATAGATTTTTGCTTACCTCAAAACTTGTCTGCAACAGGCTGTTTCATCTGTAAAAGAATCATCAGGCAGTTTACAAGTATCGAAAGAAATGACCGCTTATATGCTTCCTGCCGGAGCGTGGGGGTGTGTGTGGGAGACAATGTGTGCATGCATGGCTTTGTTTGCGTTGTTTACGCGAAATTTGTTACGATGACGACATCGTGAAATTATTTCAGCTCTTTTGTTGAGTAAACAATTCTTTTTTTTTCTTTCAAAATACAAAATTTTTCTTCTAAACATAAATTGCATCGTTTTGATCCTCCCGTATACGAAATAGAATGTTTTAAAATTTGCCAATTAATACTGAAATCCTTATTGTTTTCTTTCAATGTCCAAATATATTTCGAAAGTTCCGTGTCATTTGCATGCTTTTTATGCTGAAAAGATTTAGTGTGGTTGGCCAATCGCTCTTTGAATGTGGTTGCAGTCATGCCAATGTAATTTTTGATCGTGTTTGTGTTGCTTACTGTGACAGTGTGACTGTTGCTTTGTATACTATGTCCCTAGTCATGCATTGTTTTTGAAGCGGGCAGATGGTGTTTTCTCTACAACTGCAATTGGTAGTGTCCCTTTCCTGTGGCTTGTTATTTCTAGATATGCGTGCATTGTGTTTAGTGATTACTGACTTAATATTGTTCATGCAGCTATAACTTACTTTAACTGTATTTCTGTTAAAAATTTTATGTAGCTTGTGGTGCGGTGGAAAATGTTTGTCAATTAGACTAAGGAAATTACGTCCTATGTTTGTGCTAACACTCTTGCTAAATGGTGGGTTGAACCAAATGATATTGCGTTGCCTATTCCTGCGTTGTTTTTGCGGTGTGTGCTGAGTGTAGCTAAGTTCATGATTAAAGTTGCTATGCCTAAGTGCGTTCTGATATATGGGTGCAGATTCCTGAAAAGTTTGCTCATCTGATGAAAGAAGTGCGATGCGCTTGTTAATTGATGCAGGTAGTTGCCTTGTGATGCTCGGTGGGTGATTAGAGTGCATATTTATGTACAGTGGATCGTCATTGGGCTTCCTATAGGGCCTATATTTTCCATTGTTAAGGTCGAAAGTTTATTCTAAAAAGTTTACTATACGTAAATTTGATTCGGCGGTAATTTTTAGGTCAAACTGCTCGAAAATTTTGTGGAGGTCTTTCCTTGTTTTGTCTGCTAAACGTGCTGATTTACTTTTTATAATAGCCAAACCGTCATCTCTATATAGGCCGATGCTTTCTTTGCCAAATGTTTTACTCAGGTGGTTTAAAATGAAAAGGCCTACTAACTCGCAAATTTCCGCGCCGTCGAAACTGCCCACGGTAACGTCAAACAAACTCTTGCTATCCTTTTTTATCCATGAAATTCCGGTATTATTGAAAAGGAGAGATTTTCTAGCGTGTTTTATTATTGAAATATCGTTTTCAGGTATAGTAGCCAAATTTGAGGCCCAACATAAAGCTTGGTCCAATAGTTTTTCAGAAATGGATGGGTAGAAATCGACAATGTCAAACGAAATAAAACTGTGTCTGTCCTTATCTTTTATATTGCCAAACCACTGAATAACTTGTTTTCTATTCCTCCAATTAGAATTAATTTTGTCCAAAATAACTTTGCTTATCTTTCCGGATTCGCTTTTAGCGGGATTAATTAATCGACATTTTGGATTGTTTTCGAAATTTTCTTTGTGATCTTTTAAAGATATAAATGCTTCGCGTTTTTTCATTTTTTCAATTCTGTCGCCGATTCCTAAATTGTTCGAATTGTTTTTTAGTTCTGAATCAATTTCATCTATAGAGTCCTCGGATCCATGGTTATATGTTTTTGTGATGTTGTCATGTAATAGCTTGTTGCATGTATGTGTCGAGCGAGGTTTCATAAATATTCCTAGTTTTGTCGGCAAAAATGAAAATGTTGGGAGACGAATTAATTTTCTTTAGATCGTTAGTCAAAGATTTCTATACGCTAGAAAATCTCTCCTTTTCAATACCGGAATTTCATGGATAAAAAAGGATAGCAAGAGTTTGTTTGACGTTACCATGGGCAGTTTCGACGGCGCGGAAATTTGCGAGTTAGTAGGCCTTTTCATTTTAAACCACCTGAGTAAAAAATTTGGCAAAGAAAGCATCGGCCTATATAGAGATGACGGTTTGGCTATTATAAAAAGTAAATCAGCACGTTTAGCAGACAAAACAAGGAAAGACCTCCACAAAATTTTCGAGCAGTTTGACCTAAAAATTACCGCCGAATCAAATTTACGTATAGTAAACTTTTTAGATGTAACTTTCGACCTTAACAATGGAAAATATAGGCCCTATAGGAAGCCCAATGACGATCCACTATACATAAATATGCACTCTAATCACCCACCGAGCATCACAAGGCAACTACCTGCATCAATTAACAAGCGCATCGCACTTCTTTCATCAGATGAGCAAACTTATCTGCACCCATATATCAGAACGCACTTAGGCATAGCAGCTTTACCCATGAACTTAGCTACACTCAGCACACACCGCAACAACAACGCAGGAATAGGCAACGCAATATCATTTGGTTCAACCCACCATTTAGCAAGAGTGTTAGCACAAACATAGGACGTAATTTCCTTAGTCTAATTGACAAACATTTTCCACCGCACCACAAGCTACATAAAATTTTTAACAGAAATACAGTTAAAGTAAGTTATAGCTGCATGAATAATATTAAGTCAGTAATTACTAAACACAATGCACGCATATCTAGAAATAACAAGCCACAGGAGAGGGACACTACCAATTGCAGTTGTAGAGAAAACACCATTTGCCCGCTTCAAAAACAATGCATGACTAGGGACATAGTATACAAAGCAACAGTCACACTGTCACAGTAAGCAACACAAACACTATCAAAAATTACATTGGCATGACTGCAACCACATTCAAAGAGCGATTGGCCAACCACACTAAATCTTTTCAGCATAAAAAGCATGCAAATGACACGGAACTTTCGAAATATATTTGGACATTGAAAGAAAACAATAAGGATTTCAGTATTAATCGGGCAAATTTTAAAACATTCTATTTCGTATACGGGAGGATCAAAACGATGCAATTTATGTTTAGAAGAAAAATTTTGTATTTTGAAAGAAAAAAACAAGAATTGTTTACTCAACAAAAGAGCTGAAATAATTTCACGATATCGTCATCGTAACAAATTTCGCGTAAACAACGCAAACAAAGCCATGCATGCACACATTGTCTCCCACACACACCCCCACGCTCCGGCAGGAAGCATATAAGCGGTCATTTCTTTCGATACTTGTAAACTGCCTGATGATTCTTTTACAGATGAAACAGCCTGTTGTAGACAAGTTTTGAGGTAAGCGAAAATATATATATATATATATATATATATACACAGCTAATACATATAAATATATACACACATTGGGTTTAACCAAATGATATTGCGTTGCCTAGCAGTTCCGTTGTTAGCACAAACATAGCCCTTGCGTTGTTAGCACAAACATAGGACGTAATTTCCTTAGTCTAATTGACAACATTTTCCACCGCACCACAAGCTCCACAAAATTTTTAACAGAAATACAGTTAAAGTAAGTTACAGCTGCATGAACAATGTCAAATCAGTAATCACTAAACACAATGCACGCATATCTAGGAATAACAAGCCACAGGACAGGGACCAGGACACTACCAATTGCAGTTGTAGAGAAAACACCATTTGCCCTCTTCAAAAACAATGCATGACTAGGGACATAGTATACAAATTTTGCAACAGTCACAGTAAGCAACACAAACACGATCAAAAATTACATTGGCATGACTGCAACCACATTCAAAGAGCGATTGGCCAACAACACTAAATCTTTTCAGCATAAAAAGCACGCAAACGACACGGAACTTTCGAAATATATTTGGACATTGAAAGAAAACAATAAGGATTTCAGTATTAATTGGCAAATTTTAAAACATTCTATTTCGTACACAGGAGGATCAAAACGATGCAATTTATGTTTAGAAGAAAAATTTTGTATTTTGAAAGAAAAAAACAAGAATTGTTTACTCAACAAAAGAGCTGAAATAATTTCACGGTGTCGTCATCGTAATAAATTTCGCGTAAACAACGCAAACAAAGCCATGCATGCACACATTGTCTCCCACATACACCCCCACGTTCCGGCAGGAAGCATATAAGCGGTCATTTCTTTCGATACTTGTAAACTGCCTGATGATTCTTTTACAGATGAAACAGCCTGTTGCAGACAAGTTTTGAGGTAAGCGAAAATCTATAATTTGCTCTAACTATATGTTGTCGAGCACTCTTTGCGTTTCGTAGACCTAAACCTACACGATTTTGATTTTACAACTTTATTTGGACTTACAAAAAAACAACAAAAAGTACAGATATAAAGAGACATAAATGAAAAAAGTCTAAACATGCCAAAAACGCCAGACACGAACGGGAAATTATTCCATGCGAGGTGTATGCCTGATATTAAATAAAATAAATATAACAATGTACATAGAAAAATTTAAATTAATATGCAAAATTAAATAACTAATTATACAATGACAAATCAGTAAGGCCTATTATTATTATTATTATTATTTACATTTCTTTCAAAACGATAACCCTTCAGCCTAGTTACTGATTTTCAAGGGGCCGTTTAATGCCTACAATATTTACAACGATATCGATTAGTCAGAAATAATATAATACAACAAACTAAATAATATAATATACTGAATCTATCAAACCTATTTTACAATATATATAGAGAAACATAACTGATTGCAGCAAATCATGCAATTTTTTTAAACCACACAGGCCCACGCAAGTGCGGCATGCAGCTACTCAAACAAATGTCATGAATGATTGAATATTCTGGTAATTGGCCTTGTAATGCTTTAAAGGTCATGATTATTTCCCGTTTCCTTAAAATGTTTTCTATTGGCTCCCATCTTAAATAAGCAAAAATCTTCTTCGACGTAATATCGTAACTAGAACTAACCTAACGTTACAACACGAGAAGCCCTCTTTTGTAACTTGTATAGTTTGTTCATGTGTGTACGGCTACCATCATTCCATACATTTGAACAGTAGGTAAAATGAGGTAAAACCAACGAGTTATAAATATTTATCAGTGCATTTTGGGTTACGTATCGTTTTGCTCTTTTTAATAAAGAAATAGATTTGGATATCTTTTTGCACTGCTCATCATTGTGTTCATTCCATTTTAACTCTTCATCAAGAATAATTCCTAGCACTTTCTTTTTTGTTACTTGTTTAATTGAATGCCTTCCAATTATTATATTCGGAATTTCACTAAATTGTTTTAGCTTCCTTTTTTATGCTTTTGATGTTTTAGCTTCCTCTGTTTTTTTAATATTTAGTGTCAGTTTGTTTGCCGCTAACCAAAAGTTAACATTACGTAAATCGTCATTGATTTTACTTTCAATGTCTGCTGGTGAAGTACCTGAACTTGACAGATTTGTATCGTCCGCAAACAGCGAAGCTTGAGTATTTTGAAGACAGTTAGGAAGATCATTTATATATAGAGAAAATAACAATGGTCCTAGATTTGATCCTTGTGGAACACCACATAGAATTTTTTCCAGCTCCGACTTTATGCCTTGGCACTACACAGATTTGAATTCTGTTATCGACATATGATTTAAAAAGATTAAGAGCCTGGTTTTCTTTCCCATATAGTTCGAGCTTAGATAAAATAATTTGGTGATCCACATGCAGTGTCAAACGCTTTCTTAAGATCTAGAAACAATACACCATTTATTAAACCTTTGTCAATGTTCATCAACCACTTGTCCCGTTGTCCGCTGTTTGTAATAAAGAAGTTTCTGTGGAGTGACACTGACGAGATCCTGATTGCTGCTTTGAAATAATGCATAAACTATATATAAGTACAGGAGGATATCGGGATCAAACACAGTATCAGTTAAATTAAAATACACTGTTCTGAGATGAGATTTATAAATAAAGATCCGAAAATGTCGTCAGGAGCAAACTTACATAATTCCAAAGATGTACAACTCTATTAAAGTAAAAATTCTGAAAAGTACTCGTTTTGCAAAATGGTGTACGTTTTGACACTCGGCCAATCTAGAGCAATGATATGATGCTCGAATTTGAAATATATAACGCGGCGAATGAATTCAAGAGCTCTCTCATTGATGAATTCAAGTTAACTATAACACAATTTACCTTACTCTGGACACTGTATTCCATGGTTAATATCTCCCTGTAGGGACATGTCACTCTGACAAAATGCCACCATACTGAATTTCTAAACTTAAAACTTGCGTTCTCATTGTGCTTTTCGCGCTTAGAGTATATAAGGTTCAAGGTTTTAGAGTTTAAGGTTTGCAAAGGACAACATTTTTGAACGCATGTCTGGATGCGCATGTGTCTGAGTATTGTACCACATGCGCTTGGTGAGGGCAAGAGTATGGTGTATAAATATGAAGTCACTCGCATCTAGACTGCGTTACAAGCTGCACTGACGAGCCGTTGAACGGCGAAACATGCATGTCTGCAGATTTGACTATATAATATTACAGCCTAGACCTAGGCCTTCTAGTTTTATTTTTAACTGTGGTTTTATTTACATTTTTTAATATTCAGCGCTTTTTCACATGAAAAGACTGGGACTAGGTGATTTGGGGGCGTGGCGAAGGAAGCAAACCTAGAAGGCCTAGTGGATTTCCCAACAACAAGGCCAAAACTGCCCTGAAACTGCCCTGATTGCGAAATGCCCAATTATTGCGTTCTCAAACAGGATTATTTGCAACTTAACAGCGAATTTAAACCGATACAGGTACAATAAACTCATTTATAGTATAAATTTACTATTTTATTTGTATACACGCCTAGAAAATCGGGTTTTATAACACTGTACGGGCTAATAATATATGTATCCGTTCTATTTAATAATTGTATATGTGTTTGTATATTTTACAAACACAAGGCTGCTTCTTGCCAAAATTGAGAAAATATATATTTAACAATTAGACAACGAGGCCGAGTTGTCTAATTGTTTTAGTATAAACTATAGCATTTATTGAGAACTAGGGAACACAATACAAAAGTAAACAAAAGTATTAATATTAATTTTAAACGTGAATTTTCACGCCATTGTTTTGAATTTTGCTACTAGTAGACTATCACTAATAGTCTACGAGTAGCGTAGCCAATCAGAACGCAGGAAAAGTGATAGTCTATTACTAAGTTTATACTAATAATGTATAGTTGTGTATAAGACAATATTTCATGAAAGATTCTACTTTTGGTATATATTTTGACTCATATTTTTGAGCTTTCGCTACACTTTGTCAACATAATAATAGTATAGTGTTGCTTCAAACTTTATGATAAAAACCCCGATTTTCTAGGCATGTATACAAATAAAAATAGTAACTTTAGACTATAAATGAGTTTATTGTACCTGTATCGGTTTAAATTCGCTGTTAAGTTGCAAATAATTCTGTTTGAGAACGCAATAATTGGGCATTTCGCAACCAGGGCAGTTTCAGGGCAGTTTTGGCCTTGTTGTTGGGAAATCCACTAGGCCTTCTAATTTTTCGCTTGCGTCAGATCACCTAGTCCCAGTCTTTTCATGTGAAAAAGCGCTGAATATTAAAAAAATATAAATAAAAATAGAAGGCCTAGGTCTAGGCTGATAATATTATATATATATGAGGTTAATTGGTGGCATAAGCTATAATGCAAAGCTCACTTCCCTTGTGGTCGTATGAGCACTCTGGCCCCAAGACACTTCACGCATGTCTGGATGCGCATGTGTCTGAGTATTGTACCACATGCGCTTGGTGAGGGCAAGAGTATGGTGTATAAATACGAAGTCACTCGCATCTAGACTGCGTTACAAGCTGCACTGACGAGCCGTTGAACGGCGAAACATGCATGTCTGCAGATTTGACTATATATATATATATATACATTGAGCGCGCAAGGGATGATGGATAACTTCCTATTTAGAGCCTTTAACTCGGGAAATGTGCTTTGTAACAATGCAAGGGCATATAATAAACACTTACGATGTAGGGATATTTGGTTTACTAAGCTAATGTCCAATCTAAGGCTCCAAATAAGTAATACCCGTCATACCTTGCGCGTTCAATGTTTAAGGTTTAAGATATTTTGAAGGACAACCTCTTTTGAATTGGCTGTATATATATAGGCAATGTAATTAAATATATTTAGGTGGAAATTATATGAAATACATCTAATCCGCTTTCCCATCCGCGAATTTATTTGTGTGAAACGACATTTGTATTGTTAAAATTGAAAAGAGTCCAATTTTGACTGGTCTCTGTTTCTACGCTACGTCATGTTATTCGCACTTGAGTGGATCAGGGAAGGGCGATTTGGACCAAGTGGCTAATGCAGTTGCAGTTTGCAGTTTATAGGTTCTTCGGGATATGATAACATATCCATACCCTGGCAAACTCCATGCAAATCTATAATGAAAATGCTAATTAGTTACCAACACTAGTGGTTGTAACTTTTCTGTTACAACTTAACCACGAGTGTTTGTAGCTTCTTTGCATATATGAATGGACTGGACAATATTTCACACTCAATACAAAACGACCGCTCGTGCTGTAAACATTACATATTGGATCGCTCTATCAAGAATGGTCTCTTTTGAGGTGCAGATTGAGCCATTCCTATATTTGTCCAATGCACTTCAGTAGAAACTAGAATACCTAGAAAAAGTACACGCTGTTCGGTAGAGTAAAACTTAATCTCAACTAACCTTATGGTCATACTAAACAGCTTTATCACTTCAAGAGATCAAGTAGGAAGTCCTTGATTGTTGTTGTATTAATAAAGAGGACAAGCGAGTGCTCGAAACAAACTTACGCTGTTTGGCATAGAGTCATACCGCAACAATTCATTTTACATACCGATTGAGGCCGGATTATAATCAGACACGGAGAGATAAAGGTTACCTGGGACAAACCATTGAACCACTGAAACCGAGACTGAAACCACTTATAGTAGTTTCAGCGTTTCTGAAAAGCCGATTATTAATATATTTATTGATTTAAATTACATTAATAGACATAACATTGAAATTTGAAAAGCAATAATTTATTTCTAATACCATTCTAGCGTTCAGTGAAACACACAGGCAACATTTCAGGACTTTGTGCCTCGAAATACACAATCTTTTTCGACTAATGTTTCACGCTCCTCCGTTGGAATGGGATAACACTCTATCAGAGCGCTCGCAAGCCTGGGCACTCTATCTCAGTACTAGACAGGTACGGTAACAGACTATCTTCATATAAGTACTTGAAATACAATAAATGCAATACCTCTGATCTCACCGAATCAATATAGGTATAATTCTTAATTCATAATTCTATATATATAATAATAAAAATGACTTTATTTAATGAGGGTTACACGTGACAGTTAACACTGAGAAATCTGTGGCCCTCAAACAATTAAATTACAACTATTATGCCTAAAACTACAATTATGAGTAATACAATGCTATAATACAATAAACTGAGTAAAATTTATGCATTAAAATGATCTATGTGTTTATAACTCTCCTTAAGAGGTAGTTTCATGCCTTTTTTTAAAAATGCCATGTTCTCTTGTTCACGGACTTTCTTGGGCAGCCGGTTCCATTATTTTGTAGTAGTGACTGCAAAGGTGCGACCACCTTCAGTTTCACGTTTTTATTTGGAGCAAGTAAAATTTAAATTACTATATCGTGTCTGTCTGCACCTAACATCAGAATTTAGTTTTAAAACATTATGTAAATAATCAGGACAATCATTGTTAGAGACCGGTCATAAAGTATGTGTACTGGGGGGAAGTGGATGATAAGTTGGGGGGGGGGTACGAAACAAATTATCTAACCTTTGGGGGGGTATGAGACGAATTACGACATTTGTGGGGGGTACGAAAGTACGAAACAAAAAATGAGTTTAATACTATGTCTATGATTAAAACTACAAACTTTAATACTTTAATAAAATTGAGTGTATGTTCTTATAATTAAATTGCAATGTAGCACAGTAGCATTTATCGGAAAGTGTCTCGATCGGAACCTATTAGTTTGACATCTCTGCAACCTGAACAGTCTTTGATTACGTAATTTTACCGTCAGGTAGCTCCCCTACTCGTTTAGAATGATTTAAATATTAAAAAATATAATTATGAAATACGTCACGACGTTCTGTTGATATATCCATAAATAATGCGCATGGCCGGGACCTCTTTTGACTCTATTATTAGGTACGTAGATAAATGGAATACTGGCAAGCATATAAAAGTACGGATTGGATACATGTGGTGTAAAAGAGCACTATTAAATATATGTCAATGCTCAAAACTTGGATTAACAATAACAATTTGTAACAGATTATGTTCTTGGCATTTATCACCTTTGAGGGGGGTATTAAATATTTTCCGACGCTTTTCGGGGGGGTGCCAAATTTTATGGTAGTATTTTGGAATACCCTCCACCCCCCCAGTACACATACTTTATGACCGGTCCCTTACTGTCGATGCAATGGAAGTGTTGATAAAATATTGCATCAATTCTTTTCCTCAAGTTGATCAATACATTTGCTCAAAAATTGCTCAACTTCCTGTTTACTAGCATACTTGTTCCCAATTGGTCAATCAATCACTGAAATGAGACGCCATTGGTCGATTCACACACACAGGAAGTTGAGCAATTTTTGAGCAAATGTATTGATCAACTTGAGGAAAAGAATTGATGCAATATTTTATCAACACTTCCATTGCATCGACAGTAATGCGTTTGTAAGCAATTGTTGCTTTTGAGATCTTTACTTCATCATAATAGGGGATCCAATTTAGTTGGTTAAACATTTCAATAGTTCGCGCCGATTTGTCCAAATCCAAAATGACCCGCGCTGCTCTCTTCTGCATCTTCTGTAATACTCTGTTTACATTTTCCTTTGAAGTAGTGGTCCAAACAGCTGATCCATAGAGCATTGGTAATTTATTTGAACAATAAACAATAAAATTCAATATTCAACATAATTATGAACAATAACATTCCCATTATTAAATATGCCATTATTAACTAGCTCACGTGATTTAAAAAGTTTAACGACCAACGTTTCAGAAACGAATGTTGTGCTGCATGCGAGCACACAACCTGCCGTGTATTAATACAGTTACGTTTAAAAAAGTCAGAAAAATGTTCAAAATCTTTAATCGGAGTCAGAGTCGTCGCTTATAAGGACACTTCGCCTTTTGCTTGTTGTTGGATGGTTGTTGTGGTTACTTTGATCGCTTGTCGCGTACTGGATGTCGAAAGTACATCGTTTGAATTTGCCAATGGAGGCGCCAGAGAACAGACCAGAAACTTGTGAATTTACAGCTGAATTGGCGTCGAAATTCATTACACGATGACTGATGGTTGACTGGGAATTCGAAGGCGTTGGTGATGCCACGGTCACGCTGCTAGTGCTATTTTGATGATACGATGACGATGACCTGCTCGAAACATTTTTCGTTGATGAACAGTAGAAGCCGTTTTGTATGAATCTAGACTTTTCAGATTTTTATGACCGCTCAACTGGACTACGTAGTTGGTGGGGATATCTGCATCCATCAACCGGGAAATACATGTTTTTCTGACGCTATGGTTGGATATGTTGCCTTGAATGCCTGCGTTTTTCGCTGCTTTCGAAAGAAGTTTGCCAATCTCATTTTTACGCAAGGGAGCTCTTTGATACCATATGCGATTCTCTGGTTTTCTCTTGTGGTTGATGACGAGGAAAAACGGTGCTTCGGGATCTATCATTTCATCTGGTCGACGTTTCATGAACTCTTTGTAAAATCTTACAGGACAACGTTCGCCATTTGTTGCCTCTGCGACCGGATTATATGCTCGTTGCTGGCCATTTCCATTGCGTGTTTTCGATCCTCGTTCGGACTGCCAAACTAAAACCTCGCCGCCGTTTGCTTCGTCTCCGCGTAGTTTTACGTCGCCCCATTTCATACGTCTACTTTCATCTCTGGCTCGAAACCAGAAATGAAGAGAAAGCAGCCACCGTACGTTGCAGGGCTTCGGGATTGCTGTCACCAAACTCGCCAATGCGGAAAAGTTTATCTTCTTCCTCTACGGCAAGTTCACGAGCAGCTTGTGGTCTATTTCCCTTAGCGTCTTCTCCCACTACGTCTTTTCTCTTAGCTGACAACGCTTCTCTAGCTTTGTTAAAAGCTTGGTCTTTGAATACGTTTATCACATAATTTTTGTCGTTAAGATAACGTTGAAGGCTTCTGAGAAAACATGTTAAAGTGTTTGGTTCGTACGCTGTGCCATTTTTCTTTCTTGCCTGTATAAAAAAGCGACAAATGTAGACGTTTAACTCTTGGGCCGTAATGTTTTCAATATCTCGCAATTCGTTTTCGGATTCAAAGAATCTATTCCAGATATTCATTTTTAAACATTTAAATACCGCTTCATTGTAAACAAAAATTTTCAAAAAAATAACTCTCTGGACCGTACGTGGTCAAATATCGTAAAAAGCCGCGCGCTCAAGCAGCCAATCAGATTGCAGGAAATAAAAAAATAACAATAGCTACACACAAATAAAAAATAAAAACCTTTATCAATATCATTTTCAATATCATTAGTTTCAAAACGAAGTTTTCACTAAACGGTTACCGCATATAATAAGTATCGCTGGTAATGATTCCTTGGGGATGAAATTTTTAGATCATTGATCATAATCAAGAATAAGATTGGCCCCAATTTTGTTCCTTGCGTTACTCCAGTTGTAACCGTTAGCCAGTCCGAGGTAACACTACCAAGTTTTACACACTGTCTACAGTCTACGGTTAGACAGAAAGCTTATGATCCATAGGATCAATGAGCGCCTTACTCCGATATCAAGAAGCTTGCTAATAAGCACATTATGACAGTAAGACACCACACAAATAAAAAACGCTACAAAGAATAAAGTACCAAACAAATTCATTTAGTTTAGCAGTCTTCTGCGGGGGTTTTCTTCAAATAAATTAAGAGTAACCATGTCGTCCTTATTCTTAATACGGTATAGGGTTTACCATTACCTGAGACCCTTGATAACACCATGATAACACCATGTTATCATGGTCGACAGTCACCGTCGACAGTATAAATAACAGTGTCTTCCTTGCAATTTTCTTTAACGTACATTAACAGGTCATGGTTCATTTTAGTGAGATCTTCTCTAATGAAAACTTTGCCCTTCAAGTTTTTTCTTGCCTTCAACAATTTCACTTTGCCTTGGCGGCCGATCAATTTCACAATCATAGGTTGCGGACGACTAACTAAATTCGAATGCCCGTTGTTTCTATCGCCTGTATTTGGGACAAGTCCCACACCCGGTCGAGTTCATTTCTGCTAATGTCTATGTTTGACTCACCGCACAAACCCAATACAACATCATAACAGTTTTCATCAGCATTTTCAGGCAGCCCAAAGATTCTTACATTTTTTCTCCTCGAGTACTGCTCGTTGTCGTTTGATTTAGCCTTAACATTAGCAAGTTCGCTTCGCAAGGTTTCGTTCTCAGATTTGAGGAGCTGAATATCAGCCAGTAACGGCTTCAAAGTTTCAGAAATAGCAAAGTTCAAAGCATCAACAATAACCGTCTTAAATATTTCTGAGGATTTTATGTAATTATCCATCAGTTGAATTGTGAAGTTATCTGCTGAGCTATCGACCACACCACTTGAACGAGTTGCTGGCATCGCACCAAAAATATAAAGTATGGCCGAGCCGTTAAATAAACAAGAATACGATTTTCCAGCGACAAATATACTTTTAAATTCCCTCACAACAGAACGTCTTTTTATAGCTTGGAGAGCTTAGAAAGACACATCTGCTCGTTACGGCTTAAGGCCACACCACATTTTTTTGTGTTAGTCATGGCGACTGGACCTATGTTTAATAGCTCCGTTCTTATCGAGGATAATTTATCTTTTTCTCAGTGTTCACATCAACAGAATACACTAATAAGTAATATCATCTACGCCATGCAAGGAAACTAATTTTATCTGCTTAGGCAAAGAATTCGCTTGTAAAGGTTGCTTAGATAGCTTAAAGAAATTTGTACAAGGCGAGTTAAACCTTCACGGCAAGTGGACGTCTCCTGGTGGGGAAGCAAAACTATTTACATGTAATGATCACACAATAAAGTGGCACGGATAAAAGAGTAAGAAACTTGTTGTGATTCGAGACGACGAGAGAGGAAGTCTTACCGAGAAGTTAAAGAATTCAGCTTTAGTCAAAGGCCAGAGTGACAAACAAGGTAGTGAAGTCGATGGCGCAGGAAGTACGGCGATAAACTAGCGAAATTGTCGACAACTTATCGATATCTAAGATTCATCAACCTGAACTCGTTACACAATACCAGAACGATTTAAAAAGCTCTGAAATAGGGATAAATTCTGCAGAAATTAATCGGGAATCTGGTTTGAATCCTGAAAACCATTGTAGTGAACTCGAGTCACAAGTCAAGCGCATCGAGAAAGATACTAAGCATGCTCATTCAAGCATTATTGATGATAATGAAAGTCTGCCGCATAATAACGACAGTGCCTGTGGCTGTGAAGACAATGAAATTGTGCATAATAGGAACAATGCCTCCCTTGACGATTTCAAATGCCAAATGACAAAATTTGCTGAGAATACAAACATAAAATAGAAAACCTCACTGCTGAAGTAAACAACTTAAAAGACTATAAATCAGAAACAATTCTTGTTCTTGAGGACGCCGTTCAGGAATTGAGAAAAGAGAAGTTAAACCTGTTGGAAGAAAACGCAGACCTGCGAGAAAGAAATCTAAATTCATGTCTTATTATGTCAGAGCTTAACGTCAAAGTTAAAGATCTAGAACGAGAAAGGGACAGTTAGATCACCGCTGCGAAATTGCAAAAACAAGATTATGAACATTGCTTAAACAGACAAAGTAACTAGGAAAACTGGCAAACCGTGTCAGCAACCGGACGACAGCGCCAAGAAACCAATGAAAATGAAACAACAACTGTTAATCATGTAGAACTTAGCAATAGATACAGCGTCCTCAATATTAATGAAGCGGGCGAAGATGAAAGTGAGCGTCACCCAGAAAATATTGAAAGAAATGTAGAGACAGAACCCAGAGATGAGCAGCAAGCTGCCACTAACACCAATGGCAACTCTACAGAGAGCACCGGAGAGGCAATACAACATGTTTATCGTAATCAGATGCCGAATTAAGGCAGAAATAGTTATTATAGGTGATTCGATAATCAAACATATTGATCCCAAAAAGCTCACAAAGAAGAAAGTTAACAAATTTACATACCCAGGGAAAACTGCAGAAGATATTGAAAAGGAAATCAACCCCGTCCCACGTAATTGTCCAAGCTGGGACGAATAACCTCCCACTGGAATCTGCGGAAGAATGCGCGAAGAAAATTGAAAATCTTATTGTCAGGGCCAAAGCCAAATTTCCAAACTCAAGTATTGGATTATCGGGAATCACGTTGAGATAAGATATCAAGACAGCACCAAAAGATCAAGAAGTCAACAAGAAACTTAAAACGATCTCTGCCAAGCAAAATGTCAAGTTTATCGATAACTCCTCTATAAACAGCACATGTTTAAATGGTAGTAGACTGCACCTAAACGCCAAAGGTTCAACATTTTTAGCCACTCATCTTCTTAGATTTCTTAAAGGAGAACAACATTTGCGACCACAACGTAGACGTTCTGGAGAGGATTTTTAAATGTCAACAATAAACCAATTGGGGGACCTGCTGAAAATGATATCCGCCAGGAACTCTCGAACAATAATGTAACTTCATCAAGGTGCGATCCAGTGTCAGGTAATACGATCATTCGTTGCGTGACATCGCTAAATCTAAGGACTTTAAAATAGCTAGTTTAAATATTAATAGTCTGCTAAAATATGTAGACGAAATTCGAATAGCGATTAATGAATTTAAAATAGATAATGTCATACCTGATGATGAAATACACACACTCAGGGCCGTAGCTAACCCCTGATGGTTGGGGGGGGGGGGCGGTTGCAGATGAATAACGTTGTTCCGAATGTATTTTATACGGATGTTCAAAATCATTAGTTTACAAGTGATTACTGAACCCTCGGTTAACATAGCGTACGTATAAAAAATGTTAGTTTCACAATAAGGCAATACGCATACAGACCTCTAATTGAGACGATCCTGCTCCTTGCGCCGAAGGCGCAAGAAAATTGTAAAATTTCCGGTCCCTGAAATGGTAAACTATTTTGTCATCTTTGACAAAAATATCAGACTCTGCAACTAAACTGAATTAGAATGATCGCGTTGGAAAGAGTTTTATAAGCTCATTAACATCACTTTTCGTTGGGCAGTTCAATTGGCTGCAGAACGGTTGAAAGGGATTTTTCGTTCAGTTCAAACAGCTAAGTTTTCAATTTTCAGTTTATATCGCTAGTAGCTTAACCCGCCTAACCAGCGTATAATTAGTATTCAAAATGGCGTCGCGTGCGTCATATTGGGAAGTGACGTCATAGTTGTACGTACGCGTGCGTACGCCTTGTACGTACGCATTGTACATACACCTTGTACGTACACCTTGTACGTACGCCTTGTACGTACGCCTTGTACGTACGCCTTGTACGTACGCATTGTACCTACGCATTGCACAATGTTGTTTTGTATTAAATTACACACAGCAATTTAGATGTTTCTCTTAATACGTTTTGGCTTTATTGTTCGATAGCCATGGTTTCTTTAGACTCATCTTCGTGCAAATTCACCCACTTCATTGCGCGTTTTTCGCCATTTTCATTGGAGCTTCTGTGGAGCTTCTGTGGAGCTTCTGTAAAGCTTCTGTGAAGCTTCTGTGAAGCTTCTGTGGAGCTTCTGTGAAGCTTCTGTGGAGCTCTCCAAAATATGAGTAATTAGTGACGCTTGGATGCATGCATAAATTAACGCCGACGTCGGGACATACCTAAATATGTCCCGCAACAAGGTCCCGTAATTGAGTACTTCTACGGGACTTGCTAAATATGTCCCGCAACAAGGTCCCGTAAATGAGTACTTCTACGGGACTTGCTAAATATGTCCCGCAAAAGCCCGCATATCTAAATAAATATTGTCCGAGGGAACCCCGAGGGAACCTCGAGGGAACCCCAAAGGAACCCCAAGGGAACCCCGTGGGAACCCAAGGCAACCCCGAGGGAACCCCAAGGTAACCCCGAGGGAACCCCTACAGAACCCCCAGAGAACCCCGAGAGAACCCCTGCAGAACCCCTACAGAACCCCTACAGAACCCCGAAATGTTTACATCTACCGAACCGGACTCGAGCCGGTACCCCACATCGACCTCGCATCGACCTCACATCGACCTCACATCGATCTCACATCGATCTCACATCGACCTCACATCGACCTCACATCGACCCTCGCATAGAAAACAGTGTAAAAGCTGGACCATATGTTTAATAACTGTATATTTGTGTAAATAATTGTTATACCTCTGTGTTAATTTATGCATACATCCAAGCGTCACTAATTACTCATATTTGGGATAGCTCCACAGAAGCTCCACAGAAGCTTCACAGAAGCTTCACAGAAGCTCCACAGAAGCTTCACAGAAGCTTTACAGAAGCTCCACTGAAGCTCCACAGAAGCTTTACAGAAACTCCACAGAAGCTCCACAGAAGCTCCACAGAAGCTCCAATGAAAATGGAGAAAAACGCGCAGTATTTCCGAAATTTCAGTATTTCCGATTAAATAAATCAATGATTAGTAATTTTAATTCGGAAAATGAAGTTCGTATTTGTGACACATGTATTCCAATGGAAATGATCTCAATAAACAAACAATTCAGTCGCTTTTGTAACATTGGACTGAAACTTCGCTGAATAGGATTCAAGTTTCTGAATACGAATCTCATAGTTTGCGAGTACTATATCACTCTTCAGTGATTCAAATTTTTTTATTTTATGTTTCAGTTATTTTCCGAATGGATAAGTAATTTCCCGAATATATCAATTCTCAACCCCCCCTCGCTACGGCCCTGCATATACTAGGATATAATGTGATTCGGAAAGACCGTAGCAGGTTTGGGGGCGGTGTGGTTCTATATGTCCGTGATAACATACCATTTTCGGTAAGGAATGATCTAACTCCTGCATGAGGATCTCGAGATGGTATGCATTGAAATAAGTAGGCCATACAATAAATCGTTTCTAATCAGTACATGGTACAGACCACCAAATTCAGCCATGGACCTGTTTGATAAGTGGACATTATTCTTATGAAAATGTGACTCTGAAAATAAAGTGTTGATTGTCGTAGGGGACTTAAACTGTGACGTTAGTAAAACACCAACTGATCTCCAGACACGAAAATTACAATTCTTACTTCTCTTTATCAGTTTGATCAACTTATTAATGTGCCAACGAGAGTGACACCAATATCAGCTACCTTAATAGATTTATTTCTAACAAACAAACCTGAAAATATTTCCCAGTCTGGTGTTATTCACCTTGGGGTATCTGATCATAGTCTGGTTTTCGCGGTAAAAAACTTATACTGCCAAAATCAAGACAGACTTCCAGAGAAGTTAGAGATTTCAAGAATTTTGTGGAAAACGATTTTATTCAAGATGTATCACAACTCCCATGGCATATAGTAGATCAATTTGATAATCCGAATACATGCTGGCAAGTGTGGAAATCACTTTCATTCGCGGCACTTGACAGACATGTTCTATTTTAGGCCGAAAACGCAAATCAACCAATGTTAATGAACTCTCGGACGATAAATCTATTGCCGAATCTTTCAACGAATATTTTACAAATATTGGAATGAAACTGGCAGCTGAATCAAATCATTTATATAGTAATTCGTGTGATAATCCAATAACTGACGAAGGAGTTAACCACTGCCCAGACATACGTTTTAGTTTCTCTGGTATCAGTGTGAGTAATGTTGCCTTACGTTTACAAAATTTAAAAGTTTCAAAGGCAACAGAAATGGATAACATACCTGCTAAAGTTCTTAAAATGACATCACATATAATTGCGTCATCGTTAACGGCCATTTTCAGTCTGTCTCTTAATACGGGTATATATATAGATGAGTGGAAATTAGCTCGGATATCTCCAATTTATAAATCCGAAGACCGAAGAAAATGTGAAAATTATCGACCAATTTCAATATTGCCGATAATAAGCAAAGTATTTGAGAGAGAAGTATTTAGCTAAATATATGAGTATTTAAATGAATTCCAATCAGGATTTCGACCAAAACATGGAACCGTGGCCGCACTTATTCAAATGCGACCAATGGTTGACTGATATGGATAATGGCAAGATAAACGGAGTTATTTTCCTAGATATTCGTAAAGCTTTTGATTCGATTAACTACGAGATTCTGTTACGAAAGCTTAAATGCCAATTTGGAATTCATGGTACATAATTGAAATGGTTTGAATCATACTTAATGAATAGGGAGCAAGTATGTTTTGTCAATGACCACACATCATTACCAAAGAAAATAAAATGCGGAATCCCACAGGGCTCAATCCTAGGGCCTTTATTGTTTTTATTATATATCAATGACATGCCTGATTATTTAGAAAAAACAACTCCGTGCCTCTATGCAGATGATGCTCAATTTTCTTCTTCTTAGAACAGACAGTTGACATATATCATCGGCATACATCATAAGGGATGGGGAAGATAAGCAGGCTTGAAGATCATTGATATAAATTAGAAAGAGTAGGGGCCCAAGCACTGCCCTTGAGGAACCCCACATGTAACAGGTAACAATATTGACAGAATGCCATTAATGCTTGTACATTGTTTGCGACCTGTTAGATAAGATCTGAACCAATTGATAGAGTTAGAATCTACCCCATACAATTCTAGCTTCTTTAATAATACTGGGTGGTTCACGGTGTCAACAGTTTTTTTTAATTTAAGTCTAATAGTAGAACTCCATTAAATAAACCTTTATCAATATTCTGGTACCAATTGTTGGTGGATATTAGAAGAGTTGTAGCTGTCGAGTGTAGTGGTCTAAATCCATGTTGGGAATTAGCCAGTAGATTATCAATTAGATATCCGTAAAACTGTAGAAAAACGATCTTTTCAATTACTTTACTGACAATCGGTAAACAGATATTGGTCCAGGGCCTTTTTTAACGGATAGGCTGGGGGGGAATGCCCCCCACGAATCGATGATCCCCCCCCCCCAGGTAGTATCGATAGTATCGATAAACAAACGAACAGTAAGTTTAACGGTGTTATCACTGTTGCACGGGTTCTCCATTTACTACTGATTTGAGGTTAATTAGAGGTGTTTCAAATGTTCTTCCCAGTATATGCTATGGTAAAATATACCAGTAAAAATATTTTGTCCACGAAGGTCTCTTATAGGAAAATGCCCCCCCCCCCCACGAGAAAATTCTTTAAAAAGGCCCTATATTGTTCTATAATTATCAGGATCTGATTTGGTATCTTCTTTATATATTGACATTACCCTAGTTATTTTCCAATCATTGGGAGATATATATCCCACTTCTAATGGATAAATTTATAATATGAGTTAAGGAAGAAGAAACAATTACCTCGCTTCTCTTGTTGTTGCGGCACAAATTTTGCAATGTTTATTGAATATTTTGTTTGTAATTTGCCTATTATTAGTTCTGAAAAGTTCCAGGGTATTTTTTGTGGCTTGTTTAGCCTTCATATTTTGTTTTATGCGAAAAGAAACAGATGATCAGAAACAAATCATAATTAGATTTGCTTTGCCAGATCACATTTTTCTTAAAATTGTTTGCCTAGTCAAATTCTATAATTTAATCTGATTGGTTGGCTGAGATCAGCACTTCAATATGATTGGTTGAAAAATGATGCGATTTAAGCTCAAGATGATGCGAGCAAAGCTCAAAATAGTGCGATTTGGAAATTAATCGCACTATTTTTAACCAATCAGATTGCACGAAACACCGTTGATTTCAAAATGAATATAATAAATCCGTTAATCATGCATTAATTTAAACAGGTTTGAATAACTACAAAAATAATTAAATATTAGTTGTTTTAGCCATACAAATCTGAGATATATGGTGTAGCTATGTTCTTATTCATTCTATAAGCTTCAAATTAATGTTTAAACGCAACATTCCGTTCACTAAAACGTTTCCAAAAGTTCAGTATAAAACTAAACTGCCTTTTACCGATAAATTAGTTTTTGAAATGAAATCAGATGAAAATATACAAATTCTCTCGTGAAATGATTTCGCTTTCCTTTTAAGTTGGAACTTATTGATAACATAAAATATAGGAACTTTAATTAGAAAAAAAATGAAAATTTATGTAAATAAAACAACATTTTTACGGCTATATTAAAATACATCAACAAGTATAAGAAACTTGCCATATTTTTTTGACTATCTATCTCTATTTATCCCTTTTTATGAAGTATAAACGATTAATTTGTTCCGTCGCTTTTCCTGAAGTCCCAAAAAGCGATTTATAAGTTATAATTCAGACTTACTGATATGACTTACTCATGTTTTTTTATAATTCTCTCATTCCACTCCTAACAATTCGCCATACTCAAAGATCAGTGAGATGACCACCCATCACACCCATGAAACATAGCCATGCGCCCGCAAAACTTTATGAACTTTAGATTTCCCATAGCTTTCCTTTTTCCCCGGGTGTAATAAATAGCCGAGCGGAATTAGTACCCTCGCCCCGGGCTATCGACCGGAACGGCGCTTCGCGCCGTTGGCTCGGGGATTATACTGGCTTCAAATACAAGGGTAATTATGGGAGGGGTAAGCAAGTACAAGTAAGACTATTTTGGTCAAAAATACCGAGCCAATAACATCGATTTAACAAAAACATTCGGTTGCTAAGGTGGTTGCTATGGACCAATTTCAATCTTAGGCAACTTTGATTGAAAAATTTACCCCTTAGGAACTCAGATACTACAAAAATACAATGCTAGCATGAAAGTGCATATCATAGATGCCCAAAATTTATAAAGTTCAAAAAAGTTATTTTTCAGAACTACAATGTATAAGACCACCTTAATCAGTTATTAGGGACCGGTCATAAAGTATGTGTACTGGGGGGGTGGAGGGTAAGTTGGGGGGCTACGAAACAAATTATCTAACTTTTGGGTGGGTATGAGACGAATTACGACATTTGTGGGGGGTACGAAACAAAAAATGAGTTTAATACTATGTCTATGATTAAAACTACAAACTTTAATACTTTAATAAAATTGAGTGTATGTTCTTATAATAATTAAATTGCAATGTAGCACAGTAGCATTTATCGGAAAGTGTCTCGATTGGAACCTATGAGGGGGGTATTAAATATTTTCCGACGCTTTTCGGGGGGGTACCAAATTTTATGGTAGTATTTTGGAATACCCTCCACCCCCCCAGTACACATACTTTATGACCGGTCCCTTAATCTAATATAAATATATACTTCCGTCAGCGACACAACTTCACTGATACATGGTAAGATTTTATTGCTTATAAATGATTAATATTTAGCACAAATTCGTTCGTTTATTTACGCTATTCAAAAAACATTATATATTCAAATATTCATGGTCGCCATAATAGCCATTACAACACTCAGTCGAGATTGGGCTGCAGATTGAGCTTGTTACAGTCTCATACAATATTTCTTCTCCCATCTTAATATTTCATAATGAGCATATATATTACAAAACTTTTCTTTTGTTTTAGGACGTTTATCAATCGGAAGAGTTAGGTTCAAAATACGGCGATAATGTGTATTCAACAAAACATATACAGGACATAGACACAGTGTGTTGGAGGGCATTTTTTGACTGGGTAAAACAATTACGCCATTACAAACCAAATGATTTCGGGCAAAAAAACGAAAAAACAGGTAAACCATTGCTTCCTTCATAAAACGTCTACAAACTTCTTAAAATTTCAGATACTGACTACATGCATTGTTTTCACATATATATATAGCGTGTCAATTTACGAACTTCTACCACAATACGCTGGAACAGCTATCAGTCAGTCCCTGTTATTCTCTTAATCTTAACATGTACCTATACTTCACTTCATCATGGCAAATAATTGAGTTTGCTTTGCATTATAACTGTCCTTATCGCTCCGTCACAGTATACTCAATGCTCAATACTCAATTTTGCTACCAAACAACTGCACCTTCGTACACACTTCTTGCATGGCCGACATATTACCAAAATATCATCCCGGTTATAATCAGTGACTTTCGATATTCCAATGTATTTCATGCGAGCAATCAAAGCTTCTTGTGATGGATTGTCCCAGATTTTACGGCTTGCGGAAAAGCCAAAAAATCTTGGGAACGAGGATGACTCTAGTTACTGACATGAGAGGGAACAATTAGACTACTGTGACTGTGTCTCCAATGTCTCCAACATCATCGCGTGCGACTTCCTCAAGCTGACCGAGGCGAATTATACTCTGACTCCGAAGCCCACAGTATAAATAACTTATATATTATTAATACATGAGGGTATTTTTTTTCATGAAATGTCAAAGAGTGCTCGATATCATATAAATAGAGCAAATATATATGTAGTTTTCGCTTACCTCAAGGTGTCAGTCCACTACACCAGTTTCGTGCAATAAATCACTCATCAGGTAGATTGCGGGATTTCGAAAAAAATATCTATTTGAGTAGTTTTGGTTGAAACGTGGGCGTGTGGGCGTTCAAACATTCCATGCCTTCCTTTATTTCTATAGGTTGTTTATTTGAAATCTGCCTTTGTGTTTACATGTTGAAACTATTTCCGATATTTTATTAAGTAAAAATTGTTTGTCCTCTTTCATGATACAGAGTTTTTCTTCCAAACATAAATTGCATCTTTTTTAGGCCGTAGGATGAGCATCCAAAAGATGCTTAGAAAACGGATTCCGTTGCACCCCTCGTGGAACTACATAATTTTCACATGAATCAATAGATAAAAACTTACTTTATCAGAATCCGTTGCTCCCCAACCGAAACAGGTGCACAATTGGGAAAAAAATCCCTCCAAAGTTTGCTATTTTCGGCACGAAATATTCGAACCGCCATTGTTTTGATAGCAAATACACATGCGCATGTCAGCCAAACTCGCACTGCGCACGCGCACAAACATGCATATGCTTCGAAGTGGAAACACGCTTAGTTATGCAAAACAATCATGGCTGAAGATATTTATAAAACTCGAATATCCTCATGTTTTATGCATTTTTATGGCGTTACGGAGCAACTTTGCATTAACTTTGGCGTTACGGAGCAACTTTGGCTTAAGAAATTTCTTGAGTGTAGGTCTAAATTGGCCAAACTTAAATGTCAACAAGCTGAAATAGCTAAGAAATCGTACGAGAACATCGATGACGGATCTGTCAATTCATACATGGAGAAGAACCCTGACAGCATTAACTTAGAATGGTACCATCATATGAAATGCTGGAAGAGATTTTGTGATGAAGAGAAGATCCGTAGCCAGCAGAGAAAAGAAGAAAAAGGAAAAGGAACTAGCTCTAAAACTGTAACTTCTACCGAAGAACCACATGTGGAAGTGAAGCCAATAGAACCAAGGCGAAAAATAATAAGACCCTGCCTAAAAGAAACGAGCATGTACTCCCAGAGATATGTATTATTTGTAGAAGAGACGCCTCTTGGTCCTCACTAGACAAGGTATGGTCATTTTGATAGGTATATACTATATACTAGCGCAATGTGCACAACATTCTCGGGTTTGGTTTTAAAATATCTTGAATTGTGATATAATTTTGTTTCACACCAGGTAACTAATAAGAGAAGAAGAACTCCACTCATGTTGGTAGAAACAATTGATGCTGGTCTTCTACGTACAGCTGCCGAGAGAAAGAATGATGAACGGATACTCGTGCAAATCCGGGGGAAAGACTGTGTAGCACTGGAAGTCTGCTATCACAAAGTTTGGTGCTGCAATTATACAAAATTTCTCACCAGAGAGACGAAGAAGCAATCGGAGACTGAAGATCTACATCAGTGTACGAGAAGTCTTATGATGTCTTCTGTAAGAAAGTAATCGAGACGGAGGTCATCGGAAATAAGCAAATAAAGTATATGAAAGATTTGCTGGAGAAATTTGTTATCATTGCTAAGGACCACCGAGAATGTGGATGCATGTAAATATAGGGGTTTTAAAATCAAGCAATGACTGATGAAAAGTTATCCCCAACTTGTGTTCTGTGTACCAAAAATGAGAAATGTTAGTGAGATTGTATATGTGGAAAATTTGGATTCTTCTGAATTGGTTGAGGAACATATGTCAAATAAGTCTGAAAACAATGATGAAGACTTTGATGAAGAGAGCTGTACCATTCATGGCTGCAGAAAGTAGGAAGCCATGGAGCGACGCTACCTCCAAAGTCCAAAGGGGTAACTCCAAATCCAAAATATACACCTGAGTAATTCAAAACTAACTGAGTTGAAATATGAATTGTGGAGTTACTGGCTAACTCCAAAAATCATTTGGAGCTAGGTATAACTCCAAAAATCATGAAAAAGCTAGGTATCTAAGCCTTGAGTTAACTGCCTAACTCCAAAAAGTATGTGTAGCGGCCAGCCTAGCCGCTAGGTATGTAAGCCTGAAGTTACTTGCTGTGTTGCTAACTCCAAATTCCAAAAATCATTTGGAGCTAGTTATCTAAGCCTGGAGTTACCGGCTAACTGGAATAACTGCAAGAATGCACTCTCAGAATGCATTTCTATATTCTGTATTCAATAAATAACATATGCACTTGACACTTGTTAAGACTAAAATACCCAGTGGATGCACATAAACATGACAATTGACATGAAATAAATTTATGACAATTAAACTGGAAAGTGGAAACACTGTCATGGAAACAGTAAAATTTTGATCTGCAGTTGCGGCGCAACCCATTCTCGTATATACCCCTCGACCCTCATCATGCTCTGTTGACTGCGCGTAAGACGAGCTCTGGGTACGAGAATGTGGCATAGCCCAGCTCCATTTGAAGATTGGCTACCTCCACAAAAATAAAATCTACAGGCATGGTACCATTGATGATGATGATCTGAATCCCAACACAGAAACTGAGGGAAATTCTAAATCGTTCCTTGTTATTCTAGATAGTGGCTAAATACCAACTTATGTCACAATATAACATATGTAATAGTTCAAATGCGAGAAGTAGAACTTTACCAGACAAAAGCCAGGACAGCTTATTGTAGAATACATGCAATCTCGTTTTGAGCGTAGGCCCTTGGCCAGGATCCAATAAGTGGGATTTTATTGCACTGATGAAAATCTGGGCTCAAGGATGAAAACATTTCTTTCAATTATAGATAGTTATGATGAAATTATGGATTTTATATGTTAAAACGTATGTTAAAACGGTATTTTGAAACAATAGCCAATTAATTGAAGTGATTTAGCATATGAGCAGGCAAAATGTACAATGTGTTTTAAACAATATTTAATGTGTGTGTATTTATTCGTTAATATTACAAGGTTTGATCTCTATTCAGTGATTTTATTTTGTTGTTTTTACGGGGGAAATCGGGGAAAACCCACAGGGAAAATCCATTTTTCTGTCTGCGCGTGCGCAGTGCGAGTTTGGCTGACATGCGCATGCGTATTTGCTACCAAAACAATGGCGGTTCGAGTATTTCGAAGAGCGAAAATAGCAAACTTTGGAGGGATTTTTTTCCCAATTGTGCACCTGTTTCGCTTGGGGAGCAACGGATTCTGATAAAGTAAGTTTTTATCTATTGATTCATGTGAAAATTACGTAGTTCCACGAAGGGTGCAACGGAATTGCATCTTTTGGATGCTCATCCTACGGCCTATTTGATCCTCCCGTATACGAAATTGCGTGTTTTATGATTGACCAAGTTATGGTGAAATCTTGTTTATTTTCTTTTAATTTCCAAATATATCTCTTTAAATGTGCTTGCAGTCATGCCAATGTAGTGTTTAGTGCTGTTTGTGTTGCTTGTGGTGATAGTTGCCTTGTATACTATGTCCTTGGTCGTGCATTGTTTCTGAAGTGGGCATGTGTTCTCATCTCTGCAGTTGCAACTGTTTGCGTCATTGCTAAGTGCCTGTGGTTGGTTTTTCCTAATTATGCGTGCGTTGTGTTTAGTGATTATGGACTTGACATTGTTCGTGCAACTATAGCTGACTTTCACTGTGTTCCTGTTGAAGATTTTATGTAGTTGTTTTTTTGGTCTTTTTTTGTTATTCGCCCATTTATTTACATTAATACTGCAGATATATATATATATATATATATAGATTTTCGCTTACCTCAAAACTTGTCTGCAACAGGCTGTTTCATCTGTAAAAGAATCATCAGGCAGTTTACAAGTATCGAAAGAAATGACCGCTTATATGCTTCCTGCCGGGGCGTGGGGGTGTGTGTGGGAGACAATGTGTGCATGCATGGCTTTGTTTGCGTTGTTTACGCGAAATTTGTTACGATGACGACATCGTGAAATTATTTCAGCTCTTTTGTTGAGTAAACAATCCTTGTTTTTTTCTTTCAAAATACAAAATTTTTCTTCTAAACATAAATTGCATCGTTTTGATCATCCCGTATACGAAATAGAATGTTTTAAAATTTGCCAATTAATACTGAAATCCTTATTGTTTTCTTTCAATGTCCAAATATATTTCGAAAGTTCCGTGTCATTTGCATGCTTTTTATGCTGAAAAGATTTAGTGTGATTGGCCAATCGCTCTTTGAATGTTGTTGCAGTCATGCCAATGTAATTTTTGATCGTGTTTGTGTTGCTTACTGTGACTGTTGCTTTGTATACTATGTCCCTAGTCATGCATTGTTTTTGAAGCGGGCAAATGGTGTTTTCTCTACAACTGCAATTGGTAGTGTCCCTCTCCTGTGGCTTGTTATTTCTAGATATGCGTGCATTGTGTTTAGTGATTACTGACTTAATATTGTTCATGCAGCTATACTGTATTTCTGTTAAAATTTTTATGTAGCTTGTGGTGCGGTGGAAAATGTTTGTCAATTAGACTAAGGAAATTACGTCCTATATTTGTGCTAACACTCTTGCTAAATGGTGGGTTGAACCAAATGATGTTGCGTTGCCTATTCCTGCGTTGTTTTTGCGGTGTGTGCTGAGTGTAGCTAAGTTCATGATTAAAGTTGCTATGCCTAAGTGCGTTCTGATATATGGGTGCAGATTCCTGAAAAGTTTGCTCATCTGATGAAAGAAGTGCGATGCGCTTGTTAATTGATGCAGGTAGTTGCCTTGTGATGCTCGGTGGGTGATTAGAGTGCATATTTATGTATAGTGGATCGTCATTGGGCTTCCTATAGGGCCTATATTTTCCATTGTTAAGGTCGAAAGTTACATCTAAAAAGTTTACTATACGTAAATTTGATTCGGCGGTAATTTTTAGGTCAAACTGCTCGAAAATTTTGTGGAGGTCTTTCCTTGTTTTGTCTGCTAAACGTGCTGATTTACTTTTTATAATAGCCAAACCGTCATCTCTATATAGGCCGATGCTTTCTTTGCCAAATTTTTTACTCAGGTGGTTTAAAATGAAAAGGCCTACTAACTCGCAAATTTCCGCGCCGTCGAAACTGCCCATGGTAACGTCAAACAAACTCTTGCTATCTTTTTTTATCCATGAAATTCCGGTATTGAAAAGGAGAGATTTTCTAGCGTGTTTTATTATTGAAATATCGTTTTCAGGTATAGTAGCCAAATTTGAGGCCCAACATAAAGCTTGGTCCAATAGTTTTTCAGAAATGGATGGGTAGAAATCGACAATGTCAAACGAAATAAAACTGTGTCTGTCCTTATCTTTTATATTGCCAAACCACTGAATAACTTGTTTTGTATTCCTCCACTGAATAACATTGTCTCAAATTAGAATTAATTTTGTCCAAAATAACTTTGCTTATCTTTCCGGATTCGCTTTTAGCGGGATTAATTAGTCGACATTTTGGATTGTTTTCGAAATTTTCTACGGCTATAGGGGTCTAGGGGTCTAGGCGACCCCTAGGGCTATAGGGGTCTACTAGAAACCTTAAACAGGTTTTTAAATTAATACCCCTAGTTAAAACTATATCGTTTCTTTTTCAACGTTAACAATCCTACGTTACAGTGTATACCATAGTTTTTGCTGATGGAATAACTACAGCTATATATATTACATCTATTTACATATTGTTGAGAGGTATAATGATAAATGTAATGTAATGATTAATCTGATCATAGATCTGATAGATTGAAGATATTTTGATAATATTGTTAAATTTTTCTGAAGTAATTTTTTGATTGTGTTTTGAAAATATCATATGATACTACGTTTTTCAATTTTATACTAAGACTATTCCAGATATCAACTCCTTTGTTGGAGAGTGACTGTTTAACATAGTTTGTTCTTTGATAAGACTTGTGCAGTTTTAATGAATTTCTCATGTTATGTTGGTGAACTTGACTATTTGTGATATGGTAGTAGGTTAATACCACTGATCTAATAATAGACACGCACATCCAGGGTCGGAAGTAATTAGTATTCAATCATCATAGTGAGAAATGACGTCATACAACCACCGGAAGTAATTAATATTCAGGAACAATGATGTCATCTTAGGTATTTATTATTCATGACGTCATTAGGATGTACGTTAGTACGTACTATGTACGTACTTACATAGTGTGCGTACAGAGCGTACGCACAAGGGTGACGTCATCAGCGTACGTACATAGTGTACGTACAAAGCGTACGTACAGTTGAGAGTGTAAACTGTGGATATAGATGCTGCTTGTCATATTGTTTACACAGCTTTCACAGAGAGAACATTGCTGGATATAATTTTTGTGAGAAGACTTGCTTTGTAAGACTTGCTTTAAAACTTTTAAAGAGTTCAACTTTAAAAAACTTGCTTTCAACTCTAAAGGGTAAGTGTCTAGATTTGTTTGACAAACTTTGTGTGAACTTTATCGTATATGAACAGATAAGCTTACGCAAAACGTTTTTCTGTTTAGACATGGATTTGGCTGCTAAGATTGCCGAATGTCAAACTATGGCAGAACTCTCTACGTTGGAAAACCAATATATGCTGAACGAGTTTGAAAAGGGCATTGCTTTTGAGAAGAAAGTGGAAATTATTATTCGTCTACTGGAATGGAGGGCGGAAAACGAGCGAGTTGGGCTGGCAGCGAACCTTACGGATTCTTGGATCCCAGACAGCAGTTTTTTCTTGACTGGCAAAACGACGAACCTTTTCGGGAAATGTATGAGGATTTAACTCGTCAATGTTTGCCCTAAGAGAACTTTTATCGCGATGAACCTATAGAACAAACGGGTCGTGGACAGAAAAGATCTATTGACGACGTAGACGACTGTGCCGGGACAAGCACAGATGACGAGGTTAGCGATAACTTTTTTACCGTGACAGATTAAACAAGTTAAAGTGAAAAAGTTCAGCACGACAGGTATGGATTATACTATTCAATTTACGGACACGTTTGCTCATTTGGAGCTCTCCCAGTACCATAATCGCCTCCATGAAATATTTGAAAGTAACGCGAGTTGGTTCGTTGATAAGTTGCTGAAGGCCGTAGACATCAGCAATACCGGCTAAGAGACGCGAATTAATTATTATCCAAATTGGAAGCAATTAAATTAATGTTCATATCACCCATAACATAACACTCCAGACCCTCAGCATCCATCTTACTAACAAGCGCCTCAAAGGAATTGAGTTTATCAACACTAGAATCTGGGGTTCGATACCAACTAGCAACGAGAAAAGGCTTGGAATTAGGTTTGCGAATTTCGATACATAGATTTTCTAAATCTCTGAAGTTTAGATCATGACGGGGAGTACAGTTTATACTAGTACGGACGTAAAAACAAACTCCTCCGCCAAATCGACCATTAATAGTACGGTCTCGCCGAAATATTTCATAACCTGGTATAAATACTTCACAATCGGAAATAGAGGAATCAAGCCTTGTCTCGTTAATAGCTAAGACATCAATAGGATTTTCATTTAGCAAGACTTTAAGCTCATCAAGATGTTTTAATAAACTAGTAATATTTAAACTAGCCATTTTAAAACCACGATTAGCTGGTAAAAATGGCGTATTGAAATTGTGAGAGACTTCGGCAGATACACAATGCACGTCATGAGTTGTTAGTCAATGATTAAAGTAGCATCTATCTCGCTGCGATCGCCTTTTGGGCGATGTTATTTTGTTATGTTTAGTCAGAGCCTGTGTTCCGCAGCGGTAAAGAGACGGAGCATGCGCGTGAGACAATATATGGCGTGCGAAGGAGAAACAGTGTTTTACCGCACAAATAAGATGTTTTTTAATTAATTTAAATTTGAAGTTATTAAAATGAGTTAAAACATGTTTTTCCGCCAATATTTACTGGCATCCCAGTACAAACATCAATCAACAAGAGCATTTCACTTCTCTCGTTATAGCCTGAATTTCAGACGGCCACTGTTGAGATGTCCGTCTGAAGACATTGGCTGAGAGCAATAATTATGCATAAATTATGAAATTATATTACACATTCAACATCTGATAACAAACAACAATTGCGAGCTTTTTCCACGCGAGAAATATTGCTATTTTTAAGCACTTTCTTCGTACCGTTTCATATTTTTTAAACAAGAAATGTCTGTGTAATATAATCAAGTTTGTTTTGAACGAAGAACTGCGAAATCGGAGGCAAAAATTGACGAGAAAATTCGTATAGAAGAACCGAACGAGCGAAGAATGCGCTCACAAATACATTCTCAGAGCCAGAGGGAGGTTCTTCTCAACATTTTAAGGCGAGTATGCAAAGCAAAGTTCCGACTGCCCACCATTTTGGCCTACAAATATGTGCATGTTCTTGCTCGATTTGTATCTTGTACTATCTCGAGCCTTTTGTGTGAACTTTTTCACTTGTTGACTTTTTTCACTTGCTACTTTGTAAAAAAACCAAGCCTTTTGTTGCTGTCGCTTTTGATTGTTTTTAAACGTTTTAAAAAACGTTGATTATTCGCACCAGTCTCCCATAATGCGAGTATAAGAATCCCGAACATAACGTATTCTTCACACTTTCGCCTGACGGTACCCTGTACGCAGCTCATCTTCGATGGCAGAAAATCCAGTGGAAATCAACGACCAACAGCCCATTGCCGACAACATTCAAGCGGCCCAAGAAATTATACATCCTGCCGCTCCAGTCAATCCGCCTCAGCTACAGGTATGTTGTTCAATTCCCTTGAACCTCGCTGATATTCTTACTTACGACTCCTATTTTTACGGCTTGAATATCTTAGTTCCACCCTTCGCTTTCCATGTCTTGCAGCTTTTAGGATCGTGCTATATATGTCTTGCTTCAACTCAATTTTATTCTTCAGTCTAGACTGTTGAAGTCCGTATACTTGCCCTCGGGATTTGTAGCAGAATCCTGTGTTCTTTGATGTATTTAGTTTTGACATACATTCGATTCTTACATCACATTAGTGCATTAGCGAAAACGGCAAAGGATCTACAGTTTATTGATAGCAGCTGCTCAGATTTGCTTGGCATTTCGCAGCACAAAAATGTTTGCTAAAGGCGTTCTCTTCGTAAACAACTTCCCGAGCTGATATGACCATCGTCCTCGTTTACCATAATGATTCTTTGTTAATCCCCAAGGCAATCGCTTTGAACTTATTTTACATTTGAGAAGACTTTAGTTTCGGCTGTATATAATTTCGTAAATATCAGAGCAGCCTAAGGAGGCTGGACTAACTCACCAGCCAGGCCTGAGCAGACAAAAGTTATTCAGAATGTAGGCTAATCCGCAGAATTAAGGTTATTTACAGGGTGAGTCAGAAAAAAGTGATGCCTTTGAAATTTAATACAATAGTGAACCTTTTGAAATTGAACTTCATATTTGCATTTTCTTTCAAAGAATCTATTGTACCCTATTGTATTTAATTTCAAAGGCATCACTTTTTTCTGACTCACCCTGTATTTCAGATTAAACGCATCGATGAACAGTGTATCCAAGCGCTTTGTCACCACAATTGTTGTGCCTTTGCCGGCACCTTTTGTACAGGGAAGCTATTTAGGCATGGGAAGGCAAAATATTTGAACTGGACCGGCCTGAGAAGGCGCATGAGCATTAATGTGTATTAAAGCGGATTGGTACATGATAATTATGGAAATAGCTACCGGCCTGGGAAGGCATTATTTGGCAATGGGAAGGCCTGAGTAGGCATAATGTGATTATGGGAAGTTTAAATTCTTGTTTATATCATTATGGGACCTGAGCTGGGAAAATGTAGCACAAAGCCGTAGACTAACATGCACTCAAGATCATTATGGTGAGAACAATGTGATCGATAAAGCATGGAAAGTATGGCAATTATTGGTTAATTGCTGTCCCCATTGTTCGTTTTGCTATAACCCTTTTAGTTTAAGACCCCATGGTAGCCTGAAAGGGTGTCTAATGCCCTAGTCGGATTACTGACGCTCAGGCTTCCATCCTCCGGGTGGATTGTTGTTAAACCTCTTTTTCACAGTTAAGCTCCCTTGTACTTGTACCCATAGCCCTCGGGGGACGGAAGCATGAAAACACATCCGGACATACATTTCAACATAAATAAACTTTATGACTCCAATAACATACTGCTTATAAGGGGACAGAGTGTTACTAATTTCTTCAAAAAATGTTATTATCGCCGTATGTATACTAGAGTTTATCACTCTCGGCAGCACGGATGCTGCTTGTTTGAAATATTTTCTCAAACACCTTTAAATTCCTTGGTTGGATGTGTTTTGTGTAGTTTACTCGGACGGGATATGGCATGTAATTTCATGTTTGTGTCTGTCCCGGCGCCTAGATTTGCTTGTTTGGGTATTCGTGACTAGGGAAGTACATGTCCTGCGTATAATAGCCTTCCTCCGTAAATAGGTTGCCTATTATCGCGAGCTTTTGCCACGTCGATCAAACTGTAGACGTGTTAATTCCTCCTTTTTCCACACCCCATCATGTAACCTTTTCTCTTTACCATCCCATAGGGCGATGACCCAATTGCTACCTTAACCTCCCGAATTAAAGCTTTAGAAGAGGAAAATGCAAAGCCAATTCTGGATGTAAAAATCCTTCTCAATCGTATCACGAGCTACGGGTTTCGTCGCATCGAGGATTTTGACAAATATGACGCCCTAGCACTGGCTGAACACCTTGCGACGTCAGCAAAGTTAAATGGAGATCAAAAAGCTCCCACATACCACGCCATTGTTTCAACCTTACGCGAAAAAATGACCACCAGCTCACAACAATTTAAAGCGTACTATGTGGCTCTATTAGCGGATAAAGAATACTCAAAAGTCCTTGACACAGTGGCAAAAGTAGACAAGGCATTCAAGAAGCCAGAAACACAACCCTCCCAACGCCCTGGCCCATCGACACCACGACCTCGCATTTATTGCTTCTCTTGTGGCTTGCCAGGTCATATTTCAACTAGATGTTATCGTCGCAATGCTCGGCCATATACCCCTCGGCCTCGTATGCCACCCCGTCCTCTTAACGACAAATAACTTGCAATCTCCTTACACCCAGCCCTACGGTATTGTTGAATTAACTGAACTTTAAGATAGAATTCATTGACTGTATCGAATGTGAATCTGCTTTAAAATTTCTATAGAATTATATATACACTAATTACGCTTTATATTAACTGATCTACAAGCCTTGGCAAGCAGACAATTGCGGTGCCCCTGCAAAGTTGGGCACTGCTTTATTTTCTCGATGTATGCATGTTTGTTCGTTTGTTCGTTTGTTCGTTTGTTCGTTCGGAATCTTAAGCTAACACAGGAGCCCAGGCCCTATAATTATGCCTGTTCGCAGGCTACAACAGCTTTAAAACAAGATGGCGTCTTTCGAAGAGTGAATATTTCTATCAGTGCCAGTGTGCCAAATACATCGATGAAATTTGGCCAAAGTTCAAAGAAATATACGTGAAATACAAAAGAATATATTCCGGTTTTCAAGCAGGATAAATTCTGTACACTTCCTTATTTATTGGTATTATTTACGCACTCCAATTGACGCTGAAAGGCGGCTGAATTGACCTCGTGTAGTCGTGTTATTGTGTTCGCCATTTTTTCTGCCAAAGTATCTTGATTTTTACTTGAAAAGTTGTCCCGTTTTTCTCGCCGTTTTCCTTGAGAAATTATCCTGCTTTGTTGCCATCTCACATGGACACTTATCCTCATTTGGTAAGTAGTTAAACATGAATTCTGAAAGCTTAATTGTGTGAATTACAGCAGATTTTGTGATGGCTTTTGGAGCCATACTTCGCGCCATATTTCATGGCTCTTCGGAGCAATCGGAGGGCAAATAAACCTCTTCGGAGATCAAATCCGTGTTATATATTACCCCTCTCCCCTTATTACACTATATTATTGTCTTATGTATTGTTGCATGTTCGACAAAAGTCATTTTTTGCCTTCAGTTCTAACATAAAGGTTTTTGTTTATAGACGAATACAACAATCATGAATAAAAGCATTGGATTTTGGCTGGATAATTTTGTCAGGACAGCAACACCTCACTCGCAGAACATTCTCATACTAAACTCACTGGTATACATGTATATTTTAATACAAGAGTAAAGATAATAAGTTAACATCAACAGCTGCAACCATATGTCGTATGATGGGATATTATTAATGGAATACAATGTACAGAACTGAACTTATTATTCTGTATATTGTATTAAATTTTGCCCACAACAATATTATTATATCGATCTGGTATGCTGTGTTATAGCATACTTTATATACATACTGTAACTATCTTCGATGATGTTGTCGATAGGGTAGTGGCATTTGAATAGATTTGATAGGGCAGTCCTCACGACAGAGATGGAGGAAGTTATAACTTCAACGATGCTCTCCTTTCCTACTGTGGAGATGTCGTATAAAAACAATTCCAAGATTGTTATTGAATTAAAAGTTCCTGATGATGATTAATAGACAGTTAAAACTAGAAGAAACTATAGAAACTTGACCTTTCTTGTTGATATTGGTGGAACAATTGTTTTCTTATGTTCATATTTAAAATACTGTTATTGATGAAGTGTATCATGGTGATTAATAATAAATATTTAGAACCTAACACTTGTCTATTTGAGCTTATTTGTGGCGTTTTGGGGAACGAATAGCAGGAATTCCTTACAATTGTTACATGATTATAAAGCATCTTATAAGAATCCTCTAATTCGTTTCCATAAACATTACAAGTCAGAAGTTCACCATATGTTTAGTACTTCAATAACATTTACAAAACAACTTGGCTTTTTAAGCCTTTACAAATTCGAAATTTAGAAACGTTATTAATCGGAGTATTCCCTTGTCAAAACTTCTATCCAAATAAACTTGCTGTTTCTAGATTTGCTCTGCCATTCAATGGCATAGGCAGGAGGGGGCTCTGCTGTTCTAGAGACCCTAGGAATTCAAAATCTCCCCCTGGAGAGCATAACCGTGGTCCGTGGATCCCAACAATTGCGCGCCATTGCCCTTCATTTCCTGAATATATAAGTATGTTTGCCCCTCCCCCCCAAGTCAACACCCTGGTTATGCCACTGCTGCCAGGTCTTGCCATGCGCATATACATGTACGCTTAGCGTACCTATTTTTATAATAGGCATATATAATATATGGAAACAGTGTCCCTCAGAGGAAGAATGATGAGTATACCACAATGCATTGCGGTTTCACAATATTACGGTGCCTCTGCAAAAGTTTGTTCGTTCGGAATCTTAAGCTATACACAGAAGCCCAGGCCCTATAATTATGCCTGTTAGTAGATTTTCCTGCGGCCGCCCGCGCCATTCTGCCTCTTCAAGTTATTTTGTCAACAAATATATGTTTGGTGCTACAATTTTGGATTTTTATGAAATATGCCCATCTCAACTCCAAATCTAATCACAAATGTTTAAAAAATTGGGGGGAAAACAAGTTGGTGGTTGTACAGGGATTTGAACCCTCAACATCCGAATCAAAGGAAGTTGTATGCGCACGCCCTAACCACTGAGCTACTGAGAAAAACATTGCAAAACATGTGCAAAAACACTTCTTATACTGGAGAATGATTATTTATTATTCTGCATGTCAGTGCTAGACTAGACGGGGGCACCGCACTTCAGCACTGTGTCTGGTTTCATTTTGTTGTCTGCAAACATTTCGCATGAAATGCAATACCAGTGGAATAGGTAAAGTTTAGATATTATGTACGTAAAAAATTATAATGCCCTTATTTCATTGTTATCCTGTTTGTTGTTGTTGGTGTTGTTATACAAAGTTTTCAATCTATTCCACGATCTTACATCTGTTTCTTACTCTGTTCAAATTCCAACACACAATATTTCCGCTCAGATCATATTCATTGTTTGGCTGTGTGGTTAAGCCTACCTCTCTTTAAGCCTTTTCATAGGTATCCATTTTCAGTCATCTTACTTCCAGATTATGGGTATCATTCCGGATATATAAGGCTTGGATTATTTCCTATTCTGCCGGATAAAAGAATTTAGCCCAATTAATTTTTAGTCTAATTAGCCGTATTTCGTATCCTAGTATTTTTATAATCAGATTGAGTACAAGCAGAACAAAATCCGGTTATCTGGTTAAAAGAGCCCTTCATACTGTCCACATGGACCGTTGTCTTTTCATGATTCCCTCTTTCATCCTATTTGTGCATGTATATATATCAAATATTAGCCATTTCGGTGCGCTGTGCTTCCTCCACATAATCTCACCGTAATGTTCAGTTACTATCTCGTGCTTCCCACTAGGGTAGCAACTCTTTCATAAGTCCAATATTCATGGTATTCCTGTTTCTTTCAGCCAATCACTAGCTAAGCGTTTCAAGCCTTCACATTCCTTTCCGTCGTGGAAAATAACCAACGAGTTTCACCCAAAAAACGCAACACCACGTACGAGTTATACATGGGTTAGATACGATGGTACTGCGTTAGACCATCTATCCCAATCCCCTCAACCTTCGAATACGCACATCTCGGAGTCTTTTTTCAACTCTGTCCTTCAAGGTAACTCCACCGCTGACGTTACCACGATTTCCTTCCGAAACCCCAAACAGTTCGTTGCTGGCAACCTACATTCCAGCGTGGGCGAGTGGCCATCTCTTGCGAACATGGTTTTTGATTTTAATTTGTCTAGTACAGTCCTCGGATGGATTGAGAACAAAGTTGATGTCCACAGTTATTTTCAACACTTTAAAGGCAAATTCAAAGGCGAGCTTTTTGACTCCCCTCTTCCCCCAAGGCGAGTTTTCTCCAACCACCCCTCGTGCATTCCGTTTGCACAATTCATATCGGATACTATTATTGAACGCCTTTCCACAGGAGCAATTTATGTTCTGGGCCGAGCCGATCAAACAGAGCCTCCACATCTCGTCATGCCACTTACGGTAGAACCTAAAAAGCCTAGGCTATGCAATGACAACAGGTTATTAAACCTCTGGATCCAGGATATACCATTTTCTTTTGACCACCTTTCTGATCTCAGTTTGTACGTACATCAGGATTCTTTCCAAGCAGTATGTGATGATAAATCTGGCTATGATCACATCTTCCTGTCAGAAGATAGCCGCCGCACATTCTTTGGATTTGAATGGGGAGGCTGGTACTTTACCAGCAACACTATTCCCTTCGGTTGGAAACTTTCAGCATACGTTTATCATACAACGGGCCTCGTTGCATCACATTATTTTCGAGCTATTCGCATTCCCTGTTCGCTCTATATTGACGATCGACATTCATCACAGCTACGCGCATCCCGCAATGCGGCAGTTCGACGTTTGAACCTTTCGCCCACAGAATTTAACCGCACCTGTGCTAGTATTGGCCTCTTTCATAGTTTGTTACACCTTGGTCAAGCTCGGTTATTTTTTAGGCCTTAACAAGTCTATACTAATCCCCCTACAGTGCGTTTCCTACCTAGGCTTCAAGTCTGATTGTCCAATCCATTCTCGTGAGCGATGCCATATCTCTCCGCACCCTCTGTCTGTAGTCAACAGTCCGTGGACAACCATACGCTACCTCTTACCACAATCACTACTCTTGACGCCCGTATCTCGCATTTACAGTCCAGAAACCTGAGCACACATTATTCGAGACAGAAGGATTCCCTTAAGTCCCAACTATCCAGTTTCTTATCCTCCCTGCCCGGCAATAAAAACCTATTCAACGCCACCCCCAAGGATATATGTCGGTTCCTTGCCTGGAAAGACGCTGCCGGGAAAACACAAGTTCATATTAGTTCATGCCCTCACCTGGGAGCGCACAGCAAATTTAACTGCGGTTGTCCTTTGCGTCTTGCGTACGGAACCGTCAACTCGTACATCGGAAAACTTAGAGCGATATTTAATTCAATTGGAAGAATGGGAGAATGGAACTCTTCTCTAGCGGTCGGCAATCCAGCATTCTCTCCAATGGTGAAAGACTATCCAAAAGCCTTCACTATGGAACAACTACAGGCAGCAGTCACGCCTAAACAAGCCGTACCTTTGTTTCCCAGCAAATTAGTCCAACTTATGAGTCATATCAAATACAAGATGGCCACTCCAAAAATTTCCCCTTCTACACTTTTTGTTTTGGCCAGAGATTATGATAGAGCTAATGATTTAAGCCTGGTTAAAACACAAGAAATTATGAAACTCCCACACCATCAAGGCTCCTATTCAACCATGTATGGGGTAAATCCTTGCGTGATGGATCATCAAATATGTTTGGCATTCGCCGACACCGTAATCCCGACATTCGCCCCATAAACGCCATCGAGATGTACGTAAAAAATTCTTCAATCTTGGAAATCAACCTATCCAATGGATTCCTTTTACGCCCAACGTCCCCGGTACGTCTTTAACAAGCAGATGTCGACTTCCGCTTTTCAATTTAGGCTACGAGAACATTTAACCAACATAGGCATCTATGAAGGTGAGACTTTGCACAGTTTTCGAGCGGGAGCAGCAATTACACTCGCGTTATCAGGTAGTCAACTTGCAGATTTCATGGCTCATGTTGGATGGCATACCGCCTCCACAGCTTCATACTACATGAAACTGGCCCAAGTTATTCGTCCAGGTGGACCATCGGAACTACTTGCCAACATGGACTCATCAACAGAGGAGTCAGTTGCTTCCTATGTTAATGATCTACAACGCTTTCTTTTGGCATTTCCATCCCCTTCGTCTGGGTAATCATTACATTAAACAGTCTACTTTGGGACGTTGACCTATTTCACATACACTCTGTATACACCGCAACTTTGTATCTAGCTTATGTAATATCTATCTCTCCTATGTATTAACTAGTTAAATTTAATGGCACATTCTCATTAGTGGCTGGCGTTTGAGCATGGGTGTGGTGTTAGTATTGGTGTTTTAAGTATTGGTGCTTTGGTTTCAGGAATTAGCGGTAACGAATCAGGGTACCGTTTCGCGGTTGCTATCTCTCCAATTCTTAAACGAGCGTGGGGGAGACTGCTGTGAATAGTTTACTATTACCACATGTGACATGTTCTAACTTATCACTTCATTTTCAGACGCAGGTTATGAATAGTAAAAACCCATTCTTAATTGTTTAAGGCTCTTTTTAAAATAGTTGTCTGGTTCAAAATACTCGTTCAAAAAATCCGCAAAAATGTCCGTAAAAGTCCAAGAAATCCACAAAAATAATAGAAACGAGTGATCAAAACTTAGTTTGTATGACTGATCATGATGAATATAATTGAAACCTGGGAATGTTAAAACACTTGATTTTCCTTTCTTGTCCAAGACTTCCACCTGCGAACATTTACCCGGGAATAGTTTTAATCACCGTTCCTATTTTTTGTGGATTTTTGTTACACACGTCACATGTGGTGATGATCAACGTTTCATTATCATCATTATCCTGATATCTCCTCAAGGGAGGCCAGGCCTCCTTGTCGCAACATTCTATTGTCTACTATCAAAGCTAAGTCTTCCTTTCTCGTCGTCACCATCACCTTGATCTTTGTTTCACTAATCTTCATACCATGTTGCTTTAATACCTCTCACTGATTTTCTACTGATCCCTGTAACACGGCCGTCCCATTTGTTGCTCCCATTCCAATATCATCCGCATAGAGCAGCTGCAGACCTCTGTCTACCCTATCCCACTTCTTACTGACGAAATCTAAGATTATAATGAATAGTAATGGACTTAAAGCTGACCCCTGGTGCAAACCATTTGTGACTGTGAAGGCTCCTGTCGTCCCGAAACATGTTCTAAATTTAGTTATCGAGACCCGGTATAGGGCAATCACCATTTCCACAATTTCCTCTGCTACTCCATAAACCCGCATGGAATGGGCTATATCAGTCTTCTATCTACTCCACTGAGTTAGCTACTAAAATTATTCAAAGTTTCTTGCGTATTACAAACTCTTTGCGAGTCTATACAAAGCTATTTAACCTAAAGCGTGTTAAAGCATCAGGCCCTGACAACTTACCTACATGGATTTTGAAAGATTTTGCCATGGAGCTTTCGTCACATGTCGCCTCAATTTTCAACGCGTCAATACAAGAGAGGTTTGTTCCAGATACATGGAAAGAAGCAGATGTTATACCAATTCCTAAATCAAATGCGATTAAAGATCTGGAAAATGACTTACGCCCAATATCATTAACCCCAATCCTCTCAAAGACGATGGAACATTTTGTTGTTGAATGGATCACATCACAAATCAGACATCTTGTTGACGGAGAACAATTTGGATCACTTGCTGGTCTATCAACAACTCATGCCCTCCTGTCATTGTTCACCACCTGTACAAAGCTACTGACCAACTTAACCAGTCTGATCGGGTCCTCCTTTTAGACTTCGGTAAAGCCTTTGACAGGATAGACCACCGTATCCGTATGAAGAAAATGGACGAAATGGCGATCGATCCCATCTTGATTGCTTGGGTGAGAAGTTTCCTGACTGGCAGAAAACAGCGAGTAAAGATAGGAAAATTTACTTCTAGCTTTGAACAGGTAAACGGTAGTGTCCCTCAAAGTACTGTCTTAGGTCCGATCCTGTTCATGATATTGATTAATGATTTATTAATTGAATGGAACGATAGATACGATGGAAGTATGTCGACGATACAACCCTTTCAGAGACCCTCACTACAAGTCAAGAATCGGCTTTGCAAACTGCTCTAGACGAAATTAAGCAGTGGTGTGAAAATAATAACATGTCTCTAAACACTCGGAAGTGCAAATAAATCCTTGTTTGCCTTAGGAAAACTAATCCAAACTTTTCCCCGATGACCGTTGACGAACAGCCCTTTGAGGTGGTAAAGTCAGCAAAATCGCTTGGCGTAAAATTTATTGGTGACACGAAACGATCACGTGACTTACATCGTGAAAAAGTCTTCAAAACGTCTTTACACGCTAAGACTTCTTGCGCGAGCTTGCGCTGACACTAAAACTTTGATTAAAGTGTACGTAACATGCATAAGACCAATCTTGGAGTATGGCTAAATATCAAGATTTTTCTCGGCATCTCGTTCGATAAGATTAATAGTAGAAGGTGTTAGTAGATGGAATACTCGAACGGAAATTTATATAAAATTTGTATACAATTGTATATGAATTTCCGCTCGAGTATTATCTAACATCTTCTACTTCTTCTACTATCAATCTTGGAGTATTGCACTCAAATTTGCCATTTTAACATCACCGAATACTTATCGAAAGATATTGAAAGGATCCAGTCAAGAGCTTTCAAAATCAGCAGTCCATCACTAGCATACGACGATGCTTTGGCAGTATTCAATATTCCATCCTTGTTTTCAAGACGTGAACGTTTGTGTTCGGCATTATTTAAGAATAAGGTTCTTCCTCAGTTTAGTCCACTATCTGAACTTGTTGAAACCATGAAAAGTCCTAGTCACAATTTACGTGTTTCCAAAACACTTGTTCCGTTTAAATGTAGAACTAATCGTTTTAGAGACTCGTTTATTCCGTCGTCCGTAAAACTATACAATGAATCTTAAAACTAAAATTTTCTTTGATTTCATTTTACATTTTATTATTTAGTAGTACCTAGGTTTTTAACTATTTGTAAATAGTCAAATTGATCTAATATCAGAATGTAAATGATAGATGTATTTCAACCTTGTGGTTGCAAAAAATTTGTAAATAAATTCTATAATATCATCTACTGACCCACTACCTTTTCGAAATCCAAATTGCTCTTCACTTAAGGTGGCTCCCTACAGTTAGTACAGTTTGAAACACGATCTATATAGATCAGATGTCACCTCGCGTGGAATCTTCGTGACCGGTAAAATTTTGAAACAACTCAAACAAGCCGCGGGAAGTTATTTTCGAGACTTTTCTGCGAAGAAACCACAACCTTTTTTCATTATAATCGTAAATCTTTGAAATTCAAGCAGTACGTATGTTGTTAACCAGTTTCTAAGCTTTCTTTTAGTATGTTTTTTACGTATTTACGTTCAGTATTATCTTTTATAATGTTCAAAATCTTGGACTTATTGCAGACTAAAAATTCTAAAATGATATTTTATACTCTGCTCAAGGCAGTCTAGAACTGTCAGAGTAATATAATTCTTTAAAGCAATCAGAAGTTTGAAAACTACTGCAAACAACTACAGTACAGACAGTTATGACTTACGAGTTATCTTACGAAAATTTGGAATTGTTTGAATATTTTGGAAAGTTTTCATACCGATTTCAACAATAAAAACAAATTAAGAGACGTTGGATTAATTCAATGGGTAAATCACCGACAAACCAGACCAGAAAAAGACCACCAACAAACAATCTTGGGTCCAACAAGCCAAGGGTAACGAAAACGAAGAGAATTTTGCTCGCAATTGTACACCATTTCGAAAAAAAACAGCCTGTTTTACAGCCAGCGGAGTCACGCGAAAGACAAGGACATGCGCAGATGCCGATCTTGTCGAAATGAAATTCTGTTTGCCCGCGTAAGTTTTGTGCGTGGCTTAATGGCTTTAGTTTTAATTTCCTTCGGTGAAATTTTTTTAATTTTTGTATAGTGAACTTACAAGTCGCCTTTTTTAATATATCCAAATTTTAGAAAAATTTATAGATAAGTTTTCTCAGAATAGAAATTTGCAAATATCTAAAAAACTTATCCTACAACCTACCTTAATTTTTTGATATAATGTTCCGTTTAGTATTCCAAATTTACTTGCATTTTTTTAAAAAAATTCACCGAAGGAAATTCAAGTAATTTTATTTTTTGTCCCATTTATAGGATATGACTACTATAGTTCATACGCTATTGTTGCCATAGCAACGCGACTGTGGTATATTTAGAACCCATAGGTTGGACACATAACAGTTATATTATTAGTTATTACCCAAAAAGCAACTATATATTTCACAAACATGAAGATATGTGTTGCAATAGGGAGAGCACATTTTCACCCCTTGTTTTAATAATAACTGCAGGGAACCACCTTAATTGAGGTTCTACTACTAGTCGTATTCTGCTATCCATAATTCGCTCAAACACTTCATTATATGGGCCAGCAACTTTATTTCTCGATGGTTAGGACATTCATGAATACAGCCTTTGTTCTTAAAGCTCGGACCAGAATCACTTCTCTCCACTCATCTGGTATCCTCTTCTCGCTCCAGATTGCTTGGAATAACTCATGTAGCCAATCTATTCCAACCTCACCCAAACAGTCTAACATTTCACTGTCACTTCGTCTGGACCCGCTGCTTTACCACGTTTCATATTTTGTAGAGCGTTTTCTACCTCTACTCTACTGATTGTTGGTTGCCTTTCCAAATTCAGTTCTGCTTCTGGTAGATCTGCTGTAAAGTAATTTTCTCATTTAAGAGCTTATTAAAATGCTGCGCCCATCTCTTTTGGGCTCTCTCTGGTCTATTTTCTAGTTATTGATAAAGGTCCTTACATGCTGCATCGTTTGCCGCTCTCACTGCTTTCTTTGCCTCCCATTTAGCTTTCTTGAAAGTCAATCTTGTATCATTTGATGGGTTAATTCCATTTCCTTCCTTTTCTCCTTCTTCTTCTTTATAGCTTTTGTACGTCCCCATCCCACCACTATTCCTCTCCAGTATTCCTATCCCCCACACCAAATCTTGCCCTTCCACACACATTTTCTGCTACCTTCACCATACATGTTTTTACTCTTTTCCACATCTCGTTGGCCGGCCATGTCGATCTTTCACTATATCTATTCATCTGGATCTTTGTTATCTCTATTCAAGTGGGTCTTTGCTATCTTGATTCTTGTCACTGTTGAAACCAAACTCTTCTTCTCAAACTTCTGTATATCAATTTTTGCAACTACTGGTTTGTACTGTGTTGCAACAGTCCTGATGGTATCACTTTACAGTCCTTAACTAACTTCCAATCACGTCCTTTGATAATGACAAAATCAATTTGTGAATAACGACCTGCACTCTTGTATGTTATGCGATGAATTTCCTTCTTCTCAAACCAGCCTTTTAACCAGGTGTTAACTATCTTCCATCCCTCACCTGCGCACATCTCCAAGAGTTATTTCATTCTTTGTTCTGACGCCCATATCCAAATTTCCCTATAAACCCTTCTTTGTCTCCCAACTTTTGGACCAGCAGTAATTGGCCAACGCTGTTGCGGTAACCCAGCCATTTATATTATATTATTACTTCTATTAATGTATTGTCCATTGTCCTGTAACTTGTTATTAATTTATGGCGAAGCTAATAAAATAAAATAAAAAATAAAATAAAAATAACACAATCAATGCCACTTCAGGTGCTTCTCTTGTTGTCAATTCTAGTAGGTTGTCCCGAAACTCTTGCTTCACTTCTTCGCTGAGACCACTTTGCGGTGCATATGCAGATACTATAAAAAGCATTTTTCCTTTACATTGTATAATGGCTCCAATTAATCTCTCGTTCATTCTAATCACTTCCACTAGAGTCTTCTTCAACACTCCGGAGGATTATTCCGACTCCATTTTTCTTATCCTCATTGCCGAGGTAGTACAACTTGCTGTCCGCTCCAATCATAGGCGTACGGTTTTACTCACCTCTGGTTTTACTCACCTCAAATTAATCAGGCTATGACCAAAGAACTCATTTGCCTTTTCATTTACATATGGAAATTCGTTGTAGTAGATTCCCTGGTCTGATATTTTGAATTGAAGTGAGTAAAATTCCGACTCAGAACGCGTCATTCTGATGCGCAGTCGTCTCACAGTCGAGATTCGCCATCTGTGTATTATGAAGTTAGTTTAAAGTAGTTTTCCTGGTTTGCGTGCTGTTGGTACGTAAACGACAGAATAATTTGAATATTTCTGTAATGCTGTTGCACGCCTATGCCTGACTTTTCATGCGAAACTTGCATTAATGTCACTAGATATTATGTGACTGTAACATGTCAGAGAGCGAAGAAGAATTGGCTTCTAAGAATAATTCTTAGAATAATTAGTTCTAGCTTGATATCACGAGAATTGCACGTGAAACCTATCTTCGCACAACAATAGGCCAAGACTGAACGGAGAAAATGCCATTGTCGCACCAATAATTTCACCGAAAATATATTTTATTCTTTAAGAATTAGACTGAATGATTATTTAGTAACTGATAATCTGAATCCTGATTATTATTATTATTGACCTACGTGTAGGTTAAAAAACCGACAGAAGTAAAGGAATGCATGGAATGTTTGAACGCCCACACGCCCACGTTTCGACCAATACTATTTAAGAATGGAAAATCTTTCGAAATCCCTCGCCACTTGATGATCGCTTATTGCGTGAAACAGGTTGTAGTGGATACCTTGAGGTAAGCGAAAACTATATATATATATATACATATAGAACAAATTGAGGGTTGCTTCGCGTGTGCCTAAAAGATATAAACAAAATCTCGACGTTTCGAGCTAAAGCCATTCGTCAGGAGAAATTAGTAGGCAGATAAACACATTACAGACAATCGTCATAACAATCATAACAAAATAGAATTAATATGTAAAGATATAGACTGCGTGCAGGCTTCGGCCCGATTATAGGGTCGAAGGCCTGCGCACAGGCGTTACACTTATCAAAGCGCTATAAATGTCGTACAAGGGAAGGGAATAGGGGATATAGAGGAAAGCATATAAGAAGTATTTAAGAGAAAAGAATGAGCTAGATGAAGGAGAGGCGCTCATTGATACCATCAGGCTGAATGGTGCCAAGTTTAAAAATGAGACGCTTTTCTTGCTTCCGACAGGAATCATTGCCACCAATAATGGGATGAATGGCGCATATTTTCATATCAGAAAAGGAGTGGTTGGCACTGTTGAAGTGCCTAGCAACCGGTTTGTTGCGCACATTGTTCTTAACATCACGCAAGTGCTCAGCAAACCTATCGCCTAAACGTCTTCCAGTCTCTCCGATGTAGAGCAAGCCACATTTGCTGCAAGAGATGCAGTAAACGAGGTTGGAGGAGATGCACGTGAAACTGTGCTTGATGACAAACTGAGATTTTGGAGCCGAAATACAGGTGGCGAGGTTTAAATGCTTACAAGTGTAGCACTTAGCACGACCACAGGAAACAGTGCCAGCTGGTGACACAGAGTCCTGTCGCAGTGAGCTGTGCACTAGGGTTTCCCGGATGTTTTTACTGTGTCGGAAAGAGACTAGTGGGGTCTCGGAGAAAATGGAAGACGTTGCAGGGTCATTTTTAAGTATATTAAATTCCGGCAAATGATTCCCTTAAAATGAATGAATCTATCGCTGCTTCAAGTTCATGTCACTCTCAGTGAATCTTCAGGCGATTAAATTCAGTTCGTTAATGATGGCATGATCGATAGTTTGCTGACATGCACCGTCACTGTTCGCGCGCGCAAATATCTCGCGATATGATGGCGGCATTTCGCGAACATCTCGGGTCTTTCGTTCAATACTTTATGTTCGTCTGCTTCCATTATACAAAGTTTTTCTTCGATATGCGCCAGCATACTTCAGAATAGACCATTTTATTATGAAATCTTTATCATTTCTCTTTAATTCCCAGATGTATTTCGACAGCTTCGTATCCTTTTCATATCTACGAATATTGATAGATTTGTTGTAATTTCGATATCTTTCCTTAAAAGTAGTCGCCGTCATTCCTATATATGTATTCTTTCGTTATTCCGTCATCGGGTGACGTTACTTCGACCTTAAATTGTAGACAATGTTTTTAGTTAAACAGTTTTTTTGTTTGGAAGGCATTCACTCGGTTTCCTGCAGTTGCAATTATCTGAGCTGGTTGGAGTAGTTGTGGTTTTTGACAAGATTTGATTGTCAACGTACAGTGGTTCGTTGTTTGGCTTTCTGTAGGGTGTGAATTTTCCATTTTTCAAATTTAACGTAACATCTTGAAAGTTTACAACTTGATGGTTAACCCGGGCTGTTATCTTCAAACCAATTTGGCCGAAGATGTCATGTATAAGATCTTCTGGCTTTGTCCGCATTCCTTCCGTTTACGCCTTAAATTAATGCAAGGCCGTCGCCGGTCCCGGTATAATCCGTCGTCGTCGATAATAAACAATAAACAATAAACTGGATTCAGTGAACAAAATCGAACGAAGATCGTCTCGAACGAGGCCTGAAACTCGGAGTAGCGATCGTAAATTTTAAAATATAAACAATAATATATTTGCTCTGCTATATGTTTGGTATTGAGCACTCTTATATCTTCTACAACAAGCCCATTTTTGGATTATATATAATATATATATATTTTTTCGCTTACCTCAAAACTGGTCTGCAACAGGCTGTTTCATCTGTAAAAGAATCATCAGGCAGATGAAACAGCCTGTTGCAGACCAGTTTTGAGGTAAGCGAAAATCTATAATTTGCTCTAACTATATGTTGTCGAGCATTCTTTGCGTTTCGTAGACTTAACCCTACACGTATATATATATATTTCGTAGACTTAACCCTACACGTATATATACATATTTCTAAAATTCAAAATACAAACTAGGAAACTCATGACCCGTAGCGGATCTACATATTTGATATAGACTTGCTCAAATTTTCTCCTTCAATTTTTACAGCGTAGATAACATCAATCTTCAAAATTCCAACGCCAGTGAGCGTACAAAACGAATCATTTTAGAAGTCATGTACAAACCTTGCAATTCGGCCTTTATCAGATCTAAAACACTCGGCTGCGCCTCGATGTTTTAAATCAGATAAAGACCTCTCACGCGGTTTGTATATATTACATTATATATAAACAGTTAAACAATGCTACTTGATGGTGTTGCATTGTATAACTGCGCATCGTTACATCAAAAAGAGATTTTGAGTTTCGTTTAATCCATGTATCGTTGTTGCTGAACAGAAATGAGCTACGGGCGTGTTTGATAATCTTTTTCTTGTTGATCAGTGATGGGTGTTATAGTCTGAGCCCAGCAGATAGCTTTATTCAGCAATTCTTCCGTGATAGATTTCCGCGATGTCAAAAGAAATAACAGTGTGGTTAGGCTTATCGTTAATGGTTTCGAACCAGTCAATTACCGATTGGGAATTTCTCCAAGTTCACTTTTTGCGGGGTTTATCAATCGAAACTTTGGGTTGTCCTCGAAATTTTCCTTGTGGTCCTTCGCTGTCACAAACGCCTCACGGTCTGCCATTGTTTCAATACGGTTATCCCTAAGCTCTTCGTTTACGTTATCTAACATGTCTTTCTCTCCGAGTTTGTAAGATTTGGTAATGTTATCTTTCAATATCTTGTCGTATAGACCTGGCGTAGTTTCGTAAAGATTTCTTGTTTTATCAGCAAATATATACATATTAGATGAAGAATTTACCATTTTAAGATCGTTGTTAATTTTTGTAAGGAACGGGTCGTTTACTTTTCGAAACTTTAATCTTTCGACCATAAGGACGAGATCGTCTTCAAATCCTTTCATTTCCTTGATAGGAGGTGGCCATTTTTTCGATTTTAAGCCAAAATTGCTTTGCTCATACTTGCTTTTTCCGTTTAGGAAGAAATGGGCTTTCCATCTCATTCTGGTTGCAACACTTTCCACTTTCTCGATAAGACGTAATCGGTACGTGTCTGCATGCATACGAAGGCAATCCAATATTTTTGAGCGAGTAATCAAACAGAATCCGGCCTGTTCATTTTAAGCGTTAGCTACACGAACTAGAGTGCACAACTGATTGCCATGTGAATTATCACAAGCTTTTGTAACGTATAGTAAAGGGAGTACTCAATATTTAAAATGCAGTAGAGCGAATGTAATTACTGTTTTTACTTAAAATGATGATCGCAGATAATGATCGCAGTTATGATGATCGCAGTAATGCGTGAAACTCCGAGTAGAGACAAAGAAACATTTTAGCATGTTTGTCTGATATTAATTTTTTTTATTATATTTATTTATTTATTTAAAACATATTTTTGCACGGTAACTAATCAACCATAATAACTTAAAATACAGTCAAACAGGGTTGCTTTTCATTACGCCGTGCTTATAGCAATAAGATTAAAAAAAATAATATATAGAAAATCCCTCCCCCACCTACTAGCAATTTCTTCCCCAAATCTCCCTTATTTCCCCTCATACATCAAATGAGATAAAATACATTATTTATTTTTACTTTGATTCTACACTTATATCAGCAGCATATCCAAAAGTCCTTTTGGCATTGAATTGTTCAGAATTAGACATTTTAAACATATCTGAAATGTTCCCAGGACATTCGCATACAAGAGCTTTTGATACATATTTTAGTTGCTGCTTCTTTCGTCTTTCCGCAAGCGTTTTCCAATTTAATTTTTTTTAAATATCTGAGGAGCGTATTTCATATGAATCACCTGTAATGACTCTTGCAGCTCGGTTTTGAAGTTTCTGTAGTTTTCCTTTCAAGGATTCACCACAGTTGCTCCATACCATATAACAACAATCAAAATGTGGTTGAACTAAAGCTTGGTAAAGATATTTAAGAGTTATTATGGTTGAAACATATGGCTTGACACGGCATAACATGCCAATGCCTTTTGACGCATTTTTACAGTGATGTTGTCGATTTGCTTATCCCAGGTTAAATTTTCATCAATTAATACGCCTAAAGTATTTTTTTGAGTTCACTTGATTTAATGTTTTCCCATCTATAGAAACATTGATATCTTGGGAAAGTCTATTCAACCTTTGACGGGTTCCAATGACCATGTACTCGGGTTTTTTCACATTCATTGTTAATTTATTTGAAAGAAGCCATTCATGCATGAATGCTATTCAATTCATAATTCAAGGCTTCTTCCAAATTTGATAAACTACGAGAACGCACGGTTATATTTGTGTCATCTGCATACATTGCAGCATGTGAAGACTCCAGACTACGGTGGTCGGATATTTACACCCGGGTATGTGAAAACACAGTGGAATCCAAAGTCGGATAATTTTCAAGATTTCCTAAATTCATTGGAAAATAGTGATGAAAAGAGATCGGGCTACTCTGAGGCAGTGTCGTGGAATTATTTGGACACTGAAAGAAGTTCAGAACTATCTGGTGAACAAAAGGATGAAGAATTTCAACTGGCAGAGATAACAGTTTCCGGGGTGTTAGGTTGGTTCACTGGTCAACAACATCGACCAATCAATGGTGACCCATTAACTATTTTTGTGAATTTCGACCATGATTGCTTAGTTCGTCAACCCAATCACACGATCTGCTTTCCATGTGTTGGTGCTTGTGGAAGAGAGCTAACTTTTCCAGTTGGCCACATGAAAGATGGTGAGGACTTCCGAAAAATATTTATAACTGCCTTGTCTAAAGGGCAAGCTTTCTCAAGGCCATAGATTAGGGTACGTACTGTAGAGTAATGTTTGATATTAGAAAAAGGTTCTCGTTGTGTGACAGAAGCTAGACTTTAACAAAAGATGCAAACAATGGCCAGAATAGACTGTTTTACTTCGGATAGTAATGTATAGAAGGTTGGTGTTTTATCCCTATACAGCTGCTATCATTACATTTTTGTATGTAAAGGTTATGAATTTTAGTTTTATGCGTTGTAGTCGTATTATCTGTTAAAATGTTAAAAACGCCAAGGTAAAAATACTGATTATATCGGAATGATATGCAACAAAGAACTATAAAACAGTTCTTCTGAAACATTTGTTGACATTTACCCTGGTTCCGCCACATATTTACATGTAGTGTTGTTTGGCTTTGACGAGCAACACAATATGATATTACTCTGACTTGCAAACAATATAACCAATAAAACAATTTTTATACTTAGTCAAGGATATTTTTGTAGTTCATTGTTGCAATAGAAGTAAGTTCTGTTCTTGTTGAAATTGTTTAACGGTACGTTCTTTTGATTAGATTTATACTATTCATAAAACATATTGTTCTGTTGTAATGAGTCATGACCATCGTCTATTTTTTCACGTAACTTCCTATAGTTTGTAGTTTTCCTATAAAAGCAAGGTGTTTCATTTTATCTTACTAGTAACTCGAAACGTCAAAAAGTATTTTTTACCTTTCAGATTGAGTGACTGTCGTGAACATCAAGCATAAATATTCTACGCCGCGGTCGGTGCTAGACCCCCCCCCCCAAGGTTAAAGATTTTAATATAATAAGTTGCCTTATACTAAATTTGTCTAGTCACTGACTGATAGTACGTTATTATGTATCTTTTCACTATTGCAAGGGAATTCAATTAACTTTATCCATTAGCTGCTATATGCATCAGTGTTCTGAACATGTCAAGTGCTTCTTCTCAATCTTTAGGGTGTGAGATTGAAAGATTATTTCTGACGTACTCAAAGTATTCTTGATGGTCATCTTCTAACTCATCTTCAATTATGTGCTCTGAAGCAAATTCGATCTCTGCTTCAGGTAGTCGAAATAAGTAATCTCTCGATCCATGAAGCTGTGGTAAAAAATAGAGAGAGTCTGGCCGCCCTGATATGGTATCGTGCCTTGATTTCCGAATTCTGTGCGAATTCCAATGCTCTTTCACTGAGTCCAGCTCAGTCTGCAATAACTTGTGAAAACAAAACCATAAACATTCCTTATTCAATTCACAAGCTGTGTCCACAATCCCCTGTGATTCCAAGTCCTTAAAAAAATTCCTCCACCACTGGCTATGATTCTTTTCAAAATATGCCCACCATCCTTCGATTCGTTGATTTCTTGGAGAAGGTACATATCGATGAGCCTCGGGGTTATCACGGAAATACGCCTGTAACGCGGCTGCGGTTCCATTTTCAGTTCCTAAATCGGTCACTAATTGTACTGGTGCAATTTAATTTGATGTGAGCAATTTTAATTTGGTTTACGCTGAATATATAGTGTGACAGTTGTGGGCCACCGTACCAGACAGTTCAGAAGATCGTTAACATAAAATAAAAACAAGAGAGGACCAAGGTTGGATCCCTGTGGGACACAACAGTTAACCTTCCGAGGAGACGATGTCGCATTATTTACCCACATTCTCAAACTACTTGCCAAATATGTAATATTTTTTCACTTGAAGGACACTTTACACAAATGATGTGGAGAAGAAGTGAAAAAATTGGCGTTGGGGAGGCCGGGCGAGCAAACGGCAAGTACTATCTCGTTGCATCATATTTTCCTCCTGGAAATATAGACGGCCAATTCAAGAAAAATGTGTTTAATATCAGTAAGTGACTTTTGTTTCTCGGCTATTTAGTAGTTTTGCTCTGCGCAAAATTTCATAATAAATATTATTGAACATGAATATGTTCTTCAGCGATATGTGCGGCGCGAGCATCAGGGTGCTATAGACTACGGGAGAAAAACGTGCCTATTAACTTTAGCACCAGTTTTAGTTCCCAAATATGCTGTTAGCCGTTCAAAATTGCTTTTTATTAAACTGATTATTCGTGTTGACAAGTGTCGCATATTGATTTGGCCGACGAAAAGCGTCATATGGACCCTCCACTCCCTTTGAAATGTCGACACATTTATCCCGAGGCACACGCGCAGGGAGTAAGCCTGTGGATCTAATTCTGCAGCTCGGCTATTTACACCCGGGTTAAGGAAAGCAAAGCAAATTCCATATGTATTCATCTTATGGAGCCACAATGGATCTGCCGGCCGCACTACAAGCTTTAGACCATTATGGCTCCATAAGATGAAGTACTTTCTGCAAAATCTAAAGTCCATCAATGATCGCGGCCGCGTGGCCATGTTTCTTAGGTGGACCATTGAAGTGGACCACCAACTGGTCTCAAAAATAGGGCGAATTGTCGGGATCGGAGTGGAATGAGCGAGTTTTAAAAAATGCCGAAAACTCTGAGAATGGTAAGAGCTGTGAAACGAATTTTATTGCTATGATAATAAGATAAATGATAATAAGAAATCGCGATATCATTAGGCCAAGGAAATGTAACCTTAGGGAAGTTTTTAATTATTGTAATAATTATTATTAATAATTATTATTAATAATTATTATATAATTATTGAAATTACATAAGTGTCGGCTACGGCGTAGCAAGAGTCATTCCATGTAGACTATGGGATATATTGGACGCCATTTTGTTAACAGGATTTTGCAGGTCCTCTATAGATTGTGACCTTCCATTGTGAGCTTGTGGAGGGCGCACCATGATGTGTCATGCACCGTAGGACTTGCGCGAGCGCGCTTTCTTTAAAGAACTCAACAAAAGCGCTTCCAAATGTAAGCATTGCTAATTAAAACTGAAATTGTTCAGCACATTCTGTTACATAAAATGTTTTGTGTCTTTTCTTGTTCAACACTCCTCAAGAGGATGAGATTTGAAAAACAGTAAAGCACAAAAGGTTTATGCAAAATGCATAAATATAGCCTTCCAGAGTTCAGCATTTTTGTGGTTAGCCCGCTTGCGGGATAAACACATAGTTACTGAAAACTGCGATAGTGGTGGTGTTAATTTGTCTGTCCGGATTTCACCTGTACTCCGGTTACATATAGAGATCATGGAAGCGGTTTTTTTGTGCGAATTGTATACTCTACAAAATCGAAAATGTAGAAGAACCATCGAAAAAATGTTACGCGATATGGAGCTGTAGTATAGGTATAAAGTTGACTTTTGTTTTTTTGACATCATTGATATTCTATTTGTCTGCGCTCTCACGTTTAAGGAAATGTCCTTAAAACAACGAATTTCACATAGTTTTAAGGAGCAATCCATGTTTTAAGGACTTTTTAAGGAATTTAATAGCTTCCTACAATTGTGTGCAAAAATTATGAGACTTTTCAGGTTTTTGTTCATTGAAGTGCGTCAGCCTCCCCCCCCAGCCCCCACTAACAATGTTGATAAAAATGGGGTGAATTTTCTCTTTCTACTCTTTCTCACAACATTGTATTGGGGGCGAGGGGTAATTTATGCGGTTATCTCAATAATTTTTTCTCCCGATTGTCTGGATGTAGTGAGTGATGGAGAAGATCATCTATATCATCTATATATATAAAGGAATATATGCTGTTTCTGATACAGTATGGATCCTCTGGCACTTCTCACTATCGATGTTTGGAAGTTGAAAAAAAATAATGATGACGTCATATCAGGCTATTATGACGTCATCTTTTTTTTAGTATTTTATTATTTCTTATCTTAATTGGTTACCAATTTTTGAGTATTAAATTCGCAGATTAAAGATAGGTCAATTATAAACGGAAAACCATATAGTTGCACAACTCGCAATATTTTATTTCGCAACATCAACTTGGACAAATCTCGCCATGATAAAGTCAAGAAAGACAGTGCTAGTGAGAACTTCACTGTATATGACGTATTTATTTCAAGAGAAAGGAGTTAGAGGTAGCCAGCTTTTACAAGCATTTCCGGCTAAATACAGTAAGGCAACAATATACCGTCACGTGAAATTGCCCATTGACAACGACGACCGACATGACAAACGCAAGTACAACAAAGGACGTCCATGAAAATGAAGTATTCACGAAGAGCGAAACCTTCGGAGAGAGTTGCGAAAATTAAGAGCAACAATCGGGCCGTTTTCAGCATCTAGACTTCGAACAGCAGCGGGTATAAGTCCTGAGGTTTCACTGTGGACCATTCGAAGAGCCCTCGACTCATTTCTTTGTGTCTATCACGTATGGAAAAGGAGTGATAGCTTGCGATCAGTTCTTTGAACGCTTGACCGGAGAGAAATTTGCTGAGTACGTTTGTGATCACTTCCCACAAATCTTTTCCGAGAGCGCGAATCCCATTGGGAAGCGTTTTCTTCAGGATGGTGACCCAGTTCAAAACAGTGCTGCCTCAAAACGAGCATTCCAACAGGTTGAGGGATTTATGTTTTCCATACCGGCTCGAAGTCCAGATCTAAATCCAATCGAAAACCTCTTTCATTTAGTCAGTATCAAGACAGCTAGAGAAAGACGCTCTTGACATGGAGATGACAAGGGAAAACTTCAAGCAATTTTCAGCGAGAGTAAAAAAGACGGTGAAAAACTTTCCCATAAGCACGATCGACAACATCATTATTTCTATGGGCAAACGCGTTACAACGATTGTCAAGAAACGAGGACAAAGACTTAAGTATTAATGGGTTTAAAAAGGGATTACAGCCATGAGCGTTCAATTTCAAATCTATATTGATATTAAATACATTTATTAGTGAAACGAAACATATTTCTTGTGTACTTGTCCTTGCATGTCACGGTTTACTCTTGTCATTATGCGATTGTTTTCGCATGCAAAAAAAACAACTTTACCAACCAAAACATAAAAAACTCAATTTCTACACGTTACACTACACGTTACACCACATGTTACACATCAGACTATACAAAAATATAGAAAAATTAACGTTACACACACTACAACCGACAATACTTATTAAAAGATAATATACTGTTTACTTTTATAAAATGCAGTGTAACGTGTCATTTTTACTATATATTCTATACACTCTCAAGTGTAACGTGTGTGTAACGTGTAGTATAATACGTGTAGTATTTTCACCACTCAAGATACCTCAATATATATAGTCTAGGACCTGTATAGGAGTTTGTATGCGTTTCATTTAACACAGGCAATCTCAAGTGTTTTAGGGTAAACTGACCATGGCGGTCAACATGGCATATGTGCGAAAACCTGAATCGGGGACGAAAGTCCTGAAAATGACCCCGCCCTGAAACGGCAGTGCCGACATAGCTCTAACTTCCGAAAAGCAAAAGCGACAGCCTTTCTGAAGTGCTTATAGTGTTTAGAAGGGTTGCTTTTAGGGGTAGTTATTGGAAGGAAAAATTTGTCTAAGTATAATATTTTACAAGAAAATGACCATGCACCACCACAGGTCAACTGCTAATTATGCATGAAATAACTAATATACCTTGCAAAGATTAAATTTTCTTATTTCCTAAAAATTTTTATCATGGGATGAAAAACTAAGCTTAATTTAATATAATTATTGTAGATTTCATAAGGATTGACATTGTTTTGTTTAAATATAATACATTTTATTTCACTTACCTCCCACCAAAACACGATTTCAGCCATATTTTGCCGTCTTGGTTGCTTTTTATCGCCAAGTCTCGCAAGTATCATCCAATTGTTGTACTTTTACATAATGATAGATGGCTAAAGAAGATTTCAACCAAGTTTCGTCAAGTTTTGAAGCAGTGCAGTGTATTTTATCTTCGATGTTGTGTCCTTCCATATTTCGTCAAATATGCGGCCATTGCAATGCCTCGCCGCTTCTCTGCCCGATAAATGCCACTTCTTCGTCTTCATATGTATTTAGATTACAGTATCCAAGAGTACTTCATTGTAGAATAGTCCCAATCGAAAAATTGAAAACATTAGTGGCACTCCCACAACACATTTAGGATCAGAATCAAAAACACAAGTTTAAAAATAATTTGAAAGTCACGCGCAATCTTCGCGAAAACTCCTCGTGTCGTGGACCACTTGACAGGGGGGGGGGCCAATATTTTCACGAAACGTTTGTTCGCCACATATTTTTGTATTTTTATGATTTATGATAAAAACAATAGAAAATACGGCAAAAATGTATTGTTTTTATCATAAATCATAAAAATACAATAAATATAATACATTTACTTGGGTTCTGTGGTGGCGAACAAACGTTTCGTGAAAATATACCCCCTGTCAAGTAGCCCACGAGGAGTTTTCGCGAAGATTGCGCGTGACTTTCAAATTATTTTTAAACTTGTGTTTTTGATTCTGATCCTAAATGTGTTATGGGAGGTTTTTTCCTTTCAAGTGCAACTAATGTTTTCAATTTTTCGATTGGGACTATTCTACAATGAAGTACTCTTGGATACTGTAATCTAAATACATATGAAGACGAAGAAGTGGCATTTATCGGGCAGAGAAGCGGCGAGGCATTGCAATGGCCGCATATTTGACGAAATATCGAAGGACACAACATCGAAGATAAAATACACTGCACTGCTTCAAAACTTGACAAAACTTGGTTGAAATTTTCTTTAGCCATCTATCATTATGTAAAAGTACAACAATTGGATGATACTTGCAAGACTCGGCGATAAAAGGCAACCAAGACGGCAAAATATGGCTGAAATCGTGTTTTGGTGGGGGGTAAGTGAAATAAAATGTATTATATTTAAACAAAACAATGTCAATCCTTATGAAATCTACAATAATTATATTAAATTAAGCTTAGTTTTTCATCCCATGATAAAATTTTTTAGGAAATAAGAAAATTTAATCTTTGCCAGGTATATTAGTTATTTCATGCATAATTAGCAGTTGACCTGTGGTGGTGCATGGTCATTTTCTTGTAAAATATTATACTTAGACAAATTTTCCTTCCAATAACCACCCCTAAAAGCAACCCTTCTAAACACTATAAGAACTTCAGAGCTATGTCGGCACTGCCGTTTCAGGGCGGGGTCATTTTCAGGACTTTCGTCCCAGATTCAGGTTTTGCACATATGCCATGTTGACCGCCATGGTCATTTTACCCTAAAACAGTTGAGATTTCCTGTGCTAAATGAAACGCATACAAAACTCCTATACAGGTCCTAGACTAGTACTATAATATAGTTCATCAACGAGAACTAGGTTAAAAATCCTCATCCAACAACACTAGCTCTACAAAGCAACGTGGGCGTGGCACCATTTCCTTTGCTCTTCTTCTCGGATTGCGCTGTTCAGCTCGAATACTCTCCACTTGACAGACATCGTCTCTGTTTCTCTTTCGTCCACCTGACCATTTCTACCGTAGTAGACGATTGGACGACTGCTTGTAGCAAAAATTGGGATGTCGCTACCGATACGTACGTCGCTTGAGTATTGATTCTTGGGCGCAGGGAGGTGAACAATGTGGCCTTCCAGAAGCAAAAGGAAATCTTTCCAAGTGATCAGAGTGGAACTCCAGCGAAAATCATTCAGATATATAACTTCGTGTTCTTCCTCCCCTACCCAGCCATATTTGTCAACAGCAGGATTGACAAACGTCTTAAACAACGCACACAAAGGATTTAGGAGGAAGGACTTTCCACTATTGGCCCAACCAAGCAACATTAAATTTCGGAACTTGCCCCTGCCTTTCATCAACAGATCTTTGATGACCGATCCAAAGACAACCGGGTGAATATTGTTGTTCTTCAAAACCTCTCGCGCACAGTTGATCCACTGAAAATCGCAACCCGGAACACAATCTGAAGAATGAGCTTCACGGACCAACTACATTCTGCTTTTTTTCTCCCTGTCAATCTTCGCTTGGGCGTTTTTCATGAGCCAAGTGTTCTTAATCAGCTCCTCGACGGCTTTATTAGATCGACTGAGGATAAAATTCGCTAACTGTTTCTTTCCCTCACGCTTCTGACCCTCGATGAGTGCCAAAAGTTCAGTGTAATTCTTCACTTGGTTAGCAGCAATGAATTCAGAGACCTCTAAATTGCTGATACGCTTAACATTTCTGTTTTTTTTGGCCTGTTGATTGTTGTTACCCATTGGAGTGCTGGATGAGCGCTTTCTAGTCGAAGAGCGGTATGCACGGACACATTTGGACGTACGCGGTGACCCAATTTCTGCGAGATTGGGGTGGCCGGGAGTTAAATAAACTTCCGAATCCTTTTTGGTAACATGTTTGTAGGCTGTGTAATAATTGTCATGGCCATCCGAGAAGTTTAGAATCACACCTTCACACTCTTCCAGCGTTTAGGGCCACTTAATTTGACACAGAGATGATAGTGTACACCGGATGTATTTTCATGCAGTTCTAGGCTGCAAGCCCAGTGTTCAACAACGGCTTTTGTTGTCGATTTCTCGTTGAAGTAGGCCACGACCTGCTCACCAAAGCTTTGCCTTGTGGGAAATTTGCTCTGATCCGCCCGACTGTATGTCACCAAATATACTCGTCGCACATTATATTTTGAGAGACGCTTGGTTTGAAAATCGTCATCTTCACTCTCATCCATTTTCTGTGGCCAAAAGTGTAGTTAGAATTCAATCTAGTTTGGCAAGCAATATTTGAGGAATATTCGGACGTATCACAAAAAAGTGGAAGCACATTATTATCATTAAAATTGTGTTAAATTACTGGCTGCTTACGGCTTACCCGAACAGAATTTAGGGAGATTTAACTTTACATTACACCTTTGCGAAATATTTGATTATGCTATTGCGCTTACATAGGAAAAGTGATAAATTTAAAGTTAATGGATGAATATTGGGAAAAACTACGGAATGTGAGAGCGCTGAATTACTGACGCCTAAAAATATACCAAAGTCTGAAGTCAAACGTAGTGTTATTACTTTTCGAGCACGTTTTCTACTTAATATATTGTACCATTGACCATTTCTATATTGAAAAGTACCCGAAATATCCTAGCATATATAACTATTTATCCAATTATACTATAATAATAATAATAAAAAAGTCTACCCTGACAGGCTTTGTATACTATTAATATTATACCATAGAAGTCACCAACTAAAATTAGATGGAGTATAGAATGCAAATATGATCTAGTATTAGAAGCCAAGGAACTGTAAATCAAAAGCTGTAAGATGTTTGTGGAAAGAAGCTCACGGAATGAAATATAAGCAATGGATGAATGGATTGTTTTGTGATGTTGTACACATGCTCTAGGAAGATTGTGCTAACAACAAACACATTTTAGCCATAACATTACCTGCATTCTACTTACTATATTCTGCATTGAAAAACTGGAAAGTGATTAGCCTGCATAGCTGGCAGTCTACTTGCGATACGGAACACTCCTCTTTCTTGCTTCGCCCCCCTTTCGCCTGTTCCGCAATGGGCAGACAGTCTGCCACACGGGCTAGAAGTGATGAATTGACAACCAGGACATAAAATGTGCTGCATGGCAAAATAACACTTTGAGTGGCAACCTAATACATATAATTTAATTGTTAAAAAATTGCTGAAAACCTATAATTTCTTGTAGTATTGGCATTATAGGGAATATCATATTTTATAACAGTGTCCAAACATTCTTCTGAGATGATATTTCATATGACAAAATTAACCAGGAAACTCTTGCTGTCCATTAGGCTAACCACATGTACGCTGTGCGTCAACCTAATTTTCAATTTTTGCATTGCTGAATCAGCGGAATCAGGTAAAACATACACTTGGGAAAGGGTTTTATCGCGGGGGCTGGAAGGGGAGGGGTGAAAAAACGAAGGAAGCTTCCCCACTTTCCTCCTTTCCTTCATTCTGTGCGCGCTCCCCCTATTCCCTCAAAACTTCGTGTAAGACTACTAAAAATACTCGCAAGCCTCTGCGGAGGAGAGTGGCACAATAGTGCATAATTGTTTGATTAGAAGGACGAGGGCTGCACACATGTATTTCTAGTTATATATATACACACCGCAAAACTAAAGTATAATCCTAATGTTTTCAAAGAATACCATCTACGACTATATTTGAAAGGTCCTGACTTTGAGAAAGTTCCGTTAATACGACTTTGATAATGGACATAATCTAAAGATCTCATGCGGTGGCTGTGAGAAAGATCATCTCATGGGTCAGTCTAAGCGCCAGTTTGGAACACGTTTAAAAGAACATCAAAAGGCTGTTTAAACAAGGGGAATCCCGCTGTGACAGAACATGCGTGAGAAGCCAATCATGCGATTCAGTACGATAACTGTAAAGTCATTACCAGAAATAATCACTACGGCAAAAGAACGTCGCCCAGACGACGCGTGGGATATATTAAAACAGGAATCATCATACTTTGAATAGAGATGACGGTAGCTATTTACCACAAGAGTATCTCCAACTTGTTGGCCGATGACGTCATCCCTTAAGTATATAAGAAGCTAAGATGCGACTTAAGATCATCCCTGATGAAGACACTAGACTGGAGTGTCGAAACGTTGGGTCGTGAATGCAATTCGACCGGGCTTTGCATTCATTTTCTTAAAAAAGAGTAGCGCGCGAAACATAAGTGATATTAAACCTGGTTGCCATGAACGAACAAACTTTACACATTTTTATTAATCTCTAAATGTATATTGCCAATATTGGTACGTTTAATGCTAGCCATAATTTCTTCTATTTCAGACTTTAGCCCATAGAGTAGCAGGTTAGAGCTATTAGAATTTCTCTTTGAAAATTCGACATTTTCACTTATGGATTGCACATTTCATTCTATTAAGCTAAGATTCCCTCATCATGTATTTGGACGGTCTGCACTTTGGCAAAGCGTGGTACTGCCTTGTTGCACTACGCAATATTAAGCAAAATATTTGCTCGAGAAGATCAAGAGGGGATGTTAATTTACAACAGTACGGAACCATGTGTCTTGCCGACAAGGGATTCGCTGATATCAAAGACTACGCAAGGATGCGAATGTAGGGATGAAGGTAATACATCTGGATCATCAAGGATTAGTACGGATACTCTAAGGTGGATTGATTCATTGATAAAATGAATGAATCAATTATCTACAAATTGTTCGTCCTGTAACTTGTAAGCCGTGAACAGCCGAACCTTTATTAAGCAGTACTCCTCGAAAATGACCATTTCATACAGACTTACTGGCTAACACAGGCCTACCACAAGCATGTTTGATTTGGTCGGTAAAGTAAACTTCGGATTTCAAATTATCAGTAACGAAATTAGATTTTAATTAGTACTTTGAAGTTATTCGATTTTCTTTACCGTTGAACTGTTAAGTTAAAGGCAATGATGAGCATTCAAATCTAATTTTATCATATTGTGATTTTTATATTGTAATTTTTATATTGTAATTTCTCTTATCTTATTTTAGTTACATTCCTGTGCCCGTTTCTTGTACACATGCAAATAATTAAGATTGGGATTCTGTGAAAAGTCGATAAATAACTCGGGGCATGCCAACAGCATTTAGTAATTTACATAAATAAATTCATTTTTCGGTATTGAGAAGTGACCGCTTAATATGAGTGGCTTGAAGGCGGCCGCTTAGTATCGTTTATTACAGTTTTGACTGTATATGGAAATAATAGCATCACAACAATATTTAGAAATTTATATATACATTTTTATCTCATCAGTTTAGATAATAGAATTTCAGTGTCCTTTAAATGCAGTAACTGATATTATTTGATATATTTCTCCCGGTAGTGATTCCAGAAGCTTTTCTACAGAAGCAGAGAAAGGCGACAGCTGACGGCGCGAACTATGGAACCAAAGGTTCGACTGTAAAATGGAATTGCAAGAATATTTACAAATATGAATGAAAGAATTCAGTTTGTTATATATTTTTGCATGAAGTAATAATTACGTGTTTTCCAGAAACTAACACAAATTATACAGTATTTATCACCATGTAAACATACAAAGAACTTCAGATTCCTTTAATTAATGGTAATTGTTCTAAATAATTTTTGTTTCTTCCGGTAGCAATTCCAGAAGCTTGGCTGCAAAAGCTGACAAAGGTGGCAACAGGCGTGAAACAATGGACCTTCAATAAACATGGCGGTACTTCAAAATCAACGGGGATTAAGATAGATATCCAAGCAGACGGGATACAGGATACCAAAATTCCTAGACCGCCGAAATCAACACTGAGTAGGGAGCGAACTCAAGATCGTGGGGCACAGAGAACATCACGGGCAAAAACGGATACATCGGGTACATTAGGGATAACAACCGGCACACAAAGAGGTATGATTACTGAACCATTTTAATAACTTGCATCATTTATTTAGTACTAAATGGAAGCAAATGGAGTACTCAGTAAATAAATAGGTTGCTGATGGGCTTTACAAGAACTGTAGAAACCCTAACTTGTTCTTCCTGGCTATAAGTCGGTGGCACAATAAATTAGGTGAAGCAGGTTTTCAATTTAATGAATAATTTTTAATCTTGTTTCACTTGACTGGGTGTTGCATGAGAGAGAACGCCAGGATTAAATTATGGAAAATCTACTAAATGATTTTATATATTTTCTGCGTATACATATATATACAATGGTAAATCTCGCCTATTAATTTAACTTAAAATCGGCTATACGTGAATCACAACTATAAGAACTAAATAAGAAAACAAAACATGCAAACATGTATATTATACACATTCATAGTATACATATACATATACATATAATGTATTCAAGAAAATAAACCTTGAAAAGGGAAATCGAGATGTTGTCCCTATTTTAACCCGGATTCTCAAAATATATACAGTTAGGTATCTGAAAAGCCAATAAATCGGGTTTCCCCACTACCCATTTCGGCAGGAAAAAATGAAGTATGTATAGTTCAATCTATTAACAGTAACTAGTCATCATTTACGAAACACAGTACATTTGATGTTTATATCATATCAAAACCAACATTACATATACCGGTATAGCATCTCTAAAAATGTGGAACCTCCTTCGCAGAAACACTTAGGGAAATCATAGAAATATTTATAAATTTTACATCGTTAAAAATGCACTAATGTAAATTTTGGGTATTTATATAAAACAGTAGAGCTGTTCCCAATGATTTTTTTGGGTAATAGTTTGATGTATAAAACATTTCGCTTATCGACAACAATACTATACAGCTTGAGACTGAAAATCTCTTACCGAAGTTAAATTGCTGTAGAGAGACGGTGTTGCCTTGTACCATTATGCTGTCTAAATAGCCCAATTAAACTTGACGGATCGTAAACTGTGTGTGTGTTTAAGATCCTTCAGGTTGTGTTTATAGTGTTGCAGGTGCATCTTTGCCGTTTTCACAACAATGTGTAAAAATAAAGTATTCCTATTTTAGAGACAGAAGACCAAATAGTATTAACACAGGAAGATGTAAATACAGCAGTGGAGGATCCACCTAGGATCATTATAGTTCCTGTTCCTGAACCCACAACACAACCTGCACAACGTAGACTGCAAGTACCAACTTCACCACCTGTGCCCTCTCCGCCACTTGTAAATACGGTACCACCTGCACAACCTAAAGCACCCGAACAACCAGGAAACCCGGTGCAGGCGGTTCTATGTGCTCCACCTACACGATGTGCACGAAATTCCATACCTGTCCCACCTGTGCCAATGGCACAACCCCCAACACCACAATCTGCTAGATCTGCATGAACAGCAATACCTGGATATCCTACACCATCTTTAAATCCTTCAACATCACTATACCTAGATAACTGGGATAATCGTTAGAATTGGATAACCAGCAAAGGCAATCAATCCTTAAACACAGTCCCTCAAATTATTCTTTTATTCGAAAAAGTTTGACTCGTGTCGTGTTTGTCGTACTCGTGTTTAAATTTTTCCAATGAGTTCATTTCATTTACAATGTTGTTGTAATAAAGCATTGGCTTGCTTGTATACAGCTTAATGTGGTTGAGCACAAATATAATCTTACTAGACCATTTTCATGTGTGAATTAAAACGGCTGTCAAACAAAATGATACTGTCGCATTTAACGTCTCGTTAGAATTCGAAAATCGCAACTGTTTGCAGGCGTGACAAAGCAAAAAATAAATATATATTAGGTATGTCTAGAAATTTCGTACGATGAAGGGAACACGTTAAAATTATGTTTATTTTATATTTCTTGTTTACTTTATTTTCTGGGTTTGGGTACCCTGTTCTTTCCTAGTAATACCGACGGTTTCCCGAGTACGCTGTACGTGTTCCCTTGGTACGATTAGTGAAAAGCTATAACTAGAAGTTACTATCGCAAGGAAAATGATGCATTCGCTTCTGGCATGCACAGAAGCACGTCTAATACAAAAGCAGGTTTTCCTTCCAGGCAATGTCCTCCTATAGGTAAAACCACTATAAACATTCCCTCACACTATATCAGAAAAATTCCACTATCAAAATCTGTTCGCATGCTCGGTAAATGCATGCTCAGTACGTAAAACTGAATAATTTTTCATCACATAAATATGTGGTGTAGTTTTAATATGCATAGAATTAACATCAATGCGAAATATGGTTTGATCACAGTTTGACTGGATCGCCTGACTGGACGTATTTATCAACATACGGCTAAAATTTGGGACCACCACTTTCTTCTAATTTTTCGTGGAAAAATCATATTTTTACCATGTATGCAAAAGTCAGCAAAACATTGAATGTATTATAGACTTTAAAGTACAAACTTAATAGAGCTGCTGCGCTTATTAGTCTCTACAAAAGTCATATTAGACCATTGATGGAATACGCTGATGTCATATGGGATGGATGTGGTGAAGGTGAAGCAAATATTTTGGAACTGTTTTAAAATATGAAGCAGCTCATGTAGTTACTGGTGCCATGAAAGGTACTGGTAAGAGGAGGTTACTGAGTGAGTTATGTTGGGAAGATATGAAAACTCGACGGATTATCTATAAATGAACTTTACTTTATAAAATAATCAACTCCTTGACGCCATCCTACCTGTATGATATTATGCCACTGCAAGTGAACCAGAGAATTCGAAGTGCTTACACACTTCGATCTAGTGAAAACTACTCTCTGTTTCCTACCCGAACAGAGCGTTTAAAAAAATCTTTTTTCCCATCTGCGATTGCAGAATGGAACGATCTCGATACCGACCTGCGTAACACCAATCTCTAGCCGTTTTGGCTCCATAGTACATACACGGTTGCGCATGGGTCAGTGTCAATTAAACTCTTACTTGTACAGAAAAACCATCTCCTTTCTGCAATTTTACAAGAAATGCCCCATAGTCAATTACACATTACTTCCTGTATTGTAGCCATTATGCAGATCAACGTCGATTTTTGATTGCCTCTGCTTCTCGGTTATTTGGTGCAAATTGGTATGGTTTTACCGATTCCCAAAAGATTCAAACATTCTTGCATGGTTCAGAGTTGCTCGATCATGAAGATAATCAAACAATCGGATGTTTGATGCTCAGTCATTTATAATCAAAACTAAGCGATTTTGTAGCATGTCAGACCAGTTGGTAAATTTTCCAAATGTAATCAACTGATTTGCAAGGAATGCGTGACTCTTTTGTTTCATTTACTTGTTTTGTGTGTACTTCCTCATATTTTGTTATTTCTTTTTGTCAGTATATCACTGGAACACAATCTCCCTCGATGAGCTGATAGCTCTTGGAGAAAATGTTTATTTTCAAAATATGTTTAAATAAAAAATATTTTGCATATGCAACCAAGCACACTCAATTGGCAAGTTGGTTACTAACAATAACTCTGTGTTCAGAATTAGTTGATTTTCAAGAGCATGAACGTAACGTAGCTACATGCGGTCTATCGACAATTTGATAGCTTTTTGATCAATTCATTAATATTATTTTGTTGTTTTTGAATTCATATTTGTTAATTGGTCACTTAATAGTTTTCCATATAGCTTTTCGATCCTTATTGCATTGATTTAACGCATTATTATAGTAATTGGTTTTGTATTTCTTTTCTTTCTTGTAATTAATTTGTAGCTTTTTTATACGCATTGTGAAAGTGATTACAACCGGTTTCACTGCATTTTCTTTAGAAAATCCCTCTTATGCATTTTTGTTTTAATTTCCGAATTTTTCCATAGTACATGTTCACTTCGTTCATCTTTTATCGTCTTCGCTAATGGAAGAAAGCATTGTACCAAACTAGACCTGCGTCAATCGTATCACCAAATGGAGGTCACTGAAGAGTCACTTGACTATATGTTTAGTGCCAGCATTAGTTACATCTAGCTCAATGGAGGCAACTTCACCTGTATTAGCAGCAGACTCGCATTGCAGGAGGTGCCTGCTATTCCTCAACTTGTAAGTGAGAGTCGTCCAGAGAAAATAACACCTGAGCCAGCAATTAGGGAAGGACGATGTCCAGATAGTGAAACAGCACCAACGAGACTTAATTTCTGAACTGAACAAAGAATACTTGGTTAAAGGTACTGTTTACTTTTTATTGTTAAGTGTTGCACAGACTGTCTATTATGACTATTTCAGGGTCACCGTTTGATGCCACATTGACCTCGTAGCAATGGAAAATAGCCACGGATATACGAGTGGACACTAAAATAAGGTATAAGTAATGACAGTGTCTGAATCTACTAAATTTAACGTAAAAATCGTTGATCCTTATTGGCAGTATATGACTGTATATAGAACAGTATTTCACCTTATTATTTACCTTTATACACCTTTATCTGTACGCCATGCATGTAATCGCTTAAGTAGCTATGTGTTTGCATATACTGGCCATCAAAATACCCTAGGCCTAGTACTTAATATCAAACATTTCAATAATGAGCATATACTGTATTTTATTGCAGATAATACTATGATATGAACCCGCAAACGGACAAAACGTGATATAGCTACGAACATAGTATTAATGTGGTAATTTGGTTTTCTGGCTGAAAGAGTGACTCAACGTCAAGGCCAATTAAGCAAAATACTTTCTCTCTCATATACAAGTGTTATAAAAATTACAACGATCAACTGTGACAGCAAAGAAAAACTCTGGTTAAAACATCATTCAAGCCGAGACAGATTGACGTCGATGACAATGAAACTTCTACGAAAGAATTAAAAGAAAATTAAAAACTATATAAAGACACAAACGTTTAAAATTTGACGTCAAACACCTTTTGCAAACGTCAATCAGGCAAATTATATATAGTATATATTCTTTATTAACCTTATTATTTGATGATGTTCTGTATGACGTCATGATAAACAGTAGCAGTATATTATTACTCAACCATTAATCGATAAATTAAGTATGGTTCAGATATAGAAACTGATAAAATATTATGCTGTAAAGTAATATCATAAACTAATATATTGTAAGCCTTGTAACAACACAATGCCTGGGAATAAAAATTCATTATACTGATAAATATTGTGTATCTCTAGATTATTATAAAGCAACTCAATTTTGTAACTAGCCGAAAGTTTCCACCATGCATCTGTTTATCCTTGGCCATTTTTTATTTGCTTGTCAGTTTTCTTTTAAAACTCTGCACTATCCTTGGGATCTCTGAGTCCATTATTGGACATGCTTTAACGTGGGCAGCCCATGATATTTCAACAGGTGAACAAACAGAATACTTAGAGACACTTCCTCCTAACCAATCATGAGGCGCAATACAATACAAACAATTTATTTAGCGCATATAACTTACAAGATGTTAAGGATCATATTACTTACACTAAGCTCACTTGCACTAAGCGGTGTTTCATAAATATTTCTAGTTTTATCTTCGAAAACGACAACATTGGGAGACAAATTAATTCTCCTTAAATTATTTGCAAAAGATTCCTCAAATTGGTTTTTCGTGCTTCGAAATTGGATATTTTTAATAAGGTTTAAAAGGTCGTCTTCGAAAGGTATAATCTCTAAAATTGTTGGAGGAGTTTTGTTGGAAGGCAGTCCGAAAACTTTATTTTTGGATGAATTTTTAGAAAAATAACCCTTTCGGACTACCTTCCAACAAAACTCCTCCAACAATTGTAGAGATTAAACCTTTCGAAGACGGCCTTTTTAACCTTATTAGTCTAGGACCTGTATAGGAGTTTGTATGCGTTTCATTTACCACAGGCAATCTCAACTGTTTTAGGGTAAAATGACCATGGCGGTCAACATGGCATATGTGCCAAACACCAAATTTATGAAAAAAACAATAAATATTTGCGTATTTTCTATTGTTTTTATCATAAATCATAAAAATACAATAAATGTAATATATTTACTGGGTTCTATTCTGATCCTAAATTTGTTATGGGAGGTTTTTTCCTTTCAAGTGGGACTATACTACTCTAGTTTTTCGATTGGGACTATTCTACAATGAAGTACTCTTGGATACTGTAATCTAAATACATATGAAGACGAAGAAGTGGCATTTATCGGGAAGAGAAGCGGCGAGGCATTGCAATGGCCGCTATTTGACGAAATATCGAAAGACACAATATCGAAGATAAAATACACTGCACTGCTTCAAAACTTGACGAAACTTGGTTGAAATCTTCTTTAGCCATCTATCATTATGTAAAAGTACAACAATTGGATGATACTTGCGAGACTGTGAAGTTCAATCACAAGAGAATATAAATAATTATTTCACATATTTTTCCAAAGGTCATTGAGTTTCGTTGAACTGTGAATTGAAACTTTCGAGAATGAAAACTTAATAGTTAACTAGGAGTACATGCATGCAGCACCCCCTCGCCATTTCCAAACCAAGCCACTATAGTTCCCAAAAATTGTTTCGACATAACCGAACGCTGGTTCGCCATGCTAACACTGTCATCTGTTTTTTTTTAAATTTTCTTTCTTGTGGAAAAAATAATTAAGAGAGTATTTTATTGGTGCAATAAAAGATAAATCAAAAATGTATTTGAATATGTATATATCAAAACCTCGTGGGCCGAATGCATAAAAACTGACATGCGGGACATATCTGTAAACACAGTGCGTCAAATCGAAGAAATTGCTTCAGACCTCGGATAAAATCTTTCTGGATTCCAAAAAGTAACTTTACTTAATTTATTTGGCTCTATAATGCACCACTTTTAAAAATGTACATTATTAAAAATGTTCTAGTTCTTGGCTTTAGCTGCAATAAAACTATTTTTACATCTATCTGTCATTATCGTTGGTAACTTATATAGAGGTTCTTTTCCCTCAAATTATATGTACAATGATTATTGGGAGGTGGTAAAATATTCCAAAGTTTGTGCTTCCTGTCGTTTTCATTCCTTTCCTGGATTTGCCACAAAGCTTTACGCATAGTGTTTCCCTTCTGTCGAATACAGTTCCTACATTTGCTCTCGCAAGTGCGTCACTGTAACTCAATTCTGGGAAAATTATCTTCTGTGATCTTTTCTGAATGCGCTTAATGTCGTCTGATAAGTATTTTTAATATAGGTATGCCTGCATGAATGGAATACTTGGCAAGAGTATTCTAAAGCAGATCTTATGCAGGAACAATAGAATCTGACAAGTGCACAGGGCTCTACCCCCGCTTTCTTCAGTTGCTTTAGAAGATAAATACGTTTAGATGCTTTCCGTATAATGTCCTCAATATGAACATTCCATTTTAGGTCGTTCTTAATAGTGACTCCCAAAACCTTGGCCTTAGGCACCGATTCAAACAGTTGGTCATCAACTTTAATTGGGTCCTGTTCTGGATGCTTCGAAAAAGTAATCATAAGCTCCTTACATTTAGATGGATTTAATTGGAGCCTATTACTCTTCGACCAATTTGCTATTTCGTCAATTGATTCCTGCATATTACTCGTTGTTCCTATAGATATCACCTCAGAGACCGTCATGTCGTCCGCAAACTTCCACATCGATGTTACTGGTTGGGATATGTTCAAATCGTTAAACATGGCTAGAAAAAGCCATGGGCCAATTTTGGTACCCTGGGGGATGCCAGCGGAACGAGTTTAGAACTGGAAAAGGATTCAGCATTAATCTTCACTCTCTGGTGTCTTTGCCTTAGAAAATTCGTTTTGTAGTCATGTAATATTTAGTTAAGTGTTGCATAATCTATATAGCACATGTTTTATTGAAGATTCCAACAGAAACATAGAGTATGGTTCTTCAGAATTGGTCTTGCTACGTTTTATAAATATCGAAGCTGAATTATTTTTCGGTTAGCTAGTAAACTGCGCCGAATGTGATCGGAAAACCAGATTCTGTCTTGAGGAAGTTAAACTCATTAAGCGGCAAAGCACCTTTTTCATTATTTTACTTTGTATACAACGCGTGATGTGATTTTTGTAAGCGATCGAGTTTTATATAGACAAGATGTGACGCAATTAGCGCCCGGTAAACTCGTGGCATCGACCGTCACAGCGTCACTGGTGGCAACGACCGTTTACGAAGCAGCAAATTGTATTGGCGACACCGGGCAAAACTTAGAGTATATTAATTAGTGATCTTAGCCTCACATTAGTTGTTTGATAGTAGGTAACCGCCCCCATATAGCAAAATGTTCCCGCCATATGACGCCATAGGGTGTTCGTATTTTCCCGCCATATGATGTCATGAATTGTCGCATAACATTTGTCGCATAACACATTTGTCGCGCAACAATTGTCGCGCCACATGACGTCATGATTGTCGCGCGACAATTGTCGCGCCACATGACGTCATGAATTGTCGCGCGACAATTGTGGCGCCACATGAATATTAATGAGTTGTAACGTTAGACGTGTATTAAATATAATCTGTGAAGGTTGTACATTTTATTGTGTACGTAGCTTTTGCGGAGAGAACTTTACAGAATATACTTGGGATTTTTGCGGAGAGAACTTTACAGAATATATTTGGGACAAATTTCGGTAAGTGTATATTTTTACGATGTATTAACATGAAGTATTGCAAGGAGTAACCATAGCAACTCGCATTTTTTAGTATAATTTTTTGAAAACATTTATTTAGATATGGATTTAACAGCGAAAATTGTTAAATGTGAAACCATGGCCGAACTTAATGCTTTGGAAAGCATGTATATTTTGACTGAGGCTGAGCAAAGATTGGTTTACGGGAGGAAAGTTGTATTAATCACCCGTTTGCTTGAGTGGGGAAAGGAAAACGAGCAGTTGGGACTTGCAATGGACATTTCTGATTCTTGGACGCCTGAACAAAGTCAACAGTTTTTATAAGATTGGCAAGACGACGAACCTTTGGTACAGTTTGGTCGTGGAGAGAAGAGATCTTTTGACGAAGTGAACGATGGTGCAGGGACAAGCACAGCTGACGAGGATAGCGATAATAACATTTTTACCGTGACTGATATGAAACAAGTCCGTGTGAAAAAGTTTAGAACCCAAGGTATGGTCTATACAATTCAATTTGCGAATACGTTTGCTCATTTGGAACTTTCTCAATACCATAATCGCCTTCACGAGATATTTGGGAGCTTATTGAATAAGTCCGTTTTGTGTTGCAATCGCCTCTGCTTGAAACCTCCATTTCTCTTCCTTTTATGCAACGTCAAACTGAGCGGCGGGTTTTAGCTGAAATTGAGCGTGTCATTCAGTCTAATAAGGAATTTCGTTTGAATGATAGTGTGAATGCCAATTTAATTCATGTTGAGATGCCCAATGGCGGTACCGGCACAAGCCTATTTATCGGATTATCAAATCAATGTCGTTTCGAAAGAACATCAAAACTCAATCATTTTTACGGCCCTGAAAAAGATAAAAGGATTTATTTGTTCTTGCATGATAATCATTTCGATGTTATTACTAGTATGTCGGCATTTTTTTCACGTAAAAGGTATTGTCATACCTGTAAAAAAGCATACGAGCACCTAAGAGATCATTTATGTCCTGACGCGTGTAAATTGTGTTATTTTCCCAATTGTCCTATTGTTTCGTGGATTCATTGTGGCGAATGTAATCGGAATTTCAAAAGTGAAGAATGTTTCGATAGACATAAACAAACGGTAGGAAACGCACAATTTGTTCTGATCTCGTCAAATGCACTACTCACTGTCACACGGTTCTAAGGCGGGGTAGATTGAGGCCTGATCTGCATCACTGCGGTTTGACGCGCTGTTCGACAGGCAAAGAATACGTTCACGTCGAGGACCATCAGTGTTACATGCAACCCGTAAAGGAAAAGAATACGGTCGAAGACGCAGACATATTGGATAACGAAGCCAATGACGACACATCTCAAAGCGGGTACAACCAACTATTATTTTTCGATTTTGAATGTCGCCAAGAGAACGGTAACCACGAGCCAAATATGTGCCTGATACAAAACGAAGCTGGTGATGAATGGGTGTTTCAAGGAGACAATACGCGAAACGAGTTTTGCGAATGGTTATTCACAGAGGAACACAGAGGTTGTATCGTCTTGGCCCATAATTCCCAAGGCTATGACAGCTACTTTATTCTCCAATATTTACACGAGAAAGGTGTTATCCCCGAAGTCATCATGCGCGGTGCGAAGGTCCTCACGTTATCAGTGCCAATGTTCAACATCAAATTCATCGATTCATTAAGCTTCATACCTATGAGACTCGCTGACTTTCCCAAAACATTTGGACTTAATGAACTTGCAAAAGGTTATCTCCCTCATCTGTTCAACAAAAAGGAGAACGAGAACTATGTTGGAACCCTACCTACGAGTCCATTTTACCATCCTGATGGAATGAATCCTGAAGAGAAAGAAAAGTTATTGGAATGGCATAACGAGTTGAAACAGAACGATTACGTGTTCAATTTCCAACAAGAAATTTTATCTTACTTTCGATCTGATGTCGATATCCTTCGTCACTGCTGTCTTGAATTTCGCGAACTGTTTCGTGATGTTACAGATATCGACCCGTTTGAGAAATGTCTCACTATTGCATCGGCCTGCAATCTTGTGTTTCGAACGAATTTCCTCCAAGAAGATACCATTGCCATCATTCCCCCTCACGGTTATCGTCCCAAAGACAAGCAATCCCTCTTGGCTGTAAAATGGCTCTCGTATAAAGCTGAAAAGGAAGACCTCTACATTCAGCATGCTCGTAATGCAGGAGAAAAACGTGTCGATAAGTATTTACTGGATGGTTATCATGAAGAAACCAACACAGTCTACGAGATCAATGGCTGTTTTTGGCACGGTAAGCTTTCATTCCTTAAATAGACGTCCCAGATAGAAGCAAAACAAATATTAATGTTTATTTTTTATAGGATGTATGAACTGTTATGCACGGGACACCGTCAATACCGTGAATGGTAAAACCATGCAAGAACTCCGACAAAGCACTGTAGAAAAGACCCTGTACCTCGAAGATCATGGCTATCATGTTCTTGAGATCTGGGAATGTGATATAAAGCGAGAACTGGAACAAGATGAAGATATGAAACGGTATTTTGATACTTACGACCTGGTCGATCCTTTGGAACCTCGGGATGCTTTCTTTGGTGGACGAACCAACGCGGCCAAGCTGTTCCACGAATGCAAAGAGGATGAGAAAATAAGGTACGTTGTTATATTCTTACGACAGAGTAAATCGGTTGATGACGTCAGAGTCTAATTATGACGTCATTTCTTACAGATGCGTAGATTTCACCTCGTTCTATCCCTGGTGTAACAAAATGACGCGAGCGGTTGTCGGACATGCACGCTAATTCACCGAGAACTTCGAAGATGTTTCATCTTATTTTGGACTGGTCAAGTGTACGGTGCTTCCACCTCGAGGTCTGTTTCATCCTGTCTTACCCTATCGCACTCAGGGCAAGTTGATGTTCCCCCTTTGCAAATCCTGCGCTTATGCGTGTGATCAAGCCTCATGTATTCATACCGAGCGCGAAAGAGCCATTCAGGGAACATGGTGTAGCGTAGAGTTGGAGAAAGCCTTGGGGAAATGCTATCAAATCCTACAATTGCATGAAGTATGGCATTTTCCTGAATTCTCGGACGAGCTGTTCAAAGATTATGTGAACACCTTCCTCAAAATCAAACAAGAATCAAGTGGTTACCCTAAGAACTACGTCACCGAGGAACAGAAACAACAGTACGTGGACGAATACCTTACAGTTGAAGGGATACAGTTGGACCGAAGCAAGATTGAACACAATCCTGGCATGCCTGCACTGGCCAAGTTGATGCTGAACTCATTTTGGGGCATGTATTCTAAACGCATAGTGCCCCCCGTAACAATTTTCTAGGTACGATATGATCAGATACTTATGGCTGATTTTTCCCATAGGTAAATTTGCACAACGCCCTAATATGACCAAAACGGAGCTGATTTATTTAATTTTTTTTTTATTTAATTTGCCTTGTAAATTTATAACAGAATGGCAAGGAATCCGCAACAGCGTATAAGCCAATTACTGCGGGCCCTATTATAGTTAAGTTAAAACATCAATTTACAATTAGTTACAACAATACACATACTTGAACAACTAAAACAGTACAACTGTTCCTACAAACAGCACAATAATGACGTTGTGAGACTACAAACAGAATTACACTTAGGACATATAGTCTTATAACTACGAGGATCATCAACATTATAACACGAGTACAAAGACAAAACGTAATTGGGGTATGTATTCAATGATGATGATCAATGATGTGCTGACCTAGGATGAAACCAATGTTCTCGATGCGAATTTCGTAAGTGACGAAGTGATCGAGATCCATTATGAAAACAACGAGAACTTCATTGCGCCAAACTCCACTGAAGACCAACGTGGTCATCGCCGCTTTCACCACCGCTTATGCACGTCTCAAGCTTTACGGTGTATTGGATCAACTGCAAGAAAGAGTGTTATACTACGGCACGGACTCGGTGATCTTCGTTAGCAAACCCGGGGAACCAGAACCTGAAACTGGTCCTTATCTGGGCGAATTAACGGATGAATTGAAAGGGGATCACATCACTACATTCATTTCAGGAGGTCCTAAGAATTATTGTTATCGCACCAACACGAACAAAGTGGAAACGAAAATACGAAGTATCACACTCAACTGTTCTGCGCAAAAGAAAGTGAACATTGATGTTATACGTGAGTTCGTGCATTTGCACGCAGTATGTAAAGAAACCCGGCAAGTATCCGTTGATATCCCGTACAGATAACAAGAAATACGAAAACAAAAAACATCGATACTAAACGCATGAAAAAGGACTATCGCATTGTTTATAACAAACGTGTTATTATTGAGGATTACAAAACATTACCCTATGGATTTTAAATATGATTAAAGGTTATATTTGTTGAAATACAAAGAACAGTTATATCTGTTGAGAATACATAGAACAGTTATATTTGTTGAAATAGAGTTATATTTGTTGAAATACAAAGAACAGTTATATTTGTTGAACAGTTATATGTTTTTAAAATAAATCATTTGAAAATGTTCTAAGTCCATTTATTCTCAATCTTCAACTTGTGGTAATGATCCAAGTTTACCCCAGTTTGCTCTTCCAACAGTTCGATCTGTTTCGCATTCTTTGTGTTAAGGTCCCACATCATCACTTCCTTCGCGTTCATATGGTAAGTAACGTTATTCCCCTGCGGGGCTGGGGGCACCGTCAGATCAGTCAATGTTTCTAATATGACTTGCGTTAACAGAATTGAGTGTAACGTCAAGTTATCGATAAGTGTTGTCGGTATCATATTCGCTTGTACCAAATGACGTAGCAAATCCAAGATTGCCAAATTTTCCTCTTGTCTTTTCGAAAGCCAGTTGGTTACAATATCCCTCCAAGACATACTTGCTATTGACGTTGTCGAACGTTTGTGATCAAAATCAGAGCCTGCACGGTGTTTTTTATAGGATTTTGGTAGATTCGTACGCATGCGCTTTCACGTTTGTGCGTATTGCTTATAGAATAACTTTCATCTTGTCAAGAAACTTTCCCATCATATCATAATCTTCAGAAATATATCCGTGACTAATACATGCGTACCAAACCTTTTCAATAAACTCTTTGTTATTAAATGTTTTATCATCGTCAAAAATAGGAACCCATTTCTCTCTCTCTTCCTCTGTCAATTCATTTAAGATTTTATTCTCAAAATTAGAACAACACATACTGACACGAAGCACAAGTTGATTCTCAGCCATAAACAGTATGTCGATAGTCATGTTGCGTGCAAAAACTGATCAAAATCGAAGGTGATATAGTGTTTTATAGGGATTGTTACACTTCCTGTTCAGTTACAATAACTTAAAGGTCTCTTGATTTAGCATCCGTCTCTGATCTGCACAAAAAACAATTCTCCAATCATTAGTTCATTACATGTATACTTGAGCATTTCAAGGCCATTCACTCTGGGCTTAATATCATTCAAACTTTTGGTAAAAGTCTCCATGACATTTGCTTCTGAAATCTTTGACAAGGCTTTGTCAAAGTACAAGCATAACTGCTCATCCTTTTCCATCATGAGGCACTGATGCTGTGTTTGGGATGGGTGGTCAATGATGCAGTCATTGCAGTTTTCAACAACAAGGCGAGATATAATTGACGCGAATTCTGCAGCGTAACTTTTCAACAGTTTCTTTTCAATACGTTTCTGACGATGATGAAGAACTAATTCTTTATTGTCAATGTCGAAATGTTTAGACGAACGATACATGATTAGCTCTTTACTTGACGACTATCAGAGAATGTTTGACAGTTTTTCGTATGTTGAAGATGTTCTATCAAATACCACACGTACAACTCTGGTATCTTCAGAGTAAAGTAGAAGCCACAGTGTAAACATGGGTCACTCTGCTAGCAAAAATCCAAAGATTAATAAAAATCATAACAAACAGAAAATGTTTAGAATAGGTATAAGTGTTGGTCGCAATGATCTCAATCTTGAGGGACATTTGCAGATGGGGTACAACAGTAAAACAGTAAAACTATCAAAAATTACAAACCTGTTGAAAACGATGCTTTGACAAATGACGAACACACGTCGAAGAATAAAATATCTCTCTCATTCTATATGTGATAGTTGAACATGGATGATTACCTGTCTAGTGTCTATTACGATCCAAAACGTTCAGGGGGATATGGTAGAGTGGATCGTTTGTACAATGACGTGAAAAAGGAGGGAAAATTTGATATAAGTCGTAAGAAAATTAAAGAATGGTTGATGAAACAGGATGCATACGCTTTACATAAACCGATCCGTCATAATTTTAAAAGAAATCGTGTGCTCGTGGGTGGCATCGACCAGCAATGGCAAATGGATTTCGCAGACATGCAGTCCATGCAAAAGTTTAACGGTGGGTATCGATATCTGCTCGTTTGCATTATTGACGTGTTCTCAAAATATGCTTGGGGTGTTCCTTTGAAAAATAAAACAGGTCCTTCTCTGGTTGAAGCTTTCAGAAACCAAAGCCTCTATCGTAGAACGTTTGATCCGTACTCTGAAAACGAAGATGTGGCGATAATTCACAGCGAAGAAAACAATGAGATGCATTGACATGTTGCCTGATTTAGTGTATTCTTACAATCATAGTGTTCATCGTAGTATTAAAGCAAAACCAGCAAATGTAACTGTTGAAAACGAAAAGAAAGTATGGCACACTTTGTATGATGATCATAATGCTGTGAAAAATGTAGAGTACAAATTTAAGATTGGTGACCAAGTTAGAATTAGTAAAATCAAACGAAAGTTTGAAAAAGGTTACTTACCAAATTTCTCAAAAGAAATCTTTACCGTAAGCAAACAAGTGCCTCGTGATCCTCCGGTGTATAAGTTGAAAGATTATGATGGCGAAGAACTGAAAGGAACGTTTTACGATAAAGAATTGCAAAAGGTTATCAAGCAGGATGACGTCTACGAAGTTGAAAAATGTTTGAAGAAACGTGGCAGAGGCAACAATGTACAATATCTTGTAAAATGGTTAGGGTACCCAAACAAGTTTAATTCGTGGGTACCTGCTTCTGAAATAAATAAGATTTAAACCAGCGTCTGTGTTGTGTGTCTTTTATATTCATACTCTAGTAGTGACAATGAGTGGAACACATTTTTATCTTACGCTTCCTAGCAATGCATCCCTAAATATCTTTCCCGATTACAAAACGACTAGTTATCGTGTAAAATTACCACAAACCATTGATTTGAATGGCGATTGGGAAGCTGGTTTGTACTCCATCTCTTCCCTAACACATGGTATACTCTATAAGATCATGAGAATCATATCTATTACGCTGACAAAAGCGGGTTTTTTCTGGCTACAATTGATGATTACGGTTACTACGAAACCATGCAAGATCTTATCAAATCCACCAATAAAGCTTTGGCAAAAGATGTTAACGAAAACATTAAGTTAACGTTTAATGCTCGTACTGGAAAAGTGACAGTTCAGTTGAAAAATGGATACCAACTAGCTCTAACAAGAAGAATGTCGATTATGCTTGGGTTTGGAGGAAAAGATGTAAGATTCGCAACGACCGAAAGTCCTTACGTGGCAGACTTGTTTGGGATGACGACCATCTACGTTTATTGTGATATTGTTCAACCTCAGATCGTCGGAGATACGAGCGCCCAATTACTCAGAATCATTCCCGTTGAGGGAAAGTCTGGTGACGTCATTACTAAAACTTTCCCAAACATTCAGTATGTGCCCGTCCAAACCAAATCATTCGAAGACATTGAAATTATTTTAAGGAACGACACAGGCGATCCTGTGCCATTTGAACACGGGAAGGTGGTGACAACACTTCACTTCAGACAGCATACTTATTTTACCTAAAGATGAATAATCCATACGTACGTTACTATCTTGATAAAGTTAACAGCAAGGACGTGGAATGCCTGTTTTCAGAGGCAGTCCATGGCAGGTAGGTAGGTCATGGACAAATGGGCTATGGACTTGGTGGCCTGTTTCGTAGCGTTGCAAGAGCAGTCATGCCCATGGTTAGAAGTGGAGCAAAAGCTATCGGTAAAATTGCTTTGAATGCTGGAGCTAATGTGCTAGGAGACGTTGCTTCTGGAAGAAATCTAAAAGAAGCAGTAAAAACCCGAGGGAGAGAAGCTGGAAACGTCGCAAAGGGAAAAGCCGTTAATCGACTTCAAACTTATGCTCAAACAGGAAGTGGAAAGCGTGCAAGAAAACTTACAAAGCAAACAGCTAAAAAGAGAAAGGCATCTGCGTCTACTACCAGAAGCAACCAGACCAAGAAGCGGAAAACAGTTAAAAAGAGAAAGGCATCAACATCTATTACCATAAGCAGTCAGACCAAGAAGCGGAAAACAGCTCCTGACATATTCGGATAAACATGTATCTCGTACATTCCAAATCGCAAGAATGCACAAAGACCGAACTCGATCTGTTCTCTGTACCTCCAACACAAGTCAGTTTGGAAAAAGGACATTGGATAGATCATCAACCTGTTTCCAGTGTATCAGACGGTGGTTCAATCACGTTCCTGTCTCCAGATACTGAAGATTATGTCGATTTATCTAAAACGATTCTTGTGGTGAGAGCAAAAGTGACTAAAGCTGATGATGCAAATCTTATTGCTGACGAGAAGGTCGGAGTTGTGAACAATTTTCAGCATAGTCTGTTCAAACAAGTCGACGTGTTTTTGAAAGAAAAGCAAGTGACACAAGCCACAGGAACTTACGCGTACCGAGCATATCTGGAAACCCTCCTAAATTATAATCCGTCAGCGAAGAGATCCCAATTCGCAATGGTCCTCCACTATAAGGATATGGGAGGGAAAATGGACGTTGCCGATCCTACACTGGCAGGCGCCGCAGCCAATCTTGGTTTCAAGGCACGTTATGAATTCAGCAAGACAAGTGGAACTGTTGAAATGACTGGACCTATATTCAGCGACATATTTTTCACCGAACGTCTCCTGCTAAGTTTTGTAGACCTGAAAGTTATTCTGAATCGAAGTAGTAAAGATTCCCACACACACCCCCACGCCCCGGCAGGAAGTATATAAGCGGTCATTTCTTTCGATACTTGTAAACTGCCTGATGATTCTTTTACAGATGAAACAGCCTGTTGCAGACAAGTTTTGAGGTAAGCGAAAATCTATATATATAATTATATAGTCAAATCTGCAGACATGCATGTTTCGCCGTTCAACGGCTCGTCAGTGCAGCTTGTAACGCAGTCTAGATGCGAGTGACTTCGTATTTATACACCATACTCTTGCCCTCACCAAGCGCATGTGGTACAATACTCAGACACATGCGCATCCAGACATGCGTGAAGTGTCTTGGGGCCAGAGTGCTCAAACGAACACAAGGGAAGTGAGCTTTTGCATTATAGCTTATAGCCACCAATTAACCTCACAGAGTGCTCAACAACACAAAGTGAAGTATATATATATATATATCTTATAGTGTAATATCATTGTAAAATCGTGCAATTCAATCTTTGATTGCAAAATTCAGTGAACACTCGCAAATAACCGTAATGACATCCGCGGGACAATGTTCAATAAGCAGTTTCCGCAGTTTAGGTTTACATTTCGTCATAATGACCTGAAGATATGGAAGACTTCCTTTCATACGTTTCGACATGATGGAAATGATGGTTTTAGGTGACACGCGTAGCTTAAGTACGCTTGACATAGACAATTTGTCTTTCCCCGGGCAGAATGTTGGTTCTCAAGCGCATGTTTTCTGGTGTCAGCTGATGACAGTCAATCATTAAATATCCATATGGTTTACTTGGTATGTTTAGGAAACATTTGTTTGGCAAGTGTTGAAATACAAAGCCAGTCGCGGGGATTTCGGAATATCATCATGTAATGGGAATTTAGACTGATTGTGCGTGACAATTTGCCGGGTGGAAATAAATTTTGCGTCAGGTACAATCAGGGGCGCCGGAGCCACGGGGCAGCGGGGAAGGCTGCCCCCGCTACCCTTATAGTACGGGGGCACGCGGGGGCAACCGGTTGCCCTTTTTCTTAACAATAAAGTGCATTGTAATGAATAAATTATTATTACTGTGACCGGACTAGCCCTCATAGGTTTAATAAGGATTATGACCGTGCAGTTTAACTAGATTACGTTAATTGACTAGTTTCCTTTTTGATAATTTATCTAGATTTTTCTGGTTTCCTCACACGCCTATAGTTTTCCGTGGTCGATTAGCACAGTTAAGCTCCACAATAACGCACTTCCCTTAGCTAATTCCTGTGTGTTATCGTGATTTTAGCGCATTTCAGCTTCTTGTGGCTATATTGAATATATATGAATATACGAACTGGAAATCTGGATGTATGATTTATATGTGTATAGTCTTAAAAATGTGTAGACTTTCATCCTTTTGTGTATTTTATATTGCGTTTTATAATATTCAGAATTATGTAAAATCTCCACTCAAAATGCAGGAAATGGCATTTCAGAGAGCGTAGATTTAAAAATTTTCCGGAGGAGGATACCTCCGGACCCTCTACAAATTTCTCGCGCATTTGGCGCTCGTGCCCTTTTCATGGGGCTGCCCCTGCCGCTTCGGCTACCTTCCGGCGCCCCTGGGTACAATACAGATATGCCTCGATGATGGGAACCGCGGGTAAATAGATCTGAGACACGTTGATCGTTGGAACACTGACACATTAAATCATCTAACACGATTAGAGAGTTATCACACCCATCCGTCAAATCGTATAAATTATCCGGAAATCCTTCCACCAATTCAACGTTAGATAAGTCGTCAAATTCGTTTTGATACTCTCCATAACAGTATATTACTTTGGTCGGAACAGGATAAAACAGTTCATCTAAATGACGTAGCATGCAACGAACGAGATATGATTTGCCATTCTGAGTCTGCCCACAAATATAAAAATTTGCAGGCGTTTTAAATCTCACATCCATCGTGCATACGTGAAAAACACTGAATAAGTTTTATTTCACATGCTCGTGTACTTTATAGTGAAAAAATGCGTTTGGCGAGAGAAATCATTTTGCTGAAAAAACTTTCCTCAATCTTAAACTCTGTGAAATCAAAGGTTTTAAGAGGTGTAGCAACCAATTGTGCAGCTCTACGCGTAACGTCCTCGGAGCAAGAGTCTTTCGTCAAATAAACCAAGGTTAAGTAAGACATAGCACGACCAAGATTGTTAACATCCATCTCATAGAATATAGTTGTTAGATTAAGAGATTTTGCAACAAACGCTTGATACATAGGTTTGTGACGCTCAAGTAAATAATTGATGTGATGTGATAACGTTTTCATATCAATGTCAACGTCCTTTTTTCGCAATTCGTCTAAAATCAAATCCATCTTTCCCACTTAACGCAACAACATTAAATGAGCACATTGTGAAACATTTTAATTATATATTTGAAATCATAACATTACAAAATAGGTTATACGTGTTTAAACTGTTCATATTGTTCTATAAATGTTTCAATTCTGCTGAGAATAAAAGCTGTTGTAGAACAGCGATATAAAAGGTTCCGGGGCTGTCGGTTGTAGTGGTTCTTCAGGTGCCCATTCAAAATAATCACACGACGCTTCGTTACCGCAGCAAAAGAACTTTCGACCTTTGTTAGATCCTTCTTTTTTCACTCTCTTCATGACACACGGCTGTTCGTCATAACAGTTTGGTTTCTCGATTTGATTCTCGTCTGCCCACATGCAAATTTAAAGGGAACACGGGTTTTCACGTCCTGCACACGTAAAGTACGGTCAACCAAAGCTCTCTTTCATCATGTCCTTGACCACACGTAACTTTGCAGGCTTTCGGTGGCTTTCGCATATCGGCTGCTTTAAATTGGTGGCTCTCCAAGCTGCCAAAGCCGTTTGAAATAGCTGACCCTCGTCCTCTGAACAAATAAATCCACAGCTCGGTCTTTGTCCACAGAACAAGAAAGAACCTTTTATCGTGGTAGAACAAGAAGCTGGTTTTCCATGTAAACACTCCATCTCTACAACTTAAAATGAATACAATACTTATTGCCCTTTAGACTTTTATACTTGCACCGTGTTTACTTGCATACGAAGTTAACCAATCAGATCACGTCGAACGTAAGGAAATTTTGTAGCGCCACAACTCGTTAATATTCATGAGGCGCCACAGTTATAGCGCCACAATTGTGGCGCTACAATGCTATTATTACAATGACGTCAACATATAGGAGCTGATATAAGACGAATCATTGAGTATACATATGTATTGCACATTTCAAAATGTCTGGCTATCTTACTGACGTCGTCGCGATCATAGACATGGATGGATTCTTTGTAAACAAAATATTTTTCTGTAAAGAACTGGGCTTCCTGAAAGTTGGAGACGTTACAGCCCAATCCTTCTTTTTTGATACTGGCCTACGCTGGAGTGATCTGACACCCAAAGACCGAAGGACGTGCAGCTACGTGCAAACTTATATTCACAAACTGCCGTTTGATGTGCCAGCTGGAGTTGACGCTTTCCCTTTATCAGCCCTAAAAGAAACAATCACGAATCTCTACAATACTACGCGCAAAAACTTTAAGTCTATCATCGAATACAAAGGGGGACACTATGAAAAAGACCTGTTAGCAGAGCTCAACATCCCCTCCATTAACCTAGAACGTTTTGGATGCGCTAGGGCCGAAACACTGATAAGCGATCTGATATGGATAGAAACCTGTGGGAAGCACCTGACAGCCAACGCGTATCAGCACTGCCCCAAAGTGGAAGTAGAGGCGTACGGGCTGTGGTTGGAAAAACAAGTGTGAAAAAAAAAAGGTTCCTTTAGGAACCACCACATTTTATAAAAAGAATTTGACGGATCAAAAACATCTCTTTATATCGACACTCAGTTTACATTCTCTTATAGTTTTGGTGGTTCTTAAAAGAACCGTTTTTTTCTTTTTTCTTTCTTTTTTATATTTTATTCATCAAGCTCCCCGTAGATCTAGGTTGTCCGTATCTTGCTGCCTGGCTTCTGGTTGCTCCCTGTATCTTCTCTCCATCTCATATATTACAACAAGCTGAAAGTTATTCTCGAGCATGTACTCATAAAATTCTCTGAGCCTGTCGAGCTCTTCTCTCCTTGCATTCTCGGCCTCCCTGCGTCTTACCCTATACCTCCTCTACCTCTCATTATTTCGTTCTCTCCTGTTCATCTTCGCAAAATTTTCACCTCCACAGTACCGTTATCCTAGGACCAAAACTTTCCACTTCTTTCCCCAAATAAAATACATTTCGCGCGTCATCGTGGCGCCAAAGTTGCACAGGATCAATGCGAGCTTCCAAGGTCATCTGTAAAGGTTAAAAATTAAGGTCAAGATCAAGGTCGCACGTGAAGTGCACGTGATAATAAGTGTTCTTAATTTTTTAGGAACGTTCTTAAAAATGTCTGATTTTGCTCTGTATATTTTGAAATTGCCAAAGGCAAAGGACTCAGACATACACTAACTTTCACAATGGAACGTTCAAACAAAGTGTTTCGCCTACTGGAAATAATTTATGCTAAACATCTCTGTTAAAAAATCAGCTTTACAAGTAACTTTACAAGTAACTTTAAAAATACAAACGCTATATGTAAACTTATTAAAAGCGTTTGTATTAAAAGTGTTTTATTGTCTCACTGATCTTCGCTCCAATACGTAAGATAGTTCAAAATAGGCTGAAACTCGTGAAAGCCCAAACTCTGCTTCAGGTTCTTCAAAAAATCAAGAGTTACTTCATGATTTTTTCCCAAGTTTTTATAATGTTCCTTTGCACGTTCGTAATATGTCAGTTTCATCACACGAACAGCCTCAACAAATTGCTTGCTCAGGATTCCCCGCTCCAACACACGCTCCACAGCCTCCAAACCATACATTAACCATCCTTCTTCCTTCGATAACATAAGACACTCGTGTCTTCTTTGACCAGGGTGATTCACCTCACAACCTAAACACTTTTCTTTACAAAGCTTTCCGACTTCGCAGGCAACAGCTTCGAAAAATATAGCATTCATCAAATCACACACGTTTTTCACCTCTGCTTCGTCCACAATTAAATCGCTGGCCGTGAACACCTCTTCTTCCTTTGGGGAAATACTCATAACATTCATCAAATCACATAAGTTTTCCCTCTCTGACTGCTTAAAAATCTCTATGAAAAATAATCTAACCTTTCCAATTTATACTTTACTATGTACATTCATTAGTATGCCATTTTGGCGGGAAATCGAATCCCGTAACAACTCATTAATATTCATGTGGCGCCACAATTATCGCGCGACAATTCATGACGTCATGTGGCGTGACAATTGTCGCGCGACAATTCACCATGTGGCGCGACAAATGTTATGCGACAATTCATGACATCATATGGCGGGAAAATACGAACACCCTATGACGTCATATGGCGGGAAAATTTTGCTATATGGGGGCGGTTACCTACTCATGATATCGTATTCTATGTTAAGTATACTTTAACTATAGAATTATATTAATTGTCGAATTATATAATGTGGGTACTATATTATTATGCATTCTATAAGCTTCGATCTAATGCAAAACTCAACGTTAGACGCTTCGTAAAACGTTTCGAAATGTTCATAATCAAACTACTTTTTACCGATAAACTTCGTCTTTGACATAAAATGTGTAAGAAATTTAAACTTACACATATACGCTGAAATAAATTAAATAGAAAACAGTGTATAAACGACAAATACATAAACAATTAAAACAAATTGCCTTATATTTCGCGATTTCCCTTCATATATCCCCTTTTCAAAGTTTTTCAAAGTAATAGTTGATATGATATAAAAATCTAGCTCATTCCACTCCTGACAATCTGCCATATTTTTGAGATCAGTGGGAGGTCCACCCATAAACCATCATGGAGGGGGAATTGCGAGATAAATTCGGTCATATGAAAGCTAGGGAAAAATTGAAGATTCCTAATAGGGGGCAGATTTAAGTCCCGCATGTAAGTCGCGGATATGAAATAGTACGCCTATTGACTATACATTGAAATCTCCTTAGCACGCATGAACACTGCCTTAGCAACTCAAAATCATTCAGTTATGGACGTGCAAAATGCAGGAAAAATAAATGTCAAAGCCCATAAATTCAATAAAAACATTCTGTGTTGATATTTAAATATATATATTGAGAATAAACCTGCAAAAAACTGGTGTTATTGTCTATTAAGTTGAGCAACCAAGTGACAAACACATACCTGCCTTTATATATGTTAATTTTATGCCAGTTCCACTAAAACGTTTCATTGCTTTATACCAATTCCAGATTTTAAAACGTCAAATTGAAAGCAAATTGGGTCATATAGGAATAGTTTTTCACTGAATTTGGGCGGTTTTCTCCTCAATTTATCACGCAATGTGACCTCTTTTCTTTTATAATCTCTATGTGAACCAAAGGCAAAGCCACGCACCCGCGATCATCGATGGATTTTTCACTCCGCTAGCCGGATGGAATTAGTACCCTCGCTATGGACTTACTCGCTGTGCGCGTGGCTCGGGAATAATCAGGAATTGGTACAGACAAGGTGTGCCAAATCGTGAGTCTATAGAAATAAAATATCTCCTCGATTTTCGTTCGCTGTTCTCACATTTTGACCTATTGTGAGATACTGTGGAAAGAACGTTTCGCTTAAATGTGTATATCGCGTGGAATTGCTAAGTCAGAGTCAATATATGTTTTTGGCGGAATTGTAAGCATATGCATGAAAAAAATGTTTAGTAAAGTTAAAGATCTATCTGGCGCAGATGTGGTAACCAAAGTAAACAACTTTCTAACCTTTCTCTTAGACAAGATTCAAGTTATATACGTCACATCAGTATTGATAACTTTTTCGTTTCTCTTTCTTAAATATTATTGTTAGAGTATTTACATTTCAATTAATTTGTTCAGACAGGCGGATTTCCTACTTGTTACTAGCTCCGCCTATCGACGCACATAATATATAAGCACTTGAATCGAAATCTGCATGAAAAGGGGACCTAATATCGTGACGACACAAGTATATCCGGGCAAAAATGGTGGAGCAAACAAAATAATTGACAAAAGATGGAATCAGGCTCACCCAAGCATAAAACGCCGACGCTGAAGAGATAAAGCTTTATTAGAGTGATCTGAATACGGAAGAGTAAAATGAAGCCTCTTCTTCAAATCACGATAGTCTTGATTGTCTTGGTAAGTTTGTTATTTAGTCAAATTTCTTCCACATGTTCTCTTATCCAAGTCAACTTCAACGTTGCTGACTTCGAGATTTTAACATCTTTCAGACATTGGCGCAAAGTAATGACACTCAAAAAAGAAGTTTAAGTTTGGTTCAGCGTAAAGGTTGGAATGCCTTCATTTCATAATTAATCTACTGTATTATTTTATCTTAATTTTAATAGGAAAATTGTTCACCTTGTATGACAAGGTGAAGCATAGATACGGAGTTCAAGGGATGAATAGCTTATGTTATTCAAGGGTCACTCCGCGCTGAATTTGTATAATATAGTTAGTCTAAATAGCACAACGACTTTCTTTGCGCTTATATCAATATTGCATGCAGTTAGATACAGCTGTACTACAGATATAGATATAAACTATACGAAATGTATTTTAAATGAGGGCGGAAAACATATTATTTGTATGCATAGAAAGAATATTCTTTCAATGAGAAAATAATATTCTAACACCCACATTAAGTGGTACTCAAGTCTACTACTGATAACTGATCATAATTAAGGTTTAACCTTGGGTATCATGAAGTTACAATAATGTCGTGCTATTTATATTTGCTTATATATAACGTCCATGGCCTGATGGCCATCTTTCTGTGTCGACCTACTTTACTGCGAACGACACGAGAGAAAACAGACCTGGAGCAAGTCTTTTTACCAAATAGACGCGTCATTCATACACCAGTTTTATAAATGTATGCTATATGTATACAGACCAAAGTCAATCGATCATTCTTTGGCTAAGTAATGAAGTAAAGCACGACGAAGAGCGTTTAATCATGTTTAAAATGCGAAGGCGTAGCCGGAAAATTTCGCTAGCTTCAAATACGACTACAAAGATTGACGTCTATGAGCATTGATTTCTATATATATTGTTCAGAAGACGGTTGAGTTAGCTGCATAACACTTGTCCCCACAAATATTCGCCATGCAAATTGTCGCCACGTGCATGGCTATGCTTGATTAGGTAGTTCACAGGCCTCTAGGCTCAAGCTTTGCCATTTTGCCATCGAAAGACGACACATTCAGGGCTAATATAAATCTTCTTCTTTTAATATAAATTGGAAAACTAGGCAGTTCAACACCTCAACTTGCATTGTAAATGGTATGTCATGAAAATGAAAATACGTTTTCCATTTACCCACTCTCAAACCCAACTTTAAAGCTTTAATATACAGAAGACGTGTACTCTTGACTAGTAGCAATTTGTAGTAAGGGACCGGTCATAAAGTAACTGCTAACCCCCAAAATATTCCGAAGCCCCATGAAAGTCAACAAAATTTCATTACCCCGTCGCAGATTATTTGAGATATTTCATGCATGGTCCATCTTGTTCCAGGAATTGCGGAATCGCCATTGTAAACCGGTCCTTACTCTTTTAAATACTCTTAAAATTTCGGTTGATCATTATCACAATTCATGTATATTGGCAGAAACGTACAAAGGAACTACTTAAAGGTTTATGTCAGACTCAGTAACACTGAATGCTGGTGACAACGACAAAGCCTCAGCAGGCCAAGAAAGCATTGAGAAAATGCAAAAATCAATGACATCAAGACGCACCATTGTCAAGAAACGTTCATCACTCTTCAACAAAACAAATATTAAAGTAAAACACTAGTGGAAATTAAATGAGCTGAAATTTTATTATGATAATTCCCAAAGAAGGGAATTCAAGAGGTGGAAAAAACAACGAAAATGATAGCTATACTGTAACTTCTCAAGGAATATGCTCACCATCTCCCTCTTCATCATCTGGTTTTTCATTTGATTTTCAAGAAGATTTACAATTCATGGAATATGGTTGCTGTCTGGTTGTTAATTTCACAAACTATTTCACAATACAATATGTTTTGTTCTGTTTCAGAATATGAATCTTAAAATTAGACACTGAAGATGACTAGTACGTAAATAGAGCCGTAAAAGATAAATTTGTTATATTTGTTTCATGGTCCATCCATTTGCAAAAAAAACAATTGACGACCTACCTAATTCGATGAAAATAGTTTTCTGGCCCATTCAAATTCCCTCCATCCCCCTCTAGCAGTTACTTTATGACTAGTCCCTAATGTATGGATATAGAACAACGGTAACTCCGAAAATAAACATTTTAATATATAATTGATATATTAAAATGTTTATTTTCGGAGTTACCGTTGTTCTATATTTTATCAAAATACTCAGTGGTTCTCGTAACTAATGTATAGACTATAATGCTTCTAGCTTAGTTCTTTAAGAGTACAGGGTATCGCGGAGCAGGAGGGGTTACTGGGGGGCTTTAGTTTCCCCTTTCAGCATTCGATACTAGTGCCGCTGCGCCCTCTGAGATCTTTAGCTCCCCCAATCCAAAAAATTATCCGCGGTGCCTGGAGTATGCCATTTTACAATAGGTTGTTTGACAGGAATGCTAATTTCAATTTCAAAAGGTTTACTTTTTTGGGGACACCCTGTATTGTATGTAAAGCTCAATAATTGCACTCTACATTAGTATGCATGCACACCCACACAATATCAATGTTGCATTGACCCTGCAAATATAAGCGGCAAATCTAAACTTCAAGTATACAATATAATTGTTTATTAGGAGCGCACAGAGTGTATTTTAGTTCTTCTCTACACTGTCACTTTTTGGCTGAACATAACCTGTCTGAATAAACAGAAGAGTCATGTGTATTTATTGAACAAATGAACGTCATGCGTTCCAAATTAATTAATCTTTTTGGTACTTGTTCGACATTTAAGTACTTCCTTTGTTTGATAGATTGTCTAGTTCTAGACCAATCTTCAGTGAATTTTGGCAAAATATTTGTGGGAAACAGTCCTTTGTGGTTATATATTTCCTATTTTCCTATACTATATAATATATAAAAAGCAATCAAAACAAGGGCGCAAATCCTGTTGGCATTTTTGAACCGGCATAGAGGAGTCATGAGATTATTTCCTATTTTTACGTCTATTAGCCAGCCCCATGCATCTCCCCGCTTTCTGAAATGGATTTTCGCCCTTCATTCGGGCAAATGAAAATGAATATAACATCCCTTTTATCTTCTTGCTGTACTGTACAACAATCATTTGAACGAACTAAAGTTAGTTGTGCTGTAAAAAAACGTAAGAAACAGTCTCAACTCATAATATAGTAACTGTATTGTGCCGTCGATCGTATATTGCACGAAATTCTGACGAAATAGAATAAAAGATTGTTAACAAGTCTTTGTTGTTTGATGGTCAATCCTAATGAAAGAATGTTAAAGAGAACTTTTATCTTTGTTTCCTATTGATAATATCGTACCGAGATATTAGACTGTAAGAAAGTTTAAAGAAAAAACCGGTCATTACTTACCGCGCGGTGAGAATGCTCTTCTTGATGTGACATTATGAAGAGCCTATATTTCCTCTGCCCACACTCACACTTATCACAAAATATGTGAGTGGACAGGGGAAATAAGCTCGTAAAATATATTATTATACATAATGTAATACATTGGGGAAGCACGGTTGGCATAAACGGTTAGCTCGCTGCCCCTTGGGTTGTAAAACCTGTTAATTAAGGCTTTCCCTCCACCAGGGTGGTAAAACACAATAAACGAAATAATAAGCTAATAAAACTAAACTACATCATTCCCAATATTAAATCCTTTGGCGACATCTTTCTGATCGTACATATACCCTCTGCTCTCTCCTCCGCCGAGGCTTTTATAGGCGCGAGAGAGAAAGAAGAGAGGATAATTCGCATTTCCCTTCTCTCGATCCCTTCCTCGACCGCGTTCCGAATTTCAGCGGTTAACTTCACACCGCATACCTTAATTCAGTGATCTAAATTGGCTCTGTGGAGGAGAGAGCACCCTCTGCATGATCAGTACGCTTACACACTCATTTAAACTAAACGCTTTTTTGTACGCGCAGTGGTCAGTGGAGTGCTATAGAACGGTGCGCAGTTACAACTATATAACTCACTCGCTCCGTAGCTTAGCTATGATAGGCAAGCGGAGGCAAGCGTGCAGTAACAGCACACTCGACTCATTTTGTCAGAGTAGAGAAACGTTTAACTTGACTGTAGCATAAAACGAACTAATTTATGTACATTTTCCTTTCTTTTATTTCATGTGTACATGAAGTGATGTTGTTATGATCGTCGGCATGAATCTTGATACTAAATTTTAGGCATATGTTCAGAAAGGATCTCTCTGATGTTGTGGTTATCTGCGGTTGTTCTTGGTTTTCCATGGTTGTTGTGGTTGTCCGTGGTTATGGCTGTACTGGTTGTTGTGGTTGTTGTGATTGTTAAGGTAGTTCTGCTTGTCTGTGGTTTCTGCGGCTAATGTGGTTTGTTGTACCAACACATTACACATGCACCAGACTCTCATACGGGTTTTGCAAGCGCAATAGCGAGGTCAACTACTCAAGACCAACTTTTCCAATTCTTAAAATTATTCTGCGGTTCCTGATTCAGCAAGTGGGACATTGCACGGACACAGTGCAGTACATGGTAGTCAAGTCTAGAGAGACAAATATTGACCTTGTCTTTCGTGGTGTAATGGAAACAATCAGAATTATTTGTTCGCTCTGATTGATGACAATATAATTGCACTTCACCACCATGTGTATCACTGAAACCATGCACCCATACATGCAATGAATTTCAGGGACCGCGGAACCGGGGGGGGCATGCCCCCACACACGTTTCGATAAAATAGGAATGAAAATAATGAAAAGTTGAAATACAGAACTGTAATACGGAGTATGGAATTCTGCTCCCCCCTTTTTAAACAGGCTCCGCGGTCATACATACATACATACATTATTCAGCTCACTCCCCGTTGGGGCTTTTCAGTGACCGATTACATCAAGTATCTTGCTTACCTATATTATGTATTTAGCCTACATTATCTATTTTTACAACAATTGTGATATTACTTTCCTAATCTGTATATCCTAACCCACCCAGTCAACGGTCCATGATTTTGCCCACTCTGTTATCATAACTTAAAGTTTTCCTTCGTAAATGTAATATAATTTATTAATTATCTCAGAAAAAATTATGTTTTACTCCAGATCAATTGTTCTACACAATATCACATCTAAAACTTCTTAAAACAATTTATTATAATAATTTATTAACTGATGTTTACCCCAAAAGCATACGGCTTATCAAGGGGGTTCACGTCCATAGAAATATTACATACACACACACAACAAAAGTAAAACACACGTAAAAGGATAAATATACAAAATAAAGTTAAGAAGCATCGGTGGTCAGTGTGAAGTGACCAGTATCCAAGATAAACCGTTGAACGAAAGAAAATTGCGCACAATTTTCCTCATAATTCAAAACTTCGGAACCGTTCAACAATTTATTTAGTTTTTCAAAATCGCCACGAACCAACCACCGCTGACCTAGTAACTGTGCAGCAAAGGCAAGCAAAAACACATGCTGAGCAGCAAAACGGGAGCATTCCAGGAAATAATGTTTTGCAGTTTCCTTTCCTAATCCACAAGCACATATAGGAGAAATCGTACAACTAATTGAAAACAAGTAATCATTAAGTCCACAATAACCTAATCTTAATCTCGTATGCAAAACAGAAGCTCGTCTATTCAGAGTAAAATCAAACAAACATTTGTACTTTATAGGATTAACTAAACTATTTAATTTATATTTAAAGACAGGTAGTGAAGGTGATTTACTTATTTCTACTGGAAGATTATTCCATAAATTCACTACAGAAGGCTAGGAAAAAAGATGTCCTAAACATTTCTGTTCGACACACAAAAGTTGAAAACTCATCATCTGATCTTAAACGAATAATTTTTATAAATTTTTATGTTTTAGGAGACAGATCATTTTGCTACATTCCGTGTTATTTTAAATACCCTACCATCTGTGGTTCTGATGGAAAAACGTATCAAGGCTGGTGTGAGCTGGCACGTGCAAGATGCAGGAGCAAGCAAAATATTAAATTTGTGAAATTTGGAAAATGTAAGAATCTCAAACATATATGGTACTGATGTTAGTATGATCAACTTTTATATTACTTTGGCCGCCTCGATTATCTTGTCATTTCATTTTCATGTTGAACTACTCACTACTTCTCGACCTGACGATGCTGTAAGGTCATAACAAACAAGACGCCTGCTCAGGCGTTCACTCCACCAGCCAAGGGCGGCAACAAAGTAAACAAACTGTTTCTTGGGGTGCAAAACAGGAAGTGCCATGTTAAAACCTCATGTCATTAGGACAGTTTCAAAGACGTCAAATCAGGCATTCACTCCAGCCAAGGGCGACATATAAATACACACAAGGTTCTGTAACGGCTTGCAGCTAGAGGTTGTCCCGTGTAACATCGCCTTAACATTCAAGGCTATATAACTTTATACTATTATGTATTTGACACCAAATATAATCCTAATAGGATAAAATAACAAATTGGGGCATATTTGGGGCATTGTGGCTTAACAAGTTAACCTCATTGCAGTCTGTGAAAAAATATGTCACAGGCCAATGATTAAAAACATTGTTATTAGGGACCGGTCATAAAGTATGTGTACTGGGGGGGTGGAGTGTATTCCAAAATACTACCATAAAATTTGGCACCCCCCCGAAAAGCGTCGGAAAATATTTAATACCCCCCTCAAAGGTGATGAAATGTTTCATAATCTCCCCACCCAACCAATCACCCTCCCCCCAAAAAAACATGAAACAAATATAAATGCCAAGAACATAATCTGTTACAAATTGTTATTGTTAATCCAAGTTTTGAGCATTGACATATATTTAATCTCTTTTACACCACATGTATCCAATCCGTACTTTTGTATGCTTGCCAGTATTCCATTTATCTACTTACCTAATAATAGAGTCAAAAGAGGTCCCGGCCATGCACATTACTTATGGATATATCAACAGAACGTCGTGACGTATTTCATATCTTTTTTAATATTTAAATCATTCTAAACGTACGAGTAGGGGAGCTACCCGACAGTAAAATTACGTAATCAAAGACTGTTCAGGTTGCAGAGATGTCAAACTAATAGGTTCCGATCTAGTTACTTTCCGATAAATGCTACTGTGCTATATTGCAATTTAATTATTATAAGAACATACACTCAATTTTATTAAAGTATTAAAGTTTGTAGTTTTAATCATAGACATAGTATTAAACTCATTTTTTGTTTCGTACCCCCCACAAATGTCGTAACTCGTCTCATACCCCCCCAAAGGTTAGATAATTTGTTTCGTACCCCCCAACTTACCCTCCACCCCCCCAGTACACATACTTTATGACCGGTCCCTTAGAGAGAAAAGAGAGGGGGGAGGCTTATTTATTTTTTATATTTTACATTATTTACATAATGTAAAGACCTATTATTTACATAAACAAAAGAACACGATGACATTTCTTATAACATCTCCAGTGCAAGCAATGTACGAATAGTGATTATATTTTAACATATTAAACATCATCATCAAGCATTATTTTGCTATTGTAATGCCGTAAGACAGTGTCTGCGTTTTATCAGAGTCTTCGTGTTGAATAAAATTATGTTCTTGGTGGAACAGAAGTTATTTGCAATTCTTCGTTTTGACCAACTATTAGCATTACCATCAATAAATTCATTACAATACAATAACTAATGGCCATATCACAACCATAATAATATTAACTACTGTAATGAAGAATACAGTCATTGATTTAAATACAATTCGAGCTTTACATGGCTCGTTCTTGACGCATTACTGATATAACTCAGCAATGTACCACTGTAATAATGGATATTATTTTACATTGTAGTCACTACGTGTCTTCTGATTGGCTAATTGCTTACAGTTAAATATAGCAAATTAGCAATCACGCAACCTACATATATAACTGAGTTATCTGCTAGCAGATAACTCAGTTATCTGTAGGTTGAGCCCGCAGTACGTACTTTTTAGCGAGCAGCAGCTTTACATACAAGAATAAAAACAACGATGTTTTTTTGAAAGTTTTTGCGTAACAAATACAATCTTTTGAAACTTTTATCAGAACAAAAAATAAGTAAATTAGGTTTCTAATATTTCGTCGTTCTTGTTTTAATTTTATAATTGGTCTTTACCCCAATATTTTAGAACTAAACGTTGTTTTGTGCGACAGAATTTAAATCGTTGTTTATCGAAGGAGTTTAATGACAATGCAATGTATAATGAAACAATGATTGAATTTTGTTTTTGTTATTTCCGGAATTATCAAGGTCTCGGTAAGTGTTATCAGTCTCAGCCTTCGGCTTCGCCTGATAACACTTGCCTTGACCTTGATAATTCCGGATATCACAAAAACCTCATCCAATAATTGTTCATTATATACAATGTACCATGATACGTCAAATTTTGATTAGTGATTCCTGAATAATATATATCATCCTTTAGTAGTGGTGGTCTTGTTAAAAGGAAATTTGGGTCTACAAATATCGTAGAAATAAAGTTATGTTGTGTCAATCAATAGCGACAGGGACATCCAATTTGCATGTTGTTGTAATGACATAATTGGAGGTAACTGGGCATATCTATTGTATCTCAGTATCTCACAAAGCATTCTGCTTTCCCAGGGTGACTGTAAATAAGTGTTTTATTTTCATACCAAGAGGCAAACAAATGGGATTAGACAATAACTATTCTATTCCTGCTTTTGCAAAGTGCAATTCAAAGCACGACTTAATTGGAGCATTTTATATGTATACATATATATTATATAATATAGGAGTGTTCTGAACAAGCAACAAGGAATCCAAATTTTAATATGCGAAGAGCATTCATAGGTACTGTATGTCAGTATGTCGTTAATTATACTAAATATCTAAATATAAAGGCGACAGGGAATTCAAAAGCGACAATTGTTTCAAAGGCGAAAAGGCATTCAAAGGCGAAAAGGCATCCAACGCACTGGAATCCAATCTCGATATAGAGTTGAAAATTGCATTCAAATGCGACATTAATAAAGTATTGCATTAACAGTAAGTAAACGTTTGTAAAATGTACCTGTTCGAGGTTTCTTGAGCGGTTGATTCTTCATATTTTCAACAAATAATGTTATCCTGAGGTGATCCCCCTTGATATGTTATTGTCTATCCCAATAAAACACAAGTAAGTGACTCGTTTTTTGTTCGCGTGAATAACCTGCAAGTTTATCAACAGTTGCAGCAACAAATCAATGTTATGGTGGGCGTTTTTTTGTTGGTATAATATTTGCACACAAGATTATGTTCAAACTGAGGTTCAAAAATTGTATGTCTGTCATTAAAATCACATGTTTCTTATAAGCAAAACTCGAAGCAACGTAACGAGCCCATGCATTCCACCTAAACCGTTATACGCAGCATGATGGTACGCGATGATTATATTTAGAATGCTAAATACATACATGTACACGTACTTTCGATATTCGTAAATTTAGGGCATGGCGTATCGTATTCGAATACTGTGTCGATTAGTCTTACAGTAGTTGGCTCAGCCATAAATAATATAAAGTATAGAATAAAAGCCAGGTGGAGTAGTTCTAAACTTTGAGATTATTGTATTATTATTATTATTATTATTATTATAAAGTGCGGATAATAGCAACACAGCCGATTCAGGTTGAACTTTTCATAGAAGTGTTTGTCCTGCTATGTTTCTAGCGTAATTCCTAGACGTTGCTAAATGGCCAACAGGCCAAGCTCGGTTCCTCGGTCGGTTCTGTTCAAAACAAACACATGCATGTGGCCAATTGCATGTATTGGAGAATGTTTTTATGTCTAGAACAGTTTAATATTACTATAATTCTACAAAGCCATGCGTCCAAAATGTCAAATCTCCAAGCGAAATTCAACAAGTGATGCTATAGGTTGTTTAACCTTATTCTATTGAATTGCGAAAAAGAGATCTCGCGGATGAAATCAGCTTTATAGATAATGTTGTAGAGAAGTGGGCTAAACAACATGCCCGACGTATAGCTTTATGACATTATTTTTATCAACGACTGATTTACATTGTATTCTGGACAATAATAATTTTATTGAGTAAAATTACATAGGTGATTATTGAAGTTGGTTGCGCTACCTCGGATTAATACGCGGTAATCACCTAAAGCGTTTTTAAGCCGCTTTTATCGTAAATATTAAATTAAAATATTTATGAAATGTGCATTTTTTATTTTTTTCCAAATAATCACGTATGTAATTTTACTAAAACAATTATTCACCTCAGGCTCGGTGAATATCGGGGAATAAAATCCGAGACGAAGTCGAGGTCACCTCGCCTTCGACGAATAATTGTTAAATATAGTACTCATGTAGTAGAAGTAATTTTCGTAATGTAATAAGTAAGCAGTGTAGTTTTATAACTAATAAGTGTGATAAGATAAAAATGAAACAACTTGCTTTACTTTTTTACGAGTACGGGAAAGTATTCGGAAATTTAGTGTTTTCATTCGGAAATTTTGGCTTGGCACCCCGAAATTTTAATCAATAAATGTGTTTTAAAAATGAATTCTGTGTGTGCTGTATGTACATTGTACAATATTTTCCCGTCCTATAATCATATATTCTCAATTTATTCAAATCGCCGTTAACGATTTACAAATGACTTACAAACCTACGCATAGAATTGTGTTTACGTACAATGTTTGTATATGCTCGTAAATCTCGCTTAAAAATCACTGCTTTTCATCCTCTGCTACATCTAAAACGCTTGAAACTTTGTAAGGTTTAAATCCCTTCAAGAACTATGTTTATCATTCGCTTGGCAAACATATATTTGTATCTCTCTATAAGACCTTAGCTATGCCGATTAAACTTTAATAAGATCTTCTCGTTTTAGAAAGCTTGTTATTATTGAAATTTCGGCTTGTTATTACTTCGCATAAGGCAATAATGTTTTAGTTACTAGGGCGCTATATTAGTTGTCTAAGCCGTTTCGTATAAGGTGATATTAGATAGGTTTGTGCGTTAAGCCGGATTTCCACTAGGCGCAATTTTGCGCGCGGAGCGGAATTTTTCTTTGTAGTCTAGGACCTGTATAATAGTTTGTATGCGTTTCATTTAGCACAGGCAATCTCAACTGTTTTAGGGTAAAATGACCATGGCGGTCAACATGGCATATGTGCCAAAACCTGAATCCGGGACGAAAGTCCTGAAAATGACCCCGCCCTGAAACGGCAGTGCCGACATAGCTCTAACTTCCGAAAAGCAGAAGCGACAGCCTTTCTGAAGTGCTTATAGTGTTTAGAAGGTTGCTTTTAGGGGTAGTTATTGGAAGGAAAAATTTGTCTAAGTATAATATTTTACAAGAAAATGACCATGCACCACCCCAGGTCAACTGCTAATTATCCATGAAATAACTAATATACCTGGCAGAGATTAAATTTTCTTATTTCCTAACAATTTTTATCATGGGGTGAAAAACTATGCTTAATTTAATATAATTATTGTAGATTTCATAAGGATTGACATTGTTTTGTTTAAATATAATACATTTTATTTCACTTACCCCCCACCAAAACACGATTTCAGCCATATTTTCAGCCGTCTTGTTTGCTTTTTATCGCCGAGTCTCGCAAGTATCATCCAATTGTTGTACTTTTACATAATGATAGATGGCTAAAGAAGATTTCAACCAAGTTTCGTCAAGTTTTGAAGCAGTGCAGTGTATTTTATCTTCGATATTGTGTCCTTCGATATTTCGTCAAATAGCGGCCATTGCAATGCCTCGCCGCTTCTCTTCCCGATAAATGCCACTTCTTCGTCTTCATATGTATTTAGATTACAGTATCCAAGAGTACTTCATTGTAGAATAGTCCCAATCGAAAAACTAGAGTAGTATAGTCCCACTTGAAAGGAAAAAACCTCCCATAACAAATTTAGGATCAGAATCAAAGACACAAGTTTAAAAATAATTTGAAAGTCACGCGCAATCTTCGCGAAAACTCCTCGTGGGCTACTTGACAGGGGGGCAAATATTTTCACGAAACGCTGGTTCGCCACCACAGAACCCAGTAAATATATTATATTTATTGTATTTTTATGATTTATGAAAAAAAACAATAAATTCTATTGTTTTTAAATTAAGCATAGTTTTTCATCCCATGATAAAAATTGTTAGGAAATAAGAAAATTTAATCTCTGCCAGGTATATTAGTTATTTCATGGATAATTTGCAGTTGACCTGGGGTGGTGCATGGTCATTTTCTTGTAAAATATTATACTTAGACAAATTTTTCCTTCCAATAACTACCCCTAAAAGCAACCTTCTAAACACTATAAGCACTTCAGAAAGGCTGTCGCTTCTGCTTTTCGGAAGTTAGAGCTATGTCGGCACTGCCGTTTCAGGGCGGGGTCATTTTCAGGACTTTCGTCCCGGATTCAGGTTTTGGCACATATGCCATGTTGACCGCCATGGTCATTTTACCCTAAAACAGTTGAGATTGCCTGTGCTAAATGAAACGCATACAAACTCCTATACAGGTCCTAGACTATTGTCTTTTCTAATTAGTTCCACCCGAGAAATCATAAGACAAAGAAAAATTCCGCTCCGCGGGCAAAATTCCGCCTAGCGGAAAACCAAGGCCTGATTCCACGATTTATTCGCGAAATTATTCGCGAGAAATTGTGTCTGCAGAATACGGATGGCTGCACATCAGTGATTCTATTCAATTTCCCCACTTTTTTCGCTTTCACTGTGAGTAGAACTAAATTCTACTCACTGGCGCGAAATTTTTCTCGCGAAGTCTCATTTATTTATTTTTGCGCATGCGTCAATTCATTTCGTGCGAAATTTTTCGCATTTCAACACTCGTGGAATCAGACCTGAAGTCATTTGTAAATCGTTAATGGCGATTTGAATAAATTGAGAATATATCATTATATAGGACGGGAAAATATTGTACAATGTACATCAGCACACATAGAATTCAGTTTTAAAACACATTTATTGATTAAAATTTCTTTTTCAGCGTTAGTAAGGTCTACTCCTAAGAGCATATCGTTTAGGAGTCTTTATATCTTTAAAGAGTTCTCATATTTTTGTCTGTCTTCGGGCGATAATCTTGCAATATCTTCAGCTTTCATAGGAATATATTTTGGTCTCTCGTGAAGTAGTCTTTGTTTGTAACCTTCTCGTTGCTCTGGCGTCATCATTGCTAAATCTTTGGGTCTCCAATCTGAAAAGTCTACCCAATTAAATCTATTTTAACAAAGTAAATAAGGTCTGCTCTGGGTCTGCTTCTAAGAGCGTATTATTCGTAAATAATGACTATTATTCGTAAACTCCATCACTCGCTTGGGTATATATATATATATATATATTGTCCGAGTCAACCTCGTAGCTTTTTCACCTTTTAACCATAACTTTACATTTCTTTAACCCATACCGAGCAAGCATATCTCTGATATACTTGTTAACTAATCCAATTTCTATGACCATGACCATGACCATGACCATGACCATGACCATGACCATGACCATGACCATGACCATGACTATGACTATGACTATGACTATGACTATGAATCTTAAAATTGAATAATTGAATATCGAGCGAGGTTAGCTTCATATCGAGCGACCCAACCTCCATATCGAGCGACCCAACCTCCATATCGAGCGAGCTTGGTGCGCGGACGTTTGGCCGACAGACATTTGGCCGACATGACCTTTCACCGACAGACATTTAGCCGACAGGACATTTGGCCGACAAGACATTTAGCCGACAGGACATTTGGCCGACAAGACATTAGGCCGACAGGACAATTCACCGACATTTCAATTATTTGAAACAACGTCTTGAAATAACATTTATTGTAATTTTCACGCATATTTACAAGTTGTGTGCAATAGCACGTATATAGTCTAGAAAGCTGTCGGCGTTTAAGTCCAAATCACTCACAATCGCTTTGAGTCTTAAATTCAGCGTTTGGTAAATTTTCTTCGATTGGCCGACGGAGAATCCAGCAGAGATTTGCTCCAATAAAAGTTCGTTGTTGGCTTGCTCCTTCCTGATCTTGGCCATTAATTTGACTAATAGTCTGATTAATTTGTATGAGACATCCAATGAGTCATCATTACCCGTGAGCATTATTTTAGAAAATAAACTTGAAATAAAAAATCTTGTCGGTGAATTGTCCTGTCGGCCTAATGTCTTGTCGGCCAAATGTCCTGTCGGCTAAATGTCTGTCGGTGAAAGGTCATGTCGGTCAAACGTCTGTCGGTCTAGTGCCTGTCGGCCAAATGTCTGTCGGCCAAACGTCCGGTCACGAGCGAGCTTAGCTTCGAGCCGAGCTCTAAGATGTAAGGATAGGCCCGAGCTGAATTCTAAAATGTAAGGATAGGCCCAAGCCGAGCTCTAAAATGTAATGATAGCTCCGAGCCGAGCTCTAAGATGTAAAGATAGGATCTTCCTTATCTTTATCTTCCTTATCTTTATCTTCCTTATCTTTATCTTCCTTATTTTTATCTTCCTTATCTTTATCTTCCTTATCTTATTATGTTAATGATGTTGCTCCCCCAAATGCTAATGTCCCATATGCTAATGATGTTTGAACATTTAATGTGTGCTCCCCCTTGCCCCCCCCCCTCTGCCCCCCCCCCCCACCTAAGGGTTGATCGGCCTGTATATTACTACTACCCGAGACAGCGTTCTACCACAATATAGGCCTTTTGTCTCGCATATCTGCATATGAATTCCACGGCCAGTTCTTTAACCTACACTTTTGTTCTTCATTTTTCATATAGGTCCAACATGCCAAGTGAAAGAGCCAGTTCAATGTATAGTTCCAGCATGTTTCCATCCAATCTGCCCTGCCTATCCTAAAGCAAATTGTGTAAGCTTCTGTGCTTGTCAATCTGAATACTATTACCTAGGACGCAAGGTTAACTGCTATCCTAGTAAGTATATCCTCACTCTGACCTTATCTCTGACCATAAATATGCTCCTGCGCGCGCATCATGCAGCCTAGATTGCAATATATATCTCGAGCTTGAGCGCAATCTACTCTTCTCAAAAACATGCATGACATTTTGGCGAAAGCTACGATGATCTACCAAATAACCCTTTGATTCTCTTAATTCAATCTCATCATGCACAGGTTAAACACCGGGAAATAGAGTTAACATACTCTGGCCCGTTTGAGAAGTTAACATATTACGTACTTTGGCCCGTTTCCAACTTTATGTGCCAAATCCAATGAATTTAAGGTCTTTGTAGAAATTAGTTCGACTAATGAAACTGGGCTTAACCGAACTGTTCCGGAATGTTCAACCAAAAGTTTCAAGCCAATTATAGGCGTCAAGGTAAGGGTAAGGGTAAGGATAAGGTAAGGGTAAGGGTAAGGGTAAGGGTAAGGGTAAGGGTAAGGGTAAGGGTAAGGGTAAGGGTAAGGGTAAGGGTAGGGTAAGGGTAAGGGTAAGGGTAAGGGTAAGGGTAAGGGTAAGGGTAAGGGTAAGGGTAAGGGTAAGGGCAAGGGTAAGGGTAAGGGTAAGGGTAAGGGTAAGGGTAAGGGTGGTAAGGGTAAGGAGTAAGGGTAGGTAAGGGTAAGGGTAAGGGTATGTGGTAAGGAGTAAGGGTGGGGGTAAGGGTAAGGGTAAGGGTAAGGGTAAGGGTAAGGGTAAGGGAGTAAGGTAAGGGTAAGGGTAAGGGTAAGGGTAAGGGTAAGGGTAAGGGGTAAGGGTAAGGGTAAGGGTAAGGGTAAGGGTAAGGGTAAGGGTAAGGGTAAGGGTAAGGGTAAGGGTAAGGGTAAGGGTAAGGGTAAGGGTAAGGGTAAGGGTAAGGGGAAGGGTAAGGGTAAGGGTGTCTCAACTCACAGCTCTATGAGGTTTCACATAACTAATAACTAATAACTAAGTAACTCTAAGTTTGCCAGTCCTTCTTATATATTCTTTGAACGTATTTACAACACATATGCGCTGATTCTCGTAGGGTTGAAGATTTATCTTCGGGTTAGGATTCCCTGATTTTGACTGTTTCAAATGCTCAGGAATTGTGAACACATACGTACTTGCGTGCGTTAATTGTTATGTTCTTAATATCCATATATCATATGAATAGTCTGGCCACGCTGCCCAGTAACTAACAGTAACAACATAACTAATTTAAAAGTAAGTTCAATTTTAATGTCTCTACGGGACATAATGTTTTCAGATAATTCAACACAACCTGGACATCCACACAGCATCATATTTAGGCTTCGGAGGTCGAGACTGAAAAATTCCTATAAATAGTCTAGAAATGAGAGCATTCTTGCCAATACTAGTTCCATTTTCGAACGTACCAAACGATGATAATGCACTTCGGGCTGTGTTAATCGCGCTATATGTCAGTCCCGCGTCAAACAAGTCAGACAAAAAAATCTAGTACTTCCACTGCAAGGGGGTAGGGGTGATCAGTTTCCCGTTTAGTACAAAATTCTGTCCATTTTGTAATGTATACTGCACACTGTTTATTTGTACCTCCTCGCCAGGACTCCATGAGCAATTTGGAAGCTTGCTCAGAAACTCCTTTTGTCTTGTAGTATTCCCTGATAACAGACATGCTGCATTGGAACTACAAACAATTCCAGGGCTTGGTTCCTCTCCAACTTCTTTAGGCACCTAGATAGCAAGCAGAAAGGTGGAAACACATAAAAAACATCCCACTCCAGATGATGGAGAAAGCATCCACATGCTTAGCTCCTGGGTCAGATTTCCATGATACACAGGAATCTAGCTGGGTATTCAACGGAGTGGCAAACAAATCTACCTCTGGTTTCCCACAAATGCTTGTGATGTCATTGAAGACATCAGATCTGATGATTGATGATCAGCCTCTTTATTACGTATGCCAGCTAAATGGACGCGGTGAGCCAAATTTTATGAAAAACACACCACTTCCATATACTCTGGACCAATCGGTTGCATGAGGGAGATTTTGTTCCACCCATTGCAATACACCGCAGTGGATGAGAGGCAGATATGAGCGCAAATATTATATTTCCATATTTATAACAAAACCTAAATTTTGAAACAAAGATTGTGTGAAGCAAATATTGTTGTTGCATTCCGATATTGAACCACCTTGTAAATAGTAGTAATCGATATACCCCACATTGAGATGACCTTGGCTACGCAAGGTTGCGTATAGTGGCTTAAGCAGTTTAGTGAAATAACTAGGTGCTGAGGCTAAGTCATTTGGCAGACATGTGTACTGATATAACTTATTTCGCCAGAGAAATTTAAACCTCAAGTATTTCCGCTGTTCATGTGCTATTGGCACTGTATAATAATATGCATCCCTGAAGTCTATTGATGCCATATAGCTATTCTTTGTCATTAATTGTATAGCACAAGTCAGGCTTTCCATTTTAAAATGTACATATTCTATGGATTCATTAAGTGATTTGAGATTTTAAATCATACGATATGATCCATTCTTTTTCCTTCTAAGGAAAATACTTGAGATAACCTGGTCTTCACCAGGTGCAGCTTTCTTCAATTACCCGTTTTTGCAATAAGTTTAAAATCTCATTATCAGTAAGTGCAGCCTCCTTCATATTATTATGGAAAGGAGCAATATAGCAGTATTGCTGGGGCATCACAATGTTGCACCATGTCAAGGATCATACTATCAGAGGTAATTTTTTTATTATTTTATCCGCGTCTCCTTTGACGCGCTTTTGCCTTACCTTAGCTGTAATCAATTATTTGTTATTCGGGAATGGTTTCTCCCTTGGCGTTTCTAACATCTGACGTCTTTTTTTTCTCAACCAGGCTAACCGTTTCGGAGTGGTCACTAGAGACCAGAATTTATGTGCTTGGCCTTGCAGTAAACATATGATCTGCTGGAGAGGCAAAGGAATCGTGTAAAACCGTTTCAAGGTCGTGGTTAGTGTTTTCTGGGTTCGAAACAACTGGTTGTTCTGCGCCTCGAGTGTCAATGGCGGACATCCGCGTCTCCTTTGACGCGCTTTTGTTCCGGGTTGTTTGTCCCTTGTTGGTCGAGCCTTTCGTGGCTGTAGTGGCGGTTGCTTTGCACTCTTTGCCGCTCTTCTTTGTGAGCTGTTCTCTTTCCTTTTTTGGGAGTTAGGGGAATCTTTAGTTCCCACGAGCTCACTATTTTTCACGATGGTGTGACCATGTTTCGGACCACACGGCGACGTTGACTTCGGCGAAGTACTGACTTGAAGTTCACTATTCCAAGCGCTCAAAACTCAAGTCGAGAAGCTATTGCTTTCCACAGAGTCTACTTCTTTCAAGAGGCGAAGTTAATCTTCATCTTCCATCGTTTTAAAAGCTAAATATATCGATTTTTTGTTGAATTTATCGCCTTCATAAAAATCGTTGTCCAAACTGATCGGCTAACAGCGATGCACTGACGGCGCATGAGCGTGCAATCTCATGGGATCACTCTGCATGGTAATGAGGTAGAATTCAAATTTAATTTAACAATGAATGGAGTTGTTTTGCCTTACCTACCTTCATATCATAAATCTTAGATTTAATTATTTTCTATTATTCTGACTTATAGCTACAACGATCAATCCATGTAATTTCAAATCTTGTGGAAGTGACGGTATATGCAAAGTTGTCAATGGGAAAGCTGTTTGTGTATCAAAAGGTATACGGTCGTAATTTAGTCTAAATTTGTATCATTTCGGTCTATTCCTCGATCTGAACACCAGGAGAACCCAGTTGCCAAGAGCTTGCACGAGTGGCTATGCACGAGTGGCTATGCACGAGTGGCCATGCACGAGTGGCCACAACTAAATACAGTGAACTAAATTGTTCGTTATCAACAACCAGGTTTAATATCAGGCATGTTTTCACTCGCTCCTCTAGACTGCTTGAATATATCCAGGGTCAATTGCAAATTTCATTCACTACCCAACATTTCAGCAATTCGGACTAGTGTCCTCATCAGGGTGATCTAAAGAAGCGCAATGTAGTCCCTTAATATATACTCGAGGGATGACGCCATTGACCAAAAAGTAGGAGCTGATAGTCTTGTAACCGAGGAGTCTTCCGTAAGATATTAATACAGAATGATAGTGCCATTAAATGTGTGTATCTAGTATAAATATGGGCTTTTCACCAGACCTGACTCAAAATTTAAGTTCTGTTTCTGTCTAAACAACCCAGCACAGCTATAGGTTTTCAGTACCAGGGCATGAAAACTTTTGTTTAACTGTTAATTCTTTTTCCCCATCTTCAGGAGCTGTGTGTTCTTTACCAAAAGTTGTTGGTCCGTGCAGAGCTAGATTTTTACGTTTTTACTATAACTCGATAACACGAAAATGTGAAAAGTTTTATTATGGTGGTTGTCATGGCAACGGAAATAATTTCAAAACAAAAGAACTTTGTGAAGGAACTTGCAAACCTGACCAAGGTAAATTTGTTCATTTTTAATTCATATATCTATATTAAAATAATCTAAATTTGAATTCATCAGTGCTTGCATATTGTTCATCAATGCATGTTTTGCTTCTTCGGACATCAAACCGAACACCAATGCCTGAGGGTGTTTAAAGTTTAGAGTCGTTTGTAGTCGTGATTTTCAACGTTCATGGACGTATGCAATTATACATGAAACATTGAATTTCTAACTTCTGATTGGCTGTGATGAGTGCCGAATATTTAATACACTTCCAATAAATGTAATTTAGTGCCATACAACCATATAATTTGGTGCAAATCATTCATAAAATCATGTTTACATATTTTTAATGAAAATTATGAAAAGATAATTTCGGTTTTAAATATATATATATTATAGTATAAAGAACATTTGAGTCAAGAGTACTTGAAAGTTACGGAGGAATGTTAAAGTTAAAGGAATGGCTACTAAGATAAGCATTCTTTGATTAAAATTGTTTCATATAGACGTGTGCTCCCTACCAGCAGTCCAAGGACCTTGTGAGGCACATATAGAACGATATTTTTACAATATTACAACTTCAAAATGTGAAAAGTTTTACTATGGAGGTTGTCAAGGAAACAAAAATAACTTCAAAACCATTAAAGAATGCGAAAAGAATTGTAAACGTACAGGTAAAACATTAACATGATGTTTTAGATCACTTTTACAATGGAATGACCCAAATACATGAACATTATATATGTTAATTTTTGTATTTTGTATATAGATACTTTCAGTCGATTGAAAACAAACAGCACTTTACATCCAATTTGTAAAAAAGCATTCGTTAGTCATCTGTTAAAAGAACGTACCCGCCTTTCAGTTAAACAACTCGACTGAGATATTTACCTGAAAACCATATTTTTTTCGGCTACTACTAGCAGCTATGCTACAGTTACGATAAACTTCTATTCACATTTGGAAGGTCGACGGTGTTGGAGATTGTGGGTAAGAACACAGTCGCATGACCGGAAGTTAATAGTAGCATATGCTTTTTATGTAAGTTTCGTATATTTATATTGTACAGAGACGAACAAGCTCCTTCAATAAAGCTCTAAAGACGATGTTGCTTAGATAGAGCATGATAAAATTATATACTAAACTCTTTCCAAATTCTCTCTTTGACTTTGTTATAATTATAATGAACCGATCCGGTGCTATTTTATATACATTAGCATTTCTCCACTGATTTTCTTTCCTAAATACTCCTTTCATCACTCTGGCTTATAGGTAATCCATGTGATTTAATGTTTTGTGGAGTTAATGGTAGATGTAAAGTTGTGAATGGAAAACCTATGTGCATATCATCAGGTGTTGTCGATTATACTTTATCGTGTAAACAGCTAATTCAATTAGAGTTGCCTCGTAGCAAAGCGAAAAGGTCGAATACGAGCGCGAAAGGCTTGCTGGGAGTTGCAGTAAATTAATTAATTAATAGCCAGGTTAAGAATTATACAACCCAACCTAATTTAATCTCTAGAGATTTCTTAACCAATTTGCAATAATAATTATATTTTTCTATTTTTTGTGCTATTAATTTTTCGCGATTCCCAGCAAGCCTTTCGCGCTCGTATTCGACCTACTCGCTTTGCTACAGGACAATTAGCTGTATACTACTTCTTTCCATAGACTGAGATTTTTCCATTTCGTATCCCAGTTAAGTTGGACATTCTCAGCACATCTAATCAGCTGTAATGCATACATATATTGTCAAGTTAGGTCTGAAAATATATATAAAATTTTATAATTTCCGCTCGAAATTTCGATCTACAAATACCATCAATCAAGCGAGACACCCAAAAATTTAGAACCAAACACTGGTATCACCCTAGTGCCCTAGTATATATACATGAATTTGTGGGTAGCTCTTGACAACTGCACTCTATAGCTCAGTTGGCAGAGCGCTGCACCGGAATCGTTGGGCCGCAATTTAAGTCTATACTTGCATTTTTCGCAACTGCTCCTGGTTAGGTCTCAAATTATCACTCGAACTTACCATCTACAAACAACATCTACATATAAGCCTGTTGCCATCTTATTCAAAGCTTATGTCAAGCTATCATGCATGCACTGTTCTGATATTGTAAGCATACTGTAGAATGCATGAACTAGTAAGGAATCAGTAGGCATTAAAATGAGTAAGCTCATTAAACACAGAGTTTCATATTTCTATAATTATTTGCATTTTAGGCGATATCTGTAGATTTCCTTGAATGTTTTCTGTATCAGTTTTCACTAAATGCCTTGCCCAAGCCATGCAAGTTCATCTCGAGTGCAGCTAGTTGTTCCAAGCTAGATTAACGTTCAAATTGGGCTAAACTTTGACCCTCCGTTTTGGTAGCAAATATTTATAGACAAATATTTAAGTTAATGAGATCGACAACGCGTTGAAGCTAGTATGCTAAGCAAGGCATCAGATAAGCGTTCTGTTTCAAAAAGTGCTTCCTTCCGAGGGACAAATCACTGGTTTAAATCTCGTACACATTCAGAAAAATGACACAAAAAATCACAAAAAAATCACGAAAAATCGGCAAAAAAGATCACAAAAAATAGACAAATCATAAAAATATAGCGGAAAAATGTCAAAATAATCGGGGGGAAAACCGCAAAAAAATATTAAAAAATCACATGATTTTTAATCTCGTACACTTTTTAGGAGTGATTTGCACCTCGATTCCTTCCGTCCAGGCCTCAAGGAATGCATTGTTTAGTTTTACTTATTGACAGATAGTTCAAAGATCATTTCATTATTGGACTTCACGTGGGCAGCCCATGATATTTCATAGTGAACCAATAGAATACTTACTAACACTTCCTACTACCAAATTGACCAATCATAAGGCGCAATACGATACACGTTAATTAGCGCATAACTTGCAGGACGCTAAGCAATATCATATCATTTACACTGAGCTCGTTGCTTACTCAAGTTATCTCCCACCCACCCACCTCTTCGGGCGTTCAGCCTGACGTTTGCTCTAACGTGGAGTAGTTACCTTTAATATGTTCAAAATTGCACATTTATCGATGAAATATTGGTAGTTGGAAATAATAGCTATTATATACAAATCGAAGCAGCTATCATCAGCTGTCTCCAACACCATATACTGGATCAAAGGCTGGAGGAAGGACATTTTGCAAAGAGACACAAACAATATATATTGCTGCTAGATAATGCATTTAGTTTAGTATGTATATAGTTAAAAAGCAACGTTTTCGGTCTCAGACTATTTTGTTATTTTGGTATAATAAATTTGTGGTTCGAGTTGAAGTCTCCAAAATGTCAACTTCATAGACTCTAAGGACTGTCCACAGTGGTTTATCGCCCCTTGGTCAGGTTAAGGACTGGTCATATGGGTCTAGTACCCTTAAGGACTGTGCACATAGGGGTTTAATGCTCCTTGGTCAGGTTATGGACTGTCCATAGAGGTTTAGTGCTCCTTGGTCAGGTTAAGGACTGACCAAGTGTTTCTTGGTTCAGGTTCGTCAGGGACTGGCTAACTTTGGCAAGGCACTGCAACATGGCACAGAGCATTTAGTTCAGAATCAGATCAGTTCAGAATCATATCAGTGCGCAAAGTGTGACGTCAGTAGGGATGATGTTTGTCATAATATGAGTCTTCACACCCCAGAACCCCATTTCCCACAAAATATGTTGTGTTTGAATTGTGTTTTCATGAAAATGACATTATATCAACAGCTTGGGTCATTAATTGGGTATTTCTGCACGTCCGCGTTAATTTCAAAGCAGCAGGAAACGAAACTTCTATTAATCCAGACAACAATTCTGGAAAAATGTCTTCAAATTTATCAATATAAGCTGATGGAGCTAACCGGCTTCAGAACGCGAATAAATTGTTACACCTAAGCTATGCTGCATGTATAGGTTCCGGGTTTGATTGAAAAAATATCATACAGTTGTTTAATCGACTAGTTTGCTTATATGTGAGATATAGTTTATTTCGTTATTTATAAATAGAAAATCCATGTCTTGCTGTGAAGTGTAGCCCTCGTACAACCTGTGGGATTGAGAATGGTAAAGCCTTCTGCAGGCCAGGTAATTTACCTCGCCTTCGGCGAATAATTGTTAAATATATACCCACACTATCTAACATTAGGAAGAAGCGCGTTATTTCCAAATGTCAGTTATATTTGTAGTTTAATGAATTAGTTAAACTTTCACGATTAACGTTAACATGCCAGCGAACATGCACCAAGGCGAAATTGCCACGTACAATATGAGGCCGGTAATCTTCGAGTTAAGCCCTTCGAGTTAAGCCCTCCGAGTTAAGCCCTCCGAGTTAAGCCAGCTTTTCGAGTTAAGCCCCGACCATGCCCTAACTACACCCAGGACATGTCCAGTTTCGTCAAGGGCTTAACTCGAAGAAAGAAACACAATTTTGACCCTTCGAGTTACGCCACGGGTCTTAACTCGAAGTCTCTCAAGAAATTACAAAACTTTTGCTGCATAAAGGAACACAGAAACTTTTTGTTTTTCTTTCACTGACCACTCCCACAATAAAATTATAAATTTGTGTTTTTGGAATGAAACAAACTCCTGACTGTTATAGAATTTGTCTTTTTACATGTGGTGGCATGGAGTCTATATGCTATAATTGATATTGTCAGAGCTCTCGTAAACTTAGCAAACATTATTGGATTAATAATTACAGTTCTTATTATCAAACGTACTACAGATTTTTGTTTGTTGCCAAGTGAAACAGGACCATGTAGAGCGAGTATGCCACGGTATTTCTACAACAGAAAAACAGGAAGATGTGAAAAGTTCACTTACGGTGGTTGTCGTGGGAACAAAAACAATTTTCTAGCTCGAAAAGAATGCGAAAACCAATGCAAACGTCAAGGTAATTATATTATTTTATTTACACACTATGAAATTCAAAAGACCCAAAAGCCTTGACCAATGATATGTAATTAAGCCGCAGACTTAAATTGCTTCTTTTTCTTTCCCATACTAGTCCAATCTCTTCAATTATTTTTGTTCCATAGCTCCGTCTAATGCTTTGTCCTCCTCTGGATCCTTTTCCTCTTGGACGTTCCTTCCATCATCTCTTAGCTAATTTTCTTTCCATTCGAATCCGATGTCCAAACACTTATTCTTCCTTCCTCTACTCTTAACTAATTTGTAACTTAGATTTCCACTCTTCCTTCAAGCTCTTAGTTTGTAAGATGTTCTTAGAGTCATATTTATTGTATCCATAGTTCCATTCTCATATTAGTGTTTAGAATTTGCAAGTCGATTATGATTTTTCTTGTATAAATTATTAGACACTTGTCCGCCAGGGAAGCCATTAGTTAACTGTTTAGTTGCTCCATGTCACATTACCAAATGTCCAGCTTATCCGGATGCAAGATGTGAAAATAACTACTGCGGTGGGTGTAATGCTGATTTCTATGTCCGTGAGAGGAAAGTAGACTGTAATGGTGAGTAAAGCGATAGTTTTTAACATACATATCTTACACTGAGTTCAAAATCATTGGCTTGGTCTGTTTGGTTAGTCTTGTGCATGCAGTTTTCAAGATCATGCATGCAAGTATACACATACAGTGAAACCTGCCTTACGCGGTCGCCTCATTATTACGGTTACTTTTTTGTCCCTGAGAAGCCAAAATAGGACAAAATATTTCCTTATAGTGCGCTCACTCGGTTAACACGGCCAAATATTTATGATTCGCGTTCTTGACCGTATATTAACGGGGTTTTAATGTACAAATTAACCATTCAAAGACTGGATAACTGAACTTCACAGTGAAAGCTCATCAGAAGTTGACTTTTCATTCTGCCATATCCATACCGAGTCTTTGTATTGTAATATAATGGTCAAAGCAAAATCCACATTAACGTGTATATATAACAAGGGTTGGTTCTATTTGTGCAACAAATTGCCGGTAATTATATTTTCGCTTCAATTTTCTCTGTGTTTGTTGCTGTAGACCTTTGTGCAAATGTAAGTTGTAATGCCAGCATGGAATGCAAAGTGATCCTACGAAAAGCCATCTGTAGACCAGGTAAGTGCAGTTGTAATTGCTGTATAATTATTTTCTACTTGCCATATAATTATACAATCTTTGCCAAAATTTATCGGACATATACTGTAATTTCACACCATCATATAGACAAAGCGCCTCCCGTGCCCCCATTCAATGTTCGTCCCAGGGCCTTTTTCAAGAAATCGTTAGTGGGGGGGCCATCATCGAAAGGGGACGTAACAAGTAGGTGGTGTATTACAGGTGTGGGAAATTGAAGGGGGTCTGGGGGTCCTCCCCCAGAAAATTTTTGTATTCTTGAGTCTATGTGGCTTGATTTCCTGCATTTTCAGAGACAATTTTTGATATATCCCATCTAAACGGAGCCAGGTTTTGTTGTGAGAATACCATAACTTTCCTCTAAACTCAGTTTTTTCCCCTTTTTTGGTTACATTTTGAACAAAAGGGACCTGCACTGGGGGGGCCAAAATAGCTTACTGGGGGGGCCAACACGGGGGCTGGGGGGGGGGCTTTGGCCCCTCCAGTACATTAGTTAAAAAAGGCCCTGGTTCGTCCCACAAAAGAAACAGTTTCTAAAAAAAGATGTTTGTTGACCAGACCGCAACCATGATAACGAGTGGGGCCATGGAGGGGGGAATAAATATATTTTTAAAATGGTATGATACATATGAATGTATGTTAAAACTAGATTGTCCCAATGTATATTATCAAGATTGTTCGCGTCATAGTCCTATTTTGCATGTGTGTTTGCAATTGCGCATTTCCGCATGGCGGCCTTTTCCTGTTTGCATTATGTTAATCTAAAAACACCCGAGGCTAACCGCTTGAACTATACACTCAAACTGTTTATATTCGTTATTTTTGTTTTGGTTTTTGTGATTTAATATAATTTTTAAAGAATTCCCGGTTGTAATCTTAAAGACAATTAGCCATTTTGGAAAAAAGTGGGGGGCTCTAAAAGCTCACTCACACTCACACTCAAAAACAAAGTGCTTTACTCAGAGAAGCTCAGGTGAACCTCCACTCATTGATGTGAGTAATAGTGTTACAAACAGGCTTGGCTGCCTCTCAAAGTGGAGGTTCAATCTGAGCTTCCCTTGAGTGTCAGTGCTGTTTTTTAATAGCTGGAGAGTTAGTGTCGTGAGTTCCAAATTTTAAGACAAACAGATCTATCTATCTATCTATCTATCTATCTGTACCATACTATGTGACCACCACTCTTTAATTTGAGTGTGAGTGAGCTTTTAGAATACATGCGTGAGGGTATTAAATGCAACTGTGTTGCATCTTGCATCTTTTTCAACGGACAAGCCCCCAAATAGATGACGAGTTATCAACCTGTATCGTGGTCATAATTCACCACCTTTTCTAGTCTCTTTTCTAACTCCGTCAATATTCATTAAAATGGAGTAAAAATGGGTAAAATATTACAGTTGTGATTCTGTACAGTATATACTCATAGCTTTTCCTTCCAGTCGCACGCAAAATATATAATCCAAATTTTAAATTAAACCATATATTTTTCAACTTTAGTATTGGCCAACCCATGTATAGCCACATTGTGCTTGGTTGGTACACGATGCGTCGTGGTGAATGGAGAAGGAAGATGTATTCCAGTCACACCGTTACCTACCGTTCATTCATTGTGTGCCGCCGTCTCTTGTTTACGGGGGACGACATGTGTTGTAAGGAATGGCCGACCGATATGTGCCACGCCTTGCTCATCCAGTCGTGACTGCAAGCAACAAGGGTCATTTTGTAATTCGAAGTATGGAATTTGTGAATGCAGAAGGTTTTGTTTGGCTATACATAATCCAGTGTGTGGCTCAGATGGTAGAAGATATAGCAATCAATGCCATCTTGATGCTGCTGCGTGTAGAAAAAAAACTACCATTACCAATGTTCCATGTGACGGTAAGGTTACATTTTTACCTCAAGCGTTTCTGACGTAAAGTAACTAAAAGGTTTGTTCGAAAATCACGGCCAGCTAGCATTTCAAAAAATACAGGAAGAAAGAGATTCCGAATAAAAATTCCATCATAATAATTATCCGCTATCTTGCTACGCTGTGTTAAGTGTCGTATTCCATTCTGTCTGATTATGATTTTGAAATAAAGTCGAAACATTTACGTGCCAAAATCTATCTTAGTTCGTTAAATTGATATATAATATTTTAAGATGGCATTTTTCTTCGGATTCTGGTTCTTTCCATGTTAGGGCCTTGTGTGAAATTTTACGGGCTGTTGGGGAAAATTCTGAATATCATGACTGCAGGATCAAACTACCAGAAAAATATAGCAAGAACTTCGACTGCCGTTTTGAGCGAAGGCCCAAAGTCACACTTTGTAGATTCGTGCTGTCACATTTCAACAGTGGCGATCACAGTGTTTCGATATGAAAATCTGAGCCCTCTGTCCCATTTCAGATAGGAGTGATAGACGTAAAGGACAATACATGCGTCTCATATCCAAACTTGGCGACATTCACCAGACATTCACAGAATTTCTACATATCACCTCATCACATACATAGTTTCATATATTTCTTGTATTTCATATATTTATTTTTCACCTATATTCTTCCATATTAATATATTCTGTAATGTGATTTCCATATTTTGAGAATACTTTGTTTTGACAAAATGCATCGGTTCAGTTTATTCTTATCACGTAATCGCTTTTGTATAGTCATTATAAAAGCACATATTTTATACGACCCACACTACTGACTTCCGGACGAAGGCTCGAAACGTCGAAGTTATCAGTGTTGTTATATTTTTCATTTAGTTTGATCCTTCAATCCCTAAAGTATATCACTTTTCATTGCATACATTGCGACCACACATTCAAGATTTTAATAATTCAATTCAATAACTGCATGTTTCATTGATTATCTTTATCATGAGATAAATTTGCACTGTACCATTCACGTTTTCAAAAACATGTTTGCTTGCTCACTTCTTAACAATGAGCAAAGGAACATCAAATCTATAGCTACTTATAACATGCGTTCATTACGTCTCAAGATATTTACAGAAATGTATTTGAAAAAAAACACACATGTTGGCCGACCATATTATCTGCTCAAATTCATTCCCAAGCTCCTCCTATTTCTTATCCTGTTAATTGTACTTATCACAGCTTTTTCTTACACTCTTATTGTATGTTCTCTTTTACTGTTAGGATTGGTTGTAACAGCACAGTAATGTTTGTGCCCGTTTACTGGTATGTTGAGTTTTTACATAACGTTTTTACAAAATGGTGCGAAATTTCATAGCCTATACTTTCACCTCAAAATCTCACAGTTTTCAAATCAGATATAATATTATACCTGCCAAATGTCTAATCATTCCTACAAATTTTCTTTCTTTAGAATTAAAAGTAAATCTTTGAACTTTGAAGAAATTTTAAGGTTTTGAAAATGGAAGATTTGATGTATTTTTACAATATAGATTCTAGGTTTTAAATGTGGTTGTAGTATTGTAAGTCATTTGACTTGCCATAATTAAATAATAAGATTAGCAATTTGTATACGACGCTATGCTTAGCTCATTTTTACTGATGAAAAAATTAAATATTATTCTTTAAAGAGAGTTGGAGTAGAAGTTTAATATTTTCTGCTCTATGATTTCTTACTGAAATAGACTGCTGTTTTGAGGGCACAGGCGAGCTAACTCTGTGCGTGTCGTACGAGTTGAGTCCTAATGGTCTAGGGACCACTACTGCGCATGGTGAAGGGTACTCAAGCTAGGCCTGGCTGACTATAGGTATTTCTAGAGGAACAGGTGAACCTATATATGATGACATGGGAGCAGGCGGACCCCCTTCAGGTCAGCCAGCTCGACAAGCTCGTTGATATTGAGAGCAATTATATTTGTACAGGGTATAAAACTATGACCTGATTGATATATCGAGTCTCTAGGTTAGGTGATTAAGCATGACCGTTAGCACCTGAATGACTTTTCAAATTGAACTTCTCCTGGTGAAGTGTTGTCCTAAAGAACAGAACCTTTTTGCATGACAATCTGTATAGAATATACGTTGATATTTTCGCCACAAGAAGGCTCATCAGAAATATAGATATATATAAGAGCAGTAAAAACTAGGCAACGTAACTGCAGAATGGGGTTTTAGAAAATCAAAGTTACAGAGGATTTGACATTTCTTTTAATCTCTATTTTTGAGACATTTTTCAGGTGACCCAAATCCGAACCTAAACTATGCTTCCTTATGTACATCTATGGATAATTACGACCATTAATGAGCGTACTTTATTATGAATACCAGAAATACATGCATGCAGAATCCTCCCATTTGAACCAAACAATTTACTCTCCAAAGTTATTTTAACATGAAGTTCGGACAAATGTAACCATGGTAACACGCAACATTGTATACTTTTTATATTTTAATTTCTACAAATATTATTTTGTTTTTAACTATAAAATTATCAATTGCCCAACTATATAAAGTGGGTATGATATTATGTACTCTTTTACCTTTGATTTACTGTAACATTCAACCTTAGACGTTCACAAACGTTTCGAAATTTTCAAAACCTTAAACTGCTTTTCGAGGAGTATTTTATACTTCGCACTTGCTTTTGCAATGAAGTTTTTGAGATTTACTGTTTTTATTTTTCTATAACATATTTGAATCAATACTAAAATACTCTTAAAGATCAATCAATGTTGTATTGACCACAGAATGATCTACACATTTCAAATTCACAAACTATACTGCATGCTATGTTAAAAAATCGGCAGCAAGCATGTAAAATAGACACTTGCCTGTTTAAAACGCTCCTTTTTCGGTCTTTCGACTGTTTTTCCTCTTGTTAATTTGTCCTCTAAATAACTTTCATCTATCTTGTTTTCGTGACTTAACATATAAACTTACTTACATAGAGACTTACTTATAAATGAGGCAAAACTTTTTGAAAAAGTTTGCAAAATGGCTTCTCTCGGCAGAACTTGCGCATGCATAACTTACGAAAAGGTCGAGTCCATGACAAAAAAATGGCGGACGACTCTGCATTCCACAATGTTTTCACATACCCGGGTGTAAATCTCCGAGCGGAATTAGTACCCTCGCACGGCGCTTCGCGCCGGCTCCGGGAATATACCGGTATGCTTCAGTGACATAATTATATAGTTCAGTGTGCAATCAGTCTCAAAATGGCGGTTCCTATCCACCTATTGAACTTTTCACACAATTTCGCGGTGGGGGGAGAATAGAGGTATCCAAATCCGCCGATCCACTGAAATTTGATAGAAAATCCGCCAGTCCACTAAAAAAAGTTCCAAACTCCGACTCCTAATCTCAACACGAAAAGTAAAGTTTAATCGCCTATTTTTGGGTAGTTTAGTCAGGGGCACACATTAGGGGGGTGTGGGGGTGTGACACACCCATCATTCGTGAATTTTCCAAAATCGGTTCCAAATTGTAAAATGACACTACTTAATTCGGTCTCTGATTCGGTACGAGTTGGTCCGAAACATCCTGTCTAAAAAACGTATAATAAACGATACAAAAATTGTCAATAAAAGAAATCAACATTGCAAAACCCAGAGATATATTTTTCCTCTTAGCAGTATGTCTTGCACTATTTTCTGTCGTGCCAGGAATTGGAAGTCTTGCTTAATTTCATCTGAAAATCTTTTTAAAAAATCTTTAAAATCTTTAATATCGAGCTGGACACTTGTATATAGAAACTAAAGAATGCTTAAAAAATAGGTAAAATATAAAATTACCTCAGATGAAAACTTTGAGTATGACTCTAAGATATTTAAAACGGTCAATTTATTTGTTTAAGGCAGTTTTCCATCAAGGTAACATTCCACCCCCTTCATGGTGGTCTCTACCCTATAAAATGATATTTTTCAAATCTCTCTCCCCAAAAAAAACTCGTTTTTGTGACCAAAAAGCTTTGTGATGATTGGCTGACTTTTAATACTGTTAACATATTTATACCTTGTAATTCATGTTGTAAATATCTTGATCAAGATGTGTCAGGATTTATTTAAGCAGCAGTTGATTAACAAGGCTGAGTTTCCACAATTACGTGGTCATTCTGTTGGGTCTTGCATAGGTAGGGGAGTCCAGGGGCATGCTCCCAGAAAATTTTGAATTGTAGTAGCTCAGAATAACCATTTCGTGTTCTTTTTCAGGGTGACATTTTTGCATAAAGAACAACAAAACATTGTATAGTTCTTGCCCTGTACCCCCTTTCCCAATATTTTTCGCGTGCACATACACCCTTTTAAGGCCATCTTTTTTATGGCCCACCCTCTAGATCCACCAGCCCTCCTGATAAAAAAGAAATGAACTGTCCCTAATGGAAATGGCACTTGGCCTTTTATATGCATGGTCGTGCGTTCATGCAGAGTCGTCTACTTTAGATGATTTCTGACGGTCATGAGTTCTTCTTCACAAAGGAATTCTGCCGTATTTGAATCTAATAGTAAAAATCATTGTGCAGAATTGAGAGATGTTACAGACGTTTTGAAATAATTATTTTTGGACGTTGAACTTACTATAAAAATAGTGTGTAAGCTGGCACATCTATTTTCTTTCAATGATGCATGGGGTATGGAAAGATCTAATTTTCTCCGTGAGTCATATGTAGTATTCCAGGAATACTATTCCTATCGGAAAGGAATTTACACACTATCAGAGTAACTGGATTACAAAGCTGGTGTGATTACTCAGTCAAATTTACCTGATACCATAAGCAGAGAGATTATAAAAGAATAGAGGGGGCATACGAGGATAAATTTAAGGAAATATTGAAGCTTAGGAGTGACCATTAGATTTTTTTGGGTGGAGGTTGGAATAATTGCTCTCGGATATAATTTTGTTATCTCTCACAAGCAATGCAGGTATTTTTGGACCGAAATGCTGTGCACAAATATTTTATAATATTGACCACTGCATGGAAATTTTTCCTCATATTTAAATTTTTCCTGACAAGTCAATTGTGATCTTTAAGTGGAAAGACTACAAGGCTATGAACAAGAAGCTATTGTCCCTGACTTAATAATAACAGATGAGCATTTTGCTTCAAATGGACAATGACTACATAAAGACTGCATACACATGAAAACCATAAAATTGATGAGAAAGGATAATTTTTTATGTGTCATTGTAATCCAGTCGATTGCATGATCAACGAAGGAATACACGTAACAACTTTCTTGCAATTTGAAAACTCATGAGATGTTGGTTAAGAATGAGTGTAGTTGCTATCATGCCATGTCAACCAGCATGAAGCACCAACACAGATATACAACTTTCCAACATCCATTGAATCAATGAAATCCATTTTGCAGGCCACAAGAAAGAGTGCGAAGTGCATCCATTATATCACTATATCAGGTGATTGCAGTGCTTTGAACATGAAACAACTGCACAAAATATATAACTTCTTTATTATTATTAGAAATGACATGAAGACAATTTACATTTGCCTTCACACCAAAAATCTAACGGTCCAATCCCCTTAAGCCCGTTGCAGCGAACAAATTCGCCTAGTGGAGAACGCTTAAAGCTGATTTCCATTCATTGCAAAATGTCGCGCGATCGACCTTTGCGATCGTTTTCCTTGAATTATGAGCCTCGACCGATCCGTTCCAATCGAGGGCTCCATTCAGTGCAAAATGTCGCGCCGATCGACCTTTGCGATCGTTTTCTTTTGAATTATGAGCCCTCGACTGGAACGGAGATTTTTGCCAGAAATATATGTCAAATATCGTAGTCTTTAAGCAAATTTAATATTTAAACCCCACTGAAACAAAACACAAAATTCAAACCTTACATTGATCTTTGTTATATTTTAAAAACCTCACTCCTCTGCTTTTCTCTGCTACTCTGCTATTAAAGAGTTTGACCGCGCGCGTAGGGGACTGAAACTGACGCACAACAGAGGTCGCACAAGAAAGCCTTCAATTTCCGCTATTTTTGGTTTCACTTTTTCTCGTACTCCGAGCCTGCGGTCCTTTGGGAAGAATCCAGGTCTGTTTTAAGGCCCGATCAAACGAGAACGCAGTCGTCGAAGTCAACGCAAGTAAAACCAAGTTTATTTGCGATGACTTGCGTTCTCGTTTGCCCCAATCACCTTAAAATTAGACCCTTAGATTCTGACCGATCGCAAGAAATTTAGGGCGATTTAGCCCGTGTGCTTTTCTTTCATGTTCTCACTCTTATTGGAAACCATTTTTGAAGCCATTTGGAACGAACGGTATTCGACTTCGGCGTTTCCAGCTTTTTTAACAATCACAGAGATAAATAGAACGCGAGAACAGAGGACTAGGGACTAGCCTAGCTTTATGTTACCATGGCAACTGGTCACGAAATACTTGCCTGAACTTGCGCTTGCGTTCAAACGTGTCGCAAGTGCTCGCAGTTTACAAAACTTGCGATGAAGTTTGAACCAGTTCAAATCATTCGCAAGCTAACGCAAGTCATCGCAAGTCATCGCAAGTCATCGCAAGTTGGTGGTCAAACGAGGCACAAGCAAGCGCAAGTAAAAACTTGCGATGACTTGCGTTCTCGTTTGATCGGGCCTTAAGGGATTGAGCTGAGTCAGCCCTTCCATGAACAACCCATGAACCCTTCCATGTATATATAGTTCACTGGCTCTCACTGGCTTCAATTTCGTAGGTATAGAAGCTCGATCCAGGTACTGTATTTTTCAGACCATGTAGTGGATTGGTCTGACAGCTGCGCAAGAAATGCTGAATTATAATGTGCACATTCTTCAAATACTTATAGTCACATGACTAACTCACATGAGTACATGAGTCACATGACTTCAACTCCTCGCCATTTCCTTACTCTATGTCCTCGCTTCAACTTGTGCAAATGCATTAAAGCAATGTTCTTGATTTCTGTGCATTTTTTTATTTCATAGAATATGATATATCTTTCAAGATTTGAATAAGGCATGTTTAGGGTCAGTATTATTGGTAATGTTATTATTTCATATTTCGTCAGTCACGATTTATAAGCAGTACAGGATGTCCCAAAAAATGCCCTTTAGCAAATCACTCTTGTTATTATACCTTGGGAATTGAATTGAACATAGAACGGCGAAAGTATTTGCCAACTTCCCTTCGTCCAAATAGTTTAACGCGACGTATAAGTTGTTACGACAAATGCTCGTTGCTTTGTAGTCTGTTGAACCATACGACGAATTGACGAATTTGTAATTTGACATTTTTGTGTTGCTGTTCGTTTTAGAAGCTATTTTAAATTCCCAGAGGTATAACAACGCACGTTTAAGGAGGCTGCCTACAGTTTTAATTCTGTGTGGCGGGATCTGTAGCTGTACAAAGTTCTACAAAGTACAAACGAAGTTTATGTATTATAAACAAACCTTAACAAACCTTAATTAGTATAGTTTTATATCACGATTGCGCCAAAATTTCGTTGTCCACACGCGTGGGTATTCGAGGCTTGTCTCGTGATAAATGAAATGCTTATTTTTCTGACGTCACACACAAACTATAAATACATTTTTCTCCTGTTTCCTTCGGTAATTTTTTTTTTAAATTTGCATACGACACAGAAATCACAAAATGCATAAAATATGTGATTTAAAATATTTATTGCAAAAAAACGTTTTTTTGAGATTTAAAAAAATTCGGCTCCGAGGAATTTTTAAAAATCGCATATTTCAATACTTTTTGTACTTTAGGTGCTCGTGTGCAAAAATAAAAAGCTTTACCAAGGAAAATCCAAAAATAAGAAAGAAGATAAAAATCTGACATTGCGTTGAGTTACTTCATGGCAACGTAAATATTTAGAAACATTTTTTGTTCTTCGTAATCTGCAATATGTGGCAATCTGATGGCCAAGTTCTCGTGGACTGCATTCTTGCAAAATGAGCAAATAATGGACCTTAGAGCACATTTGGCGTGCTACTATGAATTAAAACTGTAGGGAGCCTCCCTTAACAACAAAAGAGTGATTTCTATAGGGGGGCTTTTTTTGGGGACACCCTGTATATCAAAGACAGTTAGACAGGGGAAGTATAAAGAGCCACGCCGGTGGTGTCGTAAATATTTAAACAGGGTTTTAGGTAGTTGGCATCTAGTTGCTCCGCAGGCAAATCCGCACAAATATCTGATGAAGCTCCTCGATCCGTAGGAAATTTACTTTGTTCTCCGGTGGAAATGTGAAACTCTTCTGTACAAATGGAGGTCGCCTCAACTCCATGCAAATGTAGTTTCACTACTCCTAGACAGAGATTATTCTAAGCTGGATATTTTGCTGCACCACTTGGAGACGTTTGTAAAAATATTTCTGGAGCTGTAAATGGAAATTACTGGAGTTGTCAGGGGCCTGTTTATATGATCCCGCCTAGGCGGACGGGACATTTTCATCCCGCTCCTTGCCAGGGAAACTCGCCAGGTGGGATGGCGTGGTTTATATGGACAAAATACATTGCGGATTACATTTTAAACACGCTATATTTTAAAAATTATGATGTGTTCTGGTTGGCTATGCTTAAATAAATACAGATTCGAAGTTTCTGATTTAGAAGATGCTCGGATTTAGTCGTAAACAAATAAATTTGGGCATTGTTTACATCAAGTGGACCTCGCCATAGCACATGGCACAGCATATGAACGGATTTTACATGGGTCTTTCTTCTTCAGGCCTTTTTGAAGAAATCGTTAGGGGGGCTATCATCGAAGTAAAGGGGACGTAGTCAGAGTAGGTGGTGTATTACAGGTGTGGGAAATTGAAGGGGTGCTGGGGTCCTCCCAGAAAATTTTTGTATTCTTGAGTCTCTGTTGATTTCCTGCATTTCAGAGACAATTTTTTGATATATCCCATCTAAACGGAGCCAGGTTTTGTTGTAGAGAATACCATAACTTTCCTCTAAACTCAGTTTTTTGCCCTTTTTGGTTACATTTTGAACAAAAGGGACCTTCACTGGGCCAAAATAGCTTACTGGGGGAGACCAACATGGGGGCTGGGGGCTTTGGCCCTCCAGTACATTAGTTAAAAAGGCCCTGATTTTCTTGCAGAAAAGGGTTACGACGTTGCTCAGAAGAAGAAAATTCATCCCGTCTGGGCCGGGGATAGAGTGTTTACATAGGAATTTTTCGCCCCGGTAGGCGGGATCCCAGCAACAGACGCCGGGATCCCATCTAGGCGTGATAGAAGTGGATCATATAAACACTCAATAGAGTTTATATTACATGCGGAGATCTCGGCAACTATCCCGTCCCGCTTAGCCGATCATATAAACAGATCTCTCAGTCTTAATTTTAATTTCCAATTTAATTAAAGATCAAAACTGTACTTTTGTTTATTATTTATACCTATATGATATTCTGTTCAACATGTTAACAAGTAGTTCCCAAGGAATGTAAACACACATAACTATGCATAGGACCATTTTGATGAACCGGAACTACCTACATATACATGTTACAATGCCCCATTGTCAGTCCCCATTTTTCACTATAGTTAAAAGGCATGTTAAATGATGATTTAAAATCATCAAAACTCTACTAACATGACCCCAAAAATGCCGTAAAAATGGCACTTTAGATTTAAAATTTTTCCCTGGGAGTATAATTTCTACCACTGTATATAATTTATATTATAATAGTGCATGAATATTCTGGAAGTGTCTCCTGAATATTCTGGAAGTGTGTTAAATTTGCTTTTGAAAATTTATTTTTTTCCAACTTCTGGTTGGGTCACCAGCAAAGTGAAGGAGTTCAAACACACTGCTCTGCTTTCAAATCCAACAGCTTAACTCTTTTTAATTTCCAATTCCTATTGTTTTTAATTGGATAGAAGTAACAATTTATGTTGGTGTTTAAATTTATTGTTTTAAGGAGTACATTTTGAGTAAAAACTAGGGGAATTTCATCATACATATTTTGCTATTAAATATTTATTATCCAAATGAAAGAATCCGTAGCACCGCCAAGTCTGATCGATAAATTTTAAATACAAATATAAAGCTTTACTCAATGTCTTTTGCAGTCTTTAACAGCAATGTATGCTGGCCTGTTGAATTTTTCTAAACTTTCCTATCAGGAAAATATATCTATTTATACAATATTTTATTTCACTTTCTACAGCAAATCTTCATCCTATACAGTAGATAAGAAATGTTTATACAAGGCTTGCATCAATAATGGCTGATAAAAAAATTATACTTTAATGTTGGAATATATATTAACACAGATACTAAGTAATAGGTCAAA